>OZ017738.1:114256729-115545063 GCA_963969285.1 Odontomyia ornata
GAGAACTACTAAATTATACGATTTCGAACTTTATTCTCAGAAAATCTGTGTCGCTCACAATGGATTTTATGAAGTCCTTAATAAAATATGAAATTACCGGTCGTAAACAAGACCGTAATTTGCATTTAGATAGAAGCAAGAGTTTAAGCCATTTTCCACTCGTTTGCTGGGAAAATATGCAAAGAAACTTTTCAAGTGAATGATAAAATGCTTTAAAAGCTTGCAATAGTACATTCTTGAAACCATTATGCAAGCATTAAATTTTTTTCTACGTCATTCCATTGAAAATTTATATGTGATAAAAATTGATCCTATTAGACCAAGGCGGATCTGTTTCCAGTTGCCTGTTGATAGGGGGCACGCTGATTTTCGCAAAAATGTTGTCGAATAACTTGTTAATGATAGTTGACTTATTCTCCCTCTCAAAAAAGCCGGAAATATTAATAAACAAGTTGACTAAGCAGGAGAGTGCTCCTACCAGAAGGCCTTTATAAACATCCTAGGGCTAGAAACAAGTTTTCTAATTGCGTGAATCGATAATTTGAATTATTCATCCAATACTTGGATATGAAATCGTTCAAATTTATGCAAAAAATGCAGTTTCTTTCATAAGCACAGTGCAGCCGCCATTTTGATCTAGCTTAAATGATTGTTCTGAATGCTCGGCCATTTGGACATATTCAAGTTAAATACTATTCCTTAAATTTTCATTAAAATTGGTAGAAAATAAAAGTGCCTAGGTCAATTGAAAATATGTATCAACCATAAATACGTGTTATTGTTGTTGTAATTCCATATAATTGCAATCGCTATAACTCACTTGATTACGATTCGATCTCTATTAAATTTTGGGAATGAACATATCTTATATCAGTCTATATAATCGCTAAATTTCAAGAAGTTTAAAGGTACCGTTTTGATTTTATGGGCAAAAATGTGAAATCTACAAATCATACTATTATAAACAATGTTGAGTGAATTTCGATTTCTGAGGTATTTTTGCCCTTATACTCATAAAGGTCCACATTCGTGACAATTTTCAGATTTCTCGGCTCAAAGGTGTCCAATCGCGAGTTGGGGGGACATAAATTGTTGGTACATTTTGCCTTCCCCTGGACCCCCTAAATCATAAAATGATTTTTTTATTGCAGATTCTAAAAGTTCTAATCAAGACCTTTCATTTGATACCCCACTTGACTACCTTTGATTAAAAAAATTGTTTAAGGGTTTATTCGTTACTAGGGGGGACCCCCTTAAAAAATTTTCAAATTTTTGGTAAGGTCCAAACTTTTGAGAGACCATCATTTCTGACCTTTTCACAAATTTGAGCATTCTAGCTTCTATAATTTCTGAGGAAACTAGCTGTGACGCACGGACAGACGGACGGACGGACAGACGGACAGACAGGTCGCGAAACTAGTAAGTAGTTTCCTAGTAGAAACCTAAAAATCAAAATACTGAAAAATTATTTTAAAAAACTCAATTTTCCCCTACTTTTCTCAATTCTAACTTTAAAATGACTCATTTTAGAGCTAAGTTGTGATGAATCTAAGTTATGTAATTGAATTTGCTATAAGATACGATTAGTTAAAATTTTTTAATATATCAGTCTTGCTGCAAAATAGCGATAAGTATTTAAAACTATGAAAAATAAGGCCTTTTCTTATTTAACATTTCATACCACTTAAAAGGCACATGGACCTTCATAATTAGCATAGAAAGTCTTTATAATACGATAAAACAGCACAAAAGTTTACATCAAAATCGATTTAGTAGATTTCGTATAATTATTTTGCAAGCCAAATTTATTCAAAAATGTTTTAACCTTACAAGTCAGAAACTTAAGCATATAGAAGTTTGAAAAATGCTTAACACATAAAAGAGTACCTCGTCTATCAAACGCACTTTATGAAATTAACATCGGATTATTAGAGCAACGTCAGAAATTCTTTTGAAGTTATAAAAAAATGTTTGCTAATAAAAAAATTAATATCTCGTTAACTATTAATTTAAATTAAATTCGAAAAATGCGTAAGAACGTGCTTTAAAAGACACTTTTTTGACCTTAACCAGTACGAACAAGCATTGAGAGATATTTCACAACTTTAATTTTCACTATTAAAATTCTACCTTCCACTTGTTCATAAATTTCTTATCGCAATTGTCTTTTAAATCACCTCACTATTACTTGATCGCTTGTCAATTCGCTTTCCACACACTATCGCAGTTTTTATCGCGGTCGAATGAATGATTCCCCCCATTCATTCAGCTCGCCTTTAAATTGGGTCTCTAATCATTCAACTCAGTTCTCGTACATTGGTGAATTAGCGGGAACATTCGAGCGAGCGTGAATGAATGGAGCAGTGACTCACTTTCAGATGTTGATCATGCTTGTTGGGTTCTCGTAGTTTCGAGTAAATTCGTTTTGTTGATGTTCTTAATTGTTGTGAAAACAATTGCGACAGTAGCTCGCAGAATTATTTGTACATGTAACAATATGTATATGAATCGTAAGAAAATATGCAAACTAAATATATTAGTGGAGCGCCGTAGGGTACAAAAATTGTAAAATCTCGGAACCCAGGGCCAGTCTATGAATCTGTATAACGAGTATTTGACTCCATTATTAAAAGCTCAAATAAAAAAAAACCTAAAAAAAATTGTCCGATCTCGATTACAACAATTTTTAACAACAATTTACAGGAAAATTAAAGGTATAAGGGGGAAAAAATGTTCATAGTAAAGATTTCAATTTTATATTTAATAAATTATATTTGCATAGTAGTAACTTTAATGTCAATTTATTAGATTTTCGAAAATAATAACGATTTACAAAAAACAAATTTATCATCAACTAAATACATTATTACATTATTGTTCATTATTGTCGTCGTCGTCGATCTCGTTGATGTAGATTGTAGGTAAAGGATTGGTACAGCTATCACCATTGCATCCTAAGCAAGCAGCAGTGCAGCTTAATACACTTTTCCTCTACCCACAAGGTGCTCCGCATCCTGCGTTGTATGTGCAAAAAATATTTTTTAGTAAAGATTCTGGAACTGGTCGCTGCGTTATTGTTTGCGGTATCAATATTCCGCATTCATATTTCCAACCCCATTCTTCTGGTGATATTTTTCTTCCGTGACATGTTTGAATTTGCATATATACTCTTTTGAAATGTTCAAAAGCGGCATCTGCAGTACGTGCTAAAGACGGTATTTTAGCAGTTGCTTTGAAGAAAGAGTTATATCTTAACAGATTAAGATTTTTTTTGGAGGGGGGGGGGGGGGGGGGGGCAACGTATAAAGCAAGAGTGCATGTAATATCAGCCATAAACATTTCAATAATATCTTTGCATTCAGTTTTAAAACTGTACCAGTATTTTGAAAGTCAGTTGAAAAAAAGCTGACGTCGTGTCACAGCCAGCGAATGCATGTAAGAACAGAGTATGCTGCTTACACTTTGGTAATACTTTTTGTAAACCCTTAGAAGAGTGCGCTTTTTACGGTATTTAGCCTTTAGATGGTTTTAGAAAATAAATTCATGCAGTGACGTATTTAAAGCTTTCACAAAGGGGGGGGGGGTCCAAAGGTCAAGGTAGACAGAAAGTAATAAGTTACTGATAATTACATTATGCTCTCAAATGCAGCTTTTTTACACCACTCTAAGCTATTTTATTCAAATTACATACACATTAAAGTAGCTGCGAGCAAAGCATCGTCAAACAAATACGAAAGGAATGTTGGCAAAATATTGTTTATATGTATTTACACATAAATAGTTTTGATGAGAAAATTATAAAACATGAACACACTTATCTAGAATATCTATTTACATTATTTACACCTTTTAGTCATTGTTAAGTTATAGTAAATTATGGAAATTCCCTGATGGATAAAATGCATTTCCGTTTGGCCCAATCTATAAACAAGTTGGGTAGACAGACCTATGCTCATGTCAGAAGGGTTTTGTACTCAACTTACAAAATGCAGTAACCAGCAACGAATAAAATCAAGAAACATGTCAAAGACGATTTTATTGGAGAAAATGTGAAATTCGAGGATCATACTATTATTAACAAAGTTGAACGACTTTTGACTTCTGAGGTATTTGTTATAATTATACCCATAAATATCTCCCTTGATAATTTTTTCAGATTTTTTAGATCACGGGTGTCCATTCGCGAGGGAGGAAACACATTTTTCATGTGTTTCCCCCTCTGTGCCCCCACTGAAGCAAAAACTGCCTGTTTAAGAACTGTTTTGAAAAGCTCTCATAGAGAACTTTCAGTTGATACCTTTCATGAAATTTTTGTTCAGGGGCCACTCCTCTGTACTGTAATCATCGATTCATGCCCTGTTTTTTCGAATCTTAGAATGGTTACAAAACCCTTTTGCTAGGAGCTCTCTCCTGCCTCTTCGAATTGTTTCAATTGTATGTACTCATCTTCATGATACCTATCATTCCTGAAATGTTCATGCAAATCGTAGCAGTGCTGTAGTGTCTAAGTCGGTAAAAAGCGCATATGGCTCCATTGCCATATGTTTCCGTAGTAATACAGGGCATATTGTTCCATAGTAATACAGGAAAATTCAAATCGCTATAACTTTGGTAATTACTATTCGATCTTTATGAAACTTTTAGAACCGCTTAGGTTTTATTCAAGAAAACATAAAATCGATAAATCATACTATTACAACAAAGTTGAGTGAATTTCGACTTCTCATGTATTTGTTGTTGTTGTACTCATAAAGGCCTACATTCATGATTTTTTTCAGATTTTTCGGTTGTGTGTCCAATCGCGAGGGGGGGTACGCGAAAAGTTCGCAATTTTTTTTTAGGGTCAGCTCCCTATATGGGGAGACCCCCCTTAGACCCCTTTGAAAAATTTTTCCACCCTTGAACTTTCAAGAAGTCGCCACTTCTGACCTTTCCACAAAATTTCATGGCTGTAGCCTCTAGAGTTTCGGAGAAAAAGTGCTGTGACATACAGACGGACGGACGGACGGACGGACAGACGGACACAGGTCATGATTGCAATAGGGTTTTGTATTTTAGTACAAAACCCTAAAAAAATCATGAGGTGCACTCAATGCCTAAGTTAGATATTTAATTTTAATCATTTTGTATTTCGATTTGCTTACACCGTTAAAAACTCATATTTTACGTTCGCTAGACATATTAGAAAGCATTTACGCACAATATTTTAGCAGCAATACGAAAATAATGTTTTTGGTATACCACCAATGTCTTATCCTCTTTTACATAACTTATTTTGTAGATTTACAAAAACGCAGTCCACACTTCATTTTTTTAAAAGTATGCTGTGGAATGTACAATAATTTTAAACAGTATTTTAAATGCATATGTATTAGTTTCTTTGAAGCAAAGAACTTATTCAAACTTACTTAAAGTATTAAATTGAGCCTTTTGCGCCGTGTTGCTATCATGTTAAGGACTTCTTCTGCGTCACGATGAACGCTCATCAGCGCAAGTCCAATGAGTCTTTCATTTCCCATGCTGTTTCTGAGATAGTTTTTCAACCTCTTTAGGGTTGAAAAACTTCTTTCAGCGGTTGCAGTGGACACTGGAAGGGTGGCCAAAATCTTAAGCAGCATTTTGATGGTTGGGAAGAACTCTTGGTCGCATTTATCAAGAGTTGCTAGAGCAGTTGACGGTTTTTCGGGTATTGATTCCCAGTGATTGTGCCATATTTCATATTCACTAGGAAAAGAGTTTGCAATCGTTTCTCCCAGAAAAAACAATGCTATTGTACTTTCCCTAGGTTCTCTTTAACAGTATTCCTTTGACAGTCTCCTCGTGTGGCTTAAAGCGAACATTAAGCTCCATAATTATATGGTCAACAAATGGATAAAATATATTCCGCTGATAATATTCTTCCGGACTTTCTCCTGGAACATTACCACGCTGCGTTTGCCTTCCAGTTGTTCGTGGAGCAATGATACCACTTGAACTCAGCTCCATTGCTTGGTCGAAAAGTATTTTAAACTCGGTTTCATTTCGAATATTTTCGAGAGTATTTTTAACCGACGTCACGTAGCTGGTTACGTTTGTCAAATCTACATTCACCTTCTGCATTGCATTGTTTAAGTTTGTTGTATATGAAAAATTTTTTTTCAGAATCACCAACGACATAATAAATTGGCTACTTTCTATGGCTGCATGCATTTGGTATGCTTGACTCGCCACATCTCTGTTAGTAGATTGTTGAAGTGACTCAAGCGTGGATCTTACTACAGGATACATTTCTGCAAACCTCTCAACCGCCTTATGCTTTTCTGTCCATCGAGTCTCACAGAGAGAGAGAGAGAGAAGGGTTGAATGAAGAGAATTAGTTTGGTCTGCTATTTGTTTAAACATACCGTCCCGAAGTGGAGATCGTCGAAAGAAATTGACAGTGCTTTTGATAGTGCCGATACAGTTTCGTATCAGTGGTATCTCACTTGAATGTACTAGAACTAAGTTCAGCACGTGAGCTACACAGTGCACAAACTGTGCTCTTGGGCATTTCTCCGCAATTATTGCTTGTACGCCTCTTAGTCTGCCGCTCATTACAGCAGCCCAATCAAAGCCTTGTCCAATAAATTTAGTCATATCCAAATCATACGGCAAGAGATTCGTTATGATTGTAGTCGCTAACGATTCTGCTGAAACATCTTCTAGATGAACGAATTGCAGGAAATCCTCACGAACAACTGATTTTCCAGAGGAGCAATCAACGTATCTCAGGCAAAGCGCTAATTGTTCCTTTCGTGAAATGTCTTGGGTTTCATCTGCCAATAAGGTAAAATAACCTGCCTTTCTAACCCTTTTAAGGACATGAGCTTGAATAGCATTACCGCATAGTGTAATAATTTCGTTCTGTATAACTGATGAAGTATACATCGCTCTATTGTGGTTGGTTTGTGTCAGTAAATGACTTTAAAGTACTTCATCACCAGATCGTGCACGAAAGCGAAGAAGTGCTCGGAAATTGCCGTCATTATGATCAGGTTCATTTATTCCAATTTCACCGGAGTCGTGATTACCTCTTAATGGCATTTCTTGTCTTCCACAAAGAAGTATTGTTTCAATGATGGCTTTAAGTCTTTGTCGATTTTCTTCGGCGATCTTGTTGTTTTCTGTATTGATACTCTCTGTTACATTAAGTGTTTTACCTTCTGCTACCTTTACAAAATTTGCTGCTTGTTCAAGAGCAAATTTATGGTATCTCGTGCCTGTATGCTGATCGAAGTTTTCCAATGCATTCTTCCAATTGCTAAATGGTTTGCTAACCAAGGCTCCAAGTTTCTGATCACCGCGGCCACCCTGCATTTTGCCGAGCAAAACACATACTTTGCAAAGCGCTCCCTGCATTATGTTTGAATAAACTAACCATGGATACCGTGTGGTCCAATGTCGCTGAAAAGAAAGATTCTTTTTGCCTGTAACTGGAAATTTGAATGTTTCATTTGGACTCCAAGGTTCCTCCAACGCACGCAGCTTTTCTTCATCGTTCTTCGGAGGATCACATACATATTTCCCAATATCAAACTCCATGGGCGGATCTGGAAGTACGTCGATCCTAGCTGTAAAAGAAGGAAATGAACGAAACCGAACATGGACAGAAAAAGAGAAGGAATAGAGACAGAAAGCAACACATCCACGCACAAAAAATATTTTGATGGTCGGATTTTAAGTGATAAATGGCGCAAACGTATTTATTGTATTCGCTATAAAGTGGAAGCTAGTGAAAATGTCTTAGCCTAAACACTTTTTCCGAAGAAAACATAAACACTCTTTCAACATACATGCATTTCCTGTTGTGAAAAATAAGTTTTAAACAAATGTTTCGGCTGATAAATCTCCAGAGTGGCATATATATATATATATATATATATATATATATATATATATATATATATATATATATATATATATATATATATATATATATATATATATATACATATATATATATATATATATATATATATATATATATATATATATATATATATATACTTATATTTTATATCAGTAGCTCAGTTATCTAGATGATTAGTGATCAGTGCTCTGATTACACTTCTATTAATACGTTTGAATAAGTTTTTGTTTTTTTTTTCTAGTTTTCCGTCGATTTGGGACCCGTTTCGGTGAATGTAAGAGAGTAAAAAATATACGAAGCTAAATATAAGGAGCAAATATCAACGCTGTCGTTTTCAAATATTACTTTGCATTTAGTTGAAAGCTGGGCAATGTATTGCTATTTTCAAAGCTTAGTATGATTTGCCAGTTTCTTCACTCAGCATATTTTTACAAGTGAGAAAATCTTGGTACGAAGAAACACCAAGCTGATCATACTTTGAAGCATTATTTTCAAATTTTTTTCAAAACTGATATGTAGCGTTGACTGTATGACGCGCGCATATTTACTGGTAAAGTATACATTGGTAGCGAAGATGATAAATGCTACCATTAGACAAATAAGCAAAATGATATTTTGTTTAGAAAAACAGGACATACGCTACTTCGGAGCATAGCCAGTAGAGCTCAAAACATAATTTTTCGGCAACAATAAAATTAGAATAAAAACAAGTTTATATGAACAAGAATGAATGTTTATTAACAAAACATAAGCTAAAACTTTTACTGAGAGAAATACTTACAAGAAAACAGTTAAAACTCAGCTTACCAGATAAATTTGTTAAATAAGTCATAGATTAGTCAAATACAGTAACAATTTTCCGGTACTTCTTACGATAAAAAAGTAACCGTTACTAGAAAATGATGAAATGTACTATTTTAAAATTAGAAGGACTTAAAAAATGGTTACTGTGTATAATAAATACACGACTCTATTTAAAAAACTGATCTGATCAAAAAAAATATTGGCACCTTTCCATATGCAAATATCTAGACTGAACTGTTCCGTTTCACATGAATGAAGTTTATGACCACTTTCTTTTTTATAATTTTACTAACCTTTCTTTACTTGATTGCTAGATAGGCCTGCGACATCTCTGTCAGCTTCAGCATGGTTTTCATCCTCTGAATTTGAAGAGTCCTTTCTTTTGAAAAAATTCAAAAGAGTTATTTTCTCTGATACTTTTTTCATTTGTTATTTTTAGTAAGCCACACTCGTATTTTGTTGTTCGCGCATGAACTAATCCTCAACCATAGATTCATACATAGACTACAGGATAAGAAATGGCTCGAGAGAAATTAAGCATTTAGCAGCGTGTGATTGTTTCGTTGCATGATATCCCGCTCTGCCCTATTCCAATTCATATCTAACTGGAGTTATTTACATGATTGCAGTCACGTTCTTTTTTGTGCATTTGGCATAAGTTTGCAATTCCAGTTTGGGCCGTCGTCGATTGCCCCAATAGACCTTTCTCCTGAAAATGGCTTTAAACAAAAATTTAGACAGAAACATTCAAATTCATTTCCAGAAGGAAGTTCTATTGGAGGCAATCCATCGCCCTCGGCTCTTGACCCATTATGATTTTACTTTGTATGACGCTTGTTTCCAATCGCCAAAAAGAAAACAAAAATGTTTGCATTTTAAATTACTTTTTATGGAATTGTTTGCAGCTACATATAAATGAGTTGCATATTTTGAATAATAATTTTTCTAAAAAATTATTAGAGAAGAAAAATGTTAGAAAAAGGTGGTTTCGACGTGTGCACTAATTCTCCTCAGGCCATCACTCTTAGATACACACCGGTGATGGCGACCACCATGCTCAGAGGTAAGGGAGTTAATTTTTAATTTTTCTACTTATGCAAACTCAATATGTTTTTGTATCTGCAAGTTATATTCAAGGTAAAATTCTCTTGTAAGTACTTATATTAGCTAAACTTTTTTAATTGGATCATTTCACCCTTTTCACATCAATTTAATGTAAATCTATACGACAAATTCACTCTACATTTGAAGCTTATCTAACGTCGCGTGGATATCGATCACTCTTTCGGATGGCTCCGATAGCTTTTTAAATTACTTTTTATGGAATTGTTTGCAGCTACATATAAATGAGTTGCATATTTTGAATAATAATTTTTCTGAGAAATTATTAGAGAAGAAAAATGTTAGAAGAAGGTGGTTTCGACGTGTGCACTAATTCTCCTCAGGCCATCACTCTTAGATACACACCGGTGATGAAAAAGAAAAATTAAAAATTAACTCCCTCACCTCTGAGCATGGTGGTCGCCATCACCGGTGTGTATCTAAGAGTGATGGCCTGAGGAGAATTAGTGCACACGTCCAAACCACCTTCTTCTAACATTTTTCTTCTCTAATAATTTTTCAGAAAAATTATTATTCAAAATATGCAACTCATTTATATGTAGCGCGCACGGGTGACTAAAGTCAAGGTGACAAAAAAGTTTTTGTCACTTTCACGTCACCTCAAAAAAGTGGAGGGCGCTCACAGAAGGTTACATTCACAAATTGTTTTTGAAATACAGGCGTCAATCGTCAGCATGGATTTGAAGAAAACGGTCATTATCTACGATCTCACCATATCTCAAGACCTTTCTTTTGATATCTTGGTGGAATACCTATGACGAATATTAAATTTTGAGTGGTCATGTGTCGTATATGGGGGGACCATCCTTAAAACCTTTAAAAAATTGCATAACACTTTAACTTTCGCGAAACCACCACTTTTGGCCTTCCTACAAAGTTTGATGATTCGAGTTTCTGAGGATATTTGCTGTGATGCACGGGCAGTCGAACAGACAGGACGCGAAATTAGTAGGTCTTTGTAAAATTCGTTTGAAAAAGCCGTAAAAATAGGCAATGGCGCGCAAGCGATGAGCACGAAACACAGCTGAGAAGGCAGAATTTCTTTTTAAGGATTCTGCCTAAAAGAAACTTTTTGTACTTCACACATACAATAGGAAAGTCGAATTTCAGCATCAAAAGTCATTCGGATAATTCGAAAACCAAATTTCTCTGTCGATTTTTAATCCATAAAATGCAGCTGGACTACTATGAGAGTGACTTTTTTGTCACCCGTGCGCGCACGCCTATTTAAACCTAGCGGCACGGTGACAGTTTCGTCACGGGGTTGTTCGCTGAGAGGCGGACAAAAAAGTCACCCGGTTTTCACGTCGTAATGTGCGCGCATCTCCATACATGTTCATAGACTTGATGCAAGTGACGAAACTGTCATCCTTACCAAAGTCACCCGTGCCCGCTAGCGGTAAGCGCGAATTATATGGACTCTTGCGGGTGAAGCTGGAGGCAAGCGTGCTTTCGTCGCGAGAGCATTTCATGGGTGGAGGATTGTAAAGGGGAACGAAAGTCGAAGAAAGACTGTATATTTCGAGAGCATAAAGTTTGCGTCCAGTAGTTTATGTCTTTGCCCGCAACGAATGCCAGCTTCAAGGAATTCTTTTATATGCATGGTATGGGTAAAGCGACAAAGTTTCCTCCAATATAAAATCCTTGCAACCAATTCTGTTTCTGATAGAAACATTATGAGAAAAAAAAACAATCGTTTCAGCGAATAGAGCAATCACAAAACAAAAGACAGTCAAGATTAGCTATATTCGAGTATTCGAATATATAGGGAAAAGAGATACAACTACAAACTTATTTTTTTAAAGGTGGTAAAAAATACTTTATGTTACTTCCATAGTCTCTGAATATGCATGGTCAGGATGATTAACAATTCGCTAGAGCTTACTCCCATATGGGTGCAAAGCAGAAAGCAACACATTTTCTACTGCCTTGAATTGGTACGAAATGTTTCTTGTGAAATGAAGCAGCTTGCGATCAACGTCCGGTGATATGAATAGAAAAATCAAAATGTCTTTGCATTGCCCCCTAACCTTCCAATAGCCAAACTCTAAATTCAAAAACAACGTTTTATGCCTTATGCTAATTTTCAGTTGCAAGATGTTTTCATTATTCTTTCCACGTCTTTGGGAAATTACTTCGCTTTTAATTGGAGATACCATGGTGGCCCGTGATCTCGATACCACTTATTCTACTCTTTCCACCCTTTGCGACACTTTTCACAGATATGGAGTGCTCCTCTTTTCTCTCTTTTAGTCGCTGCTGAAATTTCTATTAAGAAATTTTCAATTCAATATTATTAAGTTTTTCCGTTCACTATTCAATGGTTTACCCATTTTGATACGAGGCTGTAACAACAAATATTACTGACATTAAAAACTAACCTTTGTATCATGATTAATGATTAATATTATTAAATTTTACTTTTACATTCTAACCTTCAGAATCGATTTATTATAAAATATACGGTTGAGTATTCACAATTGTTTTTAAAAGCATGTAATACAAATGAAAAACAAATACTTACTATCTATGCCACTATTTTGAAAGTTTGCAAAACTCAATGATGTTAAGCAATAAACTTTTATCACACTCACTGCACAATAATAATTTACACACACTAATTGCAAATACAAAAAAATTAGAAAATATTTTTTTTCGGAGCGCACAAAAACAGCTACTTATTGAGCATAGCAAGTTGCGACGTGTACTATTCTGTTAGAGGACGCGTTAACAGCTCCGAACAGCTGCTGTTGTATCCTCTAGTCCCCTCTCCACCCCTCATCGGTATACCTGCAGAATCTTGGGACCCAAGATCGAGTTTGTAATAGTTCTCCCTTTTAAAATATAACTTTGAACTAATATAAAACAAGTTGGGTAAACAGACCTACGCTCATGTCAGAAGGGTTTTGTATTCAATTTACAAAATGCAGTCACCAGATCGAATCAAATCAAAAAACATGTCAAAGACGATTTTATTGGAGAAAATATGAAATACGAAGATCATACTATTATTAACAAAGTTGAACGGATTTCGACTTCTGAGGTTTTTAGAATTGTTATTCTCATAAATATCTCCCTTGATAATTATTTCAGATGTCCATCCGCGACGGAGAAAACACATTTTTCATGTATTTCCCCCTGTGCCTCCACTGAAGCAAAAACTGACAGTTTAACAACTGTTTTGAAAAGCTCCCATGAAAACTTTCATTTCATACTCATATCGGCTACGTTTGATGAATTTTTTTTTTCAGGGGCCACTCTCCTGTACTGTTATCATCGATTAATGGCCAATTTTTTCGAATCCTAGAATGGTTACAAAACTCTTTTGCTAGGAGCTCTCTCCCACCTCCTTGAGTTGTTTCACTTATGAGCATTAATTGTAGGTACTCAACTTCAGTCATTCATTAAATTGAATCAAGTGTTCAAAGCATGCACCTTAAACATTGAAGTTGGCAAAAAATAACTCAAAATTATTCAATCTTCGCAATTAAAACAGCTACTATTTTGTTTTACGATTACTGATACCACTTGCTGAACCGATTCTCAAAGATATTCATGACACCTATCATTCCTGAAATTTTCATGCAAATCCTAGCAAAACTGTAGTGTCTGAGTCGGTAAAAAGCGCATGTTGTTACATAGCCATATGTTGCCATAGTAATAAATGCAGCGCATATTGTTCCATAGTAATACAGGAAAATTCAAACCGCTATAACTTCGCTAAATATGATTCAATCTTTATGAAACTTTCAGGGCAGATCAATCTTATAAATAGACATCCACGTACTAAATTTCATTGAATTTAAGGGTACCGTTAAGATTTTATTCAAGAAAACATAAAATCGATAAATCATACTATTACTAACAAAGTTGAGTGAATTGCGACTTTTCACGTATTTGTTGTTGTTGTACTCACCAAGGCCCACATTCCTGGTTTTTTTCAGATTTTTCGGATGGAAGGTGTCCAATCGCGAGGGGGGGGACACCAATTTTTCGTGTATTTCCCCTCCCTGTGCGCCCCTCGAAGCAAATTTTGCCAAACTAAGACCTTTTTTGAAAAGGTCTCATCAAGACCTTTCATTTGATACCCATATCGGCTACCTTCAATGACTTTTTTTTCGGGGGGTCACTCTCCTATATGGGGAGACCCCCCTTAAATACCTTATAAAATTTTTTTGTAATTGAACTTTGAAGAGATCACCACTTTACACCTACACACAAAATTTGATGTTTCTAGCTTAAGTAGTTTCCGAGAAAAACTGCTGTGACACACGGACGGACGGACAGACGGACAGACTGGTCGCGAAACTAGTAGGGTTTTGTAAAATTATTTTACAAAACCCTAAAAAGGAAAATTCCGAAAAATTAATAATTATTTATAATAATAATTAAAAATTGAGATTGCACAAAATTTGCTTAAACATTTTTCTATATACTATAAAAAACACATTTCCTAAGTTTATATAAAGATTCATTGACTGACCCTGGATGTCGCGGTATAAATCTTACATTGCTTCACTTTATATGCATCATAAAGAGAAAACGATCATGTCAGCATTAATAAGCGATAAGAAAATGTTATAAAAGATTTAGAGACATTTGCTAAGATGATGTTAAGAAGCAGTTGCGAGTAAGTGTTCGTCTTTTAAGAAAAGTTAGTTGTTTGTTGTTATTCTTTTTTAAATGATCCAAAATATTTTATTTTTTTGTCCCAACGCTCGACGGTTGACAAAAGCGGTACAGTCGGTAGGATCGATATCCGTAAGTGAAACGAACCTGAATCGAAAACTGTGTACAAACCAGTACATGTACGAAAACATTTTCTTTCAAAACCCCAACATTTCATACTAGTTCTTAATTTAAATCCGATACGGCATCCAAAATTGTCAAAGTTAGTGTAATGAATTTCTTGTAACAGATAACTTTAATGTTTTGGTCAATGTATCTGGATTGAAAGATTTGTTTAAAAGCACATAAAAACTTTACGTGCATTACTGAGCATAATTTTAACATGCTCGTGATTGCTATGACGATCCAGATGAACACATCGTTATCGAATACACAATTGATGAGCTACCCGCTCTGAACTGCCTTCGCCTCAGCTATAGTATGGAAATCCTTCCAATTGCATTTCAGGCTTTTACTGTCTTCATTGTGAGACAATACACACTAAAGACGACTTTTTGGGGTTCTTTTAAAAACTGCCAATGTTCCATAATACTTGAATAGGCCAGAGACACTGTTACAAAATGTCAGTTTGTCCTGTTTGGGGGAAGTCACTAACGCCTATAAACATATACAGAGCCCGATAAGTCGAGAATTCTCAGTATCAATGACTAAAAAGTGAAGTTCAGGAACTGGCACAGACAAAAGTGTTACTACAAATCAGTGCACAGGGATAATTAAAAATCAGTGCTCCACACTGAAGCCAGTTTACGATAAATCAGTAAATATCAGACCCTGTTTCAATCAAGATCCAAACGGTAATTAATAAATAGACAAAATGGTATTTTCTTTCAGAACAGCATACCAGCACGCTGAGCGATCCCAAATCTTTAATAGAAAAGGCACCCGACAAACTAATTGATTTCATCACACACGTGGAAAGGATAGACAGCCTCACAGCAATAGAAGATCGGGATATAATCTATAGAGTCCTGATGCCCAAACTACAAGGTATCACTGGAGATGCCAGAGACACAGTAACAAACACGGAATGGGTAAATTTGAAACAACAAGGCGTCCATCGATGTGGTGTGATCGATTCCTTCGAACAATTGCGAGCCTCATTGGAAGCCGTGAAAGCAAAATCAGTCACCGACCTATATGAACGAATACAGAACATACTCACCACAAAAAGGCGATTGGAAACCCCCGCATGTCTAAATTTCTCACCTAGCAACAACAAAACCAGAGCCCCACGAGTGTTTTCAAACAGAATCAAAAATGTGATGCTGCCTTCCTCAGAACCTCTCATGTTACTAATATATCAGAAGCTTACATCACACTATTAGAAACAAATAACCTGCAGATCAATCATCATTCAACGAGGGCTCAGCAATCAATACCATTTAATTTACATAGAAATCATTTAAATGATAATAATTTCTTGCAACCCAAAAACAATTTTAGACAAAATTTAAATTTTCCACCAAAACAAAATTACAGGTCTAGTTCACAACAATTTAGGGATAACTTTTTCCATAATTTACCGCGCAACGTTCAAAACCCCCAAGCACCGAACCCAAATCCAAATCGACCCCTCAAAATTATTGATCTCAAAGTCAACAATTCCGAGATGTTTTTTTTACAATATGCCCAGAAATAACCATCGATTATTTACAAAAGATAATACTTTGCCTCCCCAATGGGCGTGGAAAATATAGAAAGAACTTCTAGATCTAATAATAATAATATTCCTGAAACACTAGCTTCAACAAATTTTTCTCTAGGAGCCTCACCTCCAATAAACTCCCATTAGTTTCTATTACCATTAATAATAAACTGTGTACAATTGGTCTATTGTCGATCTACCTACCCTAAAACCACCTTGATATTCCCCAATAATATTGCTGACACTCTTTCGGCATATGTTTTTGTTGCCAAATGTTCTAGATGACTTTGTGAATAGCTTGATAAACACTACTGCCACCATATTTGATGAGCTCCACTGGAATCTCATCGATGCCCGGTGCTTTATTATACTTTTGGGCTTTGATGATGGAACAAACTTCATCCAGAGTTGGTGGCTGTGTGGAGGATTAAGGAGGTTCTTGAAATATGATTCCCATCTTTCCTTAATCTTCGTTCCATCAGCGATGATATTGCTGACGTCATCACGACAGAGCGTGGTTTTGGGCTGATAACCACGTTTCAGGCTTTTCACTACTTTGTCTGCTTGTCTTGTGTTGTTGCTCACTTAACTTACATCTATACTTTTCAATTGGTCATCATAGTATTTTTTTTTCTTAATTCTAATTATCTTATGCGCTACTTTTCTGGGATTTTCATATTGTTCCTATCTTCACTGGGTTCCCTATCTACACATTCTTTGTATGCCTGGCTCTTTTTATCTAACGCATTTTGGCATTCATCATCGAACCAATCATTTCATTTTGCGCCGGGCTTGATGTCCAATCGTCTGTTCTGCCACGGTCCTGATAGCTACTTTCACTTCCATCCAGGGCTCGTTACTCGTCTTTATCGATGCGTCTAATAAGATGGGAGCCAGCTGGTTGTCGAGGGTCTCCGTGAAATTTTTGGCAACAGGCACCGTTTGGAGCCTTTCGATGTCAAATTTGTAGCGGGATGGTCTTCGCCGAATATGCCTTTGACATACGTCATTAAAGGTTAATTTGATCAAGTAATGATCTGAGTTACAATTTGCTCCTCGGTATGTACGGACGTCAAGTATACTCAAGGCCCAAGGTTGTTGTATCAGAACATGATCGATTTGGCTTTGTGTGTTGGCATCCAGTGATATCTAGGTCATTTTATGAATGCGTCGATGTGGGAAGCAAGTCGAACGTATGACTAGATTTCTCCTACATACAAAGTCAATCAGGCGCTGGCTGTTGTCATTTGTTACATCGCGGAGGCTATATCCTCCAGTTGTTCCCCGATGAGATAGCTCATTGCCATCTTTAGCATTAAAATTACCCAGAAGCTTTTTTGTGTCGTTTATAGGCAATGAGTTGACCAGTCTTTCCAGGGGATTGTAAAACGTTTCCTTCGTTTCTTCATCCTTTTCTTCGGTCGGTGCGTGAACATTGATTAGGCAGATTTTGAAGAATTTCGCTTTTATACGGATCGCACACAACCGTTCGTTTATTGCCTTGAAATCCATACGTGCGATTTGAACCCTCTAGCCACAATGAAGGCTACTCTGAATTTTCGTTTTCCAGTAGGCTTCCCACTTTTGAATATTGTGTGCGATCTAATGAGATCGCACACAAATAAAGGAATTCGAAATCCACTATTAGAGAACCCATATAAATACGAAAAAATTAATATTATGAAGCCCATAAAGTATTTAAAATTAAATACCGAATGGTTAAATAATGAAGAAGACGAAAAATAACGCGAAATATAAAAAAATATTTTATAAAGAAGGTGATCAATTAAGTGCTACCTTCAATGTAGCACACGAAATCAAAACAACCACAGAAGACCCTATCTACTCTAGAATTTATAGAAATCCTCAGATGCACGATGAAGAAATAAAAAGTCAAATACATGAAATGTTTGAAGGAAACATAATTATACCCAGTAACTCTTCTTATAACTCTCCGATAGTTATAGTACCAAAGAGAAAAGATAATTTTGATATTCCGAAACAGAGACTTGCAATCGATTACAGATGATTAAATGCTGTAACTATAGATGATAAATATCCATTACCAAATATAGACTCTGCTATGGAGAAATTAGGAAGTAGTCAATACTTTATCCTTCTGGACCCTGCTAAAGGTTTTCACCAGATAAAAGTACATCACACGATATCTTTTAGACAGCTTTTTCTACATCCCATGGGCATTATAAATTTTTAAGAATGCCTTTTGGATTAAAGAATGCACCAGCGATATTTCAAAGGATGATAAACGAAGTCCTTTCAGAAGTCATTAACAAAATTCGCATGGTTTACCTTGATGACATATTGATTTTTGGTACATCCCTCGAAGAACACTTGTAAAATATAAAGAAAATCTTTGAACTCTTGAGACAAGCCCACCTCAAAATCTAAATAGATAAATTTAACATCAATAACTAACTCACCGATGCCTTTGACACAAATATCGGACTGAAGCAGGGAGATGAACCGGCCCTATTGCTATTCAGTTTGACTCTGGAGTACGTCATAAGGAAGCTACCCCTGTCGATACTCGAGGGGCATTACTATACAAGTCGAGCCAAGTAGTAGCCTATGCGGATGACATCAACATTCAGACACAGTCATTAACAACTGCCAAAGAAATTTTCCTGAAACTCGACAGCGAAGCAAAACTAAAAGGGCTAAAAATCAAGAAGAACAAAACTAAATTCATCACACAGTCGAGGAAAAGTACCTCAAATATACAAAACATCACACTTGGCGAAAACAGTATCGAAAATGCTAGCGAATTTGTGTATTTAGGTGCCAACATAACGAAAACGGGCTGTGAAAGAGACGAAATACGCCGAAGAATACAGCTCGCAAATGAAATATTTTATTCAGTAATGATGATCTTCAAGACCAGCTGCATACACAGGAAAACAAAGCTCCAAGTATACAACTCTGTGATAAGACCTGTGTTATGCTATGGGTGTAAAACATGGACCCTAACGCAAGCATCTGCAAATATATTAAACGCCTTTGAGCGACGGGTCCTGAGGCGAACAATCGGGCGAAGACGGGGACCAATGGCGAGTCCCATATAGCCATGAGCTGTATGAAATTTTTGACGACCCGCAGGTCTTAACGATTATCAGAGCGCGGGAGCTGCAATGGGCTGGCCACATGAATCGTACAGACGAACAACGGATACCCAAAAGGTATTTGTTGGGAGAACTGAAGGCCGAAGACCAGTAAGAAAACTGAGGCAACGCTGGATTTCGGAATTGGAGGACGCGGTAAATGGACCGGGACAGTTGGAGGCACTATTTGTAGGAAGCGAAGGCTCGAGAGGGGCTGTAGTGTTAAGAAGAGGAATAAGAGAAATGTAACCTTTTAGCTGAACAAACCACTTTCCTTGAACATTTGCTGACTCCAAATGGAATAAAACCAAGCCCCGAAAAATTTCCGAAATTCTGAGTACTCTCCTTCCTAAACCAAAAAAAGGAATAAAGTCTTTTCTAGGTCTCACTGGTTATTACAGGAAATTCATTGAAGACTATGGTAAACTCGCTGTTCTGTTAACTAAATATTTAACAAAAGGATTCAAAAATTAAATTAGATGATCTAGACTACATTAAAGCCCATAAGAAATTAAAAGAAGACCCCGTCTTAAAACATCCTGATTTTAACGAAACTTTTGATTTAACCACTGTAGCAAGTAATTTCGCTCTAGGGGCCGTACTTTCACAGAAGGGACATCCTATTGTTTATATTTCACAAACACTGAATAAACATGAAAAGAATAATTCTAAAATCGAAAAGGAAATGTTAACCATAGTATGGTCAATAAACTTTCTTAGACCCTATCTTTATGAAGAAAATTTTTCCTTTATACCGACCATTGTCCAATCGAATGGTTGTATAAAAAATACAAAGATAAAGATTTGAATCAGCGTAGTGGATTCTCAAGTTGGGAGAGTATCAGATGGATGTAAAATACTTAAAAGGAAAAGACAACATCCCCGCTGATTAACAAATTTGTCTCGCATCATTAACGATGAATGCAACCTCTTAAACATTTTAGAGGATAGAACCATCAGCCCAAGTGAAGACAGAAATATGAATGAGTTTAGTAATCTATAAGACATACCTCCAGACACCATGATACCCACTCAACATTCAGCCGAAGTTGACTCCTCTCAAAATATACATCTGAAAGATGGCTACGTAAACAAATATCTACAACATATTATTCTATTGGTAAGACTAAAAGAAAAGAGTTATTATCCAAATTTCATCACAAAATTATTATACGATCTGAGCATTTGAAAAAAGCAACCTCATGACTTCGATTAAGACTTAGACCATTGAAAACCGCAATTTACAATGAACTCAGCGATTCCGAATACAATCAATTATAGCAAATATTAATCGCCTGTATTAAAGTTAATCAGCTATTGTCTGAACCCAAATCTGAAGATAGCCCGATGAAAATAATTGAAACCTACCACGAAAAAGAAACTGGACACGTTGGAATAAATGGAAATTATGCAGGATTGAAACGCCGAATTTATTATCCTAATTTGAAGAAACACATTAATAGATTATAAACTCATGTGAGAAATGTAACTTAGTTAAAAATGATAGGAGTCCCATTAAGCTTAAATTTCCGTTAACGGAAACCCCTAAGAACCTCAGAAAAATAGTCCATATTGATATCCTAGTTACCAAACAATTGAAAATTTTAACAGCCGTTGATAGATTCTCTAAATACGCAATAGCAACTATATTGCCGTCCAACAATAATATTGACATTAGGAAAAGTCTAAAATTTATCCTATCCATATTGGAAAGACTAATTATACTAATAGCTGATAATGAATTTAATAAAGTCCTACTCCGAGAATTCTTTATAACTAAAAACATAGAAGCACATTTGTGCAAACCTAATACCTACACGGGTAATGCAGATATTGGTAAGTATAAAAGTATTGACCCTTATTTGTAGATTGAATATTTCTTTCATTTAAAATAGATTTTATTTATGGGCGAATTGTGCATTATTATCTATGACTTTTTGCCATTTTTTTGGGTAGAGCCATTATTCCTTCTGTGTAGAACTTCTGTGGCCAAGTTGATTTCACAGTCCCTTTTTGAAGTGAATTTCTTTTCATTAAGGAAATTTTGCAGAGGCCGAAACAAATGATAGTCTGATGATGCAAGGTCTGGACTATACGGCGAATGCATCAAAACTTCCCAACCAAGCTCTGTCAATTTTTGCCGGGTCATCATTAATGTGTGTGGTCTGGCATTGGCATGATATAAGACAACGCCCTTTCTACTGATCAATTCTGGCCGCTTTTTTTTGAATTGCTTGTTCCAATCTTGTTAATTGCTGACAATACAGAGACAAATTGAATGCTTGGCCAGGTTCTAGTACCTCATGATAAACAATTCCCTTCCAATCCCACCATACACACAACATAACCTTATTTGGGGTCAATTCTGGCTTTGAAGTCGTATGTGATGATTCACCATTTTTTGACAATGATCTTTTTCAAACGACATTCTCATATCTTACCCATTTTTCATCGCCCGTAATGATTTGCTTCAATAAAGGCTCGATTTCGTTGCGTTTTATTAGCATTCCGCAAATGGAAATTCGGTCGGCCAAATTTTTTTGTGTTAATTCACGCGGCACCCAAACGTCGAGCTGCTTTGTGTATCCACGTCGAGCTTCTTTGTGTTTGGTGATGGATATTCAGTTCCTTAGCAATTTCATGGCTGCTTATGTATCAGTCTTCTTTAATCTTTTGTAAGATTTCATCGACCTTTTCAGTGATTGGTCGACCTGAGGGAGGTGCATCTTTGACATCAAAGTTTCCAGAACGAAAGCGAGCGAACCATCTCTTGGCTGTGGCTTTTGATAAAGTGTCTTGACCGTAGACACCACCAATTTTTTCACGAGCCTGCGATGCATTCTCACCTTGAATTTTTTTCAGAAATTTCACTCATTTTAAATGAATACAACGTTTGACACGAATGACGAAATACAAAACTGTCCATATTAAAATTATAGACTGGAATCTCACCTTTCAAATGCATGACAGTTTGACTCAATTTGATTAGTATTGCCCGATATATGACAACGAACACCATCTAGTGACAAATACACTTTAGACTATCCAATATTAAAAGACTGCGTGGAACTATTTTAAATAAATGTGAGAACTATAGACAAAGATTCAAAAAGCCCATACATAGAAGAAGTACTGTTTGAAATATTAGAATTTTATAATCGCCAAATGCATTCAATAACACGAGAACGGCTTATTGATATTGAAAGAGGTTTAGCAGATAAACAAATTATTCACAATCGCTTGCTAGAAAGTAAAGAAAAGCAGATAAATAAATTAAATAACAAAGAAGAAAATTACGAAGGAATTAGACAAGAAGTACCTCTACGTAACCATAAAACAGTTAGACACAAACTAGAACCTTCATTTATTAAAACCCTTTATAACAATAATAGACATGCAGTCGTACGACTCGAAAGACTTAAAAAGGATATTCTAATTTCAGACAATGAAAATCCACACCGTCCTGGGCCTGTTTTTTCTGATAAAGACTGTCCAGTCTCAAATGCAACCACAAACAACAATTGATCAAATTGGGAGTGAATCCGAATATATAGAAATTAAAACCAATCCAATTAATAAGGTGACTAACTACGAGCTGTGCCAATTAAGTAATGAGACGGATTCCATGAAAACCGTATATTTAAAAATTATTCTACAACCCTGCCATCCCCTTCAAAGTAGTCCTCTTGGGCAGCTATACAATGATTCCAGCGCGTTTTTTTCGACTGGGATGTCCGCGTGTACCCTCGTCACGGCCGCCTGAATGTCAGTGATCGATTCAAAATAAGTTCCTTTCACCACCGATTTTGTTCTAGGGAACAAAAAAAGCCACAAGGTGATATATCGGGCGAATAAGGTAGCTGATGCAACACGGCGATCTCTTTAGAGGCCAAATACTGGGGCACGTTGAGGGCGGTGTCGTGCAGTTCATTGAAACCATCTTCCCGCACAATTGTTTCATCCCAAAATCGTCGGATAAAATTTGTCTGACTGTTTCACGGTTCATACATAGTTCCGAGGCGAACATTCGAACTGTTGAACGCTGATCTTCACGGATTAGGGTGCGCACACGCTGCGCATTCGCGTCAGTCCACACCTCGACTGGTCTCCCGTTCCGCGCCTCGTCTTCCACGCTTTCACGCCCCTCTTTAAATTCTTTATGCCATCGAAACACCTGGGCACGACTAAGAGCACTATCACCATGCACTTTTACAATTTTAGTGTACGTTTCCGAAGCTGTTGAAGCTCTTGATTTCGTTTCTCCATTTTCATGACGAGCAAATTCATTCGATAACACGAGATTCATTCGATAACACGAGATTCATTCGATAACACGAGAACGGCCAATCGATATTGAATGAGGTTGAGTAGATAAACAAATTATTCACAATCGCTTGCTAGATCGTAAAGAAAAGCAGATAAATAAATTAAATAACAAACGAGAAAACTACGAAGAAATTAGACAAAAAGTATCTCGACAAGGTGCGTTCAAAAATAAACGAGACTGAGGTAAAATAAAAACAACAGGAGCTTTGTTCTGATAAATTCTAGTTCATTTATTCAAAATAGTCTCCTCCGGCCTCGATATACTGTTTTGCGCGATCCAAAAGCTTTTCAAAAGAGTGTTTTAGATCATTGACCGGAATGTCCTTCAGGATGTCGGTACAAGCGTTTTGGATGCCCTCTACGGACCCGAAGCGTTTTCCTTTTATGGGCAAATGCAATTTTCCGAATAGGTAGAAGTCACAGAAAGTCATATCAGGTGAATACGGTGAGTGATTGATGGTTGAAATGCGATTTCTAGTCAAAAAATCAGTCACAAGAGTGGATTTTTATGACAAAAGTCTTTCGTAAGCCCAAATGATCGGTTTAAATGCGATAAATTGATGTTTTGGAGATATCTAACTCCAATTCCATGAATTTCAACGATGATTTCGGCTCATTTTTGATAAATTCACGCACAATTTCGATGGAGTTTTCGGTGATCACTGATTTTGGGCGGCTCGTATGTTGATCGTCATTTATGTCCTCACGACCATCTCTGAAATGTGTAAACCACTCATGAACTCTGTCACAACATCGATAATCATCGCCATGAACTTTTTTCATCAATTCAAATGTTTCGTTAAACGTTTTACAGATTTTAAAACAAAATTTGATATTAGCTCTTTGTTCGAAACTCATTTTTGTACCGATGACACAAACATACTGTAACTTTGGACGCAATAAGTTCGTTTCATTGGAAGTCAGGGCGGGATGTAATTTTCCAACGCATTATCTCATTCATAGATGGTGCCACCAAAAAAATGACAAAAGTCTCGTTTATTTTCGAACGCTCCTTGTATGAATCATAGAGAAATGAGCGTATGAAACAATTTGACATAAGAAAATACGATCATGGGAGCATTAATATGCGATAAAAAAATGTTATATAAGATTTAGAGACAATTGGTAAGATACAGCTAATTTTTTGATTTCTGTTTTTTTGATGCCTCTAAATAAAAACCAGAAAAACTCTTTTTTTTATTTTTAAAATTTGAAAAACCTTTCCTTTGCAGATATTAGGGTGTGTCCATGATTGGAAAAAATTGGATTAAGTGGAAAGTTTTTGAATATCAACGATACCAGAAAGCAGCAGACTCAACACAGACTTAGGCAACAACTACAGCAGATTAATAAGATTGGCAGGCAGGATCCACGAGCGCAATAAAAGGGTAGTAACACGCAGCGAAATAAGGAAAAGGAGTACGTATGAGGGCAATAAAAATGAAAAATTCTTTGGAAAGTAATTAGGAATGTAGCTATTAAGGCCTTTTAAATTTTAAAAATAAAAAAAAGAGTTTTTCTTGCTAAGATACAGTTGATGCTAAGTAAAGGTTGCGAGTAAGTATTCATCTTTTAAGAAAGGTTAGTTGTTTGTTGTTATTCGAAAGAACCGTGTCTAAATAAACTTCCTTTTTAAATGACCAGAAGTACTTTATTTTTTGTCCCAACGGTTCGACGGTTGACAAAAGTCGCGTGTGGACAGGAGGTGACTACTGGGATTTCGTTGCAACCCACTGCTGACCGCACCCACATGAAACGTTGGGGCCAATTTCTCGCAAATTCCGATCGAGGGTTTTTCTTGAAACACTTTTTAACGCTATTCCGAAGTAATTTCCGTTAATATTTATTTATTATTATTACCAAACAAGGCATACATATAATACATTGATATACATAAATAACAATTAATAGCATTAACAATTCTCAAAAATTTTAAAAGTATTAAATCATTATATAGTTAAAAATTACAAAATATTTAATTAGATTAAGTTTATTGGACTAGGGAGGACAAGGCGTTTAGGATAATGGATTTGAATTGGACTCTGGAGATTGTTGGAGAGTAGTGAGCACTCAATGAGTTAAATGTTTTGCAACATCTATTCGTTGGCTCGCTGTCTACATACCTAGTATGATGCCGCTCTTCTATCAGCATACGCGAATGCCTAGTGGTTCGTGATGTTTCATTCAATTTAATTTTATTAGCTATGTATGGTATGCTAATGGTGCCTCTAAGCACGTCGAAAGCGTAACAGCAAATTATCATTGTATGATGTCATATTTAGAATTTGGAGACTTTGTGCATATGATGGTAAAGTCTGGTAGTTTTTAGGATCGTATAAACATCTCAGAGCAAATAACAGAAACTGTTTCTGAACAGATTCAATTCTGTCTATATGCACATCAAAAACAGCGTTCCAAATGAAAGATCCATATTCCAGTACGGGGCGGAATAAAGAAAGGTATAAGGTTTTGGTCACCCATATGTTCTTAAATTCCTTCGCTCTTCGCTTGATGAAACCTAGGATCTTATTAGCTCTGGAAATTATTTCATCGTAATGCAACTTAAACTGCATCTTTGAATCCATGATGACCCCAAGGTCTTTGACACTATCGACTCTAGCCAGTTTTGTATTGTTCAGATGATAATCAGCTTTGAAGACTGAATTTTTGTGGG
Source organism: Odontomyia ornata (assembly GCA_963969285.1). Lineage (NCBI taxonomy): Eukaryota > Metazoa > Arthropoda > Insecta > Diptera > Stratiomyidae > Odontomyia > Odontomyia ornata. The sequence goes on from OZ017738.1 coordinate 114,282,997, forward strand.
AAAAGGTAATCACCTGACATTTTTCCAAATTCAAATGAAGCTGGTTTATGGTAGACCATTAAAACTGAGAGTTTATCTTGCTTTGAAAGAATAATGAGTCGTTTTGAGAGGCAATCATGATACAGTTTTAGATCATCCGAATAAAATAAGTGGGATATATCCGATAAGGTTTCTGTCAGATCTGAGATGAATATATTAAAAAGAAGAGGACCGAGATGACTCCCTTGAGGTACTCCAGAATAGGCATTTATTTCTTTAGACAAATGTCCCTGAAATCTGATTATTTGGGTTCGGTTTTCTAGGTAAAAATAGAGCCAATCAAGTAATGAGCCAGTGATTCCAAATTTCTGCAACTTCTTACACAGTATTTTGTGGTTGACACGATCAAAAGCTTTACTAAAATCGGTGTATATAGCATCAATTTGGTGTCCTTTTTTCCATTTCACATAGCGTAGTAGACACCATCACGGTGAGGTTAGTAGTTGTCGAGTGATTTTTTCGGAAGCCATGCTGTTGGTTATTAAGGTGAGGCTTTACGATGGGAGATAGTTTGGAGCAGATAATTTTTTTCAAATAGTTTCGGAGTTGTCGATAATATAGCAATTCCTCTATAATTTTTAACGGACCCTTTGTCACTGCATTTGTGAATTGGAATCAGATGGGATGATTTCCAGGATGTTGGGAATATTCATGAGGAGGGAGACTAATTGAAAATAATGTAAAATGGTAAAAGCAGTCTCTCCTTGCAGTGGAACAAAAACCAGGAAGGAAGCAAATCAGAGCCTGGTCCTTTGCTCAAATCAAGCTCCTCAATAGCTTTAAATATTTCTTCTTCAGAAATAAACATCTCGTTAATTAGAGCTGCTGAACATGTGGATGGAGAAGGAGTATAGGACGAGGTGCTATTAGTAGAATAAATAGATTGAAAATGACTCGCGAAAAAATCACAGATTTCTGCAGGCGATGATGATCTTAAGTCACCATATACCATTGACTTGGGGTACCCCTTTGATTTACGTTTTGTATTTACGAAGTCAAAAAATTCCCTTGGATTCTGGATTATATTCTCTCCAATAGTGTTTACATATGATTCATAAGCTTCTCTAGATTTTGATTGAAATTCTTTTGCCAGATGATCATATTTGCTTTTCAATTCATTGCTTACATTGGATCTTTTTTGTATGATTTTATGGAGTTTGTTTCTTTGGTTTCGTAAATATCGTAGGTCCCTATCAAGCCAAGGTTCAGACAATTTGTCTTTTTTCTTAATCCTAGGTACATAACTTTCAACGGCGTCAATGATTATCTTATAGAAACGATCTATCGCATCGTTTATACCTAAAGTTATAAGTGTACCGGTCCAGTCAATATTACTTAAATAATTATTAATGCCCTGGTAGTCAGCATTATGAAAGTCATATACAATTAAGTTATTGTATGAGAAAGTATAGGTTTCATCAGCATTGGGCAATTCAACAGAGAATGCGTTATGGTGTAGACTATTAGAGAATAAGTTGTCCACATCCCTAGTTGGATTGACCACTACTTCGTCATAAGCATTACTAAAAATAAGATCAAGCCAATCACCATTCTGACTGGGAGTCGGAGCGACCTGCTGCTAATCGTTCCCATAGAATGTACTAACAAGGTTGAAGTCGCTGTGATCTAGGAGATTAACTGGCATAAGACACTTATCGTCAGGTTCAATTATGAATGTTAAATTGGGTCGATTAAAGTCTCCCGCAATTAAAATCTTGTCTTCCTTGTCGATGAATCCCGCAAGAGAGGAAATAACACTGCAAACATCATTGTATGCTGCTTCGCTTGATTTGGGTGGAATGTTAAAAACACCAATATATATATATATATATATATATATATATATATATATATATATATATATATATATATATATATATATATATATATATATATATATTGAATTTGGACATTTTAATGCGAACAATTTTATGCTGGAAAGATTTGTTCGTAGCAGTAGGGATGAGCTCATTTGGGAAATTCGTGTGCACAGCGAGTAAAACACCCCCTCCCCGTGTCTGCCCAGTGGTTAAAAAATCTCGATCATCTCGGTAAATAATCCAATTGGAATCAAGACTCTCCTCGTCACGAAATGAGTCATTCAACCATGTTTCTGTAAGACACAGAACATTGAAATGGCACGATTTGGCGTCAAGAAAGAGTTTGTTCACTTTACCTCTTATGCCACCGCAGTTGTGGTAGAAGAGTTTTAGGCTACTGGATGAAAGTTTATTATTGGGGACGAAAAAATTTTTGGTGTTGCTCTCTTGATCTCTGAAGTGAGGATATATAGTTAGAGCTTATATGGGAGGCGTAAGTATCTAAATCTTTTTTGACTTGGTACGAGGACACGCCTAATTCTTCGTGGAATCTTTAGTAAAGTCCACGAAGGGCATCAACTTCTATTCGAAGACCTTCGCGCTGGATCATTACTTTCAAATAAGTCTTCGTCTTTCCATGGATGCACGTTGTCTCTGGAGCTTTGTGCAAGTACGCTAGAAAAAGTCTGACGTATTCGTAGACTTTATGGTCTCTAAGCCTTGATAAGATGTATCTGCTTTCTAGATCCACACTAGCGTTGATGGTAGCTTTCACAACTGGTGGTATAAGAGGATTTAAAAATGTGCCTTTGGTGTTTGAAGAGTGAATTGTTGAGGTTGGTAGCAGAATGGAAGGTGAAGAGGAAGGAATTTGAACACCACCGTGTACAAAATTTTTATATTTACACATTTCCTTCGTACCACCAATTGTTTGGACTGTGGGGGCACATACTTGTGTAGATTTTTCTCCTCGAAGAATATCCGGCTGCAGACAATTTTCGTTAGTACTTTCAGATTCCAAGGAAATAGGTTTGTTAGTTGTGTGCTTAACACTGGGAGATGGAGGTGCAATTTCCGCAACTATATTTGGAGTTAAATTTTGTGGAATATCACTAGGATTGGGCTTTTTTATGGTTTGTGGGATAATGGCAGAGTAATATTTATTACAATTATTATTTAAATTGATTTTACTAGAGGTTCTGGGTTCTCTCCACTTTTTAAAAACCATATCATCCCAGATGTAGATTCCGTTATGCGTTTTTAAATTGTTGAAAAGCCATGCATACCTGTGCGGCACAAAAACTTTGAAGGCACGTCTTCGTTTGTTGCGATGTGGTATATCCTCTGCTTTGCAAATCCGTTTCAAGTTTTCGCTGAGCTCCGCCTGCATTAAGATGATGGGGAACTTTCCTTAAATAGAATACGTTGCATGATGTTGTGTTCGCTGATGAGTTTCCTGCCTCCAGTTTAGATAATCTGTTGTTCCACTCTTCTTCCGACCAGATAGCTCCTAGCTTGAAGATCTTGGCTGTGGTTATCACTGGAACTAGAGCTGATGGCATAGAGGGATGCACGCTGTGTTTGTGTTTCGACTCTCTGTTTTCCTTCATTTGACTTTCAGGATTGTTGAAAGCTATATGACCAGCATCTTTCTCCAGTAGTTTTGCCTCCAAGCTTGAGAGCTTTTGATCAATGCTGTCTAGTTTTGATGTAATGGCTGAAAGCTTTGTTTCTTGTTCATGGTTTCCATGTACTGAAAGTCTGTTGAAAACTTTGGTGGCCATTTCCTCAATGGATTCTTTACTAAGACCTTCGCTGCTTGGGTGTTGAATTGTAGCTATTAGTTCTTTCATGGAATAATTTAATAACCAGAAATAATAATCGAATGATTCAAGGGTAAGCGTCATTCCGCGGAACCCTTGTGACTTCTCCACGAAACTCCTAGGTTCCGCGGAAACCACTTCATCAAACGCTGTTTAAAGTACCCTCGTACGCATTTTTTGAATTTGACTTAAATTAAAAGTTAGCGAGGTACTATATTCAACTTATTTATTAGCGAAAAAAATTTTTATAACTTTAAACAAATTTCGAGGCCGCCCTAATAGTCCGATGTTACTTTCATAAAGTGCGTTTGATAGATGAGGTACTCTTCTAGGTGTTAACAAATGTTCAAACTTCTATATGCTTTAGTTTCTGACTTGAAAGATTTTAAAAATTTTGAATTTTTTTGAATATATTTGGATTCCAAAATACTCTTGATCATGCGATATCACATGATTCGATTTTGATGTAAACTTTTGTGCTCTTTTATTGGATTATAAAGGTTTTCTAGGCGAATTATGAAGGTCCTAGGTGCATTTTAAGTGGAAAGAAAAGTTAAATAAGATAAGGTTTTCCTTTCCTTACTTTTAAATACTTATTGCTATTTTGCGGTCAGGGCAAACAATTTTAAATTTTTCAACTAATCCTATCTTATAAAAACTGTAATTACGTAACTCTGATTCCCTCACAACTTTGCTCTAAAATGAGTCATTTTAAAGTTAGAAGTGAGAAAATTAGGGAAAAATCGAGGTTTTTTATAATTTTTCAAAATTTTGATTTATTTACCAACGTTCCCGACTTTTTTGAGAGGGAGGATAAGCCAATTATTGTTAAACAAGTTTTTCCACAACAATTTCTGTAAAAATCAGTGTGCCCCTTCGTAACAGCCAAATGTAGTCGTTATTTGCCCTCACCCGCCCTATGGCATGGCCTGGCCTGTATGGAGTTATAAGAATTCCAAATGTTCGGCATTCTGAAACATGAATACCAGGATTAAAATAGGTTACAAGGCAAGTGACTCAAATTTATATTTACACTTGTTTTTTTAAACATATTTAAAAATTAAAAACCCAGCATCATTGTCTGTCAGAAACATTTATTTATACTTTTTAAAAATAATATTCAATTATAATAAAATTTTCCGCTAAAACTTTTCTCATAATTTTGTTTGGAAGACAGAAAATGACTTTCTTTCACGTATTAAATTTCATATTAATTATTGTTAATTTCTCAGATTTTTACATTATTTTGATTAGCTCTTTGCTGTTTAAACATTCTATGGTAGGATAGATAGTTGAAATGAAGATAGGAACGAAAGTTTAAATTTAACATTGATATATATATATATAGAAAAAGACTAAACACAATTACAACAATTCAATATAAAGGCATCTATTTCAAAGAAGAACTCTATTTTGGTTGATTACATTGCAAAATTATCCAATCTTATTTATTTAGTATTGTGTTGAAATTTTGTTTATTGGTTCATGTTGATTGATTTTTGATGTTTTAGTTACACTTATTGTTGATTTTTTTTAGAAATGATGGCTGACTAGAAAATAGCTCAGAGCACTTGAAGATTCTCGCAATTGCGGAATTTCGAGTCCTCCTTTCCGAAAATCCAGGTGAGCATTTGGCGCGCCTTCATACTAGCTCGGACTACGTTGCGATTTTTATACCAGTGAGCCGGTGAATTTTCTCTTGATCCCTGTAAGAAATAAAACATATATTATTGTGTGTGTGTATAGTATAATTGCCTATATTATTAAAATATTTTACAATTTGACAGAGCTTTGCAGGTAACAATTTAATTGAGGTTGCCTCAGAGCGTAAAGTTGTAAAATTTATTCATACATTTTTTATAAATTATCAATTATTATTTTATTATGCTATGTATTGTAGAGTAGAGACTACATTTCTGGAGAAATAAACACAGAGACTATAGGCTGCTGCATTTTTGATTCAATACATAAACGTGGCATCGCCTGTTTGAAGGGTGAATTTGATTTTTTTTAACTAATCAAAGAGTAAACAGTTTGAGATGTCATTGCTTAGTCATAAGCTTTCACGCCTAGCATTCGTAACGAATAGACGTATTTTTAATCGCTCTTGTCAATAATTTTGAAAATTAAATAATTTTTCACAAATGTCTGTTAGAAATTAATTTTCTTAATTGAAAATCATCACCGTCGAATTATTCGAATTTAATTTCTGAGGAAGTCTCAAAAAGCGGAAAAACATTCAAGGGCAGTCCCAGTTTATGAACATTGCCTCAAATCGCGCTGCAAAAAGCAACGAAATGGAGGAACCCGATGGCTTCAGGCATCAAATAGAACGATCATGTCAATCGCAAACGGCAAGCGTGCGAGAAAAATCTAAAGCAAAGATTCGAGCACAATGAAGAAAAAGACGAATTGAAAATTTTATCCGTCGTCGAAATCAAACAACTAGTCAAAGCTGATAACAAAGTGGCGAAGTATGAGAGAGAAAATGAGGAACTCAGATTTAGGATCCATTTGCTAGAAGTGCTAATTGGCAAAATAACATTCAACAAAGAAAAACAAAAGCAACCAACGACAAATAGCAAAGAAACTACAGCAGCGCAGACGGAGCAGACGTCAGTACAAATTAGTATGCAGCGCTAGCTAGGCTAGACGATTCAATGAACATTGAAGAGGACAAAGGTAACAACAATTCTGAAAATTGTTTTATTAATCCTGATAAAACATTCATCGAATATTAAAAATTAAAAATAGGGGAAAAACAAAAAGATTTGTTTACTGGTCCGTCCGTTAATATTAATGAAATGAAAGAAAAACTCCCACCAATCAATGCATTTGGGCAAACTGGGAAAGATATGGCTCGGCTTTTGGCAGCCGAAAATAAATTAAATGATTTTGAAATCAAATGAGTGAATGCCGACAAACTGACGTTTAAAACTAAGTCGCTGGTTGACTTACAGACAGCGAATAGTGCGTTAAATTCTGAAGAGGCTCAGCACTTCACGTCTACCCCCAGGAGTGATAAAAACCAGACATTTTTGTTGAATGGTCTGGACTGCGGAGTGGACACAGTCAATCTCCGTCAGATGCTTTACGGAGCTGCACCAGTAATAATATTTATTGCAATTAAAGACTGCGCAACAAGGAGATCGAGCAAAAGTAGTCCAAGTGCCTTTCAAAAAATAAGGTATTTGAACTTTCGAGTGGAAAGGTGTGAGCGACTCCAGAAAAATGAAGTCAAGCAGTGCTATAGGTACCAAAGATTCACTCATTTGCCTGCCAATTATGCCATGAAAGACAGATGTGTAAACTGCCCGACGAATGCAAATTGGCTTAGACGGAGCCAAAAGAGAAACGATATTGTACAAACTGCGGTGTTTTTGGTCATCCAGCATCATATCAATGATCCCCGGCATCAAAATACAAAAGTAAAATTTTCTCCAAAAAAACACAAGTATACGCAGTGTGAAACCTTCCAACTTCGTCAAGACCGGGGGTGTCATTTGTACTTGCTGCTAGAGGACCAGCAGAATTTGAATAAAGAAGTGGCAATCATATGCTGCTTCTTAAAACCTACCAGCAACTGAATTCTCTCTTTCGGAGAGAATCGATAAACAGGATTTAAAGTTAACATTGTTTTTCAGCGTTTAAGTCTTTCAAATGCCTCAAAATATATTTTCAATAATCAAAGTTAACTCCATTGCGAGTCTACATCAACGTAACTATCTCTTGGAATTCCTTGTCAAACAAAAGCCTGACATCATCCTTCTCAATGAAACCCACCACAATTCATGGCCCTACATGACATTCAAGGAGTATGAATTCGTAAGAAACGATAGGGTTAACGGTGATGGGAGAGGTGGCACGGGGATATTGGTTTTATTTTATGGTTGGGAGGTGAATGTCATTTACGCACAGAGTGTGGGATTCCCATGCTCGCAAGAATACGACTGGACTGCCCACTAAACATCTCCCCTGTCAACCCGAGAACCCAGCCTTGAACTATTTGACAGATTATTTCGAGCCAGGTCTCGTTTTCTTACGCCATGAAGCATCTTCAAGCTAGAGGATCCCTCTTATAGCGGAAAGAGAGAGGAGAAGGAATGCCCGCAGTTGCTGTGAGTCCCTTTTATCTTTCAGGACTGCCCGTAAAAAATGTGCTACCTGGTTCTATTTGTCAACCGATTCGAATATAATCGCAACTATATTCCTCCTGTAGAGGCCCCTTTGTAGCCAGTCCCATTTAGTGCACGCAAAAACTGAGTGGCAGGCATTGTCTTCCTCTCCTGGGCAAAACTGACAATCGGGGGGCCGTGAATTTCCAATCTTGTGCAGGTAAGACTGAAAACACGTATGCCCGCTCAAAAGCTGGGTCAGATTGAAGTCAGTCTCACTCTCCCAACTTTTCCGCATTTTCGTTGGAGGACACTATCTATGGTTTCCAAAGTATTAAAAAATTCGAATTCAGAAAATATGAATCTCTCAAGTTCAAGGAGGAGTTCAACTCCTCGTTTGAAATACTCAAACTAAACAGGGTGCATAATTATTATATCCGTGACCTGAATGCCTGGCATACATCATGGTTGAACGGCACCTATAATCCAAAAGGTGTATTTCTTCACGCAGGAGGAATGCTGGCCAACAGGAATACTCTTAGAGGCTAGCAATCTTTGGTGATTTCCGCCACCACGTACCCAAGTAAATCCCTACAGTGAGAATGCCGGTCGGCAAGAGTACTCTTGAATGCTAGCATTCTTTAGGGAGCACCGCCCTCCTGGGATTACAGGAAATGACCCTGACTGGATCTGGACAACGCTTTGGACAATGAACCGGAATTTGTGCTTTGGGCTGGTGGATATGATGGTTTGGACCTAGTTGCTTTGCACGGTAACGCCGAGGTGACACTCGAACGTGAACGCTTCCAATTCAACTATCATACCGTCTCCGTCTCGGTAAAACCTTGGCAGGCCTCGAAGTACGTTCGAAGTTCGCACCATTGTATGGGTGGTGTATGTTCGGTTGCGACGGACCCCGATTAGCAATGGTCTGGCCCTGAGCACTTGTCCTCATATGGGCTTAAGCCAACACTCGCAACGCCTCCCTGTTGTGCAGAGATAACCATGGGACCAAAAGAAGACTACACACGTACAGAGATAGTGGCTCCGAGGAGGGACCCAATAAAACTGGAGCAACTGAAATCCATAAAAAAAGATTTAAAAAACCCAAAAAAAGAAAGTCAAAATATAACACGGACGACGCAACAAACGGCTGCAGCCACGACGTTAAAAACACATAGGAGCGGTACTAGAGACGACGAAAACGATGATTAAAGCAATGACAGGGAAAACGGACAAAAAACGGAGATTAGTAAACAGTTTTGCCCGGACTGAGATTCTTGGGGCATTCGGGCGCAGCAAAAAAATGAAGCAAATGCCAAAGCGTCCTTTAAAGGGAAAAAGGGAAACTCTGCAGAACGCGCCATGTGTTCAAATGTTCGAGGAATAAATAAATAATATCGAGAATCCGAAGGCTACTGCTGCGATCGCTACCGAGGCGACTGAAGCAAGGGTCGGAGATCTCGATATAATAAGGAACCGTCCTGAAGTCCGAGAAGAGATTACGGCCAAAAAGCACAGGGTTGATAAGACAAATAAAGCGAAGTTGTGTGATTTCATCGCTAACGTCGAAAATGTGGCGGAAGTACTGTATTCAGAAACGGAAGCCGATAATCTCTCCTAAGAACGGTGCTCGCAAATTCCAATTGCCACCCAGCGAAATGAAGTAGAAAGGCTATTCCGAAAAGCGGGAGGTGTTCTGAAAAAAATACAATCTATGCGGGACTCGCCTAAAATCAACAAAGCAGTAAAGGTCGGGCTCGTTGAGCTAAACAAGCTCCTAGACCGCATAGGGCATTATCTAAATCTAAAGGGTACGTGCAGATAGCTACACCATCAAAAATCAATAAATGAATGGCGATTAGGAAGGTAGATGTATGCCAGACCAGGGGTCCAGATAGTACTGGGAATAGGAGCGACGAAAGCCGCAAAGAAAGTCCTTCAATAAATGCCCGAAAACAAAGTTCGCACGGACGCCCAACAAGAAAAAGACATGATGCAAAACAGGAGGGAAAGAAGCCTCGACAAAGACCCCGGTATCCCAAGATGGTCAATCCTATGCGGAGGTGCTGCGGGATATCAGGGGAAAGGTAAGGTCCAAGGACACCAACACTGTCATTAAAGTGGTACGACCAACGCGGTCAGGCCACTTATGTTACTAGCCAAATTCGGAGGGAAGAATTCTGTGGTGCAGTAAAAAAAAGTTATCGGCAAAGCGAAACTATAGCCTCGCTCGAGCCGAGGGCAACACTCGAAATAAGATACATTGATTGCGTCACGGATCTGGCCGAGGTAGAAAAGGCTATCAAAAAAGATTTCTCTAGCTTGGGCAGGATAAAAGCGAGTCTAATACCAGAAACACAAAGGAGGCAACAAATAGCCATCATTGACTTGACCGAAAAGAACGCCGACTAATTTCTGAATCCGAGCAAAATTAGATAGGGTGGGTTATTTGTAGGATACGGCGAAGAGTAATGCCACTTCAATGTTTTAAATGCCTTGGCTATAGTCACACTGCACAAGTATGCAAAGAACCTGATAGGAGTTCCCCATGTAACAAATGCGGTGAAATGGGACATAAAAGGAAAGAGTGTACAAAGGAGGCACACTGTATTTTTTGCAAGGATGCTGATACAAGACCTAATTTTGGACATTAGGAAAATGCCAGGTTTTTCAGGAAGTCCTGCAGCTAAGCCTACACCATAGTTCGACCGTCCAAAATCTGCTTGAGAAGTTTGCGAAGGACGTGATAGCCGATTTTATGCTGCTGTATGAGCAACACAATGATAATAGTTCTGCATCATGGTATTCTGATGAAACTGGTACTACCGCCATCTATGTTTAAATGGTGATTTCCAGGCGAAGAGCTGTGGATGGAAGTTTTGTTTTGTGTGGGTTCGGCGCTCAGGAACCACCCTTTTTAGTATGTACACAATGCTGACCGAAACGATATCATATTTCTAAGCTAAGTTTAATGCTTTGGAGGGCGCTGACTCGAACGCAGATGACAACGTGCTCGTTGGGGGCGACTTCAACGCTGAAGCAATCGAATGGAGCATGTCTGAAACAGATCCGCGGAGAAAACGAATCCTAGAATTGGTGGCCAGGAAGACCCTTGTCGTACTAAACATAGGAAATATGCTAACTTTACGTCGTATCAGCTGTGAAAGAACCATACCAGATGTGACATTCGCCTCGGAGTCCTTAGTACGGAGGATACGCAATTGGAGAGTATTAGAAGACTACTCAGCCATTCATTCTACTTGCATTCTGCTTGAGATAAGCGATATTGTCTACCAACGTCCGTGATCTCAGCTTCCTACAATTGAATTAAACATCGGAAGGATGGACGTCGCGAGGTTTGTCGAGCTGCTCACAGCAGGTGCCCTGCTGCAGGCAGATTTGCAGCGGATGGAAGAACTGGCGGCTCAAGACATGGTGAACTCAACTATGAGCATCATTACGACTGCTTGCTTCTATACCCCGTCAAAAGCCCCGGCACGGGAAGTCCCTAGGGTACTGATGGTCCATTGAAACCGTTGAAAAAAGAAAGGAGTGTCAGAAGCTTCGGCATGAGGCTCAACAAAACAAAAACAAAACCGTGAACAGAAATGTAACCCGGTGGCAGCATATAAGTCGGCTAGGAAATGTCGTCACAAATCGATTAACAACAGCAAGGCTCGCTTCTGGCAAGATCTAGTGGACAATGTGAACAAGGATCCGTGGGGGCTTGGCTACAAGTTAGTTATGCGGAAGCTTGGTGCCTTACGGAAACCTTGCATACATGATGCGGAAAGGATGGAGGAGACAGTGCAGGCAGTTTTCTCCGATCACCCCGCCATTTTAACGCGCCAAGCGATGGACCGTCCCATTGGTGACACTCGACGTCAGGAACGCCTTCAACTCCGCTAGGTGGGTGGGCATTCTGCATACGCTAGAAAACCCTTTTCAAGTTCCAGAGTATCTAATGTAGCTTTTGAGGGACTACCTGAAGGACCGAAGCCTACTCTACAACACGACACAGGGCCAACGAAGGATTGAAATTACATCGGCTGTTGCCCAGGGATCTATCTTTCGTCTAGATCTGTGGAATGTGTCTTTTGTCAGGCTTTTGAGACTGGAGATGCCAGAGCAGCCGTGTTTTTTCGGCTATGCAGATGATGTTGCGGCTCTGGTCGCTGAACGTACCGCTTAACAAGGGCAACTTAGGCTAGGTAGGCTTATGCGCCGAGTGACAGACTGGATGACTGCTCGAGGGTTCAGTTTAACACTGGAAAAACCGAAGTGGTCATTTTGACAAAAAAAAAGAATCCCTAGAGTAACGATGATCAGTTTTGGAGACATATTGATCGAATCGAAACCAGCGTTGAAGTACATGGGGCTACTGATCGACTCAAAGATGAGCTTTTCAGAGCAAATCAGGGCAACGGCTGAGAAGATTGCTTCGGGAGAATCGGCTCTGGGTCGACTTATAACCACCGTAGGTGGATCCAATCAAACAAGAAGATGCCTCTTGATGAGTGCTGTGGGGTCAATGCTACTATACGGAGCAGAAATATGGGGCGACGGTCTTAGTCAAGAGGTATGCTAAAAACACTTGGCACAGGTACAAAGAAGAGGAGCACTGAGAATTGCATATTCATATCCAACAGTCTCTGATTCAGCGGTGAGAGTCATTGCAGGCGTGAAAACTGTTGCCCTACTTGCTGGAGAGCACCGCGCTATTTACCTGCGTCGAAACGAGGCTGAGAGTGAGATGGTTGTCCGCAAGGAGATACAGCACTAACTCAACGGTTAGCAGCAGTCTTGGGTGAATTGCGCGAAGGGAAGGTGGACTGCATACCTCATCCTGGATGTGAGACTGTAGCTAAATCGAAAGCATGGTGGGACTGACTTCTATCTGACTCAGCTTTTGAGCGGGTATGGGTGTTTTCAGTCTTACCTGCACAAGATTGGTAAGTCACGGTCCTCCGATTGTCGATTTTGCGCAGGAGAGAAAGACAGGGTCTGGCACACATTTTTTGCGTTTATATAATGGAAAAGGCTTCAAAGGGGCCTATATAGTGAGACGGGAGAGTTCACCCCGGATAATGTAGTCGCAGTGATGCTCGAATCGGTTGACAAATGGAACCAGGTGCTACGTTTTTTTGGGCAGTCCTTAAAGATAAAAGGGACTCACTGCAGCCGCGGGCCTTGGGCTGGGGGATGACTTGTCTGGCATTTCCTCTTCCTCTCACCCTTCCCGCTACAAGAGGGATCCTACAGCTTGAAGGTGCCTCACAGCGTACCAAAACGAGACCTAGCCCAAAGTAATGTGTCAAACGGTCCTCGGCTGGATTCTCAGGTTGACAGGGAGGTGTTTAGTGGGTAGTGCAGTCGCAAAACTCTGCACGTACATGGGCATTCACCTCCCTACCACAAAAATAAAAAGAAGGTGTATTCATGAAATTGCGGAGAACAGAGAACCAAATTGAATACAGTTGCAACGTATAGTGATCGGAGTTCCCAACATACCCTAGGACAAATTGATAATTGGACCTTTGCAATGCTGGCGTAAGACTTGTTCTCCTTCTTATGATGACAACGCTTTTTCAATGGTTCCTGATGACAGGAATAAAACTAACGATGAATTAGATCTCTATTTGTCGAAGTTAGAGAAAAGAAAGTAGTTTGTAAGACCAAACATCGAAACAATATGGAAGGATATGAAAAACCAACTATTGCAAGGTTCAAAAGATTGAAAAGCCTTCTTCTCACATGCATCAACCATATTTATCGGCAATTTTTGGGCTACAACAACCCCTCGCTGGCTTTGTTTAAATTACACCTAAAGAATGTCCGGAACTTAATCAGTTCATACTGCAGGAATGAGGCCGGCAATCAATGGGCGGAAAAATCAAGGCTTATTAGCCCGCAGAATCCAGATGGCGTTTTCGTGAAAGTGAATAGCATATTCCGTAAGAAGTCTCAAGTGAAGGCATCGAATCTTATGTTAGAGCCGCTAGTGATGAGATAAATCTACTGGGAAGGGCTTGTATCGAAATCGATAGTACGCCTCCGGGTAGAAATGGAAACAGGATAAACTTGCCCTGATTGGAACACATTCTGAATTGATTCATCTACCAAACTCTGAGACAGGGAATGAAATATGTTCAGAGGTCGTTGAAGCAAAAGTTTCGCCTTTCAAATCATACTTGAACGGTGAATCAATTCTTCATTTCAATGAAAAACTAGATCAGATCATACTAACTTCAACCTTATTGATTATTTTGTCAGATATGAAGACTTATGTTTCATAATTGGCAGGATCAATAACAGATAATCATATGGCCCTGCTGGTATTCCAAATATAGTTCTATGATATCAGCTGAGGTTGCTATAGGGAATAGCTGCATATTGATCAACAACATGTTCCCAAATGATTGGAAAAATGTTAACGTTTTTCCAATATTGAAGAAAGGAAAAGAATTTTCGAGTCCTGAAAGCTTTTCCTCAATCAGTTTGTTGCCTAGTATCAACAAGGTGTTTGAAATGATATTAAATAAACCATTAAACACCCATATTGAGAAATATGAGTTAATGCTGAATTGCCAATTTGGTTTTCGTGCCAGGCATTCGACCATACATGCGATAACAAAAATGATTGTTTCGACATTTAGCTAATGACACACAAAAAATTAGGTACATGGAAAACTAGTTCACTGATGATGTTTTATTAAAATTGTGTAGGTGCCCAGTACATCGTTAAATTTTATTTTTATATATTTAAATTTATCTTAGGATGCTGGAATCGGAAACCTTGATTTTTGGGTGAGAGTAGAGTAGCCCGCATATGCAAAAGCTATTAAGCAAGTAGATATTGTCGTCAGTCATTATCGTTTAATTTTCTCGAAACAAATATGTTTTTCGGTAATAAATATCAGTTATCGTTTGATGATGACACAAACTAGGGGGTCCTATCGACAAGCTAGTACCGAGAAGAGGTTCTGAGAAACCTCTGGAATGTACCGGACCTCGTTGAGAGTCAAACTTTTCAGCTAACCATTCAATAAATTTCTTTCCTCGATAGTTCTGCAACCGTGTGCTTTCAACTTTTTACTGTCCGCCGTGGCTACCACACGATTTCCCGAGTATATGTGAATTGTGAGTTATATGTTCAATTCCACTTTTGCTGATTCACCAGTTGTCTTCGATGGATACTGTCAAGATGTCACTAATAAAAATATAGGGTTATCCATTTTACGCTTGGGAAAGTAAAGCTAAAGAAAACACATAAGATATTCAGATAGAAAAAAAATGTTTATTCAATATAAAGCTTGAACCTTGCCATTATACGTGAAATACAACATCATTCAAATGTCCTCCACGGGACTTCTTACAGGCCTCAATCCTTTTGAGGTAATTTTCAATGACTTTTCGGCACATTTCCGGCAATATTTCGGCCATAGCTTCATGAATATTGGTTTTCAATTGCTCAAAACTTTGAGGATTGTTTGCGTAAACACGATCTTTCGCATAGCCCCATAAAAAGAAAACCGTCACAGGATCTTGCCAGCCTATTGACATCACTCAATCTCGAAATTACGGTCCTGGAAATTTCTCTTGCAAAAGTGCTCGATTAGCCTGTGTTGTCTGGCTTATGGCTCCATCCTGTTGGAACCACATGTTCTCCAGATCATAACCTTCAATTTCTCTCCAAAAATAATCGGTTAACATCCGTCCATAGCGGTCAGAATTTTCAAACAAATACGGGCCAATAACACCACCAGACCATAATGCACACCAAACGGTCCCTTTTTCGGATGCAAAGGCTTTTCTGCGATCACCTGAGGATTTTGAGAGCCCCATATGTGGCAATTCTGTTTATTTACGTAACCACTGAGCGAAAAATGAGCCTCATCACCAAAGAAAATTTTGTTCACAAAATCGTTATCAAAGGCTTGTAGTTCAATCACCCAATTCGCATACATTCTACGTTGTACATACATGGTCTTGAGGCTTAAGTTGTTTGAGTGGATTGGATTTTGTACGGATGGAAATGCAAATTTAAATGCAAAACCCACCACAATGAGCCGTAAGACAAGCCCAAATGTTGAGCATGTCGAGTAGTCGACAAATTCGGGTCTTCCTCCACAATTTGAGCAACGACAGCGATATTTTCAGCAGAACGAATGTTGCGATGATGCACAGGCCTTGCAATATCAATAACCGATCCAGTCTCTTCAAATTTTCTCACTGTGTTCGAAATCGTTTGCTGTGTAGGTCGATTATGTTGACCGTAATCGGCTCGTAAAGCCCTAAATGTGATACAGCAGAATCACCATTTCTATAATAAAATTTAATAACGCGTTCTTCGACTGATAAACGATCCATAATTCTAAATGACAAACGTTCATCTAAAGAAACACGCTTTGGATGACATTTAATTCTGACAAATGTCAAATGGCAGGGTTGTACTGTCCTACCACGAAATGGATAGCCCTGTATTATCTTAATTTTTGTTGCAGTCTCATTGAGTATCGCAGACAAGCTTTAACCTGTTCAAGCTCTATTTGCACAAGCAAGGTACGTAGGATTTCCACCGGCTTTCCATTAAATGCACTGTCTTAGTCAATGTCCTTTTTACTGCAGTATTTGCAAATAATGTCAACCGATTTGTTTCCAACATCTGTAGGTTTAGGAAGGTTTGGAAAATGAGATTTTTTTGTTTTTTGAAAAAACTTGCTTTTTTTACCATGTATCTCCAAAACCTCATTCAATGGAGATAATGCTGATACGGAGGTGATGCTTTTCTCATGTAGAATTAGCACCAATGTGAGATTGTCTGTCGTTTTATCATCATTTGTCTTCATAAGCAGATAATTTAATTTGAAAATTGCAAGCAGTTTCAGAAGAAAATAAAGGACTTTTGACACGAGAAGAAGCTTTAGAACTCCCTCGATGCTTTTGATTTGCTGATTTTTGATACGAGTTAAAACTGACGAAACGTCTTCGCTATCAGACCATTCGGTGCAAAAAATGGAAGCACTAACGAAAAAGTTGGACTTCAGCTTCGTCACCGAGTGATTTCGTTAAAATTTCCCTAGACTCTCTTGCAGAAAGACAACCTGATATTCGTTGGAACAGCTTGCCGTTGATACACTAAGAGAGAACCATTTTCACTTAGCCCACAGATATGTTCCGAAAATCTAGTTTGTCTTTCTCAGTTTTCGTTGGTGTTGCTGAAACAATCCGAGTAGAAGTTCATTTTTAAGCTGTCATTAGGCCCTAATTAGCATGCCTAAACAAGCAGTAGGGCCTTATATTGATTCCGCATTAGGTACTAATGCCGAACGTAACGCATTACCCCATCACTGCCTAAATTAGGTAGTGATGGGGCTTGCCTAAACAGTTCCTAATTGAAGCTGTGATTTGGCTTGCCTAAGCAGTTTCCAATTTAGGCAGTGATGGGGCTTGCCTAAATAGCTCCTAGTTCAAGCAGCGATGCGGCTTGCCTAAACACTTCCTAATTTAGGCGATGCTGGGGTTTGCCTAAACAGCTCCTAAACACAAACACCTTTCTTGTCAAAATCAACACAAAAGATATAAATTTGTTCATAATTCTTACCATTCTCTGCACTTCGCAAAATACTTAACAGTTTTCACATTTTTCAAGAAAATCCACATTCACGATAAACTTCAATAACGCGACTCTAGTGCAAATTATCTGCAGTAAAATTTTTTGATTTAAGTTAGGAGTGCCGCATTAGGCCCGCATTATGGCTAACTTCAGAATAAGCGATCAACTTTTCATCACATCCGAACTTAAAAGTATTTAAAGCTATGTATTTGCATCTTCTACATATAATTTTAATTTATTACCACTAATTAGGCCCGCATTTGGCATGCCTAACTTACGCAAGCCCCATTGTTTCTGTATTAGGTCTAAATTCCCCTTTAGGCATGCCTAAGCTGATTTCTACTCGGGAATGGGTTTGGAAAATTTACGTTCAACCTAGTTGAACTATTTCATCCATTCGACACTTTGTCCTTCGATAGAGGCGAATACTCTGCTCTTCAATGGTTAATTATTTTTAATTACCTCCATTTCCTACCACTTTCTCCATTACACTTTCATCGTTACACAACACTCATAAAATTCATATTTCACACCTCATCGATTCCGAAATGTGCCCTAGGCAATGTTGAAACATCAGTATAAGGGGGCACACAAATGCTGTGAAGTACTTTTTAGGTCTTTGTAAAATTTTTTACAAAGACCTACTAGTTTCGCGACCTGTCTGTCCATCTGTCCGTCCGTCTGTCCGTCCGTCCGTCTGTCCGTGCGTCACAGCTAGTTTCCTCAGAAACTATAGAAGCTAGAATGCTCAAACTTTGTGAAAAGGTCAGTAGTGATGGTCTCTCAAAAGTTAAGGTCTTATCAAAAATTTAAAATTTTTTTAAGGGGGGTCCCCGCTAATAACGAATGAACCCTTAAAATTTTTTTTTAACCAAAGGCAGTCGAATGGGATATCAAATGAAAGGTCTTGATTAGAACTTCTAGAATCTGAAATAAAAAAATCATTTTATGAATTAGGGGGTCCAGAAGAAGGCAAAATGTACCAAAAATGTGTGACCACCCCCCCACCCTCGCGATTGAACACCTTTCAGCCGAAAAATCTGAAAATTGTCACGAATGTGGACCTTTATGAGTACAAGGGCAACAAATACCTCAGAAATCGAAATTCGCTCAACTTTGTTAATAATAGTATGATTTGTAGATTTCACATTTTGGGCAAATAAAATCAAAACGGTGCCCTTAAACTTCTTGAAATTTTGCAATTATATAAACTGATATAAGAAATGTATGTTCACAAAATTTAATTGAGATTGAATCATAATCAAGTGAGTTATAGCGATTTCAATTGTATGGAATTACAACAACAATAACACTTGTTGATGGTTGATACATATTTCAAATTGACCTAGGCACTTGTATTTTCTTTCAATTTTCGTGAAAATTTAAGGAATAGTGTTTAACTTGAGTAAGTTCAATTGGCCGAACATTCAGAACAATCATTTAAGCTAGATAAAAATGGCGGCTGCCCTGTGCTCATGAAAGAAACTGTGCATCTTTAGCATACATTTGAACGATTTCATATCCAAGTATTGGATAAATAATTCAAGTTATCGATTCACGCTATTAGAAAACTTGTTTCTAACCCTAGGCTGTTTACAAAGACCTTCTGGTAGGAGTACTCTCCTGCCTACCCAACTTGTTTCTTGCTAACGTAGTTCAATTCGTGAACAGCTCTCAGATATAAAAAAATATTCTAATACGACGCAGTAAAAAAATTCCGAATTTATATAAAAAACGCTGTCTTTAAGTATCTCGAGCCCCATGATCGATGGAAAAACTAACTAAATGCGCTCGCACAAAGATCAGATGAAGAGAACGACGTAAACCGTAAGAAGAAACCACGATAAACTGTTAACGAATATGAATAACGTAGTTCAAGCAATCTGGGCTCATAACCTTTTAAATTTATCGCTTAAACTTAACTAAAAACAGAGATAAATGATTTTATAAAATAATCTTTAATTGTACGAGCGAGATTCGCATCGTATGATTTTTAGAAGTTTACCGCGCACACCATAAAAAGTTGTATCAATGACAAATCGAGTGCTGACCAAAGCTCACATAAGATAGGAAGCCATATGGATAAGTCAGCCTACTCTTGAACAATCTTCCGTGAACTGTCAGCCAACTGCGGCATAAATAAATGCTTATATCGGGTAATATATACTATTTTCCGAATGAAAACCTAGCGTATTCCTGCATGCTTAATATTCATCTTGTACTGTCCACTGTACTCCTAAACTTTTCAAGTCGAGCAAATGAGGCACATGCTTTGCACTTTCCACTGATAGCTAAGCTTTGAGAAGTAAACAAACTCCTACTCATTCCCTTTGGCGATAAAAATTAATCGGGTTTAACATCTGAATTAATTTTCACTTCACTAGGAGCTCTATTCTGTTTTCCATGGGCCATCTAGATTTCACTATAGAAATACGTCTCGAAACCGTACAAAACGTCAAATTTTCGTTGGCACCTCCACAATTCTTCAAATACCGCCATGTAAGGTAGCGAGCAAAGTCGGCCTACTACTGCTCATGTGTACGGCAGTAACTGCTGCTGCCATATAGCATCTTACGTGAGCTTTGGTGCTGACAAAAACTGACGTAGATAGGAAGCCATATGGCAGCAGCGCTTACTACCAAACACATGACCATTAGTAGGCCGACTTTGCTGGCTAACTTACATGGCGTTATATGAAGAATTGTGGAGGTGCCAACGAAAATTCAAGGTTTTGTATGGTTTAGAGACGGAATTCTACAGTGAAATCCAGATGGTCCGCGTAGAACACAATAGCGCTCCTAGTGAAGTGAAAATTATTTCAGTTCTTTTACCCGTTTAGTTTTTATCGCCTTCCAAAGTGAATTTATAGGAGTTTGTTTACATCTCAACGCTGAGCTATCAGTCGAAGGTGCAAAACGTGTGCTTCATTTGCTCGTCTTGAAAAGTTTAGGAGTACAGTGGGCTATACAAGGTGAATTTGTAGCATGCACGGAATGCGTTCCGCACGTTTTTTATTCGGAAAATAGTATATATTACGAAATATAAGCATTTGCTAATGCCGCGGTTGGGTGACAGCTACCGGAAGCTTGTCCATAGTAGGCCGACTAATACATATGCGAATTTCTACCATATGGCTTCCTATCTAACGTCAGTTTTGGTGCTGACACATAAGCACGCGCAAATCGATTTACAAGCGCGCGAAAAATTTAAATTAAGAGAATACAATTTCAATAAAAATTGTTGCTTTTGACATAATCTCTTTAGTAATGTATGATTAAGATTTCGTTTTATTTCCATAGCCTTGTGTTAATATAACTAGAAAAAAATATTTTTTTTCCGATTACTTGCTTAAGACACTACTATAGTTCATTTAATCGGATTGTAACATTTTATCACCAAAAGATGCATGCATTGTTCACTGAATTGAAATAAGAAATAGTGGGCTTCGCTGCATGGGTGGGGGCTCACAGGGTATATAGACTTACTTTGCAGTTTTTCGAATGTTCAGAATCGGTGACTGGAATCGTTCCTTCTTCTTCGTGATTGTCATTAGTTTTCGTTTCCATGATATCAGATGTTTTCGACTTGAATGAAAAAATGTTAAATGAACATAAAGCAGATGAAAGTGTTATTTGATGCATGCAAAGTATAATTGTTTTCAGCTACAAGTATGAAAATGTTATTTGAGCGAGTATGAATGCTTTGTGCTAATATGCATGATTGTGTCGATTTTCTGTAGTTTATTCTTGAAAAGCATGTGAATATAAACGAGAAATGATTAATGTAATGAAAAAGATGAACTATAAGCAAATTATTGGTCCACGAGTATATATCTTCTCAGAAGCCCCTCAATTCCCACGCAACTATAAAATCCTCTTGAATAAATTTTGAAGCCTGTGACTAGTAGTATCCTCCATTCTTCATTGGTGCATTGGGCATTTAAGATTCCTTCGTCAAGGGGGTTTTTAAGCGCTTTGACAGGTACCTCAAACTTACAAGGTGAGGGTATGGCCTTGGAGACACCTATTTTGATAATGTTCGGTATGGTCGCAAATTTCTTTAGAGTTTTATAACTGCCAAGAACTAGCTTGCAATACTCAATAACTGCCGAGAATAACGATTACAAAGTTCAGTAAGCACCCATATGCTATGTAATTGCTTATCATCATTTGCAGAGCGCGCGGTAATGCAATCAAAGCGTTGAGGCCCACAGTTGATGGTGCGTGGGTTCAATGCTGTGTTATAGTGGAACTAATTTTTCTTATTTATATATTTCATAAGTTTTATCATCGTGAATCAAACAACTATTACAGTTTACAGTTTTACTATCAGTGATCATTTTAAAGAATTTAATTAATTTTATATCATCGTAGCATCATCAATAACGAGAAACTTTACTTTTATTTTATGTACTAGATTTCTCTAAAAGTAATGTCTCTAACGAGAGATATTGACTCTTGGGCTAAGCAAACGCAAGCAGAGTTGTACGACAAACGACAAAGTATTTCTGGATATTAAAATGGTGCTAATATGCACAATCAAAATAATACCACTGAAATTCATACTATCAGTAAAACCAAACGAAGCCTATAGTACGAGGGTGGTTCAAATATGATGGAGACAAACGCTGTAGATGGTGCACATATGTGCTTTGAATGTCGTGGCTTGAGTATGTAATTGTTGGGTCCCTTACAAAAGTGTGGCATCATTTTCTTCGGGAGTGAATGTTTCACGCACGTGCTACGACCATGAGTGAACGGCAATAGCCAACGCCATTGCGCAACGTATTGTCAATTCATTGTTTTTTAAGTGTTGGAAGGCGTTAAAAACAGTTTGGTAGTAAGTGCCTGAGTAGAGCTGCTGTGTTTAAATGGGCCAAAGCATAAGCATGGTTGCAAAACCGTCGAGAATGAGCCGCTTGATCGTCGACTGCGAATCAGCATTACACCAGACAACATTTGTCGCGTAGAACAATTCATTTTGGAGAACCGTTGAATGAATTTCTGAAACATTTCGGCTTTGGTAGTGTAGAGTCTATCATTCACGAACACCTTCAACATCGCAAAATAACGCTCGAAACGGGGGAGCATTCCAGCACGAAGTTCGATTATTCTCCAGGATAACGCGCGCCCTCATACCGCACGTCTCAAGCCAGAAATAATATCGGGATTGGGATGAGAGGTACTGGAATGCCCCCCCTACAGTCCAAATTTATCACCCTGCGACTACCACATGTTTGAACCTTTGAAAGAAGCCCTCAAAGGTCAAAGATTCAACACCGAAGACGAGGTAGAGGAAATCGTGTGCACATGGATGTCCGAGTTGCCCAAGGAATTCTTCAATTCTGGCATCAAAAAGCTTCTGGAAAGGTGGACAAAATGCTTAACTTGTAAGGGGGAGTACCTGGAAAAACTGTAAATTTTTGTAAATTTTTACCGATGGTAAATCAACGTGTCAGAGCATGTGTCTCGATCATATTTGAACCACCCTCGTGTTTCTACAGGCAAGTAGTAAACTTCATCAAACGATTGCCGAATACCACAGAGCTACTGGACCAAAATCACAAAATTCGTTCGAAATACATGCTGTTATTTAGTAAGAAGTATCGGTTCCAGTATTTAACGAAATGTTAACTTATGCGTGGTATGCAGGCAGACTTCATGGTAATCGAAATGTTCTTTAAAGGGATTAATATTGATATACCATCCAGAAAAGATATTCTTTAGCTTCAGTTTTGGTTACTCTATTTTTCTCTACGAAGGACCGTTTTCAACATATTTGGCGAAAACTGAAAAAATTTCGTTCTGTGCCATGCAAGTTCTCCATTATCGCGGACTCATATACTAGAGGGGATACGGAAAGACAAGTTTGGATATACCACCTAATCGGAATCTCCATATAAAAGCGAAATTCTTCAAAATCTGGCTGATTAATGTTCACGCGCCAAACCGGAAAAAAGGACGAAGGAACGAAGGAAACGTTTTACAATCCTCTAGACAGACTGGTCGACTCATTGCCTACAAGCGACACAAAAATAATTCTGGGTGATTTCAACGCTAAGGTTAGCAATAAGCTATCTCATCGGGGAACGACTGGAGGATATAGTCTCCACAATGAAACAAACGACAACGGCCAGCGCCTAATTGACTTTGCATGTAGCACAAATCTAGTCATACGTTCGGCTTGCTCGTCACATCGAAGGATTTACAAAATGACCTTGGTATCACCGGGTGGCAACACACAAAACCAGATCGCTAATGTTCTGATCCAACAACGTTGGCCCTCGAGCAAACATGAAGGAGCCAATTGTAACTCAGATCATTACCTGATCTAATTAACCTATCGATGTCGTATGTCAAAGGCATATTCGGTGAAGAGCAGCCCGCTGCAAAAATTTGACATCGAAAGGCTCCAAACGGCGTCTGTGGTCAAACATTTCACGGAGACCCTCGACAACCAGCTGGCCCGCATCTTATCTGACGCATCGTTAAAGACAAGCAACGAGCTCTGGATGGAAGTAAAAGTGGCTATTAGGACTGTGGCAGAACAGACGACCGGACATCAAGCCCAGCGCAAGAGGAATGATTGGTTCGACGATGAGTGTCAGAATGCGTTAGATAAAAAGAATCAGGCACACAAAGAATACGTAGGTAGGAAAACCAGGGCGAAGAGAGAACACTATGAAAATCTCAAAAGGTTAGCGAATAAGATAATTAGGATTCAGAGAAGGAAATACTATAATGACCAATCGAGGAGTGTAGATGTAAGCCTAGCGAACAACAACACAAGACAAGCAAACAAAGTAGTGAAAAGCCTGAAACGTGGTTATCAGCCCAAAACCACGCTCTGTCGTGATGACATCGGCAATATCATCGTTGATGGAACCAAGACTAAGAAAACATGGGCATCATATTTCAAGAACCTCCTTAATCCTCCACACAGCTCCAAAACACTGGCGCCTATAGATGTCTGCGGAGAGCTTCCATTGGCCCCACTAACTCTGGATGAAGTTTGTTCAATCATCAAAGCCCAAAAGAATAATAATTTTTCGTTGACTTTAAGCAAGCATGCGACAGTATTGAACGTAACGTACTGTACCAAATAATGTTTTGCTTTGACATCCCAGCCAAATTAGTCCGTCTTACCAAAATGACCATGACGTCGACGACCTCCCAAGTCCGCATCAATAACAAACTCACCGATGCCTTTGACACAAATATCGGACTAAAGCAGGGAAATGGGGTGGCCCCATTGCTATTTAATTTGGCTCTGCAATATTTCAAAAGGAAGCTATCTGTCGATACACGATTATTATACAAGCCGAGCCAAGTAGTAACCTATGCGGACGACATCAACATTTTGTCATGGTCATGAACAACTGCCAAAGAACTTTTCCTCAAACTCGACAGCGAAGCAAATCTAGTAGGGCTACAAATCAATGAAAATAAAACAAAGCTGCGGAGAGCTTCCATTGGCCCCACCAACTCTGGATGAAGTTTGTTCCATCATCAAAGACCAAAAGAATAGTAAAGCGCCGGGAATTGATGAAATTCCAGGGGAGCTCATCAAATATGGTGGCAGTAGTGTTCACCAAGCTATTCACAAAGTCATCCAGTACATTTGGCAACAAGAACATATGCCGAAAGAGTGGAGCCAATCAATTATATTCCCTATCCACAAAAAACTTGCTATTCAATTTGGCGCTGGAGTAGGTCATACGGAAGCTACCTGTCGATACGAGAGGTACATTACTATACAAGTCGAGGCAGGTAATGGCCTATGCGGACGACATCAACATTCAGTCACGGTCACTAACAACTGCAAAAGAACTCTTCCTGAAACTCGACAGCGAAGCAAAACTAGTAGGGCTAGAAATCAAAGAAAATATAACAAAGCTTATGACGCAGTTGATGATAAATACCCCAAATACACAAAATATCACACTTGGCAAATACAGTATCAAAAATTTTAGCGAATTTGTGTATTTAGGTGCCAAAATAATGAAAACGGGCAATGAAAGAGACGAAATACGCCGAAGAATACAGCTCGCAGATAAAATATTTTATTCAGTATTGACAATCTTGAAGACCAGCTGCATACACAGAAAAACAAAGCTCTAAGTATACAACTCTGTGATAAGACCTGTGTTATGCTATAGGTGTGAAACATGGACCCTAACCCAAGCATCCGCAAATATATTGAACGACTTCGAGCGACGGGTCCTGAGGCGAATAATCGGAGCGAAGCTAGACAGGGACCAATGGCGAATTCGATACAACCATGAGCTGTATGAAATTTTTGACGAACCGGAGGTCTCAAGAATTGTAAAACTGCGGAAGCTGCAATGAGCTGGACACATGAATCGTATGGGCGAACAACGGATACCCAAGAAGCTATTCGTAGGGAGAACTGAAGGCCGGCGGCCAGCGGGGAGATCGAGGAAACGCTGGTCTGACTCGGTCGACGAAGACAGTTCATCGCTGCTCGGTTTTCAGAATTAGATGACGCGGACAACGGACCGAGGCAGTTGCAGGAAGCGAAGGCCCGAAAGGGGCTGTAGTGCTAAGAAGAAGAAAACAAAGCTCATGACGCAGTCGATAAAAATTACCTCAAAAGCACAAAATATCACACTTGGCGAAAATAGTATCGAAAATATCAACGAATTTGTGTATTTAGGCGCCAAAATAACAAAGACGGGTAATGAAAGAGACGAAATACGCCCTAGAATACAGCTCGCAAATAAAATATGTTATTCAGTTTTGAGGATCTTGAAGACCAAGAGCATACACAGGAAAACAAGGCTCCAAGTATACAAATCTGTGATAAGACCTGTGTATTACTATGCGTATGAAACATGGACCCTAGACCAAACATTCGCAAATATATTGAACGCCTTTGAGTGACGGGTCCTGAGGCGAATAATTGGAGTGAAGCTAAACGGGGACCAATGGTGATTTCAATAAAACCAACCAGCCAACTGTATGAATTTTTTGAAGAACCGGAGGTCTCAACAATTGTAAGACTGCGGAAGCTGCAATGGGCTGGTCACATGAACCGTATGGACGAACAACGGATACCCAAAAAGGTATTCGTTGGGAGAACTGAAGGCCGGAGACCAGTGGGGAAACCGAGGAAACGCTGATCCAACTCGCTCGACGAAGACAGTTCATCGCTACTTGAATTTCGAAATCGGAGGACGTGGTCAGTGAGCGAGACAGTTGGAGGCGCTGTTTACAGGAAGCGAAGGCCCGAGAAGACCTGTAGTGCTAAGAAGAAGAAGAATCGATGCAAGGTTTATACTGGATTTAAGAACGTGGTATTCTAGGTATTGTGTCGTATACTGTCTGCTTAGGCTAAAAGGAAATTAATTATTATCTTATGGTTATCAAAAATACCATCTACGCTTCGTAATTTATGGGAGAACGGGTGCTGATAATCTATAACAAATCAAGGGGTATATTTTGAAACAACCAAAGGAAACGAAAGCGTTACTTTTATCTTAAACTGTAAGGTCTAGCTGTCAGTAAACGTAATATTCTATAAAGCCACTAGTGTCGGGTGAAACGAACAGTTACTATTCAACTCATAAAAAGATGTATCGGTCATTATGCTTCCTCAGTTTGATTCATCAATATAGTTGGCTTGAATTTATCGTATGAATGACATGTGAGACATCCCTTGAAAATTCTCTTTCCTTAAGTGTGTCAAGGCGGTAATATTTCGAAATAAAAATCCCCTTAAATCACTTTGTTCGTCCTTCACTGAAACGGATAAAAACAAAAAAAAAATCCATTCCAGATGTAATAAAGTTTCGAACAAAGAGAAAGCGCTCCATCAATCCTTTTTGTTCACATCCCATAATCATATTTTTTTCATTCTTTGAAAACATGTCAATATTTCATAGCAAGCAGAAGTTCACCATGAAAATTGGACTCGGCATTGTTAAAAAATTTCTCTTGATGAATGTTAACCACTTTGTTGATACAACCGACCATTATTTGCTGATATACATATATCCACTAAATAAAATCCAGATAGTAAGGGAACTCAAAGGAAGAAATTTATTTGGAATGCCAGCAATTAACTTTAATGCATGCTTAAAATTAAATACGAGGGACAATTATTTGTTAATGATATTCAACGTAATTACCTGCACCAAATTTTGTTCTTTTTTCAGGCGAATTTGAGTCAACGTTCCAGCTAAAAGCTCGTCACAATTGTGATTAATTCCAACTGAAACTTCAATAAATTTCGCTCGAAATGTACACGCCAAACATTTTCCGTCTGTAAAGTAAACAAAATTGACAAAATTTACTAAATATTCTGGTTTCCGGGAAAAATTACATATTATGAAAGTTATTCATACAGTTGTTTTGATATCGGTCGGATGAGTGCGAACAAATTGTATAAATAATTTTGGTTGACAAAATATTGATGATAGTGTTTCGTATGCCAAAAAATTTATTTTGAGCGTATCACTTATACAATGTCTTTTAGCAACAAGGGACCGTTCATATGTTGTAAAAATTTGAGAAACATTAAAGTGAAAGTGACAATGTCATGATTGAAGCTCTTGAATACATATAAATATATACTCGTATATATATATATATATATATATATATATATATATATATATATATATATATATATATATACGAGGTGGGTTCAAAAAAAATCGCGAGTTGTGGTTTTTTTCAAAAATTATTTATTTATTCATGAATATCTATTTTGTCCCCTTCAAAGTAATCTCCATGAGATATTATACACTTGTGCCAACGGTTTTTCCAATCTTCGAAGCACTTCAAAAAATCATTTTTTTTAAATCTTGTTCAGCTCCTCCTTCGATGCCGTCTTTATCTCGTCAAGCGTAGCGTAACGTCGTCCTTTCATGGGCCTCTTCAGTTTAGGAAACAAGAAAAAGTCACAGGGGGCCAGATCTGTGGAATACGGTGGCTGCGGCATCATTAGTGTGTTGTTTTTGGCAAAAAAGTCGCGCACAAGCAACGATGTGTGAGCAGGGGCGTTATCGTGGTGCAAAAGCCCATTTTTGTTCTCCCACAAATCCGGGCGTTTCTGGCGGATTGCTTCGCGCGAATTGCGCATAACTTGCAGGTAATATTCCTTATTGACCGTTCTTCCCTGTGGCAAGAACTCATGATGCACCACGCCCCTGCAATCGAAGAAAACTGTCAGCAAAACTTTCACATTCGACCGAACTTGGCGCGCTTTTTTCGGTCTTGGCTCATGCGGCAGCTTCCATTGAGATGATTGAGCTTTGGTTTCCACGTCATAGCCATAAACCCACGATTCGTCACCAGTTATGACCCTCTGGAGCAAATTTGGTTCGTCGCGGACAGAGTTTAACATCTCATTAGCAATGTTCATGCGTTGCTGTTTTTGGTCGCAATTGAGCAATTTTGGTACGAATTTCGCGGCGACCCGTCTCATGCCCAAATCGTTGATAAAAATCGAATGGCACGAGCCAATCGATATGTTTAGGTCCTCAGCAACTTCTCGAACGGTGATTCAACGATTGGCCAATACCATTTTCTCCACTTCATTAATTTTTTCGTCTGTTGTTGAAGTGCTCGGGCGTCCGGCACACTCTTCGTCGTTCACATCTTCTCGGCCTTCTAAAAACATTTTGTACCACCGATAAACGTTGCTTTGGTCCAAGGTAGCTTTTCCGTATGCCACAGTCAACATTCGGAATGCATCCGCGCACTTAATTTCGTTTTTCACACAAAATTTGATACACGTTCTTTGATCCATTTTTTTTGAATAAGTAAAAATCGAAAACGATTGAAAACACGCGCAAGTAAAGCAGCTATCACCAATTAAGTGAACATTCAAAATGGCCGAGCTTGTCAGCATAAGTGACAGGCATGAGTACCAACATAACGCCACAAAAAAATCGAAATTCGAATATACGTAACCCGCAAAAAATTCAAAATTCGAGATACTTTTTGAACACACCTCGTGTATATATATATATATATATATATATATATATATATATATATATATATATACATATATATATATATATATATATATATATATATATATATATATACGAGTATATACATATATACATACAAGGTAAGTCTAAAAGTCTTGTTAACTAAAATGTTATGCTAAAGAAACATACTATTCGCTCATGCTTCATAGCAAATGTTGGCAGGAATCGCTAAAGCTTTGATCAATTCCCGTGACTGATTGCATAGACAAAAGCCGGATTTAAGCATAGGCAACGTCTATGCTGGTGGTCCAGATGTTCTCTTTTGAATAATCAACCTTTTTCTTTAAGGCAGCATATGTGCTTATCTATTTTATCGACTAATGATGGGTAATCCTAGAGATCGTACAATTTGAGCAGGCGTATTAGATACAGCTCGTACTAATACATATTCTACATACTACTCCGGTCAAAGCTAAACTTCAACAGGTTTCTTAAAGTATCGTAAAGTCTTGGTAATCATGTATTTCTGACAGAAAGTTATCAAGCTAGTAGATTATACAAAGTCTGGCAGAAACGTTCGGCTAAATCTAAAAAGTGCTTGATAAAAATTCATCTGGGAATTTTTATCTGTGTGCGTTTGCTGACAATGTCTTTAGAGTGTGATTTTCTTTACTTATTTTATTATCCAACAATGTATTGATTACCACCTATAATAAACCATGAATGTTAACAGGTCTACCGGTCGTCAAAAACTCTCATAAGCATCCTTCGCTTCACAAAACACATAATAATTTGATTGGCCACCACTTTGAGAGTCAAACACTGCTTATGAAAAATGTGTGTAGCATAAATACTTTCAATTTACGCCTTTTCAAACATTTTTACGAAAATATATTCAACATTTTTGTTGCTACCAAATAACGAATTTTACTTACTTTCTAAACCTTGGGGGCCACCATTTTGACTTCATGCGTTAGATTTTGGATTATCTAGAGAGAAATCTATCCTATCACTGTACCGAGTTTCATTCAAATCGAAGTTTTACTCTGAATAGGAAAAATATTCGATTTTTATTGAAATCCGCAGCAAAAAATATTAAGTTTTAAATTTCCCCGTTGTTTTATTTACCATCCGTTTTTCATAATTTTCTGCTAAATTAAAGAGCTCAATTAAGTTATTTATTATTTCGAGTTTCATCAAAATTTGTTGAGACACGTGGCAAAAAACTCAAACAAACTGCAAGTTTGAATCGCCACTATTTTGAAACTTACGCAGATAGAAGATGATCACGCAAATAAAAAGATTATTACACCCAATCAACATCTACTTTAAAATTATGTATCATACAAATCGAGTTTTCAAAATTTCATTAGCCGCCATTTTGTAATACGAGACGTAGCCTAAACATTTTTTGGGGTACTTTATAAAAATTTTGCAATACTTTACTAAAATTGTGGCTTGTCTGTACGTCCATCGGTCCTTCCGTGCGTCACAGCAAGTTTTCTCGGGAACCACATTAGGTAGAAACTTGAAATTAAAAGTTCAGTACAACATAGTTTTTATATATTTTTAAGGCGATCTCTCCAAGTACGGAGTTGACCTTCAAAAACACGTGTCACCATAGGAAGTCAATATGGCTACCAAATGAAAGCTTTTGATGAGAATTTTTTAAAACAGGTCTTAAATTGACAATTTTCGCTTGAAGAGATGCAGGAGAGAAAATCCATGAAAAGTTTGATTTGAAAAATCTGATGAAAAAGCTATGGAAGTAGGACTGCATAAGCACTAAGCCAACGAATAACTCAGAAGTCAACAGTTTTATCAACTTTGTGAACAATAGCACATTTAAGAATTCTACGTGTTTGTCTATAAAATCGAACAGAGACCATTAAATTTGCCAGAAACGCATACTTGGATTATTTAATAATTAGCACATATTTCCTGGCAATTTCATAAAAAATTCCATAAAAAGCCAAGTGACAGTCGGTTCAAAATTTATCAATTACAATAACACTAACAGGTCATAATGTGAAGATACGTATTTTCAAAAAAACGCAGACATTACATATACGAGTATGCAGGATTTCTTATGAAAATAAAAAAAAATGTTTTATCACATTGATATGTTATCACAACTATTCCAACAATGCGTTGACATTATTGAAAACAAAATGACGGCGAATCGAAATACATTATAACCGTTTATTTTTTTATGGAATTTTTTTTATGCAATATATGTATGAGTTTTGATATTCAGAAGGCGTTGTATGAGTTATTGATTATTTTACAAATCCCTTCTGGCAGGACAACTCTCCTGCTACATCGACTTATTTTATTCTTTTCAAGAC
Organism: Odontomyia ornata; assembly: GCA_963969285.1. Classification (NCBI taxonomy): domain Eukaryota; kingdom Metazoa; phylum Arthropoda; class Insecta; order Diptera; family Stratiomyidae; genus Odontomyia; species Odontomyia ornata. The sequence continues at coordinate 114,314,726 of OZ017738.1, forward strand.
ACTTATAACCCTTATCACACTACTAAGTTTTATTAACATTGATCGCAGAGTTTGGTCGCAGCAACATTAACAATTTTTCCACATTTTCCGACCTTTGAGTGGCTGCCGCTTTGTTTCAGTCAATCCGACTTTATATTTTAGGTAAATTTCTCAAGAGACTTACCTATTGTGGAGATTATTATATCTATAAAGTGTTTTTCAAAATAAACGAAACTTTGGTGGCGCCATCTATGACTGAATCTGTGCGTTGGAAAGTTACATCCCTCCATGACTTCCAGTGAAATTTTGGTGCCATTCGGTTCAGTGGAAGCGAAGTTATTGCGTCTGAAGTGACAGTATGTTTGTTTCAGCGGTACAAAAATGAGTTTAGAACAAAGAGGTAATATAAAATTTTGCTTTAAAATAGGTTAAACGTTTATCGAAAGGTTTAGATTGATGAAAAATGTTTATGGCGATGGTTGTTCATCTCGTGCCAGAGTTCATGAGTGGTTTGCCATTTCAGAGATGGTCGTGAGGACATAAATGACGATGAACATACGGGAAGTAATTAATATTTATAAATTCCCGAGTGGTTAACGGCTGTTTTTTATTACGGTTGTTCTTGTTCTGATGAGGAATCCGCCACGCATTATTGGGCTTCGATGTCTCAGATTATAGAGAGGAGAATTTAGATGTCGATGAAGATGATATACAAAAACCAAATATCAATTTTATTGAGGAACAGCAAAGTTTGCAGAATGCAAATAGTGATTGGGATTCCTCTGATGATGAGCCGCTTCAGCACACCTCCAGTTTAACAAGCGATAGTTGAGCCGGTAGGCCAGTAATTTGGAAGCATTCAAGTGATTTTTGACCGGTTACCGTTAGATCAACTCCCGCTGACGTTAGCTTCCCAGAGGATTACCAGAGCCCTGATGTCGAAAAACAGGTTCAATATTTTAAGCGGTATTTGAATGCTAATTTTTTTGCAAACATAGCAATTACGTCCTTCTCGCGAACGAAAAAATCATTTAACACTACTACTGCAGAAATTCAACGATTTTTTGGGTGCAGCATGGTCATCGCACTTTTGGGGATGCCAAGAATGAAACAGTATTGGGTCTTAGAAACTAGATTTGATTTAGTGGCATCTGCAATGGCTAGAAATCGTTATACTGAAATTCGTTCACATTTAAAAGTTGTCATCGATAATGATGTTTCCGAATCCAGACAATCTCGTGACTGTTTCTGAAAAATACCACCAATCGTTGCAGAATATGAAAGAGTGTGCCAAGAAAATGTTCGAGACAAAAAATGTCCCTATTGATGAACAGATTTTACCCTACACAGGAAGGTGCATTAAAAAACATTTAATGAAAGGAAAGCCGAATCCAGAAGGTATAAAAATTTTCATCGCAGCTAATCCCAACGGTTTGCCACTAGACTTTTATTTGTATGCAGGGAAAGGGTCTTCAGTGGAATCAGCTTTGTACCCCTTTTGGGCCTTTGCTTAGAGTAGTCATAGAACAGAACTACTCTGCCACAAACTTAAAGCCTTTGGAGTGGCTGGCCCTCTTTTATCATGGATGGATTCATATCTGTCTTCTCGCACTTGTTGTGTTAGTTACTGTGGAGCAACCTCTATACCATTTCATCCAACGTTCGGCGTTCCCCAAGGTTCCATTCTAGGCCCTCTCCTCTTCCTATTATTTATAAATGACCTTCCATCAGTCATTGCTTCTAATTGTCTATTGTATGCAGACGATTTCAAAGTCTTTCGAGCTATCAGATCGATACAAGATTGTCAATATCTTCAGATGGATCTGATTGCTCTTAATAATTGGTGTTCGACTAACTACCTTTGTCTAAATGTTGCTAAATGCCATAAAATGACGTTTAATCTAAAGCAATCTGCCATTTTCTTTACCTATACGTTAAATGATATCCCACTGGCTGCTGTATGCTCTGCTAAAAACCTTGGTGTTATTTTTGATCCTTGCCTCAATTTTGATGCTCACATCTTAAATGTGACTGCCAGGGCATCAAAAATAATGGGGCTTATTTTTAGGCACACATACAAGTTCACCAACATTTCCACTCCTATCCGCTTGTTTACTTGTCTTGTCCGTCCTATCCTAGAATATTGTTCTGTAGTTTGGTCCCCCCGATACTCCTACCTCACGAACTCGTTAGAGAATGTACAGCGTAAATTTAGTCGAGTTTTGTTCTACAAACTCAAACTACCATATCAATCCTATGAATGCCGCTTATCCTTTTTATGTCTTCCGACTTTGTTGTCCCGTCGCATCTACTTGGATCAGTGTTTTCTGTATCAACTATGTTACAATCAAATCTCTCCAATATTATATGCTGACTTACACTTCCGTCAATCAACGCGTCCTTCTCGATTAAACACTTTGTTCGAGGTGCCCTTTGCCCGTACGAATTTATACTTTCATTCTCCCGTTGTGCGAATGTTAAGGAAACATAATAAACTTGAGCTTGGTCCTTTTTCTGATTCCTATTTTGCATTCAAAATAAGACTAAGAAACCTCGTCCTTACAACTCATTTTGAATAGTTCGACTTGTTGTTTTTTTCTTTTCTTTTTTTGCGCTTTAACTTCATTTTTAAGCCTGTTAATTTCATATTAACCTTTTCATAGTTTAATAGACAATAATGCCTAATTTTTCAATATTAATATTATTTAATCTTCCTAATTTTTCTTTGCTTAATTTAAGTTTTCATTCTTACTTGTTTCTGCTTGTCGTTTTTCCATTTTGTAATTGGATTTATTTTAATCTGTTAAATGGAATTGTAAATAAATAAATAAATAGTGTCTCATTATCATGATCTAATGTATCGGCACTCCACAAGGTGATATGATCATTATCTTGCTTTGGCCGTGTGTCCACCCACCCACCTGCGATATGTTCTGATTTTTAAACCACCACGTACCATAACTGAACAGGCTTATAGTCCGTCCGAAGAACCACTCGAACTTAATATCGTTGACGCCAACGAAACTTGAACCAGAGACCTTCAGCTTACGGGCTTAGTGCTCCAAACTCTAAGCCACGCGGACTACACTTCGATTAACATAGACCGTTATTTTACCTCCATACCACTTTTGGATGTCATCAGGCAAAGAGAATGCAACGGAATGGGAATTTTGATAAGAAATAAGGTCTAAAGAAGGAAAAAACGGTGAAAAAGAATGGTAGATAAGTAAAAATCAAAACAGATTATTTTAAGTCAGATAGCGCCCTCAGAAAAAAGGGACGTAGTGCTTTTGATTGCATTGTGCGTGATGATGAACGAGTGGCCATAGTAAGACGTTTTTATAATAAACCAATCTTTAACGCATCAACACAAATTGCTGTACACCCTGAGAATACCTGTAAACGTTGGGAGAAGGAGCAAAAAAGGTGCATCGATGTAACAAGGCTGGTCTCGATCAAATTTTACAACTCATACATGGGAGGGATAGACTTGCTAGATAGAGTTTTTGGCAAATATGCGATGAGAAATCGGCCTGGAAAGTGGACCGTAAGGGCTATTTTTAATTTTGTATATTTCGCAGTTGCTGCTTCTTGGATAGAGTATCGTAGGGACGCTAAAGCCAAAGGGGGAACTGCGTGTCAGTACTTTAATTTTAAAATGGAGCTGGCAAAACTTTAATTTATGCATCTCAAAATAAGAACCCTCAAAACCCACACCCTGAAGAACAAAGTCCAAGGCTTTCCTAAACATCTTCATCCACTCGGTTGCAGAAAAGATGCATTGTCCCAGCCTTTCCACACGAAGAAAAAAAAACAACCATCTCATCTGCAAGAAGATAGGATAAATGTAGATAAAAATCGTTTCAAGTGCAGATTACCTGGTTGCAAAGCATTAACTTATGTAAAATGTCAGGAGTGCGACGTATATTTGTGTTTTAATTCGACTAGAAATTGTTATAAATCTTTTCATGAACATTAACAGATCTATCTAATCGAATAAAAAAATAAATTGAAAGTATTCAAATCATATGGTTTTAAGGGTTTTGTAAAATAATTTTACTACTAACATCGCGACCTGTCTGTCCGTCTGTCCATTTGTCCGTCCGTCCGTCCGTGTGTCACAGCACTTTTTCTCGCAAACTACTTAAGCTAGAAAGATCAAATTTGTATGCAGATGTAAAGTGACACTCTCTTCAAAGTTCAACTACAAAAATTTTTATAAGATATTTAAGGGGTGGTCTCCCCATATAGGGGAGTCGCCCCCCAAAAAAAATTCATCAAAGGTAACCGACACGGGTATCAAATGAAAGGTATTGATGAGAACTTTTCAAAACAGGTCTTAATTTGATACTTTTTGCTTCGAGGGACGCGCAGGGAGGGAAATACACTAAAAATTTGGTCCTCCCCTCGCGATTGGACACCTGTGATCCGAAAAACCTGAAAAAATTACAGTGGTAGGTGTTTATGAGTAAAACAAGAACAAATACCTTAGAAGTCGAAATTCACTCAACTTTGTTAATAATAGTAGGATATTCGAATTTCACATTTTCCCCATCGGCACCCTTAAACTGAACGAAATTCGACATTTACGTAGTCCTACTAAGGCTTCTTAAACTTCGTAAGTTTGATGAATGATATACACGGAAGTTTTAGCCGTTTGAAATCTCTGCAATTACAACAACAATAACACATGATTTTGGTATTTTATGGACTCTCCATCGAATCAGTCACTGTAGTTTTGACTTGATCTTCTTGAAATTTTCCCATAAGGTCAATAACATTAATATTTTTGAGAATTCATGATTTGAGTAATTTTCGTTGGTTTGCAACAAAATGGCGACCATTGAAAGTAGAAAAACAATGGAATTTCTTTTAAACGTGCACATCTCTCAGACATATTTCTTGATGTTATTCATTGCTGGTGACTGCATTTCTGAGAAGTTGGATACAGAACCCTTCTGACATGACCGTAGGTCTGTTTACCCAACTTGTTTTTTCTTGTTTTCCCGAAGTATCATATATGATACTCGCACCATCACCAAATCCTAAAATAGACATCAATGAAACATTTAATTTATAGATTTGATTTAGTCAAACCTCCAATAGCCCAGAAAATAAAAAGCTTGGTCTAAATTCAGTTATTTACCCTTTGGGTTCCAGGACACGTACCTATTTGCACATGTACCTATTTACACTTAGAAAGAAAATAAACAGTTCAAGAATGTATTTCCGAAAAAAAGAAAATATTGTATATTTTTCAGCTGTGTATTAGGTAGTTACGAAAAATAAAAATATTTAAAACATTACTCAATTTCGTAGTTATTAAAAAAAAACAAAAAGTGAAAATAAGGGTGAAATCCCTGCCAAAAAGAATTCGGTCACTTAATTCTTAGTAAGATTTTAGAATGCTTTTGAAGATTTTGAATATAATTTTATCAATCCCTTATTTTTCCTATTTCAACCTTCACAAAAAATAGTGTATTTGTAAATAATATTACAAATTTGTACTTGTCGTAAGGAATAGACTGGCAGCTACAAAATCAGACCAAAATTTTTTCTGGTTTATGATACTGATTTCGAGTCTTCATTGTTTCTAATTGTGTAGTTTTTAATTTATTCTCTGAAGGAGCCTATAAATGCTCAACAAAGTTAATATTGGGAGATTGCAGATGTATTTACTGAACATGCGGACAATTGTATAACTATAAACGCACATTGAGTGTTTTTGCTATGGATCATTATCTTCGTATATTAATATTCAAAGTTTTCCCTTTATTTCCAATATTTCAGCACTCTCCACCAGCTTTTGTTTCAGAATGTTCCAATACTTTGTTTGGTCCATCCAGCAGCGGAAGCACAGCCCAAAACCATCGCCCAGCCACCTTCATGTTTCATAGTGGATCGTATGTTGCGTCTTTAATGCTCTTCCTTAGGTTTTCGCCATACATAAGATTGATCCCATGAGCGAGATAAATTGAATTTGCTTTCATCTGCAAAAAGTACAGTAACCCAAAACAAGAAGTCAACAATGCGTTGACATTATTGAAAACAAAATGACGGCGAATCGAAATACATTATAACCGTTTATTTTTTTATGGAATTTTTTTTATGCAATATATGTATGAGTTTTGATATTCAGAAGGCGTTGTATGAGTTATTGATTATTTTACAAATCCCTTCTGGCAGGACAACTCTCCTGCTACATCGACTTATTTTATTCTTTTCAAGACACTTATAACCCTTATCACACTACTAAGTTTTATTAACATTGATCGCAGAGTTTGGTCGCAGCAACATTAACAATTTTTCCACATTTTCCGACCTTTGAGTGGCTGCCGCTTTGTTTCAGTCAATCCGACTTTATATTTTAGGTAAATTTCTCAAGAGACTTACCTATTGTGGAGATTATTATATCTATAAAGTGTTTTTCAAAATAAACGAAACTTTGGTGGCGCCATCTATGACTGAATCTGTGCGTTGGAAAGTTACATCCCTCCATGACTTCCAGTGAAATTTTGGTGCCATTCGGTTCAGTGGAAGCGAAGTTATTGCGTCTGAAGTGACAGTATGTTTGTTTCAGCGGTACAAAAATGAGTTTAGAACAAAGAGGTAATATAAAATTTTGCTTTAAAATAGGTTAAACGTTTATCGAAAGGTTTAGATTGATGAAAAATGTTTATGGCGATGGTTGTTCATCTCGTGCCAGAGTTCATGAGTGGTTTGCCATTTCAGAGATGGTCGTGAGGACATAAATGACGATGAACATACGGGAAGTAATTAATATTTATAAATTCCCGAGTGGTTAACGGCTGTTTTTTATTACGGTTGTTCTTGTTCTGATGAGGAATCCGCCACGCATTATTGGGCTTCGATGTCTCAGATTATAGAGAGGAGAATTTAGATGTCGATGAAGATGATATACAAAAACCAAATATCAATTTTATTGAGGAACAGCAAAGTTTGCAGAATGCAAATAGTGATTGGGATTCCTCTGATGATGAGCCGCTTCAGCACACCTCCAGTTTAACAAGCGATAGTTGAGCCGGTAGGCCAGTAATTTGGAAGCATTCAAGTGATTTTTGACCGGTTACCGTTAGATCAACTCCCGCTGACGTTAGCTTCCCAGAGGATTACCAGAGCCCTGATGTCGAAAAACAGGTTCAATATTTTAAGCGGTATTTGAATGCTAATTTTTTTGCAAACATAGCAATTACGTCCTTCTCGCGAACGAAAAAATCATTTAACACTACTACTGCAGAAATTCAACGATTTTTTGGGTGCAGCATGGTCATCGCACTTTTGGGGATGCCAAGAATGAAACAGTATTGGGTCTTAGAAACTAGATTTGATTTAGTGGCATCTGCAATGGCTAGAAATCGTTATACTGAAATTCGTTCACATTTAAAAGTTGTCATCGATAATGATGTTTCCGAATCCAGACAATCTCGTGACTGTTTCTGAAAAATACCACCAATCGTTGCAGAATATGAAAGAGTGTGCCAAGAAAATGTTCGAGACAAAAAATGTCCCTATTGATGAACAGATTTTACCCTACACAGGAAGGTGCATTAAAAAACATTTAATGAAAGGAAAGCCGAATCCAGAAGGTATAAAAATTTTCATCGCAGCTAATCCCAACGGTTTGCCACTAGACTTTTATTTGTATGCAGGGAAAGGGTCTTCAGTGGAATCAGCTTTGTACCCCTTTTGGGCCTTTGCTTAGAGTAGTCATAGAACAGAACTACTCTGCCACAAACTTAAAGCCTTTGGAGTGGCTGGCCCTCTTTTATCATGGATGGATTCATATCTGTCTTCTCGCACTTGTTGTGTTAGTTACTGTGGAGCAACCTCTATACCATTTCATCCAACGTTCGGCGTTCCCCAAGGTTCCATTCTAGGCCCTCTCCTCTTCCTATTATTTATAAATGACCTTCCATCAGTCATTGCTTCTAATTGTCTATTGTATGCAGACGATTTCAAAGTCTTTCGAGCTATCAGATCGATACAAGATTGTCAATATCTTCAGATGGATCTGATTGCTCTTAATAATTGGTGTTCGACTAACTACCTTTGTCTAAATGTTGCTAAATGCCATAAAATGACGTTTAATCTAAAGCAATCTGCCATTTTCTTTACCTATACGTTAAATGATATCCCACTGGCTGCTGTATGCTCTGCTAAAAACCTTGGTGTTATTTTTGATCCTTGCCTCAATTTTGATGCTCACATCTTAAATGTGACTGCCAGGGCATCAAAAATAATGGGGCTTATTTTTAGGCACACATACAAGTTCACCAACATTTCCACTCCTATCCGCTTGTTTACTTGTCTTGTCCGTCCTATCCTAGAATATTGTTCTGTAGTTTGGTCCCCCCGATACTCCTACCTCACGAACTCGTTAGAGAATGTACAGCGTAAATTTAGTCGAGTTTTGTTCTACAAACTCAAACTACCATATCAATCCTATGAATGCCGCTTATCCTTTTTATGTCTTCCGACTTTGTTGTCCCGTCGCATCTACTTGGATCAGTGTTTTCTGTATCAACTATGTTACAATCAAATCTCTCCAATATTATATGCTGACTTACACTTCCGTCAATCAACGCGTCCTTCTCGATTAAACACTTTGTTCGAGGTGCCCTTTGCCCGTACGAATTTATACTTTCATTCTCCCGTTGTGCGAATGTTAAGGAAACATAATAAACTTGAGCTTGGTCCTTTTTCTGATTCCTATTTTGCATTCAAAATAAGACTAAGAAACCTCGTCCTTACAACTCATTTTGAATAGTTCGACTTGTTGTTTTTTTCTTTTCTTTTTTTGCGCTTTAACTTCATTTTTAAGCCTGTTAATTTCATATTAACCTTTTCATAGTTTAATAGACAATAATGCCTAATTTTTCAATATTAATATTATTTAATCTTCCTAATTTTTCTTTGCTTAATTTAAGTTTTCATTCTTACTTGTTTCTGCTTGTCGTTTTTCCATTTTGTAATTGGATTTATTTTAATCTGTTAAATGGAATTGTAAATAAATAAATAAATAGTGTCTCATTATCATGATCTAATGTATCGGCACTCCACAAGGTGATATGATCATTATCTTGCTTTGGCCGTGTGTCCACCCACCCACCTGCGATATGTTCTGATTTTTAAACCACCACGTACCATAACTGAACAGGCTTATAGTCCGTCCGAAGAACCACTCGAACTTAATATCGTTGACGCCAACGAAACTTGAACCAGAGACCTTCAGCTTACGGGCTTAGTGCTCCAAACTCTAAGCCACGCGGACTACACTTCGATTAACATAGACCGTTATTTTACCTCCATACCACTTTTGGATGTCATCAGGCAAAGAGAATGCAACGGAATGGGAATTTTGATAAGAAATAAGGTCTAAAGAAGGAAAAAACGGTGAAAAAGAATGGTAGATAAGTAAAAATCAAAACAGATTATTTTAAGTCAGATAGCGCCCTCAGAAAAAAGGGACGTAGTGCTTTTGATTGCATTGTGCGTGATGATGAACGAGTGGCCATAGTAAGACGTTTTTATAATAAACCAATCTTTAACGCATCAACACAAATTGCTGTACACCCTGAGAATACCTGTAAACGTTGGGAGAAGGAGCAAAAAAGGTGCATCGATGTAACAAGGCTGGTCTCGATCAAATTTTACAACTCATACATGGGAGGGATAGACTTGCTAGATAGAGTTTTTGGCAAATATGCGATGAGAAATCGGCCTGGAAAGTGGACCGTAAGGGCTATTTTTAATTTTGTATATTTCGCAGTTGCTGCTTCTTGGATAGAGTATCGTAGGGACGCTAAAGCCAAAGGGGGAACTGCGTGTCAGTACTTTAATTTTAAAATGGAGCTGGCAAAACTTTAATTTATGCATCTCAAAATAAGAACCCTCAAAACCCACACCCTGAAGAACAAAGTCCAAGGCTTTCCTAAACATCTTCATCCACTCGGTTGCAGAAAAGATGCATTGTCCCAGCCTTTCCACACGAAGAAAAAAAAACAACCATCTCATCTGCAAGAAGATAGGATAAATGTAGATAAAAATCGTTTCAAGTGCAGATTACCTGGTTGCAAAGCATTAACTTATGTAAAATGTCAGGAGTGCGACGTATATTTGTGTTTTAATTCGACTAGAAATTGTTATAAATCTTTTCATGAACATTAACAGATCTATCTAATCGAATAAAAAAATAAATTGAAAGTATTCAAATCATATGGTTTTAAGGGTTTTGTAAAATAATTTTACTACTAACATCGCGACCTGTCTGTCCGTCTGTCCATTTGTCCGTCCGTCCGTCCGTGTGTCACAGCACTTTTTCTCGCAAACTACTTAAGCTAGAAAGATCAAATTTGTATGCAGATGTAAAGTGACACTCTCTTCAAAGTTCAACTACAAAAATTTTTATAAGATATTTAAGGGGTGGTCTCCCCATATAGGGGAGTCGCCCCCCAAAAAAAATTCATCAAAGGTAACCGACACGGGTATCAAATGAAAGGTATTGATGAGAACTTTTCAAAACAGGTCTTAATTTGATACTTTTTGCTTCGAGGGACGCGCAGGGAGGGAAATACACTAAAAATTTGGTCCTCCCCTCGCGATTGGACACCTGTGATCCGAAAAACCTGAAAAAATTACAGTGGTAGGTGTTTATGAGTAAAACAAGAACAAATACCTTAGAAGTCGAAATTCACTCAACTTTGTTAATAATAGTAGGATATTCGAATTTCACATTTTCCCCATCGGCACCCTTAAACTGAACGAAATTCGACATTTACGTAGTCCTACTAAGGCTTCTTAAACTTCGTAAGTTTGATGAATGATATACACGGAAGTTTTAGCCGTTTGAAATCTCTGCAATTACAACAACAATAACACATGATTTTGGTATTTTATGGACTCTCCATCGAATCAGTCACTGTAGTTTTGACTTGATCTTCTTGAAATTTTCCCATAAGGTCAATAACATTAATATTTTTGAGAATTCATGATTTGAGTAATTTTCGTTGGTTTGCAACAAAATGGCGACCATTGAAAGTAGAAAAACAATGGAATTTCTTTTAAACGTGCACATCTCTCAGACATATTTCTTGATGTTATTCATTGCTGGTGACTGCATTTCTGAGAAGTTGGATACAGAACCCTTCTGACATGACCGTAGGTCTGTTTACCCAACTTGTTTTTTCTTGTTTTCCCGAAGTATCATATATGATACTCGCACCATCACCAAATCCTAAAATAGACATCAATGAAACATTTAATTTATAGATTTGATTTAGTCAAACCTCCAATAGCCCAGAAAATAAAAAGCTTGGTCTAAATTCAGTTATTTACCCTTTGGGTTCCAGGACACGTACCTATTTGCACATGTACCTATTTACACTTAGAAAGAAAATAAACAGTTCAAGAATGTATTTCCGAAAAAAAGAAAATATTGTATATTTTTCAGCTGTGTATTAGGTAGTTACGAAAAATAAAAATATTTAAAACATTACTCAATTTCGTAGTTATTAAAAAAAAACAAAAAGTGAAAATAAGGGTGAAATCCCTGCCAAAAAGAATTCGGTCACTTAATTCTTAGTAAGATTTTAGAATGCTTTTGAAGATTTTGAATATAATTTTATCAATCCCTTATTTTTCCTATTTCAACCTTCACAAAAAATAGTGTATTTGTAAATAATATTACAAATTTGTACTTGTCGTAAGGAATAGACTGGCAGCTACAAAATCAGACCAAAATTTTTTCTGGTTTATGATACTGATTTCGAGTCTTCATTGTTTCTAATTGTGTAGTTTTTAATTTATTCTCTGAAGGAGCCTATAAATGCTCAACAAAGTTAATATTGGGAGATTGCAGATGTATTTACTGAACATGCGGACAATTGTATAACTATAAACGCACATTGAGTGTTTTTGCTATGGATCATTATCTTCGTATATTAATATTCAAAGTTTTCCCTTTATTTCCAATATTTCAGCACTCTCCACCAGCTTTTGTTTCAGAATGTTCCAATACTTTGTTTGGTCCATCCAGCAGCGGAAGCACAGCCCAAAACCATCGCCCAGCCACCTTCATGTTTCATAGTGGATCGTATGTTGCGTCTTTAATGCTCTTCCTTAGGTTTTCGCCATACATAAGATTGATCCCATGAGCGAGATAAATTGAATTTGCTTTCATCTGCAAAAAGTACAGTAACCCAAAACAAGAAGTCAACAATGCGTTGACATTATTGAAAACAAAATGACGGCGAATCGAAATACATTATAACCGTTTATTTTTTTATGGAATTTTTTTTATGCAATATATGTATGAGTTTTGATATTCAGAAGGCGTTGTATGAGTTATTGATTATTTTACAAATCCCTTCTGGCAGGACAACTCTCCTGCTACATCGACTTATTTTATTCTTTTCAAGACACTTATAACCCTTATCACACTACTAAGTTTTATTAACATTGATCGCAGAGTTTGGTCGCAGCAACATTAACAATTTTTCCACATTTTCCGACCTTTGAGTGGCTGCCGCTTTGTTTCAGTCAATCCGACTTTATATTTTAGGTAAATTTCTCAAGAGACTTACCTATTGTGGAGATTATTATATCTATAAAGTGTTTTTCAAAATAAACGAAACTTTGGTGGCGCCATCTATGACTGAATCTGTGCGTTGGAAAGTTACATCCCTCCATGACTTCCAGTGAAATTTTGGTGCCATTCGGTTCAGTGGAAGCGAAGTTATTGCGTCTGAAGTGACAGTATGTTTGTTTCAGCGGTACAAAAATGAGTTTAGAACAAAGAGGTAATATAAAATTTTGCTTTAAAATAGGTTAAACGTTTATCGAAAGGTTTAGATTGATGAAAAATGTTTATGGCGATGGTTGTTCATCTCGTGCCAGAGTTCATGAGTGGTTTGCCATTTCAGAGATGGTCGTGAGGACATAAATGACGATGAACATACGGGAAGTAATTAATATTTATAAATTCCCGAGTGGTTAACGGCTGTTTTTTATTACGGTTGTTCTTGTTCTGATGAGGAATCCGCCACGCATTATTGGGCTTCGATGTCTCAGATTATAGAGAGGAGAATTTAGATGTCGATGAAGATGATATACAAAAACCAAATATCAATTTTATTGAGGAACAGCAAAGTTTGCAGAATGCAAATAGTGATTGGGATTCCTCTGATGATGAGCCGCTTCAGCACACCTCCAGTTTAACAAGCGATAGTTGAGCCGGTAGGCCAGTAATTTGGAAGCATTCAAGTGATTTTTGACCGGTTACCGTTAGATCAACTCCCGCTGACGTTAGCTTCCCAGAGGATTACCAGAGCCCTGATGTCGAAAAACAGGTTCAATATTTTAAGCGGTATTTGAATGCTAATTTTTTTGCAAACATAGCAATTACGTCCTTCTCGCGAACGAAAAAATCATTTAACACTACTACTGCAGAAATTCAACGATTTTTTGGGTGCAGCATGGTCATCGCACTTTTGGGGATGCCAAGAATGAAACAGTATTGGGTCTTAGAAACTAGATTTGATTTAGTGGCATCTGCAATGGCTAGAAATCGTTATACTGAAATTCGTTCACATTTAAAAGTTGTCATCGATAATGATGTTTCCGAATCCAGACAATCTCGTGACTGTTTCTGAAAAATACCACCAATCGTTGCAGAATATGAAAGAGTGTGCCAAGAAAATGTTCGAGACAAAAAATGTCCCTATTGATGAACAGATTTTACCCTACACAGGAAGGTGCATTAAAAAACATTTAATGAAAGGAAAGCCGAATCCAGAAGGTATAAAAATTTTCATCGCAGCTAATCCCAACGGTTTGCCACTAGACTTTTATTTGTATGCAGGGAAAGGGTCTTCAGTGGAATCAGCTTTGTACCCCTTTTGGGCCTTTGCTTAGAGTAGTCATAGAACAGAACTACTCTGCCACAAACTTAAAGCCTTTGGAGTGGCTGGCCCTCTTTTATCATGGATGGATTCATATCTGTCTTCTCGCACTTGTTGTGTTAGTTACTGTGGAGCAACCTCTATACCATTTCATCCAACGTTCGGCGTTCCCCAAGGTTCCATTCTAGGCCCTCTCCTCTTCCTATTATTTATAAATGACCTTCCATCAGTCATTGCTTCTAATTGTCTATTGTATGCAGACGATTTCAAAGTCTTTCGAGCTATCAGATCGATACAAGATTGTCAATATCTTCAGATGGATCTGATTGCTCTTAATAATTGGTGTTCGACTAACTACCTTTGTCTAAATGTTGCTAAATGCCATAAAATGACGTTTAATCTAAAGCAATCTGCCATTTTCTTTACCTATACGTTAAATGATATCCCACTGGCTGCTGTATGCTCTGCTAAAAACCTTGGTGTTATTTTTGATCCTTGCCTCAATTTTGATGCTCACATCTTAAATGTGACTGCCAGGGCATCAAAAATAATGGGGCTTATTTTTAGGCACACATACAAGTTCACCAACATTTCCACTCCTATCCGCTTGTTTACTTGTCTTGTCCGTCCTATCCTAGAATATTGTTCTGTAGTTTGGTCCCCCCGATACTCCTACCTCACGAACTCGTTAGAGAATGTACAGCGTAAATTTAGTCGAGTTTTGTTCTACAAACTCAAACTACCATATCAATCCTATGAATGCCGCTTATCCTTTTTATGTCTTCCGACTTTGTTGTCCCGTCGCATCTACTTGGATCAGTGTTTTCTGTATCAACTATGTTACAATCAAATCTCTCCAATATTATATGCTGACTTACACTTCCGTCAATCAACGCGTCCTTCTCGATTAAACACTTTGTTCGAGGTGCCCTTTGCCCGTACGAATTTATACTTTCATTCTCCCGTTGTGCGAATGTTAAGGAAACATAATAAACTTGAGCTTGGTCCTTTTTCTGATTCCTATTTTGCATTCAAAATAAGACTAAGAAACCTCGTCCTTACAACTCATTTTGAATAGTTCGACTTGTTGTTTTTTTCTTTTCTTTTTTTGCGCTTTAACTTCATTTTTAAGCCTGTTAATTTCATATTAACCTTTTCATAGTTTAATAGACAATAATGCCTAATTTTTCAATATTAATATTATTTAATCTTCCTAATTTTTCTTTGCTTAATTTAAGTTTTCATTCTTACTTGTTTCTGCTTGTCGTTTTTCCATTTTGTAATTGGATTTATTTTAATCTGTTAAATGGAATTGTAAATAAATAAATAAATAGTGTCTCATTATCATGATCTAATGTATCGGCACTCCACAAGGTGATATGATCATTATCTTGCTTTGGCCGTGTGTCCACCCACCCACCTGCGATATGTTCTGATTTTTAAACCACCACGTACCATAACTGAACAGGCTTATAGTCCGTCCGAAGAACCACTCGAACTTAATATCGTTGACGCCAACGAAACTTGAACCAGAGACCTTCAGCTTACGGGCTTAGTGCTCCAAACTCTAAGCCACGCGGACTACACTTCGATTAACATAGACCGTTATTTTACCTCCATACCACTTTTGGATGTCATCAGGCAAAGAGAATGCAACGGAATGGGAATTTTGATAAGAAATAAGGTCTAAAGAAGGAAAAAACGGTGAAAAAGAATGGTAGATAAGTAAAAATCAAAACAGATTATTTTAAGTCAGATAGCGCCCTCAGAAAAAAGGGACGTAGTGCTTTTGATTGCATTGTGCGTGATGATGAACGAGTGGCCATAGTAAGACGTTTTTATAATAAACCAATCTTTAACGCATCAACACAAATTGCTGTACACCCTGAGAATACCTGTAAACGTTGGGAGAAGGAGCAAAAAAGGTGCATCGATGTAACAAGGCTGGTCTCGATCAAATTTTACAACTCATACATGGGAGGGATAGACTTGCTAGATAGAGTTTTTGGCAAATATGCGATGAGAAATCGGCCTGGAAAGTGGACCGTAAGGGCTATTTTTAATTTTGTATATTTCGCAGTTGCTGCTTCTTGGATAGAGTATCGTAGGGACGCTAAAGCCAAAGGGGGAACTGCGTGTCAGTACTTTAATTTTAAAATGGAGCTGGCAAAACTTTAATTTATGCATCTCAAAATAAGAACCCTCAAAACCCACACCCTGAAGAACAAAGTCCAAGGCTTTCCTAAACATCTTCATCCACTCGGTTGCAGAAAAGATGCATTGTCCCAGCCTTTCCACACGAAGAAAAAAAAACAACCATCTCATCTGCAAGAAGATAGGATAAATGTAGATAAAAATCGTTTCAAGTGCAGATTACCTGGTTGCAAAGCATTAACTTATGTAAAATGTCAGGAGTGCGACGTATATTTGTGTTTTAATTCGACTAGAAATTGTTATAAATCTTTTCATGAACATTAACAGATCTATCTAATCGAATAAAAAAATAAATTGAAAGTATTCAAATCATATGGTTTTAAGGGTTTTGTAAAATAATTTTACTACTAACATCGCGACCTGTCTGTCCGTCTGTCCATTTGTCCGTCCGTCCGTCCGTGTGTCACAGCACTTTTTCTCGCAAACTACTTAAGCTAGAAAGATCAAATTTGTATGCAGATGTAAAGTGACACTCTCTTCAAAGTTCAACTACAAAAATTTTTATAAGATATTTAAGGGGTGGTCTCCCCATATAGGGGAGTCGCCCCCCAAAAAAAATTCATCAAAGGTAACCGACACGGGTATCAAATGAAAGGTATTGATGAGAACTTTTCAAAACAGGTCTTAATTTGATACTTTTTGCTTCGAGGGACGCGCAGGGAGGGAAATACACTAAAAATTTGGTCCTCCCCTCGCGATTGGACACCTGTGATCCGAAAAACCTGAAAAAATTACAGTGGTAGGTGTTTATGAGTAAAACAAGAACAAATACCTTAGAAGTCGAAATTCACTCAACTTTGTTAATAATAGTAGGATATTCGAATTTCACATTTTCCCCATCGGCACCCTTAAACTGAACGAAATTCGACATTTACGTAGTCCTACTAAGGCTTCTTAAACTTCGTAAGTTTGATGAATGATATACACGGAAGTTTTAGCCGTTTGAAATCTCTGCAATTACAACAACAATAACACATGATTTTGGTATTTTATGGACTCTCCATCGAATCAGTCACTGTAGTTTTGACTTGATCTTCTTGAAATTTTCCCATAAGGTCAATAACATTAATATTTTTGAGAATTCATGATTTGAGTAATTTTCGTTGGTTTGCAACAAAATGGCGACCATTGAAAGTAGAAAAACAATGGAATTTCTTTTAAACGTGCACATCTCTCAGACATATTTCTTGATGTTATTCATTGCTGGTGACTGCATTTCTGAGAAGTTGGATACAGAACCCTTCTGACATGACCGTAGGTCTGTTTACCCAACTTGTTTTTTCTTGTTTTCCCGAAGTATCATATATGATACTCGCACCATCACCAAATCCTAAAATAGACATCAATGAAACATTTAATTTATAGATTTGATTTAGTCAAACCTCCAATAGCCCAGAAAATAAAAAGCTTGGTCTAAATTCAGTTATTTACCCTTTGGGTTCCAGGACACGTACCTATTTGCACATGTACCTATTTACACTTAGAAAGAAAATAAACAGTTCAAGAATGTATTTCCGAAAAAAAGAAAATATTGTATATTTTTCAGCTGTGTATTAGGTAGTTACGAAAAATAAAAATATTTAAAACATTACTCAATTTCGTAGTTATTAAAAAAAAACAAAAAGTGAAAATAAGGGTGAAATCCCTGCCAAAAAGAATTCGGTCACTTAATTCTTAGTAAGATTTTAGAATGCTTTTGAAGATTTTGAATATAATTTTATCAATCCCTTATTTTTCCTATTTCAACCTTCACAAAAATAGTGTATTTGTAAATAATATTACAAATTTGTACTTGTCGTAAGGAATAGACTGGCAGCTACAAAATCAGACCCAAAATTTTTTCTGGTTTATGATACTGATTTCGAGTCTTCATTGTTTCTAATTGTGTAGTTTTTAATTTATTCTCTGAAGGAGCCTATAAATGCTCAACAAAGTTAATATTGGGAGATTGCAGATGTATTTACTGAACATGCGGACAATTGTATAACTATAAACGCACATTGAGTGTTTTTGCTATGGATCATTATCTTCGTATATTAATATTCAAAGTTTTCCCTTTATTTCCAATATTTCAGCACTCTCCACCAGCTTTTGTTTCAGAATGTTCCAATACTTTGTTTGGTCCATCCAGCAGCGGAAGCACAGCCCAAAACCATCGCCCAGCCACCTTCATGTTTCATAGTGGATCGTATGTTGCGTCTTTAATGCTCTTCCTTAGGTTTTCGCCATACATAAGATTGATCCCATGAGCGAGATAAATTGAATTTGCTTTCATCTGCAAAAAGTACAGTAACCCAAAACAAGAAGTCTTTATTTTTCAAACGTTTGGCAAATTTGAATCCCTTTTTCGTATTAGCATTTGCTCACGAACGGATTTTTACTGGCTACTCTTCCGTGCAAGTGTCTTCTTCTCAAAGCTAACCTGAGAGTTTCGAGACATTTTGTGAATTAAGGAGCACACATATAGGGTTTACAAAAATTTTTTACGGGATTGACCACTCATGTGACTTTAAAAAAAGTCTAGGCCTACCACTTTTTTGTTTATTTTCGACTGATTCTGACGATTTAATGATATAAAAAATTGGGGAGTATGACCCATTAACGAAAAAATTACAAAATTCACAATTTACATAATTTCAAATAAGCCGAGTGAAAATAAAATAGCGGCCATTTTAGATAAAAAATCATGATTTCTGTTCTGACCGAAATATACCTCAGGCTTGGACGAAAATAGGCACAGTAGTTCATTGAACGATGTGATGAATAAAAAATCCAAAGTCGAATCATCTGAAACAAAATGGTGGCAGCTTAAAGGTTGAAGAACTTAAAACATTTCTTATTGTAGTTGTGGCCTAACCTTTCCACCGGCACTTGGATGTACGAGTATACTTTAAGTGTCTAAAGAGCAATGAAAAACAATTAGAGAACAGGTCTAAACAAGTTGGGTAGACAGACCTATGCTCTTGTCAGAAGGGTTTTGTACTCAACTTACAAAATGCAGTAACCAGCAACGAACAAAATCAAGAAACATGACAAAGACGATTTAATTGGAGAAAATGTGAAATTCGAGGATCATACTATTATTAACAAAGTTGAACGAATTTTGACTTCTGAGATATTTGTTATAATTATACCCATAAATATCTCCTTTGATAATTTTTTCAGATTTTTTAGATCCCGGGTGTCCATTCGCGAGGGAGGAAACACATTTTTCATGTATTTCCCCCCCTGTGCTCCCACTGAAGCAAAAGTCGGTAAAAAGCGCATATGGCTCCATAACAATATGTTTCCATAGTAATACAGGGCATATTGCTCCATAGTAACACACGAAAATTCAAATCGCTATAACTTCAGTAAATACTACTCGATCTTTATGAAACTTTCCGAAAAGATCAATCTTATAAATGGTCATCTCTGTGCTAAATTTTGTTGAGTTTAAAGGTACCATTTAGATTTTATTCAAGAAAACACAAAATCGATAAATCATACTATTACTAACAAAGTTGAGTGAATTTCGACTTCCCATGTATTTGTTGTTGTTGTACTCATTAAGTCCTACATTCATGATTTTTTTCAGATTTTTCGGATGGAAGGTGTCCAATCGCGAGGGGGGGGGGGGTACGCGAAAAGTTCGTACATTTCCCCTTCCCCTGCCCCCCTCGGTACTTGTAAGACAATTTTAAGACTTGTTTTGAAAAGATCTCATTGAGACCTTTCCAATGACACCCTACTCGATTACCAATTGTGAAAATTTTTTTTTGAGGGGTCACCCCCCTATATGGGGAGACCCCCTTAAACACCTTTGAAAAAATTTTCCACCCTTGAACTTTCAAGAGGTCACCACTTCTGATCTTTCTACAAAGTTTCATGGCTGTAGCCCTTATAGTTTCCGAGAAAAAGTGCTGTGACATACAGACGGACGGACGGACGGACGGACGGACGGACAGACGGACAGACGGACACAGGTCGTGATTGCAATAGGGTTTTTTATTTTAGTACAAAACCCTAAAAAATAAAATGGCGGCTAGTTGCAGTTCGAATGTAACAACTTTGATTCGATTTGAATTAAAACTATTTCTAAAAAAGTATATCTAAACATTATATTTTGGTGTTCATAAATGAGCAAGTTTCAAAATGGCGGTGGTTCAAATCTGGGATTTTTTTCAAATCTGTGTGGTCCTCTAGTGGCCATGTTTTGCAACGCATTTTGATGAAACTTGGGACTATAGATAACTGAATTGATTTCCTGTATTCCGCAAAAACCAATCAATCAAAAATAAAAATAAAAGAAAATTTAAAGCTTAATATTTTTGGTGATACTGTTAGTGCCAATGGAATTTAATATAGTTCAGTTAACCTCTACACCCAATTTCGATCAAATCGGAACCATGCTTTGATCAGAAAAAATATCACGGATTTTTTTCTAAAATGGCCGCCATTTTCTTTTTCTCGACCGATTTAGCTGGCTAACGAAATTAGCTGAAATATTTACGCAGTACACACTTTCCCGAAATTTTGGTGAAAATCGAAGCAAATTTGCGACTTTCAACGTGGTCACAAATTTCGCTATATATTAATAATTCATCGCACCCAAGTCTAAATCCGAACCTAGGAGCTGAGATATATTGTCAGCGTATGTCATTCGATGCATCTCCAAGAGCTGTAAATAAGGAGCATCAGTCAATCCAAGGAATCAGATACACTAACTAAATTATAGCTCAGTAACGTCCGCATACATGCCAGCGCTGGAAAATCGCATCAACTTATTCCTGCAGGTGGGAAGAAAGTAATGATAACATCAAACTCATGTGGAAGATAGTAAGAGTTGCGTTAACAGAAGCACCCGAAGAGATCTTAGGGCACCAGACAAAGAAAAGTAAGAACGACTGGCACGACGAAGAATGCAAGGAAGCGATTAAAATAAAGGAACCAAGAGCACAAAGAATAAATCCAGTGACCAACGTGGGCTAAATAAGAACAACATAATATAATACGAGTCCTCGGTGCTCCCACTGGGCATCAACCTTTGGCTGTACCCTTCAATATTATTCCATGTTCCATTATTTGTACATGATCCGTTGCAATTTCCGTAACTTTGCGCAATCACATACAGGTGATCCGCCAAATACATCACACGTAACGTAGCCACCACTCTGCTCCCTATATACTCAGCTGTCAATTTCCCAGAGCACTTTTCATTCCAATGTGTTCACTGTCTTTTCGCATTCGATCGTCAGGTCCCATATTTCAGTTCTATAAAACAGTACACGTTTGACTTGTAATAAAAAATGTGGAGTTTATTTTGCCTGTGCACAACTTTCGAATACGAAGACAAACTCGTCCTTTCGGCGTCTCTTCTATTCAACTTGGCTTCATGATAGATAAAATCACCCACACTTTTAAAGTCTTCTATAGTGAAATATTGCCAGACTGGCGTTTTCTTCCCCATTTATTTCATCGACCGAGTTAGACCAGTTTTTCCCCGCTGGTCTCCTCCCTTCAGTTTTTCCAACGAATACCTTTTTGGGTATCAGTTTTTCGTCCGCACGACTATCTTACAATCATTGAGACATATGGGTCTTCAAAAATTTCATACAGCTCATGATTGTATCGTATTCGGCATTGCTCCCGTATAGCTTCTGTAGTGTTTACATGATGTTGAAAGGTCCGTTAAGGTATTCTGCTGCCTCTGCGGGCGAAAAATCAGTGCTCAGCTGGATTGGCCTTGCCTGGGAATGCGTGAATGCGCTGGCAACTACGTTATGGTATCGCGGAACGGGTTCTTTTTCCATAGCACAAAGGCCCACTACAAATTATTTTCGCTTTCCCAAATTAGAAAGGCGACCGAATTCAAAAGCGGAATCAGTTGGCTGGTGTTAAATGTGCCATTGGCTGAAGCAACCTACCGAAAGGGATTACAGGAGAAAAACGTAACGTCAAATAACTGAGTAGCCGCGCACGATGTTCAACACAATTTCGTCCTTCCAGAGGACGATCACGGCCCAAAAACGAGAGTGGGACATCCAGTTGGTGGTGGTGCCCCCACGCAACCCTCCCAACTGGATCGAAATCCAAAAAAAAATGCTGCCTGGGCCCATATCGGGTGTGGAAGGTCAAGCAGTACTGAGAGACCACCTGTCACAATTAAAAAGGGGAGAGCTCATCCAATGACTAGATCATGAGCGGAAGTGCAAGCCAATGTGGCGGGTCCCATACCTGTTCGTGGTTCCAAAACGGAAAGACCGAATTTTTACTTATGCTAACTAATCATCTTTACTCTTTTTTGTCAATTTTAATAGTAACTATTCGTCAATTTCCACCATCCTTTTAGGTTTTTGTACTAAAATACAAAACCCTATTGCAATCACGACCTCTGTCCATCCCTCCGTCTGTATGTCACAGCAGTTTTTTTTTTTTGAAACTATAAAAGCTACAGCCATGAAAATTTGTGGAAAGGGCAGAAGCCAACATATATACGACACTACCAAAGGCAACTACCTCCGTTACCAGCAGCACTTCCGCGATCAAATGCGTTCCAAAAAACAGTGGATACGCCAACCGGGGAACATTAACCAAAAGGGCACCAAGAGATGCCAGTGTGGTCAGGATGCGAACCTGAAGCGTATGGTTTTAACGTGCAACAGCACACTCATTTGGGAGAGCTTACCCAAGATTGGGTCATTCGTCTGGATTCGAAAATGGATGAGCTCAGCGCCACATCTGCCTCAGCGACTCTAGCTGTGACTCCTCTTACCATGCCTCCGCTGAAAATAAATCTCCCAACCTTCGATGGGAACAATTTACTTTGGCAACAATTTCACGACTTGTCCAAGTGCCAGAAGTTATGGTACCTCAAGCCCGGTCTCACCGGAAAAGCGGAGCTTTTGATTCGAAATTTTACGTTGTCGGATGACAACTACGAAGCGGGTTTGACAACATAGAAGGAAAGGTACAACAACCGGCAACTAATGGTAGCAACGCTCATCAACAAATTGATGACTCAGCCATCGCGTGCTAATGAAAGGCCATCAGCGGTAGAATAAAGGCTCTATATGACACCACACAAGAGTGTCTCAGAGACCTAGAGAACCTGCAAGTGTCCACAAGGGACTAGGATCAATTGCTACTATATCTGCTAGTCCGAAAATTGGATCCTGCAACTCACGCCTCATAAGAACAATCGTTACCCAACCCGCGTGAGCTACCACACTTGAAGAGTTCGTTGGACTTCATGGAAACGCATTTCCAGGCTCTCGAGACACTCGGTCATAAGACATAGGAGCCGGAGATCAACGATAGGAAAGCTATCAAGTCGACCGTGGCCGCCACGACAGCTTCACGATGCGAAATGTGTGAGCAGGATCACCCGCTTTACTACTGCCCAGATTCTCTGAGGATCACTGCTGCAGAAGAGACTAAGTTTCTTGCGCGCTAAGAAGCTGTGCGTGAATTGCCTTCGAGAAGGACATCAGGCTTCCAGCTGCACGGCCAGAAGTGGCAAGCAGTGTTTCAAGAATCACAACACCTTGCTACATCTGCCTGGAGACAACAAGCCCAAACAGACCAAGACGATATCCTCGAGCACGACAACGCCGAATCATGACTCGAAACCGCAAACAAATGCAGAGCCGCATTTGCTCGCTTTAACGACTCTGATGGAGCCCCAACCCCAAGAACATGTACTTCTGGGCACAGCCGTCGTCAGGCTGGTCACCAGCAATGGGAAGACGATTTTGGGAGGTCGAGGAAGTACAGGATCCACAGCACAAGCTTACGTTAACTGAAAAGGCTTGCGAAACACATTTCTATCAGACAATGACAAAACGTCCCAACGGCTGTTTCTTGGTTAAACTCCCATTCAGCAAGGATCCTAAGACATAAGGTGATTCCCAAGCGGTGGCTACTCGCAGATTAATTGCCTTGGAGCGTCGACTGGAGAGGAACCCTGATCTAAAACTTCCATACGAGGACTTCATGGAGGAGTATATTCGGCCTGGGCATTTGGCGGAGGTGACTTCGTAGCAGCGGGAGGAATTACGATACTTCCTTCCACATCATTGTGTGCTGAAGCCCGACAGCAGTACACCCAAGCTGCGGGTGGTTTTCGATGCATACAGTAAGACGACCACAACTGTTTCGTTGAATGATGTCCTTCATACAGGGCCTACTCTCCAGGATGACCTTTTTTTCGATACTCCTGCGTTTCAGAATGCCTTGTTTCATATTCACCGCCAACATTGAGAAGATGTATCGGCAGATAATGCTCCATCCTGAAGACCGTCGGTACCATGGCTTAATTTGGAGAAATAGTTCAACGCAACCAGTGCGATACCATCAGTTGAAAACAGTAACCTACAGCACAGCGTGTGCTTCGTATCTAGCTACAAAATGTCTCCAGTTTCTAGCACAAAAGAACCAGCAGAAGGGTTCCCTGGGCAGCAGCGCGTCGGAGAAAGATTGCTATATCGACGACGTCATGGCCGAGGCAGACAGCTTAGGGGAGGCACTTCGCAGACAGGCGGAGCTATGCACCATACTCTTGAGCGCAGGTATGCATTTGCGCAAATGGTGTGCCAACCATCCTCTATTGTTGAAGCAGATCAAACCTGAGGACCAACAGATCCAACTGGACTTCAGTAGTTTACACGAGGACTATATTAAGACGTTAGGAGTCATCTGGCGTCCGAAGACTGACTAAATCAACCTGGATCCACCCGATGCGAAATTCTCCAAGAGGACGATGGCATCTGATATAGCCAGAATGTTCGATCCGTTGGGCTTCTGGCTCTTGTGATATTAGCAGCCAAGCCATTCCTGCAGGAATATGGCGATTGGAATTGGACTGGGATGCAGCATTACCAGTGAGGATCCATACCCAGTGGTCCAATTTCCGCAGTGGTCTGCCATCATTGCAGCAGGCTCGATTTTCTCGTCACATCAGTATTGGCGAGAAACTCGCGCAAGTACAGTTGCACACCTTTTGTGATGCCTCCGGGTGGTCAAGTCATCGTCAGGTTGCTGTGCGCCAAGTTAAGAGTGGCCCCGATCAAAACACTTACTGTTCCGCGCCTGTGTGTGGCGAAACCAGGGGCTGAGCTCAGGAGACGAGTTAAGACAGCACTCAATCTGCAAGAGGTTTTTCAGGTATTCTGTGTGGTTGCAGGGACCACCATTTTTATCCAGGGTAGAATCAGTTTGGCCTTCCTAGTATCGGAGTGGGGGCCGTTGCGACTTGAAGACAAAACGGACCAAGACCGCTATGGTACTGGGCGAGGCTCCTGAAACACACTTTATCCAGCGGATTCAAGACGGCAACTCCTTCAAGAGGCTGCAGCGCATAATGGCCTACATGATGCGGTTTATCTGTGGTCTTAAGCCGACAGTCAAGCAATCTCAACTGAAAAATCAAGCGCCCACGAGTGATGATTTATCCACAACTCTGGAGATCATTGTGAGATATATACAATCACAAACTTTTAACTACGAACTTTTGGACATCAGGTCAGGGAAGCAAGTCTCCAAGCACAGTCCATTGGTGGGACTGGCACCATTCCTGGATCCAGAGGGCATAATACGTGTCGGTGAGAGGCTCGAGGCTGCCAAGATCAAGTTCAACGCCAAACATCTCATTTTATTACCGTGCAAACATCCGTTCACCAGACTGCTGATGATGGATATCCATCGCGACCACTGCCATCTAGGTGCGCAAACACTGCTTGTTATCACTAGTTTTCGAGGGAAACAACTCGCGAGATCGATCGTTCAGCGGAGCATGTGGTGCACTCGAGTCAAGCCTAAGCTGCTTTCACAAGTCATGGGAAACCTGCCGAGTGCCCGTGTTCAACAAGCTCATCCATTCATAAACTCCGACTTGGATTTTGGTGGGTCTATGGAGATCCATTACCAAGGTAGAGGTACCCGACCCTACAAGGGGTACCTAGCCATATTTTGCTGTTTCGCTACAAAGGCCGTCTATCTGGAGCTAGTCAGCGATCTATGCACAGAGGCATTTCTCTGTGCTCTCAGACGTTTCATTGGACGACGAGGACACTGCCGAAACCTATTTTGCGGCAACGCCACCAACTTTATAGGAGCTCACAACCAGCTATCAGAATCGTCGTGCTCATTATATGCCAACGAAACACGTCAAGAACTTCTGACGGCGTGCTCCAGCCAGGGAATCGATTTCCATTTCACCTTCCGCACGCGCCTCATTTTGGCGGCTTGTGGGAGGCATGTGTCAAATCAGCCGTCAATTGTGGCGCTCCTCTTGATGTGCCTGCTAGCTCCCATAGCGCACGTCCCTCCAACACAAGGCTCAAGAACCAGACCCCATACGAGTCTATATTTTCAACCATTAGGTCGAGTCTACTTATCTTCCAGCGAGTTGATGTTGCTTATTTATTACGATTTGGGACCGTATTTGCGGGGATTGGCTGTTCTACAAAACGAGCCGAACCTTGTAGACTCTCAACGACTCCACTCATTTCACTGAGTCTGCATCTGAAAGTGCAAGATGCTTCATGGACCGATCAAGTAACCGACCACGACATTCACCAGTACACCATCGGCTACTTGGACATTCTCGAATTAGTCATACTGGTGATCTACCTCCGCTGGCGTTCCTGCAAACCTGCAACCTGCATATCCAACTACCAGTGCCGTTACCTAGACGCTACAGCCTACCGGACACCATGGAGGAGGTTGAACGGGCCGTTCAATGGAGGGGGGGGAGTGTATGTTGAGTTCCTGGCACCCCTGAGCGCCCATCACGGTATGACCCGGCAACATCAACGCTTCAATCTACTTACATAATTATTTAAGGTTAATTAGCACTGTAATAATTAGCCCACTCGTAATTAATTCGATTTGTTTGATTGATTTATCAATTGATTGCTCATTTTGATTCAATTCACCAAGTTTAAATTCCATTCGCCACAAAGCGAAAATACTTTAAGTTTCGAGTACCACATTTCATTTTAATCAATCGAGTAACCCATTTTCCATTCATTTTTTAATTTGTCAAACTTTTGAACAAAAGTTTATTCATTGTTCATTTGTTTTTTGGTCTGCATCATAGCTACTGAAAGTTTATTAAACATTTTAACAAATTTTTGAGCTTTTTGCTGAATGTATTAAAAATAAAAAAATCAAAGTTCGGGACGGAAGAGTCCCGGCGCAAACAACTGCAATGAGCTCTAATTAACGACTATAATGGATTTTTGAATAGTTGCATATACATATGATGATCTTTCATACCTTAAAGGTCACCAAGGGGTCAAATCAATTTATTTTAAGGTCGATTTGTGAATGATTTATCCTTAGAAGGCTACTGAAAGGTCAAGTCAAACTACTTTTCTAATTTTATTATAGGATGATTTGATAATTTAATCTTGATAAGAGCCTAACATAGCATCCACAGCAATCCTTAAAATATGCACGATGCTTCATATTAATATGTTGCTGTAGTCGATGTCAACGACAGCGGTCATTTGTCGTCATTTCAATTGAGTAAACGCGTGTGCACACGTGTGTAAATTGTAAATGGTGGAGTCAGCGCAATCGAATGCGGAATGCAGTCGAATTGAAAGTTTCCCGCTGGATAGTCACCAACAGAAATTATAAGGTTTTTCGGGTATCCGAAATCTACAGTTTACGATATTGCTCAGAAGTGCGCGCCCGTGGAAACTTGAGAGGAAGGTTCTTCGAGCCCAGCAAGGAAAACTCATGCAAATGAGAAGACAGGAAGGACCCCGGAAGTTGTTTGAAAGTCCCAAGAGCTCATTTCAGAGGATCCTGGGAGCCCGCTCAGAAAAATGGCAGCCATCTGGGTGCAAGTTAGGCTTCCATGTGTTGAATTGTCGAAGAGGATCTGAGGTACACGCCCTACATAATAATAGTACGACAGATGCCGTCCGATACTGATAATGTAAATTTTTTCCGGATTTTGCGAGCGCACCCTATATTTATATACCTAAAATATTGAACTTATGTAATGTAATGTTTCTCTTGAAAAAATTTTTGACCTGAAATGATAATTTCAAATGATAGGAAATGCTTCGTTTTAAAAAGACAATATTCAAAAGCTTTTGCAAATTATTCCTCGCTTAGCGTAACCTTATGTGCCTCATGTGAACGTTAATGAGCGTACTCAGAACACTGTTTCGCCCATAAAAGGGTGGTTCACTCTATCATGTGGATTGAATTAGTTGGCTATTATGGAATCGGTGTGCCTTTCTTAGAATAGGTTGAATTAAATCATTTATTCTTTAAATTGGAATTTTCATGCGGCAATCTATGTGTAGGGTCTTTAACAGTATCAATTAATTTTGTTGAAGGGTATCTAATATTATGTTGGTGGCAAGCGTATCTAAATTACAGACAGACGGATGGGCAGATGGACAAAAAGGACAGATAGCTAGTAGGAGTTTGTAAAATTAATTTTATAAAGCCTTAAAAAGGAATGAACTGTGTCGGCAAAGTTTGAACATCTTGTTCGGGATTCTCGAACAAACGGATGGGAAAATATTAAATCTCTCGCTTTAATTTTAAAAAATATTTTTCCAAACATTATTATTTCATTATTTTACTTCGATTCCCATTCATTGGAATAGATTGCATCAACTTTAGTTGACAATAAGGTCTATATCTATTAATTTATAGTTCATTTCCTTCCGCGTGAAATGAAATTTGGGACCATTCATTGCAATTATTACTCATAAAATGCGACACTTCATCAAAAAGCCATTATTCGAAATGCAACATACATATTTCCCATTGGCAATGTCCCGGCAATAACAATAATCCGGAAAAGCTATGATGGACACATTTTCCTGGAATGAGCTGTGGATAATTCGTCTATAACTTCCAGTTTGTCGCAAATCATGATCCACCCAATCGCATAATTTACACCCAGGCAAACGTGCAAAAGGAGACGAGGTATGGCAAACCGATTGCTCTCGCATTCTTTTATTTCATTTTTTGTGAGGATCCCCAAAATAAATTCGGTTCTCGAACTGAACGAGCAGCTAAACAGCAAGGAATATTTTTATGGGACACACATGTCCATGTCACATTTTATGACAAAGCGGCATTCCCGTAACGTTCCGAAATGACAATGGCGAAAACACAAGTTTTGTGGGAAAATTCACAGAAGAGAAAAATAGAAAAAAAATAAACGTTGGATTCCTAATTTATTTATTTATATTTTTTTTTTTCTTTGTCAAGAGAAAATGTCAACGATTTCCCCACGGCTGCATGGAATAGCGAAAATTGCGAGTTTCAAGTTAAGAAGCAAAAATTCTGAGCGATGTTTAGAGATTAGTGAACTTTAAAGAAGAAAAGAAAAAGCTTTGATGACGAATAATCAATTCCATAATAAAAATATAAATGATTTTACTGGGTGGAAATCATTTTGGAGAGTTTTCAAGCTTATTTACACAAATTGCTTTCATACCAACAGTGAATGATACTTGTGTTTTGAAATGCTTACAGCTATTATGAGTATCTTGTATACTTGAATCAAAGTATATATAGGTAAATACTCGTACGTAGGTACATACTGGCACAAGTATAATTTCTTCACAACTTGACATCATTTTCTTCATTCTTTAATGAGCCAGCTAATCGGAAGAGCAATTACATTTTTAGCTTTTTTTTCTAATTAGTTTATTATTTGATTCATTTACTTTTCTCATTCTTGATATTCTGGAGTAACCGTTCAAATCAAGCGAATCGTTCAAAAGCCTTCAATGTCGGCAACTCTTTGCGTACCAGTGAAAATTCTGAAACCCTCTTTACGAGGGAAAGAGGATTGCGAGACTTCTTTTCATCTTCTGTTATATATGTTCATACTTATGTATGTAAACATACAATGGAAAATACAAAATGAAAAGACTTGAAATTAATAACAGCAAGTTTAATTAAAAGCACACGCGTAGGTACTGGTTTCAATTGTATTGGCTCCCACGCGATCGCTCATTTATTTACTTGAATTGCAATTAAAGCGTGACAAAGTGAGGAAATTGAATATAAAAATATAAACAAATAGTCAGGAATCAGTGTGCTGATAATATTAACGCTTATGCAATTATTCAATACTTTCTCGAATTGCTTTCCGCTAATTGGGTAAAGAGGTTATATGTACGAAGTAAAAGCAAGCTTTTGTTTGAAAGGAAAAATGGAGTTTCTAGTGCAGTATATAAACAATAAGAGTTTTACCATTAAAAAAATGGTGTTCATAGTTCGATGCTAGCATACATTTCTAATTTATGTGAGCATTTTGTTCCTTACGTTTTCACTCAGTTGCTCCTTGACTACAACTTCAATTTCAACATGAGACGTATGTATCCATAAACATGAAAGTATGTGCTGATTATGAAGTCTTCTTTACTGAATCACTGACGTCTTTCTAACTACGTAGGCAAAACATTTAAATCTCTTTTTGTTCCCCGCAGGGGGTATGCTGCCCGACAGGAATACTCTTGGAGGCTAGCATTCTTTGGGGAGCGCCGCCCTCACGGACGCGAGAATATGGAGGGCGCCGCGAGATTCCCACTGAGATGACAGGTAACAACCCTGACTGAATCTGGACAACGAATTGGAATTGATGCTTTGGGCTGGCGGATATGATGGTTTGGACCTAGTTGCTTTGCACGGTAGCGCCATGGTCCCACTCGTGGGTGAAAGGTTCCAATTCAACTATCATACAGTCTCTGTGCCGGTAAAATCTTTGTTGGCCACGGAGTATGTTCGAAGTTCGCACCATGTAGGTTCGGTTGAGATAAACTCCCGATTAGCGCTGGTCTGGCTCTGAGCACGCCCCCATAAGGGTTTGTATCAACCCTCGCATGGCCTCCCTGCTCGGCGAACATAACCATGGGATCAAAAAGGCAACTATACTCACGGACGTAGATAGCAGCTCCAAGTGGACCCAATAAAACTGGAGCAATTTAAAACCCTAAAAAAGATAAAAAACAAAAAAACAAAAAAAAGAAAGCAAAAATAACGACAATGATGACGCAACCAGCGGCTGCAGCCACGATGCTTAGAGCACGATATTTAATGCACAATGACAGCGAAAACGGACAAAAAACGAAGATAAACAGACAGTCTTATCCATACTGAGGTTCAGGTGAAGCAAAAAAAACGTTCAGGCGCAGCAAAAAAAAGGTTGTGAACATCAGAGTGTCCTAAAAAGAAAAAGCGGGAAACTCTGCAGAATGCGCCAGATGTTTGAGTGGTAGGAAAAAACATAAAGAACATCGAAAATTCGATGGTTACTACTGTTATCGCTACCGAATCTTCCGAAGCAAGGGTCGTAGAATCCGATATAATAACGAACCATCCTGAAGTCCACAAAAGATTAGAAAAAGGAGTGACCGGACAAATAAAGCACCTTTGTGTGATTTCATCGCCACCGTCGAAAATGTGGCGGAAGAACTGTACTCGGAAACGGAAGCCGATAACCTCTCCCAAGAATGGTGGTCGCAAAGTATGATTGCCGTCCTGCGATATAAAGAAGAAAAGCTAATCCGAAAAGTGGGATATGTTCTTAAAAGGATAAAATCGGCATGCAACTCGACAATAATCGAAAAAGGACAAAAGGCCAAAAAAGAGCAGATAGTTAAAGAAACACTGAGGGCTCAGTGTCAAGACCACGCAAAGATAGCTCCTCCATCAAACAACAATAAAAGAATGGCACTTAGCCCTAACGAAGGAGATCGGGATAAAAGAAGAAAGAACAAGGTATCTGGAATGCCAGATCAAGGGTTCCAGATAGTTCAACAAGAATAAAGACCTGAGACGAAACAGGAGAACAAGAAGCTCCGATGAAGGCCCTCTGCAGCAGGCTATGCTCATAAAATCCCAAGATGGCCGATCCTACGCAGAAGTGCGGCGGGATATCAAGGGAAATGTAGAGCCCGAAGACATCAAGATTCCCATCAAAGCAGTACGACCAACGCGGTCGGGCTCCATACTAGTTGAATTCAGAGCAGAGGCTGACAATAAAAAAGTATCTTGCGACGTAGTAAAGAGTAGAGCATCGTTCGATCCGATAGCAATGATCGACATCAAAGACATCAAATGCGTGACGTTTCTGGCTGAGCGAGAAGAGGCCATCAGAAGGGATTTCCTTAGCGTAGCCAGGATTAAAGTGGGGCTGACACTAAAAAACAATACAGGAAAACGCATGGCCGTCGTTCACTTGACCGATACGGACACCGAACAATTTCTGAATAAGGTCAAAGTAAGAATTGGATAAGTTGTCTGCAGGATACAGCGAAGAGCAACGCCGTTTCAATGTTTCAAATGCCTTGGCCGTGGTCACAACGCACAACTATGCAAAGGATCCGATAAGAGTTTCCTATGTTATAAATTAGGTGAAATTGGACATAAAAGAAAAGTTTGTACAACGGAGGCACACTGTATTCTTTGCAAAGATGCTGATCCAACACTGGATCTTAGGCTCGTCTTGGGAGGAGGAAAATGTCGAATTTGCCAAGAAGCCCTAACCAAGGCAAAATCGCAACTTCGTAACCCGAATCCTGCAGCTAAACCTACACCACAATTCAACAGCCCAAAATCTGCTTGAGCAGTTTGCGAGGGACAAGAAATCTGACCTTTTGCTGCTAAGTGAGCAACACCACGACAAAAATTCTGCATCACGGTCTCCTAATTAAACGAGTACTGCCACCATCTGGGGTTGGAACAGTGATTTTCAGGTGAAGAGTTGTGGAAGGAGGGATGGTTTCATGTGGGCTCAGCACTCAGGAACCGCCCTCTTTAGTGTGTCCCTTGCGCCGAACGAATTGATATCATCTTTCCAAGCCAAGCATAGTGCTTTAGAGGGCGCTGTCTCAAATACAGAGGGAAATGTGCTCGTTGAGGGAGATTTTAACGCTAAAGTAATCGAATGAGGCATGCTTCAAAAAGATCCGTGGGAAAACGAATCCTAGAAATGGTGGCCAGGGCAGCGCTCACCGCACTAAACACTGGAAGTAAGCCGGCTTTCCGCCGTATCAGCTGTAAAGGAACCATACCGGACGTGACACTCGCCTTGGAGCCCTTAGCACAGAGTATAAACAATTGGAGAGTATTAGAAGACTACTCAGTCAGTGATCATCAGTGCATTCTACTTGCGGTTAGTGATGTAATTTTCCAACGTCTGTGCTCTCCACTTTCTACAATTGGGTAGAACATTAGATGGATGGACGTCAAGAGATTTGTCGAGTTGCTCACAGCAGGTGCTCCGCCGCAAGGAGATTCGCAGGGGACGAAAGAACTGGCAACTCAAGACGTAGTGAGCTCAACTACGAGTAGGAGTAATCATCACGACTACTTACAACGCTTCTATGCCTCGTCGCAAACCCCGGCACGGCAAGCTTCCAGCGTACTGGTGGTCAACTGAAACCACTGAAAAGCGAAGGGAGTGTCGCAAGCTTTGGTGTGAGGCAGAACGGGCACGGAACCGTGACGAGGCATGCGACCGGGTAGCAGCATATAAGTTGGCCAGGAAATGCCTTCACAAATTGATTAACAATAGCAAGGCTCTCTGCTAGCAAGATCTCGTGGACAATATGAGCAAGGATCTGTGGGGCCTTGGCTACAAGCTGGTTATGGGGAAACTTGGTGTCCTACGGAAACCTTGCATACATGAGGCGGGAAAGATGGACGAGATAGTGCGGGCACGCTATTCATGGTGAAACACCAGTTAAGTATCTTGCCTATGGGACAGGATTTTCCCGGTAATATGAAAGATTTTGAGGCTCGTGCTAATCAACAAGGGGAAAGGAAATCCAGGATCATGGTCTGCATACCACCCGTTATGCATGCTAGACACTGCTGGGAAAGTGCTAAAGAAACCCATCAAGGGAAAACTCACTGACGTGATTCGTGCTGCTGGGGACCTATCTCCTCAGCAATACGGCTTGAGAGCAGGACGTTTCCTGTTGCCGTCTTTGCTAGAGAGCGCCGTACTATTTACATGCGTCGAAACGAGGATGCGAAGGAGATGGTTGTCCACGAGAATAAACAGCGCTCACTCCGTGATTGGCAGCAGTCTCAGGTGAATCGCACGAAGGGAAGGTGGACTGCGCGCCTCATTCCGGATGTAAGATCGTGGCTAAATTGAAGGCATAGTGTGACTGACTTCTATCTGACATGGGCATGGGTGTTTTCGGTCTTTTCTGCGCAAGATTGGTAAGTCACCGTCTCCCGACTATCGGTTTTGCCCTGAAGAGGAAAACAATGTCTGCCATTCATTTTTTGCGTACACAAAATTGAGCAGACTGCGAAGGAATCTCTACAGAGAGATGAGAGAACTCACTCCAGATAGACTCTGTGCATAAATGATATTCACCTCCCAACCACGAAAAAACATGTGCTTTGACAAGTCCTGTAGTGGCTAATGTATTTTCAAGCAAGTAGCAAAATAAAGCAAGCTGACAGTTTGAATAGTTTTCTGATGATGTTTGTAACATCACAAGTTATGCACAAAGATTGAAAGTACAATAAAACGAAGTACACTTGGCTCTAGTTGCAGACATTTTATAGCAGGAGCCCTATGCTGAATTTGAAATGAAAAATTGGCTTATTTACCAGTAAGTTACTTTACGTTGATAGTTTGAGATCGTTAGACTTCACGTCAAAAAACAACCAGTACATATTTGCTATTATAAATAGGTTTTTCAAACGCACCAGGAGTCATCAAACATGTGAGCTTCTGGAAAATAATAATCGTCTGTCCACAGCATATAGCAACAAAAGTAAAGCATTCACTTCAAAATGCTTTAAAGGATTCTGCACTAACGAAAATATAGAGCACATTTAGACATCTATAGGAACTCGAAGAGTCATACTTTCTATTTTAGCGAAAATGTCTACAAGAGAGTCATCAAGGTAGTGCAAATACAAATTGCGGTTGCAGCGAGATTTTTGCGATATCGAACTGATGAAAATTCTATAAGAAGAACTCTTCTTGGAATTACTGCAAGAACACGATCGAATTCCAGCAGAGGCTGAAACTCTAATTAACAACGCTCAAAAGACCTACAAACTTAAACATGAGAAGAAGCGTTAAAGGCTCGGTGCTTATAAATTGGGTGAACTAGTAGCGATGGAAGCAATTCAAAGAGAAAAAACCGGCCAACCAAAACATTGGTTCATTCGATGCCATTTTTTGTCCGTTCAAACGCTGTTCGATTGAGCCACGGTCTGAGATCAGAAATGAAATGCGCAGTCCATCACTCCGTGCTGAGTCAGGACTCCTGTCAATTATGTACGAAATCATTAAAGCAAAGCGAAATAATACAAGTACTTGTAGATATGATCCTGATGAGCGAATTCAAAATCCCATTGGAAATACATAGGTCATTATTTTGTAGAGGGATAATGTTGCCACCAAACATCATGAAATAATTTTTTTTTTTGGAGAAAAAGAAAACCATCTTCAAATGCCTGAAAGATTATAGTTTAGTTTATTTTATATAGTCTAGTGAAAGAAGGATACCACCTCTGAATTCATTGAACCATCATCAATCTGCATGCACATTGGTGAGTAGTTGGAGGGTGTCCCAAATATCAAAAGTTACATGGTGCCAACTTGTACTTTAACCTGGGGGGTGGATGCAACCCCTTCTCGCAAGTGGAAATTTTTATGTCAAACATAATCCCACGAATCAACAGAGAAATAAATTCTACTTCTTCTCCTCCGTAGCACTACAGTCCCTCTCGGGGCTTTGCTTCCTGCAAATAGCGCCCCAATTATCTCGGTCCATTGGGCATCCGTTGTTCTTCCATAGGATTCACGTGGCCCGTCCATTGCAGCTTCCGCAGCCTTACAATCGTTTAGATCTCTGGCTCGTCAAAAATTTCATATAGCTCATGGATGTATTGAATTCGCCATTGGTCCCCGTCGATGTTCACTCCGAATATTCGCCTCAGGATCCCTCTTTCAAAGGCATTCAATATGTTTGCGAATGTTTCGGTTAGGGTCCATATTTCACACCAATAGCATAACACAGTTCTTATCACAAATTTGTATACTTACAGCTTTATTTGTGTCTTCAACGTCGTCAAAACTGAACAAAATATTTATTTGGGAGCTGTACTCTTTGGCGTGTTTCTTCTCTTGCATTGCTGGTTCTCGTTATTTTTACGCCAAAATACACGAATTTACTCACATTTTCGATACTGTTTTCGTCAAGTGTGATATTTTGTATATTTGAGGTCTTTTCCTTCAACTGCGTAGTAAGATTTGTTTTATTCTTTCCAATTTGTAGCCCTACTCGTTTTGCTGCGCTGTCGAGTGTCAGGAAGAGTTCTTTCTCAGTTGTTGATGACTGTGACAAAGTGTTGATGTCGTCCACATAGCCTACTACTTGGCTCGACTTGTATAGTAATGTACCTCGTGCCTAAACAAGTGGCTATCTTGCGATATATTCCAGAGCCAAATTAAATAGCAATGGGGCCAGCCCATCTCTCTGTTTTAGTCCGATATTTGTGTCAAATGCATTGGTGAGTTGCTTATTGATGCGGAGCTGGGAGATTGTTGACGTCACTGTCGTTTTAACAAGATGCATCGATTAGGCTGGGATGCCAAAACACAGTATTGTCTCCTACAGCACGTTACGACCAATACTATTGTATGCTTACTTAAAGTCACTAAAAATTTATTGTAGGTGTATGTTGAACTCCCAGAATTTTTCAAATAACAGCTTGATAGTGAATAATTGGACTTTTGTCAATTTGCCTGCTCTAAAACCACGTTGATACTCCCCAATAATACTGTTGGCGTATGATCCGATCCGCCGAAGCAATGATATGCCTCTATAAATTCGGCATATGTTCTTGTTGCCAAATGTGCTGGATGATTTCGTAAATAGCTTTCTAAACACTACCGCCACCATATTCGATGAGCTCCACTGGATCCTCATCAACGCCCGGTGCTTTATTATTCTTTTGGGCTGTGATGGTGAAACAAACTTCATCCAGAGTTGGGGGCCCAATAAAAACTCTCCGGTAACATATATAGGCTCCTCCGTTCTGGATCTGTGTGAAGGATTAAGGAGGTACTTGATGATACCCATCCTTCCTTAATCCTGGTTTTAATAGCGATGATATTGCTGATGTTATCACGACAGGGCGTGGTTTTGAGCTGATAGCCACGTTTCAGGCTTTTGTATTTGTTGCTTGCTAAACTTACTTCGATACTTCTCAATTGGTCCTCATAGTATTTTCTTTTCTTAATTTGAATGATCTTATTCGCTACTCTTCTGAGGTTTTCATTCCTACCCTAATATTGCTTATACGCCGGATTCTTTTTATTTAACGCATCCTGGCGTTGATCATCGAACCAATCATTTCTTTTGCACCGGGCTTGGTGGCCGATCATCTGTTCTACGACAGTCTTAATTGCCACCTTCACTTCCATTCATAACTTGATACTCGTTTTCCGCGATGCATCTCATAGGCTGGGAGCTAGCTAGTTGTCGAGGGTCTCCGTAAGTTTTTTGAACACAGACGCCGGTTGGAGCCTTTTGATGTCGAATTTTCGAAGAGGGCTGGTTTTTGTGGAATACACCTTTGACATAAGTTTGATCAAGTAATGATCCGAATTAAAATTTGTTCCTTGGTATGTACGGACGTCAAAGATGTTCAAGGCCCAACATTGTTGGATGAGAACATGGTCGATCTGATTTTGTGTGTTGCCTTTCGGTGAAACTCAGGCCATTTTATGTATGGGTCGATGTGAGAATCAAGTTGAGCGTATGACTTTATATGTGCTACATGCAAAGTCAATCAGGAGCTGGCCATTGTCGTTTGTTTTCCAATAGGCTTCCCACTTTTGAATATAGTATGGGAATACCATTTCCAGTCGATTTGTTTTCTGGATCGCCTTTTTTTTAATTTATATAGGCTAGCCTGTTGTGAAATGGTCCTTAACAACGCCAGGGTACTTAAGTGATCTGACATTTCAGGATACAATGCTAAAGTCCTTTTTCCATTTTCGAGATCATTCCCGTAGACCCAGTTTATTCCGAGGCTCCTCTGCAGGTTTTAAAACAGTCAACGGTTTTCTAGAGATGGGGAGTTAGTACATCGTCCAACCTCCATTCCGGCACTCCAAAAAAAATTTCCGACAAGTCAATAGTTTTTGAGTTTTTAGTGGTTGAAAATGTTGATTTTTCATGAACAAATACATGTTTTGAAACGGATTTTTGCAAACAACTTATAAACTAAAAGTTTCTCGAAAATTGTTGCTCCCATCAAAATTAAAGGTCATAAAAAGAAATAGATTGGTTTTTAAATAAATACTCGTATTGTGAATTTTATCCAAAGCGACTTATAGGTAGTAAAAGGGACATTTTTTGGTGAATGCTCGAAACCACGTACTCGAGGCTAAATAGCTGGTAACTGATACATTTTTCGGAAAATATTTGTGTAAAACTTTTCAAAGCACTTAAAAAGACCTTTCAAATTAGTTCTAGATGGAGTCTATGGTATTAAAATTAAGGGAGTTACTCGAAACCACGTACCCGAGACTAAATATCGGGAAACTGATACATTTTCCCGAAAATATTTGTTTTAAACTTTTCAAAGTACTTAAAAAGCCATTTCAGGTGAATTCTAGATAGAGTCTGTGGTATTAAAATTAAGCGAGTTATAATGAAAATAAGATCGAACTTTCAAACTTATTAAGAAAAAGGGAGATATAAAACCTATCCCATTTCCATATTAAATGAAATTTAAGAGAATTCCTATACGATTTATTTTATTTCATTCAAAATAATGAGCTGGAAAAGTTTAACAGGTTTTAAATGCTTATTTTTTGTTTTTTTGATATAACTCTGAAACTACTAAATATACGGAAAAATTGACATAATCAAAAATGTAGGTAATTAAACAAATATTTAGTTAACTTTTACTTTTTGTAGACTAAAATACAACCGAGATGGAGAAGTGTACATTTTATTACGAGGATCATGTGACACGAGGCCTTTACCCCTTTAACTTTTGAAAATGGAAATGGGAATGATCTGACAGTTCCTTAAATTTCCTTTGGATCGGTTTTCGGATAAGCCCAATAGAATAGAAATTAAGGAGTGATCATAAAAAAAGCAATCGCATTTTTAACAGAAAAATTTTTAAAGCACACATTTTATACACATATGGTTGGTGTCAAGTTCATCCTACTCTGGCCACAAGTAATCTTCCAACATAAAAAGTTAGCGTTCTCTATTGACGGCAACATGACGGTCGTTTTCATCCACGAAAAATACAGCCCAATCACACCTTCGGCATGAAAATCGCACCAAATAGTAATTCTTTGCAGATGCAACGGTGTCTCAAGAAGCACATGTGGGTTTGTTGCAGACAAAATAACGCATATTTTGCTAATTGACAAACCCATTGAGCCAGAAATGAGCTTTATCGCTACAGATGATTTTTCGATAATAGTAATTAATAGTCATTTCTAATACTTTTCGAACGTTTTTGGTTTGTGCACTTTATTATAATAAAAATATTGACTTTAACTAACGTTCTGACATTAACAGTTCATTAAAAAAGTTTCAGGGTGCGTTCGTATATAGATACGAAACTGTCCTTAATGCAAGACCCTATATACGAGGGCGGTCCCAAAAGTACCCGACCCGACAAAGAAAACAGTATAAAAATTGCGAAAATGTTTTTTATTTTTCAACATATTTTCCTTTCAGCTCGATACACTGTTCCCAATCATGTTCAATAGCTTCGATACCCGCTTTATAGTAGGAACCGTCAAGCTCCTCTAAACAGCTATTAACCGCAGACTTTACCTCTTCATTGTTGGCAAATCTTTTGCGCCGAGCCATTTTTTCGAATTCAGCAAAAGAAAATAGTCCGAGGGAGCCAGATCTGGTGAATGGGATGCGTGAGGAAGTAGTTCGAACTTTAACTCATTGATTTTAGCCATCACAATGACGCACGTGTGGATTGTTGCATTGTCGTGATGAAACAACACTTTCTTTTCCGTCAGATGGGGCCGTTTTTTCTTGATTTCATCACTCAAATGCTGCAATAAGGCTGCATAATATGCGTCGTTGATTGTTTTTCTTTATTCGAGATAATCAATAAATATTATTCCGCGCGCATCCCAGAAAACGGATACCATGACCTTGCCAGGTGACTAAATTGTCTTTGTTTTCTTTGGAGCCGGTTTTCCCTTTTCAGTCCACTGCTTCGACTGCTCCTTGGTCTCAGGTGTGAAATGATGGACCCATATTTCGTCCATGGTTATGAATCGATGCAAAAACTCGGCTTTTTTGCTGCGGAACATTGTCAAACATTCGATGGAAACATCTTCACGTTGCTGTTTGTGCTCAATTCTGAGCAAACGCGGCACCCATCTTGGCCACATGTTTCTCATGTCCAATTTTTCGGTTAAAATGCGATGCACAGTACTTTTTGAAATGCCTGCCATGTCTGCTATCTTGCGCACTTTTAATCGACGGTCATCCAATACCATTTAGTGGATTTTCTTCACATTTTCTGACGTAGTGACCTCACTTGGTCGACCACTGCGGTGTTCATCTTGGCAGCTCATACGACCTCGCTTAAACTCAGCTACCCAACATTTGGCCGCTGTAAACGAAGGAACAGACTTCCCCAGAGTAGAATCCAACTCGG
Organism: Odontomyia ornata; assembly: GCA_963969285.1. Classification (NCBI taxonomy): domain Eukaryota; kingdom Metazoa; phylum Arthropoda; class Insecta; order Diptera; family Stratiomyidae; genus Odontomyia; species Odontomyia ornata. The sequence continues at coordinate 114,355,507 of OZ017738.1, forward strand.
CTTTGATAGCGGTTGGAATTAGACCTTTCAAATGAACGTATTGTATCACATAACGATGCCCGATTTTTTCCATATTTACAAATTCACTGAGAGCTTTCACTTTGGATGTCTGTAAAAAAAAATATAATAATAAACGTACCGCTATGAATTTTTCACATTAAGCTGTTGTAAGGTGGTATTGTCAATCGCAGTTATTGTTTTTTTTTAAACTACCTGTATTCATAAGGCAGGTCGAGTACTTGTGGGACTATTTTCGTATGTATATATATATATATATATATATATATATATATATATATATATAAATTATATTACCGTATATTTAAGATTAAAGAGAGAAAAAACGGAACTCTTTGAACGTTTTAACAGCTGGTCCTGAGCATAGTGGAACTTACATAAAAGAATTTTTTTTTGTGGTAGGGAGGTGAATGCCATTTATGCACAGAGTGTGGGACCCCCATGCGCGACTGGACTACCCACTAAACACCTCCTCTGTCAACCTGAGAACCCAGCCTGGAATCGTTTGACACATTACTTCAGGCCAGGTCTCATTTTGTTACGCCGTGAGGCACCTTCAAGCTGGGGAATCCCTTTCCTAGTGGGAGGGTAGAGGGGAAGAAGAAGTGCCAGAAAAGCGGTCCCCCAGCCCCAGCACCCCCGGCGGCTGTGAGTCCCTTTTAAATTTTAGCACTGCCCGAGCATAATGTGCCACCTGATTCCATTTGTCAACCGATTCGAGCATCACCGCAAGTATATTATCCGGGGTGAGCTCTCCCGTCTCCCTGTAGAGTTCCCTTCGCAGCCTGACCCATTTTGTACACGCAAAAATGTGTGGCAGGCATTGTCCTCCTCTCCTGGACAAAACCGACAATAGGGGGACCGTGACTTACCGATCTTGTGCAGGTAAGACTGGAAACACTCATGCCCGCTCAAAAGCTGGGTCAGATATAAGTCAGTCTCACTATGCCTTCGATTAAGCTACGGTCTCACAACAATCTTGAAGACCAGCTGCATACACAAGAAAACAAAGCTCCAAGCATACAAATCTGTGATAAGACATGTGCCATGCTATGGGTGTGAAACATGGAAGCATCCGCATCCATATTAAACGCCTTCGTAAGACAGGTCCTGAGGCGAATAATTGGAGTGAAGCTAGACGGGGACCAATGGCAAATTCGATACAACCATGAGCTGTTAAAAAATTTTTGAAGATTATAAGACTGCAGAAGCTGCAATGGCCAGGACACTTGAATCGTACGGACTAGCAACGGATGCCCAAAAAGGTATTCGTTTGGAGAAAAGAAGGGTGGAGAACAGCAGGGAAAGCGAGGAAACGCTGGTCTGGCTCGATTGATGAAGACAGTTCATTGCTGCTCAGATTTCCAACTTGGAGGACGCGGCTAATGGACCGAGACAGGTGGGGGTGTTTGTTGCACGAAGAGCCGGAGAGTAACTCTAGCACTACAAAGAGGAAGACATTATAAAAATTCTTAATTATAAGTATTAAATAGTTATTGATCAGTTTTTCGAAAAATTGAGTATAATGTTCGGAGTCCTTCGGAACTTCTGTTGTAGGATTTTAATAGAGGTGAGCGTTTATTTATGAAAATGATTAAAAATTACCTAACTTAGCGGCATAGCCGCAGGTAAACTATGGCGAGATCATCTTGATCACAACGCCGTTGTTTCTAAGTAAATTGTAAATTTTAGAATATTGCAATTCCTATTTTTAAGCAGCAACACACAGCGAAATGAAACTCACAGTTACACCTTAGGAATTCCCCTTATTCTACATCAATCATTCGCTTAAATACTATTTTTTAACAACCTATTTTTTATTGTAGGTCACTCACATTTGAGTGACCCAAATCTCATATGCATGTTGTAAATTCATTTCCTTGACGAGAGTTAATTTACAAACGATTAATTCTTACTTAAGCCAAAAGACACTTGACACCTGAGATACCTTTTACTCATAACAGGTAGTCACACTTTCTTTACAAATTAAACCGTAACAATTTAGCACATGCTCAATATTGTATTGTGATATTTGAAAACTGAAACATACGGCCTGAATTTACTACAACGTTTATGGAGAAGTGGATTTGGGTGCCACATTACGAGTGAATGAATTATTGAATGATGAATGTATGTTTGAATATATGCATATGAGTAATCAATTAGACTATCGATATTTATTGGATGAATATGCATGGTGAGTATTGCATATTGCATATATGTACTACACCTCTACCTTTTTTTTGGTGAGACTTACATATAGATTAATATTAAGACGAATCACAATAAAAAAAACACTTCTACACATTAATACTACAATCTTGAATTTAATTCTAGTCTTTAATGTTACATGCTCTTTATCTATCTTTATGTACAAACTTATGAATCCCATTTAAATCAATTCAAGTGTTGCAATCTTTAATTTCCAATACCCTATAAGGACCATTGTAAGGTGGCTGATGTTTCTTACGGTTTTCATTTCTAGGAAGAACCATATCTCCTAATTCAATGTTCAAAGGGTTTACATTCTTTTGATCGCTAATTCGCTTCAATTTAACATTTTCAATAATTTATCTGGCTCTAGTTAAAGATGTTTTCAACCTAGTCTTTAGTTCATTCGCGTAACTGTCCAAATTGTAAATTTTGCTATTATTTTCTAATATATCATTAGCATGGGAGTTTTCTGAAAATTCACTCAGAGGGAGTGTATTTCGTACCTACGTGTGGAGTTGTGTTTCACATTGATCGGATCACAGACAGCAGAGTTATCGAGGTTAGAGTAAAGTCACATTGAAATTTGTTTGAAAAATGGAAAAAAGCGAGTTTCGCGTGTTGATGAAACATTGTTTTTGAATGGGTTAAAACACCGTAAAAGCCCAGCAATGTCTTGAAAAACACTACCCGGACTCCGCTTTATCGAAACCAACGATTTGTCGATGGTATGCTAAGTTTAAACGTGGTCGTACAGACACAAACGATGCGGAACGTTCGGGTAGGCCATTGGAAGCCGTTACACAGGAAAATGTGAGTGAAGTGTTAAAAATTGTAATGAAAAATCGCAAAGAGAAGATCCGTGAGATTGCAGAAATGACACAGATATCATCTGGAAGCGTATTTACAATCCTTCATGAAAAATTGAGCATGAAAAAAGTTTTTTCCAAGTGGATGCCGCGATTGCTTTCAGTGGAACAAAAATAGCAACGAGTCGACGATGGCAAAATTGAACAAATTGGGCTTTGATTTGCTTCCCCACCCCCCGTATTCGCCAGGTTTAGCCCCCAGCGACTACTGGCTCTTTGCTGATCTCAAAAAAAATACTCCAGGGAAAAAAATTTAGCTCGAATGAGGAGGTCATTGCCGAAACTGAAGCCTATTTTGAAGCAAAGGATAAATCCTTCTATAAACATGGTATAGAAATGTTGGAAAGGCGTTGGAAAGATTGTATCGCCCTAAAAGAAGATTATATTGATGAATAAAAATGATTTAAAAAAAATGTTGTTTTCGTTGTTAGGCTCGAGACTTATTGAACAATGTGTTATCTGTTCAATGTTTAATAATTTGAATATCTCATTCATTAATTTGTTTGTGAACTCTGTCCCTAAGTCTGTCTTTAATCTATTAAAAAGTCCAAATTTCAACATAAATTCATTACCAATTCCTACTGTATGTGTTTCCTTATTTTGTAAGGAGAAAAGTACCACTAATTTTGACAGTTCGAATTGTAGAGTCAGTATAGACCGATAACCATTGGGAATTCGAAGCGGACCTACAGTATCTACCTCGATTCTTTGGAAGCTAGCAGACGGTCTATCAATTTTCCTCATTTTTTCAGTTGCGTGCCTGACTTGTTTGCTTAAAAGACAAGTTTTACAATTACTGTGTGTGTAATTTCACACATGTTCTTCTAACAGGATCGCTGTTGCAATCAAAGCAATGTCTTACGTACTCTAAAATGTCCTCCGTGAGGTGTATTATGATATTACTCAATTAAAGTCATTTGTTCATTTACATCAGTAATTCTTTCGGGCGGTTTGTAGATTAAAATATTTAATTTTGTACGCATATGTTTTTGTTGCAACTGATTAAAAATTCTTCTAAATCCCTCTTTATCCATGGATTTAAATAGTTCATCCTCGTTTGACAGTGAGAGCTTGCTTAAATTTTGCATCATAGCGAATTCCAATAGATTTTCTAATACTGAAACGTATTTCAAATTAGGCTTATCGCTACTGTTGCCTAAAGTTGAAAAAAAAAACATTTTTGGGTTTATTACAATTTTTTCATGATTTTCAACTTAATGGGTGGTTTTTAAGGGTTTCATATTCACGGTATATCAATTAATTATATGATAAGCTGTAAACAAATGTTTTGTGCATTGTTAATCTGCGATTAAATATTTCAGGGCGGCAAAATAACAATTTTTCCCAGATTTTTAACTTAAGGGGTAGTTTCTATGGGTTGAAAAATTGATCGAAATCATAAATTATGCTTACAAATACTAAAGAGTATTTATTCTATTACATAGCTAAATCATATTTTAACTGTAATAAGCATTTTTTCATTTTTTTCCAGAACGGGTGGATTTAAACCCTAAAATGCAAAAAAAACGCAAGTTGGCACTATGTCACTTTCAATGATTGAGGTATCCTCTAACTACTCATCAATTTTCATAAAAATCGATGGAGTTTCAAAGAATTCAGAGGCTATACCCTTTGTTCACCTTTGTTGACTGGACTAATAATTTTGTTTTAAAAACCCAGTGGCGAAAACTTATTAATGAATTGTAAATAAAACGAAGAAAAACTCATTTGGCTCCGATTCCATAAACTTTATTTCATCCTTATTTATGCATTTGAAGTTGGTTTTCTTTTTCTTCAAAAAGTTTTTGTTTTGAAGTCAAAATACAATAAGATGAAATTAAATTTTTAAGATTGAAATGAATGCTACAATCGAGCAAGTCCGAACAAGTTAATTGAATATATGTGCATAAATGTGCATGCTGTTATCATACTCAGAATGAACAAATTTTCTGCAAACTTTTCCCGGAAACCGATGGATTTTTCATCTTGTAACAAATCATTCAACTTAACACGAGGTACATATCTACACGACGTAATACCACTGTAACTGAAATGTCTGAATGGCACATCATACTCTTATTTAAAATTTCGGTCATCATTTGGGATTTATTTTAATAGATACAATAATAATTCCAAGAATAATGACGACATTCCAATCCTACATCCACATATAGTACATATGTATATCCCTCAACATGAAGAGGAAGCGATAAAAATAAAGGAAGAATCGTCAAAACAATGGATTCCCGGAAGTTAGAAAATAGATTTTGTTTACGGTCAATCAGATAATAACTTACCTTGTGCTGAAATTGCACGTGAGCGAGCTAAGTCGATTTTATTGGCAACTAAAATTACAGGCCTAGTCCTAATTAAATCCTTATCTTGAAGATATGAGAGAATTTGTTCTGCACGTGTAAACGATGCTTTATCCACTACCGAAAAGACCACTAAATAGGCATCCGCTTTTTCCAGCTCTTCCTGAAAATAGAAAATGGGGAGTAGTTTAGTTGCAATTTATGGGGCTTGTGTGAATTGGATAATTAGAATGAGCATTTATATAATTTGCTGTTTCGCCTCGCGTAGTTTCAATAAAGTTAGTGACACAATACCACATACATATGTACATATGTACGTTCTGTAATTATTTTGAGTTCTCTCAAATGAGAGCTGCTTTAAGCTATAGCACTCTGCAGAGAATGCCACTAATGAAATGTGTTGCGGTGTTTAATTCTCAATCGATGAAAAATGTCCAGATATTGAAGCTTCAATGTCGATTCCTCAAGTTTTAAGTATTTTTAGCCGCCATTCAAAGAAATCTACTCGTAAATTGAAGCATTCTCACGGAAATAAAAATAATTGACTCAAATATTAACCTTTAAAACCACATCGTTTAAAAGCTCACTATTGAATTTCATTCTCAATTCTCAGTCCATTAGTAATGAAAATGACACGTTCTGAAAATCTTCCCCTTGACAAAAACAAACTTCCATTTATGTACATAGAGTGACGAAATCAAAACCCCCTGTGTTCTTAAAGGAAATTCAAATGATGTCACTCATAATAAACAAAATCCAAGCCACTGATGCTATCAGTCCCCTAATCAATTTAATATGTTCTGCTCCTGCACCTCGTCTACCCTTCTGGGACACTAAAGCCCAGCAAACCTTTCGGTGTGTCTGCAAACTTTCTAGGCAAGTCGACATACTACCAATCTGAATTGAATTCAAGATCAATATCAGGGCAAAGCAGAATGTGTTACAGAAAATGTGTGGCGAAATCAGATGGAGATATGTTGTGTATAATTAAATGAGGTTTCGGCTCGATTTCTAGTGAACAGAGTTCTTCGTGTCATCGCTGCCACCTCCTTCTTCAGAACAGAACAGGAAAATATGCTGCATGGTTGCGACAGCTTTTCAGTAATTGTTCAGGAAACTTATGGTAATGGCGTGCGAATTTCAAACAGATTCTAAATAAATGGCATTTTGATATAATCGATGATACCTTTGCGGAAGAGCTTGTTTCAGAGCCCAGAATATGATGGAATATTGACAGTGCAGTGAAATAGTTTTAGAACTTAATCAGGTTAATTTTTAGAGAGTTAAAACTGAAAAATTCCGACTTTCATCCCGATTATTCAGCGTAACTGACGGACGCATACAAGGATTTTGATTGTAGAGGCTTCAAACGAGGGACGGCATATTGGACTAAAACACAGGCACAGAATTGTAATTCGTTCAAGGACTCCGTACATATTAACAGTTGAATATAGTACACTGATGCCGAGACATTGTTAAAATTCAATGCCTTTCGTACGAAATATGCCAACTATTTTTAATCAAAAAACCACATTTTTTGACAAAACGATCAGCATCCCTAATTTTCTCCATAAACGCTACATTTTAATCAATCATTTCCACCGGAAATAACCAATAAATTAATTCTAAATTAGGGTTACCGCAACATGTCCTGGTTTTGACCCTCTGTCCTGGTGTCCTGCTTTTTTCGCATAATTCCTCGAATTGTCCTAGTATTTAAGCAGCCAACATTTTTGCCAGCATAGATTTTGTTTTTCAACAAAAAGATTCATTTTTAAATTTTATAGAAGCATTTTTTTATTTTTAAAATATCAGAATTTATTTCTCATGGCAAAACGGTAAAATTTCCTACTTGTGTATCTTAAACGCGACCCTGTAATCAACATTTCAGCTGAAAAAATAAATTTTAACCCATCAATGGATCAGTGTTACCGAATTCACTTCACTGGAAATGCATATTGGGGCTTGACAGCGCAATAATATAAACGACAGCTCTGATTTGATAATAAATAATTTTTCCATTTTTTTATACTTTTTGCACTGCCCCTTTTAATGGTTTTCCCCCAAATGCTACAGAAAGTGTGCTGAGACCTTCTGCTTAGCTACGTGTACGAGTATGTTGCCGGTAGTTTAAACGACATGTGCGTAAAAGGTAGCGAGCCGGTTTTTCCGTAAGAAAAATTATTTGTAATTTTTCGGAAAAATTAGTTGTACGTTATTGTATCGAAGGCCCTATTTGCAAGGGGCACTTACTTGCTCCCACAAAAATAAATAATTAATGATCTCGCAGTTTCCAACCAGCTCATATGCTGGAACCAGCTGAAGTCCATCGAGCGAGACATGCTATTAAGTTGATAGCTAAAATGCTCGGGTGAAAGAACAATGTAGTTCTTTCACCTAGGACAACCAGCATTCCTTAAACAAAATTTCTTATAAATAATTAATGGTTTTCAAAAAATGAAAAACTGTAAAGCTTGGTTTGATAGAAGTGGGTGTTTTATATTTCCTAATTGGTGACTACAATAGTTTGGTAAATTTCATTTCATTTTTTGCTTTGTGAATTCAAATATTGTCGGTTGATATTATTCATAATATTGGCTTTTATCATGCCAAAACGAAAGTGTACGTTTAGTAAAGAGCTAGCCAGGAAGTTCCTGAACATCTGCAAACTCTTTGTTATATAATTTTAAAGATAAAATGTATGCATACAAATTTTAAGCACATGATTAATATATTAATGCTTTTGCCAGCAGATAACAACCTAAAATGCATATATAATTCTGAAACATGCTAGACAGATGCAATAAATAACGAAGGATTGATTTCCTAATGATATTTTCTATGTAGTTATTCTGGAAGTAAATTTATACCCTAAAATATTGTATATATGTCGGCGAGTTTCAAGCACCGATTTTGGAGAATATGCATACGACATGTACGTCATGCCGAATATCAAGAATGGAAAGGTCTACGTAGCATGCGAACTTTTCATCCAGGATAAAGAAAAAAATTGTGTCTTCAACCGGTCAAAAGGACGAATTCCTGTATGAATTATGGCGTACTCTCTGCAGGTGAAAATTGACTGAACTTAAGAAAAATCTTCTATTTAATAGAAAACCGTGACAGTTGACAAGTCTTTTAAGTTTAAAGTGTTTCCGGATGTTGACCTATTCGATTGGTCAAATTTAACACAATCGTCGAAAATGTAGACACCGCGTTTATTGCTTACTTAAAATCAGGTGTGATTTACTGCTGCATGCTAGAGAGTATAGATTTACGTTGGATGTCAACTAGAAATCATTAAGCAAATTTTATGATTGTATGTATAATTGCCTGCACATGTACTTTCAGAACGAAACAAAGATCAGTTCAGTTGATTAGAACATGCCACCGTGTGTACATTAAATACGAAATCAGTGAAATAAAGTGAATTCATAGAGAAGAAATTTTGCTTATTATTCCATCACTGGAAAATTCGAATAGGTTATGGGCCCAGAACCATGCAAGTGATAAGCAAAGAGCAGATAAAATAGTGAAGAAGTGATTCAAAAGTTCAATAGGAGAACGTCCTTCTCCCTTGGTGTTCATAACCTTAAGTGGGGTCAGGAAAAGTATGAATCTCAAAAAATTCGATGGTATGAATTTCAAGCAATGAAACTTCCAACTAAAAGTTGCACTGCGTGCCAGAGGTTTTAATATTTATACCCCAAAACTAGAAAATGATGCGACTCAATGGGATAAAGATGACGACATGGCGATGTTCATAATAACCTCGGCGATGGATCTGAAACAAATACTAATCATCAAAAATTGTGGGTCTGCGCTTGAGATGATGACTAAACTCGAGATCATTTTGAACAAAAGTCTGAGATGGCTAAAATGATGCCTCATGAATGATTTCACCAGTATAACATGTCATCCGCCGGCAACATTGCTGATCATATTGCAAAAATCGAAAGCCTTGCAAAGCAATTGAAAGAAAATGGAGAGGCTATAAGTGACAATGCAATTATGACTAAGATTTTAAATACGCCGTCTCCGAAGTACAGATCCCTCCATCAACCTTGGATGTCGATTGATCCCAGCAAGCAAACAATAATCAACTTAACAATCCGTTTATTGGATTAGGAAGTCAGCTTGAATGTAGAAGAAAACGAGTTGGGTAGACAGCCCTACGCTCATGTCAGGAGGGTTTTGTACTCAACTTTTCAGAAATGCAGTCACCAGCAACGAATAAAGTCAAGAAATCTGTCAAAGAAACGTGCACGTTTAAATGAAAATCTATTGTTTTTCTATTTCCAACGGTCGCCATTTTGTTGCAAACTAACAAAAATCACTCAAATCATGAATTCTCAAAAATATTAATGTTATGAACCTTACTTAAAAATTTCAAGAAGATCAAATCAAAACTGCAGTGACTGATTCGATGAAAAGTCCATAAAATACCAAAATCATGTGTTTTTGTTGTTGTAACTGGAGAAATTTCAAATGGCTATAACTTCCGTGTATATCATTCGATTTTCATCAATTTTACAAAGTTGAAAGACCTTTAGTAGGACTACTTGAATTTCCTACAGTTTAAGGGTAGCTATACGATTTTATCGGGGAATATGTGAAATTCAAATACCATACTATTTCCAACAACGTTGAGCGAATTTTGACTTCTAAGGTATTTTTTGTTATTGTACTCATAAACACCTACCTCCATAAATTTTTTCAGATTTTTCGGATCAAAGGTGTCCAATCGCGAGGGGAGGGTACAACTTTTTCATTTATTTCCCCTCCGTGCGCGCCCCACGAAGCAAAAAGTGTCAAATTAAGACCTGTTTTGAAAAGTTCTTATCAAGACTATTCATTTGATACCCATATCGGCTACCTTAGATGAATTTTTTTTTTCGGGGGTCACTCCCCTATATGGGGAGACACCCCTTAAATACCTGATAATTTTTTTCAATTGAACTTTGAAGAGAGCGCCACTTTACACCTGGGTACAACATTTGATGTTTCTAGCTTTGCGAGAAAAAGTGCTGTGACACACGGAAGGACGGACGGGCAGACAGGACGTGATTTTAGTAGGGTTTTGTAAAATTATTTACAAAACCCTAAAAATTGGAAACAAGAAAATAGTACCATAGTCACAATATTGAATATTATCGAAGTTGTATCCCAAGTACATATTAAAAGAAAGGATCAGTATGAAGTTTTTACTACGAAGTGTGAAGTCCAGGGACGGATCCAGAGGGGGGGGCACGGGGGTTCAGGGCCCCCCCCCCCCGAAATTTTGAAATGAAAAAAAAACAAATATGAATTTAAAATTTACGATCAGTTCAATATGTTGATAATCTTGTATGCAAATAAATTTAATTAACAAGGCCATTCTGAAATCGTATTTATATGATATTACTACGATATCCCCTGAAGTCATAAAACCGTGATTCAAATAGCGCGCCGATTTCATTTAAGACCTCAGACCTCAAGATAGCGACTATGTCGCCTAGGCTGTATAGGTATCGCCAATTTGATGTGTGTTCAGTGTGAGTTTTCGTAGTAGTCGTGCAATTTCAGTGAGTCCTCATGGTCCTCATATTGAAAAAATGCCTCCAGTGAAAATAACCGCATTTTTCAAGCCGAAAAACCTTGATAAAGAATCGGTCAGTTCGGAAAAGACTGTTGAACAACCCGATGACGAACCAACGCCAGCAAAACGATCGAAACGAGACGAGACAGATAAAGTAGAGTTTGAGGTTAGTATTGATTTTTCTGACAGTGTAAAATTCGAGAAGTTCAATTACAAATGGAAATGTTAAGGAAAGAAATTCAGCGTTTCTTATATTCTGATTCACAACGGCCTTGGCTCTAAACTTGGAGTCAGGCAACAAGGCCGTTGTAAAATACAAATGCTTACTAGGGTTGTTAATATATTATCGATAATACAAAATATCGATATTTTTGCTGATGATATCGATATTTTTGCGATGATATTTTTATCGCTGATACTATCGATATCGATATTTTTTGAATATTTTCAAATAAAATTCTTCAATTTTTTTTGCCGATATTTTTCTCACCGATATTATATCAATGTTTACAATTCACGGTATCGGTTATAAAAAATTAAAAATTTTTAAAAAGTTACTCACTAATTTTCGTGAAATATTCGGTTAAAGTACGAATCATCAAAAAATTGTTTCTGTTTTTTTTTTATTTTTGTATCGATGTATCAGAATATCGATATTTTCAAGGATAAATATCGGTTAGCATATTCATGAGTAGCAAAGTGACAAAATGTAGATTAATTCTTGTAAACACTTTTGAGTGGATATCGTTTTGAATATAATTGTGATTCACACTGATAAGTTTGCAGTGTTTGAATAAGTCACTGCTTATGACATTATTTGAATGACTTTTTTATAATTCAACTCTCAACTTGTATCAGCTAAATGCCTGGAATTCATATATATATATATTTTTTTTTTTACAATTTGTAGAAGGGGCAAAAGTTGCTAGATAGAGATAATGACGTGGAACGCTTTTGTCGAAGAACATTGGACGATGAGGAGAAGTATCAACTTCTAGCAAATGTATGGACACCAGATGCCTCTTTCGCGTTTCCAGCATCGATGATCGGCGATAAAAATCGTAAATTTCTGCTGTCCTGGCTGCAAACGTATCCGTGGCTGCCTTACTCAGCAGTCGAAGATGCAGCGTATTGTAAATGGTGTATCATATTTGCTAAAGAGGAAGTTGGGAAAGGTCGTCATCAAAATGCAAACACGCTCATCAAAATTGGTTTGAAAAATTGGAAGAAAGCGTTAGAGAAGTTAAAAGACCATGCGGCAGCGAAGTATCACGACGACGCCCGTATCGATGCGAGCAACTTTCGGCTTATCTACGAATACAAAAAGAACGATGTCATTAGCGACATTGATTCAAGCCGCAAGAAGTTGCAGATCGAAAACAGAAAGAAATTGGTTTCGATTATTCGTGCAGTCTTATTTTGTTGTCATCAAGGAATAGCCCTTCGTGGTCGTCGAGATGATGGTCCTGTGTCCTTGGAGATGCCGGAAGAGAACGACGGAAATTTTAGAGCTCTTCTACAGTAGAGTGCGGGGATGATTTTTTGCGAAACCACTTGCTGACAGCTGGAGCTAATGCAACCTATTTGAGCTATAAGACACAGAATGAAATCATTGATGCTGAGCGGGGCATAATTACAAATGAAATAGTGAATCGTGTAAATGAGACGAGGTGTTTCGCAGTCACTGCTGACGAAACGACTGATATAAGTGGGATAGAACAATTTTCTATTGGAGTTCGGTATGTCCAAAAAGTTGCAGGGAAACACGTCATACGAGAAGATTTCCTGTGTTTTGAACCCGTAGAGGATGTGACAGGTGCAGGGCTGGCCAATACTCTATCAACAACTTTGAAAAAACTTGGTATCGAGATTCAGTACATCAAAGGGCAAGGTGAACTACTAGTCTAGTATACAACGATCTTATAACTACAAATTGAGGAATTGCGAAATATGTTACTAACAATGTTCTATTTTGTAGGATATGATGGAGCTCGAGCTATGAGTGGTGAGTTTAAGGGATGTGCAGCTATTGTCCAAAATTCAGGTTTAGATGCACCTTATCTCCATTGTGCAAACCACAATTTGAATCTGGCTATTTGTCACGCATGTGACATTGCACCGATTCGCAACTGCTTGAGGACGGTCAAAAAAGTGGTCAATTTCTTTCGAAATTGCAACAGAGCTGGAATCATATTAAAGCAACACATACTTGAGTCGGAAACTGGTGCCAAGCAGACTCGTCTTTTGAAATTCTGCGAAACGCGTTGGATCGAACACCTTGCATCACTCAATCTATTTTACGATAGCACTGAATTTATCGGATCCGCTCTAGAAGAAATGAATGAGCTGAGAGTAAAATCTGATGGCGTGCAACCAAATGAGCTACTTGCTGCAATTCAAACACCACAGTTCATAATTTCGTTGACAGTGCTCAAACCAATCTTCGGATTGACAAAAAGTTTGAGTCTTAATTTACAGAAAGAAGACTGTGACTTGAGTAAATGCATTGAATACGCTAATGATGCCCATGATGAAATAAAGGACATGCGTACCAAAGCAGATGAAACATTCCGAGGAATTTTCGAATCAGCGACACACATTGCTCAATCGATTGGTGCCGTACTGACTGTTCCTCGACGAGCAGGACGTCAGAAAAATCGAGACAATTATGGTGGGGATGCTGAAGAGTACTATAGGCGATCAATCTACATCCCATTCTTGGATAAGTACTCTGAGGAGCTTGAATGGAGATTTTTAAAGCAACGAGATCTGCTTTCCAAGATACAAAATGTTATCCCAGCAAAATGTGCAGAGATCGATGAAGCTGAAATAGACAGGACCATCTCTGCTTTCAAGGAAATATGGCCGAGTGAATTTACAGAAATTACCGAAGAAATGCAATCAGATTTCAAAATGTGGAAACGGTATGAAATAGCTCCAGGAACTATGCAACTTTCATTTGGTAGTTCAAAATTACACAATTATATGCGTACTGTTACAGGTTTTGCATTAAAATTCCTCTCAGGGAGCGACCAAAAACATTTTTTGAAGCTCTCGATCTGTGTGATGTGCAGTTCTACCAACACATTTACCGGCTCCTTCAAATCAGTGCTACACTTCCAGTCACGGTAGCTTCAAGTGAACGGTCATTTTCAACTTTACGCAGATTGAAGACGTATTTGCGAAACAAAACTGGAGAGAAACGTCTCAATGGGCTGGCGTTACTCAATATTCATCGCGATATTCCAGTAACTAGTGATCAAGTACTGGATATTTTCGCGAAAAAAAAAGACGAATAGACATCACTTTGTAAATGCTCAACTGTTTTGCATGTGACTTATTTCAATAAATCGCAATGAAAAACTACGCTTTAACAAACAAAGAGAATTAATTATAAAGAATCATCATATTTTTTAGTGAATTAAAGAAGAACACGATACGAACAATATTTTCATTGTTCAAAAACCAAAATGACTACTCATACATCCATACTCAATTAATGTAAACCCAATCATCTCAAACAGTAGCACGTATTTTATATGATGTTGCACAACACGCAACACATAGTACTTTTGAACTTTTCTTTAGGTAACTGTGGACATGGAGTATGTTAACTGCTCATATTATACCTTTTTAATTACTATGAACTGATACTTGTGCGCAGAAATGCAATATGGAATTTCGTAAGGGACTGAGGGTATGATTTGAAATATTTTGATCGGGCCCCCCCAAAAATATTTTCTAGATCCGTCCCTGGTGAAGTCAATTATTTCGAAATAAGAAGGCGATGGCAAGGGCAGGGAATGTGATGAATTTTTGAAACAGTGTATGATCGTTTATGCAGATGCACAACGTAATGGACAGCATTGCTCTCTGAATTCCGAGTATGTTATCTTCTCGTTACAAAGGACACTTTTTTGCTATGATCAGCCTATCATGTGTCCTTCCGATTTTTCGGTGGCTGGACTTCCAAAGCAACGTGCCATTCACACTTGATTGTCCTGACGAATACGTCAAATACTTGCAAAAACAAGTTGAGTAAGCAGGAGAGTGCTCCTACCAGAAGGTCTTTGTAAACATCCTAGGGTTAGAAGCAATTTTTCTAATGGCGTGAACCGATAACTTGAATTATTCATCCAATACTTAGATATGAAATCGTTCAAATTTATACAAAAGATGCGCAGTTTCTTTCATAAGCATAGTGCGGCCGCCATTTTAATCTAGCTTAAATGATTTTTCTGAATGCTCGGTCGATTGAACATGTTCAAGTTAAACACTATTCCTTAAATTTTCATGAAAATTGAAAGAAAATAAAAGTACCAAAGTCAATTTTGGGTATATTTTGCCTTCCCGTGAACCCCCTAATTCATCAAATGATTTTTTAATTTCAGATTCTAAAAGTTCTAATCAAGACCTTTCATTTGATACCCCACTCGACTACCTTTGATTAAAAAAAATTGTTAAGGGACAATTCGTTATTAGGGGGGGACCCCCCTTAAACATTTTTTAATTTTTTGTCAAGGCCTTAACTTTTGAGAGATCATCACTTCTGACCTTTTCACAAAGTTTGAGCATTCTAGCTTCTATAGCTTCTGAGGAAATCAGCTGTGACGCACGGACAGACGGACAGACGGACGGACGGACAGACAGGTCGCGAAACTAGTAAAAATTTTTACAAAGACCTAAAAAGAGTTCATTTCGATGAGTCCAGACTATTTGATGAAACGATCTACTGAGATTTACCCAAGAAAAACAAAAAGAAGCTTCTTTTTTTTCAAGGAAATACGTAATAAAATTTTTTTCCTTCTTTTTTTGCTAAAAGTAGCAATACTGATGCATACTCCAAAAAAAAACCGGATGCTTCTTCTCAATACCTGCACAAAACGCAAATTGCTAACGCTATTTTCTATCGTAAAATCGCAATAGACTGATGAGTGTAACAGATGTTCCGTAAAAAACTGTTCGCGACCGTTTCTCAATGAAATCAATTTTGGCGACTTAAGCTATAAGTAATTTTATGAGTATCTCATGAAGCAAGAAAATATCAGTCTATTGCAAAAAGTAAGTGCTTCAAGTAGATATGTTTGAAGACCACCAAGCAAGTGTTTATTTTTTGGGATTAAACTTTAATTTTTCTTGGTTCTCACTATGTGTACAAACCTTTATCCAGTGACGTTCACCTTGAAAAGGTATAGATAAATATGTATGCTGCATACAAACATAGTATACCACGAATTCACCGAGGTATTGCGAACGGGCTAACGTATCGCCGCATGTCGTCGCCAGCCAAAGGCATCGATAACAAACAGAATGAGCGGTGAAGAAGAAGAAGAAAAAGGAAAAGACAGCAGCTCGCGAGAATGGCGAAGAAGAAGCAGGAAAAGACAGCAGCCCGCGAGCGAGCCAGGAGAAAGCTCCTGAGAGGAGAAAGCTGCAATTAGCTCAGGAGCTCTCCTCGCTCTGCCGTAAGTCTGTTTTCTCTAGGAGAATATCGTTTGTTGGCTCTCACAATTTGTATACAAACGAGACGAGATGGGAAGGAAAAGCTTCCGTAGAATGGGAGCCCACGTGTTCGTATATTTGGCAAATTTCGGCAAAAACTCGCTCTGTGACTGAATATAAACACATTGTGGAGTACAGGCACCAAGTTGATGGCTATGGAGCGTGATGCTACCCAATCATTAATTTTAACGTTCGAGTAGTTACGTGACATCCGCGATTAAAATTTTAGGCTAAGCAATGTGTGATGCTAACCAGATAGTAGGGGGGGTTTTGGCGTTCCACGCCGCGCGGCCAACTCGGTCCACAAGCTTGTCTTCTTGGTTCCCTCAACAGGCTGGCACTCACATGAAAAGCGCGATAAGTCCCGCCAAGTCAAAGTGAAAGTGAAGAGCACTCCACTCAATATTGATAGTTAAAGGTTTTCTATACAATAACATGTGAAAATGTAATTGATCAATTTGGCTATGATATAAATGTTTAAAAAAATTAACAATAAAATTAATTAATTAATCAAATTAAACCCTCGTCTTTGTTAATCTTGTTTGAAAATATCAATAGTAGCAGGTAAGTGTCATGCAGTAGGAAATCACCCCCCGGGAGCCTTGATGGTGTTTATAGGATACACTTAAAATCGACCTTCCAGTTCATGCCAGTATACCCGTACATAGGGTTGTTATGTAACAGAGGTTCTGATCTCAAGGTTCTATGAACAGTTGTTTCATATTTTTGATGACTTCGATTTAGAAGAGCTGCGTATACAATTTATTTAAGCATTCATAGTCATTGGCAACAATTGTAACAATTTCACACGTTTGGACGGAAATCATGAACAACACGTAGTGGCGAATGGAGAAAAATCTAGAAAAAAAGATTTTGCTAAATATTAAAAGACCTTTACGAACATCTTTCTCTCGGTAACAGAGAATTGAAATGATTCTGGGACTAACACTTAACACAACTTTTTTTCTCAGCTCGAGGTATGCTTACTCAATTCTCATACCGTGATCCACCGTGAAGTGGGAAGTGTCCTGGTTTTTGGTCTTGGGCATCTGGTAGCCCTTTCTAAATACAGCATAAATACAATTCAACATGATTTAAAGCAATAGCATTGTTGAAAATTTCACGATTATTTTTCTCTTCCCCGTTCATTCTTCGGCTACTGATGAACTTATTAAAAGATCCTTCCCACATCTTTAGACGTAGACGTTACACTAGGATATGCAAAATTTCCCGAAGAAATAAGAGGCATTAAGCGATTGCAAATTATAGAGTTTATTGCCATTTGAAAATTAATTTGTTACATTCTAGATAATACTCGTATTATACACTATATACCTGCCCAGAAATCTAAAATTAATGATTACTTTATTAAAGACCGACGGCAATCGCGACCTTAAAAAGATGATACTTTTCCTTGTATAACTGATCATAACTTTAAAGATAAACTTGAAAATTCCATAGTAGAGTTTTCATTCGTCATTTTCATGAAGCTTTCATGAAAATTATACGGCATAGTTTATTGAAAACGAAGGCAATTGGTATCGAATGAGTGATACGCTCAAGAAGGATTTTGTTAGGCAAATTTTATTAGAGGAATTTACCTGTTCCGGAGTTCTCTTTTATGCCTGGATCGTATGACCTTTAGATTACTTTCTTTGGAGTTATACGAATATATATATATATATATATATATATATATATATATATATATATATATATATATATATATATAATATATATATATATATATATATATATATATATATATATATATATATTTATATATATATATATATATATACAATACATATATATATATATATATATATATATACATACATGCATATATACATATATATGTATATATATATAAATATTTATATAATAATAATTTCGAATTTGCTCTCATCTGTATATAATACGTTTTCCCGAAAATATGGAGCCACGTTTTTGTATTTTTAGCGAAGTCCATACGCTTGATCTGATTCGCCTTGGATATGTATGGCTTTTTCCGTGGTTTTCTTCCATTTAGACCATTTCTATGAAGCGCTCTCCTGACTGTACTCGCACTTACTTGTTTACCTGATGCCTGCGTTATGTCTTCTGACAATTTAACTGCACTTGAGGCTGGATATGCCCTTACTTCTTTTACTACACCTCTAACTTCAGTACGACTAAGCTGCTTTGGGCGTCCAGATCTCGCTAAATCTTCAACAAGATGATGTTTGGCATGCTTATCAATAATTTTTTTACTGTCCAGTGGTTTTTGAAATGAAAAAGAGTTATGCCAGTGGGACAATTTATCTAGTTTAACGAGCAGTTTCGCCGTGGTAAGCAATGTTTCGTTGAAAGCAATATTTTTTTTTGGTGATATGAGAGTCCAGTAGTGATATAATGTCGAGAGGAAAACGATTGTCTTCTGAAGAAAAAGCTAATATTGACGTATTGAAGGAAGAAATGCATTCAAATAGCCAAAACGCACAATGGATACAGCCCGATTTGAAATTCGTTAATATTTACATATGAGATCGCGAGAACTATGCTGAACGATATGGGAAAGTGGAAAAGGTGCGGTGGTTCATATATGTCGGAGCAAAATTGCGACTTTTAGAAGCCTTTGAAGTTTTGAGTTTCAACTGGCCGCCATTTTGGTTTTTGTGATCTCAGCTCCAGTTTTTTCACGTAATTCTTTAGATACTTATAATTTCCAAGTGCCGAAATTTCCAAGTGCCGAATTTCATGAAAATCTGTTGAAAGCTTTGACCACTATTATAACAACAACATTTTGCACGTTTTTCTACCTTTGAGCGGCCGCCATTTTGTTTCTGCTGTACCGACTTTGGATGTTTTATTGTGAGATTCATCACATACATCAGCGAACCTTTATACCAAATGTCATCCAAATTGGAGCTATACTTTGATCAGAACTGAAATCACCATTTTTCGTCTAAAATGGCCGCCATTTTGATTTTGCCCGGCCGATATAACTGGTTCACGAACCGAGATAATAACCCAACACACCTTTTCTGAAAATTTGGTGAAAATCGGAGCGAAATTGCAGCCTCTAGCGTGGTCACAAATTTCGTATCCCATATCCCATATATATATATATATATATATATATATATATATATATATATATATATATATATTATA
The DNA here is from genome assembly GCA_963969285.1 of Odontomyia ornata. NCBI lineage: Eukaryota > Metazoa > Arthropoda > Insecta > Diptera > Stratiomyidae > Odontomyia > Odontomyia ornata. The sequence goes on from OZ017738.1 coordinate 114,375,156, forward strand.
TATATATATATATATATATATATATATATATATATATATATATATATATATATATATATATATATATATACATGATACTCTCCGCAATAGGTGAATTTCTCTCGAGAAATTTACCTAAAACGTGGCTTTCACAGATGGAAAACGGTTTTCGTTGAACTGTTCATATGGATTCTCTTATTATTATCTTGATATTATCAATAATTTAATTAATTTAAGGAAACAATTTTAAGCGGATTAAAATCATCTGTTTTATTTCTGATGCTCCATAGCTTTGTAAAATAATATTGGTGAACCAGATAGCCTCTATTTTACCGTTACCTGCAAGGAAAGACGGTTGAACCTAATGTGTAGTCCGCGAACGAACTAGTTGCGAACTAGTTCCCAGATCCGTAACTTCGCTGTCCGATTTGTTCGCTCAGTGAAGTGTAGTGTATATCTTTGGTTCAATATTGTAAAGTTTAAGCGCAGCGCATTTCGATCGACAATAATAAATTGCTAACAGGTGACTTATGTTTTTAATGTAAAGGAACTATTTAAATATTATTCGACATAAAATGCTTAAGAATTTGAATTAGTTAATTATTGGCTTATGCATAGGGTTAATGTGTTTTGTTTTAGGGTATTTTTAATATGTCATCAAAAAAGACGCGTTTCACTGAAGGTAAACATGAAAAAAAGCAAAATGTAATTATTGTTCCACATTAGTATTGCAGGAGGCTCAAACTAAATCTAACCCAGTATATGAAAACAAAACACGCTTTGATTCCATTAATAATTGAGAGACAACCATCCATAATATCGAATTTCAATTCCAAGCAATTAAGTCAAAGCACATCCTAACCGTAGAATATTATTCTAGCATCGTCAAATATAGCAGAGCCTCAACAATCAATGAACCTACACATTTGTAGACTTCCGCCAGTCCGAAGGGTTGGACGAATAGATAGACAAGTTGTCAAAACGGTTGCTAAAGGGCATCACGCTCTACAAATCGTTGAAGAAAAAGAATTCTGGAAACTTATTGAATTAGTTTCTCACTGCCCAGGGTGCAAACTGCCACCAAGAAAAACGTTGTCAGAGAATTTAACGTCAAGCGTTTATAATGAGATGGTGGACGAAGTAAACAAGAAAGTTCAATCTGTATCAGCAGTTTCTCTTAGTACTGAAGGTTGGACGTCAAGGAACAATGAAAGCTACATATCTCTTTTAGCTCATTTTATAAATGAAGAGACTATACTTCAGACAGCATTACTTGGCTGCATAAATTATACTGAGCGACATACAATCCAAAACTTATGCGTTTTCATGAAACATGTTATCACAGAATGGGAAATTTCACAAAAATTTGCGACTATCGTTAGCGACAATGCTGCAAATATTTCACCTGCTGTCAAACTTGGTATGTGGCCATCAGTCTTATGTTGCGCTCACTCTTTGAATCTAGTTGTTCGAGAAGCTACGCAAGAGATATCTGACGTTTGAGCGAGACTCAAAAGTATCGTCGAATTTTTTAATCGTAGCACACAAGGAAAACAAATTGATTGCCACTCAACAGCAAATGAATTTGCCTGTTCTCAAGCTTAAACAGGACGTCCAAACCCTGGAATTCCACTTTCAACATGCTTCAGCGAAAAGTACAAATAAAGGATGCAGTGATTGCTACAGTTGCACTTTTAAGCTCTGACTTGACTTTAAATGAAAGGGACTGGGAGGTAGTTGAGATAGTTTTGCTTTTACTTAGTCCGTTCTACGAAATTACAGTAGAAATAAGTGCTGAAAAAATATGACTTTGTCGTAAGTTATTGTTTTTTGTAACTTGCTTAAAAGTTTTCTACTAAAACATGCTCCTAATAACGCAAGAATAGTTGCTGTCAATTAGCGCTGGAGTAAGGCATGGAAGCCTGTTTTACAGATGCAGAAAATGATAGTATTTACGCGCTGAGTGTACGATCTTGGACCGCCGATTTAGAACGAGAGGTTTAAAAAACCAAGAAGCCTATCAAAATGCGCTACAAGGCGTCAGAAGTAAAATCGGTAAAGTGCAATTACTTCAATAAAAGGAGAATCGAGATACTCAAGAGGCTATTCCTACACCTAGTGACTCATCAGCATTTAGTGCTACCAGTGACAAAAATGAAAATAAATGGGATAGCATATGAGACGAATATGACCAGGAAATGAGAGAAATTACTAAACTAGATACTCAACTTGCTGCTGATATTCGCGAACTCGATAAATACCTTAGCGAAGAGTGTTCAGATCGCAAAGAAGATCCGCTTCAATTGTGGCATGAGCGGCGTCAGCAATATCCTCTTGTTTATGTTTACGCATACATCTTGGGTACCGTTGGGTTTCTTCTCAAGGAAGCTCTCTGACACCAAGCAACACTACTCAACCTACGGCCGCGTGCTCCTTGCGATCTTTGCTGCCATTTAGTTCTTTCAGCGCATCTTGAGCGGAAGACTCTTTATCATGTATACCAACCACTTATATTTGCTCTGACACAACGCTCGGACAAAGCCTGACCCCGCCAAAGCAGACAACTGGACTTCATTGCCCAGTTCAATTCAATACACACCAGGGGATGACAATATTGTCACTGATGCACTTTGACGTGTAGAAACGGTCACGATACCCGCCGTAATCACAGCTTAAGTCATCAGTGAAGCACACAAAAGAGACGATCAGTCGCTCCACCTCCTGGCGAACCCTTGTCTCAAACTGCATCAGCTGGTCTTGAATGGGTACTCAGCGTGCTATGTGGAGTTCAACGGTACCATTAAGCCTTACCTGCCAGTTGTGCTCCACCGTCAGGCTTTCGACATCGGTGATCAACTGTCGCATCGGAGTGGACGTGCCACCTTGAAGCGCATAGCGCTTAAATACTTCTGGCCGAGTCTCGGGAAAGATGTATCTCGATGGGCCAAACAATGCTTACCTTGTCAACTGTTGAAGGTCCACCACCACAACCGCGCCGAGTTAGGAAATTTTAAGACGCCAGATGGATGCTTCGACCACATCCATGTTATCGACCGCTATATACTGTGGCCTCAAGTAGTGCCATTGCGTGACACCAGAGCCAGCACCGTCACCACGGTACTATTCGACAACTGGATATCAATATTTGGCCCGCCACTGGAGATCACATCGGACCAAGGATGCCAGTTTGAAGCCAACCTCCTGAATCAGCTCGGCCACCTCTTTGGCACTAACCACGTCTAGAAGACTCCATACCACACTCAAGCTAATAGCATGGTCGAAAGAATGCATTGCAACCTCAAAGCAACCTTAAAATGCGTTCCGGAGACACTATGGTTACAGCCACTTCCACCAATCTTGCGTCTACGAACCACATTCAACGAGAACCTGCAATCCTTTCCTGCAGAAATAGTTTTCGGCACATCGCTTTGGATCCCGGGTGAGTTCATCACGCCTCAAAACACACCAACTGGCGGCCCACAAGGTTTTGTCACCAACTTGCGCCGCCTCTTCAAATCGATTCGTCCTGTCCAGACATTCGGTTCACCAACCATTCATTTTCACAGACCTGGCCAGCTATGAGTACGTGTTTCACCGCATCGATGCTGTAAAGAAGCCAGTCGATCAGCCATGCTCCGGACCTCATCGAGTCGTCAGAAGGTTCAACGCCAACACCTACGTCATAGACGAACAACTCAAACCAGCCTACTTGGAGCAATCGGATGCCCATCCAGCGACACAGCATTCATACTCAACATCTCCACAGGTGCACACCACACCAACCCTGCTGCCCTTGAAAACGGATCAACTAGTGTAGATTTTGCCGGAACAAACACTCCTGCCATCCAAGAAGGGAGTCACGTTTTTACTCCCTTTGACGCATGTGAACGTCATTGGGGAGGGAGTGACTGTGGCGATTCAGAACGTCCCAACGACAGCGCACGCTTTACGGTGCAAACAGACCTTCGTCTCACAAGAAGCCGATTCCACATATCAGTGGCGCAAGCAATTCCTTCGAGATAAAGTGAAATTTGCTTGAGCGGCTCCTCTCGCTTCTCATGAATTTACGTACATAAGAGAACCTAGGCAAACGCCACGACTCGTTCAGAGTCAACAACATCAGTAGCAAAAAGATCATCAGCATCATCATCGACATCACCAACAACATCATCACCAACAACGACATCATCATTCATCATCGACAACAACGACATCATAATTCTTCATCGTCATAGCCGTCTACTGCTTCGTAAACAAAAGGGAGTAACAAGTTCTGTCATTTCCAAAGGTTAATATATATAAATATAGAGTAAAAGCCGAAGACCAGAATTTTTACTTTCAAATATTTACGCAAACATTTAGTTGAATTCATTTAAAGAAAGTCTAAATTTTATTGGATGGATACATAACTCTTCTGGTAAGGGCATGCTCCTCCCTAGCCAGCTTTTCTTCTTTTCCACCATATTTCAATTCTTGCAAGCCTATTCTTACAAGCCAAACAAGTAATCAATATTGAAACTCGAGCAAAAGAAAATGTTTGAAAAATTATTTTATCAACTTCTTGATTCCAGAAGAATAATTCAATTAGTCTGGCGCAAATCAGCAAACATGTTTCTCATTAAAAATTATTGATTATATGGTTTAAGTGATTGAAGTTTTTAAATTACTAGGAGCAATAAATGCTTAAATCGTGCTGTCCTTTCAAATATTTCATTGAATCTCCTTTTTGGAAGGCTTAAACATGAATGGCTTTCAGCAGAAATCATTAGTATTCTTATTGCTTCACGAAAACGTGCTCCTTGGATGTTTACGGAAGCCTATTTAAAGGCCTTTTACAAAAATATCCTAGTTTGTAATAGGTAGACTTTTCTAAATTAGATAATTACTGCGTGGAAAACGCACTTCTCCACGTGTCACTCTATCCTTTCAAACACGTGAGTATTTGAATGATCCACTAGCTTAACAATTTACGATTGGGTCAGGATTTGCAAAGGTACAATAAATATGTCCTTTTTAGATGCACGTGTCATACTCAGTAAAAAGGTTCTTTTGATGTAAAGGATTAAATATGAACACATTGTACATTTTAATGTTAAGGTCGCCTAAATTTAAGTCGGTACGTATCGGTTGAAGTACCTGATGATGATGCTAGCATGATACGAAATTACTTACTGAAATTTATTTCTACGCAATATTTAGGCAACCATTGAATGAGAATGAAACCTGTCTTTTGTCTACATTCCATGTTTTCATAATTTCAACACAAAACCATGCCTACAAAAAATATACACAATGAAAACTAAAATCGGGTCAATAGAATTCTTGCAGGAAGCTTCATCAATTTATCGAATAATTGTTATGACCGATAAAACGGAGTGAAAAAACCTTTCTCCATTTAGCACATGAATCAATCAGTACAAGTAGGCACATCAAAGCTTTCAATATTGTGTGAGTCTAATAAAATCCTGCTATCGTTCGTTTTCGCCCCTACGCGTTCGGAAGTGGTTGCAGATTCACCAACGATTTCGTTTGAAAGGAACGTGAACATTTCGCAACGTACTTGCTCCTATTCAATGAGCCTGCAGACGAGCAATGGTGACACAATACCTATTTTTAGCGCTATTCAATTGCAAAGTTGGTTGCAGGAAATCGTCGAAAGGATTTCACACCATTACCGTGAGACGACTTTTCCCAGGAAAATCACCCGTCTGGGAATGACACACTGGCAAATGTACGTGTACAATGTAACATGGTTGTAGGAGCGTTAATGGTGGTTTTGCTGTTTTAGCACTCGTACATGACGGCTTAAATGTAATGTAAGTTTTGTGAATTGCACGTGCAATGTTGGAACAAGGGAATCATGTATAAATCGATTTTACTTTAGGATTAGGGGTATCTTAGTATTTAGGAGGAGAGCATTTTTTTTGAACTTACAGGATTATTTGGTATAGTGTACTGTGCATAACATACAGTGCATATGGATATAGCTATGGGACTTGGTATAATACTCGTATTTTGAGATAGATTTCGGGAAGCCCAGCTAAGAATAATGAAGAATCAAGCAAAAGTTCAGAAATCACATGAAACTCATATAATTTTTCAGAAAGGGCATTATATGTGAAGCGGACAACGAAAAATAAGAGATTTTCAAATTCAGTTTTCTTCCCAAACTAAACAAATTTACCATGAACTATTATTCATGATGGCTTATGTAAGGAATGTTCTGTACGTACCTTAACCATTAACAATGTTTTTATTTCAAAATGTAGCTGAAAGTGTACTGCTTGTACGTTTTTTTGTTGTGGTTGAGTGGAACTTCCAAGCGCACTAGGCACTATGGATTACCCAATAACCTCCCCTGTCAGCTGAGAGTCTAGAATGGAACCGTTTAGCGCATTATTGCAGGTTGGCCCTCATTTTCCCTCGTCCAGAGGCATCTTAAGGATCCGGAAATCTCCTTTCTAGTGGGAAGGAAAGGAGAAGAAAGGATTACTAGAAAAGAGATCCCCTGCACTCAACGTCTCCTGCTATTAACTTTGCCTATTTTATCCTTCGTCCGTGCCACTCGGTTCTGTTTGTCAACGGATGTAAGCATCATTCCGGTTATAGTCTCCAGGGAGAGCGCTTCAACTTCATTGAAGAAACCACCGCACAACCTGTCCCATATTTTACAGTTAATAATGTATACCATGCATGATCTATCTCTCCTATGCAAGCCACGCAGCCGGAAGACCGGTGACTTATCGATCCTGTGGAGGTAAGACTGAAAACATCCATGCCTGTCAAGTAGAAGTCAATCTCATCGTGTTTTCGATCAAGCCACTGCATTCAGAAATCAGAGGTGCTGCCAACCTTCCCTTTGTGTCACTGTCCAAAGACTATTGCCAATCGCAGAGATTGCGTTGTCTCTCCCCTATTGCGACTTCTTCGCTGCTGCCTTCGCTTCTACACAGGTAAATGTTTTTAAGTTATCTAGCAAGGAAGGCAATAGGTATCACCCCTGGTATCACTAACACTGCCGACCCGGAGTGTAATGAATCAGCCCTACGCCACTTCCGACTATTAGTCAATTGTTATCGAAGTCGACGAAATTGGAACGCACGCTCTAACCTCTCGCTGTTTCTGAACCGTTTTCGGTCAGCAGAGAGAAAGGTGATCATGTGTGAAACTCGACGTTGGATGAGAAGCCAGATGGCAGCAGACTTCACTACGACACACATGACCATTAGTAGGCGACTAATACATATGCAATTTGCCACCGTGTGACTTCCCACCCTACGTAAGTTTTGTCTGGGAGTGTCACGTAATTCTTTTTGCAACGTAGAATAGTTCACACATTCTCGAATTCTGTTGAAGTTTCCTTATCGGAAACGCATTGAATATATTAGGCGGTATTACAGTTACGCGATTTTCATTTTTACAGCTAAGCGAAGGAGTTTGCTCATGGTGTTGCAAATAAGGATTAGATAGGTAGAGAAGTTGTTCTCCTTTCCTATCTTTAATTTAGCTTGATTGAAGTGCCTCTGCCTTGGTTTTGAATGCGTCACTGCCTTCCTTCCTATGGGACGAAAGTTTACCAGCTTCAGTTTCGTTTCTGGCTGTTCGATAAATTGGTTCGGTGAATCTGCTGTAGGCCGGTTCCCTGTGGCCAAGACTTGTGTGTGCCTCATATTTTTTCCCAGTCTAGTCGCGTCTACAGTAAGTGCAACCCAATCTGCTTATATTTTTAAATAACTGTATTTCCGAACAGGCGATTGCTGGTAAATGGTAGCGGAAGGAAACGAACCATTTTTCGCTTTTGCGTAGTGGCGCTGCCCCTTGTTCAATGCAAACAAAAGTTTGCAGTCGGTTGAATGCAGCGACAATTGTTTAGAGGCCAATGTTAGACTACTCAGTGCTTTTTTAGTGCTGAGGTTACGTTTTTAAAACCGTACATCTTTAGTGGCGTCAAAATCCCACCATCCGCAGCCCCGTCAGTACCCGCAACAGAAAAACTTTTTGCTGCCAAACGTCCGCGCAGCAAAGATGTTAGCAGCTCTTAGTGTCAAGCAAAGATCAAGTGAGTATGATGGTATAGATGTAAGTTACATAAAGCTTTTTTTTGTTGTTGTAACTAACTAACTTAAAAACATTCGGATAAAACAAAGATCAAAGAGTGCGGAACTGATTCGGCTTGTGGAGCAACGGACCGAAAGTCGAGAAGCGCTGAGAACAATAACACACTACTTTACTGAAGATGCTTCAGAAATTCTTAACGGCAAGACACCATCGGTATCGTCCAGTTTAGTATCACCACTTGGTTTTGCATCAAACACACCGCCACTTCATTTACATAGTTCCTGTTCAGTGCACATAAATTATGTGAACAGATCGCCAATTTAGTTAGAAGGAACTCATACAGGATTTCTTCATCGCCTTAGATCATGTAAATGGACCACTTACATTGCATAGCTCAATGTATGAATTATTGAAATACGTTCAGACAGGATTACAAAAACTCAAGGAAATGCAAATAAATTTTTTTACATGAAAACAAAAATACAACAAACGAAAGGATAACGTATAAGGTGATTCATAACAAGTGTACACATGTGAATGGGCCTAAACTCTTATTTATCACCAACTTCAGGTCAAAAAATTGACAGATTATGATAGTTTAGTTTTTTACAATTCCAACTATGGCGTCATCCACATCAGCCGTACATGCCACACACCACGCGAAACAATGGATTTATTGAAGACCAAGGTTGGAAAATCGAATAATTTCACGAAATGGACCCATAAATTGGCCGGCGAGATCGTGTGATTTGACTCCTTGTGACTTCTTCCTTTGGGGATTTCTGAAGAATCGTGTTTACGCTGATGCTTTCCAGACTACTGAAGCATTAAAAAAGATTATTCGAGCCAACATACGCCTAAAAACGCCGAGAATGTGCGAAAATGTCATCGAAAATTACAATCATCGTTTGAGCAGCATGAAGTGCACATATGCCCAAAGTAATGTTTTATGTTTAATTGTAAGGGACCAAATTTTCATAATAAATAAACATTACAGCTCAAACTTCACAAAAACTATGTTTTTTTCGACAAAAAAGTGTACACTTGTTATGAATCACTCTTTATGTGTGCGCTGTAAAATAGGCGGGTGATGAGCGAAACGCCACACAAAACTCCAACTAAATACATCCATAAAAATTTACAAGTATATAGAGAGGAGAAGGGGAACACAAAAAACATTGAGTAAACTTAACAAAATCCTGATTTAAGGGCAAAATAAAGAAGTCTCTATTTGTATATACAACTATCACCAGTCTTGATTGATGTAAGAAATGGGAAAATAAGGACGAATGGCAAGGTAGCAGCAGTGCTTGTAGGCTGAATCTGATATAGAATCAAGCAGATGAATTCAACTAAAATGAAATGTAAGAAATAAACCACAGAAAATCAGCAAACTGAGGGAAAATCGCAATTAATTTATCATTAGACATGGGACTTCTAAATATACTCATATATAAATAATTTATGTAATTGATGTAAAGAGGGGGAAAAAAATATTAAAATTATTTACGAAAAAGAAAACAAATAATGCATTCGTAAGTTTCGTAAGGATATGAAAACAAATGAATCACCCCCAAGTGAAGGTTGAGTAAATGATTCAAGAATGGTACACACTAATTGATCGGCATCATCTCTCGTATCTGTAATTAAACAAAGGCGTTAAAACAAGTTAAGAAAAAAACCCCAAATTAGTTTAAATTGACCAAAATGACAAAACAACAAAAACCACAGATATAAAAATAAATAAAAAATAGCGAGATAAAACAACTAGCAACAATCATACACAAAATTTTTCATACACATTGTCGCGTGTTTTCGTTCGCGGCCAATAATTTAATCTTCCGGGAAAGTGAAAACGCAATGTCTTTTAAATTAAATTACAAGAGTTTATTTAATTTGTCAAAAATGCACAATCACTTCACTAACAATTTAACAACTTTAATTTTCACTATTAAAATTCTACCTTCCACTTGTCCATAAATTTCTATCGCAATTGTCTATTAAAAATCACGATACACTCAAACAATCAATATCGCCTGTACTTCGCGTATCGCAGTTTTCTATCGCGGTTGTAATGAATGATCCCCCTATTCATTCAGCTCGCCTTTACATAGGGTCTCTAATCATTCAACTCAGTTCTCGTACATTGGTGAATTAGCGGGAACATTCCAGCAACGTAATGAATGGGCAGTGACTCACTTTCAGATGTTGATAATGCTTGTTGGGTTCTCGTGATTTCCAGTAAATTCAGTTGTTGATGTTCTTAATGGTTGTGAAAACAATTGCGACAGTAGCTCGCAGAATTATTTGTACACGTAACAATATATCGTATATTTCTGTGATAGGCATTATTTATACATTTATTACCGTCTGCAAAATGCAAGAAGATAGGGAGAGAAAATCTATTTTAAATTTTGCTGTATAATATTGGGTGTACAACTTAATAACCGTATTTTATTAGCGAAATTTTATGCTTTATTGTGGAAAAATCTTACAATATATTTTATTCGAAGTGTTGTCCATCGGAAGCTACAATATTTCCCCATCTTTCAGGCAATTTATGAATTCCATCCCAAAAAAATTGCGCCAGCTTGGTGGCCCAAAACGAATCTATCCAATTTCGGATGCCTTGCTCTGAAGTGAAGCGTATTCCGATGAGGGCGTTTTGCATCGAGCGAAATAAATGAAAGTCAGACGGAGCAAGGTCCAGACTATAAGGCGGGTGAGCCAAAACTTCCCATCCACTATTTTCCAAATAGTTTTTCACGGGTCTTGCAACATGCGACCGAGCGTTGTAATGATGGAAAATTATAGCCTCGTGTGTGGTCGCATATTCCGGGCGTTTTTCGATTACAAACGTATTAATTGTATTTGGTACAGGTCACCTGTGATTGTCTGGCCCAATTTCAACCACTCATAATATAACGGCCCCTTCTGATCCCACCAAATACACAGCATAACCTTGGTGCCATGGATATTTGCCTTCGCCGTTGGTTTGGTTGGTTGGCCGGGCTTCACGTATGACTTTTTGATCTTGGGATCGTCATAATGGATCCATTTTTTTATCCTCAGTCACGATCTGATGCAAAAATTATTTCTTTTTATGGCGCTCAAGCAGCATTTCAGACATACAGAAGCGCTGTTCAACGCCTCTCGGCTTCAACTCATGGGGGACCCAATTACCTTGCTTCTGAATGTATCCAGCGGCTTACAAACGTTTCGAAATGGCTTGCTGAGTCGCTCCCAAGAATTTGGCAAGTTCGTCTTGTGTTTGATACGCATCCTCATCGAGTTGCGTCTCCAATTCTTTGTCTTCAAACTTTTTTGGCTGTCCCGGACGTTCTTCGTCTTTGATGTCAAAATCGCCACTTTTGAAGCGTTGAAACCATTCAAACACTGTGTTTTTGCTAAAGCATCGTCGCCATAAACTTCTACAAGCAAACGATGACTTTCCGCAGCAGTTTTCTTTGCAAAAAATGACCCAACAGAACCGCCCGCAAATGCTGTCTTTTTCTCCAATTTTTGGAGTTAATAATGTTGCACACAAGATAAAATTATTTTCTGGACTGGTTTTGATAGCTGTCAAATGTACCTTTAAAATGACATCTATAAAGTTCGAGCTTTCACGATATTTGTTAGTAAGGACATCTAGCGTCAAATTCCGGTTATTAAGTTGTACACCCAATATCTTTTGCTCTATATTGGTCTAAATACATAATTAAAAGATATTCTAGACTGTAGAATAGTTACAAATAAATCCTCTGATTATTCACTACAATTATAAAATTTAATGAATTGTGTCATAGTATAAAAGGCAACATTTGTAAATAAATACAACCTCTAGGAGGATTATGAATATATATAAACAACAACATACATATATATATATATATATATATATATATATATATATATATATATATATATATATATATATATATATATATATATACATGGTTGAATGTCTCAATCAATGACACGCACGGAGACGTTGATATAAAATTAAAAAAAAAATTAATAAAAATCGAAAGAATCAGAAATGAAAGGAAACAAAAATCGAGCAAAAAGAATTATTGAGAATAACACCGCTTCAAACATAATGAATAAATTGACAACAATTTTATTTTTTTATTTATCAGTTTAATTATTCACCTTATTTTGACTTATAAGTACTTTAATGATGAATTTTCTTATTTTCACATAGCTCTTAAGCATGCAGAAAGTAAATAATTTGATGTATTCGTTGCAATGTACATTTCCATATCTAAGTTATTTGAATCGCCACAACTGTCTGTAAATGACAAATACTGCGTTGTGGAGGGAGAACATGTCATTCAAAATACTTAATCAACATAAGAACTACTATCACTAACAAAGAATGAACGTTGAAGACTGTAGATTTATTTAATAATTAAGTGAAATACGGATTAAAGTGAATTAACTCTTCTCCTAACTATTCTAAATGTTGTTGTGTATATTATTTAATTTTCAAACATACTAATTTGACTAGTTGTGTAGATAATGTGTTGACTATGAACAGTTCCAAGCAATAAAAATCTTTAGTCAAAAATAAAATGATTTGCTAGGCTAACAACGACTTTCCTTTCCAGCATGCCCTTCTCTTCCAGCAGGAATGGTAGCGAACGGTAAGTATGCCGCTACGAGGGTAGGGTTTTAGAAATCCGCAGATGACCGGTTTTGCGTCGCGTTCGGTACGCGGTACCATAATTTGCTTTGCGTTTTTTTATTCGAGTAGTTTGTTTTGAAGTTCGCGTTAGAGTAGAATGTTTTTCGGTACTGCATCGGTGATATTCGGGAACGTGGAATTAGATACAGTATTTGTTGTTGGCAGGATGAATAGAAGAAATACGGAATCAAGTAGAGAAAGGCTTCGTTTCCGTATGGTTGTACTTTTGACGCGTTTTTAAAATCGGGTATATGAACCAGTGGCTGAATTTTGGCATTCGGGACTTAGTCTGCTCGCGCAAGACCCGCGAATGAACTCCTCTCCGAACTAGCTAGCTAGCCAGCAGCCACCTTGGAGTAGATTAAGTGTGCCCGGACTTGTTGACCTGTAGGGTGCAGTCCGTTGTCACATCCCAAGACTTCACGTCTAGAACCGATGAAAGGTCGGTTCCGATTTCGTTCGAGCGATTTGAATCGAAAATCATTACAGGAGACTGTTCGATATGCACGTTAAAGTTTGTAGCACGCTTTGTTTCCGCACCTGTGCCAACCACTTTCAGTGCAGCTCCTTGCTGAAAGCGCCGTTCCATATTTCTGATCCTTAAAGTAGTGCAGGCTACACAACGCTCATCAAAAGTCATCTTCTTGATGATGTGCGATGGTAGCGTGTAGTAACTGCGCAGTCCGTACCGACAAACTGGACGAGAAATAGCAAAGTTCACACAGGAAAGGTGGTAGAATGAAACAAATCTGTCGTTGAAAATATGTCACCTAAGGAATAAAGGTAGTACGAAAAAAGGACATTACAACTCACACACTTTCGGTTATTGCAAGTGAAGCTGAGATCAAAACGTAAAGGTCTTATAAGGTTAAAAGAACTCCAATCCATTATAGACCAAGTGAATATAAACTTTTGTAACCTGGATCAAATTGAACGTAATCAAAATGTTTTAAATGCAACGAATTAGTTTATACTGTGGGGTATAGATTTGATACAATCAGCTAGTGAGAACGATCGACCGCGTAATAAAAAACAAGCAACTGAAAAGAAGGAGAGACTCACATCTCTAGCTCAAGCTCAACAATACGAAATAGAAGGCAATATTTGGAAAAACCGATGAAGCCACTGATTACTCGGATTAAGTAATAAAACATGTCCGTCAACAAACATAATGGATTTGACAATGCAGCAGCCAATGAAATGCCAAAGAAATGGAATCAAGTAAAGGCTAACTGTATTCAGTCTTTGGAATATAATCCATGCTGCACAAAAGCGTACGTTAGACTAGCAAAATACACACAGGAACCAATACACTATGAGGAATTTATACAAACGACATCCCGCCACGACAAGCGGAAAAGGAAGTACATCCGCTCGGTAATCTTGGAGCAATTTGCAGCAGTTTTACTTACCACTTTGCGTGACTGATAATTCGAACCAATTTAGGATCAATGTTGCGAGCAACTTTGTTGCATAACATGGAGAAATTAATTATTGCTGACCGACTTATTTTTTTTTTATAGTTGGGAGGTGGATGTCATTTATGCACAGATTGTGGGACTACAATGCCCACAAGCGACTGGAAAACCCGAGAACCCAGCCTGGAACCGTTTGACGCATTACTTGAGGCTAGGTCTTCGTACGCCATGAGGCACCTTCAAGCTGGAGGATCCCTCTTCTGACAGGAGGAGAGAGGGGGGAGGAATTGCCAGACAAGTGATCCTCCAGCCCCGATGCCCCCGGCTGCTGTGAGCCTCTCTTATCTTTTAGGACTGCCCGAACATAACGTGCTATTTGGTTCGATTTGTCAACCGGTTCGAGCACCAACGCGACTATACTACCCAGGGTGAGATCTCCAACCTGTATAGGTTCCTGTGCATGCAAAAATATGTCGCAGGGATTGTCTTCTTCTTAATGGTAAAACTGACCATCGGAAGACTGTGACTTACGCATTTTGTGCAGGTAAGACTGAAAACACCCATGCCCGCTCAAAAGCTGGCTTAGATAGAACTCAGTCTTACTGAGAGCGTCACCCCATATTTCTGGTATACAGTAGCCCTCATTCTACAGCACTCATCCTGATGGATCGGGTCACTCTACGTTGGCCATAAATCGACTCAGAGCCGATGCTCCCGAAGCAGCCTTCTCAGCCGTTGCCCTGATTTGCCTAGAGTAACTCATTTTCGAGTCTGTCAGTAGCCCCAGGTACTTTACTGCTAGCTTCCATTTGATTAGTATGTCCCCAATACTGATGACCCTTTCTGTAGGGATTCTGTATTTTGTCAAGATGAGCACTTATGATTTCTCCAGTGCTAGACTGAACCCGCGAAAAGTCATCTATTCTCTCCCTCGGTGCATTAGTATACCTAGCCTAAGTTACGCTTGTTCAACGGCGCGTCCAGTGACCAGAGCCGCAATATCATCTGCATACCCGATCAAGCGCCACTTTTCTGGCATCTCCAGTCTCAGTAGCCCGTCATACGTTTGGATCAAGGACAGGTTCCTGGGCAACAACCGATGTAACTTCCATCCTTCGATGGCCCTGTGTGGTGTCGTAAAGCAGGCTTCAGTCTTTCAGGTGGTCCGTCGAAAGCTGCATTATTCCTTTCCCCTTGCTGATCAGCACGAACGCCACCACCTTCTATCGTACTGGGAAAACGCCGTCCCGTAGACAAGCGTTGAATGTGCTGAGCAGTGATTCAGGATAATGGTGATAGAAAAGTTGCAACACCTCAGCCGGAACACCATCTAGACCTGGAGCCTTCCTCGCTTTCAGTGAAAGGACTGCCTCTTCCAGTTTCTACTGTGTGAAGAGTGGACACTCGACTGCTGCTTCACCATAAGCAACGTCAACATGGAAGGGATGGGCAGGGAAGAGTGCCCGCACTATCTCGTCCATCTTTACCGCATCATGTATGCAAGGCTTCGGTAGGACACCAAGCTATCGCATAACTAACTTTAAGCCAAGGCCCCACGGACCCTTGTTCACATTGTCCACTAGCAATGCTCACTGCTCGTATTAATCAATTTTTGCAGGCATTTCCTGGCCAATTTATATGCTGCTACCCGTTTGCACGCCTCATCACGATTCTGTGCCCGTTGAGCCTCACGCCAAAGCTTGTGGCAGTCCCTTCGCTTTTCAGGAGTTTTAGATGACTACCATTACTTTGGAAGCTTGGATCCTGGGATTTTGGACGAGGCATAGAAACATTGCAAGCAATCGTGATGATGCTCATAGTTGAGTTCACCACGTCTTGAGCTGCCAGCTTTTTCGTCCCCTGCAAATTTCTCTGCAGCGGAGCACCTGTTGTGAGCACCTCGACAAACCTTTATACGTCCATTCTTCTGATGTTCCACCCAATTGTAGAAGATCAAGAGCGCGGAGGTCGAGACACAACATCACTGTTACAAGCAGAATGCACTGATGATCACTGGCTGAGTAGTCCTCTAATACTTTCCAATTGTGTTTTCTCCATACTAAATACTCCGAGGCAAATGTCACGTTCGGTATGGTTTCTTCACAACCAATACCGTGGAAAATTAGCGTGTTTCCAGTTTTTAGTACGACAAACGTTGTTCTGGCCACCATTTCTAGGATTCATTTCCCCGCAGATCTCTTTGAGGCATGCTCCATTCGATTGCTCTTAAGTCTTCCCCAAACAAGCACGATGCCATTTGCGTTCGAGACAGCGCCCTCCAAAGCATTAAACTTGGCTTGAAAAGATCATATCGATTAGTTCGGCGTTAGATACACACTAAAGAAGGTGGTCTCTTAGCACCAAACTTATACGAAACCATCCCTCTGTCGACAACTGTCCACCTTAAAAATCACTGCTTTGAACCCAGATGGTGGCAGTACCAGTTTCATCAGGATACTTTGATGCAGAAATTTTATCATGGTGTTTCTTACTCAGCATAATGTCAGTTTCACGTCCCCCGCAATTTCTTCAAGCAGATTTTGGGTGGTTGAACTGCGGTGTAGGTTTAGCTGCAGGATGCGGGTCATCGAAGTTCCAATTTTGCCTTCATTAGGGCATCCTGCAAAGCGCCGCATTTTCCTGATCTTAAGAATTGTCCAAAATCCGGTCTTGTATCAGCATCATTGCAAAGAATATAGTGTGTCTCCTTTGTACTTTTATGTCCGATTTCACCGCATTTGTAACATAGAGAACTCCTATCGGATCCTTTGCATAGTTTATTTATTTATTCATTGCTATTTGACAGATATAATCCAATTACAAAAAAAGTTGTGTGGTGTGACCATAGCCAAGGCATTTGAAACATTGAAGAGGCGTTACTATTCACGGTATCCTACACACAACCCACCCAATTCTTACTTTGCCCTTATTCAGGAATTATTCGGTGTCGTTTATGGTGAAGTCAATGATGGCCATGCGTTGTCCCCTTTGGTTTTCTGGTGTCAGCCATGCTTTGATCCTACCCGCGCTGGGAACTCCCTTTTGATGGCCTCTTCTACCTCGGCTAGATCCGTAACGCAGTCAATTTTTCTTATTTCGGTCGTTGCCAACAGCTCCAGTGAGGCTATAGACGGGTTTTTGCCGAGGACTTTCTCTATTGCATCACAGAATACTTCGTTATTGTCGCAGACCGTGGCTAAATAGAAAGCATAGTGATACTGACTTCTATTTGACCCAGCTTTTGAGCGGGGATTGGTGATTTCAGTCTTACCTACACAAGTTTGGTAAGTCACGGTCCCCCGATTGTCGGTTTTGCGCAGGAGAGGAAGACAGTGCCTGCCACGCATATTTTGCGTACACAAATGGGACAGGGTGCGAAGGGACCCCTACAGGCAGACGGAAGAGCTCACCCTGGGTAGTATAGTCAAGGTGGTGCTCGAACCTGTTGACAAATGGACCAAGGTGGTACATTATGTTCGGGCAGTCTTAAAAGATAAAAGGGACTCACAGCGGCCGGGGGATGGGACATCGCTTGTCTGGCAATTCCACTTTCCTTCTCCTCTCCTACTGGAAGAGGGATCCCCCAACTTGAAGGCGCCTTACGGCGTAACAAAACGTGACCTGGTCCGAAGTAATGTGTCCAATGGTTGCAAGCTGGGTTCTCGATTTGACAGGGGAGGTGTTTAGTAGGTAGGCCAGTTGCTTGCGAGCATGGGAGTCCTACACTCTGTGCGTAAATGAGATTCACCTCCAAGCCACAAAAAAACCCAATTATTCAACAATCTAAATAATGCGTCAGTAAATCTACAGCGAACTATGCAATTAGCTGCAGACTATGGAAATGAAGAATCGCGAAACAAAAGCAATCAGTCAGTTGGGTAGTGGCGTTATATTGATTCATGTTGTTCAACTCTACTACATTGGTTCTTTTGGATTTTTACTTTGGGACTCGAAACAGCGAACAATTGAAAAGATTGAAAGTTAATCGTGGACAAACGCTGTAATCTAGTTCCATCAAACAAACTTTCTCATTCCTTCTGTAATCCAAAAAAATTGTAGCACTACAGCCCATTTCGGACCTTTGCTTAGAGATCGTTAGAGTATATCATTGTCATGATCGAATATGTAGGCACTGCACAAGATTATATGCGCAGTATTACGCTTTGGCCGTATATCCGTGCGACCAGCTGCAATACGTTCTGATTTTAAACCAGCACGTATCATAACTGAAAAAGCTTATAGTCCGTTCGAAGAATCACTCTGGCTAAATCTCGTTGCCGCCAACGGGAGTTAAACCAGGGAGCTTCGGCTCATGGGATGAACACGCGGACTACTTCTTCACACAATACTGTAATGAATTTTATTTCCGAAAATCCGTGTAGGACACGGACACCGATTGTCTGGCACAAGTGTCAGCGAGCTATAAACAAGACCAAGCTCAGCTGAATGGCTTCACTTAACAACTGCGTACGCGTACTTGTCGACTAGCTGTTTGCAGGACCATATAAGGTGGGTTCTTGTCAAGCCACGAAGCTGCACTACAAAGTATTTACCACGCGTACTCTACAAGACGTACCAATCGATTTTTATTTTCTTGAAAAATGTTCTATTATGTGTCAATTAAGCTACTCTACAGTAATTCAAAATTTTTTGTCTAGTAAAGTCACCGGATACGAAGGCTTGAGACAAATGCAAACATTGTACAAAAAACAACCATTACTTTCCCCGAGGAAGGTGTTGCATTTCAAAGGGAATGTCAAACTTAAAGATGTTAAAGTGGCTGAAGTGAATCACTCATCTCTGCCTAAATGAAGGAAACTTGACGGATTTAGTTAGCTTTAATCTAGTAAAACAACAAACAAAGCAGGTTCGATGGGGTGACCACCTTCTCTCTTTAGGAGCAGTCACTCATGATCACAACCGGGCTGCTCGACTGCTTATGTTTATTATAAAACTACAAACGAAATTTTTCATTGTGTTCAGTTTGAGTGTCCATCACAAGCTCAATATCTCCTATAACAAGAATAGTGTAAAGGAAATGTAGAGAAAAACAAACAATTGGGGAAGGAACGCTCACCCGATCATCAAAAATCGCAACACCAAACACCGCCAAAAGAAAGAAAGCGATGCAAGTCGGAGAGGTTAATTAAAATTTAACTAAAATCCTAAAGTGACAGATACAAAACACCACGTGAAAATTATTATTACTTGAAAATACACACGAATCCCAATTTATGCGCAATCAAAACTATCCAAAAAGTTAATAATTCTCACGAATCTCTAGTGATTATATAATATGATTTAATCTGTATCTTTCGTTGCGATCAGAAAAGAAAATATGTATTTTATTGCATATATACTCGTACATATACTATAAATGTATTGAAACGAACAATCATATTAAAGGAAAACGGCAAAACAAGGCTCACCACTGGTTTTTGGGTGAACCTGCATGAGATACGAGTTATTCAAAGTCCGGCTGGCTAGGACTGGTTGCTGGGCGGGGTGGTTAAATTGAGAGTTCGTTTTTGTTCGTAAAGTGGGGCAAATAGTCATGAGACTCAAAAAAAAGGAGTCGCAGAAAAATTGGTTGCTCAGGTTCAGCCTGCTAAGTTGGTAGTGTCACAATTTGGCTCGACTCTCGGTTACTATTTTCTCGATTTCTCGTTATAATCTCCTTCGATTCTCCTGCGGTTATGCGAAATTGGAATTCACTAGTGAAGAAAACCGCGTAGATTTGTGGACTGGAACATGGGTTGACTGTAAAAATGTTCAAGGCGCTAATTATTCTCAAGTCGTGTGAAACTTTGTGCCAGAATTGCTAGTGAAGAAGACAGGCTGAAAACTCGCTACAGGTTTGGTGTTCAAATTAATAAACTAAACGTAAAATTTTGTTCAAAGGTAATACATATTGAAAAATAGCTTTCGATTGGTGTCGACGTGTTCTTTACAACGTCAACTTCTAACGCTCTTTTTAAGTGTTTGCTATCAGTTTATTCTAAAAACGACGGTGTTCTTACAACTCGATTGTCTTATGGGTCATTGTGCGTACAATGTGCGAGTTTATTTCACTCTGTTTTTCAACCATTTCACTTCTTCCGTGCGTTTAAATAAACAATATTAATTTTCTTTGTTCGGAGCCCTAATCGGTTCTTTATGCAATTGCTCTTCTAAGATTTTAGTGACCCCTGTGATTTTTTGACTTTAAAATTCTTACCTAAGACCCAAACTGGATGTGCATTGAGCTCACTGCGTTGCTCTCTAACTTACTTAGTGCCATTTGAATAATTTTCTTTTCCCGCTTTATCGCGTATTCGTGCTCGCCTTATACTCTAACTTTAGCGTATCTACGCCCTCAACCATCAGTATACTAGTGCACTTGTGTTTAGTGGTTTGTGCTAAGTTCTGCTATTTTTGGCTTGTATTTGCGATCGCAAGACTACATTTCATATACTCGTACTTTGTACATATCAATTATTGTGATCAATTATATTCTTATTTTTTCGGACAATATTTCTTTTTATAATTTGAACATGGCAAATTGCATGTATCCTTCCTGCGTTGATAAGCAGAACAAAATACTGATAAATACATGTGCAGGTCTTTGCGGTCTTAATTTTCATGCAAAATGCGCAGATTTATCCAACGTGATTGCGGACAGCATTGAAAATCCGATCATCAGTCTTAATGGCTTTGTCCAAAGTGTCGTGGTTCTCCTATTTCATTACTTTTGGATAAGTTGAACCAAACGCGAACAATAATCGATAACCTAATTATTGGGTTCAATTCGCTGCGCGACCTGCTGGACTCAGCGCGTACGAATCATCGCTTCTTAGCCAACAAGCCAGAGTTGATTTGCCTCGTCTGTCGACTCCCAATGCTAACTTTCCTGGCCCCTCAAGTGCTGCCAACACGATTTCAAGTAATTTGAAATCGACCATTATAACAAGAAGCAGGTGAGCATCTGGAGCATCATTGCCATCCAGGAACGTTTCCAAAATCAACGCTGAAACTTTGAGTTCATTTAGAGTTGTAGCGAATGATACCTCAATCAAACCTAGCAATCTACTGCGTGCTATTTTGCAGGTGATTTGTCGTTTGCCCTTTCCTCGTTTGTATTCGTATGCTCCTTCACCCAATTCAATACTAGTGTAAATTGCAACAACAAACTTCTTGACCATGTTTTCCAACTTTCCAGCCTCTTCTCTTGTTGCATCCACCTCACTCTCACCCTTCATTAATCCAGATCCTCACCATCCACCTCTCTTCACGAAGCTTTTTATCTTCTCTCCACCTTCTCCTAGAAATATATCTCTTTGCCGCTTTAACTTTCTAAAAGCGAATCTATGCAGCATGGATTCTAGTATTAACGCAGTTAACTCGTATTCTTTCCTCAGGAGCCTTAACCTTGAAGAATGCGTTAAGAAGTTCTATCTGTTTATTTCGTCCTTCGTTACTCAATGCACCTCTTTGCTTCCCCCAAGGAAGCCGAAAGATGCTCCTTGGTTCAACTCAGATGTTGCCAAAGCTATTAAGGTGAAGGATGCATTCCGGAGAAAATTCCTCTCCACTCGCCTCCCTAAAGACCTTGCTGTTTACAAGCAGAGACGTACTGAACCCCAAGAAAATTGCAAAGCTTGCTCTTAGTGCTGGCGTCAACCATACCGAAGTTGCACTTGAATCCTATCAAACTCGTGCTTTCTGGTTTTATGTCAAATCTTTGAAGAGTTCTCATCAGATACCAGCTAGTTTCAGCTACGATGGCATAACGTCATCCACCCCTCAAGAGTTATGTAAACTCTTTGTTTCTTCCTTTTCTTCCTTTTTCAGCATTTCAAATGCTTCTCCTTCTTTCAATCCTTCTTCTTCTTCCTTTTCCTCTCGCGCGGTTCGTACCCATCCCTGGCAGGTTGAACTGCTCTTAAGGAGTATTAATACCAGTAGCGGTGGTGGCCCAGACGGCATTTCAAACTTCCTTGCAAAATCACTATCCTCGTCTCTCTGTGTTCCTCTCTCAATTATTTATAATTTGAGCTTAGTTACTAGGATTTTCCCTCCCCAGTCGTAAATTGCCCATTTTCTTCCTATTGTCAATTCCGTTTGCAACGATCATTGTATCACTCTCCTTCCCTGTTTTGCGAAAGTCCTTGAAAAGATTTTTCTCGATACTCTGTTTTCCCTTATACTTTCATCCTTAGCAGAACAACAACATGGTTTTGTCCAAGGTAGATCTACTCTCACAAATTTGCTTTTTTTTACCCACTACATTGCTGCTGCCTTGACCGTCAGCAACGAATAGACATTATTTTCACGGATTTCTCTGAAACATTTGATTCTGTAGGTCACTCACTTTTATTTCAGGAACTTAAAAAGGTCAAAATTCCTGATTTACAGTACTCCCGGCTTCTATCCTATGCTTGGGATCGCCGTTGTCTTGTCACTGTTAACTCTTGCTTCTCCTCCACGTGTTGCCCCAGTTCAGGTGTACCGCAAGGTTTCCTCTGTTGTCACTTCTCCCTGCCTGTTTTATGCTGACGACTTTAAGATCTTTCGGGTAATTGACTCACAATTTGATTTTGATAGCTTGCAAAGTAACCTATTGCATCAAAGTGAATGGTGCCAATCAAACAATCTCTCCTTGAATGTTTCCAAATACCACCAAATGACATTCTCTTGTAAAAAATATCCTTTTCTCTCCACCTATAGTCTTGTTGGAAGCCCTGTGCGCAGTGTAACTTTCTTTGAGGATATTGGTCTGATTTTTGATTGCAAATTAAAGCTTGACCTCTACATAGCCCAAGTCATCAACAAAGCCTCTCGCCTTTCAGGGTTCATTTTATAATCCACTTCCTCGTTCCAGCATGTCGCCTCCTGTGTGTGCCTTTACCTTTCATTTGTCCACAGTAACCTGAAATACTGCTCCCAAAAATAAAGCCCTCACCACAAGAATCATATTGATGCTATTGAGTCGGTTCAACACAGGTTACCATGGGCTATTTTCGTAAAATTATACCTCCCTTACATCCCCTATAGCAACCGTTTTTGTATTTTGACACTCCCTTCCCTTGAATCTAGACGAAGCTTTCTTGATGAATGCATCTTATACAAGCTTTATCACGGCCACTTACCCCAAACCCTAATAGATCCTCTGATCAATTCCTTATTCCGTATGCACGCAATAACACCTTCTTCCACTCTGCCTTACTACGTTTGCCTTGGTTCTCTGGCACAGTCGCTTGCCGCTTTGAAAATTAATTAATTACAATTATTAATCTTCGTCATCGTTATAACTGCTCTTTTTTCATGTGTCAGTTAGTACGAGTAAGTAAGCAATTACACTATTTGCTGTCTTGGATTTCTTCTATAACTGTTCCTGATATGTAAATTTCTATTAATCATAGTCTTAGCTTTAATTTGTATTTTACTAGTAATCCGACTTCAGTCTGTTTGCTGATACCTAAATAAATAAATTAAAGTGAAAAGTATAGTCCGTTGTGATTCAACCGCATCTGTTTATGCGTGACAACAGTTCTTGACCCACGAGTTCCTGTTTATACGTTTTTTTGTGCGACTTAGGGTTCGGCCACATTGCGATTTAACAGTCGTAACCAGCGATTTTTAGACGCAAATACGAACCTGCGACAAGATCTCCGAAGGAACTTCAGGCATGCGCAGAACTAATATGCTCATTTGAAGGTATGTCTTTGCCAGGAACACATGCGCTAACTCATTTGTACGCTATGCAAGAAACTTCCATGCACGTCAGCGTCAAAAGTCCAAATGATGTGCGCCTGCGCGAGTATCATAAAAACTACCTACTAAACTGGTTTTAGGATAAATCGCAAATTCCTGCGACTGCCGACCTGGAAAAAATTGTCGAAAATCGCAGTGTGCCGGCTTCCATTTAACCATGTGTAACTTGCGACAGAAGTGCGGCTAAATAGTCGTAGTCTGATGCATCCCTTAGGGATAGTAACATTAATTTATTTTAATGAGATTTCTTTTTTTAAGGTTTTGTAAAATAATTTTACAAAACCCTACTAGTTTCGCAACCAGTCTGTCCGTCTGTCCGTCCGTCCGTCCATCCGTCCGTCCGTCCGTGTGTCACAGCAGTTTTTCTCGGAAACTACTTAAGCTAGAAACATCAAATTTTGTATGTAGGTGTAAAGTGGTGATCTCTTCAAAGTTCAACTACAAAAAAATTTTATAAGGTATTTAAGGAGGGTCTCCCCATATAGGAGAGTGACCCCCAAAAAAAAAATTTCATTGTAGGTAGCCGATATGGGTATCAAATGAAAGGTCTTGATGAGAACTTTTAAAAACTGTTCTTAGTTTGGCAAAATTTGCTTCGGGGGGCGCACAGGGAGATTGGATTGGACACCTGTGATCCGAAAAATCTGAAAAAAATCAGGGATGTAGGCCTTGGTGAGTACAATAACAACAAATACGTGAGAAGTCGCAATTCACTCAACTTTGTTAGTAATAGTATGATTTATCGATTTTATGTTTTCTTGAATAAAATCTTAACGGTACCCTTAAATTCAATGAAGTTCAGTACGTAGATGTTTATTCATAAGATTGATCTATCCTGAAAGTTTCATAAAGATTGAATCATATTTAGCGAAGTTATAGCGGTTTGAATTTTCCTGTATTACTATGGAACAATATGCGCTGCATTTATTACTATGGCAACATATGGCTATGGAACAACATGCGCTTTTTACCGACTCAGACACTACAGTTTTGCTAGGATTTGCATGAAAATTTCAGTAATGATAGGTGTCATGTATATCTTTGAGAATCGGTTCAGCTAGTAGGATCAGTAATCGTAAAACAAGATAGTGGCTGTTTTAAATGCGAAGATTGAATAATTTGCATGCTTTGAACACTTGATTCAATTCAATGAATGACTGAAGATGAGTACCTACAATTAATGCTCATAAGTGAAATAAGTCAAGGAGGTGGGAGAGAGCTCCTAACAAAAGGGTTTTGTAACCATTCTAGGATTCGAAAAAATTGGCCATGAATCAATGATTTCAGCACAGGAGAGTGGCCCCTGAAAAAAAAATTCATCAAACGTAGCCGGTATGAGTATGAAATGAAAGTTTTCATGGGAGCTTTTCATAACAGTTGTTAAACTGTCAGTTTTTGCTTTAGTGGGGGCACAGGGGGGAAATACATGAAAAATGTGTTTCCTCCGTCGCGGATGGACATCTGAAATAATTATCAAGGGAAATATTTATGAGTATAACAATACCAAAAACCTCAAAAGTCGAAATTCTTTGAACTTTTTTAAAAATAGTATGATCTTCGCATTTCATATTTTCTCCAATAAAATCGTCTTTGACATGTTTCTTGATTTGATTCGATCTGGTGACTGCATTTTGTAAATTGAATACAAAACCCTTCTGACATGAGCGTAGGTCTGTTTACCCAACTTGTTTTACTATCAATCTGAAACCGACATCGTTGTTGGGATGGAGTCTTTAGGGCAGAGAGAGTGAAAATTTAAAGGAGATTGGCGTGCGAAAACGTCGGCAATTTATGTTGTATAGAGTTCCATAAAATGGTGACTTGAATTATTTTAATTGGTACTTAACCGAATAACAATGAAAAAAATCCGATGTTAATACACTAGAAAACATCATATGGTTTGAATATACTCATACGCAACATTGGGTTAAAATGAACAGCCTTGGAAAAGATGGTAGTGAATTAAAACAGGAATATAATGCTTGTTCCAATAATTGGGCTTCGGCAAAGTTCCTATAAGACCAAAGTGGACCAAGAATGAGGTAAGAAAGCTTTTCCATTAGGGACATAGCAATTTTGTATCTTCATATGAACACATCCTTTAACTTTTTAAAGAAACTGTCAATGTCAAAACGTTAGTTAAAGTCAACATCTTCATCATGGTAAAGTTTACGAACCAGCAACGTTTGGAAATTATTCTGAGTCGGTGGTCGCAACTTTAAGAGCGCTTACTCCAATTTTCGGGCGTAATAATCATCCAAATTTTCACTATTGGACGTTTCGGTACCAAAAAGACATCGTACCGCTCGAAGCGAAGGAAATATCGCAGCCGTAAATTCAATTCAAAGTGAGCCGTAAATTCAGTTCAAAATGAGCAATTCCACGTCGTTCTCAAACGGGACTATAGCATATTTTGCGAAAAGATATTGGCCCACATGGTAACAAGATCAAATTGACTCAAAGATTATAGCCACTTGATCATTCGAAACGTCGAACGTTCGTCGAACGTTCTCCAATTGGGCTCTGGCAAAGCTCAAAGGAAATGAATTTCATCGAAAAATCATACTCAGCAATGAAGCTCATTTCTGCCTGAATAGCTCTGTTAATAAGCAAAATATGTATTCAGCAACAGACCAACATGTGCTTCTTGAGACACCGTTGCATCCGCAAAAAATTACTGTTTGGTGCGGTTTTCATTCCAGAGATGTGATTGGGCCGTAGTTTTTTGTGGATGAAAACGACCGTCATGTTACCGTCAATGGGAAGTGCTATCGTGTTACGTTGGAAGATTATTTGTGGCCAGAATTGGATGAACTTGACATCAACGGTATGTGGTTTCAACAAGACGGTGCCACTAGCTACGCAACAGGCCTCACAATCGATTTATTGCAATATATATTTATTTATTGTTATTTCCTTAATGGGAAACCCTAGAAAATTTTAAGAGCAATGAATAGAGGGTACTCAGCAGCGTATGCAGATAAACGTTCTGTCACTATTATTCACTCCAAGCTAAAATTAAGAATAAATCACATCAGCTTTCCACAAAAATGGTGGGGCTATAAAAAACCACTTAGAATTCCAGTACACAGCTGTCGCGAGGGAGATGTGTCTGAATGGAAGGCCGGAAAAGGAGGCGGTGATCATTTCTTATACGTAAGTCAGGTCGCTTAAGCAACCTGATTTACTCGCGAGCGACCGAGCCTATGGGTTGGCCCGGTAATCTTAGCGTTATACTTCCCGGAAAAATAAACAATTGACCAATGTTATTCACTAATTTAATTACAGCAGTTTTTTTATTATTTGATACTGCACTGATTGACAAAAACATCTTGCAAAGTTTTATTTAACATGTTTGTTTTTGTAGACCTCTACTTTGAATAACCAATCAAAGGATTTATATTAACATTTTGCTTAAAGAGTGCTACTTACAAAAATTCTTCAGATGAATCTATTTGTTTTTATAACTGTCCCTCACATGAGCCTAAATTCATTTGGAAATTATTTACTTCCAAGAGCTGCTGCAAAAAACGGTAAACAATGAAAAATATTTTATTCTAGCTATGTAGACTTACAATACAAAATACTCAAATTTGCATGTACTTTTCTTGAAACTCATTAAAGTCCCGGAAAATTCTTAGAAGCTAAAAGTTCATTTGAGTTTTCCCAACCACAACTCTGTCAATTTAAATTAACTCTGCCGGGTTAAACCATCCATTCACTCCGCTCTATTTTCCCTATATTATCCACGTTGGTCTTGTTGAGGATTCTTGAAATATAAAGATTCAGTTATATGACAAGGATTGTACGCATAGCGTGAAAATATGTATATTTGATTTGTTGCTACAGCGCGTTGAAAGCTTTTGCTATTTTATGGCCCCGAAGGCAAGACGTGGCTGCGTACTAGACGAACTTTTGGTTTCCGTTTATATAGATCTGGCTGACTTGAAATGTTTATACATGGATAGAATGTTTATTTACTTTTTACGATACATAAAACAGAAGTTACATTTGAAAGTATGAAGATGGGGAAACATGTTGGAAATTCTTTGAGGCTTATAGGAAATATTTAAAAGCAAGCCAATCAATTGATATAAGCAATGAGTAACATATGTGTATAAAATAAAAGAATTGTTTTTATTGGTCAATCTAGAGAATTCCTTGGGGACTGTTAAAGTTTAACATTTCTTTAGTTTATGCTGGTAAGGCGTTTGACTGTGAGACGTGGATCCTACAATATATGCCGGCTCGACCGAAACAGAAGCTTTTCTCCGAAGCTAAGGCAACTACAAACTCCTCCTCATATGTGGAGGTGACTCCTATTCATCTGCTCTTGAAGGTGACCATGTGAGGTGTCAAGTGAAAGGACTTGATTGAAGCTTTTCAAAACAAGCTTGTGCGGAAGAAAAGAGGTTCACTCTGTCGAACCGCATTCCCTCTCGATGGCCATTTGAGAGTATTTTGTGAGCAAGTGACGCTTACGCCTCCCTTTGGCTAGAGATCCTGGTCCAGGGTTCCCAATCGGAGTGCCCTAATTTCAGAAGTTAATAAAGCAGGCAAATCGATGGCGAAGGACGCCGAACAATTCCTGAACAAGAGCAAAGTACGAATAGGGTGGGTTGTCTGTAGGATACGGCGAAGAGCAACGCCTCTTCAATGTTTCAAATGCCTTGATTATGGTCACACCACACAAGTATGCAAAGGACCCGATAGGAGTTCCCTATGTTACAAATGCGGTGAAATGGGACATAAAAGAAAAGAGTGTACGAAGGAGGCACCCTGTATTCTTTGCAAGGATGCTGATCCAAAACTTGATTTTGGACACGTCTTGGGATCAGGAAAATGCCGGGTGTTCCAGGAAGCCCTAGCCAACGCCAAATCAGAGCTTCGATGACCCGCATCCTGCAGCTAAACCTACACCGCAGTTCAACCGCCCAAAATCTGCTTGAGCAGTCTGCGAGGGACAGGAAAGCCAAATTCTTGCTGCTGAGTGAGCAACACCATAATAAAAGTCCTGCATTATGGTACTCTGATGAAACTGGTACTGCCGCTATCTGGGCTCGGAACAGTGATTTTCAAGCGGAGAGTTGTGGACGGGGGGGATGGTTTCGTGTGCATGCCGTGCTCAGGAACCACTTTCTTTAGTGTGTACCTAACGCCTAACGAGCCGATATCATCTTTCCAAGCCAAGCTTAATGCTCTGGAGGGAGCTGTCTCGAACGCAGAGGGTAAAGTGCTCGTTGGGGGTGACTTCAATGCTAAAGCAATCAAATGGGGCATGCCTCGGACGGATCCGCGGGGAAAACGAATCCTGGAAATGGCGGCCAGGACGGCCCTCGTCGTACTAAACTCCGGAAATACGCCGACTTTCCGCCGTATTGGCTGTGAGGGAACCATACCGGACGTGACATTCGCCTCGGAGTCCTTAGTACGGAGGAAACAACTGGAAAGTATTAGAGGACTACTCAGCCAGTGATCACCAATGCATTCTGCTTGAGATAAGTGATGCTATCTCCCGACGTCTGTGCTCTCGGCCTGTTACAACTGGATGGAACATTGGAAGAATGGACGTCGAGAGGTTCGTCAAGGTTCTCACAGCAGGTGAGCCGCTGCAGGGAGCACCGGAGGGGACGGAAGAACTGGCAGCTAAAGACGTGGTGAACTCTACCATGAGCATAATCACGACTGCTTGCTGCGCTTCTATGCCCCGCCGAAGACCCCGGCACGGCAAGCCCCCAGTGTACTGGTGGTCTACTGAAATCGCTGAAAAGCGGAGGGAGTGTCACAAGCTTCGGCGTGAGGCTCAACGGGCGCGGAACCGTGACGAGGCATGCAACCAGGTGGCAGCATATAAGTCAGCCAGGAAATGCCTTCGTAAACTGATCAACAGTAGCAAGGCTCGCTGCTGGCAAGGCCTAGTGAACAATGTCAACAAGAATCCGTGGGGCCTTGGCTACAAGCTGGTCATGGGGAAACTTGGTGCCCTACGGAAGCCTTGTATACATGACGCGGAAAAGATGGACGCGATAGTGCGGGGACTCTTCCCCACCCATCCCGTCCGTGTTGACGCTGTCCATGGTGAAACAGCAGTAGAGTGCCCACTCTTCACACAGCTGGAACTGGAGGAGGCAGTCCTCTCCTTGAAAGCGAGGAAGGCTCCAGGTCCAGATGGTGTTCCAGCTGAGGTGTTGCGGCTCATCTTTCACCATTGTCCTGACTTGCTGCTCAGCACATTCAACGCTTGCCTACGGGACGGGGTTTTCCCGGTACGATGGAAGGTGGCGAGGCTCGTACTGATCAGCAAGGGGAAGGGAAATCCCGAATCGCCGTCTGCATACCGCCCGTTATGCATGCTAGACACGGCTGGGAAAGTGCTAGAGAAACTCATCAAGGGAAGACTCACTGACGCGATTCGTGCTGCTGGGGACATATCTCCTCGGCAGTACGGCTTTAATGCAGGACGTTCTACCATTGATGCGATTGCAGAGGTGGTGAACGCGGTCCAAAAGGCAGAGGCATATAGTCGCACCAAGCAACGGGTCGTCCTGTTGGTGACACTCGACGGAATGCCTTCAACTCCGCTAGATGGGTGGATATTCTGGACACGCTGGAAAACTCTTTTCAAGTTCCAGAATATCTAATGCGGCTTTTGAGGAACTACCTAAAGGACCGAAGCCTGCTCTACGACACGACACAGGGCCAACGAAGGATGGAAATTACATCGGGTGTTGCCCAGGGATCTATCCTTGGTCCGGACCTGTGGAACGTGTCTTACGACGGGCTACTGAGACTTGAGATGCCAGATGAGTCGCGCTTGGTCGGCTACGCGGATGATGTTGCGGCTCTGGTCGCTGGACGCACCGTTGAACAAGCGCAACTTAGGCTAGGTATGCTAATGCGCCGAGTGAGGGACTGGATGACTGCTCGCGGGCTCAGTTTAGCACTGGAGAAAACCGAAGTGGTCATCTTGACAAAAAAGAGAATCCCTAGAGTAAGGATGATCAGTATTGGAGGTATACAAATCGAATCGAAGCCAGCGGTGAAGTACCTGGGGCTACTAATCGACTCGAAGATAAGTTTCACTGAGCAAATCAGGGCAACGGCTGAGAAGGCTGCTTCGGGAATATCGGCCCTGAGTCGACTTATGGCCAACGTAGGGGGACCCAGCCCATCAAGAAGACGCCTCTTGATGAATGCTGTAGGGTCAGTGCTACTGTACGGAGCAGAGGTATGGGGCGACGCCCTCAGCAAGGAGGTATACCGAAAACGATTGGCACAGGTACAGAGAAGAGGAGCACTGAGAATTGCATCTTCGTATCCAACAGTCTCCGACTCGGCGGTGAGAGTGATTGCAGGCGTGATACCTGTCGCCATCCTTGCTAGAGAGCGCCGCGCTATTTACCTGCGCCAAAACGAGGATGCGAGGGAGATGGTTGCCCGCGAGGAGAGACAACGCTCGCTCAACGATTGGCAGCAGACTTGGGGGAATTGCACGAAGGGAAGGTGGACTGCGCGCCTCATCCCGGACGTGAGACCGTGGCTAAATCGAAGGCATGGTGAGACTGACTTCTATCTGACCCAGCTTTTGAGCGGGCACGGGTGTTTTCAGTCTTACCTGCACAAGATCGGCAAGTCACGGTCTCCCGATTGTCGGTTTTGCCCAGGAGAGGAGGACAATGCCTGTCACACATTTTTTGCGTGTGCCAAATGGGCCAGGCTGCGAAGGGAACTCTACAGGGAGACGGGAGAGCTCACCCCGGATAATATAGTTGCGGTGATGCTCGAATCGGTTGACAAATGGAACCAGGTGGCACATTATGCTCGGGCAGTCCTGAAATATAAAAGGGACTCACAGCAGCCGGAGGCGCTGGGGCTGGGGGATCGCTCTTCTGGCATTTCCTCTTCCCCTCTCCCCTCCCGCTAGAAAAGGGACTCCCCAGCTTGAAGGCGCCCCACGGCGTAACAAAACGAGACCTGGCCCGAAGTAATGTGTCAAACGATTCCCGGCTAGGTTCTCAGATTGACAGGGGAAGTTTTAGTGGGTAGTCCAAGGGTATCCTCCATGGGAGTCCCACACTGCCAGACTCGGCGGGCGTAAATGCCTTCACCTCGCTACCACAAAAAAAAAGGACATAGGGCAGCCACTTTGCGATTTGGTTATGGAAATTTCATGAAAAGGATATGGTCCTGTTAGCGTGTCGTGGTGGTCATTTGCCTGATGTTATTTTTCATTATTAGCGGCATACCTTTCTCTTTATAATGAAATAAACATCCGATCATTTATATTAAAAAAATGGCATTTTTATTTTAATATCAAAATAGCACCTCTTCGTGGAAAACCCTAAATTTCGAAGATGTCATACTACTTGACTACTCGCAGATGATCTCAAGCTTGGTGTACATTATATTCTCGCAATGCATGTTTGATGTGCTTAGCTTTCTTATCTTCTTTCCAATACTTAGTCAGTGGATGCAATTTACATGCTTCACGTTGTTGTTCTTTCAAGTCGGTAGCTTTGTGAACTTCCGAAAACCTTCACTTGCCAAGTAACATTAACAGCAAATATAAATGATTTAGCAGAGGGCGATTGTTGAATCCTGACTGATCTTCGCTTAATATTTGCTTTCGTTTCCTAGTATGCTAATAACGTTCACGCTCTAGTTTCTCCATCACGAGTTGCTTATCGCTGTGGCCCTTTTTCAGCGCATTTTGTCTTAACATTAACTCTTCACCGTATTTATAATATTCCGGCGCAGTGTAGTTGGAAGACACGGAATCTGGTTTAAGGGACCCTGCAGTATGTAGACATGGAGCTCATTGCAGAACTAGTCTCTTGCATGACGCTTCCGGCAGCATTGCTGCTCCGTTTTTTTTTGTTATCTGAGCCTCAACGAGCGTCAAAGATCAAACTCAGTGATTGCTGAGCTTGCTAGATTAGGGCTTGCTGCAATACTACGCGTGCTTCGTGTATGTTGCTGATGATAACGATGATTGTGGCTATTGTTATAGTGCTTAAAATAACTTACGCTTAGAAACTACATAATTAAATTTAATAACTTATCTTCTAATCATTATTTAACATCAGTCATTTAAATTAAAAAAACAATGAATTTAACACCTTGGTTCGAGGTTTCCTCAAAATTCTGAAAGCATCTTCGCATTTATTTAAGCTAGACGTTGTGTGCGGTATGCGGGGTTCTTTTCCATAAGTATTTTAATGTAACACCATGTATAGAGTACCACACAAGATAATTTTGACAACAGGTAACGACACTGACGGAATTTGGACTACGCTTTGGGCAATGAGCTAGGATTGATGCTTTTGAACCAGCAATAGATTTGAGCCCATGGTAAATGTATACATTTAAAAAACCCAAACAATGAACTGGAATTGATGCCGGTTTGGATCTATTTACTTCGCACTGTAGCGCCAACTATTATACCATCTCCGTTTTGGAATAATCTTGACAGGCTTCCGAGTACGTTCGAAGTTCAAACAATTGGGTTGGTCGCGTAGCTTTGGTTGAAATGGACTCCCAATTAGCGCTGGCCTAGCTCAGAGAACTTATCCCCAAAAGAGCTCGTGCTATTTCTCACATGGCCTTCCTGCTTTGCAAAGATTACCATGGGACCAATAAAGCAACCACACACATGAACGGAGATAGCCCAATTAGCTCAACCCGAACCAACTAGGAGAACTAGAACTAAAAAACTTTAAAATTAGGTCAGAAAACACAAAAGCAAGTAAAAATATCATCAGTAACAACGGAATCAACAATAACAGCAACTATGTTAGCAGCACATAGAGAATGGTACAAATGACGACGAATACAATGACAGTAAAGACGGACGACAAACGAGAAACCACTGTCAGCCACGTCAAAACTGAAACTCATGAGGCGTGCAGGCATAGCGAGCGCCAGCGCATCCTAAAATGGAAGAACGGGGAGATATACAGGATGCGCCAGATTTTCGCGCGGTGGAGAAAAATATAAAGAATATCGAGAATTCGATAGTTACTGCTGCGATCCCTAACAAAGTGACCAAAGTTGAGATAATAACGAGCCATCCTGAAGTCCACAAAGTTATCATGGTAGAAAAAGAAAGGAGTAATCAGACGAACGAAGCACTATTGTGTGATTTCATCACCACCTTCGAAAATGTGGCTGGAGTACTGTGCTCGAAAATGGAAGCCAATAACGTCTCCGAAAAAGAAGGGCGCAAAAGCTCACTCCGGATAATATAGTTGCGGTGATGCTCGAATTGGTTGACAAATGGAACCAGGTAGCACATTATGCTCGGGCACTTCTAAAATATAAAAGGGACTCACAGCAGCCGGGGGTGCTGGGGCAGGGGGATAACTTTTCTGGCACTTCCTCTTCCCTCCCGCTAGGAAAGGGATCCCCCAGCTTGATGGCGCCTCGCTGCGTAACAAAACGAGACCTGGCCCGAAGTAATGTGTCAAACGGTTCCAGGCTGGGTTTTCAGATTGACAGGGGAGGTGTTTAGTGGGTAGTCCAGTCGCGCATGGGAGTCCCACACTCTGTGCATAAATGGCATTCACCTCACTAACACAAAAAAAGGTGCTCAGGGTGTTCCGCTGCGCGGAGATTGGCAGGGAATGGAAGAACTAGCAACTCAAGGGGCGGTGAACTTAACTATGGGCATCATCACAACTGCTTGCGTCATTTCTATGCATACTGGTGGTTGACTGAAATCGCTAAAAAGCGAAGGGAGTATCACAAGTTTCGCCATGAGGCTCAACGGGCACGAAACCGTGCCGAGGCATGTATTTGGGTAGCAGAATATGTCGGCCATAAAATGCCTTCGCGAATTGATTAAGAAAACAAGGCTCGCTGCTGGCAAGATCTGCAACGGGTCTATCTCCTCGGCAGTACGACTTTATAGTAGGACTTTTCACCTGTTGATGCGATTACAGAGGTGGTGAGCGAGGTCCAAAATGCAGAAGCACATAGCCAAACCAGGCGGCTAATTGCTCTGTAGGTGACACTCGACGTTAGGTACGCCTTCAACTCCGCTAGTGAAGTAGAATTTCTGGAATCGCTGAAAACAGTTTTCAAGTTCCAAAATATCTGATGCAATTTCTGAGGGACCGAAGCCTGCTTTATAATATGACACAGGGTCAACGATGGATGAAATTTACATTGGATATTGCCTTGCGATCTAACATTCATCGAGGCCTGTGGAATGTGTCATGCCAGGTGAATCTTAGTTGATTGAGTATGCAGATGATGTTGCAGCTCTGGTCGCTGGACGCACCATCAAACAAGCACAAATCAAGCTAGGTATGCTAATGCACCGAACGAGAGACTGTATGAGTGTTTGTGGGTGCAGTCTATTACTGGAGAAAACATGAGTGGCCATCTCGACATAAAAAGAATCCCTAGAGTAAGAATGATCAATATTGGAGAATACTAATCGAATCCAGCGGTGGGGCTACTGATCGACCCGAATACGAGTTTTTCTGAGCAAATTAGGGCAACAGCCGAGAAAGCTGCCTGAGTCAACTTATGGACAGAGTAGCGGGACGTAACCCATCGAGAAGGCAGCACTTGATAAATGCTGTAGGGCCAGTGCTACTCGTACTGTACGGAACAGAAATAAGGGGCTACGCTCTCAGTAAGGACGTGTACCGAAAACGCTTGTAACAGGTACAGAAAAGACTAGCACTGAAGATTGCATCTTCGTATCAGACAATCCCTGACTCGGCGTTGAGAGTTATTGCAAGTGTGATACCTGTTGCCCTCCTTGTTAGAGAGTGCTGTGGTATTCGCCTATGTCGAAGCAAGGACGTGAGGAAGACGATCGCCCGCAAGGACAGATTAGCAGCAGTCTTAAGTGAATTGTATGAAGGGAAGGTGGACTGTGTGGCTCATCCCGGATCTGAGACCATAGCTAAATTGGAGTCATGGTGAGACTGACTTCCCTCTGACCCAGCTTTTGATTGGGGATAGGTATTTTTAATCTTGGTTTGGATTGGTAAGTCACGGTTCTCTGACTGCAGATTTCCCTAAGAGGCGGGGACGATGACTGCCACACATTTTTTGCGGGCTGGAATGGGACCACTATAGGCAGACAGAAGAGCTCACCCTTGATAGTACAGTCGTGTTGATGCTTGGATCGGATGACAAATGGAATCATGTGGCACATTATGTTCGGGCGCCCTAAAAGCCAAAAGGGACTCACAGTAGTCGGGGACGTCGGAGCCGACGAATTGCTTGTCTGGCGATTCTTACCTCTCCTTCTGATACAGAGCAGATCCCCTAGCTTTAAAGTGCCCCACGGCGTAGCAAAGTAAGACAAAGCACGAAGTAATTTGTCAAACGGTTCTAGGTTAGTTTCGCAGGTTGACATGGGAGATGTTTAATACAACTATATCGCCACCGAAGCCAAAGAAGCCGATACAAGTGTTTAACACCACCGACGCTCACATCACTACGATAGGCAAACTCGCCGGAATTAAGGCTCATGAAGCTGAAGGAAAAGTGAAAGCAAAGCAGTCCGGGTTGGGTTAAATAAAAGAAGCTTGAAATTTTCTTACCTAACCGCAAATATTCTGAACTAAAAATAACACAAACAGCACAAACTGATGAAAAAACGTGTTGCTCCTAGAAATCAAATAAGTTCAGCGACTATGGTAAACACCAAAACAACTCGACAATAGAAACGCAATCCGACAGTAACGAAGTAACAATGTCAATGCGACCATTCTGGCTGTGTATCAAAGATAATGCAGCATAGTTGCAGCAAAGAACTACAACCACTAAAACCTGGTTTGAGTCTAGGATGTTCTGCATAAGGTTGAGCAACAGTGTTAAATGACCTGGCCTTGAACTTGGGTTCTTCACCCCAAGTAAAAGATCCGTTGCCTTGAAGGTGATAAAAGAGCCAGCGACGGAAGCAGCGGTCTCTACTTTCGGGTAATCTTCTTGTGGTGTGAAGGAGTTGCGACATTGGGACGAGCAAAAACAGCGTTGGGGCAGCTGGGACAGCGACGGCAAAAAGTGGTGTTGGAAGTGAATCTGGCAGAAGATTTACATTCGAGAAGAAATGGAACGCAATCATATCATCTTTGGCGAACTAAACGATGACGGGATCCCCAACTAGTTAGGTCAAAGAAGAATAGCAAGTTGCAACTTATAATTTGTTTTCTTTGAAACTGTATTGAATTCATTTTAAAATAATTAACCGTGGAATCCTATGAGCGTGTTTGAATTTTTATATTTCTTTGTATATTCAGAAAATGCCTTTAATTTAATTTTTCAGCTGGTCGTCACGTATGGAGTGGTTATTTGGTAGGTCCATTTTTGAATTGCAGTTTACCACAGGAGTCCTTTCCAATGGAGTTCTTTGAATTTTGCAGGATGTAGGTTGAACTTGCGTGGGAAGTTCATGTAAAAAGTGGATAAGGTGAAGTTAAAATCGCAAATTCAGGTTTGAGAGTAGCCGGAAGAGAGTGTGGTGCCGTCAGATAGTTGGGTTTAACCGGATGGGGCGAGAGCCCATTTGTGTATTGGGGAAGAGTAAATGCAGACGTAGGTGTATTCATAGCGTTTGGCGTCAAGTCAACCCCCCAATTGGCTCCTGGGGGCATTTCATGGGTTGGCGAGTGACGCAACCTACGCCATCTTTACGGGTTAGCTGGGATCCCAAGGTTCTCAGCCTGAATGTACGAAGAACTAGTGTAACAGCCCTTACGATTTCGTACAAGAAAATGTAGAATTGATTAATCATATTATTACTAACAAGGTATAGTGAATTTCAGCTGCTCAAGTATTTATCCTTACTGTACTCATGATTTTTTTCCGATTTTTTGGTACACAGGTATCCAATCGCGATGGTGGGGGACCAAATATTTCGTGCTCCACCGCTTCCCCTGCCTTCTTTGTCAACGATATTGTAATCTTAATATTAGACACTAAAAGATCTCATCAATATTTTTCATTTGGTACCCTACTCGACTATATTTGGTGAAATCAAATGTCCATATATGGGGAGACTCCCTTAAAAAGCGTTTGAATATTTTTTTTCTTTTGACTACGGTGCTCTCATTAACTTGAAACTCCTGAGCTGTTCATACAATTTGATCACTGTAGCCTCTATAGTTCCTGAGAAAACTTGCTGTGACGCATTGACGGACGGATAGGTACCGGTATTAATAGGATATTATAAAATTTTTTTTTTTGCAAAACCGTTAAAAACTTATGACATATGAGAAAATCCACCAAAATAATTAACTGCTGGCTTTGTGTATTAAGGATGAAAAACGCAATTAACATTTAATCGGACAACAGCAATGGTTAATCGTTTTGCTCGACTGCAGCAGTGCAGCGATCAAAAGCATGATTCGACTAAATGCCATGAATGCTTAACTGCCGCCACTGCGCTGAGGCGAATCCTAGCCTCGCTAGTCAACGTCTAACTTAGTCGATTACTACTGCTCTGTCGTTCCCACTTGCTCGCTATTTTGACGACCAGCCACCTCAGCGCTGTAATATCATCTCCGACATAACGACCTGATAAATTTGAAGAGGTTGCCCTCGAAGTGAAATCTTCCTGGTCCTCGATCAGAGGCTTTTGATGCTGATGGCGACTTTGTTAAAGAAAATATGGACTCACCGTACTGATTCCGAATCAGGTAAGTAAATGTCTCGGGCCGCATATTAATCAGTTGGTTTGAATATTTTTTTAAGTTATGAAATAATACATTCGTAGACGAAATAGTAACCCTGCAATAATACTGTTTCTTGTGGGAAGGTTTCTCGTGTCAAGGACATTTCAGGCTGGCGTCATATTGGAAAGACGTTATAAATGACGTCATTTGTACCAAATTTTAATGATGTTCTGAAAATGTCGATGCAACGTTCTGGGTCCTTTACTTAACCCGGGTACTGCTGTTAAGACAATACCTTAGAGTAAACCAGATTGCTGCCCGGGTTTTAAAATTGGAGGACACGGTCAATAGACCAAGACAACTGGAGGCACTTGTTGCAAGAAGCGCAAGTCCCAGAGGGTCTGTAGTACTATCAAGAAGAAGAAATGCCAATGAAAGCTCATGCTGGAGGCACCACGTCTACTACATCTGGTACAGTTATTTCTCCAGGCTCAGGAAGGGTGTTTGCAGAGCACTCTTCATCTAAGTCCTTCTCAAATGAAGGGCCAATGGATGGTTATTTTAGTCACCAGGTTTCGTTTTTAATTAATCTTGTTTTGCAGTCGTGTTTTAAGGAGGAGGTGGAAGTCATGATAATACATAAGTGGATGCACTCTTGTTTATAATTCCCAAAAATGATCACTTAGCCAGCTGTGTGGAAAAAAAAGCTTTAAGATCTTTGTCAGAATTCCTCAACAACTGTATCACATGCCATCTAAGTCTACTGTGATCAGGAACCTGGAGGCCAAGTACAGAATATTTTTTGTTTTTTTGGTTGAAAGGTGAATGTCATTTACGCATAGAGTGTGGGACTTCTATGCTCACAAGCGACAACCCACTAAACACCTCCTCTATTGACCCGCAAACTCAGCCTGGAACCGCCTGATATATTACTTCAGGCCAGGTCTCGTTTTGCAACGCCTTGAGGCACATTCAAGCTCTGAGATCCCTCTCCTAGCGGGAATTGCCAGACCCTACGCCCCCGCCTGTTGTGAGTCCCTTTTATCTTTTAGGACTGCCCGAACAAAGTGTACCACCTGGTTCCATTTGTCACCCGATTCGAGCATCACCGTGACTATACTATTCCGGGTGAGCTCTCCCCTCTCCATGTAGAGGTCCCTTTGCAGCCTGTCCCATTTTGTGGACGCAAAAAATGCGTGGCAGGTACTATTTTGATCGCCGGAACAAAACCAACAAACGGAGGACCGTGACTTACCTATTTTGTGCAGGTAAGACTGGAAACCATAGTATACTCAACTAGTAGCCACACTTTTCATTTACCCTGTGTTGCACACTTTTTGAATTTTCCCAGGGGCATTACAGCTGATCCATTTTTGGCGCGCTCAAGAAACAAAGCAAAATGCAGATAAAATTTCCGACGCACGTGTTCTTTTACGCATTTCAGAACATAGGAGTGCTGCCAGATCCTAATAAAAAACTAAAAGATTGCATGGAACGAATTTGTTTTTCGGCAATGTTATTCATTTTTTAGCTCTGGTAGCCCTGAAATCTCTCATCGAAGCATATGTTTATATTCGCGCCATTCCTCGCATTAGCGTTTACCATCTACCTGCTACCGAAGATTTATGGCTTGCTGTTCGGCTTGTGTTCGGATTCTTCCGGAGGATTGATGGAGTGTGGTTACTAGTTGAGTATACTA
Source organism: Odontomyia ornata (assembly GCA_963969285.1). Classification (NCBI taxonomy): domain Eukaryota; kingdom Metazoa; phylum Arthropoda; class Insecta; order Diptera; family Stratiomyidae; genus Odontomyia; species Odontomyia ornata. The sequence continues at coordinate 114,415,386 of OZ017738.1, forward strand.
TGCTGGAAACACCCATGCCCACTCAAAAGCTGGGTCAAATAGAAGTCAAATACACCATGCTTTCTGTTTAGCCACGGTCTCACATCCAGGACGAGGCGCGCAGTCCGCCTTTCCTTCGTGCAATTCACTCAAAACTGCTGCCAGTCATTGAGTACGCACTCTGTCTCCTCGCGTCCTCATTTCAACGCAGGTAAATAGCGCGGCACTCACTAGCAAGGAGGGCAAGAGGTACTACGCCTGTAATAACTCCCGACGCCGAGTCAGAGATTGTCGGATACGAAGATGCAATCCTCAGTGCTCCTCTTCTATGTACATGTGACAAGCGTTTTCGGTATACCTCCTTACAAAGAGCGTCTCTCACTCGGCGCGTTAGCATACTTAACCTGAGTTACGCCCGTTCAACGATGCGTCCAGCGATCAGAGCCGCAACATCACCTGCATAGCCGATTAAAGGCGACTCGTCTGGCATCTCGAGTCGTAAGATACGTACACAGGTCTGAACCAAGGATAGATCCCTGGACAACACCCGATGTAATGTAATGTAAGTACAAAATATTAAAAACGCAAGCAAAAGCCATATGTCTCACAGCTGATTTGTGGACAGAGAAAACATGATTCCTTTTTTGGGATTTAAAGCCCATTATCTGAAGGGCAAGTGAAAGAGTTTATTTGTATTTCCCACCGATGAGTAGAAGTTTGTCCTACTGCTATTTATGTGTCTGAATTTTTATGAAAGACGTAAAAATGTAGTTTCAGCTGAAATCGATGCTCACCTAATGTTCAAGAGAAAGGCTTCTGCTAATTTACAAGAGGAAATCAGAGAGATATGCATTGAATGTAAATTGATTATTTCAAAGTGAGCGGTTTCGTTTACCGACGAGGGTATAAATATGAACGAAGCCGCTAGATATGACTTTAGCACAGAGAACGCGTTGGATGTGGCTCTCATCTGATCAACGGCATTAAGCCGAGACTGCTTGGTCTTTTTCAGTCGAAGGCACTATTTAAGAGGAAGGTCTATAATGATGACAATGACGACAACATTCCCGAAGACGAAGATGAGGCTTTCGACATTGCTTATTTGGAGGTTTTCTGCATTGCTTATTTGGAGGCATATTTCTTTGATACAAACGAGATGAAAAAGAAAAAAACATGACAATAGGAGCATGTTTGTGGAGCCGAATTTGAGCCCCAAAGAACTTTTTAATAGAAACAGTCTTCTTTCGACGTTGCAGCAACATTCTATTGCTAAAAGTGACGAAAATTCTGCGCTTTCTTCAACAGAAAAAATAATTTGCATCTGCTGAGTCAAGCGACGTCCTGAAGCCCTTGGAAAATGCGATGAATATTTTGGGACAGGAAAAATTTGCTACCATATGCTACGCTGTCCCACTTGCAAATGCTATAAAAAAGGTTTCCCTTCGTACGTTAATTTTTATTCCCTTTCAAACAAAGTAATTTTAGGAACTGACAACATTGCTCCATTTAATTTTTTTGTTATAGTGCCTAAAACCCGTTACACCCATTAGGTACAATTTGAAAAGGGATTTTCTAACGAAAATTGAGCTATTGACTATCTTCACTGCGGTGATATTCCTTGATCTAAGGTTTAAGCAGTAGTAATCGCTGAGTAGCCGCAGCAGTAATCAAACATATGTATAAGTGAGGCCAATTTTCGTAATTTAGCTAATTTAATTTTGGTATTATGCTTTGATTGTAGATGCAGTTTACCGTTAAACTGAACGGCCAATCTTAAGCCTTTGACGAGAAGTGCTACCAAACAAGCCGCTGCTGGTGAGACAGAAAGCGGCACCACCGCTAACGACCTGTAGTTCTCGGTCGACACGATGGTGCATACAGGATTTGTGGGGACCACTTAGGGTTACCAGGAGTCAAAATTGAAAAGCCGGTTGCATGCAGTAAAAAGTTATGACTCCTGTTAAAAAAGCCCGGTCTTCAGCTGATACGAAAACTAAGTGCATTATAAGTAAATTTTATTACCATTTATTTAACTCTTTAAACATTATATTTTCGCTCACTACTAAAAGCTTTCAGAAAGTTTGATTTTAAGTAAATTTCACTATGAAATTCGGTACAAGTTATGTCTTTCAACTGATAATCTGTCCTCTCCTTCGTCCACTGCGAAGTCATAAGTGAAAAAAATTTGCTCCACATTTGCGTTGTGTGGCATAATACAAAAAAAGTACTGAGCAATTTTTAGTAATTCTGTAAAAACAGCTTCTGTCATTGCACGCATTGAAGAAAATTACCCACTGTTTTTCAGCTAACTCATCATAAAAATCACTTTGGCTAGTGTGAAGAAAATTTTTTGATAGGCAGAATTCTTCAAAGAGTTTAATATCGTCAATACTGATGCCCTTGTCTCTCAAAAATGTAATGAAATCTGTAATACTATCGAATTGTAGCTCCTGATCTTCCTCAATAGCAGCCATTCAAAGCGTTGAAATGATTCCAAGGTTTTATCCAAATATGTATGTCATTCATACTTTCTGGATACATTAGTCTAATTTCGGTATTTATTTTGTGGCGCTTGTCTTCATTTATTTTATTTTTTTCAAAGAGATCTCGCATCGTTAAAGGAACGAAGTCATATTTAATTCTTTGACTTAGTGACTCTGTCGTTCCTTTAAAAGTAGAAAGTACTTCAACAATTGAGTTTTTCTCCTTTTCCGGTGACGCTGTTCTTGAATTAAATGTAGCCATCAACGAATGAAGATAATACAAATATATTTCGCTGGTATTGCTCTCAAAAAACTTCTTGATCAGAACTGGATGCATTTCTGTTGTCAAAAAAAATTCTTTTAAGGTATCGTATAATTTAAGAATCGTTTCGATTGCTGGAAGAAGGCTTAGCCACCTCGTCTTACTATGATACAGCAATTTCTCATAATTAATCTCAATATAGCTGCATAACTCTTCCAGAGTTTGTGTTCGTACAGAATACACCGAAAAGTGATTGAAAATTATCATCACCAGAGATTCAACGTCGAATTCCAACAGATCTGTAGCATGAAGTATTGCATTGTGACGAATATGAGCTGGAGAACCAACACCAACAATCTTTGGCTCCAAGTTCTGATTTAAATGAGAGATTACATTGTTACCTGGATTTCTTGCAACTCCTCCAAAATTCACATTCATCAAAAATCATACTTTTCGAGAGTAGTGAGTAAGTGATTAGCAATGGTTATCGAAGTTTCATTTTCCAATGCAGATAATTCCAACAATTTACTTTGCATCCCGGTCTTCCAATCAAAATACTGGATAACGACGGGAAATATTTTGTCAGCGTTATGATTGCTGGCATCTGTCGCAACCCCAAAAGTGAAATATCTTGTAGGATCTGTAGAAAAACTTCAACAGAATGAGGTACAATGACATTAGTAACAATTGCCTCCGATTTTGTCCTCGCACAAGCTAAGTTTCTGGCCAATTCGGAATCAGAAAATAGTTCCCTTAATAACGACGAAGTGCAGTCCATGCTTTTGTATCATTGACGGTGTTTGACTACGTGAAATGCGAGTGTGGTATCAACTGCCCTGCCTTTATTACCTTGCTTATAATCAAAACTGGCAAACTTAGTTGTTGGTGCACTTATTCGCTGTTGTGGTTTGTGTTTTTTGGTATGTATATGTTTTTCGATGTCAGCAGTACCTTCGTACCCGATAGACACAAATGAATCATAAATACCGCACTTGACTTCTTGCTCGTTTCTTCCTTCTCTTAAAAGACGAGTATTTTGCCTTCAGTAGATCTGTGAATTTACAGCGTTTTTTAATTGAAGAGGTCATTGCTATGTATAATTTTTATTAACGTAACTCGTGTAAGTAACCGTAATGCAAAAGAACTGTAATGAATCGGTCCTACGCCACTGGCGACTAATTCCTATGCAAATTTACTACCATATGGCTTCCTATCTCACGTCAGTTTTGACGACTTCCCATCCCACTTCAGTTTTGTCGGGGAATGGCAAAGTGGCAGTCTGACTCAGTCATATGGGAAAGTTAGTGGGCGATATTTCAGAGAAAATTTTTGAAGAGTACGTGCACGCTCTAAGTTCCAGGTTGATACGCCTGAGGAAATAGATAACTTAAAACTGTCTCGCTATCGTGAATGTAATCTCCAATGCAAAGTCTACGTTGGAAATTCGGGGTCACCTGCGTCGAAATATGAAATTGAAAATGCATTCAGTTAATATGGTCCATTAGGAAATGAGTGGAAATAAGTCAGGCAAGCAACAGTAGACGGGGCAAAAACCAAATATCGAATGCGTTGTAATTTCGATCACCGTGCATCGTTTGCAGTGCAATTTGGCTCAACAGCTTGGCTGTTTTGAAGTCAATTTCGAATGGCTTCGGCTACGAACGGAGTACGATTGCTGTGACAAAACCAAATGAGTAGTTTCTCAGCGACAATGATTTTGCGTTCGGCTTCGAAATAGCAAGACAATCGCCTTCACCGTTCGGCGAAATAACAAAGCCCTGAGTGTTGTCTCAGTGCGTTGCAGCGGTTGTGATATTCAGTGATAGGCCATAAGATCCAAAATAAACAATCTATGGTGCATGGTGCAGGAGCCCGATTTCGAAATTAATTTTTGCAATCATCTTCGCGGTATCTGTCATCCCGTGTTTTCCGATTATATTGTCCAGAAACCTTTCCATATCGGCAATAGTGCGCGGGTTGCGGAATTGGCGAAATGCTAAGATGAGTTATGAATAGATCTGATAGTGGCTGTTGGGTCTATGTGCAAAAAAACCCGTAATGACCACTTTAGTGAGTGGTGGAGATGGTTCCCTGATTTCAATAATCTGCCAGAACCAAACAGTTTGAGCTCAGTAGAAAGTGGTATTAACTTTGGTAAAAAAAGCAGCCAACAACCAACTCGCAAGGTTAAACAAAAAAAAACTAAAAACAATCAGAAACATTCCAATGATTCTCGACCAAGAAATACTATACGTTTATTTTCTATTCTATTTATTCATAAAGCATTTACTAGCTTCTTGCTGAATTCTTAGATAAACATGTTCTATAAGAGTACGAGTATTCTGACTTCCAAATTAGGCGACAATATTCATAAGTAGAAAGATCAATGTAAAAGGGCCATGGAGCATTTATAACGTTCAGTATCCGTAAACTAATACAATATCATTGGGATCAATCAAAATTTCAACCAATTAATTCATTCCATTTACTACGCTAGCATTTACTTTACCCTTTTTGCTAAGTGCCTTTAACTTTTTAAGGATAACATAAAAAAAAGATGATTAAATAGAGTAAATACGAAAAGTTTAAGCGTAAAACGGGCTTTTCAAAATGTTGTCAAATTAATAATTTATGAAAGAGAGGAAGGAAGTAATTATATATTTTCTGGTTGTACCGTTATGAAATGTTAGACATAAAATGAATTTTATCTCGTAGATAATTGCTAGTACAATTAAAATCTAGTATATTCGTATAAGCGATACAATAAAGAAAGAATTCAAATGATTTTATTTAAAATTATTGAAAAGTTAATTGATATTGTCGAGTTGGTTGATAAGTCAAATGCTCATATGTAACAATAGTTTGCACAAACAAACCACACACATATGACTTAAACAATTTCGTTGTGAAAAAGGTCCTGAACTATTTAACTTGAAGAAAATTTTAAAGTATAACACGACTTTCCTTTCCAGCCTGCCCTAATCTTTCAGCAGGAGGATAGCGAAAGTTGAGAGGGTAGGGTTCTAGGAATCCGCGGATGACGGTTTCGTGTCGCGTGCGGTACGCGGTCCCATCGTTTGCTTTGCATTTTTACTAGAGAAGAGTTTTTCAGATTTAAATTAACGTAGTATATTGTCCGGTTCCGCGTTGGTGAACTTCGGGAACGCGAAATTAAATCTAGTTTCTTGTTGTTGGCTAGATGATAAGAAGGAATACGGAATAACGTAAAGCACCTTTCTTTTCCGTATGTTTGTATGTGTATGTGAGCCGGTGGCTGAGTTGTTGTTTTTCGGACTTTTGTCGTCGTAGATTTTTATTAATTTCATGATTTTGTGGCATACTTTGAATGATGAAAATTATTTAGTTTATGATAACTCAGTAAAATATTAAATGCAATTGGCTGGGAGGCACGACGAAAAATTCGGTCTTGGACAAAATCCGGGCAGAGTCCGGTGTAAGTTTTTAAAAACCGGTCTCGACCGGATTTATCCAGTCAGATGGTAACCCTAGGACCACCAACTTCGAAGGCGTCAACACCATGCCGAGTTAGCTCAAAACCTATCTTGCAAAGGTTGCAGTTGATCGCAAGTTTTCTCCCAATCCCTTCGAGACATGGAAGCTGATGGCACCAGGGTTCGAATTTATGGCAGGGTTAGCTTTAGACTACTTACCCGTTTTTGCCATACCAGTACCATGTGAGTGGCTTTTTTGCATGCGGGTGATATTTTTACTTAGCGGAGAAATCGACTGTCTTATTCATCGTAACCTATTAGTATTCTAAAAAATTGCTAATCAAATCAATCATGTATACCATATGATTGATTTGATTAGCAATTTTAGTGTATCGAATATACAGAATTGTGTTTTTGAAATTTGTATCTTAAGAGTATCACAATGAGGTATAAACTCGTAAAACACAATTGTGCATATTCGATAAATAAATATGATATGGAGAATATCCTCTAATATTATAGGAAATATATCCTCTTATATAGGGAAGTAAATCTGTTTTTATCTCTAATGCATAATTAAGTTGTATTTATGTATTCATGTTTTTTTGTCGTTTAGCTTTTGCTCCGGCATTAGTAGAAGACAGTGTTATATTTTAAACATGCAAAATTATTGATTCTGGGATTGATTTTGAGTTGACTCAAAAAAGTTTTTCCATATATCCTAAATCGTTATCAATGAAAAGTGAGATTGATTCTAAGCATGATAGGGTCTGCCAAGTCTGCTGCAACTAATTTAAACGAGAAACAATAAAAAACGCAATTAATTGGTTAATCAATGATGTACCATAATTAATCGGTTGGGATCGAGCAATTAATTTCATGAGTTCGACTATTGATTAGTCGATGGAAAAAATTAACTTTCCATCCCTATTGTTTATAACTATGATAATAATTTCTAACTTCATTGCATTGTAAATGATTCAAACATTTTCAATTAAATATCTGAACACTTCAGTATAGGAAAATTTGGAAACAATTTGGAGTGATGAAATAAGACAAGAATTTGTATGCATGGTAAACTAAAATATATACAAACGGAATTTTCCGCCTACTTCATAATGAAAGGAAAATTAATCAAATTAGTCGGAACTAGGACCAGGATTGAAAATGGAAAATCATGGAATTGAATCAAATGATTTCCTATCAAATGAGATCTCAAAACTCATTTACAAATTCAAGTCATATACTCAATCAATCCAAGCAACGTGTCGGCCTTAAAACCGACATTTATAAATGACAAACATTTACAATATATCCTTCTTCACCGGCACATACTGAAATTTTGTTGGCACAAACCACATTTTAATCCTAACAAATTTACTATTCTTCCTCATTCAAGGAAACAACAAATGCTTTCGGCGCAACGCTACCGTCAACGTAAGGAAATTGCAGGACATGTTTTACAGTTAAAACTGATAATAAAAGAAGAACCCAAACACGATTTCGAGTCATCTTTGACATGACCTTTTTGTCGGGCACTATTAAAGGATTCCTAAGGAAAGTCTATCAGGCTTTCATCCTGCATGTAGGGAATGCTTTAACTCGCTGGGCAACAGACATCTTTAATTAACAGAATATGTGAGCATCAATTTGTCATGTTAGAAAGGTGGGAGACATACATAGAAGTCAGTGAGCCGCAAATAAGTACTTTGAATGTCACGCAGATGTGTGTACACACTAACAGATTGAACCACGAAGTGGGGCTTTCGTCTCGTTAATTAAATCTGCGGAGAAAAGACAGTTTGCCACTTACTTTGGGTATTCCTTGAAGGATAGAGGGTAACTTGCTTATATATTGTTCTGACTTTGACGGTTACACTCAATTACACAGAATCGCATGTAGAGCAAATTTCATCTTGATTCTGGGTTCATTAAAGATTAAACAAATTATGCTTGACTGTGTCCTTGTGGTTGATCCATTTACGCAACATATTTGCGTATTGTAAATGATATCGGGACGCGATTAGTAAAAGTTCTTTAAATACTTACCCTATTCTCTTTATTGTCCGTAGAAAATTTCAGTTCTGATTCTATTCCATTTAAGATAATGGAGATATTTTGTTCGCTCGATTCAGTCTCTGGAATGAAGTAGGAAAATAAAGTTTGTAATATATGTGGAAACCAATCAAGAGAAATTTTATTATTACCTGGACCATCATACGCATTTATGCAGTCCGACGTTCTGAATTGTGAAACCAAGGCCGCTTTACCTACTCCTGGAGCTCCTACCATTGCTACATGAAAAACTTCTACTGGTCCATTGCCTGTGGGCAAAATTTCTTCATTTGTTGGTCCCGGGTACATGGGGCTTGTTGGTGCTAAACTATTGCTACGCGATCTACGGCGGCGAAATGAGTCGCCCCTATTGATAATACCTATAAAGATAAAAACATATAATTTATAAATATCAGCACGAAATAAACATCGATTTCAAGCTTAGCAATTTCTTCTCTAAATTGACTTCTTAGGAATTCTTTTTGACGGATATATTAGTGTAGGGAACGAGTAATAAAGTAACCATACAGTAGAGCTAAACGTCGAGATTCATTATTCGTCGATGCCAGTTGGCCTTTTTATGTCTAATTAATAATTCGCAAATCAAATCATTTTAAGTTTGATCTCAACCAGAGTGTTTTCTTTAGTCGAAGGGATAAGCTAATCCTAGAAATCGGGAGCTCAGCCGGGATATGGAAAGAGAGTGAGTTTAAACAAAGACGAATCGTGCTGCAGACGATGAAAAGGCGACGCGTTGAAGAGAAATCAAGACGGCAAGACGGAACCGCGGGTGACTTTTTTCGTGCAAAAACAGAAGGCGAGGTAGTGTTTCATTTAACACTGAGTATTGTAACGTACGAGTATGATGTGTATAACCTTACGGTTGCATAGCTGAAAGACATATTGAAGGATAAAAAACTCAGTTTGTCGGGAAATAAAGCCAAGCTAATAGACAGGCTCATAACTGCCAATCCAAGAAGAGAATGGATAACTGAATTAGGCAATTCTTACGACAGAAAATAAAGTGAAACCGAGAAAATAAAGAGGAGGACGGGGGTATAACGAGAGAAAGAGTTAGTCGAGAAGAAACTCACTGTAACTCGTCACGAAATCGAATGGTTGTGTGAAGTGCAGAATCGAAATAACGAGGTGATTGTAAACGACAGTCATGGTCATGTTGCCGATATTATAGGAACCTCAACCGAACGACGACTATTCAAGCAGTATCTACGATGACAAGCATAAAAATAACGATGCTGGTGGAGCTGTTCAGTGCCCTCTCCTGTCAAGCCGAGACATACAAAACATGGGAGAGACAGATTATGTTTTTGAAAGAAGCATATAAACTCGACAACTTCAACATAAAAATTCTTATCGGGACATAACTCAAGGGTAAAGCCATGGAATGGTTTCATTCCAGGCCCGAATATATCGTGCTGGACCCTAAAAGTCTTCTAAGTCAATCGAGGAGAATGTTCCATCATTGTCTGAATCAGATCGCAATGCGACAAAAATACAAAAACTGAACATGGAAAAAATACAGAACATTTTCATGATTATGTGCATGAGAAGACAATTCTTGCGAATCATCTCAGCATGGACAATGACGAAATGCTCGGCTACATTATCGACGGGATTCCAGATACTCAGCTGCGCGACCTTTCCCGTATATAAAAATTAAACTCGATACGAGGGTTCGAGGAGGTATCGCTGCGCGACAGGAATTTTATGTCAAATTCGAATGCGAAGCAAGACGACAAAGCGAGTGGCGGTAACCGTGAGAACGACAAAGTGACAAACGGTAAGATTGAGACAGGTGAGAAAGATTTATTCGACGAAAGAGACGCGTCGAGCGAAACTAAAGAACGGGGTGTTAAGAAAAATTGTTATAATTTCGGTCAACGCGATCATATCATCACTAATTGTCCGACGAAAAATAAAGGAACGAAATTATTCACGTGTGGCAAGTACGGACATATGGCACTGAAATGTGAGAACAGAAGGAAAGATGCGGCCAAGAGTAGCCGTGCAATAACTCAGGTGAAATTGAGCGACTACGATAAGTAAGTTTTGATTGATGGTGCCCCGATTGAAGCTATACTCGATAACGAAAGTGACTTGACGATTATGTGAGCAGATTAGTATGTGAAATGAGGCTCTCCGCGTTTTGGGAATAAGTCAATTTCATTCCGGGGGATTGGAAAGGAGAATGACGCGACGTTGGGAGAATTTCGAGCAAAGCTGACGGTTGATGGAAACTCGGACCCGATTTTAACTCGTGTAATTTCCGAAAATTTGCTAAGGCATAAATTGTTAATTGGTCGCATTTTTTTGCACGTGATAAATTTGACGATGAAGCGCGGTAAAGCAACAATCAGTCCTTTGGCCGAATGGTCTTCCGCGTACGATGAAGAGCCAGGGATATTTTGAGTCAATGTAATAGAATACTATGATGTGGATACGACAGACTTTCGAATATTCAGGACGAAAAGTACAGAGAAGCTATTCAAGCCCTCATCAACGATTACAAGCCGGTAAAGTCTCGCGACGTGGGAGTAAAAATGACACTTATATTGAAAGACGACGAACCTGTATATCAAAGAGCGAGACGATTGGCGCCGCACAAGCGAGAACTGGTCAATGCTCAGTTTAGCGAATGGATAGACAACAGGATTGTTTGACAATCCGTCTAGGATTATGGGTGTCCAGTTGTCCTAGTAGCAAAACAAGATGGTTCAAAAAGACTTTGCGTTATTTGACAATCTGTCTCGGATTATGGGAGTCCGGTTGTCCTAGTAGCAAAACAAGATGATTCAAAAAGACTTTGTGTTGACTATCGACTCCTGAATACAAAAATTATCAAAGACAGGTATCCACTACCGCCAATTGAAGACCAACTGGGCAGGCTGCAAGGTGCGCGAGAGTTCAGCAGCAGTATACTGCTTTCATAGTACTTGATGATTATTTCGAATTTATAAGAGTACCATTCGGTCTCTGCAACTCACCAGCTGTTTTTCAAAAATTTATGAACACCGGATTTCGGGAGCTTATTCGCGAAGGTCTCGTGTTGATGTATGGACGACTTGATCGTGCCATCAGAAGATTATGACGGTGGACTAGAGAAATTAAAGCGTATATCGAAAACTGCGAGCGAGACAAGCCTTATCGTGAACTGGAAAAATATGCATTCCTTCAGACAAAAATTGAATTTTTGGGTCACATAATTGAAAATGGACGTATCCACCAGAACGAAAGAAAAATCGTAGCTGTTGCGAAGCTTCCGAAGCCGAAAGATGTTCGACAGATTCAGGGGCTTTCGAAGCCAAAAGATGTTCGGGTTTTTCCACGAGCTTGTCGATAAGTCGAGTCAGAAGTATTAGGCTTTCAAAGTACTTGATGGTAATTTCGAATCTATGAGAGTACCGTTCAGTGTTCTTCAAAAATTCGTGTACATCGCATTTTGCGAGCTTATTTTCGAAGTTGTCATGTTGACGTACATGGACGACTTTATCGTGCCGTCAGAAGATTATGAGAGCGGACTAGAGAAAATAAAGCGTGTATTGAAAACTGCGAGTGAGACTAGCCTTATTGTGAACTGGAAAAAGTGTGCACTCCTTCAGACGAAAGTTGAATTTTCGAATCACATCATTGACTTTGGACGTGTCCATCCAAGCGAAAAAAAAATCATAGCTGTTGCGAAGTTCCAGAAGCCGAAAAATGTTCGACAGATTCAGGGGTTTCCGAAAGTTCGTACCCAGATATTCTCTTATAGCTGGACCGCTGTCGAACTTATTGAAGTTGAATGTAAAGTTCAAATATGCTAACGCCCACCGTGACGCTTTCTGCATCTTAAGATTATTTTGAAGATTCATCCAGTTTTGAATCTGTACTGCGTAGGCGTAGATACGGAACTACACATCGATGCGTCGAAGCACGGTGATAGGGCATTATTGCTCCAGAAGACAGTGAAGACAAAGCATTGCTCCCAGTACAATATGCTAGCGGAAAGACGAAGCCGGTGAAAGAGAACTACCCATACTATGAGCTCGAGGTGGTCGCGATTGCAAAAGCGCTCAAGAACTTCTGGATGTATGTACTTACTCACGATTCCGTTCAAGATTGTAACTGATTGCCGCAAATTTGCTCTTTCTATGAATAAGTGAGATCTTTGCGTGTGTGTGAGATGAGTGCTTCAGTTAGAGGAATTCGCGTATAGCATAGGACATCGTTCAGGCGAACGCTGCCGGTGTGCATGCTAATCGAGGAGATTGACGATTGATTGTTGCCGAGATTGAAAAAAGTACAGCAGGAAGATGCAGAGATCCGAAGAATATTCGAGCTGGCAGACAAGGACGAAGCTCGAAGTTACATCGTTCACGTTGGCGTGCTGTTCCAAAATGACGACGGGAATTTACGACTTGTAGTTCCAAAAGGGATACAGACGCAAGTTATCAAAATGGTACAAGAGAGAGGTCACTTCTCAGTGAGCAAACCGGAGGCTCTCGTGAAGAAAGACTATTGAGTGCCAAGTCTTCGTGCCAAAGTCGAGCATACTGGCAGAAAAGAAGCAAGGACGACAAGAGGGATATGTAAATCCCATCGACAAGAGTTAATTCCTTTGGATACTTTTCACGTCGATCATTTGAGACGTTTGGCGATGATAAGGAAAAGTTACCGACATATCTTTGTCGTTATTGACAGCTATTCAAAATTTGCATGGTTACACGCAACCAAATCGACAATGATGACTGAGGTTTTCGATCGCCTTACGAAGCAGTCCTTGACGTTTGGGAATCCAAGAAGAATTATATCGAATCGAGGTACTGCGTTCACATCAAATGATTTCGAGACTTACTGCAACAATGAGAAGATTCAACATGTGCTGAATACAATGAGAGTCCTGAGAGCGTACGGTCAAGTGGAGCGAGTCAATCGTACGCTCATCTCTCTGCTTACAAGATGTCCGCGCCGAAGCTAACACATCTCAGCTGTAATTGAGCACATCTCAGCTGTAATTGAACACAACTCCTCACAGAAGCATCGATACGACACCATTTCGTTTGCGTGTCGGAACCCATGTGCGTATTCATGAAGACCTAAATATTTGCGAGCTTGTCGAAAACGAATGGGTCAACGCCATCAAGGAAAACCGCGACAAAATTCGGTTTCAGGCTAAGGAGAGTATCAAGAAAATTCAAGGGGGGAACCGATGTGTTTTTAACAAGAAAAGACGCAAATGTTTATCAAGAAGGCGATTTGGTAGCTATTTGTCGGACTCAGCAAGGATCGGTTTAAAAAAAAAAATAATTCGATTAGGCAGGAGAGTGCTCCTAGCAGAAGGGCTCCATAAGCATCCTAGGGTTTGAAAGGAATGTCCTGATGATATCAGCTGATGGCTTGAATTATTCGCCCAATACATGTATAAGTAATTGTTCTAATTCATCCAAAACATGGAGGATTTCTTTCTTAAGCACATAACAGCTGCCATTTGTTCCGGCTTAAATAATTTTTCTGAATTCTCGGTCAATCGAACATATTCAAATTAAGCAATATTCCTTAAGTTTTCATGAAAATTCGAGGAAAATAATGGTGCCCAGTTCCGTATGAAATACAGTAATACTTCGATTTACGCCATTCCGGAGTTAAAATAATTTCAAATCTTGTCGCATCATCTTTTGCTTGAGCATTACACAACTCTCGACTACAAGCTTCTTTTCTCTCCCTAACACTACAGCCCCGCTTGGGTTTTTGCATCCTAAAACAAGCGCCTCCAACTGTCTTTCCAATTTTGATATCGGAGCAGCGATGAGTTGTTTTTGCCGACCGAGTCAGTGTTTCTAGTGTTTCCTCGATTTCTCCACTGGTCTCCGCCCTTCAGTTCTCCCAAGAAATATCTTTTTGGGTAGCCATCGTTCATCCATACGATTCACGTAGCCAGCCCATGGCAGCTTCCATAGTCTTACAACCGTTAAGGCCTCCGCTCGTATAAAATTTCATACAGCTCATGGTTGTATCGAGTTCGTCCTATCTAGCTTCGCGCCCATTTATCGACTCAGGACCCGTCTTTCGAAGGCGTTCAATATGTTTGCGGACGCTTGAGCTAAGATCCATGTTTCATACCCATGGCATGGCATAGGTCTTATTACAAATTTGTGTTCCTGTGTATGCAACTGGTCTTCAAGATCGTCAGTACTGGATAAAATATTTTATTTGCACGCTACATTCTTTGGCGTTTGTAATCTCTTTCATTATCGTTTCTTGTTATTTTGACGCCTAAATAAACAAATTTGCTCACATTTTCGATTATGTATTCGCCAAGTATGATATTCTGGGTATTTGAGGTGTTTTTCCTTGACAGCGCCATGAGCTTTGTTTTATTCTCATTGATTTCTAGCCCCGCTGATTTTGATTATAGAACCACTGCCCCCAAACTATTGTTCAGCTAACGTTCAGCTAACGGATTTTGCGGTATGTGGTACCAACACATAACTTCAATTTTTTTTTGGTATATACTTATTTCTTATCTACAGAGTGCCTATTTATTATTCAATTTTTTGCTGTTGTTTATTTGAGTCTTGAAAGACTACTACATAATGTCATCTTAACCAATTAGACCTGATTCTCCTGTATCAAACAAGAAAAAAATCTTCATCTTTAGGATGTAAACTTAACATTACTAAAAATTTTTATAAAAAGACGAAAATTTGTGAATTGATAAAGAAGTTTGATTTACCGGTGCCACCAGTTAGAGCAATTATCAAGAGCAAAGAAAAAATTCTTTTAGCTGTGAAAAGTGTCTAATCTTTAAATTCAATCATCGTTCTTAAACATCATGGTAATATCGCCGAGATGGAAGAAATATCAAAAGTATGGTGTGTTAATCAGGTAAAGGTGGGAAATTCTTCTATTGATAAAAACATCGTGTGCTCTCAAGCTAAACAAATTTTTGGGAGATTAAAAGAGGACACTGGAGAGATCGCTAAAAACCAAGAGCTTAAAGCGAGTAACTGTTGGTTCAACTGATTTGAAAGTCGCTATAATTGGCAAAGCATTACAGAAAGCGGAGAGACGGCAAGTGCCGACAGAGAGGCTTCATAAAGCTTGGTTGGCAGCTTAACTTTTGAGGACTGGTTTGGTCATCGTTTCATATCTGACGTAGAAGATTATTATCAATCTATACAAATTCCGTTTGAAATGATGCTAATCATCAACAACACATCAGGTCATCCTCCAATAACTTCAACTAGTTCTGACCCACGTGTGAAAGTTGAATTTTCACCATCTAATTTAACCTTTTAGCTTCAAACGATAGATCAGAGGCTCATTAAACATTCAAAGCTTACTACACGAGACGATCATTTGTACATCTGCAGGAAGCAATGAGAAAAAACAACGAGCTCTCTACCGAAGTTCAGTATTTTAGATGCGGTGAGAATTATTGGACAATCCTGGTATCAAATTAAAAAAAAAAAACAATTAATGGCGTCTGGACAAAAATGGTTATTGTTTTCATCACTGACATTTAGGTTGAATCGATGCTACTCGTAAAGCCTGAAGAAATCGGTAATGCGATTGTAAAAGTTATCGATCTCGCGAGCTTTTAAAAGTGGGTGGTGATGATGCCCAGAAACTGCTGGATTCCTACGATCAGGAGCTGATGAATAATGAACTCATAGAAACGCGTGCACAAAAACAAGATGTTGAATAACTTGATTATTTACGTCCAGTTCAATCAGAATTCAATTCAATTGTAAAACGGTTGCAATTTTTAGAAAACAAAGACTCCAATGAGTCTACTCAAATTAGAACAAAGAGTGAGGTTTTAGTGCAAAAAATCATGTAGTTCTAGATATCCATCCCCTAAGTTGTGGCTAATAAAATCTCTTTAATTTCCGTTGCCATGGGGGGTAGGAAGCAAAGGTCCTATTTCACAGTTTTTTTCGCATATCTCGAAAACGATACGTCCCATCGAAAAATGTGTTATGATCAAAATTAAAGCTTTCTAAATTTGCTTTAAAAAATACCATTTTCTCCGTACCTGGACCCTAACGTATACGAGATATGAGCTGGCAAAAATGGTTAATTTGCTAAAAAGGCTGGCTGGCATTGTTTGCAGGGTTTTTCTCGGTTAGCTGATGGAGACACTTAGCTATTTTGGCAAAGTCTTTGGCGAATCGTGAATAGTAGGTCGCCAGACCCAGAAAACTTCGTAGTTGGCGCTTGTTGTTTGATGTTGGCCAGCTTTTCACGGCTTCAATTTTATCAGGGTCTGTTTTGACCCCTTCTGCTGATACAACGTGTCCCAGGTATTTTACGTCAGCTGCGAAAAGGGTACACTTATCGGGAAAAAGTTTTAGATTCTCCAGTTGCAATCGGGAGAACACCTCTCTCGATAACAACGATGTCATCTAGGTACATCAAGTAGGTCTTCCAGGCAAGGCCTCGTAGCAGGTATTCCATCAGCCTTTCGAAGGTGGCTGGAGCATTGCAAAGCCCAAATAGCATCACCACAAATTGCCACGATCCGATTCCAACAGAAAATGCGGTCTTCTCTCAGTCCTTTTTGTTGAGTGTTGAAAACAATTTTGCATCGGCTAAAGTGTCCGGGTGGTCCAGTGGTTAGAGCAAAAACCCATAAGGTGAAGGTCCCAGATTATAATCTCCTTGGGAGTAACGTGATTTAGTTCAGGGGATTTTCCGGACAGACTACGAGTGTTCACTCAGTGGTGATATGTACTGATTTAATCAGATCATATCATAGCTGAAAAGTACACGGGAGCATGGAACTGACCATCAATACGGTCATGAAAATTAGATACTCTAACATTCTCTAAGTGAAGGCCCGAGAGGGGCTGTAGTGCTACAAAGAAGAAGAAGAAAGTGCCCATGATGTCGTCGATGCGTGGAAGCGGGTAACTATCTTTCTTAGTGACGTCGTTAAGCTGCCTATAGTCGACACAAAAACGAGTGCTACTATCCATTTTCTTTACTAGAACTACTGACGCGGCCCATGGACTGACAGAAGGCTCGATAACACCTTATATCGGATATCAACGCGCTCACATTTTGTTGCTTGGCTATAGGAAGACGTCTCGATGCTTCGGCTAGGCTCCCTGTGTATCTATGACGTGAGTTACCATATTCGTTCGGCCTTGGTTATCGGGGCTTGTTGAGAACACATCGCTGTTCTTGGTGAGCAGATCAGAGGCTAACTTGAATATATGTACTGGAAATCTGGTCTGCTTCAATATTGCAGACGTGGATTCCCGAGCTTTGTCTGTGTCTTGCCTCCTTTTCTGATGATGGTCGTGAATAGCTTCGAAAGAGGTCTTGGTGGAAATGAGCTGGCAGCTGCCAATGATTTCTCCCGCTTTGATGCTCGTGGTTGAGTCTGCGGTGTTGAGGATTCTAACCGGCACGTATCCGTTCTTCATAGATCTTACAAGGCTTCACCCTACAATCAAACCGCACAGCGCCGACGTCTTCGTTGGCTCTATTAGATAAGATCGGTGGTCTCCAGAATCACCATCAAGCTTGGCCCATGCAATGCTCTCGGAAGATTTCGGTACATCAGTGTCGGCGCATACTACCACATTCATCTTGGGAATTCGGACGCTGGGATCCTCCATCAATACTTCGACATTCCACCATTTCACTATCCGTTTGCCCAAATCTAGCGTGATTCCATGTGGACGTAAAAATCCATACCGAGAATGCAGTCATCCATAATGTTGCGACCAGAAAATTATGTCGGAACGCAACGTCCCCCAACTGTATCTGAAGCTTATTCTCTCCATGGGTAGGTGCAGTTTCTCCCATAGTTGTCCGTAGTGAGACAATTCTGCCCTTGGGAAGCAGTTGTCGCCTCACTTGGTCTGGTCGGATAATCGATCTGGCTGCACCAGTGTCGATTGTTATGGTGCAATGTTCTCCGTCAATTTGACTTGGGAGGTAAAAAGTCTACTTCTCCACGATGTTGTCTTGACACGATGATGGTGGTACTGGGGACTTCGATCCTTCTAGCCAACCTCTGCCTCACGATGTTTGCTCTAACATGTTTCCCGACCCTTCAGTTTGAAGGACTTCCATTCTGGGCTCCTGACTCGGTCTGGATCTCCTCCTAGCTACACACCCTGGACAATAGCTCGGTTTTCTTTCCTTCTTGCAGTTTCTTTGCAGATGTCCTTTCTCTCCGCAAATTCAGCATCTATGCGTACAATTTACCTGCAGTTCTCGCACAATTTCCACCCCCTCACACCTGCACTTGTCTGACACTACCTTGCGAGCCCGGGCAGTGGCACGAGTCACATTTATCGCTGCCTCAAAGTTCAGACTATAAGCAAATGCATCCTTAACCGTTTGCTTTTGAGCTAAACGCACAGCTTGTTGCAATTTCTGGTCCTTTAATGCACTGATGAGTTCTGTTGCTGCATTATCTGCTCTTAGTTGTAAGCTGGGTAAGCCAAAAGTGCCAGTCGCTCAATGTCTTGGGCTAGCTGCTGAAAGGTTTCGCCAGACATCTGCATCCGATGCCGTAGCTGTGATGATCATCTCCATAACGCATGTCAAGCGCATTCATTATAGTAGCCGAGTTTGAGTGCAACTCAACGGGGATGGTCTACAAAAGTTTGGCAGCTAGGCCCTCTTAGAGCAAGAATTAATGCATTTACTCATTCCTGCTCATTCCAGTGAATGAATTGGGTTTTGCAAATACTCCAGACCGTTTGCCCGTCGAATGTTGGTGCTTTCACATTTCTGGATGTGCTTTGCGATGCGGTTATGAGCGGGGCTGCTGTCGCCGCTTCCAATTCCTTTTTCAACTTTTTTCATCTCATGGTTGATTCTCTCCTCGACCTGGTATACCTTTTGCTCGATGCATTTAAATCAGTTGTTCAGACTACCGAGCTCTGCTTTTATTTCAGTTGACTGTTTCTGTAAATCTGCCTTCAAATCACTAGACTATTTCTCCGGCTTCTGCCTTGATTTCGAATACTTGTTGGTCCAGGTTTGCTGATTGTTCATTCAGCTTCGCAGTTAAACTGGATGACTGTTCATTCAGCAGCTCTGATTGTTCATTTAGCTTTGTCGTTAAGCTGGATGACTGTTGTCGCTGCTCTTGCTGCATCAGCATCAACATTAGCATCAGCGCATTTTCTGTTTCCTTTGAGGTCTCACCCGAACCCAGATACACGTCTTCCGACTCGATCGCGTTACGCAAGCGTGCAATCAGTATGGCCTTTGTACCTTGCGTAGCTAGATTTCGCTGTTCCAACTCCTCCTTAAGCTCCGATATGGTCAATTCATTAATTTTTAAATATAAGCTTCGTGGCGTTTTGATTTTTTCGGCTTTCTTCCCACCAGTTTCCACGTTAAATTTCACTTTTGTGTACTTAATAAATGTTTAAAAGTTTTCACTTTTGAAATTTTCTTTCTCTTTTCTCGACACCACTGTCGCGTGCTCCGGTTCGTGGCTGATAAGTTTAAGGTCCCGGGGAAGTGACAACGCGCTGTCTTTTAAAGTAAGTCAAAAGAGTTTATTTGATCGGAATGCACAATATCTCTATCTTATAAATCGCATTTTAATTTACATTTCACTTGTCTTTAAATTTATGTTTCAACTATCTTCAAATGTATCTCTAAAGTTTTTTTTTACTTCACTATCAATCAATATCGCCTTCAGTTCGCGTTCCACTCTTATCTCAGTTTTTACTATCGCGGTTTTACAATTACTCCGGAGTATTCAAGCAATTCTGAATACCCGCAGTGACGTCACTTTCAGATATTGATCATGGATCTACTTGGTCCAGTCTTATGCTTTCGAGTACATTCGTTTACTTCTCTTGGTTGCTTCTTTTCAATCAATATTGATCATGATGTTATTAATAGCTGCGACAACAATTGCGACAGTACATCGCAGAATTGTTTGGACATGAAACAATAATATAAGCCAAGCAAACAGTACTACATGAAATATGCAGTTCACGACATGAATTATCGAACAACCCAATATAAACCTTGGGTTTTCTGATACGCAACAAGCAGTGATGAAGGAACGGTTTATGACAATCACTAACTGAACTTTTATGACCAATTTTTTACCATAAATAATAAGAATGTGTTCATATTTTATACCTTTTGTATATTAAAATAAAATTTTGAAAAGGATATCATAATGTTTATGGATGAATTTTCGTATTATAAATTAGGCTCAATAATTTTGGTGAGGTTTTTGGTGCAAATTACTCTTCCATCCGCTCGGTTACATTTGTCTACTTTCCTTTAAAGCATTGCGAAACGCTTAGGGAAATAGCTTTATCCAAAGACATATAAACGAATGGACGAGCAACGAGAATCCGTGTACTCGTCCATGTGAGAAGCAAATTTGCCACATAAATAAGTTATAAACAACTTACGCTCTCGAAACCATGATTCCCCCTGCTTCTCCTTCCCCTTTTTTTCCAGACAGGTTTTTCTTTTCTCTCTTCAGAAGACTCGTTTCCCCCACTGACACCCGTGCACTCCAACGAAATTTCATTTCACGTGCACACGATCGCGCCTTCGTAATCATTCGGAAAACAATTTGAGTACAAACGGAAAACTCGAACGTCAAAGCAAAAGAAAATCGAAAAGAGCGCGAAACACGCGGATGGAAATTTCGTAAATTTTTGATTAAAACAGTGAATTAAAGTTCCGATTACGTATGCGCGACCTTTAAAATTAAAAAAAAAATTAAATGTGAACGTGTTTTGCCGTAAACAGAGTGCTAAATTAAAAGCATATCCCCTCAAACCTCAACTTCACACAACTTTAGCGAAGGTTGCCAATTGCTTCGGCTCTCACGACCGGTTGCGGATCCAGTAC
Source organism: Odontomyia ornata (assembly GCA_963969285.1). NCBI lineage: Eukaryota > Metazoa > Arthropoda > Insecta > Diptera > Stratiomyidae > Odontomyia > Odontomyia ornata. Next base: position 114,436,478 of record OZ017738.1, read on the forward strand.
GCTCTATATCTATGGCTTTACCCAAGTGCTGACTAAAGGTAAGTCTGCACAAATTAGCCGCGCATTATATTCAAGAGCTAAACATTTCGAATTAATTCAGCCCAAAGTAAAGAGTAAAAATTTCCTGAATATCGCTCATACATCGTTTCAATATACAATAGTTTCAATCATCCGCATTTTTTCAAATAAATTTAATAGTTTTATTGAACTCTATCCAAAAGATACATACATATGCCGACATAAACAAAAATTAATCTATAGGTCAAAACTGTATGTTTATTGCACCAAATCTATAGCCCACCCCCAGAATACATTTTTGACCTAAAACCAAAACAAAAACAAATCTCTATGATTAGATAGACTAAAAGTCATCGATAAAAACTTCTAGCCAAAAATACAGCTGGCATGACATTTCACTTTTTATGAGAGTTTTTATAGATATGTTTTTCTCATAAATTCTCCGACTGATCCCCAGAGCTTTCACGAAATTACAATGGGTCGACAAGAAAACTTCGACACTTTCCTGTAGAAGAAAAAGATGCTTTTTCATGAAAATTCTGATAAGTATTGGCATATGAGCACCTGCAGACCAAAAGACCAAAAAAAAGTACTTTTTACGATGATATACCATAATGTTGGTGGAGATATTAGGAAAATGGAACGAGGGAAAGCAAGAGAAAGGAGTTTTATCCACTTGTTGGATTGAATTATAGCACAATATGATTGTGTGTGTAAAACAATATTAATTATGCTTTATTCGTCTCGTCACCTCAATTTAGATAGCATACAATCACCATCCACAATATTCATCATCGCACATTATTGGAATCATTAGTGTAATTATGTTGGCTGAGGTGTTTATGCGTTTTTTATGGTAGATTGGTGGTTTCGGAATTATGACCTTCATTACCATAATAAACGAAATTGTTACCGAATAGGCACTCATTCGCCCAAAGGTTCCTTGAATCTCTATGCATAAATTCGGCCAGGGGGCGGAATTAATGTTGTTGAATATGGGTGAGACTCATAGCAGCCAAACATTCATTCATTATATTGTCTTGTCAGCCTAATAAATTACAATCAGCGTGAGACCACTAGAACAGCACTTTTAATGATGAATTAAGGTAAAAAGGAAGAAAACATAATTTTGTTGGTCAAGACGGAAGGGGGGGGAGAAATCGGTAAGATTATAGCAGAAATAAATTAACAATGAGTAAGTTGCATGACTAGGTTATTTGAGCTTTTAAATCTTAATAGAGTGTGAGGACTGTCAGAACGTCAGAAGTCACTTTCATATGCTACCTACTCAATTTGGGTTAGTCAGCTGAAAATAATAAATAAAAAAAAAATACGACCGCTCATGTGGTTTTCACTTAAAAATGACTATTAACTGACAAAGATGGAAAACATAATGCTCTCCATATCGATTATCTTCTTATTTAGCACTCGTTAAGTAAACGTAACTAAATACCTGATAAATAAATCAAAAAATTTGGCTAATTTCTACTCTATTGGTTAAGAAACAAGCAAACGTATTTTGGGATCCCATGTCTCGCACTCGTTGCGTGTAGACGTGTTTTTAATTTGCTCCTGTCAAAAATTTTTATAAATTAAAATAATTTTTTAAAAAAATCAATTAGAAAGTAATTCTACAAAAAACTTATTACATAATCGAACTATTCGAACAATTTATCTAGTATCTGGATTTTACCTGTGAGAAAGTTTCAAAAAAGAAGAAAAGTTTTTTTCACCGGGGGGATGCAGGAGCCCGATGGCTTCCCACCGCTGGGGGACCCGGAGCCAGGCATTTCTAAAATTACAAATGATAAAATCATAAAGTGGAAAAACGAACAAGACAACTGTGAGCATGGCAAGCTTTCAAGCGAAGATTATGAAAAAGTAACAAGAGAAAACGCAAGGGTTACGTAACAAAACGATGAGTTGAAACTCCGTATACAAAGTTTGGAGGATATGGTCCGGACGTCATCAAATGCGAGCAAACCAAAAGTGAAGCCACAGAATACACCCGGCAAAGAAGAAACGATATTAACTAGGAAGAATGAGAAAAAGGAAACAACAACAACAAGCAAGACCAACAAAAAAGCAGTACCAACACAGAAGACTCAAATATATAAAACAAAATCGCAAGATACGAGCAAGACATCAATCCATGATTCTGAAAATATCCTGAGCGCAGGAGGAGCGAACGACAGTGCCAATTATTATGCGGTGCTGTCTGCAATGAACGAAGAAATGGACATCGAGATGGATAGCAACGATAGCATAGGTAATATTGATAGTAGTAATAATTTCATTCAATATTTAAAATCAAAACATAAGGAGAAGGAGAAGAAGCTGACCGGTGTGTCTGCTGGTTCTCCTAATAAAATTAATAAGGTAAATGAGAAAGTTCCTCCAATTAACGTTTTTGGGCAGGGTGGTGGAGATATGATTCAGTTATTGGCAGCCGAACATAAAATCGATAACTTTGAAGTTAAGGGAGTGACCGCTGATAAACTCACAATCAAGACAAAGACAGTGCCTGATTTCAAACTGGCGAAAGATGCTCTTAATAGTGTCAAAGCTCCCCACTTCCCATACACGCCAAAGGCGGAAAAAAACAGACCTTCCTGTTGAAGGGCTTGGACTGTGGGGAGAATACAGTTGATCTCCTTTCAATGTTGCAGGAAGCAGCACCAGCTGTTGAGTTCATCTGTGTGAAAAATTTTGCTACAAGGAGGTCAACTGTCGAAGGTACAATGTTACCATTTTATTTGGTCAAAATTTCTAACGACAGCAGTCCGAGTGCCCTCCAACAGGTAAGGTACTTAAACTTCAGAGTTGTGAGGTGGGAACGCATCAAAAAAACTGAGGTCAAGCAGTGTTACCGGTGTCAAAGATTCGGTCATTCGGCTGCCAATTGTGCAATGCACTATCGTTGTGTTAAGTGCAAATATATTCACGCCCCCCGGTGAATGCAAATTGGCTCAGATGGAGCCAAAAGAAAAATTAAATTGTGTTAATTGTGGTATATTTGGTCATCCAGCATCATATCGAGGATGCCCTCGATATCAAGATGCAAGAGTTAAATTTTCCCCAAAACAAACCAAAGTAAATCACAATTTGCTACCCCCAACTTCGTCAAACCCGGGCATCATTTGCACTTGCTGCCAGAGTACCAGCAGACAACAATGTGAATAAAATAAATAATGTAAGTGGCAATAATGAGCTGCTTCTCAAAATCTACCAGCAGCTTGAATCTCTTTCAGATAGAATTAATGAACAAGACCAAAAAATCAATTTCGTTTGTCAACGTTTAGGTCAACATGCTTCAAAATAGTTTGTCATCCAGTCACATTCCCATGGATAGGATTCGTCTCATCTCGATCAACGTCAACTCCATTGTTACTATACATCGGCGCGATTATCTCCTTGAATTCATTGTTAAGCAAAAGCTTGACATCATGCTTCTCACTGAAACCCACCTCAATACATGGCACTTCATGACATTCTAGGAATTTGAATTCGTAAGAAACGATAGGGTTATAGGTGATGGAGGAGGTGGCACCGGAATATTGGTTCGAAGACCCTATTGTTTCCAAAATATTGAAAAAGTCGAATTCAAAAGCTTTGAATCTCTTGAAGTGTCCGTTATCAAAATTTCACTGCCAGGTGGGGATAACCTCTTCGTCATCTCTGCCTATGCAACTGGTGGAACTGTTCTCAAGCTCAAGGAGGAGCTCAATTCCTTGTTTGGAATACTTGAATTGAACAGGCTGCATAAGTATTATATTCTTGCTGGTAACCTAAATACAAAGCATACATCATGGCTGAGCGCCACCAATAATCCAAGAGGTGTATTCCTGAAATCGTGGATAACAGAGAACCAAATTGAATACAGGTGCAATCTAAATGGGTCGGAGCTCCCAACATACCCCAGGACAAATTCATGTATGGACCTCTGCATTGGTGACGCAAGACTTGAATTCAGCTTTAATAGTCCTCAACGGAAACTGCAGGTGCTTCCTTACGATAGCGACTATAACGCAATCGTAATGGAAATCAATCATCAAAGGGATGATGTCTTCCTCATTCCAGTTCAACACGAAAATCATCGGTTGAACTTCAAAAAAACAGACTGGGGAAAGTTTCAAAAGAAGTTTAATCGGGAGTATCAGAAGCAATGTCCTCCTTCTGATGATGGCAACTCTTGCTCAATGGTTCTTAATGACAAGAATCTAACTGACGATGAAATAGACCTCTATATGTCGAAGTTAGAGATGCTGACGTTAGAAACGATTGAGAAAGTAGTTCCTAAGATTAAATATCGAAACAATATGGAAGGATATGAAACACCAACCATCGCAAGGTTAAGAAGATTGAAAAGCCGCCTTCTCACACGCGTCAACAATATTCATCGACGATTTTTGGACTATAACCATACCTCGTTGGCTTTGTTGACATTACACCTGAAGAATGTCCGGAACTTCGTCCGGTCATATTTCAGGAGTGAGGCCAGCAATCAATGGGCGGAAAAATTATGGGGTACTAGCCCACAGGACCCAGACGGCGTGTTTGCGAAAGTGAATAGTATACTCCGCAAGAATTCTCGAGTGAAGGTATCGAATCTTGAAGTCACTAGTGATGAGATAAATCTTCTCGATAGGGCTGGTATCGAAATTGATAGTACGACTCCGGATAGAAATGGAAACAGGACCATTTGTGAAGGATTGGATAATCTTGCCCTGATTGGAACAAATTTTGAATTAGTTCATCTACCAAACCCTGAGAGAGGGAATGAAATAGTTTCAGAGATCGTTGAAGCAAAAGTTTCCGACTTCAAGTCAAGCCTGAACGGCCAATCAATTCTTCATTTCAATGAAACATTAACATCTGACCTCATACCGACCTTGAATCTTATTGATTATTTTGTCAGCTATGAAGACTTGTGTTTCATATTTCGCTGGATAAACAACAAGAAATCGTGTGGTACTGATCGTATTCCAAACGTAGTTCCCCGACATTTGCCTGAGGTTGCTATTAGAAATCATTGCATATTGCCTTCGATACTGTGTGGTTAGATGGACTAATTTTTAAACTCCTTCAGGACAAGTTCCCCAGACACCTTGTCGCCATGATGTACAATATGTTATACGGAAAATCGTTTATTGTAACTGATGGGAATCTTACAACAATGCGCGAATTCAAGGTCTTGAATAGTCTACAGCAAGGGACAGTTACTGTGCCTCTGCTCTTCTCAATCTTCATTCACAAGCTATTGAACGACTTTGATTTTAGCGTCTCGCCAACGCGATCATTGGTGGCGTTTGCTGATGATCTAATCATCTATACGGCAGACCGAATAGCTACAATAGTTCAGAGCAATCTCCAAAAAATGTTCAATGATGTGCAGCTGTACACTGACAATTGGCGAATGAAAATCAATGCGCAGAAGTGTGAAGCAATCTTGTTTCGGACAATGCTGCAGGGGGTCAGTCAAGACCTGAAACGTTATTGAAAAGATTTCCACATCATGGCTGACGAGTGTAATTTAGAACGAGTTCTACATAACTCCTGTGTTCGATACCTCGGTGTTTATCTCGATCAGTATCTGTACTATACTGAACATGTCAAAATCATGCTCAGTAAGGCACTTAAAGTAGTCATGGCCCTAAGAAGACTCTTTCATTCCAAATACATTGATCAAAAGGTCAAAATTATCTGTTACAAGATCCTGGTTTGACCAGTTTTGACATATGGATGTCAGATCTGGTACAACCAGAGTGCTAGTACTATGGAGAAATTAAGAGTTTTCGAAAGGAAATGTCTTCATGCATGTACTGGTTCGAACAGAAAGCCTGAGACGGATTGGAAACATTTTATATCGAATAGAAGAATTTATCAAACTGCTGAAGTGACGAGAGTCGATGTCTTTATATTGAAACTTCTTCGGAATCATATCGCAAGATATGTGACTGTGAGTGAAAACCCTTGAACTTCACAGCCGTTCTACCCTACAGACGGGTATATAGCGACTTGCCTCGCTACTGGCTTCATTCCTCCAGAAGCATTCGTGTATTTGGACATGAATCGATACGTTTTTGATTCTGACGGCGTCCCAGTCATACATCACATATATCGACGGGCCACCGATAAGAAGATAAAATATCCTCCTAATTTGAGTTCGCGAGACCAACAATTCCAATGGAGATACTCATTTGCTAGATTTGTTGAAGCTGATCGAATTGAGACGGCGCAATCCAGGTATTGGTGGCTGAATGGCAATGTCTAAATTATTCGTGTTTATTTTCAGTTTTTGTGTTTTTCGTTATTTTGTTTTTGAGTTTCATCTCATATGTTATGATGACACATGTTATGTTTATTTTATTAGGTTAGAGATAAGATTAGACGCTTAGGTTAGGAACATTGTTATAGAATTTTTTGGTATAAGATAAAGTTTTTGATTGGATTTTATTAGAATTAAGTTACAACATATTAGGTGTAGGATCAAAGTTTCACAGGTGTGTTTAAATTATAAATAATTTTAGGATAGTTTTGGTTGGTTTTTTCTCCTTTTCCCAATTGAATTCTAAAAATATGTAATAATCTTAATTAATTGAATTTGCTATAGTTTTTTTGATGAAATGTGTTAATGATAACGTATAACTTAGAGAGCCATTTGGGCCATTAAGTTTTTGTATGTTTAGTGTTTGGAATTTGCATTATATTTTTTGAAAATTTATATCGATTAGTATTAAATAAAGCGCTTTTGACTTTGACTTTGAAGCAAACTTATTTAGGGAATGAATGATATTTCCATTGAAAAAAATTTATGAAATACATTGTTGGTTTTTATACGTTTTAGACCAAAAAATGAATAATTCAGATGCGAATCCAGTTGAAATAAAGTGAAAGGTTTTAGACATGGTGGATATACAGATTCTCGTTGGCTCACCCTAACCAAGTAGAATCAGCCACAGTACTAAGATGATGTAAAGTTGATCGCTTCCTTCGGGTGCATCCTGGGTAATGCCGATGGCTGGCATAAAAGTTGGTCTGATACAGCTTTTGTTAACGGTTTCATGAATAGGACTAACGATTTAAAATTGTGGTAATTGCAGGGGGAAAGTTTTCGGTCAGTTTTGATTGCAGACATCATCTGCAAGCATTCATCGAGTTCAACTTGACCATTCATATTAGTGTTGATTTCTTCAAGGATCTCATCCAATTGTTCACCATTGACTGTTTGATTTTTTGTTCTTTGCCTATTAATGGAAATCGCTACAGTTGCAAGAGTTCGCTTAGCGAGGTGGGTCTCGGACTTTTCATAACTTTACTGGGACTAATGTCTTATTATTTTCCTTGCTTACAGCCAGTGGTGCTTTATTAATAATTGTATTATTTACTTATTATTTTTTTGAGGATCAATATTGCTTTTAATTAATGCTTTATTCAATACATTCGCATTTGGTTCCATTAATATACCCTTAGATGTTAATTGAAAAATAGCATTCACATTTATTCGCACTTCTCTTTTTCGCGGTATAATTACCTGCGATCTTTTAAACTGATAGTTGGTTTTGCTTCAAGTGCAAGCATGTCACTTGCAATATCAAATAGCTGTATTGGTCTTACATCCCAGCTAGGGTGTCCCTTATTTTTCGAAAAAAAATGTTTAATGCATACCCTCTAAATTTGTTCCACATGTAATGAAATGCTCCCAAAATAAAAGTTAACTCAATCTATGAACGGGAGCCCGTGCCGACTTGAAACATAAGCTTGTTCATACAAGCTGCTAGGGACGATCGGCACGTGCTGCGTAATTAGTTAGCATGTTAACATTTTTTTGGATCTGAGACGTATTTGTTTGGTTTTATATAATGGCGAGTTAATTACGAAGTACTTAAAAGGACATTTTCTTAGTGGGTGATTTAAAAGATCAGATAACAGGTGCGAAATTGTCTTCAAACAGGCAAGTTTTAGTAGTTTTATTCTATAATATTCGCGAAGTGACATTTAAAGTAAACGAAACTGCTAATCTTACGATTCGCGAGTGCATTATCTTCTGGGACAAAGCTAGAAAACGTACACAATCGGTACCTAACTGGGTAAAGAAGCTAGTAGACCTGTATTAAGTTTGGCGTGACCTTCAAAAAAATTCTAGGAAAAGCCACGAAATTCGCAAACGTCGTAAGCAGAATTTTCAAAGAGACTTGGACAATTTGTTTGATATCGCACATGACGATGCTCTTCAAATTATAAAAATAGAAGAAGACAAAATATTTTTACAGCAACAGACAGAACAGGGCGTTAGGGCTGTCTAGCAGCAATGGACCAAAAATTATCAGAAAAAGAAGAAGTAGCCCTCCAAAGAAAGATGCATGAAGAAAAAAAAAGATTGAAAAACGTGTCCATCGCTGGACCTTCATCAGTATGTGATTATTTGCTGACTCAAAGCTCTACGTCTTCCTCTCATTGTTTATCTGGTGGTTCTACTGACAGTTTAAATAAACACTGACAGCATCGACTCTGCGGTCTCAAGTGACTACTGTCAAAAGGAGCCGTAAGGACTTTATTTCACCCAAGTTAGTCGCGGCCTTAGATAGGTGTCAATGAACCACAAGAGATTCGGTTTACATCCATCAGGCTGTAATAGAAGCATTGGGTCTAAACATTGATGACTATCCCGTAAATAAATCTTCAATTCAACGAATTTGAACGCAGACTCGAAAGATTAGAGCTGAGAAAATAAACACGGATTTCCAAAGCAATATTTCTGAAATTACGACTATCCACTGGGATGGCAAATAGTTACCTGCCTTAGACGTGAAAAGTTCAAAGAAAGAACGACAACCAATTCTTATTACTTATGGCGACAATGAACATTTTCTTGCGGTACCGAAATTAGATAATTCATCGGGAAGAGAACAAGCCCTAGCTGTTCAAATGCTCTTCAGGATTGGGATCTCAATAACAAAACACAGATAATGGGCTGCGACACAACGGCTTCAAATACAGGCCAATTTAATGGTGCTTGTGCAATATTGGAACGAAAATTGGAAAGAGAGCTGTTACTCTTTGCCTGTTACCATCATGTCTATGAACTTGTTTTGAAAAGTGTATTTGAAGCTAAAATTCACCAAGTTACCCATAGCCCCGATATTCCACTCTTGAAAAAGTTTAAAGATAACTGGAAAAATGTTGATCCAAGTGCCTTTCAAACAAGCCCAGATTTTATAAAAAAAACATCTGACTGATACTAACCGTAATCAACTGATTGAGTTTTACTGGAAGGAGTGAAACAAAAATACTGTGCGAGATGACTACCGTGAACTGATCGAACTTTCTTTGATATATTTGGGAGGCGACAGTCAACACAAGTTAAAAATTGCCATGCACCAAGCATAATGGATGGCAAGGGCTATTTACGCTTTGAAAATATGTTTGCTACAAGACCAATTGAAAATCAGTATTAAGAATAAGCGGTCATTACAAGATAATTCTTTATTAATCGCGACGTCCTATGTAAAACTCTGACTTCTGTTTAACATGGCAGTAAAAGCTCCAAATCAAGACTTGTATTTTTTGAAGACACTTAATATTTACCTAGTAAACCTATATATAAAACTTTGAAGCCGAGTCGGCACGGCTTCCCATTATCATAGAGTGCTGAAATAGTAAGTTTATTTTAGGATTACGAAAATAATAAAAAAAATTTTTTTTTTGCCCATATAAGACTTTTCCGCAATGACTCAAGTTCGGCGTGATACAGAGAATTTATTGTAGCGATGTGATTGATTGTGAAGACAAGTAAGTCTTATTGCACAACTAAACTTCGTGATCTAGTTCTTGCATATAATGAAATAAAATGTCAGCGCATTGAGATTCTTGACATTCTTTGCAAAGTTTTGAGATCTTTTTAACTGCTTCTTCGCACTGTTTTTGTTCACGATTAAATTCTTTACGAACTTTTCAGCTTGCCTGGTAAATCGATCAATTGATGCGTTCATCGGAGTGATACACATTTGTTCCATCTAAACTACGAGGGCAGTTCAAATATGATCGAGACAAATGCTCTGACACGTTTATTTACTATCGAAAAAATTTACAAAAATTTACTGTTTTTCTAGGTACTCCCACTTATAAGTTACGCATTTTGTCCACCTTCCCGGAACCTTTTTGATGCCGGTATCGAAGAATTCCTTGGACAACTCGGACAGTCATGTGCGCACGAACTCCTTTACCTCGTCGTTGGTGTTGAATCCTTGACTTCCGATGGCTTCTTTCTGTGGTTCAAACATCTGGTAGTCGCAGGGTGATAAATTTGGACTAAAGGGGTGGGGGTGTTCCAGTACCTCCCATCCCAATTCCCATATTGTATTGAGCGTAGACGTGTGGCATGAAGGCGTGCGTTATCATGGAGAAGAATCGCACTTCATGCTGGAATACTCCTCCGTTTCGTGCAATAAGCGGCTTTAACGTATGTTTTCAGAAGGTTAGAGTAGTATGCAGCATTGATGGAACGTTGGGTGCGCAGGAAATTGACGTACAGCAGACCCCGCCGGTACCAGAACACAGTACACATAACATTACCCGCGGACCTGGTTATCTTTGCTTGACTGGCGCCCCTTCCTCCTTCTTCCTCCACTCTTTAGACGACACTTTGCTTTCGGGAGTGTGAAAGTGTATTCATGTCTCATCTGTAGTAAAGATTCACGTTGAAAAAAAGTCCCCCCACCTCATATCGCCTTCCCACACCAAAAAACTAGTGACAATACGTTGCGCAACGGCGGGCGGGACTTGACGTTCACTCATGCTCGTAGCACAGACATGAAACATGTACTCCCGACGAAAACAATGCCACGCTGTTTGTAAGAGACCCAGCTATCGCGTGTTTAAGCCACGACCTTTAAAGCATACAAGTGCGTCATCTACAGCATTTGTCTCGATCATATTTGAACCGCCCTCATAAGAGCCTTCCTTGCAGTTTCTGCCTACTCCTTTGGTTTCGCTCTAAGGACCAGTATCTTTTCCTTACTTTTTGCATTCAGGATAAAATCTTGCATTTGGATTAAAACTATATGCGCCCAATTGATGTTATCGTACCATGACATTAGGATTCAATTCTGACTATTTGTGAAGTTTCATTAATTTTTCAACTTCATTTTCTTGATCAAGCTCTTTTTTTACGTAATGATCCTTAGGCATGTTCGTTTGTATTGGGTTGTTCGATACTTATGTAGTTTTTTCCATGCTTTTCAAAGGAAATTTATTTATATTAAAAACAAACATTAATCAATGATATATTGACCATTCTGTTAGATGACTGTAGTGTTTTAACGGCTGATCAATTGTCCGTCAAGGACTGCAGCGATGGGCTACTGCCTCAGCGAGCGAAAAATGTCTGAGCAAGCGTGAATGTGCTTGCAGGCTAGCGTCGTGGGTTGGGTTCTTTCTTCCCAGCACAAGGGCCCACTACAAAAATGTTCGTATTCACGAATTATTCGATAGCCAGAAAATACTCTATCAAAACGATGAAATATGTCGACAGCCGAGGCAACCTACCGATGAGATGAACTATGAAATCGACGCTGATGCTCGATTAACTCGCGCGGGATGCGAGACGATTTTGTTCTTACTCCGAAGACTTACGACCCCCAAATAAGAGTGGGGCATCCCCCCCTTTGGACCCCCAATTCGGATCAAGGTCCATTGTAGCGAGAAGGAGCTACAGCCCAATGGCTAGCTCAGTAGATCCAGCCACAGTGGCGGGTCTCATACCCAGTCGAAAGGTCGGCAGTTTACCTTTTAACAATTCATTTTCATTTTATTTTGTACTTCGTTCGTTTGAAGCTACCAATGGTGATTACAATCACAAAATATAAGAGTATGTAATATATTAACAAAAGATATACCAAAGTATTGAATATAAAAGATTTAAATATCACACATAAATATTATAATGCCGCGGACACAATATTTGTTTTGTTTATAAGATCTATTTCTTCCTTGTGGCTTGAATAAAGTTTTCTTTTTTTTCGATATTATCAACGATAAAAGGTGAAATTTTTTGATTAGAAAATCTTTTTTCCACTTGAAACTTATTTAAGAAGTAAAATATAACTTATTTTTGATATCATATTGTTAATTGTTAGCATTTATGCATATGTCCATGTTTAATCAAATTTTATAAATGTTTTTAATGTGCCGTAGGCTATATTATTTGTCGTTTAATAGAATTAAAAATAATTTTCTATGGTTGTGAAACAGTTTGACGACTCATGATAAAAACAAACGGGCGAAGGCTATAAATAAATACTCCATTTAAATCATTTTTTTTATAAAAGGTTTCGTTAAAAATTTTAGTTATAAATTTACATCTCAGGCTTTTTATTATTCTCCTTCAAATTCAATTTCATAACAACTTGGAGGTTTGCTTTGTATAATTTGCATTCTTAAAAATTAAACTTTCTCTAGTATATTGTGATAAGACCTGTGTTATGCTATGGGTGTGAAACATGGACCCTAACCCAAGCATCCGCTATATTGAACGCCTTTGAGAGACTGGTCCTGAGGCGAACAATCGAAGCGAAGCTAGATGGGGACCAATAGCGAATTCAATACAACTATGAGCTATATGAAATTTTTGACGAACCGGAGGCTGGCCACATGAATCGTAGGGACGAACAACGGATACCCAAAAAGGGTGGTTGGGAGAACTGAAGGCTGGAGACCAGTGGGGAAACCGAGGAAATGCTGGTCTTCCCCTGTCGACGATTTCGAAATTGGAGGACGCGGTCAATGGGCCGAGATAGTTGGAGGCGATATTTACAGGAAGCGAAGGGCCGAGAGGGGCTGTAGTGTTAAGAAGAAGAAAAAGAAGCATATTGTTACATGTACAAATAATTCTGCGAGCTACTGTCGCAATTGTTTTCACAACAATGAAGAACACGAATTCACTCGAAACCCCGAGAACCCAACAAGCATGATCAACATCTGCAAGTGACGTCACTCCATTCATTAATTTTCTCGGTAGAACATTCGCCAATAAACGAGAAATGGGTGAATAGGTAGAGACCCTATATAAAGGCGAGCTGAATGAATGGGGGGGAATCATTCATTCGACCGCGCTAAGAACTGCGAAAGTGTGTGGGAAGTGTGTTTCGTAATAGTGAAGTGATTTAGAAGACAATTGCGATAAGAAATTTATGGACAAGTGTTAGATTTTATTTTAATAGTGAAAATTAAAATTAGTGAAAGTGTTAAACTGATTATTGTGCATTTTCTTGAATTAAATAAACTCTTTTAACTTGAATTAAAAGACATTGCGTTTTCACTTTCCCGGAACGTTAAAATTATAGGCCGCGAACCAATAACGCGCGACAGTGGTGTCGAGAAGTGAGATAGAAAATTTCGAAAGTGAAAACATTTAAACATTTTTAAACTGCACAGTTGTGAAATCTAACGTAAAAACTGTTGAAAAAAAAAAAAACAAAAAGCCAATACAATAAAAATGCCACGAAACTTGCATCTAAGAATCAATGAATTGACCATGTCGGAGCTCAAGGAAGAGTTAGAACAGCGAAATCTGGCTACGCAAGGTACAGAGGCCACACTGATTGCACGCTTGCGCGACGCGATCGAGTCGGAAGGCGTGAATCTGGATTCGGGTGAGTTCTCAGATGCGGAAAAAGGCGCAGAAGGTGGAAAAGTAGAAACACCAAAATCGAAGGAGCCAGAAAATGCGCTAATGCAAATGTTAATGCTGATGTCATCGAGTCTGACTGCGAAGCTAGATGAACAATCAGCGCAGCTAAATGAACAGACATCCAGTTTAGCTGCGAAGCTAAACGAACAATCAGCGAAGCTGGACCAACAAGCAATCGAAATCAAAGCAGACATCAAGGCAGACATCACACAGAAGCTGGAGAAACAGTCAACCGAAATAAAAGCGGAGCTCGGTAGTCTCAACAAGCAAATTAAAGGCGTCGAGGAAAAGGTTGACCAGGTCGAGGAAAAGGTTTACCAGGTCGAGGAAAAGGTCAGCCAGGTCGAGGAGAGAATCAACAATGAGATGGAAAACATGAAAAAGGAATTGGAAGCAGCAAAGGCAGTAGTAACCGCCCCACCAGCCCCAATTATAACGGCAGCGCAAAGCTCATCTAGAAATGTACAAGCACCAATATTCGATGGGCAAACGGTCTGGACTATTTACAAAACCCAGTTTGAAGCAGCCGCTCGCATAAATCACTGGAATGAGCAGGAACGAGCAACTGCATTGATTCTTGCCCTAAGAGGCCCAGCTGCCGAGCTGTTGCAGACGATCCCCGTTGAATTGCACTCAAACTCGAATGCTATAATGAATGCGCTCGACATGCGTTATGGAGATGATCATCTAAAGCAGATTTATCGGTCACAGCTAAGGCATCGGGTGCAGAAGCCTGGTGAAACCCTACAGCAGCTAGCCCAAGACATTGAGCGACTAGCACTTTTGGCTTACCCAGCCTACGACCCAGAACATCGAGATGATGCAGCGACAGAGGCATTCATCAGCGCACTAAAGGACCCGGAATTGCAACAAGCCGTGCGTTTAGCTCAAAAGCAAACGGTTAAGGACGCATTGGCTTACAGTCTGAACTTTGAGGCAGCGAAAAATGTGACTCGTACCACTGCCCGGGTTCGTGAAGTAGTGACAGACGAGTGCAGGTGTGAACGCGTGGAAATCGAGCGAGACCCGCATGTAAATGGTGCGCCTAGATGCTGGAATTGCGGAGAGAAGGGGCACTTGCAAAGAGACTGCAAGAAGCGAAGAAAACCGAGCTATTGTCCAGGGTGTGCAGCTAGGAGGAGATCCAGACCGAGTCAGGAGCCCAGAATGGAAGCCCTTCAAACAGAGGGGTCGGGAAACATGTAAGAGCCAACTTCGTGGGGCAGAGGTTGGCTAGGAGGATCGACGTCCCCAGCACCACCATCACCGTGTCAAGACTACATCGTGGAGAAGCGGACTTATGCCTTCCGGGTCAAATTGACGGAGAACACTGCACCATAACAATCGACACTGGTGCTACCCGATCGATTATCCGACCAGACCTAGTTAGACAGCAACAACTTCACAAGGGCAGAATTTTCTCACTACGGACAACTATGGGAGAAACTGCACCTGTTCATGGAGAGGTCAACCTCCAGATACAGTTGGGAGACCTTGTGTTCCGACATAATTTTCTGGTCGCGAACATTATGGATGACTGCATTCTCGGAATGGATTTTCTCCGACCACATGGAATCACGTTAGACTTGGGCAAACGTGTGTTGAAATGGCAGAATGTCAAAGTACTGATGGAGGATCCTAGCGTCCAAATCCCCAAGATGAATGTAGTGGTATGTACTGACACTGATGTACCGAATTCCTCCGAAAGCATTGTATGGGCCAAGCTTGATGGTGATTCTGGAGACCACCGATCTTATCTGATAGAGCCAACGAAGACATCCGCATTGCGCAGCTTGATTGTAGGACGAAGCCTTGTAAGATCTTTAAGGTACGGATATGTGCCGGTTAGAGTCCTTAACACCGCAGACTCAACCACAAGCATCAAAGCGGGAGAAGTCATCGGCAGCTGCCAGCCTGTTTCCACCATCACCTCTTTGGAAGCTTCTCACAACCATCATTGGAAAAGGAGGCAAGACACAGACAAAGCCCGGGGATCCACGTCTGCAATATTGAAGCAAGTCAAATTGCCGGTGCAGTTATTCAAACGAGCCTCTGATCTGGTCACCAAGTACAGTGACATTTTCTCAACAAGCCCGGATGACCAAGGCCGAACGAGTCTGGTAACACACGTCATAGATACACAGGGAGCCAAGCCGATTCGACAAGCACCCAGACGCTTCCCTATAGCCAAACAAGGAGAAGTGAGCGCGCTGATCTCGGACATGGAAAAACAAGGCGTTATTGAACCTTCTGTCAGTCCATGGGCCGCGCCTGTAGTTCTAGTAAAGAAAAAGGATGGTAGTACTCGTTTTTGTGTCGACTATAGGCAGCTCAACGACGTCACTAAGAAAGATAGTTACCCGCTCCCGCGCATCGATGACATCATGGACACTTTAGCCGACGCAAAATGGTTTTCTACACTCGATCTCAAGAGTGGCTACTGGCAGGTAGAAATCGACAAGAAGGACCGAGAGAAGACCGCATTTTCAGTTGGGACCGGATTGTGGCAGTTTGTGGTGATGCCATTTGGGCTTTGCAATGCTCCAGCCACTTTCGAACGCTTGATGGAATACGTGCTACGTGGTCTAACCTGGAAAACCTGCTTGGTGTACCTAGAACGTTCGAAGAGCATGTGCGGAACTTAAAAGAGGTTTTCTCCAGACTGCGACTGGCAAATTTGAAACTTAGTCCCGACAAGTGTACTCTTTTCGCAGCTGAAGTAAAATACCTGGGACATGTCGTATCAGCAGAAGGGGTCAAAACAGACCCTGAGAAGATTGAAGCCGTGAAAAGCTGGCCATCACCAAACAACAAGCGCCAACTACGAAGTTTCCTGGGTCTGGCAACCTACTATCGAAGATTCGTCAAAGACTTTGCCAAAATAGCTAAGTGTCTCCATCAGCTAACCGAGAAAAATCGTCCGTATGTCTGGAACGAACAATGCCAGACAGCCTTTGAGACCCTGAAGGAAAAGCTGTGTGAATCACCCGTGCTGGCGTATCCGAAACCCGGAAAAATGTTTGTAGTTGACACTGATGCAAGCAACGGCGGTATTGGAGCTGTACTCTCCCAGCAGATCAATGGCGAAGAAAGAGTCCTCTCGTATTACAGTCGAGTTCTTTCAAAAAGTGAGAGGAACTACTGTGTGACCAGGAAGGAGCTATTGGCTATAATAGAGGCCACCAAGCAGTTCCACAAGTACCTATATGGCCAGAAATTTGTTCTTCGAACGGACCATGCATCGCTGAGATGGCTACTTAACTTCAAAAACCCCGAGGGACAAGTTGCGAGATGGATCGAAAGATTGCAGTCGTACGACTACGAAATCGTTCATCGAAAGGGCGGAGTTCATGGAAATGCTGACGCCCTATCTCGTCGCCCATGTCCAGCTAACTGCAAGCATTGCCGACGGATTGAGGAAAAGGAGCCGCCCGTTGATCTGCGACTGATAACGGCTGAATTCGATGAAGGTTGGTCATCGGAGGAGATTCGAAATGCCCAGCTAGCCGATGAAGACATCGGACCATTGCTCGTATGGAAGGAGACGACTGGGCGACCTGAGTGGAAGGACGTTTCAACGCATGGCGCAACCCTGAAAAGCTATTGGGCACAATGGAACTCCCTTCAGGTGGAGGGTGGTGTACTCAAGCGGAAATGGGAAACGGCGGATGGCAGCTCCTGTAGGATGCAAACTATACTACCCAAAAGCCGAATCCACGATGTGGTTAAGGAAATGCATGAAGGATCCTCGGGAGGCCACCTTGGTGTTAACAAGACCTTAGCGAAATTGCGGGAACGGTTCTACTGGCTCCACGCTCGAGAAGACGTAGAGGACTGGTGTCGCAGATGCACAATTTGCGCTTCCGTCAACGGCCCAAAGCGACGACTGAGAGGACAAATGCAAACCTATAACGTAGGGGTACCGTTTGAAAGGATTGCTGTTGACATCGCTGGACCCTTTCCTGAATCTGAATGGGGAAATCGATACACGCTGGTTGTAGCCGATTATTTCAGCAAGTGGCCCGAGGTCTACCCCATTCCCAACCAGGAAGCAACTACTATAGCTGAACAGCTGGTGTTAAATTGGGTCAGTAGGTACGGCGTACCTGGCGAACTACATTCGGATCAAGGCCGAAACTTTGAGTCACTAGTTTTTGGCGAAATGTGCGAGCTGCTCGGAATACGGAAAACGAGGACAACACCGCTGCATCCCCAATCCGATGGAATGGTCGAACGTTTCAACGGCACGCTCAATAAACACCTTGCCAAAATGGTTGACGAGAACCAAAGGGACTGGGACCGACATATCCCCCTATTTTTGATGGCGTATAGAGCCGCTGAACATGCGTCGACGGGCCAAGCCCCAGCCAAAGTCATTTTTGGAAAGTCTATTCGTTTGCCAGCCGATATAAAGTTCGGAACACCCCCTGAGAAACCCCAAACGGTCTCGGAGTACGCAAGTGATCTAAGACAACGGTTGAACCAGATACATCGGACAGTGCGAAAACACCTCGAATCGGCTACTGACCGCATGAAGACCAGGTATGATCTAAAGGCTAATTCTACTGGCTTCCAGCAAGATGACTTGGTGTGGCTTTATAACCCGCAACGGCGAAAGGGTAGGTCTCCAAAGTTGCAACATAATTGGGAGGGACCATACCGAGTTAGAAAGCGAATCAACGACGTCGTATACCGAATACAGGAACATCGTAAGCCGAGAGCTAAAATAAAAATCGTGCATCTGGACCGTCTTGCCCCATATTACACCCAGGGAGAATTGACTACAGCTGGCGACACATCTTTTCGGGGCGAAAAGAACTGAGGTGGGGGCAGTGTTACATGTACAAATAATTCTGCGAGCTACTGTCGCAATTGTTTTCACAACAATGAAGAACACGAATTCACTCGAAACCCCGAGAACCCAACAAGCATGATCAACATCTGCAAGTGACGTCACTCCATTCATTAATTTTCTCGGTAGAACATTCGCCAATAAACGAGAAATGGGTGAATAGGTAGAGACCCTATATAAAGGCGAGCTGAATGAATGGGGGGGAATCATTCATTCGACCGCGATAAGAACTGCGAAAGTGTGTGGGAAGTGTGTTTCGTAATAGTGAAGTGATTTAGAAGACAATTGCGATAAGAAATTTATGGACAAGTGTTAGATTTTATTTTAATAGTGAAAATTAAAATTAGTGAAAGTGTTAAACTGATTATTGTGCATTTTCTTGAATTAAATAAACTCTTTTAACTTGAATTAAAAGACATTGCGTTTTCACTTTCCCGGAACGTTAAAATTATAGGCCGCGAACCAATAACGCGCGACAATATATTATGCGTTGTTTAGTATTTATTTTGTAAATTTCTATTCATCTTTTTTTTGGGAAAGTTACATCGAAATACGAAATTTGTGGTATCCCCAAAATATAACAACCAATCAATAAAAACGACTGCGCGTACGAATTTAGGTTGAAATTAACGTAGTTCCTCGAAACAGCATTTGATTACTTGAAGACCATACACGTTTTCTTAACACTTAAAAGTGCCAAGCAAAGTACGAAGACAATAATGTTCATCATTCCAGATCATTTACGCTTTTGGTAAGTTGAAGAAGAGCATGAACCCATAAGCCGAAGGTCCCAGGTTAAAATCTCGTTTTGAGCAACGTGATTTAGTTCAGGGGATTTTTCGGACAGACTATGAGTGTTCACTCAGCGGTGATATGTACTGATTTAATCAGATCATATCATAGCTGAGCAGGCTCACGGGAGCATGGTACTGACCAAACCAACTTCCGAAAAAATCAATACGGTCATGAAAATGAGATACTCTAACTATCTCTAAGCGAAGGCTCGAGAGGGGCTGTAGTGCTACAAAGAAGAAGTTGAAGAAGAATCAGACATGTAATCATCTAGTTACGAGAAATTGATACCACGTCATCCAACTAAAATTATCAATGATAATCAAGAATGTAGCCGAGGGAAAATCGAAAGCACAATCCAAGCTACAAATTTAAGACGTTCTGAACTCAATTGATTACGTAGTACGTTTTACTTAGCGCAATAATTTAAGATACGAGTTAAACTATCAGTGAAATGATATTTGTTACGAATATTACTTTCACTGAGGATCATAAGCTTCCAATTTGCTTGTGTTACACTTTAAACATTTTTTTTGTTTCGTTCCTCCCCATGTTACATTTCAAGAAGGGCTACTTGTAAATAAATTAAAATAAAATTAAGTCAAAATTATTGAAACTCCGATATTGCATTTGATATTGTTCGCGAAAATCATTTCAATACACAAGATTCAGCACTGGACTCAGATTCCTGAGAATCTTATAACTGTCTATTTAAAGGTACGTTGGGATTATCTTTGCGAGTTATTTATACGGGATCATGACTCAGACTCCTGAGAATCCTATAGCTGTCTATGAAAAGATACGTTGGGATTACCTTTGCGAGTTATTTATACGGGATCATGATTGCAGGCGGTAGACGTGGCCCAGAGCTGAAATCCAGCCCCTCACTCCCGACGTCGAGTCGGGGTTCAGCTCTTGAAGAGCTTGAACACTATCTTCAATGTTGTCTAGTTTCAGCACAGATTTCGCAGTGCTCGGAAATTATGTCTCGATAATGCGTCCATTCGATTTCTAAGAGATGGGCAATTTGAGAGATGAATCGATTTGGTGCGGTTAACTTTGTAAACGGTGGCATGTCAGAATACAGCTAGCGAATAATTAATATATCTGGGGATTTTAGCAACAAGCGAGAATCCCGAAAAGGCATCATACACATTCAGATAAACAATTGGCTGACATGTCTGTCCTACTTAAAATCACCCGTAACAGCTGACAAGTCCTAACCCCATGATCCCCTTCAAATTATTCAAACTTGGTACAGCCTCTATTGCTTCACGGCTGGTGAAGGTACAATCGATTCACGCGGAACAACGGTAGGTGGGATGGCCAGCCTAGATTGACAGAAAATCAAATGAAAATTTCATTGGTTGGACTCCAAGGACAGACTGAAATCCTCTATATGGTTACTATGCGGCGCGTTTGGTGTTTTTTTTTTTTTCTAAGCGATGCGAGCTCTTGCGTCCCGTAACCTTACTTTTTCTCTAGTTTGGAGGTCTCAACGTCGCAAGTCCAGTACTGTCATTCAATCATCACACAGCCGACGTCCAAGTCCCAAATTCTTCCACGCGTTTATTTAAAAATTTGAAGATATTTAACAATCCAAAAGAATATGAAAAATTTACCAATTGCGAAACACCCCCCATTCACGTCCCCATTAACAAACAGGTCAAATTTTCACCACAATCTTTCCTTACGAACTTTCAAAAATGTTCACCAACAAAAATGCTGCTACGACTATCAATTAATTAGCACAAACCGAGGTTAATCGTTGATATTAGGACAGAAAATCTTAAAAAAATCTCCAATTGATAACTTTTTCCCGTTTGACAACTACGCACTCACAACAATACACAACATGCCATATGTCTATAGGCTGTCTTTTCTTCCGCACGCAGCCGAAGTTAACAGGTGGTTACGCGGCAGAGACTTACTCACCACACTGCCGACGTCAAGTGGTAAGTAAGTAGCGGATATCTGTCATTCAACACGTGGCAGCTGATCAAAATTGTGTAGGGATGACCGATATCTGCTGGGTATCGTTCCACAATTTATGACGAATGTTTATGGCACAGTATTTCCGGCTACGTACGCATACGCGTTGTGAATGAATGTTGCGGGTATATTCGCTGATTTTTCAAGTAGCTCGTTGGGCGAACTAATTGACTAATACGTAATCTTTTGCCATCCTTTGGTAAATCGAAAAATTCTACGTTCCAAGAAGGCTTGGTTTTAAGAAGCAAAGAACTGGTCCAATTCATTTTTAACAGCCTCATCAGAATCGAAATTTTTGAAAGGAGCGAAACAAATGATAGTTTGATGGCGCCAAGTCAGGACTATAGGGTGGATGTGGCATCTATTCCCAATTGAGCTGCATTAGTTTTTGACGGGTCATCAAAACGATGTGGGGTCAGGGGTTATCATGATGGAACATCAATTCTTTGCCATTGGCCAGTTGAGAGAGTTTTTTCTTAATTTCTTCTTTGAATGTAGACAGTCGACGACAGTAAATATTAAAATCAATAGTTTTGTAAGTAAAGTAGACTATATCCTTGTAATCCCACCACAAAGAAAGCATAATCTTCTATTGGTGAATATTGGCTTTGGATGTCGATTATAGCGGCTCATCCTGCTTGGTCCAGGATCGTTTTCAAACCACATTATCGTAAGAAACCCATTTTTTATCACTCGTTATGATTCTTTTTAGAAATATTAATGGGTCGTTTTGGTTACGATTCAGCTAAAAGTCGCATATGTTAATGCCTTTAGTCAGGCAAATTCCCTTTAATTCATAGGGAACTAAAACATCCAGTTTGTTTAAGTAATCGAGCTGTTGTAAGTGCAAGTAAACGATCGAATTTAATATGCCAAGTTGTCATACGCCGGTTAATTTAGATTAACGCCTTCATTTGGTCATCATTAGTAGTTTTTGGTCGACAAGTTGTATTAATCGAGCAGTTTCACAAGCAAACTGCTCGAAAACCTTCCTATCCCCTGCTTGTGATTTTATGTGGCAGATTTAGAAAAGTAATTAATTATTTCCATTCATAATTGCCATTTGTAAAATAGTTTTCTTTCTCATTATGATTATTAAATTTAATGTTTCCCTTTAATTATACTCGTTATGAGAATTAACTTTTATTGCTAATTCAAATCCTATTCATTTTTCTTTACTTCTTTCAAATTTAGTTCATTTAATACAATTTAAATCCGCCACAGAAAATTTAAAGTCTATGAACACCTTACCGGTGTACTAAATTGGGAATGAAATGAGATTGATAAAAGGTGGACGACTATCAAATATGTTATTTTGTTGGTTAGAATGGGTAAGGTTTTGCATCCGTGAGGAGTGCCAGTTGAATATCGTTTGGTTTTCCTTACCATATGATTGCTTTTGCATTGAAACCGCGGTACGCCACCGTATTTATTTATGTCAGCGTATGTATTTGCGAGTATAGTTGTTCGTTGAAGTGAATTTATAATTCGATCCTCGATTTCCATTCGATTCGGGAATTTAGATTTCGATCGGCTAGTGAGTGGTCCTGTTTTGGTATTGTACGGAATTTCTGTTACTAATTTGTCTCGGAGGCGTCATGAAAAGTCAACATAATTTACATACGATCTTGACCACTGAATAAGGCAATCCTTATTTACGTGATTTCCACGCATTATCATGTTTAGTGGTGAGTGCTGTCTCGATTAACCGCGAATCGCTTTGTCAAAGAGGGAGCGTGGTTTCCGACGAAGAAGAGGCAACGGTGCACTTATCGAAATAGCGGTGGCCAGTTAACACCTGGATGAAATCGGCGGGTATTACATCCAAGGACAGCCCCGTTGGAGTCAGCTGAGACCCAGCTACGTCTACATGAACAAATCACATCTTACGGGTTGACAGTCCTGGTGGAAATTTCCGCAGATATTAGGTTCTGCCACGAGATAAGTAGATGCATATTTGTAGTTTGTTTGATGAACGAACAAAAATCGCTGCAAACCTGTTTTTAGTTCGGTTTCCCGAACATTTACGAAGAATCCTTTACTGAACTCTGGCAAAAACAAGCATCGCCTTAGGTTTTAACGTCTTCCCTACCAAACAACTCGGCATTTTCATTTCGAGTTGATTTACGACACGCATAACTTGCTGTGCAAGTAATATTTCGAGAGAGTTTATTGACCTCTTTCGGCTTAGTCTATCGATAAAACAGATTTGAGCAATTGTGCGGTTGCTCCTCACTTTGCTACCACGGATTATAGGTGCTCGAGACTCTAGAATTACGGCTAGTGCGAACCGAGTTATAATTTACCTACTTTTATTGTTAAATTTTATGTTTAGCTGATAAATGTTATATGTATTGCCCTACTTAACTTTGTGTTCGGTCGAAGAAAATCTCGCAACGCACTAGTAGAATGAAATGTGCACGCAATGAATGTGCAAGTGATCTGCATTGCAGTCAAGTCGTTTGAATGCATGAATTAAATGCATTAGGATGTAAAAAGAAAAAGGGAACAAAACTGTGAGCGTGAAGTGATGGTGTTACCGATCAAGTATATCAAATATAAATAAATAGCTTGTTAGCGGTTTAAAGATCCGGGATGAATGAAAAAGAGAAAGAAAGTCTCGTCACTATTTAATTAAGACCGGGTAATGATTTTCAGTCAATGCGATGCATGATATCTAATATTTTAGCAAATACGAGTATGAATGCGCTGAATCCAACTGTGATGTAAACTACTGAATTTTCAAAAAATCGTTTGAATAGTTCAAATAATTGTTGATATTATTGTTTCTCATTTAAATGCTTGCTAAGATTTCAGTAACCTGATTATGTTTCTCAATTAGTTTCATTTAGACAAAATTCAATAATTTTTCGGAACCCTTATTGAAATCCAGAACCAATAGTTGAACGAAGATTGACGTACAATTCCATTAGCTCCTTCGGTAATGAATAACTGTTCGATAGGCTTTAAATATTCAAAATTATTCGGAGTTTAAAATTTGCATTAGGCGAACGTTTTGTTTTTGGCCAAAAAGCTAGCGTAGACCCTTTTGAAATCATATCAATTTATTTGTCTTCTAGCTTAAAATTTAGCAATTATACAATTGTATTTAAAGAGATAGATTTTATTGATGCTAATGAAACTTTTCATAATTCCGAATTATATTCTATAGCAAACGTTTGTTATATAATGACAAGTCCAAATCTTGGCTTTGTCTTATATAAACTATATTGATTGCGTTCTATGTTCTATTCCTGAATATAAAATATTCCAATTACTAAAAATCTTATTGCGATTATATTTAGATAAATATACATATTAGGGACATAACTATATGTGATTACTACACTGAAGGAGAGACCTTCGTGTTAAGTATATTTTTTATGACATATCTTTAATAAGAAAAGGAGATAAATATGAAAGAAAAATATACAAAACTGTCAAGTCCATTTTTTTATTAAATAGATTATTTATTTAATAATATTGTATGCGAATCGTGAATAAATTCACACAACTCCTACGTACATACAAACCACGATATACGAGAATATGTTAAGGTAATTTGCATTTATTCATCATTTAATTCGGTAATTTTCAATTATTCGAAGTTTAATGAATAAATAAAAATGAATTGGTAAACGTTAACCGGACTGAGTATAGGAACTGCAACGATGGCAGGCTCCTCTTACATCAGTGGCTGGCCATCGAGCACGCTACTCCGTTTTTTTCTTGTTTAACAGGGGCTCTTGCCGTGTAGAGTGGCCTTCCGCTCCGTGCCCTTTTATGGTATAGAGTTATGTGATTTCATCACATAATTCTCTAACATAAATTGGTCTTGACTATATTTCTCTTTTGATGGGAAAGTTCATGCAAATTGTGTTTGTACGAGTTTTCCACTCAAATAGGAAATATATGGCCACGTCTACGTTTGGATCTTGATCCGGTTGGGAGGGTGTGAGGAGGCACGACCTTCATCTGGATGTTCACTCTTATTTGTGGGCCAAAAGAATCGTCGGGTAGCGACGAAGTCCTCTTAAGTCCGTCTGTTTTCCCCAGGTCCAGCTTGTCCTTTTTCGTCTGCAATCTCCAACCCTTAATTGGCTACCTCCTTTTTTCGACTTCGGTCGACTGTTATTTGACCCAGAAATTCGTAGATGCGAAATTCTTCTGTAGTGGGTCCTTGTGCTGGTTGAAAGCCAGCCAGCGCATTCATGCGTCCCCAGACAGGGCCAATCTCGGCGGATCCTAACGTCCTCTTCCGCTGAGGCAGCAGACCATCGCTGCAGTCCTTCACGGACATTTTCTATATCTACTTTCACTACAAAGTATGTGGTGAATCTTGCACACTAAAAGTTCGAGAACGAAGGCAAGTAAACCAACGATGATACTGATGTTCAGTAAGGCAGTCCTCACCATAAATTTCACACAATTTTTTTCGAGCTTGCACAGCATTTATACCCTTTCTGATAATACTTTCTTTGGTTGTCCATTTTCAAGTTTATTTTTAACGAAATTGTTGTTTGTTAATGACACTCAGCTTTTGACTGAAAAAAGTTTAAAGTCTAATCTTTGAAATAGTATATAATAATATAAGCCACGCAAAAAACACTACATAAAACATGCAGTTCACGTCATCTAACAGAAAAAACGACATGAATTGTCGAACAACCCAATAGTGCAGTTGAACCCTGACGTACGTTTGTTAAAAGAAATTGTAAAAAAAATTACATATAACGGTCATTTAACTAAATCTCCTATCTTCATCGTATATTTTGGTTGATGTGGTAGCATTTGGTATGTGGCAATGTGCTGCTTTTTCGAGATGGGAAGGTTGTAGTTTACATTACTAGTAAAAATACAGATTATAGATGCAATCAGCTTTTTTCATTCAAATTTTACGTTATTGGAACAAATCGAGTGCAGCTTGACATTATATCGTTTAAAGCGTAACATAACATCAACATACTAATAGTACTTTTTTATGGTTCGAAGGTAAATGCCATTTACGCCCTGAGTTTGGGGCTCCTATACTCGTGAGCGACTGAACTACCCACTAAACATCTCTCCTCTTCACCTAAGAATCTAGCTTGGAACCGTTTAGCACATTACTTGAGGGCATGCTCGGCTACTGTGAGTCCCTTTTATATTTCAGGACTGCCCAAACATAATGTGCTATATGGTTCCATTTGTCAACCAATCCAAGCATCACCACGACTATACTATCCAAAGTGAGCTCTCCCGACTCCCTACAAAGGTCCCGATGCAATCTGGCCCAATTTTTTCACACAAAAAATGTATGACAGGCATCGTCTACCCTTCTAGGCAAAATTTACAGTCGGTGGACCGTGTATTACCAATCTTGTGCCGATAAGACTGAAAACACCCATGCCCGTTCATGAGCTACTTAGCTCATGCTTCAAAGCACGATTCATGATAATTTTGATATGTTTGGGCTCATGAAATTTGAACTATATGCATGGTACCACCAGAATGAAATACAAGATAAGACATTCCACTAAACCGTGGCAGATCTCCAAAAAAACGATCAAAGTTCGCACTTTTGTGTTAGTGATGCAGTTTCAATTGGTACTGTTCCTGATAAGCGCTAACCTGATTCTTAACACTAGACTCCATGAAGGCTAGTACTGACCTTCACGTGTCCTCCCTGCATTGCACAGATAACCATGAAATCATAAATGTGGCTGTATACTTGTACTTTAGCAGAGATAGTGACTCTGAGTTGGTTCGAAATCACAATGATAAGCAAATCTCATTCTGAAAATAGTTAAAACAACAAAACAGAACCTCAGCGAGGCACTAAGACACCCGCTGAGGTGTAAACTGCAACAAACGCATGTCTCAATTGAAAACTTTAAGTTTGCAAGGAGGCCGAGGGTCAATAAGGCCTCTCCAATATGCGGGACTTTCTCATAAACTGATTGTTGCCTTATCACTTCAAGGAGGGATTAATAAAAAGGGCTCACAAAAGGTGCAGTACAGGTGATTCTAGGATCTAACTTTTGCAATATCGTTAATGATGAACCGCTACACTCAAAAGTATTCGCCTTTTAGGATAATTATGCCACTGCGATTATCATTGCCAGATCTGGAGACCTTATCCAAACTGCTCTTAACTGTGTTATAAGGAGGAGAGAGCGATGGATGAAACGTCATGTTACGTAGCCAGCAATATCAAAAGCAGAAATTGTTATACTAGCGTAGCGGAGAATATCTATGACAGTCAGCTTCCATAAAATTAGAACCAGTAGAGTTACTCTATATGGCAAGTTGACCCATTGAGAGCACATGCCAAGGCATGCGATAAAGCAGCTAAGGTTGTACAGCCAGTGACACGAATTGGGGGCAGCCCTCAAAAAACAAGGCGACGCTAATAATAACAATTTATTTTATGTTACTGTAAAATTCCAAGATCTGGGCTGATGCTATGTTGCGCATGAAGTATATCGTGTATCACTTGGAAGAATTGAGAATCACCTGTAGCTGGTGGTCGGATGTGGATTCCAGTCAAACTTTTAACAATTCAACTCCAATAACAATTCAACTCTAATGAGCTACGAGCAAGCTGCAGCGTAAACGCGCATCAAAACATCAGAAAGGTGGCAGAAATCCCGGACTGCAAGTGCTTCTGGTTATTGGACGGCTAAACTTGTTATAGTTCTGGAATTAAAAGTAACCTAGAAATAAAGACAGGTTAAATCCTACCTTCTGAATTTTGAATGGAGCAGAGACTTAACTCGATGGACAGGGAAACATCAGAACACCATAAAACGCGTTTCCTCACTGGAAATTGACGGCACAACTTGACAATGTTTTGGCGCTTCTCGCTAGAGTGAAGCTCTCGCACTATGCTAGGTCAGGTTTACGCCATCTCAATCGTGGTATCTATGTTGCTTATTCATTAAGTCAGTCCTGCGGAATAAATGGAACAATTCTTGTCTATTGAACAAACTGCTACTCTCGTAGAACGCTGCCTGAACAGAGGTGATTGAGACTACCTAAAATAACATAAGAGGCATTTCACACAAAAGTAATATGCACGAAGTTTCAGGGTAGTGCTCAATTCCAATCAACCAATGCAGGAAGTTTTTGGTTAATACAACACCTAAATTCATTCAGGAAATAAAAATAACAACAAAAAATTAAGATCAGAGAATATAACAAAGTACACTATCCAGCAAATCATATATTAGTGAAGGGACCCGTGAATGCACTGCTTCCATTCATTAGGAAATTCATTAAAAATGAAATTGAGCTTTGGAAAAAAATTCACGTCTATACGTTACGCGTACTCTTTTCATCTAGGTAACAAGACGTGTGGGTCATATATTTTCTTTTAATGCTTTGAAAATTGCTCATATCCAATTCAGTCAATTGATTAACAATTATCATATGATACGAGGGTCATTTGAAAAGTTTCCGGCCTTACCGGTAAAAAGGCATGGTACATTCAAGTCCTCTTGCCAACCAATAGATTGCCTTTACATATGTATGCCATAAAATCAGTACAAAACACATAGTACCTTTCCAAAGTTGACAGGTGACGTTTGTTAAGAACAATGGAGAAATCGAATATCGCGCGGTGATAAAGCGCAGGGTTATCCATTTCGTGTTTGGGAAAGTATAACCCTGCCATTTGACATTTGTCAAAACTAAATGTCATTCAAAGCGTGTTTCTTTTAGTTGAAAATTTGCCCTTTAGAAATATGGATTGTTTACCAGTCAAAAAATGCGTTAAAATGTCTAAATTTTATTATAAAAATGGTGATTCTACTGTATCAACATTTACGGCTTTACGAGCCGATTACGGTCGACATAATTGACCTACACAGCGAACAATTTCGAACACAGTGAGAAAATTTGAAGAGACTGGATCGGTTATTGATATTGCAAGGCCTGTGCATCATCGCAACATTCGTTATGCTGAAAATATCGCTGTCGTTGCTCAAAGTGTGGAGGAAGACCCGAATTTGTCAATTCCTCGACATGCTCAACATTTGGGCTTGTCTTCGGGCTCATAGTGGTGGATTTTGCATTTGGATTTGCATCTCCATCCATACGAAATCTAACTCACTCAAGAACTTAAGCCTCAAGACCATACACAACGCAGAATGTATGCGAATTGGGTGATTGAACAACAAGCCATTGATAACGATTTTTCGAACAAAATTTTCTTTAGTGATGAGGCACATTTTTCGCTCAGTGGTTACGTAAATAAACAGAATCGCCGCATATGGGGCTCTCAAAATCCTCAGGTGATCGCAGAAAGGCCTTTGTATCCGGAAAAAGTGACCGTTTGGTGTGCATTATGGTCTGGTGGGGTTATTGGCCCGTATTTTTTTGAAAACGACCAAGGAGGAGCCATTACACTAAAGTCTGACCGCTATGGACGGATGTTAACCGATTATTTTTGGAGAGAAGTTGAAGATTATGACCTGGAGAACATGTGGTTCCAACAGGACGGAGCCACAAGCCACACAACACCGGCTAATCGAGTACTTATGCAAGAGAAACATCCAGGACGCGTAATTTCGAGATTGAGTGATGTCAATTGGCTGGCAAGATCATGCGACCTGACACCTTTGGATTTCTTTTTATGAGGCTATGCAAAATATCGTGTTTACGCAAACAATCCTCAAAATCTTGAGCAATTAAAAACCAATATTCGTGAAGTTATGGCCGAGATATGTGCCGAAAAGTCATTGAAAATTACCTCAAAAGGATTGAGGCCTGTAAGAGATCCCGTGGAGGACATTTGAATGATGTTGTATTCAAGCAAGCCAAGGTTCAAACTTTATGTTGAATAAAAAATTTCGTTTCCATCTGGATATTTTATGTGTTTTCTTTAGCTTGACTTTCCCAAGCGTAAAATGGTGTATGGTGAATTGCGGCCCTCATTTACAACCGTGAAACATTGGGTGGCCGAGTTCAAACACGGTCACACAAAGATTTTTGATGATGAACGTTCAGGACGCTCAAAAACTGTTTCAACGGAAGATATCGTCAGTTTAGTGCACACAACCGTAATGGAAGATCGGCGGCAAACCATTAAGGAAATCGCTGAAGCTTATGGGCTATCAACTGATTGGGTGCTTATGATTTTACATGAAGATTTTTAGATGAGAAAATTATCCACGCGATGGGTGCTGCGTTTGTTGAAGATCACGATTACGGATGGATTTGTTGCGCGAGAGTCTTCAGCTGTTCCAAAAAAATCCTACCCGGTTTTTGCACCGATTAATTACTGTCTACGAAACCTGGATCCATCATCATATTCCGGAGACTTAACAACAGTCAATACAGTGGATTGTGGTGGGAGAACCAGCTCCGACGAAGGCGAAGGTCGTTCTTCCTGCTGTGAAAGTGATGGCGACTGTTTTTTGGGACAGCCGTGGAGTAATTATGGTTGATTACCTTAAAAAGGGTAAAACCATTACGCGTCGTTGCTGGACCAACTGAAGATCGAACTTAAGAAAAAGCTACTACACCTGGCGAGAAAGAAGATGCTGTATCATCAAGATAATGTGCAAATTCACACATGCATGATCGCAATGGCGAAATTGGGCGAATTAAAGTTCGAATTGCTTCAACACCCACCCTACTCACCAGACCTAGCTCCGAGTGACTTTTTTTGTTCCCCAACTTGTAAAACTTGTGAGTAGCAAAAAATATGGGTCAAATGCCGAGGTTGAAGAGGTAGCAAACCTGTATTTTTCAGGTTTACCTAAAGAATTCTTTTCTGATGGCCTGAAGGGTTGGGAAAAGCGTTTAACCAAATGTATTGACTTGCGTGGAGACTTTGTCAAGAAATAACTTTTTGTTTGGCCTGAATTATGTGTTATTCTTTAAAAAAGTGGAAACTTTTCAAATTACCCTCGTACGTACCTTTGAGTAAGAGTAGATTATGCATAACTTGGTTATTGTTTATTTATAGCAAATAGGAACCTATGTACGTTGCCAATCCGTTAGCGTATGCACTAAAACATCAAGATAATTTGAGAAACCCGATACGCATGCTGTGTGAATATTACTAAACAACATGTGTGTGTGGTTGGTTTAATGTTTTAGCTACTCGTACTTAAACCCTTTTACCTTGGCTACTGAACGCGATTGCTTTAATTATTTCTAAACAATCCATTGGGATGTTTTGATTTACGTTTCCTTCTCGAATAGCAATGCTGTTTCTTGTACGGGTAGAGTAATCATTTTATGATGATAAGCTATATGTTATGAGGGCGGTCCCAAAAGTACCCGACCTGACAAAGAAAACAGTAAAAAATTGCGTAAATGATTTTTACTTCTCCTTTCAGGTCGATACATTTTCCCTAACGATGTAACGATGTTCAATAGCTTCGATATCCGCTTTATAAAAGGGGATTCATAACAGTTTTTGTAAAGATTGAGCTGTAATGTTTATTTATTATGAAAATATGGTCCCTTACAATTAAATATGAAAGATTACTTCGGGCATATGTGCACCCCGTGCTGCTCAAATGATTGTAATTTTCGATGACATTTTCGCACATTTCCGGCGTTATTAGGCGTATGTTGGCTCGAATATTGTTTTTTAATGCTTCAGTAGTCTGGGGGATTATCAGCGTAAACACGATCCTCCAGAAATCCCCAAAGGAAGAAGTCACAAGGAGTCGAATCACACGATCTCGTCGGCCAATTTATGGGTGGACCAAAAAATTCACATAGAGCGCGAAATGTTTGCACTGGCGATTCATTATTTTTGTAAAAAGTTTTAACAATAATAAAACGTTCGGCTGATGTGTATGGCACTATAGCTAAAATTGTAAAAGGCCAAACTGTCATAATCTGTCAAAATGGACCTGAAGTTGATGATAAATAAGAGTTAAGGCCCATTCACATGTGTACACTTGTTATGAATCACCCTTTAGTAGGAACCGTCAAGCTCCTCAAAATAGCTACTAACCGCAGACTCTACCTCTTCATCGTTGGCAAATTTTTTGCCGCCGTGTCATTTTTTCAAATTCGGAAAAGAAAATAGTCCGAAGTAGCCAGATCTGGCGAATAGGGTGCGTGGGGAAGCAATTCGAACTTCAACTCATTGATTTTAGCCATCGCAATGACGCACGTGGGAATTGGTGCGTTGTCGTATGAAACAACACTTTCTTTTTCGTCCAATGGGGCCGTTTTTTCTTGATTTCATCACTCAAACGCTGCAATAAGGCTCCATAATGTGCGCCGTTGATTGTTTTTTCTTTTTTGTGATAATCAATAAATATCATTCCACGCGCATCCCAGAAAACGGATGCCATGACCTTGCCAGCTGATTGAACTGTGCTTGCTTTCTTTGGAGCCGGTTCTCCCTTTACAGTCCACTGCTGTGACTGCTCCTTTGTTTCAGGTGTAAAATGATGGACCCATGTTTCATCCATGGTTATGAATCGATGCAAAAACTCTGCTTTATCGCTGCGAAACATTATCAAACACTCGATTGAAAAATCCTCATGTTGCTGTTTGTGCTCCATTGTGAGCAAACGCGGCACCCATCTTGGGCACAGGCTTCTCATGTCGAATTTTTCGGTCAATATGCGATGCACAGTACTTTTTGAAATGCCTGCTTTGTCTGCTATCTCGCGCACTTTTAGTCGACGGTCATCCAATACCATTTTGTGGATTTTCTTCACATTTTCGAAGTAGTGACCCCACTTGGTCGACCACTGCGGTGTTAATCTTGGAAGCTCGTACGACCCCGCTCAAACTCAGCTACCCAATATTTGACCGTTGTAAATGAAGGAGCAGACTTCCCCAGAGTAGGATCCAACTCGGCTTTGATATGGGTTCGACTTAGACCTTTCAAATGAAAGTATTTTATCACATAACGATGCCCGATTTTTTCGATATTTACAAATTCACTGAGAGCGTTAACTTTGGATGTCTGTAAAAAAAACTAATAATAAACGTACCGTTATGAATTCTTCACATTAAGTTTTTGAAGCGTGGTATTATCAATCGCAGTTATTGTTTTTTTATAATTACCTGTATTCATAAGTCAGGTCGGGTACTTTTGAGACTACACACGTATGTAAAAAAAAATTGTAGCGGTTACTTTAAGGTACTCTGATTTCGAGAGCCAAAGCGAACAGTTGCAAGAATTTTATTAAAAGATTAATTCAACTTGAATGAACTTTTGCAATTCCAATTTTTTATATTTGCTCAAAAAAATTAATTTGCTCTGAAATTTCTTAAAACATTATTTTCCTTTCAAATTGACCAGGGGCATAACAAGTAGAAACTTTCGAGAAAAACCTCTTAGTTGAAAGAATAAATTGACAGCTTTAGTTGTAAATAATATCCCTGCTAAGTTACTCAATTCGCAGGATAAGATATGGAATGATTGAAAGTGCATAATTATCCAGAAATAATTTTATATCGCACAGACAGATTAATATGAAAGTAACATTTAGAACTTTTTGTTATTTATAACACAATTTGAAAAAAAAATTCATTATTAACCTTTTTGAGGCATTTTAGAGAATTTAATACTGATTTACTTGCATAAACATATGCGAGTACTATATATTTACTACGCCAATTTTTTCAGCTTTTTGCTGTACACATGACATCACTGGCTTCGTATTTTGGTAATGTTCTCGATACCATTTTCATGCTTAAATAGGAAGGGAAGTAAAGAACAAGGCGATAGCAATTCCACAACAATTTATTAGACGCTAACTTGAATCAATTACCCATGCTGCTAACAGTCATCAAAACGATTGGACGTTAATTGGCGTTTACAGACCAATTTATACTTCTAAGTTCTGAAATCGCATTTCTCCCATTTTCTTACATTTCTAGCAATAACGAAACAATTTACAGCGAAACTTCATTAGCAGTTAAATATTTTACAGATAATGAATTTCTCTCACGGCAGAAAGACAAACTAATTTATGAAGTTGAAACATGCCAGTAGCAAGCATTCATAGCAAGCTGTGCCACTTCAATCTCTCAAGACAATCTTGCAAATAAGCCTCTGCAAATATCATTCCGCAGGTGTCAACGCCGCATTGCAGAGTGGAGAACATTATTTCTAGGACATCTCTATCTAAAGTGGTGAATTATTCTTTGCCAGAAGGGTTGCAACTTAAGCAGATACGACTATATAATAGCTGAAATTTAGCCACTCCAACGCTCTTCACCGTGATATTATATTTGAATTTAAATCTTGAAAAATTTCCATTTCTGCACTATTTTCACTTCTATAATGAAATAAGGCTCCAAGTTTACTGAAGACAATACATTGGATTCAGTATCAGCAATGCGCTGATATAATCAAGGAGAATTTAATTATTAGGAGCAAGTTATTAAGAAGAAACTTCACTTAGAGCAAATTGCTGAGTATAAACTCTATTTAAAGCTAAATATGAGTACATGGATTACATACGCTGTGACCGCAAGGCAGTCGGCTGTCATACCACCCAAGTGCACAAGCACATACTCCCGCAAATGGTTATGGTTGCGAGACGCTACCGTCGCATAGAAGGCTCTAAAATTATTGCTTAAAAGATTTAAATTTGTAAAAGCTCACATCACTTTTGTTGAATTCAGCAACTATAGCAAAGCACGATGTTCGAAGAACTGACTTCTTCAATAAAAGCCACAGAATAAGTTATAGAGCAACAATCTAATAACTGAATTTAGAGAACTGATTTTGGCGAATCCTTAGCGAGCTTGGAAGCCCTTCAAATATTGTGCAAGCCTATTTTCTGGTGATATCATAGGGCCTATTGTTACCCTTGAAACCCACAAAGTTAGAAGTACCATGGCTGGAGCCTATAGACCCAGGGAGCTCATCAATGGACGGGCGTGAGCACCAGTCACTTTGTCAGAGGCCCTCAATTTAACCAACAAGTGACTAGTGCGGTTTGCCATAATCAGTTTTAAACACCTAAAATAACACCTGAAGGATATGAATGAGAAATCTTCCAATTCACTGTTTCAATGATTAAGATACTCAGATAATCGCTACGCAAGCGTATCCATTTGCACAGATAAACCACCTGCAACATAATCTCCCCACCATGATTGAACTTTGCTATCACATCTTTATTTGCTCGAATACGAGCCAAACTCATAACTAGATAAAATGAATTCCTTCAATGAACGTGCAAAGTCCAACCGCGAGCCAAAATCTAATGTTTCGCCTAGAATATACTTAAAACTCCAATCTTAGCTTCTCACTCACTAAACTAACCTCTTACTTTAGAATATCTAATTACACTGTGGTCCAAATCTCATCTTATCAATCTTCTGCTTCTTTGTAGAACTACAGCCCCTCTCGGGCCTTCCTTTCCTGCAAATAGCGCCTCCAACTGTCTAAGTCTATTGACCACGTCCTCCGATACCAAAATTTGAGCAGCAATGAACGGCCTTCGTTGACTGAGTCTGCCGACGTTTCCTCGATGTCGCCACTGGTCTCTACTCTTCAGTTCTCCCAACGAATCCCATGCAGAGTATCCGTTGTTTGTCCATATGATTCATCATGTGGCCTACTCATTGTAGCTTCCACAGTCTTACAATTGCTGAAACCTCTATCTCGTCAAAAATTTTGTACAGCTCATTGTTGTATAGAATTCTCTATTGGCCTCCATCTAGCTTCGCTCCATTCATTCACCCCAATCATTCGTCTCAGGACTTGTCTTTCGAAGGCGTTCAATATGCTTGCGGATACTTGGGTTAGGCTCCATGTTTCACGCCCATAGCATAGCACAGATATATCAGATTTACATATATACATATACACTTAGCGCTTTGTTTACTGTGTATGCAGCTGGCCTACAAGATCGCCAAAACAGAATATAACATTGTATTTCCGAGCTTTATTCTTCGGCATATTTCATCTCTTTCATTACCGTCTCTCATTATTTTGGCGAGTACATTCACCAACTCTCCTACATTTTCGATATTGTATTTTTCTGCGACTGCGTCATGAGCATTGTTTTGTTATGATTGATTAGTAGTCCTACTAGTTTTGCTTCGCTGTCGAGCTTCAGACAAACTTCTTTGGCAGATGTCAATGACCATGACAAAATCTTCATGTCATCTATAAAGGCCACCACTTGGGTTGGTTTGTATAGTAACGTACCGCTTGTATCGACAGGTAGCTCACTTATAAGATATTCCAAAGCCAAATTGAATAGCAACGGGGCCAGCCCATCTTCTTGCTTCAGTCCCATATTTTTGTCAATGGCATCGGTGAGTTGACTATCGAAGTGGACTTGGACGGTTGTCAACGTCATTGTCATTTTAATAAGATGGACTAATTTGGCTGGCATACCAAAGCAAAGCATTATTTGGTACAGTACGTTACGATCAATACTATCATATGCTTGCTTAAATCAAAAATAATTAGTGTAAGTCTATGTTGAGCTTTCTGTATTTTTGAAGTGCTGGCTTGACTGTTAATAATTGGTTTATGAATCAATCTATCTGCTCAAAAGCCACCATGGTCCCCCCGATAATAACGTTGGTATATGATCTGATTTTATTTTCTAAGATCTTTGAAAACATTCTGTACGTCGTACAAAGTAGTGATAAGCCTCTATCGTTTTCGCACCTTAGTTTGTCACTTTTTTTTGTGGATAGTGAATATCATTGATTTATTCGGCATATGTTTTTGTTATTAAATGTGCTAGATGATATTGTGGATAAGTTTTCGAACACTTCTGCCACAACGCATAGTGAGCTATGACCTAACAATCCACTAGTACTGAAACAAACCCAACAAATTTCCTCCGAAAAGAGCCTCTGTACTTATAGGATGAGCCTACGTACTTCACTCATCTGGATCTAGCTGGAAAGACAAATCCAAGAAAGAAATATTTTGCAAAACTTTACCCACAGTCCACCTGAGTCAAGTCTACAGCTTTATCATGCTCATTTACCTTCCTGGATAATTTATAAGAAAGTTCGGAAAAATTCAATTTGGGATAGATAGACTGAAAGACTAATTACTATCAATAGATAAGTAAGACATTTACAAAGCGTTGTAAAATTTGACTTTAAATTTAAAATAAGATGCTTTCTTCTCACTTTATTGATGAATTAGGGGCCCTAAACATTTTCTCTTCACGGAAACACTGCCCGGCAGTTTTCGGAGCTTACGCTTTTACTTGCTTGTAAAATTTGATAGGGCAACACTGTATCCGATTCTCTATTCCACTACATCCGATTCTCTTATCCCACGCTTCAAATTCTTTATGCTTATTGATCCCACGAAAATGCAAGCCCGCTACCCATATCAGCCACATAAGCTCACAATCCTGCTTGCCACCACAAAAAGAGATGCCGTATATCAGGGTTCGGTCCCTCTTCAGCTTTTTTTGGTTTTTTTTAATAACCCCCGTTGTGCTGATGGAAATGAAGTTTTCTTTGCTAGAATTCTAAAGGAGCGCGCTAATAGCGGTTTTCAAAGGTCCAGCATACTTTTCAGGCTAGTATCATTAGCCTCCACCATTTTCATTACGGTAAGGTGATGCCATACTCGTCAGTTCCCAAATGTATTCGAATAAGTGTTAACTTCCAGTTGTGCTTATCGAACGCGGGCCTTCGCTTCCTGCAAATAGCGCCTCCATCCATCTCAGCTCATCGACCGCGTTGACCTAGTCCGACCAGCGTTTCCTGGGTTTCCCCACTGGTCTCCGGTCTTCAGTTCTCCCAACGAAAACCTTTTTGGGTACCCATTTTTCCTCCATACGATTCATGTCTACAGCCCATTACAGGTTCCGTACTCTTACAATCGCTGAGACCCCCGGCTCGTCAAAAATTTCATACAGCTCATGATTGTATCGAATTCCCCATTGGTCCCCCTCTAGCTTCACTTCGATTATTCGCCTCAGGACCCGTCGCTCACAGGCGTTTAATATATTTGCGGATGCTTGGGTTAGGGTCCACGTTTCACACCCATAGCATATGCAGGTCTTATCACAGATTTGTATACTTGGAGCTTTGTTTTTATGTGTAATAGAGCTGGTCTTCAAGATCGTCAAAACTGAATGAAATATATTATTTCCGAGCTGTATTATTCGGCGTATTTCGTCCCTTTCATTACCAGTTCTCGTTATTTTGGCGCCTAGATACACAAATTCGCTCACATTTTCAATACTGTACAGGCCAAGTGTGATATTTTGTGTGCGTGAGGTATTTTTCCTTGACTGCGTCATTAGCTTTGTCTTATTTTCATTGATCTGTAGCCCTACTAGTTTTACTTCGCTGTCACGTTTCAGGAAGAGTTCTTTGGCAGTTGTTGATAACCGTGACAAAATGTTCATGTCATCCGCATAGGCTACAACTTGGCTCAACTTGTGTAGTAATGTACCTCGTGTATCGACAGGTAGCTTCCTTATGATGTACTCCAAACCCAAATTGAGTAGCAATGGGGCCAGCCCATCTCCCTGCTTTAGTCCAATATTTTTGTCAAAAGCATCGGTGAGTTGATTATTGATGCGGACCTGGGAGGTGGTCGAGGTCATTGTTATTTTGGTATGCCAGACTGATTTGGCTGGAATGTCAAAGCAGAGCATTATTTAATACAGTACGTTGCGATTGCTTAAAGTCAACAAAAATTGGAGTACGTCAATGTTGAACTCCCAGCATTTTTCAAGTATCTGCTTGACTGTGAACAATTGGTCTATTGTCGATCTACCTGCTCTAAAACAACCATGATACTCCCCAATGATACTGTTGGCGTATGATCCGGTTTCATTTTCTAAGAACTTTGAAAATATTTTGTACGCCGTGCAAAGTAGTATATGCCTCTATAATTTTCGCACAATAGCTTTTCACCATTTTTGTGGATAGGGAATATAATTGATTGGCTCCACCCTTTCAACAAATGTTCTTGCTACCAAATGTGCTGGATGACTTTATGAATAGTTTTTTGAATACCGATGCCACCATCTTTGATGAGCTCCACTGAAATCTCATCAATGCCCGGCACTTTATTATTCTTTTGGGCTTTGATTATGGAACACACTTCATCCAGAGTTGGTGGGGCTAAGTGAAGCTCTCTGCTGACATCTATAGGCTGCGATGTTCTGGAGCTGTGCGGAGGATTAAGGAGGTTCTGAAAATATGATGCCCATCTCTCATCATAGTATTTTCTTTTCCTAATTCTAATTATCTTATTCGCTAATCTTCTGAGATTTTCATAGTGTTCTCTCGTCGTACTGGGTTTCCTACACTTGTAGTCCTTGTATGCCTGCTGATTTTTGGCTAACGCATCCTGGCACTCATCATCAAACCAACCATTCTTCTTACGCCGAGCTTGATGTCCGATTGTCTGTTCTGCCACGGTCTTAATAGTATTAATAGTAACTAATTTGACCAAGTAAAGATCTGAGTTACAATTGGCTCCTCGGTGTGTATGGACGTCAAGTATGCTCGAGACCCATCATTGTTGGATCAGAACATAGTTGATCTGGTTTTGTATGTTGTCATTTGGTGATACACAGCTCATTTTATGAATGCGTCGATGTGGGAAGCATGTCGGACGTAGAAATAGGTTTCTGCTACATGCAAATTCAATCAGACGCCGTTGTTATTTATTTCATAATGGAAGCTATATCCTCCAGTAGTTCTCCGATGAGAAAGCTCATTGCCAACCAATTATTTTTATGTCATTTGTAGGCAATGAATCGACTAGTCTTTCTAGGTGACTGTAGAACGTTTCCTTCGTTTCTTCGTCCTTTTTTTCGATCGGGGCGTGAACATTAAACAGCCGATTTTGAAAATTTAAGTTTTATATGGATCAAACACAACCGTTAATTGACTGCCTTAAAATGAAAAGCGTGCGATTTGATCTCCCAATCTACAATAAAAGCTACTCCGGATTCTCGTTTTCCAGTAGGCTTCCCTCTTTTGAATATTGTGTGCAATCTCAGTTTGTTTCCTGGATTGCCAGTATTTTTAAATTCATATTGACTGGCCTGTTGTAAAAGGTCCTTAACAGCGCCAGGGTAATTGAGTGATCTGACATTCCAGCATCCAATGTCGGAGTCCTTATTTCGTTCGCGAGATCGTTGCCGTGAGCCCTATCCATTCCGAGGCCCATCTGCAGGTTTCGAAACATTTTAAGGTTTTCCAACCTCCATTCGGGTAGCATGGTTATTATGTCGATTCCGTTATCAGGTGCGGAAAATTCGCCTTCACTCTCTTACCTCACCATAAAGGAGGCGTAAGTAGGATTTAGTAGCAAATCTGTAGATTTATTTACAGTTATTAACATTCCTCGGCATCTAATGTCCCATTATTGGGGAACAAGTAAGCCCAATATGCGACCCCGAGAGCATTTACAACCATTTAATTGGGGGGTTTGGGATGAGGAATCATGGAAGCTATGGGTTGTGGAAACAAAGGGGTTCCCTCTTCCTTTCTCAGACAGGATTAAGACCGTCTACAGCGGAGTTTTTATGCTTTTCAGCAAGTTATAAAGTTATATTTCGTTGCTGCCCAGGAACTCATACGTAGTTCTTGCAAGCCAATCGTGCTTAGAAGCACATCGTGAGCCTCACTTAAGTGGTTTGCAACTAATAATTTGAATTTCTTAACTAAGATCCCAATCTTTGGTTTTGTAGTATTAACACCTGAGGAAGACACGGTGTGTCGAAATAGTTGTAGTGTTTGAAATTAAATATAAAAAGTGAAAGTTAACTGAAAAGTGTTTTTATTACTTAAACGATGAACTTTCACCAAGTAACGGCCTCATCCATTGAACATTTAAAGGAGAAAAGAAGATTTTATGAAGAATGAGATTCGTCATCGTTTTTAGATTCTATTTTATCGTCGTGATTTTATAGCGTACGATATTTCCTGTATACAAAGAAAAAAAAAGTGCACTCAAAAAAGGTGGAAAGTGAACGCTCAGCTGAAAGACCAGCGGGTAAGTTTTTTTTCAGGATCTAGTAGTCGATGAATGATTGCGGTTCAAGTTCTTGACATACGAGTATGTGCTCGGTCATTTTATTCTGCCAATATCACGCAGTATGACTAAGGTAAATTATTCTGTTCATTTTTGCTTTTTCCCCTTCTCTCCTGTTATACTACAGGAATCCACAGATGTGTGCTGTGGAAATAGATTGGTTTGTCCAGTCGGAATTCAATCAGCGTTTAACGATCCTGTCTCTTTTTGGGATTAGTGGTGACGGGTAGTTTTAGTGACTCAAAACTGATCGGTAATACTGTCCCTCAAGGAGTGATCATTTTCGTTAGGGGCTATTTTGTTGCAGAAAATAGTTGTCATAATCGTAGGGTCTAGACAAAGTCGACAGCTTTTAATGGGGAACGCCGAATTAAACCTTTTAAAATCCTTTACACTATAAAAAAATATCAATTTACCCGCAGCATGGTGCAATTAAGCAGCATCCCATCATACTATTCGGAGGAAAACATCGAAAAAGCTTCCTTAAAGCTTGGCTTTGAATTCAAAAACCTCATAGTTTGTTCCAGAAGGCCGCAAAACGGATTTGAAACTTATGTCATACATATATACATTCAATCTGATTTGACATTTGTATATGAATTTGCATTCTTCTTAAATAAAACGATACAGACATGTGTTGAGTTTCATTGTTTTTTTTTATTGCTAATTTATCTGCTAAATTTAGATCTTCAGCCAATAAACTTCTTCACGTTATGGGCCCAGATAATTAAATAAATCAATTGATAAATTTTAAGAAGCAAAAAGTAAAAAGATTCCAGTAGAGTTTTTCCAATTATTTTTTCGTCTTGTTGAACGTACATTTGGAGCATTGTGAATACATCGTACAAGTGAGGTTAGAAAATCGCATGGGTAAAGGCAACCAGATTGAAGTGAATTCACAATTAACACAGACAGAAGCAGCAGCAGTGATTAACATAGAATCGCAAACAGAATCTATTGTGAACATCGAATCGAAAATGTCATCGGCACTTTTAGCATCAATTGAAAAATTGCGTGGAAGAGAAAATTATTCCAAATGGAAATTCGCGATGGAGAATTACTTGGCAGGTGAAGGCATGTCTCAATGTTTAACTGATGCAGAAACAGATGGGAATAAAATTGCTAAGGCTAAAGGTGCGATTGTTTTGACACAGGAGCAACGACAGCAAAAGAAACGTGGGGCAATATGAAGAAAACGTTTGAAGATCAAGGAGCTGTGCGAAAGGTGGCATTAATGAGAAAAATTTTCAATACAAAATTGGCTGAATGCTCTTCAATGAA
The DNA here is from genome assembly GCA_963969285.1 of Odontomyia ornata. NCBI lineage: Eukaryota > Metazoa > Arthropoda > Insecta > Diptera > Stratiomyidae > Odontomyia > Odontomyia ornata. The sequence continues at coordinate 114,479,069 of OZ017738.1, forward strand.
AATGTACGTGACTGAAATGATTTGTACGATGAATGGTAGGCCATATTTTTAATTTCTGGGTTGACTAATGAATATTTGCCGATGATAATGACATTGGAGACGAGTGCAGTGAAGCTATCAAGCGATCGTATTAAAACGAAGCTTTCACAAGAGCCAGTTACAGCCACGTCATCAGGCGAACTAACGGCATTGTATGCAAAGGGTAAAAGCCGTTTTCTTAAAAATAGTAATATCACTTGTACAAGTGTAAAGTTAAAGGTCAAAAATCCAACCTATGTCCACAGAAAGTAAATGAATCGACCGATGAGAAGAAAGATAAGTATCAGATGGTAATGCAATGATCACATTTAGTGCTGTTTTTCTGATTGGTACATCGATTCAGGAGTAACGAGACATATGACCATGCATTGAAATTGGTTAACTGGAATGGAGAAAATCAATAAACCGCCGATTCGAGCTGCGAATAATAAAACGATGAAAGTCGAATGTACTAGAGTAGTGAATTTTGGTGTGGGAACTGATAGAATGCGGAAACATTTGCCATTAACTGGCGTATTATGTTTACAGGAACTAACGGCAAATTTATTATCGGTGAGCTAAATAACTGCTAGTCAAAATTCTGTGACATAGTAACGGCGTCATGCGTTAATGACTTGTATAAAATGGATGGCTTTTGTGGTGGCTCGAATGATATCGTACTAGCAACGGTGAGCATAAATAATTCAATGCAGTTGTGGCAAAGATGACTTGGCCATTTGAATGTGAAAAGTCTGGATATGATGAGAAAAGAAGCGGTAATAGGGATGTCATTCGATGGTAGCAGTAAGAAAATTGACTGTGTAGCTTGTTGTACATGGAAACAAGCAAGAAAACCGTTCAAGCATAAAGGATTCAGAGCAAAATGTTTGCTAGAGCGTATGCATGGAGATTTGGCGGGAAAGATGAAGTCCGCATTGATTGGTGGAAACAGGTATGCGTTGGTGCTTGTTGATGATGTTAGCCGTCGTACATTCACATATTTGTTGAAGCAAAAGACGGAAAGGTTTTAAAATTTTGTGCGTTGAAAATGCAAGTTGAAAACGAGACTGGCTTAAGAATAAAAACGTTCCAGAGCGACAACGGCACAGAATTTTGAACAAAATGGCATTCAAAAGCAAACGTCAGATGCGTACGCGCCACAGCAAAATGGCTTGGCCGATTATACAATACGAACAATTATTGAGAAACCAAGGTGCATTTTATACGATTCAGACTTACCAAAATGTTTTTGGGACGAAGCACTTAACACCGCAACGTACGTGAAAAATCACACAGTGTCACGTGTGCTGAAGTATAAATCACCAATAGAAATATGGACCGGAGAAAAGCCAGATATTAGTCACTTCATGGTGTTTGGTTCACGAGCGATGGCGCACATTTCATCAGAGAAGAGAAAGAAATTTGATGCGAAATTGAAGGAGTACAAATATGTTGGCTGTATGGAAACATAAAAGGGTTATCGATCAATGAATGCAGAGATAAACCGGACGATAGCGAGCGGAGACGTCAAAATCTTTGAAAATGACGAATCATCTGAGAGTGTATAAAGTGACTGTGAAAATCCAATTATATCTGCGTCAACGAGAATCGATGGCGTGCAACATGGCCCGAAAAATGTTGCTATTGACCCAGCGAGCAATCATGATAGAAGTGACGTAGCGAATCAATCTGAAATTGATGGGGCAAATGAAATGATAGCAAATGCAGCAGCAGAAGATGATGCTGTGAATAGTGTGGAAACGGGCCACAATGATACGTCAATGGACGATACCATACCTGTGAGTGACAGTGAATATGAGCCCGATAAAACTATTGTAGCAGCATGAACGCCATGTCGATCAGCACAAACCACTATACTTGTGCAACTTTATGAAACGGCGAATTTTGCTCATACTGCAATAAACTATGAACCGCTCACAGTGAGTAAAGCTTTAGCTATTTGCGAAAATCAACAAGCAATGAAAGAAGAATATCAGGCATTAATGAGTAATCACACTTGAGATCCCGTTAAATTCCCCGATGGTTGCAAAGCCATTACAAATAAATGGGTTTTTAAACGTAAACCCGATTCAGCTGGTAAAGTTGATAGATATAAAGCAAGGATAGTGGCAAGAGGCTGTAGTCAAAGACAAGGAATTGACTATGTTGAAATGTTTTTACCGGTAGCCCGATAATTATCACTTCGTGTGCTAATAGCATTAGCTGTAAAAATTGGGCTGAAAATCTATCAAATGGATGTTGTTACCGCATTCCTACACTGTGACATTAAAGAATCGATTTATATACGACAACTGGAATCGTTTGAAGACGGCACTGATCGAGTGTGTCGTTTGAAATCACTGTATGGGCTGAAGCAAGCTAGTTGCATGATAAATATCAAACTAAATGAAGTGTTGCTATGTGCTGGTTTTTATCGTTGCAAGAAGGATGCAGTTTATACGTGCATCGAGAAGGAAAATCAATTGTTGTTGTTGTAGCCTATGTTAATGATTTGCTGATTTTTCATAACAATAATGAGTGAAAAGATTAGCTGCAATCAACAATGAAATATAATTTTTCCATGAATTTGCAAGATAATTTATATAATTATATAAATTATCCTTTATATTAAATGTAACTTTATATCAACTATATTAAAGTTTAAACGTTCTCTTTAATTATACTCTTCATGTGATTTAACTGTTATCACTATTTAGAATCTTTTTCATTTTTCTTTACTTAATTAATTTTCTTGGTTTAGTGCAGCCCAACGGTGTATTACATCACAGAATGCATTCGAGTTTGCTGAGTGGACAGCTGATTGGATTTTTACCGGTAGCGACACGGGAGAAAGGGAAAGAAAGAAAAGAGTTGGACGGATGGAGCGTCTGCTTTGAATCGTGACAGCGATTACACGAGAGTGCGCTTGGAAAAAGTCTAGCGGGATAGGCGTCGCGTTAGCGGAGGCGAGATCAAATTGTGATAACGTGATCATTTCGCGTTGATTCGATTCCATTGCGCTCGGCGGGAAGAATCCTTTCCCCACCAACATACATCAACCTCAAAGCGAGCCAAGAACGATCGAGTAGCTGAGAAGAAAAGAAATTTTCCTAACCGAGGCAACGACGACAACTCGATTTCGTGCTCAATTCGAAAGTTTTCCAATAGCAGAGTGCAACTGTGAAATAGAATTTTTGCTATTACGGAAAATTGTTGGCGCCACTGCCGTCATGATCGTTCGTAATCCCATTTTTTCGCAATTCGAGGTCGACTTGAAATAGTGAAACGAGACGCCCGCCGAAGAGTTTGCCTACCAGCTAGCTAGTGAGAAAAAGAAAAAGTTCCAACTCTGTGATTGTGCTGCCGGTATATCGTTCTGTGTGCTTATATGCTCCGAATACAAGAGCAAAAATTAATTACAAGATATTAAGATAGCGGAGTTTAATTATCAATCGTGCGATCTGTGGGCAAAATGATAAGATGGGTGAAGTGGTTTTGGATGGATCGAGTCCACTGAAGACCGCGAATCCGCAGAGACGCGGAGAACGGCTGCCGTCGTAAATTGTTGGCGACATTGTGACATCCACAGCACGGATTTATAAGTATAAGCTATCGCGAGATTCATTGTCAAGGATTTATGTTGACAAGACCAGATTTTTAAGTCATTTGTAGACCGAAAACACGCACTACAAAAATGTTATGCAAGTGAGTTGATATTGACAAGTGCTTTGCCGGTCGGAAGATGTATCATTGAAGCTTTCATTTAATGGAATCGCGGGCAAACTCCATTACACATGCTATGATCATTTGTTTTTTTGAGGATCGTAGTAGTCTTTGCGTATAGACGTCTTTTAAATCGCTCCTGCCAAAAGTTTTCAAAAATTAAATTAATTTTTTAAAAACGTTAGTCCGAAGTTAATTTTTATCGGAAAAAATCTTATATTGTCGAAGTAATCGACTCAGGAAATTTCTATCGAATATTATACTTCGATTGGTAACGAAAAACAAATTCACAAAGAAAATTTCGCCGCTGGTATGGAGGAGCCCGACGGCTTCCCACCGTTGGGGCAACCTGGGGAAACGACGAACACGAAACTGGCGATAATCACCAAAAGAAAGCATAACGAAGAAAACTCCGCAGATGGAGGGTGCAAGCTGCAAATAATAGCGGACAATCAACAAATGGCCAAATTGCAGAAAGAAAATGATGAACTAAGGCAAGAGATACAGTCTCTCAAGGATCTTTTCAAGAAAGGGATGAAGCCTCAAAAGACGCAGCCACAAAATCAATGGCAACAGGTAACCAAGCCGAAGAAAACTACAAAGCAAGCAATTCCAGAGGAAGTTCTAAGTGCTGGTGGGGCCAACGAGAGCCAAAATTATTTTGCAGCGCTAGAGGGATTAACCGAAGATATGGAAATCGAAGAAAACATCGGAGGTAATTTTAATCAAGAAAATGACGTTAATTTTATTCAATATTTAAAGAACAAAAATAAGGAGAAGAAACCAGCCCGCAGTTCTGCTGGTTCCTCTGAAAAAGCTTCCAACGAGACAGAAAAAGTTCCGCCAATCAACGTGTTCGGACAAACCGGGAAAGATATGGTTCGGCTATTGGCAGCCGAAAATAAACTGGCCAATTTCGAAATCAAAAGAGTTAATGCCGAAAAATTAACTATAAGGACGAAATCACTGGTTGATTTCAAGTCAGCCAAAGATGCGCTGATTTCTGGGGAGGTTCCACACTTCACCTATACCCCCAAAAGTGAAAAAAATCAGACCTTCTTGTTGAAGGGTTTGGACAGCGGAGAGGATACGGTCGATCTTCTTCAGGTGCTCAAGGAGGCTGCACCAGATATTGACTTTGTTTCAGTCACAGCCTTTGCGACAAGAAGGTCGACCATAGAAAGGAAGAATTTACCACTTTACCTGGTACAAATTGCAAATAAGAGCAGTTCAAGTCCCCTTCAACAAATAAGGTACTTGAATTTCAGAGTGGTGAGGTGGGAACGCCTCCAAAAAAGAGAAGTCAACCAGTGTTACCGGTGTCAAAGATTTGGACATTCGGCTGCCAATTGTGCCATGCACTATCGTTGCGTTAAATGCAAAGACGTTCATGCTCCCGGTGAGTGCAAATTGGCTCAGACGGAGCCTAAGGAAAAATTATACTGCGTTAACTGCGGTGTTTTTGGTCACCCAGCATCATATCGAGGATGCTCCCGATATCAAGATGCAAAAGTTAAATTTGCTCCAAAGCAAACACAAGTACACCGTAATATCATACCTTCCAACTTCGTCAAGCCCGGAGTATCATTTGCACTCGCCGCTAGAGGACCAGCAGAAAATGCTGGAAATAATGTAAATAATGTAAGTGGCAATAATGAGCTGCTTCTCAAAATTTACCAGCAACTTAATTCTTTATCGGAGAGAATCGACAAACAAGATTCAAAAATTAACTTTGCTTTTCAGCGTTTAGGTCTTCCAAATGCCTAATAATAACTTGTCATCCAGTCATATTCCCATGGATAGGCTTCGCCTCATATCGATCAACGTCAACTCTATCGTTGCTATACATCGACGTGATTATTTCCTTGAATTTGTTGTTAAGCAAAAGCCTGACATCATACTTCTCACTGAAACCCACCTCAATTCATGGCATTCCATGGAATTCAAAGATTTTGCATTCGTAAGAAACGATAGGGTAATAGGTGATGGGGGAGGTGGCACCGGGATATTGGTTAGAAGACCCTATAGTTTCCAAAATATTGAAAAAGTCGAATTCAAAAACTTTGAATTTCTTGAAGTGTCCGTCATCAAAATTTCACTGCCAGGTGGGGATAACCTCTTCGTTATCTCTGCCTATGCAACTGGTCAAAATGTTCTCAAGTTCAAGGAGGAACTCAATTCCTTGTTTGAAATACTCGAATTGAACAGGCTGCATAGTTATTATATTTTTGCTGGTGACCTGAATGCCAAGCATACATCATGGGTAAACGCCACCAATAATCCAAGAGGTGTATTCCTGAAATCATGGATAACAGAGAACCAAATTGAATACAGGTGCAACCTATATGGGTCGGAGTTCCCAACATACCCTAGGACAAATTCATATTTGGACCTCTGCATTGCTGATGCAAGACTTCAATTCAGCTTTAATAGTCCTCAACGGAAACTGCAGGTGCTTCCTTACGATAGCGACCATAACGCAATCGTAATGGAAATCAATCATCAAAGGGATGATTTCTTCCTCATTCCAGTTCAACATGAAAACCATCGGTTGAATTTCAAAAAAACAGACTGGGGAAAGTTTCAAAAGAAGTTTAATCGGGAGTACCAGAAACAATGTCCCTCTTCTGATGATGGCAACGCTTGCTCAATGGTTCCTAATAACAGAAATCTAACTGACGATGAAATAGATCTCTATTTGTCGAAGTTAGAGAAGCTGACGTTGGAAACGATTGAGAAAGTTGTTCACAAGATTAAACATCGAAACAATATGGAAGGATATGAAACACCAACCATCGCAAGGTTGAAAAGATTGAAAAGCCTTCTTCTCACCCGCGTCAACAATATTTATCGACGATTTTTGGACTACAACCATCCCTCGTTGGCTTTGTTGAAATTACACCTGAAGAATGTCCGGAACTTAATCCGTTCATACTTCAGGAGTGAGGTCAGCAATCAATGGGCGGAAAAATTGAGGGGTATTAGCCCACTGGACCCAGATGGCGTTTTCGCGAAAGTGAATAGCTTATTCCGCAGGAAGTCTCGAGTGAAGGTATCGAATCTTGAAGTCGCTAGTGATGAAATTGGTAGTACGACTCCGGATAGAAATGGAAACAGGATTATATGTGATGGATTGCAGAAACTTGCCCTGATTGGAACACATTTTGAATTGGTTCATCTGCCGAACCCAGAGAGAAGGAATGAAATATTTTCGGAGGTCGTTGAAGCAAAAGTTTCCGACTTCAAATCAAGCCTGAACGGCCAATCAATTCTTCATTTCGATGAAACATTAACATCTGACCTCATACCGACCTTGAATCTTATTGATTATTTTATCAGCTATGAAGACTTGTGTTTCATATTTCGCAGAATAAATAACAAAAAATCATGTGGTACTGACGGTATTCCAAATATAGTTCTCCGACATTTGCCTGAGGTTGCTATTAGGAATTATTGCATATTGTTCAACAACATGTTGAACAATTCATATTTCCCAAATGAGTGGAAAAAGGCTAAGGTATTTCCGATCTTGAAGAAAGGAAAAGAATCTTCATGCCCTAAAAGCTATCGCCCAATCAGCTTGCTGCCTAACATCAGCAAGGTGTTTGAAGTGATACTCAACAGAGCATTAAACGCCCACATTGAGAAATATGAGTTGATGCGGAATTGCCAATTTGGTTTTCGTGCCAGGCATTCAACCATACATGCAATAACGAAAGTAACCTCAGACATCTGTTGGAAACTAAATGATAGACAATGCGTTGGAGCATGTCTCATTGATATGGAGAAAGCCTTCGATACAGTGTGGCTAGATGGACTAGTTTTTAAACTCCTTCAGGACAACTTCTCCAGACACCTTGTCGCCATGATGTGTAATATGTTGTACGGGAAATCGTTTGTTGTAACTGATGGAAATCTGACAACAATGCGCGAATTCAAGGTCTTGGATGGTCTACAGCAGGGAACAGTTACTGCGCCCCTGCTTTTCTCAATATTCATTCGCAAGCTACTGAACAGCTTTGATTTTAATGTCTCGCCAACGCGATCATTGGTAGCGTTTGCTGATGATCTGATCATCTATACGGCAGACCGAAAAGCTACAATAGTTCAGAGCAATCTTCAAAAAATGTTTAATGATTTGCAGCTCTACACCGACAATTGGCGAATGAAAATCAATGCGCAGAAGTGCGAAACAATTTTGTTTCGGACAACGTTGCAGGGGGTCAGTCAAGACCTGAAACGTAATTGGAAGGATTTCCACATTATGGCTGGTGAGGGTAGTTCAGAAAGGGTTCCACATAAATCCTGTGTTCGATACCTCGGTGTTCATCTCGATCAGTATCTGTACTATACTGAACATGTCAAAATCATGCTCAGTAAAGCACTAAAAGTAGTCATGGCCCTTCGGCGACTCTTTCATTCCAGATACATTGATCAAAAAGTCAAAGTTATTTGTTACAAGACCCTAGTTAGGCCAGTTTTGACATACGGATGCCAGATCTGGTACAACCAGAGTGCTAGTACAATGGAAAGATTGAGAGTTTTCGAAAGGAAATGTCCTCGTGCGTGTACTGGTTTGTACAGAAAGCCTGAGACGGATTGGAAGCACTATATATCGAATAGAAAAATTTATCAAACCGCTCAAGTGACAAGAGTCGATATCTTCACATTGAAACTTTTTCGGAATCATATCGCAAGATCTGTAACTGTGAGTGAAAACCCTTGGATTTCACAGACGGGTATATTGTGACTTGCCTCACTACTGGCTTCGTTCCTCCAGAAGCATTCGTGTATTTGGACATGAATCGATATGTTTTTGATTCTGACGGCGTCCCAATCATATATCACATATATCGACGGGCCACCGATAAGAAGATAAAATATCCTCCGAATCTGAGTTCACGAGACCAACAATTCCAATGGAGATACTCATTTGCTAGATTCGTTGATGCTGGTCGAGCTGAGATGGAACAATCTAGGTATTGGTGGCTGAATGACAATGTCTAAATTATTCGTGTTTATTTTCTGTTTTTGTATTTTTTTCTCGTTACTTAGTTTTTGAGATTCTCATTATTGCTACATCTAGTATTGTCGTTTATTTGTATTATAAATTAGGTATAGGTTTCAATATAAGGTAACGTTTTTTTTTTTGATTGAACTTATTTAGAATTAGGGTGTAACATATTAGGTATAGGATATAAGCTCATTGTTGTGTTAGTAGTATAAGTAATTTTTGAATAGTGCTGGTTGGTTTTTTCTCCTTTTTCCAATTGAATCAAAAAATATCTATTAATCTTAATTAATTTAAATTTGCAAGTGTATTTTTTTCATTAAATGTGTTTAACTGATAGCGTATAAATTTAGAGAGCCATTCGGGCCATTAAGTTTTTTTATAGTTTTATTGTTTGGAATTTGCTTTATGTTCTTCTAAAAATTTATAACGATTGGTATTAAATAAAGCGCTTTTGAATTTGAATTTGATCATTTGTTTTTTGATGTCACAATTCGATTTTGACGGGGATTGTTGATTTCTGTAGAATAAGTTCTTTGAAATAAAGGACAAAGTGCTGTGTTGTGTGCAGCATGATTGACTTCTTTCACCGGCTACAGAATACCAACATACATACAACGTATTCGTGTTTGCTGCGCTGAATTTCTCATGGTTACTCTTAAGTTTGGTCGCTGCTGTTAACGATATCAAATCAGCGACTTCGGCGTCGGATTGTTTCATAAATGTCCAAATAAGCGAAGGGAAATTGGATGCTTGCGATTTGGCAGAAGAGGTAAGGTCTAGTGAATCAGTTTTTGACTAACACCACGTGCCTGCCTTGGTGACTGCTTCGAATGCAAAGCCTTCATCATGTTCCACCGTTGCCGGAATGGGTAAGAAGTCTGGATCTGACTGGGAGCAAATTGGATGCCAGTGTTTGAGAAGTTGTCGTTGATCTAATTTCATTAACGAGTTTAGATCTGAAGAGGAACTAAAATACTTGATCGTGTTGATTTTTTGTGATAATTGTTGCCAGCTTACTATTTGACGTTTATTTGGGCTCCACCAACACCGTCAGGCTCCTTTATACCAGCGGTCCCAAAGTTGTCTTGAGATACTTCGATTTTCTTTATGGATCGATCGGTATTCGATATGAATTGCTTGAATCAATGGCTTTGACGATATGATAAGCTTTTTCCAATAAAAAATAATTTCCGACTGACGGTTTGAAAAATTATTTAATTTTTTTGGAAACTAGTGACAGATGAGATTGAAAAACAATTCTGTACACAACGAATGCTAGACGTGGAATATCATTTCGCTTCTTCCACATACAAGGGCATAGATATGCTAAAGTAACATAAATTTTTCAAATAAATAGATCGAAAGTATATAAACCCGAATCAGATAGGGTACAATAGATACAGAATTCATTTCTATTCATTGCCATACATAATCCGTCATAGTCCTTAGAGAATGCATGCTTCAACCATGAATTCATACTCATTTCAAAATTAAATTCAGAATGAATTTTTGATTATGAAACTTCCCTTAATGGTTCCGAAAATGAAGAAGAGATAACTTACAGTACGTAAGAAACTATCCACGCGTGCATTCGTAGCTGCCAACAATCTGTTCATCGCTGCATCTAAAAGAATTTTTCCGCTCGATTGACGTCGAACAGAATTCACTTTCGAATTGTTTCATAAATAAAGCGCTGCCTACAGCTGCGATAGTTTGGCACACTTCAAAACGCACATTTCTAACGTTTTTCGAACATATCTAAATGTGGCACACGATGTTACGATTAAAATTGTGGTTTAAGATACATATGACGTAAGAGATGAGAACGTCGCCCTTATGTGACGTTTATATTTTGTTTTTAAATATATATGTTCCACTTATTATTTAGGAATTTAATGAGTATGACCGCAGTCGAGTTGCATATGTTCTCATTTTTTATTAGTAACGTACTAGTTAAGAAATTTATTTTAATATCGCATAATATCTTTGTCATAGGATACCCTATACTGTACTCCAACTTTGCGAGGAATAAATTGGTACCCAGCACATTTCAAGAACACTTATTTCAGCTTCTTTCCAGTCAATGATCCAATCGTGCTGAAATGAAGTCCTCGAATCGAAATGCGATTCAATGCATCCATTTGTTGTTTCCTTGGATAAATAAAGCATATAACCAATCCATATGCACCAGATGTTGGGCCTCAGCTCGAACATGAAATCAATTTATTTTCCAACCAGTAACATACTCGTACGTTCTTAGATAAAATGCCAAAGCACTAGACATTCAGAATTTCCATCACGTTTCTGCTCCTTAAGCGGGCTTGGTTAGGTTTCTGCAATGTTCATATATGACTTCAGATAATTTAGATCTCCTTTCTATTATAATGCACCCTGGGGGAATTTTTGTGAGAAACTGTGTGGATGCGATTCGATTCTTTTAATGTATGTAGATACACATTTACCCTTTTCGCCCAAGTTAATTCCGTTGTATTGAGCGCTGGATATAATGCTTCAAAGAGTTATGGGTAACATATTCAGCATTTAAATGTTCTGGAAGGGATTTGACATGCTATAAGCAAAAGAATCGAGAGAACTTTTTGCAGGATTTTGGATACTTTCACTCTTTATTATTTTTTTCACTGTAAGAATGTCGTGAAGTTATCTTTGGATTCGCTAGCAAAATTTTTCGGACTCAGGTTTTTTTTGCACAAATTTATTCGAAAAAATTCTTTGTTCATTATTATGCATATTGCCAGATATTGCTACGGGACAAAAATTGTTTAAACATTTTTTTAAACAAATTAAATATTCCGGAATTTTCCCCAGAACAATGTTTTTAGGTGAATTGAGCAATTTCGAAAAAAAAGATTGCATGTGACTTTTCTTTAAAATTTCCTTTTTTCGAGTTATTCGCGATATAAAGTTCCAAACACTGCCAAAACAACAATCTTTGACCTATGAAAACGATGGCAAAAACACAAAATACCGATGTGTCCAAAGTGCATGGCTAACCCTCAGATATCCCTTACTAACACCCCGAAGAGTTTTTCCCCATTATATAATTGTAACACACCGATGTTTATTTAATTAGGAGCACGCACAGAACATTTCTCTCTAACTGCAAGTACTGGATATAACTACATATATGGACCTGCGCGAAAGAGTCCCTCTACGCGCTACTGACTAACAATTACTCAAGTTCATTAGGCAGAAGAGGGGTCCTACCAGAAGGGCTTTGTAACCATCCTAGGGTTCGAAATAAGTTTTTTGATGGCATGAATCGATGACTTGAATTATTTATTCTATACTTGCATAAGAAATCATTCAAATTTATCCAAAAGATACTGAGGTTCTATTATAAGCACAGGACAGCCGCCGTTTTGTTCCAGCTTAAATATTCTCTTTAAATGCTCGGTCAATTGTGCATATTCAAATTAAACATCTTTTCTTAAATTTTCATGAAAATCCGAAGTAAATGAGGGTGCCCGGGTCGGTTATAGTTGTTGTAGTTCCATACAGTTGATACAGCTATAACCCACCTGATTATGATCCTATTTCTATGAAATTTTGTGAGCATGAGGATCTTATATCAGTCTTCATAACTGTACCATTTTAAGAAACTTAAAGGTACTGTTTCGATTTTATAGAGGAAGTGGTAAATTTACATATCATACTTAATATTATTATCAAAGATGAGTGAATTTTGATCTTTTTCAAATTTTCCGGCCCGAACATGTCCAATCCCGAAGGGTGAAGACACACATTTTTCATGCATTTTACCTCGTCTGGATTCCCTGATGCTTTTAATGACTTTTCTCTTTCAGATTCTGAAAGTGCCTATCAATGCCTTTAATTCGATAACATACTTGACCACATTTGATGAAAAAAATTTCTAAGAGCCACTAACACAAATTTTGAAATGAGTAATAAGTCCTTAGCTTTTGGGAGATTACCCCTTTTGACCTTTCCACAAAATTTGTACTTTCTAGCTTCTATAGTATCTAAGGAAACTTGATGTGATCACGGACAGGCAGATGTAAAGACACACGGACAGATACGACGCGAAACTAGTATGATTTTGTAAAATTTGTTTTACATACAAAGCCCTAAAAGAAGGGTTACAATTAAACAAAGGAGGAACAATTTTTGGGATGCTATTAAGGGATATCTAGAGGTTAGCTGTGCAGTATGCACTTTAAAATCACCGGGATTGGATGTATTTGCATAGTTTTCACGGGTCAAAGATGACTGTTTTCAATGTTTTTGGAACATGAAAACGCAAATGATTCGAAATATATAGATTTAAGATAAAAGTTATACGTCACTTTTTAGGGTATTGTAAAATCATTTTACAATACCCTACTAGTTTCGCGTCCTTCTGTCCGTCCGTCCGTCCGTGTGTCACACCACTTTTTCTCGCAAACTACATAAGCTAGAAACATAAGATTTTGTAGGTTGGTGCGAAGTGACGTCCTCTCTAAAGTTTCACCACGAAAAAAAATCTAGAAGGTCTTTAAGGGGGGTCTCCCCATATAGGGGAGTTGCCTCCCCCAAAAGTTTTCATCGCATGTAGGCAATATGGGTATCAAATGAAAGGTCTTAATGAGCACTTTTCAAAACGGGTCTTAAAATGACAAATTTTGCTTCGAGGGGTGCAGGAGAAGTGGGAATGTACGAAAATTTTGTGTCCAATCCCCCCCCCCCCCCATTTGACCCGAAAAATTTGAAAAAAATCATGAATATAGGCCTTTATGAGTACAACAACAAATACACGAGAAGTCGAAATTCACTCAACTTTGTTAGTGAAAGTATGATTTATCAATTTTATGTTTTCTTGAATAAAATCTTAACGGTGTCTTTAATAAAATTCAGTACACAGATGACTTTTTATAAAATTAATCTGTCCTGAAAGTTTCATAAAGATCGAATGGTATTTAATGAAGTTATAGCGATTTGAATTTTCCTGTATTACTATGGAACAATATGCGCTGTATTACTATGGAAACATATGGCTATGAACCATATGCGCTTTTTACCGACTCAGATACTACAGCTTTGCTAGGATTTGCATGAAAGTTTCAGAAATGATAGGTATCATGAATTTCTTTGAGAATTGGCTCAGCCATTGGTATTAGTAATCGTAAAGCAAAATAGTGGCTGTTTTAAATGCAAAGATTGAAGAATTTTGAGTTATTTTGCCCCAACTTCACCGTTTAAGGCGCATGCTTTTAACACTTGATTCAATTTAATGTATGCCTGAAGATGAGTACTTACAATTAATACTCATAGGGGAAACAAGTTGAGGAGGCAGGAGAGAGCAAATGGGCTTTGTAACCATTCTAGGATTCGAAAAAATAGGCCATGAATCGATGATTACAGAACAGGGGAGTGGCCGCTGAAAAAAAATTTCATCAAACGTAGCCAATATGAATATCAAATGAAAGTTCTTTATAAGAGCTTTTCAAAACGGTACTTGAACTGACTATTTTTCCTTGACAAGGGCAACAAATACCTTAGAAGTCGAAGTTCGATCAACTTTGTTAATAATAGTACATTTTATAAATTTTGCTTTTTTGTCTATAAAATCAAGAAGGGACCTCCAAATTTTCCAAAATCTATAATTTAAATTATCTGAAAGTAATTGTATATGGTTCGAAAGTTTCACAATAATTAAACAATAAACAGCTAAGTTACAGCCGATTGAATATTTAACAATTACCTACAACAACATTAACACATTATACTAGGGAGATACATGCTCACAACGGACCTAGACACTACAAATATGTAGGAATTTTGATAAAAATTTTGGAAATGCTTTGTAATATCCATGTGTTATCCTGACTAATCAAGCGACGGGGTCAAACCACTTGAAACAAAATGGTGGCGAGTTTGAAGTCATAATAACTATAATAACTTTTCGAACTCAATGTATGGACTCTATATATTAGTCAAGTTTTGATATGCAGAATATATTGTTTGATTTACTAATTGTTTTACAATATCCTTCTGGCAGGAGCATCCTCTTGCTACTTCAACTTGTTTTATTTGAAATGGCCCATTTTATTATCGGGGGCGGAATTTACAATTTTTGTAGTTTGTTTAAAATTCAAATAACTTTGATCCATGGCAACATCTGGCAACATGCAGTGTCCCAAACTAGAAACTTTCTCGAATAAGAATGTGCACGAAAACCCGAGTCCGAAAAGAAGATTATCCCCAGGCTAATATAAGACAAATTGAGAGTAGAGCATTCATACTAAGACGACTCTACACACAATGTAAGTTTCGAAGATGTTGCTCTTGTGATATCAATTTAGGAACGACTACCTTCTTGGGTATCCGTTGTTCGTGTATATGGTTCATGTGACCAGTCTATTGCGGCTTCCCCAGTCTTACAATTGTTGAGACCTCCGGTTCGTCAACAATTTCATACAATTAATGGTTGTATCGAACTCGCCATCGGTCCCCATCTAATTTTGCTCCGATTATTCACCTTAGGACTCGTCGTTCAAAGGCGTTCAATATATTTGCGGATGCTTGGGTTTGGGTCCATGTTTCACACCCATAGGAAAACACAGGCCTTATCACAGATTTGTGTACTTAGGCTTTGTTTTCCTGTGTATGCAGCTGGTCTTCAAGATCGTCAAAACTGAATAAAATATTTTATTTGCGAGCTGTATGCTTCGGCGTATTTTGTCTCTTTCATTACCAGTTTTCGTTATTTTGGCGCATAAATACACGAATTCGCTGACTTTTTTGATACTGTATTCGCCAAGTGTGACATTTTCCGTATTTGAGGTATTTTTCCTCGACCACGTCATGAGCTTTGTCTCAACGATTTAAGACTGCAGAAGCTGCAATGGGCTGGACACATGAATCGTACGAACGAATAACGGATACCCAAAAAGGTATTCGTTCCTTAAATAATATCACAAGAGTAACATCTTCGAAACTTACATTGTGTGTAGAGTCCTCGCAGTATGAAACTCAGATTTCGAAATTAGAGGACGCGGCCAATGGACCGAGACAGTTGGAGGCGCTTTTTGAAGGAAGCGAAGGCCCGAGAGGGGTTGTAATGCTAAGAAGAAGATGAAGTAGTAGCAATTACTTTTTCATATTATTAATGAAAAATTATTCATCTCCACTTAGCAACGACTTCCGTAATTAGACACGAATTGCTAGCAGTTAGCATAAAGGAAATTGATTATTTTTAGAACTAAAATAAAAATTCAAAATTTTTGATATAAAGCATAATTTCTTAAGTATTTGGCCACGCCTGGCATTTTTCCACTAATTTAGTCAAATATTTTAGTGAATGCTCATTTCTAAGTCATTCAAGGAAGGATTCCTTAAACTTAAAGTTTTGACTACTTACATTTTCGTATGCAACATTTTTTAAACACAAACAATAATTTGACATGGGTAGTAAATCCCGACATAATAAAAAAAACAATCCTGGAGCCAACGAGAAGCTTACGGCAAGAAAAGAAACGAGTGACCAGGCAAATAAAGCGACGTTGAGTGATTGCATCGCCAACGTGGAAAAAGTGGCGGAAGTACTGTATTCGGAAAGAGAAAGCGATAACCTCTCCCAAGGATGGTCGCAAAGTATAATTGTAACCCAGCGACACGAAGAAAAAAGGCTATTCTGAAAAGCGGAGATGTTCTGAAAAGAATACAATCTGCATGCGACTCCCCAAAAACCAGCAAAGCAGCAAAGATTGGACTCTCCTTGAACTAGAGGAGTTCCTAGACCGCATAGGGCATTATTGGAGGAGCTGGTTAAAGACCGAAGATCATCAGAAGGCGAAAGAAGCGTTGGGGCGAAAGAAGCGTTGGGCCACATTCAGATAGCTCCACCGTTACAAATCAATTAAAGAATGGCGACTAGCCCAATCGAAGGAGATCTGGATAAAAGAAGGAAAGAAGAGGAGCACCAGATCATGGGTTCCAGGCAATGCTTACAAAATGAGCAAAGAAAGCCGCAAAGAAACTACTTCAAAAAAGGCCACAAAGTAATTCGCACGGACGCCCAACAAGAAAAAAGACCTGATACAGAACAGGAGAGACAGAAGGCCCGACGAGGACCCCGGCAGCAGGCACTACTCATAAGACTCCAAGATGGCCGATCCTACGCGGAGGTGCTGCGGGACATCAGGGGAAACGTAAGGCCCGAAGACACCAACACAACCATTAAAGAAGAACAACCAACGCGACAATAAGGAAGCATTCTGCGACGCAGTAAAGAAAGTCCTCGGCAAAAGTGCAAGTATAGCCTCGCTCGAACCGATGGCAACGATCTAAATAAGAGACATTGACTGCGTCATGGATCTGGCCGAGGTAGAAGAGGCCATCAAAAGGGAGTACCCTAGCGTGGGAAGGATCACAGTGAGACTGACACCAGAAAACAATAGCGGACAACGCATGGCCATAGTTCACTTGGCCGAAAAGGACGCCGAACAATTCCTGAACAAGGGCAAAGTACGAATCGGGTGGGTTGTCTGTAGGATATGGCGAAGAGCAACGCCTCTTCAATGTTTCAAATGCCTTGGCCATGGTCACACCACACAAGTATGCAAAGAACCCGATAGGAGTTCCCTATGTTACAAATGCGGTGAAATGGGACATATAAGAGAAGAGTGTACGAAGGAGGCACATTGTATTCTTTGCAAGGATGCTGATCCAAGACCTGATTTTGGATACGTCTTGGGATCAGGAAAATGATGGGTTTTCCAAGAATCCCTAGCCAAGGTAAAATCAGAACTTCGATAACCCGCATCCTACAGCTAAACCTACACCGCAGTTCAACCGCCCAAAATCTGCTTGAGCAGTTTGCGAGGGACATGAAAACCGACGTTTTGCTGCTGAGTGAGCAACACCATGATAAAAGCCCTGCATTATGGTATCCTGAGAAAACTGGTACTGCCGCCGTCTGGGTTCGCAACAGTGATTTCTAAGCGGAGAGTTGTGGACGGGGGGATAGTTTCGTGTGCATTCCGTCAGGAACCACTTTCTTTAGTATGTACCTAACACCGAAAAAATCGATATCTTCCTTCCAAGCCAAGTTTAATGCTCTGGAGGGCGCTGTTTCCAACGCAGAGGGCAACGTGCTCGTTGGGGGAGACTTCAACGCTAAAGCAATCGAATGGGTTATGCCTCAAACAGACCCGCTGGGAAAACAGATCCTGAGAATGGCGGCCAGGACGACGCTCGTCATAATAAACACCAGAAATACGCCGACTTTCTGCTGTATTGGCTGTGAGGGAACCATACCGGATGTGACATTCGCCTCGGAGTCCTTAGTTCGGAGGATACACAATTGGAAAGTATTAGAGGACTACTCAGCCAGTGATCATGTGTGCATTCTGTTTGAGGTTAGTGATGTTGTCTCACGACGTCCGCCTTCTCGGCTGTCTCCAACTGGATGGGACATCGGAAGGATGGACGTCGAAAGGTTTGTTGGGGTGTTCACAGTAGGTGAGCCGCTGCAGGGAGCTCAGGAGGGGACAGAAGAATTGGCAGCTCAAGACGTGGTGAACTCAACTATAAGCATCATTATGACTGTTTGCTGCGCTTCTATGCCCCGTCAACAACCCCGGCACGGCAAGCCCCCAGTGTAATGGTGACCAACTGAAATCGCTGAAAAGCAAAGGGAGTGTCACAAGCTTCGACGTGAGGCTCAACGGGCGCGGAGCCGTGACGAGACATGCAACCGCGCAGCAGCATGTATAGTAAGTCAGCCAGGAAATGCCTTCGCGAGTTGATTAACAACAGTAAGGCTCGCTGCTGGCCAGACCTAGTGGACAATGTGAGCAAGGATCCGTGGGGCCTTGGCTACAAGCTAGTTATGCGGAAGCTTGGCGCCCTACGGAAGCCTTGCATACATGATGCGAAAAAGATGGACGAGATAGTGTGGGCACTCTTACCCCCCACCCATTCCGCCCGTGTTGACGCTGTCCATGGTGAAACAGCAGTCGAGTGTCCACTCTTCACACAGCCGGAACTGGAACAGACAGTCTTTTCATTGAAATCCAGGAAGGCTCCAGGTCCAGATGGTGTTCCAGCTGAGGTGTTGCAGCTCGTCTATCACCATTGTCCTGACTTGCTGCTCAGCACGTTTAACGCTTGCCTACGGGACGTGGTTTTCCCGATACGATGGAAGGTGGCGAGGCTCGTGCTGGTCAGTGAGGGGAAGGGAAATCCCGAATCGCCGTCTGCATATCGCTCGTTATGCATTCTCGAGACGGCTGGGAAAGTGCTAGAGAAACTCA
Organism: Odontomyia ornata; assembly: GCA_963969285.1. Taxonomy (NCBI): domain Eukaryota; kingdom Metazoa; phylum Arthropoda; class Insecta; order Diptera; family Stratiomyidae; genus Odontomyia; species Odontomyia ornata. The sequence continues at coordinate 114,498,098 of OZ017738.1, forward strand.
TCAAAGGAAGACTCACTAACGCGATTCGTGCTGCTGGGGACCTACTTCCTTGGCAGTATGGCTTTAGAGCAAGACGCCCTACCATTGATGCGATTGCAGAGGTGGTGAGCGCGATCCAAAAGGCAGAGCCACATAGTCGCACCAAGCGACGGATCGTCCTGTTGGTGACACTCGACGTCAGGAACGCCTTCAACTACCTTTGGGTGGATGTGCTAGATACGCTGGTAAACCCTTTTGAAGTTCCAGAAGTTCTAGAAGGGGGGGAGTGGTCCCCCAAAAAAATTTCATCAAAGATAGTCGATATGGGTATCAATTCAAAGGTCTTAAGATATGGTTATCAAATGAAAGGTCTTGAAAGCTTTTCAAAACAGGACTTAGAATGACATTTTTTGTTTCGAGGGTCGCACAGGAAGGGGGAATTCACGAAAAATTTTTGTCCCCCTCCGCTAGCGATTGGACACCTGTGACTCCTTAAAATCTGAAAAATTATGAAGAAAGATGTTTATGACTACAACAACAACAAATACCTTAGAAGTCAAAATTCGCTCAAATTTCTTAATAATAGTATGATCTTCGAATTCCACATTTCCGCAAATAAAATCGTATAAGTACCCTCAAACTCTATGGAATTCGATATTTAAGCAGTCTTACAAAAGGTCCTAATACTTTATAAGTTTGAGGAAAATTGATTCATATTCAAGGAAGTTGGGCCCATTAAAAATTTCTCAAATTACGATAACAATAATAAACGGTTTTGGTATTTTATGGTCTTTCCATCGAATCAGACACTGCAGTTTTGATTTGATCTTCCTAAAATTTTCAAATGAGATTTTCAACATACATATTTTTTGGAATTCATCATTCTAGTGATTTTTGTTCGTTAGCAACAAAATGGCGACTGTTGAAAATGGAGAAACAATAGATTTTCTTTTAAACGTGCACATCTCTTTGACATGTTTCTTGACTTTATTCGTTGCTGGTGACTACAATTGCGAGAAGTTGGGTACAAAATCCTTCTAACATGAGCGTGGGTGTAGGTTTGTTTACCGAACTTGTTCTACAATGTAATTAACCATTGAAAAATAAATGTTGATTCTTAAGAATTGATTAGGTCATGATAAATCTAAGCTGGAACACCAATGATTTTAAATTGAAGACACACAAAACACAAACTCATAAATAGTTCCACACATGCCCAAACGCTTACACGAAAAAGAAAAAACGTTAAGAAAAATTTATCCAAATAAGAAGATAAAATCAAAAGATATGAAAACATTTGGTAATCGTCAATTGAAAAATATTTTATTAGAAAACCCTTCCTTTGAATTAGAAAGTTATGGATTTAACGTAAAAAAATTTCTTTAGTTTTCAGTAGATGGCCAGTTTTTTTTCAGGACGTAATGACAACGGGAGGTAAGTATGCCACCAAGAGGGTATGGTTTTGAAATTCCACGACTGATTGGTTTGGCAGTCCGACGGTGTCTTATTTTGGGTGCACTATTTTTGTTAGCTTAGACTGTTTTAATCAGCATAATAGTAGGTTACGTCTGCCACCGCAACGGTGTTGAGATCGAGAGCGCGTGATCCGTTGTTGGTTGGCCGGTAGCCCCGCAAAGGCAAAATTCACGGCAATAGTGAAAAGTTTTCTTCGGGAAATTTTCGGAATGAGTTTTATTTGTGCATTTGAATCGGTGGCTGATAAATTGTTTTCCAACCTAGTCTGCTAGCGGAAAACCTGCGGCCGAAATTCCACTCCAAACTAGCTAGCCTCCCAGCAGATACCTCGGAGTAGACTAAATATATCCGGATCGGTTGACCTGTTGGGTACAGTCCATAGGCACTTATCCAGACTTCACGTCTATAGTCGATAAGTGGTCAGTTTAGATTTCCTTTGGAAAATATCGAACAAACGGACGGCTAGAAAAGCATTACATACACTTAGATTCATGCTTCTCAATTGATTGTCATAGTATTTTCTTTTCTTAATTCTAATGATCTTATTCGCTACTCATCTGAGATTTTCATATTGTTCTCTCTTTGTCATGGTTTTCCTATCTAAAAATTGTTTGTATGCCCGATTCTTTTTGTCTACCGCATTCCGGCATTCATTATTAAACCAATGATTTTTTGCGCCGGGTTTGATGTCCAATCATCTGTTCTACGACAATTTTAATCATAGAAGGTACTGTGAGCAATTCTTACTCACACTAGGGATATTTTTGTTGGTAGATCAGCAGGTAGGCAACCTCGAGTTGTGAGCCGAGTTATCTGCGGTGGTGATCGCATGTGATTTCGTTTAAATTTGTTACAGGAATTGAAAAAAAAGGTCCGAGTATATTTTACTCACGTTATCAACAGTGTCTGATATTTGGTGAGTAATTTTTACTCATTGAAACCCTTATGCGTAATTATTTATTTTTTTAATGCATGAATATATTATCAAATTATGACTGTTGTTTATTTTACATACATTAAATGAAATCTTGATTACTGAAGAATTAGTCAAGGCAATTATTCATGTCCTGAATATCATAATTTTTTTTTTATAAAATATTATCTCAATTTTTGGTTGTCTTAGATCAGTGTAATTATGGGAAAACTTCTGAGAACAGAAGACGGAATATTGGATACTCTTCTAGAACTGGAATTGGAAGAAGAAGAGGATAATTTAGAGTGCGACATTGCTGAAATTGATGAAGATAGTGATCCAGATCCGGTATATTTTCCAGAGGTAGACCCGACAGAGGAGATAGATTTAGAGGGTATAGTAAAATACCTCAGAAAAAAGTCCTAAGAAGGAAAGTATAAACAAAACAACTCCTGATTATGAAAAAACTGGTGAAATTTTCTCATTAGAAATTTCATTTAGTGTAGAGAGCCTGTTATAGCTGCAGTTGAAAAAAAACAACCGCCAAAAATGTTGTACATATTTGCCCTGGCCCAAAAGGAGAAGCCAAAAATTCTTTGTGTCCAATCAGTTGCTTCACAACTTTTTTACAACAGATATTTTCGAAGAGATTTTGGTCAGCATAAACAAAGAAATACAATCTCAAAGAGAGAAGTATAATCAAGAATATCACGCGAGCTTGTCAGATTTAGAAATGAGCGAGTTTTAAGCATTCCTTGGCTTGTTAGTGTTATCCGCTGCACTCAAAGAATTATCAACTGGTATGATGTTTGATACTAGCTACAGTGGGGATAGATACAGAGCAACCATGGCTGAGAGGAGATTCAAATTCATCCTAAATTGTCAAAGATTTGTGGATTTAGACAATTTGACAAGCTAGAAGAGAACTAACTAAACTAGCTCCAGTTTCTTCTATTTGGGAAAAAGTTTTACAAAATCGTAGAACCAATTATAAACCTGGTAGTTATATAACAGTTGATGAACAACTTGTTGGGCTTAGAGAAAGATGCCCCTTATGAATGCACATTCCCTCTAAGCCCAATAAGTATGGGATTAAAATAATCATGTCTTGCGATGTCGGAACAAAGTACATGCTAGATGCCATTGATTATCTTAGTAAAGGAAGTGTGCCTCCAAAAATACCCGCTGGTTTATATTATGTTCTTCAAATTTTACAAAATGTGAAAGGCACTGATAGAAACGTTATTTTAGATAATTGGTTTACAAGTATTCCGCTTGTTCAACGTCTTTTTCATGACAACAAAATAACTACTATTGGCACAATAAAAAAGAATAAGCCACAGTTACCTACTCAAGCCACAGTTACCTAATTTCAAATCCGAAGCGCACCTACTACATTTTTTCTATACCATGACAACATGGTACTAATTTCATGCAAACCAACTAGTAAAAAATTTGTTACACTAGTATCTAGTATGCATAACTCAGGTGGTATTCACGAAGACACAGCCAACTCAGATATGGTGCATGTATACGACAAAACAAAAGGAGGAGCAGACAGTTTTAACCAGATGTGTCAGAGCATCAACTATATCAGAAAAACAAAAAGGTGGTCGTCTTTTCCTTTTTTTGCAACGTGTCTAATATAGCCACAATAAATTCGTTTGTAGTATACAATCATAACCTTTGCAGTTGTGGCCAAAACACAATCTCAAGACTTGACTTCAAGTTGACTTTACATAAGGTATTGACTGAGCCGTTTCAAAGAAAAAGAATAGCATGTAATCCAAAAATGGTGAAAGCCAAAATATCAGTATACAAGAAAATCAAGAGGGGCCTAGAAAGTATTGCAACTTTTGCAACTACAAAAAACGTAGATACACCACTACCTACTGCAAATGTGGTTCACCAATTTGCAGATAACATGCAGTTAAAAAGTGCCCAAACTGCAAATCTTAATATAATAATCTAAAAAAATTATGTCTTAACACTTCAAAGTTAACAACAAATTTTTTACTTGCACTTACTATTGAAAAATGTTTGCTTTTATTAATTAATATAATAAAGTTTTTCAAACAATAATCGTATATTTAGGTTTAAATAATTAAACGACTCCCTTATCACCTTGGAACATGAAAATCCACGAGTGAGTAAAATTTACTCATTTTTACCTTAACGGTACTTTTCTAGGGTTGATCACCGCTTCACTTCCATCCATATTTCGTTGCTTGTTTTCAGTAATGTGTCTGGTAGGATGACAGCAACTGATTGTTGAGGGTATCCGTGGAATTTTTTGCCACAGATGACATTTCACATTCGACATCGATAGGTTAATTTTTTCAAGTAATGTTCCGAGCTACAATAGATTCCTTGGTAGGTATGAACGTCAAGTATGCTCGAGGCCTAACGTTGTTGCATTAGAACATGTTGATTTGATTTTGTTTGTTACCATCAAGTGATACCTGCGTCATTTTATGTATGATAATATGGGATCATATCCTTATACGGATTTAAAAAAAAAATTGTCGAAGAAACCTTCACTAGTCGACCACCCCTCAGCTTTAAGAAAAATTATCTGTAATGCACTGGCGGACAAACGGCTGTCCATGACAAATACTCGTAGATACGTGATAATTTTAATAAGACACTGTAAACTTTTTAACCTTAAAAAGATTTCGCTTATTCTTGGCTTCAAAGTAAAACACGGAAGGAATGGTTTCATTTGTTGAATTATATATTATTTCTTCAAACATGAATAAGTTTTGCACATACATTCCCAGACAAATCAGATCAAAAATAGCTATTATTCTTTATCAAGTCCATATGCAGTTGCACTTAATGACTTAACAAATTAAAATAATTCAACTTACTACCCTAAATAATTTCTCGTTTGCATTTCATCCATCATATGTGACAAAACCTGACATACGACCACCAAAACTGTTTACTATTCGAAAAATTAATTACTTTTGAAAATGTGGACATGTTCAAAATACTGCCAAGATTTTTATTTTATTTTTAATAAAAATTTAATTCACGACCTAGAAAGAATCTTTTAGTGCTGCACATCTATTTGGTGATCCACTTGAATTTTACTCAAGTCTAAATGTGGAATTGGCAGTGCTGTACATATTTAAAATGTTTAAGCCAAAGGCAACCAACACGACATAGAATGGATGACGTCAAGATGTTGTCATACATTATCAGGATAGATTCAATGTGTATTGGGAAGAGTATCGTTGGCATTTGTCTGATATAGCAGACAATACGCTGAAAATAGATTCAACGCTTCGATTGAGACGTGAACAAGATGCAGACTATTTATTTAACTTAAGTGATTTGTTTAGTCAATAGTGAAAGCTGGGATTGAATTGCAAAAGTTTATAACCTTATTTTGTCTAGGAATGCGTAGAGTTTACAAAGATAGCTCTATGTCATGAAGATTTTTTTCTTCAAATTTTATTTAATTAAAAATCTTGTACGATATGAAAAAAAAATTAACTGGATTTACTGACAAAGAATGTTCATGTGGATTTGACTCATTTCTAATATCTTCCCGTTCAAATGTTTCATTCTGATTTGTCTGTGCAGAAGTCGCATTGATTTGCAACCCTTTGAGAACATAACAATCATATAATACGGGGAAATTTCCCCAAGAGTGGAAGCCCCATTAACGAGGCTAGTCCAAAAAGTACCCGATCTGACTTATGAATACAGGTAGTTTTAAAAAAACTATTACTGCGCTTGACAATACCACCTTTCAACAACTTAATGTGAAAAATTCATAAGGGTACGTTTAGTATTATTTTTTTACGGACATCCAAAGTGAACGCTCTCAGTGAATTTGTAAACATAGAAAAAATTGGACATCGTTATGTGATACAATACTTTCGTTTGAAAGGTCTTAGTCCAACCGATATCAAAGCCGAGTTGGATTCTACTCTGGGGAAGTCTGCTGCTTTGTTTACAACGGTCAAATATTGGGTAGCTGAGTTTAAGCGATTTCGTACGAGCTGCCAAAATGAACACCGCAGTGGTCGACCAGGTGAGGTCACTACGTAAGAAAATGTGAAGAAAATCCACAAAATGGTATTGGATGACCGTCGACTAAAGGTGCGCGAGATAGCAGACATGGCAGGCATTTCAAAAAGTGCTATGCATCGCATATTGACCGACAATTTGGACATGAGAAAGCTGGACACAAGATGCGTGCCTCATTTGCTCACAATGGAGTACAAACAGCAACGTGAGGATGTTTCCATCGAGTGTTTGACAATGTGTCACAGCAATAAAGCCGAGTTTTTGCGTCGATTCATAAACATGGGTGAAACATAGGTCCATCATTTTACACCTGAGACCAAGGAGCACTCAAAGCAGTGGACTGAAAAGGGAGAACCGGCTCCAAAGAAAGCAAAGATAGTTCAGTCAGTTGGCAAGGTAATGGCATCCGTGTTCTGGGATGCGGGTGGAATAATATTTATTGATTATCTCAAAAAAGGAAAAACAATCAACGTTGCATATTATGCAGTCTTATTGCAGCGTTTGAGTGATGAAATCAAGAAAAAATGGCCCCATCTGATGAAAAAGAAAGTGTTGTTTCATCACGACAACGCACCAGTCCACACGTGCGTCATTGCGATCGCTAAAATCAATGAGTTGAAGTTCGAATTGCTTCCCCAAGCATCCTATTCGCCAGATCTGGCTCCCTAGGGTTATTTTGTTTTTCCGAATTTGAAAAAATGGCTCGGCGGCAAAAGATTGGCAAACAATGAAGACGTAGAGTCTGCGGTTATTAGCTATTTTGAGGAGCTTGACGGTTCCTACTATAAAACGGGTACCGAAACTATTGAACATCGTTGGGAAGAGTGTATCGAGCTGAAAATAGAATATGTTGAAAAATAAAAAAACATTTTCGCATTTTTTTACTGTTTTCTTTGCCTGGTCGGGTACTTTTGGGACCGCTCTCGTATATAGGCTAATCTGATCTTTGGAGGAACACTTCTCAGGAAGTCGCATGGTATTTTCTTTCACTCAACCCACTCATAAGACTTAAGAAAGGACAGGGCTTTCCAAAAGCTTTGAAAGGGAGTTTAGAGCTCCTCTGTTTGCCATTAATCTTAATTTATTGACATGCTATCCAGAAAGATACGAGTATGTTACGTTAGAGTATCTCATTCTGAAACGGTTATCGTGCCTTAAAATCTAATATACAAAGGATCACAATTGACCGTGTTGATTATGAAACAAATTTTACATTACTACACTTTCAATATTTCGGGAGCTTAATTTAATGAGGAACAAGTCAAGCAGATAAAAGAGTGCTCTTGCCAAGAGGGCTTTGTGGGCAACATAGGGTTCAAAAAAACTTTTCTGGTGACATGAATCAAAAACCTGAATAATGAAACCGTTGAATATACAAGATGATCCGTATAATCCGTCGATCCACGCAGCCTTTGCTAAGAAAAGAAATCGCCCTCAGCTGAAGCTTTCTACTAGAGGTGGTGGAATAAGATTCTGCGGCCAGCGAGAAATCATCATCAGAGACAGCATCATGCCTCAGAAATTGAGGAGCATTTTCACAAAGCGATACAAAGAAAGTATGTATTGTCAGTACACCGTTTTTCTGTATACTATCCTAAATGTAAGGTATGGAAATGAAACCGCAAAATAGATTTATAACCGCTTTAACCACAAGCAATAATATGTTACAAAATTTGAAATCAAAGCGTGTTCTCAATTTTGATACAAGCACAGATATTATATCATTTTGGGAAAAACTCCATGGAAAATATGGACTGGGTCAGTGTGTCGAATGATCTACACGTCTTTTCCTAGTGCAAAGTGAGATTCATTTTTTAACAGCTGAATTCACATGGGCTAAATAATTAAAATACTTTTTAAGTTTAATTTTTTTATCAAGGTGAAAATAATATAGCACATAAAATTTAAAAAAAAAAACCATACGACAACTTCTTCAACATTGTAGTTACATATTATGCGAATAACTATAGACCAGTTTCAAGTCTCAACGCAATTAGCAAAGTGTACGAGAAAATTATTGACAAAAGAATCACAGTACTGCAATCGGTATCGACACACACCAGCATGGTTTTATTGACAAAGGATGTACTGATTCATCAATTTCCAATATAATGGAGGAAATAACTACATTCATGGACCACGAACTGACCGTTGCTGCAATTTTTATCGACCTCAAGAAAGAATTTGACATGGTAAACCACGAAATATTGTTCGACTCTCTTGACAAATTAGGAATAAAAGGAAGGGCCGGAATTTTGATTCAAAATTACCTTAAACATAGAATAATACAAACAAGATGCAATGGACATATAAGTGAAGAAAAAATTATTAGTATTGAAGTCCCGTAAAGTTCTATTTTAGGACCAAAAATATTCATCCTTTTTATTCAAAATTTAGGACTAAGAAATCTACAAGAAATATATACATTTTATGCCGATGACACAAGCATAATATATCATGCAGAGACCAACTATGAACTAGAAGAAATTACGAACAGAAATAAAAATAAATACTACGAATGGAAAAAAGAGAGAGGATTAGTAATAAATTCAGAGAAAACATATTCTGCACATCACGAAGAAATAACTACGATATAAATATTAGAATTGACAACAGTTCCACAAAGCGGACGTAGTTTACTAAGTACCTTGGATTATTCATTGACAAATGGGACAAGCACTTTCAGGTAATAAAGCAAAAAACATATGGTCTGCTACTGTCAGTTAAACAGCATGGTCGTATCAACGCTAACATTGCAAATCAGATTTGTAACGCATTTATCCTATCAAGAATTAAATATAATATAACAACTTGGGGACAGTGCACAAAGGGATTGCTTGCCGATCTTGGAAAATTAATGACACGTAGTCTAAAGATATTCTTTGGATACCATTGGATGACATCTACTAAACAAGCATATATTTTAACTAATAAGTTTAATATCTACGAAATTTTGGACATACAAAAGCTAAAAATTATACATAAAATCATAAATAAGGGCTTGAATACTGAACACGTTTTAATTAAAAACTTGGACAACCGCAAGTATGTTATAATACGAGAAATAAAAACAATTTTACATACGAAACTCCCAGGAAAAACAGAAGATTAAGAGCAACTAAAATAAGTGGCCTACAACTATACAACAGATTCTTACAACATAAAACTTCTGCCGGAAATATGACGATTTTCAACAAGCGCCTAAAAAAATATTATCATACGAAAAGTGAAGAAATAAATTAATATTCTATTGCTAAATTTTATACATAATTAATTTTATTTTGTTTCATTATTTCATTTTTATTTGTCTTGAATTGTTAACTTCGAAAAATTACAATGAATTTTCAATTGGATTTAATTAAAATTAAACAAGGCCATATGTCATATCTCTTACAAAATTTTCAATTTCAAGATATGATTTAAAGTGTTATTATTATTATTATATGTAATAATCTTCGGTATTTCGAAGCGATACCTGCCAGAGATCAGTCATCCTTACACAATTTGCTTCTTCATGGAGACATGAAAATTTCAAACAAGTTAAATTAAGACTGGTAAGTTCTTTTCATCTGCTTCTGCTTATTACTAGTAAAGAAATACTAAATGTTGCCTTCTTGTTTTTGGAAATCAAAATTGAACCCAAACAATCAAGGAAATTGGCTCCGAATGGAAATAAATGGAATAAAATGCTTGAAATATAATTCAAGCACAATTTCATTAAATTTCTATTCAACCTTTTCAAGCTATGTCTATGATTGCACGTTACATATCTTCTTCTCGTGTTTATTGATTAAAATCAAATAATATTTTTCCTTTGTTCATTTGATAATGAAAACTAAATTATTATACCATAAGTGCACATATACACAGCCAGCTGTAAATGTTGTTGGTTTTTATTATGAATAATTTGGTTTTAAAAGCAAATTAGTTGATTGCTCAGCAAATAGTTTTTTTCTTTAATTCTTCTTGAATATATGCTAAATAGTTTTGATGTAATTGTGTGAACGAATTCGAATACGTAACACTCAAATGAGACTAAAATGATTAACGATGATTAAGTTGAGATTGTAGTGATTTTTTTTTTTGGTAATAATTCGCAAAATTCCTCAAATACTGAAAAATTCTTAAAATGGAGATAAAACACAAATTTGATAATAGTTTTGAGAAAAATTTAATAATCTTAACTCACCTTAACGTTATAATCTTTAATTATAATTTGGATCGAAACTTTTTTAAAATCTAATTTCTATAATTTTTTACTTTTTTGTAGTTGGGAGGTGAATTTTATTTACGAACAGAGTGTGGGACTCTTATGCTCGCAAGCATCTGGACTCCTGGAATCCTTTGGCACATTACTTCGGGCCAGGTCACGTTCTGTTACACTGTGAGGCGCCTTCAAGCCCTCTTCTAGTATGAGTGGAGAGGGGAAGAGGAATTACCAGACAAGCCAATGTGCAACCTGGTTCCATTTGTCAACCTATTCGGGCATCACCGCGACTATATTATCCAGGATAAGCTCTCTTGTCTCCTTGTAGAGATCCCGTCACAGCCTGTTTCTTTTGTGCATGCAAAAAATGTGTCCCAGGCATTGTCTTCATCTCCTGGACAAAACCAACAATCGGAGGACCGTGACTTACCAATCTTGCACAGATAAGACTGAAAACACCCATACTGGCTCAAAAGCTGTGTCAGATAGAAGTCAGTCCTATCATGCCTTCATTTAAGCCACGCTCTAACATCCAGGATGAGGTGCGCCGTCCACCTTCTCTTCGTGCCATTCACCCGAGACTGCTGCCAATCGTCGAGTGAGCGCTGTCTCTCCTCGCGGACAACCATTTCTCTCGCCTCTTCGTTTCGACGCAGATCAATAGCGCGGCACTCTCTACAAAGGAGGTGAACAGGTATCATGCCTGCAATAACTCTCACCGCCGAATCAGAGACTGTCGGATATGAAGAAAAAATCCTCAGTCCTCCTCTTCTCTGTACCTGTGCCAAACTTTTTCAGTATAACTCCTTACTAAGAGCGTTGCCGGATATTTCTGGTCCATACATTAGCACTGACCCTACAGCACTCATCAAGAGACATCTTCTTGATAAGCTGGGTCCCCCTACGTTGGTCATAGGTCAACTCTGAGGCGATACTCCCGAAATAGCCTTCTCAGCTGTTACCCTGATTTGCCCAGAAAAACTCATCTTCAGTAGGGATTCCCTTTTTTGTCAAGATGACCACTTCGGTTTTCTCTAGTGCTAAGCTGAACCCGCGAGCAGTCATCCCACCTCCCACTCGGCGCATTAGCATACCTAGCTAAGTTGCATTTATTCAACGGTGCGTCCAGTGAGCAGAGCCGTAAAATCATCTACATAACCCATCTCCAGTCTCAGTAACTCGTCGTAAGATACGTTCTACAGATGTGAACTGAGGATAGATCCCTGGGCAACACCCGATGTAAGTTCCATCCTTTGTTGGCCTTGTCTCGTGTCGTAAAGCAGGCTTCAGTCCCTCAGGCAGTCCCTCAAAAGCCGTATTAGATATCCTGGAACTTGAAAAGCGTATCCAAAATATCCACCTATTCAGTGGAGTTGAAGGCATTCCCAACGTTGAGTGTCACCAATAGGGCGATCCGTCGCTTGGTGCGGCTGTATGTCTCTGCCTTTTGGACCGGGCTTACCACCTCTGCAATCGCATCAATGGTGGAAGGTCTTTCTCTAAAACCGTACTAGCGAGGAGATAGGTCCCTAGCAGCACGAATGACATCAATGAGTCTTCCCTTGACGATTTTCTCTAGCACTTTCCCAGCAGGGTCTAGCATGCATAACGGCCGGTATACAGACGGTGATCTGGGATTTCCCTTCCCCTTGCTGGTCAGCACGAGCTTTACCACCTTCCATCGTACCGACTCAACACCGTCCCGTAGGCAAGCGTTGAATGTGCTGAGCAGCACTTCCGCGTAAGTTAAACTACCTCAGCTGGAACACCATCAGGGCCTGGAGCCTTTCTCAGTTTCAGTGAAAGGACTGCCTCTTCTAGTTCCAACTGTGTGAAGAGTGGACACTTGACAGCTTTTTCAACATGAAAAGCGGGTGGAGAATAGTAACCGCACTAGCTCGCTCATCTTTTCCGCATCATGTATACAAGGTTTTCGTAGGGCACCAAGCTTCCGTACAGCTAGCTTGTAGCCAAGGACTTACATATCCTTGTTCACATTGTCTACTAGATCTTGCCAGCATCGAGCCTCACCGTTGGTAATTAATTTGTGAAGGAATTTACTAGCTGACTTATATGCTGCTACCCAGTTACATGCCTCGTCATGGTTCCGCGCCCGTTCGGCCTCATGCCAAAGTTTTTGATACTCCCTTCGCTTTTTGGCGAATTCATTCAACCATCAGTGCACTAGAGGCTTTTTGACGGGGCATAGAAGCATTACAAGCAGTTGTGCTGATGCTCATAGATAAGTTCACCACGTCTTCAGCTGCCAGTTCTTCCCTCCTCTGGGAATCTCCCTGCAGCGGAGCACCTGCTGTGAGTACCTCGTCGAATTTTTCGACGTCCATCCTTTCCGATGTTCCACCCAATTGTAGAATGTCGAGACCACGGGCATGGGGGAACAACATTACTGATCTTAAGCATAATGCACTGAGTAGTCCTCTAATACTCTCCAATAGTGTATCCTCCATATAAGGACTCTGAAAAGTTTCTAAAGATCATCCACACTAGATGAAGTTTAGACGTTAGCTAAAGACTTAATTGTTGTAAAGTCTTTAGCCCTTTTAGGAATGGGATAAGGGATGGAATACAAACACTCTTGTGGTTTGTGTTGAACTGGGTACTTTTTATTCTTCCTATGGGTTTTTATAATTAACAAAATATGCTTACATCTAAAATACATTTCATTTATTGATTCCTAGCATTTTACATGTCGCTTAATGCTGCAATGATTTATTGAATATAGGCTTTTGCCATTAATTGTCATGTAAAATTGCTTATGCGTAAAAATCAAAACAATATGCAAGGTGAACATTGAGTACAAGTAATGTCAATAATCTCTAAAGTTGAATGATCGATGAATAAGTAAGCGAATAATTATAGGCTAAGATTGCATGATTGGTAAATTATGGATGATATAGGTGAGTTATTAATTTGATGTTAAAGAATTTAACATTTTGGGGGGCAGGCAATAACCTGATGTAATCGTCCTGCAAGCGAAAGCTTCTGTTCAACTAAGTGCATAGTGTTTGATGTCGATGTAGATTCACGTGAGTTGGATTGTGGCTGATTTCGATCATTGGAGCTTCGTCGCTTAATTAATTACTTAGTAACCTACTTGCCCAGGTACATGGAGCAATCCTGAGCTTCTTAACATGTTTATGTTGTGCCGTAGGTTGCGATGTCGACTGGACTTTGGTTGTAGTATTAAAAGAACGCTTGTGTGGAGGATGGGTTTCGGCTTTTTCTTTCGTCTTCGGAGGTTGTGGTTCTTCGGGAAGCTCAATGGGAAGATGGCATAAGTTTCTGATTCCAACTTGTTTTTGCTGGTTGCCATTATACAGGACTGTTGCTGTGCGTACTTTGCCATCTTCTCCAGGTTGCACTGCGCAAACTCGAGCCAGGGGCCATTTGCCGGTAACGTATCTTTGTCTTTTATGAGAACGAGCCCTCCAACTTTGACATTTTGCAACTCGCTAGTCCACTTTGTTCTATGTTGGAGAAGATGCAAGTACTCTGTTGACCATCTCCTCCAGAACTTCTGATGTAATGAAGTGACTTCCTGCCAACGTTCATATAGGGTCTTTTCTGACCTGTCTGCTTGTGCCAAAGCCAGAGGTCGGCCTACTAAAAATTAGCCTGGCGTTAATACTTCTAGGTCTTCTGGATTGCTAGATAAGGGTACTAGCGGTCTCGAATTCAGACAAGCTTCGATTTGGCACAATATTGTTGGGAATTCCTCGAATTTTGGAACAATTTTTGACTCGTTGAATATACGTTTAATATGACCCTTTGCCACCTTTACTCCTGCCTCCCATAAGCCCCCGAAGTGTGGTGTGGCCACTGGTATAAACTTCCAACTTATGCCTTCTTTGGCAGATATTCGCGCGACCTCCTTCGTTGATTTTTGAATGGCTTCTTCCATCTGCTGTTCGATTTTATTACTCGCTCCTATAAAATTCGTGGCATGGTCACTAAATATTTCACGACATAGCCCACGTCTACTGATAAAGCGTTTAAACGCAGCAGGAAATGCTTCAGTGGACATGTCGCTCACAAGCTCCAAATGTATAGCCTTTGTTACCATGCAGACAAACAGGCATATATAGCCTTCAGTTGTGGATGTGCCTCTTCCTTTTGATGTTCTGGTTTTGAATGGCCCTGTATAATCAACACCACAATGTAGAAACGGATGCGTCGGTGTTATTTTCAATGCTGAAAGGTTGCCCATGAGCTGTTTGGTTTGATTATTTGCATATCGACAGCAAGTGAGACATCGATGGATTTCATGGCGAATGACTTTTTGATCGTTGACGATCCAGTAGCGCATTCGAAGATAGTTTCTCACAACAGTAATGGTTCCGTGCATAGTATGATTAAGGACGTGATATCATGTCGCTGTGGTAACAGTATAGGATACTTATATTCCTCTGAAATATTGGCATGCTGTAATCGGTCACCTACACGAAGTATTCCCTGTGAATCAATGAAAGGGCTTAGGCTTCTCAGTTTCTTTTGTAGTGGCTTATTGGCCTTGATCTGCGTGATTTCTTTAGCGAATTCAATCTGCTGTACTATATGGATTATTTTCAAACGAGAATCTTCATATTTGTTTGGACTTATCAAGCCACTGGGGCTATTGGATTTGGTTCTGCAATTATATGCAAAGCGAGTGATCAGCGCAGTGATAGTGACCAATTTGTGGAAGTTGGAGTACCGCTCTAAGAGGTCGAAGTGCTTCTTGATAGCACCAAAACGACAGCCAATCCGGGCCAGTCCACCATAAACTGTGCTCCTTAAGTTCAATGGGGCTTATTCCTCTTGAAGCACAGTCAGCAGAATTCTCTTTAGATTTTATATAATTCCAAGACCAACTTTGTTGGCTTAAATTGTGGATTTAAGAGACCCTGTTTCCAACATATTTTTCTAAAGCTGATGGATTTTTTTGTAGCCAAGCTAAAACTATAGTTGAATCGCACCACGCAAAGATTGGAATATTGTCAATTTTAATGGCCGTTCATGTTTGCACCAGTAGTTCCGCTAGCAACAATGCTCCATTGAGTTCTTGTCTTGGAAGCTTTAATTTTGCTTTTAGGGGTGTCACTTTTGTCTTCGCACAAAGAAGTGTCGACGTGGTTTTTCCAGAAGCGTCTGTTACCTTGCAATAAACTACTGCAGCGTAGGCGGCTTCCGAAGCATCGTAAAATCCGTGTAATTGTGCTAAATGCAGACTTCCATAGTGAATCCAGCGTGGAATCCTAATAGATTCTATTAGTGGTAATTGCCTTTCTAACCGCTTCCATTCAGCTATAATTCTATCGTATGGATTTTCATCCCAATCGACTCCAGACTGCCAGACCTTCTGCATTAAAATCTTTGCTCTAACCGTTATTGGTGCCAGCCATTGAAGTGGATCGTATAGTGTTGCTATGTTGGAAAGCAGCTGCCGTTTAGTAGCTTTTTGTGTTTCTTCAAAGCTGGGAATTTTGAACTGAAACTCGTCCTTAGCTGGATTCCAGTGTATACCCAGCGTTTTTATAGTGGAGTCTTCAGTAAATTCATGGAGTCCTACTTCTCTGGAGTTTTCGGGAATACATTCAAGCACGTGTTTAATATTGCTAGTCCATTTACGTAATCTAAACCCGCCTTTTTGTAACAGGTCACTTATATCTTTCTGGAGAATATTTGTTTCAGCCAGAGTATCAGCTCCACTTAACAAGTCGTCAATATAAAAATCTTCCATCAGTATTTGCGAGGCAAGTGGGAAATTACTTTTTTCATCCGCAGCTAATTGGAAAAGCGTTCTTACCGCCAGGAATGTAGCCGGAGCAGTGCCGTAGGTAATGGTTTTCAACTGATACGCTTCTATAGGACCAGATTTTTTAGATCTCCATAAGATTCGTTGATAGTCTCTACAGTCTTGTGCCATGTTCACTTGGCGAAACATTTTTTCAATGTCAGCTGTGTACACATATTTGTATTGTCTCCATCTAGCCATGATTTGTACTAGGTCTTGTTGTAGTTTAGGCCCAATGTAGAGTTTGTCGTTCACGCTTGGACCATACAGAGTTTTAGCCGAAGCATCAAATACCACTCGAACTTTTGTCGTGGTGCTACTTTCCTTAATCACTGGGTGATGTGGAAGGTAATATACAAGTCGTTCATCACCAAGTTCAGATATTCCTGGAGAAATTCGTGAGATGATTTTCTTAAGTTTTCGTCTGTACTCAAGCGTTTCTCAACCTGCTTAAAACGAATAAGCGCTCTGTTCCATGACTCCCCAAGTTTTGAATTGGAGACGGTGACGGTGTATCTACCACTGGCTTCTCTCGTGGTTGTTGCTTCATAGATGATCTCATGATTCTGTTGTGAAAAGGGGTCTTCTCCATCTTCGGCATTCATTTCAAAAAACTTTTGCATGGACTTGTGGAATTCAGCCATAGAGATATTAGATGTTACTCGTAAATTAGGTGCATTTGATTGTTCATTCAAAGTTTTGCCAGATAATATCCATCCAAGCTTGGTTTTTTGTGCTAAAAGAGGATTTTCTTTCCTTATTTTACCTTCGATGATGTCTTCAAACACATCCGCACCAAGTACCATGTCTATAGAGCTTGAAATATTAAATTGAGGATCTGCGAGCTTCAAACCTCGCGTCCACTTGGGCTTAACAGCATATGTTTGTTCATCTGGCAACAAAGTTGTAAGTGAGGGCATAATAAATGCTTCTATTGAAATTTTAAAGTCGGATGCGAATCTTGGTGTTATATTTAAGGTAATTTTTCTTCGTATTGTTGCAGCTTTCACACCACCAATACCTGTTATGGTAGCAAGTACGTTTTCTGACGGGATACATAGCTTCTTTGCTGCGGTAGCTGAGATGAAAGATGTTTGAGAGCCTGGATCTATTAATGCCCGTAACGATATATATTCTCCAGGATATGTTGTTGTATTTATTAATGCTGTAGCTAATATCACATTTGAGTTACAGGAAATGTCCGTAATTTCGTCTTTAGTAGCCAGGTTGGCTTTAATTGTGTTATTCATGTGTAAAAGTGTATGGTGCTCTTGTTTGCACTCAAAGCAATACAGTGTGCCTCCTTCGTACACTCTTTTCTTTTATGTCCCATTTCCCCGCATTTGTAACATAGGGAACTCTTATCGGATCCTTTTTATGCTTGTGCGGTGTGGCCATAGCCAAGGCATTTGAAACATTGAAGAGGCACTGCTCTTCGCCGTATCCTGCAGACAAGCAATCCAATTCTTGCTTTGTCTTTATTCAGAAATTGTTGTGCGGCCTTTTCGGTCAAGTCAATGATGGTCGTGCAATGTCCTCTATAGTTTTCTGGTTTAGTCTTGCTCTTCCTTCCTTTTTTATACCTATCTCCTTTGATTGGGTAGATGCCTTTAGGCTTAGCTCTCAGCATTTATTTAGCGTTCTACTCTTCTTTGGCCTTCTGGTCCTGTTTGGCCTTCAACCAGCTCCTTCGTTTAAACCCTACGCGGTCTAGGAACTCCTCTAGTTCAAGGAGCCCAGTCTTTACTCCTTTGCTGATTTTTGGGGAGTCGCATGCAAATTTTATTCTTTTCAGAATGTTTCCGGCTTTCCGTATTAACCTTTCTTCTTCATGTCACTGGGTGGCAATTGTCCTTTGTGACCAACTTTCATGGGAAAGTTTATCGGCTTCCGTTTCCGATTACATTTTGATTAAGGTTGTCTTTTTCTGATTTCTCTCTTTTAGGCTAGACGTACGCTCGGAAAAAGATGGATGGCAAAGCAAAGTAAAGCGGATAGGTTGGAAGTTGATTGACGCGTTTTAAATCGGGCATTTGAATTGGTGCCTGTAACTTGTATTTTGGACTTATTCTGCTCGCGGAAGACCTGCGACCGAAATTCCCCTCCGAACTAGCGAGCCTGCCAGCAGCCATCTGGGAGTAGACAAAGGGTGCCCGGACTTGTTGATCTGATGAATACAGTTCTTTGACACATTCCCAGACTTCACGTCTATAACCGATGAGAGATCGGTTTAGATTTTCTTTGGGGAATCTTGAAACGAGACGGATGAAGAAAAATCATTACATCTAACATTATCCAGGTCAGCATTTGAGCGTAGGAGCACATCTTCTTAAAACATTTCTGCAGCAAGATTGTTCAATATATCACAAAATATTAATCAGTTTTTAATAATTCTTTTCAGCAGATATCATATTAGTCATAGACAACTCGCCCTTTAGATGTTTCACCTTGAAAAAAATCCATAAGTTTTCGACTGATTTTCAATGAGTTATGTATCATGAACTGAAAATTTGTTGATGCTGTCATGTGCAGCTCTAGGAAAGGTATTGAAACCCACAAAAATAAAATTAATATTTGTTGATTTGATGGCCTTTTTAAAACGCTCATCAATTGGCAGTGTCAAGAAAGTAAATTTAAGTGTATATTCTTAATTAAGAATGCATTGGCATGGTAGGAGTGAGTTTTTTTAACAAAAGAGTAAGAAGTTGAATATCTATAAAAAGATATTTCGAATCGTGACGTTTGGTGACGGTAATTATCGCAGAATTTCATTTGATTTTGGAGAAGACCCCACAGAAATATTCAGCAAATAGTCTAGGATGTCTTCTAAGAGTCGTTGCCTTTCAGCATTTAGCCCAATCCAAACCAATTGCTTTTGACGTCACCAATTTCCGCTGTCGCTAGAAGAATCCACTGTCAGAGGGCCACCGAATGGTGAACGTTCGCGCAAAATACAGGTTTATAATTTTGAAAACGTTATTGAGAATATTCATTAAGAAATCTATGTATATTCTCCAATTACTCTGCTAATGATCCCAACCAAAAAACTCAAAATATTTTCCAAGCTAAGCCGTAGCAAGCCATTGGGCGCATGGGAACCACCCCCCTCCCCCGAAAACCTGCAATTTTCCTATAAATATAAATTATGTATTAAACAGATGTCAATCGACAACTTGCTGTTTCGTCAAGACCACGCCAGATTGCCATCTTTAGCATAATTATGCATTTATTTCACACGTATAATACACACTTGTCCATATATTACTAGAAAAAGCCAAACTACAGTAGAAAGTCTATTTACACAGCTCTACTACCCCATGCATGATCATATGTAGGCTTACTTTTACTCTGCAAATGTATAAAAATGCAAAGAGAATCGTCGAAGTGACGACAAAAATTCAATGTGTTGGACAGGTTCGAGATGGATTTCAAGGTTAAACTCTAGATAGCCCGCGGAAAAACAGAGTACCACCCTTTGGGGTGTAAAAATGGTTTTAGTTTCTACATACGTTTAATTACAAATGTCGTCGAAAGTGAAATGAAATCTACTTTTCATAAATTTACATCTTACAATCACTTGGAGGGCATTTACGGAAGTAGGTTGAAAGCTCCTTGGAGCTTGGGCACATGTAGGCTGACTAATACAAATGCAAAGTTCGTGTGGTTGGCTTAGTCTTACGTTGGCTTCGGTACTAGATATAATTGTGTGGCATATACTCATCTATGTGGCGTATTGCAATCTCTTGTTTTAACTATATTGTATGCACATCATGATATCAGCAGCTGTCACAAACGTGAATTGATTGCATTTTAACATTATTATTCACATCTCATCGGAATCGAACGCATGGAACTACAATGCAAACTTTGTTTTGTTGATTTCTTTAAGAAATCTAGAAAAATGAATTAAAAGGGGAGTTCATTAGTATATTTTTGACAATAATTTGCAAAATAGTAATTCGAATTAAAATATTATAGATGATGATTCATAGCAAAATTTGTTGGATGAACCGATATAAAACAAAACTTCCACAACTACAATTATCTCTGGTGAGTAACAGAATCTGAGTAGAAACCGATTAATGATTTGTATACCAACATTGATACAAATTCTTAAACAATTTGAAAATACTGTAAAGTTTCATTGAACTTCACAATAGTATGCAAAATTTTGATTTCAATCAAAATATTACAGGTGATGATGTTTCAGATTCATGTGTCGGATAAAATAATGTCTCACGCAATACCTACAATATCATAAATTTCTGGTAAGTAATCTATTTGCAGCATATACTGATTGATAGTTGTTAGGGTTTTGTACATCTTACAAAGCTCTTTTGAAACCACGATCTGTCTGTCCGTCCGTTCATCTGCCACAGTACTTTTTCTCCGAAATCATAGCAGTGTTAGGACAATTTTGAAGGCCTAACCAACCTGGGGCGAGTTCCGCTGGCCGCAGCACCAAAATACCCACTTGTATTTATTCGGTGCGTACGCGCATCCACTCGCTTGCTCTGGAATACCTGAAAACTCCACTCAACTTCACTTCAAAGCTTCCCCAATGAAACACTTGTTTCCTCCATGAAATACATTTATTTATATTTCAATTAAAATTTCTAATCCAAACGTCTGTTGCGGGTGCCTCCCGTTTACGGCGCTGTTCTGCCTTGAATGCCAACTCCAACGCTTTGATTTTTGTTCTGAATGCCTCCCGCTCCGCTTTGGTAACCGCAAAACGTGCCAATCGGCGCAGGTCACTGCTCCTGTGGCGGAACTCAACAATACGCCCACCTCTTGGCCGCTTTTCTTCCGGCGTGACCACCGTCGTATCGAGCGGCTTGATTACGCGTGTCCGGTACTCCTCGATCTTGATCGGCCTCGGACCCACTCCGGGCGTCGCAGCAATTGCTTTCTCGAGCGACGGACGGGGTTGCGTCGTCATCACAGGCTGCTGGTGCTGGTTATCCAGTCGCCGCCCACGTATGTCGGTTGTGGTGGTTGCTGGTGGTGTGAGCTGGTCAATTGGTTGCCGATGGCGATTTGGCGCGAATTGTTATGTCCGTACGATGCTGCTGCGTGGTGCCGGTGAGTTTGCTGGCGATGCGTGTCAGTAGTGGTGGCTGCTGGGGGTGCGAGCTGGTCAATTGGTTGCCGATGGCGATTTGGCGCGAATTGTGTTGTCCGCACGATCGCTGGATCGAAATCACGTTAACTTGCTCGTCCCTCGGCAAAATGCCTTAGGGAAACTACTGCTCGGGCAATAGCCTTGAGCTGTGGGTTGGCAAAATAGCTGGCTGATGCGCGTAGGGCTGCTTTCCGTTCGGCTGCCCGGATCCTGGCTGGAACTCTCTTGAAAATCGTCAGTCTCGGGCTAAATGCCTTGAGACGATTCTACTCAGGCAAAGGCCTTGAGTAGGACAAGCGTAGTATCAAGAGGGTTTGGTTTGTTGATGGCCATGAATATTTATACAAAAATAATGCTTACCTCAAGTTTACCTTCGTTCTCATTCATTTGCATATCATATTGGGTGCATTTACCTCTTTTCTTAGTCAACTAAAATAACGATTAATATTAATAGTAAGTTAAGTCAGTGGATTGTTTTGGGAAATTTTCATTTAGCCATCTATCGGTGACTAGCAACAATGCTTAAGCTTTTTGAGAAGTGATTTTATATGTGTATTATTTCCATTTACCCCAGATTTGTGGGTTGGTCAATGCCAAGCTAAGTGGACGAGCACGAAGTATATGGCATACTCACGCATACACTTACTTCTCAAGCTTTTGCGCATGATGCAGTATACCTACGAGAACCAATGTGTGAAGCGTTAGTAATGCTTGAGACATTGGCCGAGCCTAATGTCTCGAGGTTGGCACGGTTTACCACAACAGCAGCTACAGCCTCCAAATTTGGTAGTTGTATGAGAAATGATGGCCTCATCCTTTCAAAAATAGCGGTTTGCTTGCTTGCAGCAATCCAGAAAAGCGAGTTTATCGTCAGTCTCTCTTTTCAGTTTTACGCTACCTTTGTCAGTTCGACTACGTGAAAAAACACGTGATTTGGCTTCAGCAGTGAAGCATGTTCATGAAATTGTTGATATTCTTCAAAAAGAACGATAAAATGCAGAAGTATCGTTCGTCGAAATTTTTAGAGCAGCTAAAAAGCTTGCGAAAGAAACATTCCATCATTCTAATCATCAAACAGACTCTGTTGAATCCTACTTTCGGTCCACTGTTTTCATTCCTTGCATCGATACGCTGATTCAGAATTTGTCAGACAAGTTCCTCAATGAAAATGCGGGAATCCTGTCGAGCATACAGATACTTTTACCAGAATTTGCATCTATTGGAAAAGTAGATGACTTGGATAATCTTGCGCCATATTTTGATGATCGAGTTTCAGAATCCGCTGTGAGGGCTGAGCATAAACTGTGGTGTGAGAAACTATCAGGACTCAAGAAAGATGCCGGGGTTTTGGAAGTTTAAGATTTTTATTACACAATCAGATTTCTAACAATCAAGTATCTTTTATCAGTTTTGGCGACTCTTCTGGTTACGACAACGAGTGTGGAGGGATCATTCTCGACACTGAAGAGAATCAAAACTTACATACGAAACTCGACTGGCGACGAAAGACTCAGTGCCTACATGGGGACTTACGCGTCGACCCGAATTAGGTTCTCGATATAATGGCAGCAAAAAAATTTTGAAAATTGAAATTTTGATTTTCTGACCCTAATAAACATCATCTGCTTAACAAGAAATATGTATAATTCACATTTAAAAATCATAGATGGTATTAGTTACAATTAAAAAAGCTAATATTGTATGTTATTTTTACTTGAATAAAATATATATTCTTATAAGCCCCCCGCACACCCCTTACCAAATAATTTATAATTATGTCACGGGCCCATCCGAAGGAAATTTCTAGCTACGGCGCTGGTTTTTAGACTTGACTAATGTAGGCAAACTCAATTATTCACCCCGATAGCATTCGTTTTTAATCAAAATAAAATCTTGAAGTCCATTTTATTTTTGCAGGAACTCAAAATTCGGTATTATACATATACTTATACGCAAAATATACATTATCAATTCATCACAAATTCAATTTAAAATGGCATGTTCCAGAAATATTCTCTAGATTACATAATTCGTCGTGATACGGAATTAAATTTATAGTGTTGAAAATGCGAGCTATAAATTTAAATTTTATTATTTTCAAAGACTGCATTGAACAATTTACGGCTGGAAATGAGTTTGATTCTATAAATAAATGTATCGATTCCATCAAAATCGCTATATCAAGCACAAAAAGCGTTTCAACAAACGTTACATATCACGAATTCCATCATATTCTTGACTGTTTACTTGGCTTTGATTCTTTTGGATCAAACGATCCTTTAACCAAGTTCACCCATACGAACATTTGATGTGTCTTTATGTTCTTGTATATATTTGGTTTGTATGGTTACGAGTTTATGGCAAACTAATTAATGGCTATAGATAAACCACTTTTAAATTCTTCCATGGCATTTTATTGAAAACAAACATGCACATTAAAGAAAAACCAATTGAAAATGGCCACGCTGAGGGAAAACTCTCAGCTGGTTAATGGCAACGGATGACTTTATTATGATCTTATCGGCAATTAGCAGAGATTTGTGATTATTAATAATTTTTGTCTGGGAAATTGCTAATTTTCATTGATTAAATGTAAACATAATATTTCGTGTGTACCCGTTCAAAGGTTAAATTTTTTTTCTAAGAAAATTTAATGTAGCAGCAAAAAATTAATGAAAAATATAATTGTAGGATGAGTGAAGATGCTGATTTTGATAGATACTTGGTCAGGAATTTGATCAGCCAATTATTTTTAGTACGATTGATTGATTGGAATTAGCATAAGATGTAATATTGCACCAATTTTTACCAAGACTTCATAAATACATTTCATTTTTATTTGGTTTTTAAGAAAAGTTCTGGTTTCGCCTACTTTTTATCTCCTTGATAATATAACCCACAAAGTAGACATGAATAGAAGGAAAGTCTGCAGACTTTCCTTCTATTCATGTCTACTTTGTGGGTTCACCGTGGTGACGTTGAGATCGGTGAGATTTTGTGATCTCGATCAGAAACTTCTTCTAAAGCAAACAAGTTTTGTAAGTTAATTTATAATACCAGAAGCCGTTTGGATATTTAAGTGAAATTCGTAGCAAACCTACTGAATAAATCTATTCTATAATCTTTGTTCTTTTATTCTAAAGTACTCCTACCAGAAACGTATGTGCATCTTATGACACAGTAACTTTCTGCTCAGGAGGCCTCTTAGCAGAGAGTTGCGAGGCAGGTTTTTGAAATTATGAATTATGGCAGTTTACTAGACATTTGAAATTATCAACTTTTATAAATCAACTTCAGCTGCTATAATTTAGATTGTATACGCAAAGGAATATGTTTTTTTTCTCTCACAGTTTTAACTCGAAGTAAACGAAATCATTTAATATTATTTCTTGCCACATACGGCTACACATATAGCTCATCTGATACTGATACTTAATTAAGTATTAAACATCCACATCGAGAAATAACATATGAGTTGATGCCGAATTGCCAGTTTGGATTTCGTGACAAGCTGTAAAACCTCGGTTGATAGCGACCGTGGCAAAATATCGACGTCATCCGCATAGGCTGCCAGTTGGCTTGGTTGGTATAATAGCATACTGCTTGTATCGACAGGTAGCTTTCTTATGACATATTCCAGAGCCAGATTGAAAGGTAATGAGGCCGGCACATCTCCCGATATTTGTACCAAGTGGTTTATTGATGCGGACTTGGGAGTTTATCGGCATCATTGTCATTTTGGTAAGATGGACTAATTCGGCTGGCATACCAAAACAAAGCATTATTTGGTTCAGTACGTTATGATCAATACTATCGTATGCTTACTTAAAATTAACAAAAAGCTCGCGTACATCGATATTAAACTCTTAGCATTTCTAAGGTACCTGCTCAACAGCAGTAAGTGCATCATATCCAAATACATAGAGGCTTATATTCTCCGATGAGATAAGTCTCAACCGACATAGGGGTGGATTTCCTCTTACATTTACGGATTTCGGTTATAATGTTAAAATTGACTCAAAATTAAAATGTGACAAATTCCACTTTCCAAATCCAAACTTCCAATTCGTCTCAGGCTTGCTGAACAGACAAGTACGAGTACATGCACAAAAACACTTCCTGTTAAAAACGCTTAATCTTTCTTTTGTCCTAGCATTCTGGTTATACTTGATCTGACATCTATTTGACTGCTACAACCCGATTCTTGTAACAGATCACTTTGACCTTTTGATCAGTGTTTCTGAAATAAAGGAGTCGTTGAAGGGACATGAATAGTTTTTCTGCTTTACTGAGCTTAACTTGATGTGTTGATTATAGTATTAATACTGACCAAGATGAACACCGATGTATCGAAGACAGGATTTATGTGGAACTTGTTCTGAATTACCCTCACCTGGCATAATATGGAACTCTTTCAAATTACGTTTCAGGTCTTGACTGGCCAACCGGAGCGTTGTTCAAATCAAAATTGCTTCGCATTTATGCACATTCACTTTCATTCGCCAATTATATATGTGGACCTACTCATCGTTGAACATTTTCTGAAGATTTCTTTGAACATGTGATGCGTTTCGGTCCGCCGTTTAAATTATCTGGTCATCAGCAAACGCCACTAATGATCATGTTGGTGACACGTTAAAATCAAATTCGTTTATCAGCGAATACAGAAATGGTTCGTGGGCACCTTGCTTGCGTTTTCACAGTTGTTCCCGTAGCTCTCTTTCAGCGAAGCCATCGTCAAAGCGAAAGAATTCCAATCGGGGCGAGGCATCGATTCCTTGAAACTCCAGTACCACTTGGCAGCATCTCCGCTGAACAGGAGGTGTGCGTGTCTAAGGAAAGCCGAGAAATCGCCTCTCAGTGTGCTGGCGACTAGAGCCTGAATTCTAAACAGGAACCGATTGCGTCACTCCGTAGTGAAGTAAATTACGACGGATGTCACATTTAAAGGGGTGACTAAACCTTCGGAATTTTATATTATCCCCCAATCAATCCAGAATCTTTACCTAGGGTTGGATTTCGTTTGAACGATTTTAGATGGAAAACCATTACAATTTGTTGGTCTCAAACCACAGGTTTTCTCAATATGAGGTGTTATTTTGATATCATCGGCTGTTTATTTCATTATAAAGACGAAGGTATGCCCTTATCAAACATTAGGCCAATGACCACCATGACGACACTTATAGGACCATATCCTTTTCATGAAATTTTCCATAACCAAATCCCAAAAGTAGCTGCCCTATGTCTTCGATAGCCTCACGAACTCTATCTTTGAAGTCTTGAATCGACACTGGATTGTTGGCGTAGACTTTCTCTTTCACGTGGCCCCAAATGAAGAAGTCGCAAGGTTTTAAATCACAAGATCTAGGTGGCCAATTGTGATCACCTCTTCGAGAGATAACACGGTCCGGAAACTTTTCCCGTCAAGGATCAATAGTTTCGTTGCTTGTGTGGCACGTAGTGCCGTCTCGTTAAAAGTAAACGTTGTCCAGATCAATACCATCCAATTCATCTCTCGATAGTGCAATCTATTCACCGTAACTGTTGCTCCAGCCTCATTTTCTAAAAAGTAAGGTCCAATGACTCCGCCGGACCAGAAACCGCACCAAATAGTCACACGTTGAGGATAGAGAGGCTTTTCAACAATAACTCTTGGGTTTTTCGAGCCCCAGATGCGACAATTTTGCTTGTTGACGAAGCCACCGAGGCGGAAATGAGCCTCATCACTCAAGATGATTTTTCGATGGAATTCCGGATAATTTTCATGAATTTCAAGGATCCGATCAGCAAAGTCACGACGCTGTTGATGATCGACCGGGTTTAGTTCTTGTGTTAACTGAACTTTATAAGCCTTAAGACCCAAATTTTAATGCAAAATACGGAATGTGGAATGCCAAATTCCAAAGAACGACGAGGAATGAACAAACCTGAGTTTTCTTCAACACTTTTGGCTAGAGCAGCATCCGTACACGGATTTTATTCTTCACATCACTAAGTTGTCCCAGCAGCTCGAATTTTTCCACCAGTTTCTGTATTGCGGTCCGACAAGGTGCTTCATGACGACCCAAAAATGTTCGAGTTTTACGAACCGTCTCTGCCAAATTTTCACCATTTTTATGGTGAATTTTAATAATTTCAATGCATTGTTGAAGCATTCTTATTAACGGCGTAGTTTTTACTTGTCAAATGTCAAAAAATGACAGCTTCAAAAGTGACATCTACCGAAATAGCGGGCTATCCAAAATAACACCTCCTATTGGAAAACACTTTATTTAATTGTGGGAGACAACAAGGTTGTTTGATACGAGAATATTTGCAGTCAGTGTACTGTAGGTGTACCTACAGCCATCAATCACGAGATAACCCTTTAATGGTTGGAAGCAGTCTTACAAAACCAATTTTCTGCCTAATGTGGTTGTTTACGAATGCTAGTTACTAGTAGTTATCAGTATGTTTTGCTTAAGGTACCTGAATACTGGCAAATAAAATATGTCAATAGCTATTTTTTTCAGTGCATAATCTGTTCTTCATTAAATTTTTGTATGACGATCCCGTGTAAAGGTTCCCAAATTACCCTTTCCTCGGTTCAGTTCATTTTTTGTAATATATGTTTTCTCTTTGCAATTGATTAAAGACGTCTACTTTTAGTGTGATTTGAAGATCAGGAAATAAAATAACTTTTAAATCCACCTAGAATTGCTTGGGCTGCGGATTGCCAACGTAAGTCTAAAAAGTATTGAGCCCTTTTTTGTCTTTTTTCGATTGAATATTTCATTTCTTTAAAATGGATTTTATTTAAATACATATTATCCATTATTATCTATGACCTTTTGGCATTTTCTGGGTTGAGCCATTATTCCATATATATAAAACTTCTGTGGTTTATCGGCGAAAAACTTGGCCAAGTAATTTTCACAGTCCATTTTTGAAGTGAATTTCTTTTCATAAAGGAATTTTTGCAGAGACCGAAACAAATAACAATCTGATGAAGCAAGGTCTGAACTATGCGGTGGAGGTATCAAAACGTCACCACGGTGAACCCACAAAGTAGACATGAATAGAAGGAAAGTCTGCAGACTTTCCTTCTATTCATGTCTACTTTGTGGGTTCACCGTGGTGACGTTGAGATCGGTGAGATTTTGTGATCTCGATCAGAAACTTCTTCTAAAGCAAACAAGTTTTGTAAGTTAATTTATAATACCAGAAGCCGTTTGGATATTTAAGTGAAATTCGTAGCAAACCTACTGAATAAATCTATTCTATAATCTTTGTTCTTTTATTCTAAAGTACTCCTACCAGAAACGTATGTGCATCTTATGACACAGTAACTTTCTGCTCAGGAGGCCTCTTAGCAGAGAGTTGCGAGGCAGGTTTTTGAAATTATGAATTATGGCAGTTTACTAGACATTTGAAATTATCAACTTTTATAAATCAACTTCAGCTGCTATAATTTAGATTGTATACGCAAAGGAATATGTTTTTTTTTCTCTCACAGTTTTAACTCGAAGTAAACGAAATCATTTAATATTATTTCTTGCCACATACGGCTACACATATAGCTCATCTGATACTGATACTTAATTAAGTATTAAACATCCACATCGAGAAATAACATATGAGTTGATGCCGAATTGCCAGTTTGGATTTCGTGACAAGCTGTAAAACCTCGAGTTCATGATCTCGGAAAGAGATCTGCCATTCGCTCGCTTCACCTTCAGGTTAGATGGCATTGTACGCAAGCGCGAATGCCAGATCTCCTGGTGAGATCTGGACATTTGACAATCGGGAATGAAGCAGACGAAAACGTTTCGATTGAAAAAAAAAGAAAACACGGCCTTTCGAAGATATAAAGAAAATCAGTAGTGTGAATCGTTAGGAGCATATCGGTGTGAATTCTATGGATTGCCACAACACGTTCAGTAGAACCACTGGATCAGCTTAAACAGAGCACCTAACCCGAAATTTAAACACAGGTAAGGAACGTTATTTTGGTGCTCGGAGAAGGGCTTTAATTTGGTTCCTCCGCAGAATTTTACATCCATCGGCCATACCTCCCGAATCATATCCATACCATTGTGCAGACCAAAAATCATGCATAAAAATACGAATATTGGATAGTCTAAAAAGTATTGAGGCTTTTTTGTTTCTAGATGGTGTTCGTTGTCATATATCGGGCAATACTAATCAAATTGAGTCAAACTGACGTGCGTTTGAAAGGTGACACTCCAGTCTACAATTTTTATACAGAAGTTTTGTATTTCGTCGTTCGTGTCAAAAGTTGTATTCATTTAAAAACGAGTGAAATTTCTGAAAAAAAATCGTTATATTTTACAATATCATTACGATCAAGGTGAGAATGCATCACAGGCTCGTGAAAAAATTGGTGGTGTCTATGGTAAAGAAACTTTATCAAAAACCACAGCCAAGAGATGGTTCGTTCGCTTTCGTTCTGGGAATTTTAATGTCAAAGATGCACCTCGCTCAGGTTGACCAATCACTGAAAACGTCGGTGAAATCTTACAAAAAATTCAAGAAGACCGACACATAAGCAGTCATGACATTACTAAGGAACTAAATATCCATCACCAAACAGTTTCGAACCATTTGCATAAGGCTGGATACACAAAGAAGCTCGACGTTTGGGTGCCGCATGTATTAACACAAAAAAATTTGATCGGACGAATCTCCATTTGCGGAATGCTAAGAAAACGCAACGAAACCGAGCCATTTTTAAAGCAAATCATTACGGGCGATGAAAAACTGGTAAGATACGAGAATGATGTTCGAAAAAGATCATGGTCAAAAAACGTGAATCATCACAAACGACTTCAAAGCCAGAATTGACACCAAATAAGGTTATGCTGTGTGTGTGGTGGGATTGGAAGGGAATTGTTTATCATGACGCACTAGAACCTGGCCAAATACTCAATTCCGCTTTGTATTGTCAGCAATTAACCAGATTGCAACAAGCAATAAAATAAAATGGCCAGAATTGATCAATAGAAAGGGCGTTGTCTTCCATCATGACAATGTCAGACCACACACATCTTTGATGACCCGGGAAAAATTGCCAGAGCTTGCCTTGGAAGTTTTGATACCTCCACCGCATAGTTCAGACCTTGCTCCATCAGATTGTTATTTGTTTCGGTCTCTGCAAAAATTCCTTTATGAAAAGAAATTCACTTCAAAAACGGACTGTGAAAATTACTTGGCCAAGTTTTTCGCCGATAAACCACAGAAGTTTTATACATATGGAATAATGGCTCAACCCAGAAAATGCCAAAAGGTCATAGATAATAATGGATAATATGTATTTAAATAAAATCCATTTTAAAGAAATGAAATATTCAATCGAAAAAAGACAAAAAAGGGCTCAATACTTTTTAGACCTACGTTGGCAATCCGCAGCCCAAGCAATTCTAGGTGGATTTAAAAGTTATTTTATTTCCTGATCTTCAAATCACACTAAAAGTAGACGTCTTTAATCAATTGCAAAGAGAAAACATATATTACAAAAAATGAACTGAACCGAGGAAAGGGTAATTTGGGAACCTTTACACGGGATCGTCATACAAAAATTTAATGAAGAACAGATTATGCACTGAAAAAAATAGCTATTGACATATTTTATTTGCCAGTATTCAGGTACCTTAAGCAAAACATACTGATAACTACTAGTAACTAGCATTCGTAAACAACCACATTAGGCAGAAAATTGGTTTTGTAAGACTGCTTCCAACCATTAAAGGGTTATCTCGTGATTGATGGCTGTAGGTACACCTACAGTACACTGACTGCAAATATTCTCGTATCAAACAACCTTGTTGTCTCCCACAATTAAATAAAGTGTTTTCCAATAGGAGGTGTTATTTTGGATAGCCCGCTATTTCGGTAGATGTCACTTTTGAAGCTGTCACTTTTTGACATTTGACAAGTAAAAACTACGCCGTTAATAAGAATGCTTCAACAATGCATTGAAATTATTAAAATTCACCATAAAAATGGTGGAAATTTGGCAGAGACGGTTCGTAAAACTCGAACATTTTTGGGTCGTCATGAAGCACCTTGTCGGACCGCAATACAGAAACTGGTGGAAAAATTCGAGCTGCTGGGACAACTTAGTGATGTGAAGAATAAAATCCGTGTACGGATGCTGCTCTAGCCAAAAGTGTTGAAGAAAACTCAGGTTTGTTCATTCCTCGTCGTTCTTTGGAATTTGGCATTCCACATTCCGTATTTTGCATAAAAATTTGGGTCTTAAGGCTTATAAAGTTCAGTTAACACAAGAACTAAACCCGGTCGATCATCAACAGCGTCGTGACTTTGCTGATCGGATCCTTGAAATTCATGAAAATTATCCGGAATTCCATCGAAAAATCATCTTGAGTGATGAGGCTCATTTCCGCCTCGGTGGCTTCGTCAACAAGCAAAATTGTCGCATCTGGGGCTCGAAAAACCCAAGAGTTATTGTTGAAAAGCCTCTCTATCCTCAACGTGTGACTGTTTGGTGCGGTTTCTGGTCCGGCGGAGTCATTGGACCTTACTTTTTAGAAAATGAGGCTGGAGCAACAGTTACGGTGAATAGATTGCACTATCGAGAGATGAATTGGATGGTATTGATCTGGACAACGTTTACTTTTAACGAGACGGCACTACGTGCCACACAAGCAACGAAACTATTGATCCTTGACGGGAAAAGTTTCCGGACCGTGTTATCTCTCGAAGAGGTGATCACAATTGGCCACCTAGATCTTGTGATTTAAAACCTTGCGACTTCTTCATTTGGGGCCACGTGAAAGAGAAAGTCTACGCCAACAATCCAGTGTCGATTCAAGACTTCAAAGATAGAGTTCGTGAGGCTATCGAAGACATAGGGCAGCTACTTTTGGGATTTGGTTATGGAAAATTTCATGAAAAGGATATGGTCCTATAAGTGTCGTCATGGTGGTCATTAGCCTAATGTTTGATAAGGGCATACCTTCGTCTTTATAATGAAATAAACAGCCGATGATATCAAAATAACACCTCATATTGAGAAAACCTGTGGTTTGAGACCAACAAATTGTAATGGTTTTCCATCTAAAATCGTTCAAACGAAATCCAACCCTAGGTAAAGATTCTGGATTGATTGGGGGATAATATAAAATTCCGAAGGTTTAGTCACCCCTTTAAATGTGACATCCGTCGTAATTTACTTCACTACGGAGTGACGCAATCGGTTCCTGTTTAGAATTCAGGCTCTAGTCGCCAGCACACTGAGAGGCGATTTCTCGGCTTTCCTTAGACACGCACACCTCCTGTTCAGCGGAGATGCTGCCAAGTGGTACTGGAGTTTCAAGGAATCGATACCTCGCCCCGATTGGAATTCTTTCGCTTTGACGATGGCTTCGCTGAAAGAGAGCTACGGGAACAACTGTGAAAACGCAAGCAAGGTGCCCACGAACCATTTCTGTATTCGCTGATAAACGAATTTGATTTTAACGTGTCACCAACATGATCATTAGTGGCGTTTGCTGATGACCAGATAATTTAAACGGCGGACCGAAACGCATCACATGTTCAAAGAAATCTTCAGAAAATGTTCAACGATGAGTAGGTCCACATATATAATTGGCGAATGAAAGTGAATGTGCATAAATGCGAAGCAATTTTGATTTGAACAACGCTCCGGTTGGCCAGTCAAGACCTGAAACGTAATTTGAAAGAGTTCCATATTATGCCAGGTGAGGGTAATTCAGAACAAGTTCCACATAAATCCTGTCTTCGATACATCGGTGTTCATCTTGGTCAGTATTAATACTATAATCAACACATCAAGTTAAGCTCAGTAAAGCAGAAAAACTATTCATGTCCCTTCAACGACTCCTTTATTTCAGAAACACTGATCAAAAGGTCAAAGTGATCTGTTACAAGAATCGGGTTGTACCAGTCAAATAGATGTCAGATCAAGTATAACCAGAATGCTAGGACAAAAGAAAGATTAAGCGTTTTTAACAGGAAGTGTTTTTGTGCATGTACTCGTACTTGTCTGTTCAGCAAGCCTGAGACGAATTGGAAGTTTGGATTTGGAAAGTGGAATTTGTCACATTTTAATTTTGAGTCAATTTTAACATTATAACCGAAATCCGTAAATGTAAGAGGAAATCCACCCCTATGTCGGTTGAGACTTATCTCATCGGAGAATATAAGCCTCTATGTATTTGGATATGATGCACTTACTGCTGTTGAGCAGGTACCTTAGAAATGCTAAGAGTTTAATATCGATGTACGCGAGCTTTTTGTTAATTTTAAGTAAGCATACGATAGTATTGATCATAACGTACTGAACCAAATAATGCTTTGTTTTGGTATGCCAGCCGAATTAGTCCATCTTACCAAAATGACAATGATGCCGATAAACTCCCAAGTCCGCATCAATAAACCACTTGGTACAAATATCGGGAGATGGGCCGGCCTCATTACCTTTCAATCTGGCTCTGGAATATGTCATAAGAAAGCTACCTGTCGATACAAGCAGTATGCTATTATACCAACCAAGCCAACTGGCAGCCTATGCGGATGACGTCGATATTTTGCCACGGTCGCTATCAACCGTCAAAGAACTTTTGCTGAAACCCGACAACGAAGCGAAAATAGCAGGGTTACAAATCAATGCAATAAAGCTCATGGAGCAGTCGAGGAAAAATACCTTAAATATCCAGAATACAACAATTGGTAATTACAGCATCGCTAAAATGACGAGATCCGCTAATGAAAGAGACAAAATACACCGAGGAATACAGTTCGCAAATAAAAATGTTCATTCAGTTTCGACGATCCTGAAGACCAACTGCATACACAGGAACAAAGCTCCAAGTATATAAATCTGTGATAAGACCTGTGCTATGCTCTGGGTGTAAAACCTGGAGCCTAACCCGATTGTTCGCAAACATATTGATCCTCTTTGAGCGACGAGTCGTGCGGCGGATAATTGGAGCGAAGCAAGGCGGGGACCAATAGCGAATTCGATACAACCACGAGCTGTATTAAACTTTTGACGAGCCAATTTATCTGATTTGAGTCTTTAAAACTATCAGACAGCGAAACTGTGCCACGCAAATTGTATTGACGAACAATGGGTACCCAAAAAGTTATTTGCTGAGAGAACTGAAGGCCGGAGACCAGTGGGGAAACAGAGGAAATGCTGGTTTGACTCGATCAACGAAGGCAGTTTATCGCTACTCAAAACTGAAGGGCGAAGTCCAGTTGCAGGTACTTGTTGCAGGAAGCGAAAACCCAAGAGGGACTGTAGCACTACGAAGAAGAAGTATGTATTTATACGTTTATCGAGAATATAAATTTTCTTCGAAAATATGTAAACTGGTAACTATTTTGCGAAGTGAAGAAAATGGGAAGCATTATCAAATAATATATAATATATCATTTGTGTCGATTTTGCCAAGAACGTTTTTTTTGTTTAGGAACTGTTTATGCAAGCACCAACAACGCCTAAATTAGGACGTGTTTAGACAAGCCACATCACTGCCTAAATTAGGAACTATTTAGGCAAGCTTCATCATTGCCAAAATTAGAAAGAAGGGAAGGTTTTGTAAAACAATTGTAAATAAAACACTATGTTTTGCATATCAAAACTTGATTAATATACAGATTCCACAAATTGAGTTCGAAAAATTATATCTTGGTTATTATGTACGTGAATTCGCCCCCGTCGCTTGATTAGTCATGATAACACATCAATATCATAAACCATTTCTGAAATTTTTATAAAAATTCCTACATATTTGTTGTGTCTAGGTCCGTTGAAAACGTGTATCTTCCTAATATCACGAGTTAATGTTGTTGTAATTGTTATATATTCAATCGGCCATAAGCTAGCTGTTTATTGTTCGATTATAGTGAAATTTTCATGGCACAGACAGTGGTCATCAGAAAACTTAAATTGTAAATTTAAGGGTCCCATTTTGGTTTTAAAGGCAAAAATGTAAAATTTATAAAATGTACTTTGTTAACAAAATTGATCGATTTTCGACTTCTGAGTTATTTGTTTCCCTTGTGCTCCTAAAGACTTAACTCTACGATTTTTTTCTGATTTTCCAAGTAAAAGGTGTCTAATCATGAGGGGGGAACACAAATTTTCGTACATTTCCCCTTCCCCTGCACCCCTCGAAGCGAAACTTTGCATTTAAAGACCTGTTTTGAAAATTTATGATTAAGCCCTCTCATTTGATACCCATATTGCCTACATACGATAATTTTTTTTTTCAGGGGCAACTTCCCTATATAAGGGAGACCCCTTTAAACACTTTATACATTTTTTTTTTGTGGTGAAATTTTGTAGAAGCACCACTTTACACCTACTTACAAAATCTTATGTTTCTAGCTTATGTAAAAAAAGTTGCTGTGACACACGGACGGACGGACAGAGGGACAGGCAAGACGCGATTTTAGTAGGGTTTTGTAAAATAAACTTAAAAAACCCTATAAGCTATTTAAGGCTCCCTTTACAATGAAAAAAACCCTTGGGGAAAATTTATTGATACCCAAGCTTTCAAGGGGTCATCATTTGTGATCTACTTGTCAAGGTAGGGGTCTGCAGCCGCTATAGTTTTGAAGAAAAATTGCTGTGATACTCAGACAAACGAGCGGACAGACAAAACTGGTTTCAATTGGATTTTGTTACTAGTACAAAACCCTAAAAAGCGTCAAAGCTGAAATTTATTGTGATTTTATGTAAGTACACACTTTATTTATTTATATCTGTATGCAAGGATCATTTATGTAAAAGCTAAAGTATGTATACCCAAAATCATAAAAATTATGTAAATAAGATGCCCCGGTTAAGATAGTACTTGTCTTACGCTGAGATCCGAATGTTGCTTCTAATCGTAGTAACAGGGCAATATAACATATGGTTTCACTATGAACTAAAAGCTATTCCTACACCGAAAATAGACTACTGTAGTGCTGCTCATATTAAATTTTATTTAGGGAGAAAGTTCGTTCGTATTGTTTTTATTTTAATGATAGGCTGTGCCCAAAAATAAGGTGACATTTGAATTTAAACTGCGTGCGTCGAAGGATTTGGAGAATTATTTTTTTTAAGTAATTATTTTTTTTAAGTTAACTAGGTTGGTAGTACTGTCAGTGACATCAATGCCAAATTTACATATCGTTTGCGTAACGCTATCCGCTTAAAAAGGCCAGAATTGTGGAAATACAATTCTTGGTTTTTACACTACGATAATGCACCATCCCATACTGCACTCGTAATTCGTGATCATTTCGCCAAAAACTTAACCCATATCGTTCCGCAACCACCGTATCCACCTGATCTGGCGCCGTGCGACTTCTGGCTGTTCAGCAAGCTCAAAAGACCGCTCCGGAGACACCGTTTTGATACGATAGAGGAGATTCAAGCCGCAGCGAAGACGGAACTGAAGGCCATCCCGGAAAGTGACTACAATCAGTGTTTGGAAGATTGGAAAATCCGTTAGCATAAGTGCATTGTATCGGGAGGGGATTACTTTGAAGGGGATGAAATTGATTTGGAAGAATAAATAAAGAATTTTCAAAATAAATACAATGTCACCTTTTTTTTTGGGCTCAGTAAACTTACTTAAATCTTAAAGAAACTAAAAAGCTTACCTCCTTTTGATGCACTAAATGTTCGTAACCTATCTAAGTCTTCATCCTCAGGATCACTTATTTGTAAATGATGCATGTTGGTCGTAGGAACATCCAGGAAGGCATTTGATCTTCTTTGACCTGAAATACAGAATATCCAATTCAATGAAATACGAGTATAAGAATATCGGATCTAAAAAATAGAAATTTTAACTTAAATAACGCATAAAGAACTTCAGTTGAGACTTTAAATGTTGATTCACGTGGTATCATACACATTTTATGAATAAAATATACAACAACATTTCACAAAACCTGATGTTCAGATTTTTTTAAAACAGATCATATTTGCAGCAAAAATACTATTTATAATAGGTGGGTGTGTAGCCGGACTAAAAAAATTAATATTATTTTTTATGTTTGTCTTATATTTGTTAATTCTTACTCTTCTTATTGATTTTTCAATGCAATTATCTGCTTTCTTGTTTTCTGGTTACTAGAGTATAAGGGTCGTAGTTCCATTTACTTTCCCTTAACAGTATTTCAAGTTGTGGAATCTGCCGTTAATTTGGGAAGCGCGGAAAGCCAATAAACACTTGCAGAGTTTGTGCAATAATCATGGGGGAATGTAAAGGAAGAATTTATTTCGGACTTGCTTGCTAGTTGCAAGACGCAACTGCAAGCTCCCGAGTGTTTCAACAACATTGAAATGAATGAGGGAGGGAGTTTCGTGGACAGAGGTGATGATGAACTCGGGAGTCTATTTCAAAGGCATCCTTGAAGCAAGCGAACGTGGTTTACTTCAACTTGCGTGGCTACTTCCAAAAGAAAGAGGATGCTTCCTATAGTGGAAGCCTTTAAGGGATGGCCTGAGGAGGTCATACAATTGATTTTCTGAAGTGGCTTGTTACTCTTATCCTCTTCGAGGAGGGAAAATTGAATATTTGCTGGTGGATGATATTATCGATCAAGATTTTGCGCTGAAGTTCAGTTCATCAGCTGAACTAGTTTTTTCATTGTGGAATAATAACACAGACGGCGAGTCCAAACTGAGATTACTTGAACCAGCTATACACCCTGATAGATCTACGGAATTTAAGCCGGATCATCTTCAAGCCTTAGCGGACCATCAGAACGTATTTGTATTAGTTGTTGAAGTTGCTGCTTTTATTATTATTATGATGATATTGTGGGGTTAGTCTATCATGGTTCGGCTTCGATGTGTTTTGCAAATCCATCACACCCGGACGGGTTTCTATATAAAGTTGTGCATTTCTGGGTGAGGGTCCGTCACAATGTTGCAAATGTCTCTTCATTAAACTTGTACTTGGTGTGTGTGACCGAACTTCGCCAACACGACGATCAGCATGGCCATGGCTCGGGCCAGCCACTCTAAGAATTTGTTGAGTTCATCTAATACAAATTCATAATACCTAATACATTTTCGTGTAGGTTACTTTACGGTTTCCTTTGTGTATGTTGAGTTTACAAGATACAAATTCATAATATCTAAGACATTTTCATGTACGTTACTTTACGCTTTCTGCTCGTGGGGTTTGCGTTTATTCGCGGCTGATTCCGTAAAGTCGTGCCAAGATCCCTTCCTGGTCGTCGTGAATTTAACCTACATGACGTTACCCCGTAACAAATCATATTGAGGAATGAATGGATTTTAGAATATTATTTTTATATGAGGTTTTGGAAATGAATGGCGAGTAAAATTTAATAAGCTTGTTGAATGCCTTACAACATTTGTTTATTGGCTCATTGCCTGCATAAGTAGCGAGATGGCGACCTACGGTAAGCATTGGTGAAAGTCTTGTGTTTGTTAGGGGTTAATTCAGAGTAATTTTTTTTGTTAGACACTGAGCTTTGATATTGTCTCTGAGGACATTGAATGCTAGACATGCAGACATCATAATTCTATGATGCCATATTTAGCACTTGGAGCCGATGTTTATATGATGGTAGGCTGTGCAAGTTTCTAGGACCGTAAAGGGATCTGGGGGCAAAAAGAAGAAATTGTTTCGGGAACTATTCTAACCTGTCAGCGTGAATATTAAAAACAGGGCTCCAATTCAGGCTGGCATATAGAAGAATATGGCGTACTCATGAGACATATAGTGATTTAGTAATCCAAATATTCTTGAATTCTTTAGCTGTTCGTTTGATGAATCCTAGCATCTTATTAAGCCCGGATATAATTCCACCATACTAAAGTTTAAAACGATGCTTTTCGTCCGGAATGACACCAAGGTCCATAATGCTATCAACTCTACTAAGTGTTGTGTTGTTGATGTGATAGTCAAACGAAGAAGGCTCTGTTTTCTTGAAAAACTTATCACCTGGCATTTTTACAAGTTATGAGAGAGATGCTTGTTGTAACACCGTTCAGAGAGAGTGTTAAGCTTGGACTGGAGAAACATCATATCGGATAGAGATAGAGAGTTAACTTTAAGGTCAGTTGTCCGCGTGGCTTAGTAGTTAGAGCATTAAGCCCGTAAGCTGAGCGTCTCTGGTTCAAGTTTCGTTGGCGTCAACGAGATTTCGGACGGGCTAGAAGCCTGTTCAGTTATGATACGTGCTGGTTTAAAAATCAGAACGTTTCGCAGCTAGGTGGTCGGACACACGGCCAAGGCGTGATAATGATCATATCACCTTGTGGAGTGCCAATACATTAGATCATAATAATGAGATACTCTAACTATCTCTAAGTGAAGGCCCGAAAGGGGCTATAGGGCTACAAAGAAGAAGAAACTTTAAGGTCATCTGCATAAAAAGGATGAGGTACATCCTGTAAAACTACTGAGAGATCAGATATGAAAATATTAAGCAAAAGAGGCCCAAGATGACTTCCTTGAGGATCCCCAGAGAGGACCTGAATTTGTTTCGATAATTTTCCAGACTAGGGAGCAGTATTCAAGGATAGAACGAACTAAACTTACAAATAACTTAATACAAGAAAGGGGATCAGAAAATATGATGGAGTGACATAAAATAAATCCAGATACACCTGATGCTCTAGAAACAATATCATAGACGTGAAGATCGAATTTTAGATTGAAGTCAAAGGTGACTCCAAGATCTTTGATATGAATCACGGTGCTAAGACGTTTATTTTTCATGAAGAAATGACCAATGAATGGATAACGTTTGGAGAAAAAGGATACATGTATACATTTAGAAACGTTAAGAGGAAGCTGATTAGATTGACACCAAAGGTCCAAGGAATTTAGATCAGCTTGCAGTATGTCAAGGTCATTTTGAGAGGATACGACCTTGAATAATTTCACGTCGTCTGCATAAAGAAGGCAGGAGGAGTTAATGACTGAAGGCAGATCATTGATAAAGATGACAAATAAAAGCGGACCGAGAATGGACCCTTGGAGAACGTCGCTAGACGGGACAAAAGGAGAAGAGGCAAAACCATTGAAAGTAACATGACATATTCGATTCGAAAGGCGGGAGGAGAGCCACTTGAACATATTGCCAACGACACCAAGTGCATGAATTTTTTGGAGCAAAATATGGTGATTCACCGAATCAAAGGCCTTAGAAAAATCAAGATACAGGGTTTCTACCTAAAATCGATTCTCAAAGGCTCCAACAACAACCGTAGTAAATTCCATAAGGTTGGTCATAGTAGAACGACCTTTGATGAAACCATGCTGTTCAGGAATCAGCTTATCCTCCACAGCCGCAAGCAGTTTGGAGCAGTTTGGAGTAAACAATTCGTTCCAGTAATTTGGAAAAACAACACAATAAAGAGATGGGGCGATAATTAGAAACCAGAGAGGCGTCACCTTTCTTAAAAATAGGGAGGAGGAAGGCTCTTTTCCAGTTAGATGGGAATAAGCCAGTAGATAAGCTTATATTGAAAAGTAAAGCTAAAGGAACAGATAGTGGATGACAAAGATTTAACGAAGAAATTAGGAATGCCATCAGAACCAGCCCCAACAGAAACATCAAGAGTATTGATAAGTTTTTCAATTTCTACAGAAGAACAAGTGATAGAGGAAAAAGTGAGTTGATGATAAGCAGGGAAGGGTGAACTTTGCGCAGGCGTAGTAGAGAGATTGAAAAGTGAAGAAAAATAATTACAGAAAAGTTCGCACATTTCCTGAGGAGATGACGCGAGCTGCCCATTTAAGGTTAATGAGGAGGGATTTTTAGTCGACGATTTAAGAGAACGGTTGTACTTCCAAAATGGCTTGGATTGGTTAGAGTTAAGCGAAGACTCAATACTCCTGAAGTAAGAAGCTTTTGCCAAGTTTACTTCCCTTTTTGCAGCAGATCTAAACTGAGTATAGTTTACACGATCCTCAGAAGAGCTGGTACGTAGAAAGATACGACGAGCCCGATCCTTTTTTTTCAGGGCACAAATCACATTGTGATTCAACCAGGGTGTACCATGGGAGTCACGAGCACAGGTAAAGGGAGTTGCTGCTGATATGACAGAGTTGAGGAAGTCATAAAATTTCTCACAGGCGTCATTTGAATCAAGACCATGAAAGAAGATATTCCAATTAACGGCGGATAAAGAATTAGAAATTAGCGAATAATTTGCCTTGTAGAAGTTAAAGTGCATTTTTTTTTATATACGCT
Organism: Odontomyia ornata; assembly: GCA_963969285.1. Lineage (NCBI taxonomy): Eukaryota > Metazoa > Arthropoda > Insecta > Diptera > Stratiomyidae > Odontomyia > Odontomyia ornata. Next base: position 114,539,865 of record OZ017738.1, read on the forward strand.
TTGGATTGGTTCGATCAAGTGACACTTCATACCGAAGCGGAGGGTGATGAGGATCGAGGGAGACATACGGAAAAAGAACAGGAGAATGCTTCAGAGAGGAAGAATCTAGGTTGCTAAGGACAAAATCCAGGAAGCGATCATTAATATTAGATAAATTATTAAATTGAGAGAAACAACATAAAGGCATTAACGAAGAAATTAAGAGCGAGACTTGTGAGGGATCTGAAACATGATTTCCAACCCAGGACAGAGAGGAAAGATTAAAGTCACCACACAGTATAATAGAGTAGCTAGAAAAACGAGTCAAATAAGATGAGGAAAATTCAGAAAAGGAAGTGTCGTAGACAGAATATGGAGAACTACAAGAGGACGAGCAGGTGAAAAAGATATCTTAGCGACAACGCATTCAACAGGAGGAGAAAAGTTAAGATCAGAGGGAGGAATGCCAGATAGGGAATTATGGTAGGCAATAAGAACACCGCCACCATCCCTCTTATTTGATAATTGTCGATCGCGATCTTGCCTTATTAAAAAATGGTTGGAAAAAATCTCGGCGTCATGAAAACTGTCAGTTAGCCACGTTTCTGTGAGGCAGATTATTTTATCACAGGAGAGAAAGCATGATAAAGAGAGATCCTTCAGCTTATATCTTAGACCACGTACATTTTGGTATTAAATGAAAAATGAATTCTGCTTAGTGATAAAGTTAGGCTGATTAAAGGAAGAATGACTAGAAGCTAATGTTGTTGAAGTTTTGGTTTGAATGTTCGAAAATTTCTTTTGGAGTTCGAAGCAAAAGGCTTAACTAAGACGCCTGGGGGCCAGAAATTGCTGTTTTGTACTGCAGCACAGTTTGTTGGCAAAATTAATTTGAACGATGCAACCACACGATTGGTCAAGTTTGGTTGCGTTAGTTTTTTGCAGGAAAATGTATTTGATCGGTTATCCAGCCCACTCAAAACGAAGTCCTTTAATTCCTCCTCTGAAGTTGTCCCCAAAGAAATTTTTGTTGTCGACGTCTTCCACTTGCTTCTGGTCTGTAGCTCTTGTAGGTATCCTTTAGACCAACGTTTCCAAAATTCTGATTGGCAGGCTTGGACTAGCTTCCATCTTTGTAGTAGCTTGATGTTGGTTTCTGAAGAACTTGGATTTGGCAATGCGTTGAGTGGTTCCCCAATCAAAAAATGACCCGGTGTTAGCGCTTGCAGATCGTTTCGATTATTAGAGAGAGGAGTAAGTGGCCTGGAATTCAGAACCGCTTCGATCTCTGTTATTACTGCGTGCAGTTCTTCATATGTAAGTGAAGCTCCAGCAATCACTCTTTTGATATGGAACTTTGCAGATTTTACAGCGGCTTCCCAGAGTCCTGCGAAATGAGGTGATCTGGGAGGGATGAAAAGCCATTCTATTCGTTCTTCTGAGCAGTACTGTTGAGGCTCATTTTGATTTTGTTTATTTAGAAATAATTCTTGTACCTCCCCAAGTTCGTTTTTGGCTCCTACAAAGTTTGTGGCATTGTCACAATATATCTTCGTCGGACGGCCTCTCTGAGCAAGGAATCGTTTTAGAGCACCAATGAATGCGTCCTTTGTGAGATCCGACACATGTTCCAGATGAACAGCTTTTGTACAGAAACAAACAAAAACGGAAATGTATGCCTTTGTGGGCCTTTTTCCTCTAATACAGTAGTGAATTTGAATTGGGCCACAGAAATCAACACCAACGTTGGAAAATGGACGAGTTGCTTGAACTCTTTCTCGTGGGAGGTTCCCCATAATTTGGGAGTACAATCTTGGCCTGGCTCTGGAACACCGCATACATTTATGAACAATCTTTTGTGCCAAAGTTCTTCCACGTAATGGCCAAAATTCTTGCCGAAGTATTCAAAGCAGCGCTTGAGGACCGGCATGAAGATTCCTTTCATGAACATGTTGAATCAATAGATGCACAACCTCGTTTGAATGTGGCAGTAAGAGTTGATGTTTTGCTTCATATATTGAGTCAGATAGCTCGATTCGTCCTCCTACTCGAAGTAATCCTTTGCTGTCCACAAAAGGCTTGAGCGAACTGAGAGAATGTCCGGTTGGCAACATCGGATGTTTTGCCAAATGTTTTATTTTATCCATAAAGGCGATATGTTGGATTTCATAGACAATATAGTGTAAAGCGTTGTGAAGCTCCGCTGGAGTTAGTGGTCCAATTAAAGTGTCATCTTTTGATTTCAGATTGTGCTTGAAGCGATGAATTTTGGCAGCTGTACGCTGAAGAAATCTGAATGAGTTTCGATGGTTGATGCCACTTATAATCGGTGAATGTGGTTGTATTGAAATCAAAGCCATGGGTTTCCGCTCTTTGTCTGTTTCCAAGTATTTGACTGGGGGCTTTGGCCATTCGTTGTTTGAGAGCTCCAAAAATGTTGGTCCTCTAAACCAAAGAGTCGGTCCAATAAAAAACGTTTTTGACTGGTGCACACAAAGCCTTCTGCACTTTGACCACAAGTTTTACCATCAGATGAGCGGCACAAAGTCCTAATCCAGGAATTGTTGTTGGTTTCAGTGGAGCTACTCTTGACCGAGCCCACAGAAGATTCGTTTCATACTCTCCATTTGAGTTAGTTGAGCGTATATAAACTGCTGTTCCAAATGCACTTTTACTTGCATCTGGAAACGCATGTAGTTCGATATTGGAGGTATCGCCTGACATTGCACGTCGTGGAATAATGAGTAAATTTAATACTTGCAGCTCTTCACGGAAATTACACCACCTTGTTGATAACGACTCCGGAGTTGGATTATCCCAATCAAGTTTGAGCTGCCACAACTCTTGGATGAAGATTTTTCCCTTTGAAACGATAGGGTTGACGAGACCTAAAGGGTCATAGATACGCATAAGATCACTAGGACGCTACGTTTTGTGACTTTATCCACTGCTGGGAGATCTACCTGGATGCCATAAGTGTCGGTATGGGGATGCCAAATTATACCAAATGATCTAGTGTAGTAGTCATCTTTTGTATTTGACGTGGTCATAGTTTCCAAATCTGCTTTTGGGATATGCTGAAGTAGTTCAGGATGGTTAGCACACCATTTGCGCAACGAAAATCCGCGTTCAAGAAGCATGGTCCTCAGCTCGGATTGAATGCGCACGGCTTCCTTTAAATTGTTAGATCCAGATAAAATGTCATCAACGTAGAAATCCTTTGAAGCAACACTAGCTCCCAGTGGATAATCTCCCTGCTTTGTTTCAGCCAAATACTGTAGCGTTTTGGTAGCTAAATACGGTGCACAAGCAGTACCGTAGGTTACTGTTCGTAATCTGTAATATTTGATTGCTTCGGTGGGATTATCTCTCCATAATACCAACTGGAAGTTTCTGTCTTCATCAGCGACTAAAATTTGCCGATACATTTTTTCTATGTCTGCCGAAAAAACATATCGGTGAATCCTGAAGCGAATGAGTATGTCAAATAATTCATCTTGAACCACTGGTCCCACAAGAAGCAAATTGTTAAGGGATACATTGCTTGACGTTTTACACGAGCCGTCGAAAACGACACGTAACTTTGTCGTTGTGCTAGTAGGTTTCAGCACACAATGGTGGGGCAGAAAGCAATGTACCTTTGGAATGCTGGCCGGATCAATTTGTTCCATGTGCTTTAGTGCAATCAACTCGTCCATGAAGTCTTGATATTGACGCTTAAGCTCGGGATGACGTTCCAAACGGCGCTCTTGGCTTAATAATCGTCTTATTGCGACTTGTTTCGATTCCCCAAGAGAATCAGGTGAGTCAGAAAATGGAAGTTTGACTTCAAATTGTCCCTCTGAGCCTTTTCGAATAGTCTTCAGAAAGTGCTCTTCACATTTCCTCTCTGCGTCTGACATGGCCGACGTTTTGGTTTCGACTTCTTCCAACTCCCAAAAGCATTTCAATTGTTCTTCAATGGAGCTGGAGGCAATATTGCAAACGGTTGAGAGTGGGAGCTGTGTTGTTTTCCCTTTTCCTAAAATGATCCAACCGAGAACGGAATTCTGTAGCGTAGGGAGATCAGCGGAAAGTTTTATCTTCTCTGAAGACATCAAGTCGGCGTAAATCTCGGCACCTATTAAAATGTCAATCCTTTTGGAAGTATTAAAGTTGGGATCGGCTAGATGTATGTTTGCTGGGATGGGCCATGAATTCGTACTGCAAATCTGGTCCGGTTGGTATGAAGTTATTTCTGGCAATATTACAAATTCAAGTGCAGTAGAGAAGTTGCTGACTTGGGATTGGATAGTAAGACTCATTCTCCCTTTACTGTGCAGTTTTGAACTTCCTATTTCACAGATATCAATATGTTTATCAACTCGTCGAAATCCAAGTTGTTTAAAAAGTTGCTCAGAGATGAAATTCAGCTGCGATCCTGAGTCTAGAATTGCTCTGCAAATAACGAATTGCCCGTAATTGTCCTTAATTTTAATGGATGCAGTGCCAAGGAATACATAGTGTTGCACTTTTTGTTGGCTTGAGGCTGAATGACTCATGCTGAATCAATGTATGATGTCGCTTGTTACATTTCATACATGATCCAGAGCTGCAATCCTTACGTGTATGCCCTTTCTGAAGACAGTTGATGCAACACTGTAGTCTTTTGACCGTGCTGAACCTGTCTTTTATGGTCATTTGCAAAAATTTCTGGCATTGCCGTAGATTCTTGCATTCCTTTTTGCAGAGTTGGCACAGTTGTTTCTCCTTTGCGGTTAAAAGAGCGGCGGGCCTTTTGTCACCTTTAGGTTTCACCGCAGAGTCCCCTAGACCCTCAAACATCTGGAATCTTGCTTCGATGAAAGCCAGTAACGTAGAAAGTGGTTGAACTTCCCGAGGATCGGAAAGTGACTGCTCGAATAGCCGATGGGTTTCTTTGTCCACCTTCTGAAGACACATGTGGACAATTAATGGATCCCAACTGCTTGTATCAATTCCAAGATTCCTGATACCCAGCAGTGTCTCATTCACTGTGTCATGAAGTCGTTTGAGAGAGGCACCAGAGCCTCGAGCGGCCACAGGAACATTTAACATGCTGCTGAGAAACGCAGCTACTATCATCCGTTGATTGTCATAGCGTGTCCTAAGAATTTGCCATGCTGTGGCATAATTTTGCTCGGAAGGTTGAAGATGTTGGATGAATCTACCAGCTTTGCCAGCAAGGTTGGTCTTCAAATAGAACATTTTCTGCACACTTGGAAGATTCTGACTGTCCACTAGTTGTGTGAAGAGCTCTGCAAACGAAGGCCACTTGATATAATCGCCATCGAAAGTTGGTATAACAACCTTGGGCAACCTTATTGCTGCTGACCCTTGCCTTGCCTCCGTACCTGATGGCTGTATGTTCTGAATGTCCAGCTCCATAAGCTTAACAACCGTTGCATTGTAGTTGTCTTCCAGCATGCTGAATCGCGAGACGTCATAGTGTGTGTTTTCAGCAACCAATGCGCGATGATTGCTTGCTATTGATGTCCAATAACCACGCATACTCAAGAGATGCTGTTGGTAGAATTCGTGAGAGCGGGCAGGAAGATCCTCCAAATCCTTTGAGACAGTAGCCATCACCCTTTCCAGTGATGATATTAAAGACTCCTGAATGATGAGCCTTTTACGGACCTCTTGTGCATCTTCTCCGGGGGGCGAAGATGTGGTTGAATCATGGCCAGCAGCGGAACTGTTGACTACCTTTGCTTCCTCAAGACCATCCTTCAGCTCACCCTTGAGTTCCTCATACACGTCTCGGACTTGGCCAAAGAAATCTTCCTCAAAATATTGATGATCTGCTTGCCTTGAACGAAAACTTTGCAATTCTGCATCTCGCTTGACGAATTTCTCCCACTCCGTGTTTAATTTGTTGATTCGATTCTCGAAGTATCGCACAGTCTTCCTTGATTTCGAATCCTTGTAGAAATTCACCAGAATCCGTTCAAGAATTTTTCCCGCAGATGATTGGTCCAACAAAATGTTACCTTTCTAATAAGAAGAACTGCTTCTTCTGATAACAACTTTAACAATCCAACAAAATGACAATTTTCATGATCTTTAAGTACAATATAATTTGCTTTACAAAGCAAATTATTTGTCATATATTTCTTATGAACTTTTATTGCACGCGCTATGTGGTCAGCAAAAATGATCCGCGAATTTCGGTAATTGATTCGCGCGTGTAAAGAAAATATGCAAAAACAGGAAATCAATGTTCCAATTACATTTAGAGTTATTCTATGAGATAGGTAAAAAATGAATTTACGATTGCGCGTGCAGGAACAATTGCAGACGTAGGAATTGAATATCATCGGAATGATTTTAATGTAAGGAACAATATTTAATGACGAAAGTTGATTGTTTGAACAGAAGTATCATACGCCAGTCGCGACACAAATATTTGGAGTGGTGGAGAAACAACGCGAATAGGCTTGCGAGTCGGCAGAAGCGTAGGACGACAGACAGGCTCTTGTGTATGGTAGGAATGCTCCATGCTAGAAGGGAAAGCAGAAAGATGCGAGCCTTGAGTCTGTTGTTCCTGATCCAGTTCCAGCTGCTGGTCCTGTTCCAGTTGACCATCAACAGATCGAAGAGTTGATATTGCTGCTTCACTTGATATAGCAGCCAAAAATGGCAACTAGGTCGGTCTAGGTGGTAAATTTTTAGGAAAAGCCCCCTTGCTGGGTTCAACATTTTCCTTATTATTTGCTGGCATCGAATCAGTCAATAAGAGAGGTGAATATGCTTGGCAAGAAGCGTGAGGTGATTCTGTTGGTTTCATAGCAATAGGATCCGTAATAAGGCGCGGATTGATTTCCTGAAGTAGTCTGGTGTTACCATTTAACAGTCAAATAGTATCTGTAAGTGACACACCACAACATTCATCGCATCTGAATGTGATATTACGCGAGAACTTAGCACGTATATCAGCAAATACCGCAGGTATCGACAGGCATTTTAGATGAAATGAGCTACGGCAAAAACCATCACACTCCATGAGCTTGTTACGCGATGACTCAGGCTCTTTTCAAATATTGGAATTAATGGCACAAATGGGTGAATCACCTGACATACTTGAATGATAAGCTGATCAGTTCAGTAACTTTAATCACTAGACAAATTATGTTTAAGATTAGGTGTAAAAAGTAAATAGTAAATTTGCACTACTTTGATACACTAAATATTTTAGTTCAGGGACCAAACAAGTTTTATTACGCGAACCGTCAGTACGGCTATTGACTAAGAGATGGCACAAATCAAATGTCACAGAACAATGTAGATTAAACACTTAGAAAGGCGCCCGCTAATTAAATAAATTAAGAAAGAAAGACTTTCTCGAATTAATTAGAATATGCACTAACAAAGCACTAGCGGAGTTAAAGATCAATAATTAACACCGTCAATAAAGCCGAATAACAATCGCGAATAAGAATGAGAAAAGATAGTTACGCAGCGAATACAAAACACGTCCGAATCGCGCGAGCGATGCATGTGAGTTGATCGTGGCCTTCGAAGATGGTGGGCAAAGCGGATCTAAAAAGGATTTATTGCTATCTTGGGGAACAGAAGACTGTGGAAGGTGTATTGAGCCCAAAGAAGATGGTACTTGAACATCACCATGGATGAAATTTTTATATTTACATTGTAGTTGAGAGGATCTCTCCGCCATGGCCAGAGTTTCAATCGATTTGGAGACATTTCGGTCATCGTTTGACGCTAAGTTAGCTATTTTGTGTGTGTGTCGTCTTGTGTTACCAATGCTACCTCAATTGCAATCACAACAGTATCTTGCAATGAGTTAGGTGTTGAGGAAAGTCCAGAAATAATCATGGGTAAAGTTTGGTCAGTACAATTAGAAACATTAGTGGATGTACATATTTGTTGGTACTTAAAGCTTAAATTAGGTGATTTTGAGCTGCTGATGGTTCTCCACTGCTTAAATACCATACCAGTCTAGGAGTAGCTATCGCTTCTTTTCATCATGTTGGAGAACAATCAGGCATATCTCGATGGATTCTAAACTTTCAACCGGGGCTTCCGTTTATTCTTCGAAGGTATCATTTCAATATTGCAACTTTTAATGATAAAGTCATTTTCAATAATCTTCTGGATTTCAGCTGCATTGCAGTTTTTCGGAGCTTTGTGCATGGAGAAAATTCTGTACTCTGATGATCATTTGTGGAACATAGGTCATTATTTGAGTTCACACAACTTAGCCGTTAAATTCTTTTTTTCCAATCTTCCGGCCAGAAAGTTCCCAGTTTATACACAAATTCATATTTTAGAGCGTGTGCAGATGCCTGTAGTGGTTTTTTCGAATTAGTCGTTGTTTTTTCAGGTAGCCTTCCACTAATTGATCCATTTGATGTCATTTTATGTGAATTTTCACGAATCGTATTTTGCTGACTATATCTCTGCATCCCTTCTGCCATTGTGCTTAAACTGTCCTCAATTTTTCCCACCATAGACAGACTCTCCGAATTTTCCTTCCTCGAATTTCTAATTGACGACGCGATATTATTAAGAATTACGTCGTTTTTCTAACAGCTTCAACGCTGTTGCTTGAAATAACGATGATTTCTCGACATATTCATCCTTGTTGTGTTGTTGAATGTTTGATACATTTTCACGGATTGAAGTGATTTGATTTTCAAACATGTCAATAGCTTTGCATATCTTCTTATTGCCGTCAGGCAATGTAGTCGCTAAATCATCGAAGCTGCTAGCCATTTCTATGAATCTCTCGTCATTGGTCAAGAGTGCTGCCGGGAAATTAATTCATTATTTTCTTCACTGAGTTTATATATGTAAAGAATTAATTGGTCGTACATTTCTTTCAAACGGTATTCAAAACTTTGGCAGTCAGAGCAGATGAAATGGTTATCCATGTAGGGAAGGTACCAATCTCTTGGGGCATTCATACAAGCTCCATGTAATTTACGATTGCAGAAAGCTCTGCACGTAACATATTTAAAATTATTGTCAAATGTAATACAATTCGGCAGACTGTACTTTACATTCATTATAGATAAAAATTTGCTACGAATTACATAGTTAAAATTTTTTTTCACACTCAAGGTCCAAATGTTACTATTATGCCAGACAAAACAATTTTATTATTTATTTTTCAGCCAAGGTCAATATAATAAAAACAAATCCAAATGTAACTATTATGCACACAAAACAAAAATTGGCCAAGGTCTCATAAAATGATTCTGTGACCTAATTAAAAATCGAACAATCGATGTACTTGCACTTTTTATACAGGTACCATCAGCGTGTAAGTATATACTACAGCATGAAAAATTACATTGCTCAATAAATATTTTATTAATATACTCTCGTAAATAGAAAGCTTAGATTAACCCTGGCAAAACTCAGACACTTTTCATCTTTAAAGAAAACTTCACAAACGCTTGTAATCGGTAATGATACAATAGAGTGGACACCAACAGATAAATGTCTTGAACATACATTCGACAATTAACTTTCATGGAAACAAGACATATTACAAAATAAATAAAGATACTGCATAAGACTTCTCTCCTCATTATATCGACTCATAAAATCCAGTAAACTTAGCTTAAAAAATCTAATGCTCATACAGTGGAGCCCGCTTAAATGCAATCAATTGTGGCTTGAAAATCGTTTGCATCTAACCGAGCTGTGCATTTAACCCGAAATCGGATATATGCAATATTGTGCAACTAACCGTGCTTCATATAGTTGCACAATTATTGCGTTTATCAGCTAAGACTGGCATTGCAAAAAAAATCGTTTAAGAATTAATCAATAGCTTTTATTAAGGACAAAAAAACGTAATGCAAAATTCAGTCAATAATTTAAGAAATAACAGTGTAAATTATTCATACAAACAAAACGAAAAATTATATCATTTCAGAAACTTAGTAATCTTTGTTTGTTGAAAACATATTTTGGTTGAACTCTTTAAAATTGCTTCCTCAATCGACTCAAGATGAATATTTCCATAATCATGAAAATACTTTTGGAGCACACAAAGTGCAGATACAGCTTCGCTATATGAAGGCCTTATGTTTGTATTTTCAGTTTCTGGACATTCATCCTCATCACTATCGCTTTCAGCTATTTCGTTGTTGCTTTCCGTCACTTCTGCTACTATTTCTTCATGTGTCATTTCCCCATAGCACTCAATATTTGTATCGCATAAAAGGTATTCTGTGAATTCATCTTCTGGAATCGGTAAATCGATGACTTCTTCGTGAACAAGCTTCATATCAAGATCTAAAAGGCTTCCATTGTTCAGATTGACGAACCCTGCCTTTTTGAAACAGTTTTGTATTGGGAGCAACTAACCACCAACACCTTTTTGTAACTTTTAAAGCTTCTAGAACAGAAATTGTTCTTGAAAAATCTTGCAACGAAAGTCCATTTTCTAAAGCTAAAAGCTGCTTTCGTACAAGATGTGTAAGGTAATATGTCTTAAAACACTTTATTATTCCCTGGTCCAGTGGCTGAATCAAGCTGGTTGTGTTTGGAGGCACAAAAAACGATATTCACGTTGCTTAATGTTGTGTTTAACTTGTGGCAGCTTGCGTTGTCCACTATGAGCAAAATCTTTTTATTTTTTGTTTGAAATCTTCATTTAGGTCAAAAAGAATTTGATTCCAAATGTCTTGATTCATCCAAGCCATCTTCGAATTATAATAGGGTACTGGGACTGTCTTACCTCTAAAGGCGTGAGGTTTTTTTTGCATTTCCAATTGCAAATATATATTTGTCCGATCCATTGGCTTTGCACATAAAAGGCAACGTAAGTCTCTGCTTACGAATTTTCATCCCAGGACATTGTCGTTCCGATATGCCATTTTACCTCGAGGAAGTGCTTTATAGTATAAAGCTGATTCATCCGCGTTATAAATGCAGCTGCTTTCATATTCCGAGTTTAGGAAGGGCTAAAAATTCACCAGCCAATTATTACCGGCTTGACGGTCAGGTTCAGCTACTTCACCGCCCGTTTTGTGAAAGGAAACATTTTCACGGACTTTCCATCTATGAAGCCGTCCAGAGGTGGCTTCGAAACCATCAACGTTAAGCAATAAATCACTGAAAAGACACCTGTGCAAACACGAACCACACTGATGCGACTATTCATCACCAAGTTATGGATTTGAATATGTAAATGCGTTGCGAAATTGTCACCAAAAAAGGAAAGAACTAGCAGAAACCACAAATGCAACGAAAAACCAGTCAATAAACAAAAATACATGCACGTGTAACAAACTAACTTGAATGTGCATTTAACCGTATCTAAACACACGACGTGCCCTTAATCCTCCTAAAATTTCTTTTGCGCTTATAAGTATTTTGCATTTAAACGTGTTGCAATTATGAGTCGAATTCTAGAACGAATTCTGAGAAAAAGGCATGTGGCTTAGCAAACGCGTGCATTTAAACAGTATTTGCGTTTAAGCGTGTTGCACTTAAGTGGGCTCGACTGTACATAAACAAACTCTACCACCGATGCTACCTTAGGGTAATTCTGTTTTCTACCAAGCAACTAATGCAAGGAAAAGAGTACTCCAGGCCTTTACAAAATAGATTTATTAGAAGAGTCTTACAAATCTCATGGTATGTTAGAAATACTGCAATTTAGAATAAATTGAGACCGTAGAAAGGTACTTATGTGATAGGCACTTAAACTTTTTGACACAATTCACAACCATAACAATAGTATAATTGAGTTCGTTTGAAAACACGGATCACTTTAGGTATCCAATCATCCGCTAAATAAAAAGGAAAAATGTTTATGCCTAAATTTTATGACAACTGAAACCAACAGAAATGAGATAGTTAACGTGCTAAGTTCCACTAACTCTATACCCCCATATTCGAAGAAAGGCCAGACTGAACTAAGCGTCACAAAATTGGTTCTGTTATAAACTCTGATCACCAATTACTATTAAGCCATGCAATGAAGTGAGCTATCACCAATTTTCCTACAACGGATCATAAAATAGGGGTTTTCCAAATACCTGATACGCTTAACTCAATTCTCCTAACTTCGGCGATTGGTTCAATCTGGTCACACGTCGAACAAATATTATTAAAAAATCCATAAAACTTAAGTAGGATAGCCATTCCAAAATATTTCAACAAAATTTCATTGGCCATCACTTCACAAATCCAACCAAAGTCGCATTTTAATTCTAGCGACATTCTCCGATATGGGTTTCTGCAGAAAACCTAAATCTCTACATTCTTTTCCACATTTATGATAAGAACTGACCAAAGCCATCCCATTAAGTTTCATGAGTTTTACCCAATGTCTATTGGTTCGAAACAATAAAACCGTTGAACGCTTTTAAATTCAATGAGTGATATTTAAATCCCCACTCAAGTAGTCTTTACAACATAAGAGTCAACATGCAATGTCCTTGTTGTATCCAACTTAATCCGATTAGGGGATTCACCCCGAAGAATGCAATAAGGAGTTGCAATCAATTTTACAGTTGCCTTCAACGACTACTTAGAATGGAGACCGCGCTGTTTCGATGTCCTCAAAGGACAATGCTGCCAAGGAGCATTGGACAAATACCAACATTCCCACAAAATGAACTTTGCATAGTGAGTTATTTATTAAATCGATACCCCCTGGGTGCTTTGAAAGGCGGTGGTTTGACCACCATCTGCGTTTGAATGTGTTGATAAATTAGATTTGGGGCTGCCGTTTTGGAATGGCAACGAAAGTTTGAAAGGATGTTATGTTGCAATAAAATTCTCACGCGATTTTTATGCGAACTGGATGAAAGAAACATTTGGAAATGGTAAAAACTCGTGAAGAAAAACTTTATTTGCAACTGTTATCCTCTATAGTGAATGAACTTGCTTGTCTTTCTTCGAAACATGTCTTGATGCTCATGAATATTTAATGAATTTTGTAACAAAGCAAAACATTTTGTGCATGGGATGTATGGCGCTTGGATTTTGAGCCTTAACCCATCAATTTACTTAGACTTCATTTTGGGTACTCTAAATACGTCCCATAAACTATTAATGATACAAATATTAATCAATTAGTCTTCTAATTGCTAAATTAATGGACTTTGAGACATTAATTTTACTACGGAATATGGTAAGGATGCACATCATTTTCTATTATTACAGCCGTGTGCAAGGTACATAAATAAAATATTTATGAACCCTTTGAAGAATTGATATTTTAACTTTTTTCCATCACTTAAATGACATTTTTATCATATTTTATGTCGCTTATTCATGCAATAAAAACGATTTTGGTATTAACTTCAAGAAGTTAATAGCACCAATTCATTATTAGGTACTAAGATTTATTGTAGCTCGCACGCTTTCATGTCAAGCTTTTTTACAATAATTGATTATAAAAGTGTTGAGGGCTTAATGTGCTTAACCCGGCGTGAGCACAGTGAAAAAACAATACCGAGTATCTGGTTGGGTCTATAAGATCCATATCAAAACTAAGTTTATTTTTAATATCTAAAGAAATCTTAAAAAGGTTTACCAGTAATTTGATTAAATGGCTAATGAATTAAAGCTTTGTGAACAAATATGAAAGAATTTTTGATTTAATATTTAATTTTATTCAAATAAACGAATCGCATACAAAATGAAAGCAAAATTGTCACATTTTATTTTATGGCAAGATAATGTTAACAAAAATAAAATCTTTTTAAAAAATTTAACTCAGTGTAACACCTCTAAACGCAAGCCTTATAATAAATAACAATGACAAGTATTTCTGCACTTACAAGTCCTCGCTTTCAGGTTGTCTATCAGCACAATCGTTGCAGTACAAAATTGCATGCTCATTGCATATGTATTTATTGCCGCTCTGACATGTATGACTAGTTTTCCCATCTTTTTTAGCAGGGCAGTCCTGACATCTTTTTTAACATTGGAAACCTTTGCAGATGGCCCCTCATCAGGTTCTCCCAAGAAATCTTTCTTTTTCGGGTTAGTCTTGACAATTGAGCGACATCCTTACGGTTGTGCAAATGCTCAAAAACAAGAGCAAGGCTCGCCAGCGACGGGCGTGGGAACCACTCGCTTAAACCCTAATTGCTCACGTTAACTGCCAAACGAGCGGACGGTTTATCGGAGAAATTTCACCGCACCACCTAAGCTGGGAATTTCCAACGCAAAAATTAAAACTACACCAGAAGCCGACCGCCAAGGGAATCCCATTGACAGAACCTTTCCACGAAAGCAATTTTCACTAAGCAGGGAGGCTTTAACAGGGGACCACCTGGAACCAATATTGCTCACATTTTTGCGTTATCCGCGAGTCAAGTTCACATACCCAGCCAAATTTGACATTTTCCTCAAGTTCAATAAATTTCAAACAAATCTAAAACTTGCACGTAATTCACCAAAAATTTACGCTTCAATTTTAAAGCGGAAAATGTATTTGTACTTTTGACAACAATTGAAATTGTGTAATTTGCTTACTAATTATGAACCTACGCATGTAGGGGAGCCCCGGTAATCCCACCGTCGATCAAAAATTCTTCCTCGCCGCCTACGGTGATTTCGCCACCACTTCTTGCTACTCGCCGGCCGCCACCGATTTGAAACTTCTTTTTTTTTGTGGATCTGATTCCGCAAACTGGCTTGCCGCCGCCAACTTTAATCCTGCCGTTGTCGTCGTTGAAAACTCAATTCCTGTTCAATATTTTCCGAGTTTTCCTTTTTTGCTTCCGTCGCCACAAATGGTCGTTCCGCTAAATAGCGAAGATTTCATTGTTTCCGGATCCCTCGTCAATTCGTTTCAAACGGGAACCCGTTAAGTTCTTTTCGGGGGAAATGAACTTTGTTCTAGCTGTGCGCAATCTACCAGCGGCACTCAAGCTGTGGTGATATTGGGTGATTGAAATGTGAATTTCCCCCCATCTAGCACATTCGTAAATGTTTACTTACTTGAATATCGAAGATTTATTTTAAAGCAAAATGAAGAACTGTTGGCATATTCCATAATACGCGGTTATATTCGTAAGTTTATCATACGTGAACAGGATATTTTCGATTGATAAGTGTTGAATGAGTTTTGATCGGTGAGTTAAACGAGTGTATTTATTCCTTCAATTTCTATTGATCTTAGCATCATGGCTAGTTGCAGTTGCTGTAATTATCGTCGCCGTGATGTGTGCTGGTACGACGAAATCGGTCAATTTTTCATCTCCGTGTGCAGGGCGTTCGCTCGGCTTATGCCCCTATAAATGTTTCTCAAGGATTGTAATGTTACATGCACGAATAATTCTGCGAGCTACTGTTGCGATTGTTTTCACAACCATTAAGAATCTCATGATCAACAAAGTGAATTTACTCGAAACCACGAGAACCCACCAAGCATGATCATCATCTGAAAGTGACGTCACTGCATTCATTAAGCTGCTCGAATATACTAGGTACCTCTCGGCAGAACACTCGCCAATGTACGAGAAATGGGTTGAATGGGTAGAGACCCTATATAAAGGCGAGCTGAATGAATGGGGGGATCATTCATTAGAACCGCGATATAGTAAAAACTACGGTATCGAATTGAAAAGCGATATTGATCGAGTAATAGTGGAGTGATTTTCGTTGATTGTTAAGTGAAGACAGTTGTTAGAGAAATTTAATTAACAAGTGAAAGTTAGATTCTAGTTAAAATTGTGAAATAGTTAAATGAGTGATTGTGCATTTTTAGTAAATAAATAAACTCTTTTAATTTAATTTTAAAGACATTGCGTTTTCACTTCCCCGGAACATTAAAATTATTGGCCGCGAACCATAAACCGCGACAGTAACTACTCCAACCCCTTGTGTGCTTCACGACACATATAGATGATTTGCCGTTCTGTTGGTGGACCCGATACTTGGTATATATCCTGCAAACTGGCACCCCCACAATATCCCATCAGATCAAAAATTTCATGGCACCGCAAAGTGACCATATGACAGTTTCTGTGTCCTGATGTTCAAGGGCGCTATAAATTGAAGCTGCAAAGTCTTAGGAATCTATTGCTTCTCTGTTTCAACGGTCGCCATTTTGTTGCAAACTAACAAAAATCACTCAAATCATGAATTCCCAAAAATATTTATGTTTTTGATCCTATTTGAAAATTTCAAGAAGATCAAATCAAAACATCCGTGCATATGATTAGATTTTCATCCAACTTGCAGAGTTATAGGACCTTATCTAAGACTACTTAAATATCGGTTTTCATTGAGTTTAACGATATCCATATGATTTTATGGGAAAATAATACTATTATTAACAAAGTCGAGTGAAATATGAGTTCTAAGTTGTTTGTTGTTGTTGCCCTCATAAATACCTATCTTTATAATTTTTTACAGATTTTTCGGATCACAGATGACTAATCGGGGGGTGACACAAATTGTTCGTGTATTAAATATTCCCAACTTATAGGGAGTATGTCAAGTATATTTTCGGCAGAAGTATATGCTATTGCAGTAAGTGTATAGCTTAGCATTGACAGAGATAGAAAGGCAAATAATATCTTCCCTATATGGTATTCAAGGCACCGTTAAGGCCTTAGAATCACCAGTAATAACATCGAAGATGATTCTAGAGTGTTGCTGCCAACTGAACATCTTTATTAAGGAGTTAGTCCACATGGGGTGCTGCGGCAGGCAAGGATTGAGGGTAACGAGCAGATTGATAAATTGGAAAGAGACGGAGCAGTGAAGGTGTTTGCTAGTCCAAACCCCTTCAGTGGAACTAAAGTAAGCTTCATACACTTAGGTCTAAGGAGAATGGAGTATACGGAACAGAGAATCTCTGGTGGACTCACCCAGGGCCTAGAATATGTAAGCTGATCCTTGATGCCTATGGTGAGAAAAATTCAGGACTTAAGATTAGGCAAAAATTAATTAAGAGTCACCACAAGGTTTCTCATGCGGCATAGTATGCTTGAAGAATATGTCAAAAAAATGGTTCCGAACCAAAGCAGTGAGTGCAAGTTTAGCAATTTTGCCGATTAAACGCCAGTACATCTCTCGCAGGAGAACAGACAGTCTTGGAGTTAACTGCCTGCTCAAGGAAAAGTTAGAGTATCTGAAATTGAAACAAATCATCAGCTTTTCAAAGAAAATGAGCCATTGCCGCTATTCTTCTTCTTCTTTGTAGCACTACAGCCCCTCTCAGGCCTTCGCTTAGAGATAGTTAGAGTACCTCATTTTCATGACCGTATTGATTTTTTCGGAAGTTGGTTTGGTCAGTACCATATACTCCCGTGTGCCTGCTCAGCTATGATATGATCTAATTAAATCAGTACATATCACAACTGAGTGAAAACTCATAGTCTGTCCGAAATATCCCCTGAGCCAAATGAGGTTACTCCCAACGAGATTTGAACCTGGGACCTTCGGCTTACGCGTTCATGCTTTAACCACTAGACCACACAGACTAGGCCGCTATTCTAGGCACACCGTAATACGGGGCACAATAAACCGCCTTCCTCTTCTTCGTAGCACTGCAGCCCCTCTTGGGCCTTCGCTTCCTGCAAATAGCACCTCCGACTGTCTTGGTCTATTGACTGCGTCCTTCAATTTCAAAATCCGAGCAGCGGTGAACTGGTGTTCAATATATTCGCGGATGATTCGGTTAGGGTCCATGTTTCACCCCCATAGCATAACCCAGGTCTTATCACAGATTTGTATACTTGGAGCTTTGTTTTCCTGTGTATACAGCTGATCTTCAATATCGTCAAAACTGAATAAAATGTTTTGTTTCTGAGCTGTATTTCTCAGCGTATTTTGTCGCTTTCATTACTGGTTCTCATTATTCCGGCGCTTAAATACACAAATTCGCTCAAATTTCGATACTGTATTCGCCAATTGAAATATTTTGTGTACTTGGGGTATTTTTCCTCGAGTGCGTCATGAGCTTTGTTTTGTTTTCATTAATTTGTAGCCCTACTAGTTTTGCTTCGCCGTTGAGTTTCAGGAAGAGTTCTTTGGCGGTCGCTCATGACCGTGACAAAATGTTGATGTCATCCACATACGCTATTCCTTGCCTCGACTTATGTGGTAATGTTCCTCGTGGATCGACAGGTAGCTTCTTCATGACATACTCCAAAGCCAAATTGAATAGCAATGGGACCAGCCCATCTCCCTCTTCTAGTCCGATATTTGTGTCAAAGGCATCGGTGAGTTGATTATTGATGCGGACTTGGGAGGACGTCGACGTGATTTTCATTTTGGTAAGACAGACTAATTTGGCTGGAATGCCAAAGCAAAGCATTATTTGGTACAGTATCTTACGATCAATACTGTCGTATGCTTGCTTTAAGTCAACAAAAATTTGGTGTACGTCTATGTTGAACTCCCAGCATTTTTCAAGTACCAGTTTGACTGTGAACAATTGATCTATTATCGATCTACCTGCTCTAAAACCACCTTGATACTTCCCAATAATACTGTTGGCGTATGATCTGATTTTATTTTCTAAGATCTTTGAAAATATATGGTACACCTACAAAGTAGTGATATGCCTTCAAAGTTTTCGCACTGTAGCTTGTCACCTTTTGTGTGGATAAGGAATATCATTGATTGGCTCCACTTGTTTGGCATATGCTCTTGTTGCCAAACTTGCTGGATGATTTTGTGAATAGCTTTATAAACACTTTTGCCACCATATTTGATGAGCTCCGCTGGAATCTCATTCATGCCCGGTGCTTTATTATTCTTCTGGGCTTTGATGATGAACAGACTCCATACAGAGTTACTGGGGCCAATTGGATCTCTGCGCAGACACCTGCAGGCACCAATGTTCTGAAGCTGTGCGGAGGGTTCAGGTTCTTGAAATACGATGTGCATGTTTTCTTAATGTTGGTTTCATCAGCGATGATATTGCCGATGTCATCACGATAGAGCGTTGTTTTGGGCTGATAACCACGTTCCAGGCTTTTCACTACTTTGTTTGCTTGTCTTGAGTTGTTGCTCGCTAGACTTACATCGATACCTCTCATTTGGTCATCGTAGTATTTTGTTTTCCTAATTATAGTTGCGCCGCTCTTCTGAGATATTCGTGGTGTACTCTCCGCATCCTGGTTTTCCTACCAACTTATTCTTTGTACGCCTGATTCTTTTTGATTCCGGCACTCATAATCGAATCAATCATTTCTCTTGCACCGGGCTTGATGTCCGATCGTCTGTTCTGCGACGGTCTTAATTGCCGCTTTCATTTCCTTCCAGAGGTCGTCGCTTGTCTTTAACAACGCGTCTGATAAGATGGGAGCCAGCTGGTTGTCGAAGGTCAAGGGACTTCGTCATAAGAATTACTAAAAATAAGATCATGATTGGGACTCAGGGCGATCTGCTGCAAATCGGTGCTATGGAATGAACTAACAATGTTGAGGTCGCTGTGATCTAGGAAGTTGACTGGAATAAGATAGTTATCGTGAGAATCAATGAAGAATGTTAAATTGGGTCGATTGAAGTCTCCCAAAATTAAAATCTTGTCTTGTTCGTCGACGGATTCCGCAAGAGAGGAAATAACACTGCAACCATCATTGTAAGTTGCTTCGCTGGATTTGGGTGGAATGTAAAAAACATATATTTTCCTCTATTCGCTCACCAAAAAGCCAGTAAGCTCATCGAAAGGAAATGATGACGTTCCCACTTTTAACATTTTCGGGATGATGGGTTTTGGAGAAATCAAATATTTCTGCAGAGTTTCTTGGATCTGATATTGTAGTAAACAGTCCTTCAGTAGTGCAGCTCTGTCGATTCCGTGTTAATTTATGAAGGGCATCCTACAAGTTTCGCGACCTGTCTGTCCGTCTGTCCGTGCGTCACAGCTAGTTTCCTCAGAAACTATAAAAGCTAGAATGCTCAAACTTTGTGAAAAGGTCAGAAGTGATGGCCTCTCAAAAGTTAAGGTCTTACCAAAAATTTAGAAATTTCTTGAGGGGGCTTCCCCCTAATAACGAATTAACCCTTAAAAATTTTTTTTAATCAAAGGTAGTCGAGTGGGATATCAAATGAAAGGTCTTGATTAGAGCTTTTAGAATCTGAAATAAAAACCAAACATTTTATGTATTAGGGGACCCAGGGGAAGGCGAAATGTAACAAAAACTTGTTTCTAACCCTAGGATGTTTACAAAGACCTTCTGGTAGGGGCACTCTCCTGCTTACTTAACTTGCTTATTTATAAAGTTTAGAAAACAGTTGATGGAGCTTTTCAATAATTTTAATTGAGTTGGGTTTGCTTATCAAAGAATATCGTGGTTGGACCAGCTCTCACTCCACCGTCATAAATACCCTGATCTCTAACGTATATCCAACACGCAACAAATAGATTGACCTGAGCACTAAAGTTTTCAGATAAAACTCTTATTTTCCAATCATTATCGTTCGGCAAAATAAACAAAGCCAAAAGAAATAACCGCTATTGTGTACTGATGATTTATTTGTAACCAGAATATTTGTTGTAATTCTTAGTTTGATACAAAGCTCTTGTGGTAGGAGTACTCTTTTAGTCAATACAAATTATGGTTAGAACTGGTATATCCTTGAGTTGATTTCAATTATAAAGTACAGAAAGTAACAGAACCCAAACTTTCATAATACAAATAATTGTTGGATTTTTAGGGTTTTGTAAAATAATTTTGCAAAACCCTACTAGCTTCGCGACCAGTCTGTCCGTCTGTCCGTCCGTCCGTGTGTCACAGCAGTTTTTCTCGGAAACTACTTAGATAGAACCATCAAATTTTATGGGTAGGTGTAAAGTGGTGATCTCTTCAAAGGTCAACAACAAACGATTTCATAAGGTATTTAGGGGGGGCCTCCCCACATAAGAGAGTGACCACCCGAAAAAAAAATTTCTTTGAAGGTAGCCGATATGGGTATCAAATGAAAGGTCTTAATGCGAACTTTTCAAAACAGGTCTTAGTTTGGAAAAATTTGCTTCTAGGGGCGCACAGGGAGGGAAAATACTCGAAAAATTCGTATCCCCCCCTCGCGAGTGGACACCTGTGACCCAAAAAAACCTGAAAAAAATCAAGGATGTAGGCCTTGGTGAGTACAATATCAAAAAATACGTGAGAAGTCGCAATACACTCAACTTTGTTAGTAATAGTATGATTTATCGATTTTATGTTTTCTTGAATAAAATCTTGACGGTACCCTTAAATTCAGTGAAATTCAGTACGTAGATGTCTATTTATAAGATTGATCTATCCTGAAAGTTTCATAAAGATTGAATCATATTTAGCGAAGTTATAGCGGTTTGAATTTTCCTGTATTACTATGGAACAATATGCGCTGCATTTATTACTATGGCAACATATGGCTATGGAACAACACGTGCTTTTTACCGACTCAGACAATACAGTTTTGCTAGGATTTGCATGAAAATTTCGGGAATGATAGGTGTCATGTATATCTTTGAGAATCGGTTCAGCTAGTGGTATCAGTAATCGTAAAACAAAATAGTGGCTGTTGTAAATGCGAAGATTTCCCAACTTCAACGTAGGATTCGAAAAAATTGACCATTAATCGATGATAACAGTACAGGAGAGTGGCCCCTGAAAAAACAAGCTCGGTAAACAGACCTACGCTCATGTCAGAAGGGTTTTGTATTCAATTTACAAAGCGCAGTCACCAGATCGAATCAAATCAAGAAAAATGTCAAAGACAATTTTATTGAAGAAAATATGAAATACGAAGATCATACTATTATTAACAAAGTTGAACGAATTTCGACCTCTGAGGTTTTTGGTATTGTTATACTCATAAATATCTCCCTTGATAATTATTTCAGATGTCCATCCGCGGCGGAGGAAACTGATTTTTCATGTATTTCCCCCCTGTGCCCCCACTTAAGCAAAAACTGACAGTTTAACAACTGTTTTGAAAACCTCCCATGAAAACTTTCATTTCATACACATATCGGCTACGTTTGATGATTTTTTTTTCAGGGTCCAATCTCCTTTACTGTTATCATCGATTAATGGCCAATTTTTTGACATTTTTCTTGATTTGATTCGATCTGGTGACTGCATTTTGTAAATTGAATACAAAACCCTTCTGACATGAGCGTGGGTCTGTTTACCCAACTTGTTTTGTCTTGTTTTGATAGTTTTCCTTTTGGCCGATCACGCGTGATAAATCTGATGGAAAAGTAATGAGCTACAAAGTGAAAATGCTCAATTAACATTAAAATTTCACTGCAAAACGACTTATACCCAAACAAAGCTTACAAATTGTTTATAATCAATATTCATGCTCTGCCAAAGACTTTTTCCGAAGACTTCATTTTACAGCCATTATACTACAATAGACTTACTTATTAATCTGCAATCGTGCGATTTCATAGTCTTATCAGTTAACAGTGCACAGAATATTCTATTGACAATATACCAGCCAAGCTGCTCGTTAAAGTACCAAAATTCCTTTAAAGGCAAAATTGATTTTAGTCAAATTATTGTGATCAATATAGAGGTATAGCTACAACTCGAAATAAAATGTAGAGCTAAAAGTTTGCCTTGTATTCCAGAAAATTTATTTTACTCTTCTTACAACATTTTAAAATCGGTTTGCTTATTTTTGTTAAAGTTTTTTTAAGAAACTATGAATTGAACTATTATATTTTTTTAATATAGTAAAACAAAAACAGGTAATCCTTGAAGCATAGCCTCCCAACTAGTCCATTTGATTTTTCATATGAGCCTTTGCGATATTAAAGGTTCGAGTTACACCAGCATTCTGCAAAAATTTCTGTTCTTTATGTAATTAATCATGAATTCTGAGTGGAAGCATATTCATTTCCGCCTAAATCATTAACATGAATCCACCACATATGGCAGCTCTAATAACTTATGGCTATCCATCCATCAAAACAATGGGCAATCAGTGTTATCCTCCCTTATAAGGAAGCGAGTCAAGTGGGTAGAATGTTCAACAGGTGCAATCGCTTAATGAGGCCTCTTTTCATTTCAGCATAAACCAGTGTGGACTACCGTAAGTCAATTCGCTTTCTGCCATCAAACATTTCACCCCTTAATTGACTTTTCCAAGTTTCCAATGTTCCTGAGAAAGGACATAAAGTACAGACGCAATATTCTGAACAAAGCTGGATTGAGAATTTTTTCTCCACAGGATGTCGTCCTCTGGATTTCGTAACATTTTCATTTTCACTTGTGTTCGCATTACATTGTCCTTTAAAGTTATTGTGTGGTGGCAAGGGGATGATTCCATGGCTATCCCTCACGAATTTTATTGAATTTCTAATTTTCTTTGGTTCGCAAAGAGACATGGAAATCAGCTCCTTGTGAAAAAAGATTACTTTCTTGTGTGCGAGACCTTTTTGTAAATCGATAAACGTTGGGAATATCGCCCATTCATTTTCTCTCCATATTGCTATTATATATGAAAGGTCTCAAAAAATTTTAATATCTTTTTTTCGGTTTCCTTTTCCAATGCAGGGAGGTTTATCGAGCGTAATATTTTATTCAATGCTTTAAGATAATAATCTGGTAAATGTGGCAAAAAATACGATTTTAATCAAAGGATATAGAAAAAGAGAAACAAGTTAATTTTACCTTAATATTGATTGAGAAAAGGTTTCAGGATTTCAGTGATGAAAGAAGCTATGATAATTTACATTGTCTTCACTGCCTCTTTGAAAATGAGGACGATGTTCACTAGAGCAAGCTGTAGATTGCATGTTCTTTTTAAATTCGTTATAAAAATTGTTGTAAAATACTCGAGAGGCAGGATTATCTACAAAATCTGTTTTAATAAATTTTTGTACATTATTCATTCCACTCTTCCTGATTTTGCAAGTATAAGATGAGGAAGTTGTTGGCTAGAGACTGACTGAACAGATACAATCAAAACAAAAGCTTCGAATTGCACCTACATAAACTACACGGCCTTGGGTATCATAAATTAACTTACTTGTTCCATTTACATTCAAAAAAAGTTTTTGTATGAGACCATGGAATCTCGACAAGTTCAAGGCCAGCGTGACAATTGAGCGAACTTGTTCGAAGCTTGCTTTCTATCCATAGCAGTTTTGTGCTGAAAACGTCTTATTACAAATAAATTTGTGCTGGTCAATTTTAATTTTCAAAGGAGAGTTTTATCAAGTGGAATAACATAATTCCACTTGATAAAACTTTAAAATATCAGCACATAGACTACCAAAATTTCATGTACTTTGTTCAAATTTCTGCCCCAGTCGACGAGCTGTATTCAAAATCTGAGTTTTTTCTTACTGAATACTTTAGTGCTAACCTTATATATTGATCGATTTCACACATTTGATCATATATAAGACTTAATGACTCCATCGCAATTTTGACGATGTTTTCGATCTGCCCTAGGGGTAAAATTTCCTAATTGAAAACTAGCAACACTAGCCGCACTGAAAAGGTGAGACATAAGAAATATGAAGAGAAAAGGAATTATTTCAACCAACGCATGCTACATAAGCATAAACACACTGCATAAATGTTTTATTTTCTACCTAAAATCAACAACATAACTAGGGACGAGAATTTTGCGGCAATGCTCTACGTTAAGATACCATAAACTAAGATAATATCTTGGGACAATTTTTTTTCACGTAAATATATGAAACTTTACAAAATTATCTGGAGGCCAAGGCCCAGCTTGGGCTAACACGCCGTATATGACGATGATGATATAAAATTATACACAATCGTATAGCTTTTTAAATAATTATACATGATTTTATATTGTTTTATACTCGTATGGTCCTATAAAACAAATTCGGCTCCTTAGATAAAGTTATATATAATGATGCTCAAAATATTGTTACATGTACAAAGAATTCTGCGAGCTACTGTTGCAATTGTTTTCACAACCATTAAGCACATCAACAAAATGAACTTACTCGAAACCACGAAAACCCGCTAAGCACAATCAACATTTGGAAGTGAGTCACTGCTCCATTCATTAATCTGCTCGAATATACCAGATACCTCTCGGCCAACCATTCGCCAATGTACGAGAAATGCATTGAACGGATGGAGACCCTATATATAGGCGAGCTGAATGAATGGGGACATCAATCATTCAACCGCGATAGAAAAAAAACTGCGACAGTGTGTGGAGTGTGAATTGAGAAGCGATCAAGTAATAGTGAAGTGATTTTAGAAGACGATTGCGATAGAAATTTATGGACAAGTGGAAGTTCGACTTTAAATAATGAGAATTAAAATTGTGAAATAATTAATAAGTGATTGTGCATTTTTAAGTAAATAAATAAACTCTTTTGATTTAATTTAAAAGACATTGCGTTTTCACTTTACCCGAACATTAATATTATTGGCCGCGACCCATAACACGCGACATTGGTGTCAAGAAGTGAAAAAGAAAATTTTGAAAGTGAAAAAACGTTTAAACATTAAAAAAAAGAAAAATGCACACTAGTGAAACGTAACGTGGAAACTGAAGGAAAAATAACCGAAACACTAAAAATACCAGGTAACTTTCATCTAAAAATTGATCAATTGACCATATCGGAGCTCAAGAGGAGTTGGAACAGCGAAACCTGGCCACACAAGATACAAAGGGCATACTGATTGCACGCTTGCGTGACGCAGTCGAGTCGGAAGGCGTGAATCTGGATTCGGGTGAGCTCTCAGATGCGGAAAAAGGCGCAGAAGATGGAGAAGTAGAAACACCAAAATCAAAGGAGCCAGAAAATGCGCTAATGCAAATGTTAATGCTGATGTCATCCAGTATAACTGCGAAGCTAAATGAACAGACATCCAGTCTAACTGCGAAGCTAGATGAACAATCAGCGAAGCTAAATGAACAGTCATCAAGTTTAACTGCAAAGCTAGACCAGAAGCTGGACCAACAAGCAGTCGAAATCAAGGCGGATTTGCAAAAACAGTCAACTGAAATAAAAGCGGAGCTCGGTAGTCTGACCAAACAAATTAAATGCGTCGAGGAAAAGGTTTACCAGGTCGAGGAGAGAATGAACCATGAAAAGAAAAAAATGAAAAAGGAATTGGAAGCAGCGAAGGCACCAGTAACCACCTCACCAGCTTCACTTGCAACCGCAGAGCAAAGCTCACCCAGAAATCTGCACCAATATTCGACGGGCAAACGGTCTGGAGTATTTACAAAACCCAGTTTGAAGCTGCCGCTAGGGCAAATCACTGGAATGAGCAGGAACGAGCAACTGCACTAATTCTTGCTCTAAGAGGCCCAGCTGCTGAGCTTTTGAAGACGATCCCCGTTGAGTTGCACTCAATCCCGGCTGCTATCATGAATGCACTCGACATGCTTTATGGAGACGATCATCTAAAGCAGATTTATCGGGCACAGCTACGGCATCGGATGCAGAAGTCTGGTGAAACCTTACAGCAGCTAGCCCAAGACATTGAGTGACTGGCACTTTTGGCTTACCCAGCTTACGGTCCAGAACATCGAGATGACGCAGCAACAGAAGCGTTCATTAGCGCATAAAGGATCCGGAATTGCAACAAGCTGTGCGTTTAGCTCAAAAGCGAACAGTCAAGGATGCATTGTCCTATAGTCTGAGCTTTGAGGCAGTGAAAAAGTTGACTCGTACCACTGCCCGGATTCGCAAGGTAGTGTCAGACGAGTGCAGGTGTGAGCGCATGGAAATTGAGCGAGAGCCGCATGTCAATGGTGCGCCTAGATGCTGGAATTGCGAAGAGAAGGGGAACCTGCAAAGAGACTGCAAGAAGCGAAGAAAACGGAGCTATTGTCCAGAATGGTGGAGACCCAGACCGTGTCAGGAGGCTAGAATAGAAGCCCATCAAACTGAAAGGGCCAACTTCATGCGACGGACGTCGGCTAGGAAGATCGACATCCCCAGCACCCCCATCACTGTATCAAGGCAACATAGTGGAGAAGCAGACTTATGCCTTCCTAGTCAAGTTGATGAAGAACATTACACCATAGCAAACGACACTGGTACAACCCGATCGACGATCCGACCAGACCTAGTGAGGCCCCAACTACTTCACAAGGGCAGAGTTCGTGGAAATGCTGACGCCCTATCTCGTCATCCATGTCCATCAAACTGCAAGCGTTGCCGACGGATTGAGGAAAAGGAACCGCCCGTTGATCTGCGATTGATAACGGCCGAATTCGATGAAGGTTGGTCATTGGAGGAGATTCGAAACGCCCAGTTAGCCGATGAAGACATCGGACCGTTGCTCGTATGGAAGGAGACGACTGGGCGACCTGAGTGGAAAGACGTTTCGATGCATGGCGCAACCCTGAAAAGCTATTGGGCACAATGGAACTCCCTTCAGGTTGAGGGTGGCATACTCAAGCGGAAATGGGAAGCGGCGGATGGCAGCTCCTATAGGATGTAAACTATACTACCCAAAAGCCGAATCCACGATGTGGTTAAGGAAATGCATGAAGGATCCTCGGGAGGCCACCTTGGTGTTAACAAGACCTGAGCGAAATTGCGGGAAAGGTTCTGCTGGCTCCACGCTCGAGAAGACGTAGAGGACTGGTGTCGCAGATGCACAATTTGCGCTTTCACCAAAGGTCCAAAGCGACGACTGAGAGGACAAATGCAAACCTATAACGTGGGGATACCGTTTGAAAGGATTGCCGTTGACATCGCGGGACCCTTTCCTGAATCTGAATGGGGAAATCGATACACGTTGGTTGTAGCCGATTATTTCAGCAAGTGGCCCGAGGTCTACCCCATTCCCAACCAGGAAGCAACTACTGTAGCCGAACAGCTAGTGTTAAATTGGGTCAGTAGGTACGGCGTACCTTGTGGACTACATTCAGATCAAGGCTGAAACTTCGAGTCACTAGTTTTTAGCGAAATGTGCGAGCTGCTGGGAATACGGAAAACGAAGACAACACCGTTACATCCCCAATCCGATGGAATGGTCGAACGTTTCAATGGCACTCTCAATAAACACCTGGCCAAGATGGTTGACGAGAACCAAAGGGACTGGAACCGACACATTCCACTATTTTTGATGGCGTACAGAGCTACCGAACATGCATCGACGGTCCAAGCCCCAGCCAAAGTCATTTTTGGAAAGACTGTTCGTCTGCTAGCTGATATAAAGTTCGGAACATCCCCCGAAAAACCCCAAACCATCTCGGAGTACGCAAGTGATCTAAGACAACGGTTGAACCAGATACATCGGACAGTGCGAAAACGCCTCGAATCGGCTACTGACCGCATGAAGACCCGGTATGATCTAAAGTCAAATTCTACTGGCTTCCAGCAAGATGACTTGGTGTGGCTATATAACCCGCAACGGCGAAAGGGTAGGTCTTCAAAGTTGCAACATAATTTGGAGGGACCATACTAAGTTACAAAGCGAATCAATGACGTGGTATACCGCATACAGGAACACCGTAAGCCAAGAGCCAAAATGAAAATCGTGCACCTGGACCATCTTGCCCCATATTACATCCAGGGAGAATTGACTACAAATTGCGACACATCTTTTCGGGGTGAAAAGAACTGAGGTGGCGGCAGTGTTACATGTACAAATAATTCTAGGAGCTACTGTCGCAATTGTTTTCACAACCATTAAGAACATCAACAAAATGAACTTACTCGAAACCACGAGAACCCACCAAGCATGATCAACATTTGGAAGTGAGTCACTGCTCCATTCGTTAATCTGCTCGAATATACCAGATACCTCTCGGCGGACCATTCGGCAATGTATGAGAAATGCATTGAACGGATGGAGACCCTAAATATAGGCGAGCTGAATGAATGGGGAGTTCATTCATTCAACCGCGATAGAAAAAAAACTGCGATAGTGTGTGGAGTGTGAATTGAGAAGCGATCAAGTACTAGTGAAGTGATTTTAGAAGACGATTGCGATAGAAATTTATGGATAAGTGGAAGTTCGACTTTTAATAATGAAAATTAAAATTGTGAAATAATTAATAGGTGATTATGCATTTTTACGTAAATAAATAAACTCTTTTAATTTAATTTAAAAGACATTGCGTTTTCACTTTCTCGGAACATTAAAATTATTGGCCGCGAACCATAACACGCGACAATATATATATTCATATGTAACCCTAGAATTATGGTATCGCATATTTTTTAAACTCTTAAAAATATTCCTCAAATTCGAAATTTCGCAGTATAATTCAAAAACATATGGCATTTTGGAAAAAATCAATTTATTCAAAATTACGGAGAATAAAATTTCCTATAAATGGTATCTGGAGCGATTTCGTACCCACTCACTGACTTCTTTGAATTATAGAGCCCATCAAGCTTTCATTGAAATATAACTGACACCACAGTAAAGTGAAGGGTGAGTTTTCAATTATGTAATACATGGAAAAATACTTCAAATTAATTTAATTTTTTGTCATTGATGAACTATTGGTGATAAGTGAATAAAATACTCTTGGGAATGTCCGATGATTTTATGTTTATTTTGACCTTACAGTATCACAGAAATCTGCTTTATGACAATTGTAAGGGTGAACTATATACTAAAAACTTGATACTTAGTCATATGCATAACCTGTCTTCTTTTAAATTACTAATTATTATAATTTTTTTTGAAAAGCCGTCGGGCCTTGCTTTGCATGGCCTGATGGCTTCTCAAGAAAAAAGGTAATTGGACTGCGGATGTCAAATAAACAAAATAATTGACTACTTATTATCGCTTTAAAAACTATAAGGCTTGAATGCGACAAGTTGACAATTTTTTAGCCATGTGTGTTTTTTTTTTATTGTAGCCCTATAGCTCCTTTTGGGCCTTTGTTTAGAGATAGTTAGAGTATCTCATTATCTTGATATTATGTATTGATACTCGACAAGGTGATATGGTCAGTACCATGCTGACCGACTACCCAGCTACGGTACGTTTCATAACTGGTTTAAAGTCTGTCCCAAGAATCACTCGAAACAAACCTCAATATCACCAATGGGATTTGAACCAGGGATGTTCGGGTTACGGGGCGAGTACTCCAATGAGTACACCATGCGGACCTCTTTAGCGATATGCTACATGAACTTTTCTATTAGTGAAAGAATACTTCCGACTTTAAATTAATTTTTAACATAAATACCTTTTCGTATAAAAAAATTGCAAACAACTTTGAATATTGAAACTAAAGTATTTAATATTGTTCTTTTCTTTTTTCTTGAACAATTCAATTGTTTATCAATTTTTCCTCTAGTCTAAAATACAATAAAAATGTTTTTTTTGCTTGAAAAATCGACTTCTTTGAATGAGACTCAAGCAAGCAAGATCGGACAGCTATTCAAGAAAAAAAAAATGTTTTCTTGCGTATATTAAATAAACAAAATAATTCAACAAAAAATGTATTCAAATATTTTTGGTCCATAGGTTATGGATTACTTCAAATTTTGTTCGTATTTTGCATTCAGAACATTTTTTTTGCTTTGTAGCCCCTTAGAGATAGCTAGAGTATCCCATTATCTTGATTGAATATATTGCCACTCGAGAAGATGATATGGTCAGTACCACGCTTAGGCCATATGTTTGTTCATGTAACTGCAATCCCTTCAAA
The DNA here is from genome assembly GCA_963969285.1 of Odontomyia ornata. Classification (NCBI taxonomy): domain Eukaryota; kingdom Metazoa; phylum Arthropoda; class Insecta; order Diptera; family Stratiomyidae; genus Odontomyia; species Odontomyia ornata. The sequence continues at coordinate 114,570,399 of OZ017738.1, forward strand.
TTTTAAATTAGTACGTTTCATAGTTAGAAGATTGCGTTACACTTTTCCTTGGTTAGTTATTGGATTACTTATAAGAAAATTGTTGCCATCACTTCTAAATTGAAACTAGAAACGATGACTTATTTCATTTTTCAACGCCTCAATAAAAAACCCTTTGTGGCAATTTCAAAAAACTACTCACAGATAAATAATCAAATGAATTTGAATTTGTGTCACCAGTTAGGTCTCCATGCAGGATCAGAGCTGTTAGAACCTGTTCATAATCGGTTACAAACTTTTTGAATTTTTCAAAAAACAATTGACATACGTATATTTTGCATTGTCCTGAGTTATTTTAAACGTTTTAAGCCATTTGGGTGATTCTAAGCAGATTTTTTGCGAGGTAATCAGGTAATTAACTTCAGTATAATAAACATCAATCCAAGCAGTTTTTGAATAACACAAAAGATCAAAGTCCCTACATCAGGTACTCGTATTTCTAAAAGCTGAGGATGTGATCGGATACGTTTGGCAAAAGTTGACACATTCCGATGTCACTAAAATTGTATTACAATTTGATAAACGTTGGCGAATTCTATGTCTAACATTTGTTGCGAACAGACGGATTTTTAAAAGCTCCTGTCACTAGTTATTAAAAAATTAAACAATTTTTTTTTAAGTCAGTTGAAAATTATTTTTTTAATTTAGAAACATCTCACTGTCAAATTATTCGAGCAATCTATCGAATATCCAAAGTTTAACTTGTGAAGAAGTTTTGAGTAGCGGAAAGAAGACATTCAAGGGGCAGTGCCTTTTGATGAATATTACCTCGAATCTCGCTGCAAAAGCAACGAGATGGAGGAGTCCGATGGCTTCTGCCATCATACAGAACGATCATGTCCATCGCCAGCAATAACGGCCGAGAAACAAGTGAAACGAAGATTCAAAAAAGAGAAAAATGAAGAAGAATGTGAATTAAAAACTTTATCATTTGCCAAAATTGAAAAAAGAGTTAAAACTAATGTCAACATCGAAAAAATCCAGAACTCAGACTAAGGATTCATTCCCTAGAGGAACTAGTTGGCAAATTGACGTTCAACAACAAAAAAGAAAACAAATGAACAAGTAAGAAAACGAAATGAAATCAAAAGCAACCAATGCGACAAAATCAAAGAAATTATAAGAGGAACGTAATCAACAAGAAGTCCTCAGCGCAGGCGGAACAAACGTTAGTACAATTTATTATCCAGTGCTAGCTAGGCTGGATGGCTCGATGAACATAGAAAAAGACGTAGCTAACAAAGGTTCCGAAGAAACCAATACATTTATTGAATGTTTAAAAATTAAAATAGGGAGAAAAACTCAACAGTTTTGTTTGCTGGTCCGCCTGTAAATATTAATAAAAAGAAGGAACAAGTCCCGCAAATAAACGTATTTGGGCAAAGTGCTAAAGACGTGGTTCCGCAGCCGAAAAACAATTAAAGAATTTAATATGAATAAATTAAATACTGGTAAACTGACAATAAAAATTACTTAGTTGACTCTCAGACAGTAAGAAGTGCTTTGAACTCTGACGAGATTCCACACTTTACGTACACCCTCAAGAGCGAGGAAAACTAGACCTTTTTGTTGAAGGGTCTGGACTGTGGCGAGGACACAGTTGATCTCTTTTAGCTGCTCAAGAAGCTGCATTAGATAAAAAATTTATTTCAGCTAAAAATTTCGTAACAAGGATATCGATTGTCGACCTACCTAGTCCAAATTTCGAACAAAAGCAATCCAAGTGCCCTTCAAAAATTAAGTGTATAGGTGGGAGCGTCTCCAGAAGAACGAGGCTAGAAGCCAATGATTCACATTTGGTGCCAAAGATTCGGTCATTCATCTCCCAATTGTGCCATGAATTACTAATGTGTGAAGTGCAATGATTTCCATGCCCCGGCGAGTGCAAATTAGCTCAGAAGGAGCCAAAAGAAAAACTACATATATTGTGTGAACTGCGGTGCCTTTGGTCATCCAGCATCATGTTAAGGATACTCCCAATATCAAGATGCAAAATTAAAATTTATTCCAAAAGAAACAAAAGTACACCGCAATGTGATAAAGTTCAACTTCGTCAAATCCAGGGTATCATTTGCACTCGCCGCTAGTGGACCAGCAGACAATAATGTAAATAATGTAAATAAGGCAAGTAGAAATAATGAGCTGCATATGGAAATTAATCACCAACTTGTGTCACTTTCGAGTAGAATTAACAAACAAGATTAAAAATTAATTTTGTTTTCCAACGTTTAGGCCAACATGTCCCTAAATAACTTATCATCCAGTCAAATCTCTACGGAAAGGCTTCGTCTCATCTTGATCAACGTTGACTCCATTGTGAGTCTACATCGACGTGACTCTCTTCTAGGACTCCTCGTTAAGCAAAAGCCTGACATCATGCTTTTCACTGTAACCCACCTCAATTCATGGCACTCTGTTAGAATCAAGGATTTTGAATTCATAAGAAACGATGGGGTAAATGGTGATGAAGAGGTCGGAATATTGGTTAGAAGATTCTATTGTTTCCAAAATATTGAAAAAGACAAATTCAACAACATGTCCGTTATCAAAACTTCACTGCTATGTGGGGATAACCTCTTCATTATCTCTGCCTATGCAACTGGTCGAAACGTACTCAAGTTTAAAGAGGAGCCCAGTTCTTTGTATTATATTCTTTTCAATAACCCAGCATACATCATGGCTGAATGCCAACAAATATCCTAAAGGTGTATTCCTGAAATCGTGGATAATAGTGAACCAAATTGAATACAGATGCAATGTATATGGGTTGGAGCTCCCAACATATCCGCGGACAAATTTATATTTGGACCTCTGCATTGCTGACGCAAAACTAGAATTCAGCTTCAATAGTCCTCAACGGAAACTGCAGGTGCTTTCTAACGGTAGCGACCATAACGCAATTGTAATGGAAATTAATCACTAAAGGTATGATGTCTTTTTCATTCCCGTTCAACATAAAAATCATCGGTTGAATTTCAAAAAACAGATTAGGAAAAGTTTCAAAAGATGCTTAATTGGGATTACCAAAAGCAATGTTCTCCTTTTGATGATGGCAACGCTTGCTGAATGGTTTCTAATGACAGGAATCTAACTAACCATGAAATAGATCTCTATTTGTTGAAGTTAGAGAAGCTGACGTTGGAAACGATTGAGAAATTAGTTCCCAAGACTAAACATCGAAACAATATGGAAGGATATGAAACAACAAATAGATCTCTATTTGTTGAAGTTAGAGAAGCTGACGTTGGAAACGATTGAGAAATTAGTTCCCAAGACTAAACATCAAAACAATATGGAAGGATATGAAACACCAATCATCGCAAGTTTGAAAAGATTGAAAAGCTTTCTTCTCACACGCGTCAATAATATTTATCAACGATTTTTGGACTACAACCATTCCTCATTGGCTTGGTTGAAATTATAGCTGAAAATTTCTGAAACTTAATCTGTTCATACCTCAGGAGTGAGACATTAGCTGACAAGCTTCAGATAATGTTTTCACGAAAGTGAATAGCTTATTCCGTAAGAAGTCACGAGTGAAGGCATCGAATCTTAAACTCGCTAGTAATGAGATAAATCTTCTCGGTAGGAGTGGTATCGAAATTGATAGTACGACTCCGGATAGAAATGGAAACAGGATTATAGGTCATGGATTGCAGAAACTTGCCCTGATTGGAACACATTTTGAATTTGTTCATCTACCAAACCCTGAGAGAGGAAACGCAATATTTTCAGACGTCGTTGAAGCAAAAGTTTGCGACTTCAAGTCAAGCCTGAACGGCGAATCGATTTTCCATTTCATTGAAACATTAACATCTGACCTAATACCAAGCTTAAATCTTACTGATTATTTTGTCAGCTATGAACACTTGTGTTTCGGATTTTGCAGGAAAAATAACAAGGAAACGATATTTCAAATAAAGTTTTCAGACATTTGCCTGAGCTTTGTATTGGGAATTATTGCATATTGTTCAACAATATATTGAGCAATTCATGTTTCAGAAATGAGTGGAAAAACACTAAGGTATTTCCGATGTTGAAGAAAGGAAAAGAATCTTCGTGCCCTAAAAGCTACCGCCCAATCAGCTTATTGCCTAACGTCAGCAAGGTATTTGAAGTGATACTAAGCACAGCGTTAAATGCTCACATTGAGAAATATGAATTAATGCCGAGTTGCTAATCTGGTTTTCGCGCCAGGTATTCGACCATACATGCGATAATGAAAGTAACCTCAGACATTTGTTGGAATGTAAACAAAAGGGAATGTGATGGAGTGTGTTTCATTGATATGGAGACAGCCTTCAATGCGGTGTGGTCAGATGGACCAAGTTTCAAACTCCTTCAGGGCAGGTTCCTAGACACCTTGTCGTCATGATGGGTATATGTTTACGGGAAATAATTATTTGCAACTGATGAAAATCTGACAACAATTGGGAACTTCAAGATCTTGGAAGGTCCACAGCAGGTAACAGTTACAATTTTGTTTCGCACAGCACTGCAGGGGCCCAGTCAAGGCCCGAAACGTAATTGGAAGGATTTCCACATTATGGCTGGTGAGGGTAGTTCAGAATAAGTTCCATATCGATCCTGTGTTCTATATCCCCGTGTTCATTTCGATAAGTATCTGTAATATACTGAACATGTCAACAAAGTACAAGAAGTAGTCATGGTCCTTCGACGAATCTTTCACATCAGATACATTGATCAAAAGGTCAAAGTTAACTGTTACAAAAGTCTGGTTAGACCAGTTTTGACCTTTGGATGTCAGAGCTAATACAATCGGAGTGCTAGTACTGTGGAAACATTAATTATTTTCGAAAGGAAATGTCTTCTTGCACTGGTTTGTACAGAAAGCCTGAGAGGAATTGGAAACACTATATATTGAATAGAAAAATTTATCAAATGCTAATGTGACGAGATTCGATATCTTCAAGATCTGTAACTTTGAGCGAAAACCTTTGAAAATTTGTAACAATTAGTATTGGAAAAAGGGTTTTTACTTTGACTCTAACAAATATTGACCAAGCCGATTATTAATTTTTAAAAACTGCACAAAATAAAAAAAAAATGAAATTTAAAAAAAAAATCAATAAAATCATCCTGATTCATATAAAGTGTTGAAAACGATTTGCGATAATTCTCATTTTGTTGAATAATCGCTAATTATGCATGGGTAAAATTTGCGGCCGAATTCAGATTCATTCAATTTCAAATTTAAATGTACTTTATTCAGTCAACCGTTATAAATTTTATAAAAACATTAGGCAACTTTTAAAACATTAAATTACTTTAAGGTTGAATGGACGATATGGCACTCTAAATTAAACAATATCGAATCAAACATTTATTCAAAACAAAACAGCATCAATTGTTACATCGGAATGAGAAGAAAACCAACCAACGCTATTGAAAATTATGTATAAGTAAGAAACACAATGTAATAGGGTACTTTGAGCTTACAACTGGCATGTATCAGCCTAATTCTAATAAACGTTATTAAAACAACTTTAACATATTTTTTTATTAAAATATCCGAATATTTCTGAACTACATGTTAAACTTATCTCTAGTCATATTCAATTCTCCTTCTTCACAGCACTACAGCCACTCTTGAGCCTTTGCTTCCTGCAACAAGCACCTGCAACTGTCGCGGGCCATTGACTGTGTCCTCCAATTTTGAAATCTGAGTAGCGATGAAATGTTTTCATCAACCGAGTCCAATCAGCGTTTTCTCGGTTTTCCCACTGGTCTTCACCCTTCAGTTCATATGGCTAGCTCATTGCAGCTTCCACAGCCTTAAAACCGTTGACAACTCCGGCTCGTCAAAAATATTGCATAGCTCATTGTTGTATCGAATTCGCCATTGGTCCTCGTCTAGTTTCGCTCCAATTTACCTGCCACAAGACCTGTCACTCAAAGGCGATCAATATGTTTGTGGATACTTGGGTTAGGGTCCATATTTCACATCTTTAGCATAGCACAGATCTTATCACAGATTTGTATACTTGGAGCTTTGTTTTCCTGTCTGGTATCAAGATCGTCAAAACTGAATAAAATATTTTATTTGTGAACTGTATTTTTGGTGCATTTCGTCCTATTTATTAGCGGTTCTCGTTATTTCGGTGCATAAATAAACAAATTTGTCTACCTTTCAATATTTTATTCGCGAAGTATGATATTTTGGGTCTTTGAAGTGTTTATCCTTTTGTTATATTGCCATTAGTTTGTAGCCCTACTGGTTTTTTTTCACTGTCAGTTTCAGGAAGAGTTCTTTGGCGGTTCACAAAATATTGATGTCATCCGCATAGGCTACCAATTGGCTCGATTTGTATAGGGACGTACCTTTTGTATCGACAGGTAGCTTTCATATAACATATTCCAGAGCAAAATTGAATGGCGATAGGGCCAGCCCATTTCCCTCTTTTAGTCCGATATTTGTGTCAAAGGCATCGGTGAGTTGGTTATTGATATGGACTTGGAAGGTCGTTAACGTCACTGTAATTTGATAAGACCGACTAATTTGCTGGGCTGCCAAAGCAAAGCATTATTTGATAGAGTACGTTACGATCAATACTGTCCTACGCTTACTTAAAGTCAACGAAAATTTGATGCACGTCTATGTTGAACTCTCAGCATTTTTCAAATACCTGCTTGACTGTGAACAATTGGTCTATTGTCGATCCACCTGCTCTAAAACCGCCTTGATACTCCCCAATAATACTGTTTGCATATGATTCGATTTTATTTTTATGATCTTTGAAAATTTTTTGTTCGCCGTACAAAGTAGTGATATGCGTCTATAGTTTTTGCACTTTTTTTATGGAAAGCGAATCTAATTGACTGGCTCCATTCGTTCGGCATATATTCTTGTGCTGGGTTACTTTGTAGATGGTTTCCCGAATATCGCTGCCACCATATTTAATGAGCTCCACTAGAATCTCATTGATGCCCGGCGCTATATTAGTCTTCGATGGTGGAACAAACTTCATCCAGAGTTGATGGGGCCAATGGAAGTTCTCTGGGAATATATATAGGCTCTGATGTTTCAAAACTGCGCTAAGGATTTGAAAAAAAAATTGAAATATGATGCCCATCTTACCTTAATCCTGCTCCCATCAGCTATAATGCTTCCGCGGTCATCACGGCAAAACATGATCTGGGGCTGATAACCTTGTTTCACGCTTTCCACTTCTTGTTTTGGGATATTGCTCGCTAGACTTACATCGATGCTTCTCAATTGGTCATCATCGTATTTTCTTTTCTTAATTCTAATTATCTATTCACTAAACTTCTGTGATTTTTATATTATTCTCTCTTGGTCCTGGTTTTCCTATCGAAATATTGCTTGTACGCCTGATTCTTTTTTTCTAATGGATTCTGGCACTCATCATCGAATCAATTATTCATTTTTTGCCGAGTTTGAAGTCCGATCATCTTTTCTCCCGTGATCTTAATAGCCACTTTTACTTCCACCTATAGCTTGCTGCTTGTTTTTAGCGATGTATCTGATGGCATGGGAGCCAGCTTGTTGTCGGCGTTTATGTAAAAAATCTCCGTTGCATTTTTTACATAGACGCCGTTTGGAGCCTGTCGATGCTGAATTGTCGTAGAAGGCTGGTACTCGCCGAATACACCTTTGACATACGACATCGATAGGTAAGATTGATCCAGTAATGATTCCAGTTACAATTCGCTCCTTTGTATGTACGAACGTCAAGTATATTCGAAGCCCAACGATGTTGGAACAGAACATGATCGATCTAATTTTGTGTATTGCCATCTTACGTTACCCAGGTCATTTTATATATGCATCGATATGGGGAGCAAGTCGAACGTATGACTAGATTCCTGCTGTATGCAAAGTCAATCAGGCGCTGGCCGTTGTCATCTGTTTCATCGTGTAGGCTATATGTTCCAGTCGTTCCCCCATGAGGCGGCTCCTTGCCAACCTTAGTGTTGAAATCACTCAGATGTTTTTTTGCGTCGTTTGTAGAAAATGAATCAACCAGTCTTCCCAGGCGATTGTAGAATGGATCCTTCGCTTTTTCGTCCTTTTCTTTGGTTGAGGAGTGTTCATCTATCAGCCAAATTTTGGAGAATTTCACTTTTATATGGATTCCAAACAACTGTTAAGTGACTGCTTCAAAAGCGGTAACATGCAATTTGAATTTCCTGTCCAAATTCTGGCTTTCCAGCAGGCTAGCCACTTTTGAATATTATATGCGATCTCATATCGACTTTATTAATTTCACTTATTTAGATATTCTAACATTGATTAGAATTGGCAGCTACTACTAAGATTCTATTTTCCCGGTAACATATCCTTCATGAAAAAAGTGCAGAACTTGAAACATACTCAAAATGTGGTCTCAGTAGGCTCTTAAAGTTCACAGCTCATGTACGCATCAGTTGGTGCCTGGATTTCAATGGAGCTAAATCTTAGTTTCAAGTAGAATCTCGAATATCAGTTATTCAAGTAACGTCAAGTATGGGTCCAAGCGGCCTAGTTGCAGACTTACCGTACGTCCGGGATTAGCCCGCACTGTTCGGGATTTCAAACTTTGTCCAGGGTGGAGAAGTATCCGAGATTTTACCATCTCAATAAAAACTGTCCGGAATTTTTCGATCTTTCAAAGTAAGAAATGGGGCCTAAATTATATTAACAGCCTACCTACTTACCGCATTTGATTCTAATGAAATAGTTCTCGTAATTTTTCCCTTAAAATAGGACAATAGCATAAACAGCAGTTCTGTTTGCGGAATTTCTTTAGCATTGCTTTTTGTTGTATTTTGCAGTGAACTGTTTTTTGGTGAAAGGTCACGAAAAGTGCACATCGTTTATTCGCTTATGTATCGATGGTTGTATATAAAAATTGTAAATTTTCTCAGAGACGTTTTTTCACATGCGAATATGACAGAATTTTTTAACCACAAAATTTCAAATAAATTATCTACAATGAGTTGTTTCTAAGATATGCATTTACTAAGTTAGCCATGAAACCCCTTTGAAACTTTATCAGCACAAATTTCTTCTTTTTACAAATAAAATTGCGGGAGACAATAAGTTACGACTCACTGCAAAAGAAGTAGCGTTTGCTTACCATACTACTTAGCATGACCTTAGCCTCAAAACAAGTAACTGTACGTCTAAGCTTATACAAAAGCTATTTGAGTCAAAATTTTCATCGACTCAAACAAAAACTGAAGCGATAATAGTCTATGTCATCCCTCCTAATATATTTCAGGAATTATTGGCGATCTAAAAAGTGTTAGCTTGATTATAGTGTTCATTGACAGTTTCAACAAAAAATATGTAAAACTGACCCCGATTGTTTTAAGGTATTTCATTTTCAGTAATGAAGTTTGTGTCAAATTACTTTATTTCGACGAAGTACCGGGCGAAACAAGTGAAATTCTTCATGAGCTTATCTACAAGGGAATCTCGAGATCATAATTAAATCTTTAATCTAAGATAGTAGGAATCTGTGCTGACAAAGCCAATACTAATTTTAGTGGTGTCCAAAGACGTGGCCAGGGAAATGATTTCAGGAAACTGTAAGCCAAATTAGAAAGGCCTATTCTGGGAATTGAATGATCAGCTCATATTGCACACAATGGAATGCAAATAGCAGGTGATGTTCTTCTTGTTGACAGCAAAGCAATAGTAGTCAAACTTTGCAAGAATTTTTATGAGTACACCACCAGGGTGACTGAAATGTAAGAGATCTGTGAATTTGCAGGCATTGAGTTGAGACTTTTGCTGTTTGATGCCAGCTATCAAAATGATCTTTCAACAGTTCAAGCCGTTAAAGATTTAATTTTTGGCCGCGGAACGCAGTTCTAAACTAATAGTGAACTTTTTCAACAGCGCAGTAAACGAACTCTCCCTAATGTTTCTGCATGGATCTTTGCAGATATTTTAAAAAACGACATCGAAATCGCAAGAGAAGACATCACCGTTTCAGAGATAACGAGAGGCAATCACTTGGATTCATTACATCTGCGGCAAAACAAATTTTGAACCAACTTAAAACAGAAAGTGAAGTTGACGAAGGCGAGTTTTTGAAGAGTATTAAGGAATTTCATAACGCTGGTATAACATATTTGAAATTGTGGGGTTCACGTTGACACGGAGCCGAGAAATTTTCACAGTTGTCTTTGAAAAATGAAGATACAACTTGGACAGATGTTGACAAGAGCGGACTATGATTGTGAACAAAATAGTACCCAATTCAACTGACATGGACTTGTTGTTCGATGAGAAATCGTTGTGGTGGGACATAATTCGGCGATTACAATCAAAATATTGAGCCTTACTTGAAGTAGGAAAACCCACAACCTAATAGAAATGGAAAGAAGTGACTGAGTCTATATCAAAGTGGTAGACTTCAGGGTGTCATTACTTGATTGGCACACCTCGTATTTTTAATTGATATTGACTGGCCTGTTGTAAAACGACCTTAACAGCGCCAGGGTAATTGAGTGATCTGACATTCTAGGATCCAATGCCATAGTCCTTTTTTCGTTTGCGAGGTCGTTGCCGTGAGTCCAATCCATTCTAAAGCCCATCTGCAGGTTTCGAAACATTTTAAGGTTTTCCAGGGACGGGGAGTTTGCCCGTTGCCCGCCTATAAAGGATTTAGGATTTATTTCGGTTAAAACCGATAAAAATCGAACCGAACCGATTTAAGGTATTTCATTTGCCAAACCGACTGATACTCACCCCTAAGCCTACCCAAGTGAGACTCAGGTCCAATAGACACATAGAAGGCAAGCTTCGCATCTTACTCATGGGCCTATACTACTTCGCGTATTTCAAGGTCTCCGCGCCAGAATAAATAAGTTTCTTCAAGGTTTTCCTCTTACGTATATTCTTCTATGCTCAGACCACGACATTAATCTAACTTAATTACAGTTGTCCAAAGGACAACATTTTATTAACTTCCAGAAAAAAAAACTCGCAAAGAAAAATAAAGTTTCTGAGTTTTATTTCCGCAAATGACAAAATTTTAAAAATATATTGAGTAACCTTTCGCAATGTTTGATAATCGTTGCTTCTATGGTAATACAGAAAACTTGCTGTGACATAGAGAAAACCCGTTTACAGTAGTTTCATATTTTTACGTTGTCTTTAAAATTTTATTCTAGGATCTTAAATTTACGATAAACCTCTGAAATATAATTACTTCTTCATGTTACATATGCTTTTTTGATGGCAACACGTCCATGTCCTTATCGATGATAACAATGTCAAAAGCAACTTAAAATACGAGTCGTGTGCGGAATTCTCTCAAATCATCTCACATACAACACTCACCCATGTACCCTTGCCAAGTCTCGACCATGAAAATAAATTTACGGCTAATAGGAGAACACTTAGTGGAGCAAAACTATAAAAAGTTGTTTCATGCTGTTCGCATCCATAAAATTTAGCAAGAACATTTTCCAAACTGCTCAAAGTATTTACTGCAAGTACATTGTATCATTTTAGAGCCTTCAATTTTCAACGTGTTCGTTCTATTCAGGACATTTTCTTGTAAAGTGTTAGTATACTGAACAAAGTCTCAACTACAACTACGTGCCATACAAGTAGTTTCCCACAAGAACCAAAAATATTTGCCTCCGTCATTGGTTGAGGAAGGAGAAAGGAGTTCATCGATTTCTTACCGTGGTGATGTACGGTCCTCCGTTGTGACAATTTCCGTCTTTGTGGAGGTGTTTCCGTTTCACTGAGCCTCGGTTCACTTGTGCAATGCGACCTAGACTCCTGCAAGTTTTGTTGCATGTTCTGCTGTTGAGCTTTTCGTCTCACCTGCAAGGAAAACATCAAGGAAGCGATTAATATCGGGCAAAGTGTTACATGAAAAATTAAAATGCATTTTGCGAAGGATAACAAACGTGTTCATGGAAGTATGCATTAAAACTCTGATAGAAAATTTTCAAATTAAATTAAAAGTTCGTTGCACTTGAAAACTCTTTCCTAGTTTTACGTCTATAGAGAAACATAAAATTTCATCGTCATGGAAATCGTTACCATCAAAAAGGATACACTTCAACGCTTTAACCATCCTTTTGAAGCTATCAAATTTTCTGCTGCTGCGGACAACATAACAAAAAAGCTTTGGTTTGCAAATTGTGGTCGAAAATGATAATGAAAATTTGGGTCGGAAAAAGAAACATGGAAGGTAAATAAATAGAAAATGAATTTTATAAATTTCTTGAAACGTTTTGAATTTCAAACAGGATCAGACAATATCTGATTGATCGACTCGTTTACAGTGTGATTGATGGATGTTTGGATTCATTTAAACTTTTTGGTGTGACGGTGGATTTAATCGAAGGAAAATTGATTTCCTTCCGAAGCCATGATTGACATGCAAATTGATTACTTTGCAGTGAAATTAGATAAAGATAAAAACAGAATATTTTTCTATCACAATCAAATTAACATTATTTCAGTAAATTTATTCCAGCATTGAAAATCTGCAAATTAACAACTGGATTTTATACAAAAAAAATAAATACAAAATAGTCCAATTCTAAGCATGTTTGCGAAAATTTAAAATGACATAACAAATGTTCCATTTACTGCAATTTCAAAATGCTTTATCCTTTCATACATCAAACAACTTCTAGCATTCACAAAGTTCTCATTTTAACAATCCTTATGAGACTTGAAATCAAATTCATGAAACATATCCCACACATGAAATGAGGTACAATTGTCATCACATTTTCTTTTATCATTCAAATTGTTTCCACCCTCCTTTTCGCCTCACACTGAATATTTAATGTGAAATATTCAAAATATCATTTCCTTCTGCATGAACTTTGAGTTAGATTTTATTCTGTTTTCGACATGAATTTGAATCAAATTCGAAATGAAATATTTATTGAACATGCAAAATAATTCTTTTCAGTTGAACGTGATGTACTTTTGTTACAATTTTTGTTTTCGTTTTAAAGAACGGTTAGTGTTCAGGGAAATTTTTCAGTAGGAAATGACAATTTGGTTGCTATAAATAAAACAAGTCAAGAAACAGAGCATAATAAAGAATTTATGAGAAAAGAAACTAATCATTTGATTAAATCTTCATTTGTTTGTTCAGTAAGCATTGAATTTCAGGGGAGTGTAAGTTTGGTTGCAATTATAGTTTTAATTAAAGTGTGTGTCGTTTTGCTGCATTATTATATAGCTGCAAGTTTTTAGGAATGTGTAGGGGATCCCATCGCCTTAAGAAGGGGGACTAGGGCCGGTTTAAGGGGTAAGCAAAGTACGCGGTCACGCAGGGCGCCAAGCAAAACGGGGCGCTTAGTCGCTCTCCAATATTCAGTATTAAAGAAGGAGACTAGACTAGAGGTTGGAAGTTGATACACATCACCAGATTGTAGGAGTAAGGAGGTAGGGAAAATCGTATATCGTAAGGTGGGACTCTTGCGCATACTCCAACTACTTGATTAATTGTTATTCCCAAATAACAATAACCACGAATAATAACAAATGGACTCGTCCGTCGTGCACCCCTCTGTCATCGACTTGGACTCGTCTGACAGACGCCCCTCCCCCTCCGTCGCATCTTGCCTCGCTCTGTCGTCTACTGCCTCAGTTCAATTGCCTCATGCCATGCGGAACTGAGACATTCTATCGTTCGATCCTAACCATAGAAAAAAACGCCGCTGCTTCTTTGTTTGTTAAACGCAAGTTATGTCTATTACTAGTGCTGGCAGTAGTGGTTAAAAGCCCTCTGGGTCATTCAACCGCAGAAGAAAACTGCAGCACGCAAAAGAAGATAAAATACAATCAAAAGCACTACAGAAGTTTAGTACGGCTTCAACTTCTACGAAGTTGGATAAGGACAATACTGTTATAATAGCCAATGTAAAAGAAGATGAATTGCCAAGATTGGAAGCTGTAACTATTCCATTGACAAGCCATCAAAGAAATAAAACTGTAAGTTTATACTTAACTTAGGCCTAATTTTAAAATTTAAGCTACATAAAATAAGTGTATTGTTAAGCTTTAATAAGCAGTAAAACATTTATTCAAAATACATTATATACCTTTTAACTTTGTTGAGTCAGGTTTATTTACAAAACAAATAATATTGGAGAGTCTATATTGGCCTAATAGTATTGGTGCGGCACGTGATCTTGGTATGCATGACTCATCGGTGGTCGGTGAAGTGAACAATGACAACTTTATAGCCTGCGCGCAGGATTATGGGCCTTCTCACGCTAAACAGGCTGCTGCTTTAACGTACATTTAACTTGCGTAATTTATTTATTTATTTTTCTTTTTTCGATCGTAATTAATCTACTCGTGGATAATCGGGAGTATTCTCATACAGTCCATTGTATGACAACGTTTATCGTTTATCTTTCATTGGTGATAAAATATAAATTCCGAATAAATCAAAAATTCATATGGGCGAATTCAAAAGGTTTAATTAATTGTTTTGGGTCAAAGCACCCTTCCATTGTTTTCGTCCTTCATCCTTGTTATTGCCTATTGCCTCTCTGGAGTGTTGCTGGCCATGTGAAAAATGTTGCAATGTTTGATAAAATGATGCAAAACCCAATAGCTGCTGGCAGTTTAGGTTAGGTACTAGAAATTAATTATTTTACAAGGAGCAAGCTCATGTAACAATTAATTATTGAATGGAGTTATATTATATCAATTAACTATTCAAAAAACGGAATAATTCATTAAACATTAGTTTTTTTACGTATGCGACGCTTAAAAAAATTTTAGTATTGGATTTGTATTGTAGGATCAGAAGCTGTCCGGAGGCACGTCACCGCTGCTATCGATGGACTGTGGAGAGTGGCCGCTAAAAATCACGGATGAGATACGAAAACTTCTTACTGACCATGGTCCTGTGCAAGTTACTGACATTGACTTTCCCATTGATGCTAAGGATAGAAAATTCTCTTCACTTCCTTTCACAAGTCCATAGAAATTGGTTGATGTATTCAATTAAAAAAAAACTCAGTATATTGCCTTGCCTGCAAAGTCTTTGGAAATTTGCATTCATCTCATGCCGCCGGCGACCAAGGATATTCTGACTGGCAAACCTTAACCAAGACTTTGACCAGTCATGAGAAATCTTCTACCCACATACACAATTGTAAATCTTAGCGTGAACTGATACATGCGGTTACGTTTCGAACTGAAACAGAATATTGGGACCAAGTATTGAAACATTTACTTTTTGTTGCCCAATTTTAAGGATCTCAGGGGCTGGCTTTTCGAGGAACAAAAGAGTCTCTTTTCGAGCCTAACAATGGTAACTTTTTGAAACTTGTAGAGTATATTTCCAAATTTGATGTTTTCATAGCTGAATATGTAAGAAGCGTTACTTTCGAAGAGACACATGTTCACTATTTGAGCAAATAAATACAAAATGAGTTTATTTATCTCTTTTCTACAAAGATCCAAGACCGAATCATAAGTGAACTAAAACAAGCAACATATGATACTGTAATACTGGAGTGTACACCAGATATTAGCCATACAGAACAAATGACATTGGTGGTGAGATTCGTCACATGTGTTAAAAATGATGAAGTGTCAATAAACGAACATTTTTTAGGCTTTCTGCCTATCAAAGTTACGACAGATGAAGGTCTCACAGTAGTTCGATACACGGAACATCCCGTTAAAAAGCATGAGGGGCCAGGAATATGATAATGGCTCCAACATGAGAGGAAAGCATGCTGGAGTCCGGAAAAGAGTACTTCATTTGAATTCCAGGGCATTTTTGGTGCCATGTGGTAACCATTCCATAAATCTAGTGGTTAACGATGCTGCTCTCTCTCTAACCCTTTTGCAGTTGATTGTTTTAGTACGATCAAAGAAATATTCAACTTTTTCTCTAGTTCAACTCACAGGTGGAGTATTTTGATGAAACACATATCCACTCTAACAGTGAAACTCCTTAGCAATACTCGGTG
Source organism: Odontomyia ornata (assembly GCA_963969285.1). Taxonomy (NCBI): domain Eukaryota; kingdom Metazoa; phylum Arthropoda; class Insecta; order Diptera; family Stratiomyidae; genus Odontomyia; species Odontomyia ornata. The sequence goes on from OZ017738.1 coordinate 114,586,392, forward strand.
GGAGAGGAGGATTGAAGCCTTAGTTTCTCTTAGATATCACATCGATGAAATTTACAATGCTTTGTATCAAGCCTCTCAAGACCACAAGCTGGATGCTTTTAGGAGGAGCACTGCAGTAGGAGTAATAAAAAAACTTCAAACTTTCAAATTTTTGTGTTGTCTGGTAACGTGGAATAATATCCTTTTTAAAATAAACATGGTGAGTAAGACCTTTCAAAAAGCCTCATCTACTTTGCACACTTCAATGGAACTCGTGAAAAGTGTTCAGGCGTTTTTGGCAAAAATGAGGTCTGATGAAGGTCTTAATAGCATTATCATAGACGCTTCAGAACGGGCCGAAAAAATTAGTGTTTCTGCTGAATTTGAAAAAGAAACCGAAGTTCGTCCAAGGAAAACCAAGAGTGAGGATGAACCGATTCAGGCTGGACTGGCATCATTCAAAGTGAATTTTTTCTTTGTGGTGCTTGATACAGCAATAAACTCATGGAGAACCACAGCAAGGGTTTTAGTTTTCTGTAAGACATTGTAATACTTCAGACATGGGACAAGAAGACCTTGAAAGGCGCCTATATACAACTTCAAATTATTCTGAGTGATGGAAAAGAATGTCACATAAACGGAGTTAAATTGTTGGAAGAGCTAGACATTTTTGCGCCAATTTTGCCACCCAGAAGTTTTCCAAGTGAGGCCTTGTCATATATAACAAAAAATGATTATATGGACACATTACCTAATGTTTTTGTTTCTCTCAGAATCCTTCTGACGCTTTCAGCAGCAAGTGGTGAAAGAAGTTTTTCTAAGTTGAAACTAATAAAAACTTATCTCAGACCATTGAGAATGATTTGTTAAACCAAATGGACACTGACTACATTCTCAACGAATTTGCCAAAATTAAAGCATGAAAAATCTCTTTTCAGTGTTAAGTGTAAACATTTTAAGTTTGTCTTTATTTTACGAACAATAAATTGTTTAATTTCTTTAAAACTGACTTGTGTTGTATTTATCGATTTGTTCACACTTAATAAACTTTGAATTTTTATGTATGTAATTGGTTTTTAAATTTTTTAATGTCACATTCTTTAAATAAAGGCTAGCATGTTTAACACATGCTGATAATTACAGTAGCGTTCGTACGTTTCGGACATTCTTAAGCATTTATATTTACTCGTATTTTTAAATGTATCCCCACCCATAGATAATCCTTACTACTATATAAGTTTTTAGGGGGGCAGGGTTTGCCGGAATGCTGTTCGCTCACATTGGAAAAATGTCTAGAACCGGCCCTGAGGGGGACGTATAAAGGCCCCTGATTCAGTATACTTGTATGGCGCATATCAAAAACGCTGCTTTATACAGAAAATTGTATGAAGCCAAAAGTGAAGCTTATCAACTTCCCTGTAGGAAAGCATAATATTGCAGCCTTCGAGAAGTGAGGCTGCAAACGTCAAATATTCATAGCATCTCCCACTTTTAGGCAAACTTCGCGGAACTACTTGCATTCCATCGATTCCACAGGAACCATGCAAGAAGAAGCAGCTCTAATAGTCTAGCAGTCGCCTAAGCAAAATGCTCGAAAGCCATCATTTTGCTGATCCAAATTTCAATTGTAAATTTAAAAAAATAATATTCATCATTTTAATTTGCAATTGAAATCTGGATACGGCAACCCCCTTTCCAACTGAGCTCTTCCATGATTGCACTTTCGCAATGACACGAAAAGTGGATGGAAGGCACGCTGACTGGTTATTAGCGGTCCCGTAAGGCGACGATGTGCAACCAACGGGGAGTCTGCTTTGAATCGCCAGAGCGATCACGTCGGGGGTAGAAGTTGGCGATTCCCAAAGACTATACGTGTGGTAAATTAACAGTAGTGACTTTGGAACGTCTGAAAACTTCATATTTTGCTCATTTTTCGCTCTTTCTCTTTATTCCACCAACTTCCGGAATAGTTGCAGTGTTACAAAAGTGGATTAAAGAAGTTGATAACGTACCTGCCCCAAGTAACTTACGACCGTAATCCCTTCCATATTCAACCTCGAGTGATTTCATTTGAAGCAGAAGTAGCAGAAATTTGTCAAGATTTAGCTCAACCGTATGAACGAAATCCTAATCGACGGGAAGCTGCGAACGTTTTGATGGGAATACCATTGGAAACCGAAATGAAGTTCGTGAGTTAAAGAGCGTAAGACCATGAATTACGCGTAAGATCATGAATCCATCCACACGTCCATGACCGGATTCCGTGCGGCAAATGACGATAGTACAAAAACGTACACATTATGCTCATCCATTGGTAAAATTAGCTCATAGAGAGCAGGTGCAAAGTGTTAAAAATGAACGGACCTGTGATAAAATGAACGGATCTGTGATAAAATGAACGGACCTGACAGTGGTTGTCTAAGGAGAATGTCAGTTTCCGTTTATTCAAGTTCACGAGCAATATTCGGTTTCGCGTGGGAAAACGTCAAAACAATGCCCCTGGAAGCAGCGCTCCACAATCGGATTGCACTGAAGTGTTCGTTCAATGGGTTTACCGCGAAGGAACATCCGTCAAATTTGGTACAAGATTTCCAAGTTAACTTGATGGTCATATTGAAAGGCGCATTTTCGAACCAACAATAACAACATTAATTTCCTACATACTTTACATTGAAACTAGTCTTTCGTTCACTTCTCCACGAATCTTTCTCCGAACCCAAGGAGTGCAATTCGAATCACTGCTACGAACAGACGGAGGGTCCATCGTGTTTAATTCGTGAGAAATTCATCAAAAACCTGTGTTGATCGTGCGCCCCTCATTTGAATTATATACATGCTTGAAGTCTCCCTAAAACAAACAATAACGAAATTTATTTCGGCATTTTAAAATATCCGTGTGATTCTTTCAAAGGATACGTATTTGTTCAACGGTTGATTTTCGGATTTCGTTGTTACGAAAATAACTTTGCGTGACATTTCTGAGCCCGTTAATCGCATAGAATGTATAGTTCAAGTAAACAGAAATACAAGCAATAGGAGTGTGCAATCGGCTTGCATAACATATCGTACCCTTCGATTGATTTATAGGCAAAAAAACTTCGGATTCCAACTGCTCCATCGGAGACAACACGAAGTTAATCTACATTGCTGAAGGAAATGCCAACATAGTATTAAAACTATCAGACTACAGACATATACATATGTACTACGTTTGCCAAAAACAGAAACGTCAATAGATGCCGCATACAATTTTGCTGGTACAACCTGGAATTTGGCCTGAAACTAGAACGTACAGTGACTACGAAAGCGTAAACGAATGTATGGAGGGTGCTTGCAAAATCTACGAAGAACATTAAAAACGCCGGAAACCGAACACGCCGACAATTACATACGATATCAGCCAGCTTTTCAATTTTGCAGATCAATTAGCGGACATTAGTTGCTTTTTATACAAAAAATCTATGAATACATACGCACCTTACAACAAGAAATAGATCAAGGAGAAAGTTTACCTACTGCTTCAAAAGGCCGCCACTAGTACCAATTAAGCGTTGACCAGTCCATAATCAGTTTAGAGTAAGGTGTCGATTGTCGTCTAGTTTGTTGGTATGGTGATACGATGAATTAATAATGCTTGGGGACAATTCGTAAATTTTTGCATCGTTGAGTCATGCACGACCATTGAAAAATCGCATACTTAATTGATTTAGAGGTCAGCGTTTTGGTTACTGACGCGATTTGAATTCGTGCAACTTTATCAAAATACCTCTACATTTGAATTGAAATTATTCATCGCAAGTACATTTATATTCAATGACTTGCTTTTTCAGTTGTAAATAATTTGAGGGTTTTCATACAGACGTCTAAAGGAACACGATTATATTTTCGCCATCACCATTTCAACAATTAAATACATTCTGTAAATTATTTTACGAATGAAAAATTGATTTGCAACCAAAAACTAATAATATTTGTAATTTCAAACATAAAAGTGATTTCTATTCCCTTCTTGCGGAGTGTTTGCTTGGTATCGGTATAACAGAGAAAATTTCTCGCGAAAATACCCAATAAGCAGTCCAGTGTAATTATAGAATTCATCTCTACTGGCACCGCCTACATTGTCAACGGGCGTTCGTGAGGATGCCGATGTGTACCAAATTTTAAATTTTTTTTATATTTGTTTAAATTTTATATTGAATTCACTTTTATATTTTTGTTTAAAATTTTGTTTGTTTAAAAGTTCATGCTGGATTAAATTTTGTATTTGATTCTTTTTTTTATGTTGTGTTAAATTTTATGTTGGTTTAAATTTTTATTTTTTAAATCTTATATTTCAATAAATTTTACATTGGATTATTTTCTTTTTATATTTGTTTAAATTTTGTATCTGAGTAAATTTTATGTTTGAGTAAATTTTGTACGTGGTTATTTTATTAAAAAAAGTGTTAAATCATCATATTAGCTAAAAATTTATTGCACACACGTAATGACATGCAATAAAATAATGTCTAACTAAAGTTAAAATTAAACTCGGTTTTTTCCTTTCTGACAACCTGACTAGGTATAGAACTCGCAACGATGGCAGGCACCTCCACTGAATTGGGCTGGCCGTCGGGCACAATCTTTCCTTCTTTTGTTTAACAGGGACTCTTGCCGGGTAGAGTGGCCTTCCGCTTGCGTGCCCTTTTATGGCATAGAGTTATGTTATTCCATCGTAAAATGCTATAACATAAATTGGCTATGTTTTTATTCCTTATTTGATAGAAAAAGTAATGCAAATGAGGTTTGTATGAGTTGTTCCCTCAAATGGGAAAAACATGGCCACGTTTACGTTTGGATCTTGATCCGGCTGAGAGGGTGCAAGAGGGCACCGCTTCTACCTGGATGCCCCACTCTTATTTGGGGACCATAAGTATCGTCGGTAACGATGAAGTCTCCTCAAGTCCGTCCGTTTTTGCAACGCCATATTTGTCCTCTGAACCAGTATGTTCATAATCCTTAGCCATTTACCTCCTTTTTCGACTCCGGTTGTGAATCAAAGAACACTTCCAAATTCGTGGATGCATAAAATGTTTTTAATAGTGGGTCTTGTGCTGGGGGAAAGAACCCACCCCACAACACCGCGACGCTAGCCTGCCAGCGCATTCACGCGTCCCCAGACAAGGTCAATCTCAGTGGATCCCACCATCCTCTTCCGCTGGGGCAGCAGACCATGGCTGCAGACCTTCACGAACATTTAAAATCACTTATTCCACTACACAGCATATGAAATTAATGTCAAAAATATGAATTATTGCGCGACTTCATCGACGTTGCGTATACACTCTCTAGTGTAAACCGAACACTAACCAAACCATTGCCATCCTTTTGAGCTGGAAGTGATGTTCTGGAAAATACTGGTCCGAACGTGCAGTGAAATGTCTCCGTTGGCGAAGACCTCAATACAAATTTTATTGAATCAAGCAGGCCTAAATCAGTGCAGGTACTTGAAAAATGCTGGGAACTCAACATAGACCAAATATTCGTTTTAATTTAAGCAGGCAAAAGGACAGTATTGATCTTAACGTACTGTAGCAAATAATAATTTTCTTTGGTATCCCAACCAAAGTAGTCTGTCTCATCAAAATGATACTGACATCGATAACCTCCCAAATCCGCATCAATAGCCAAGTCATCGATGTCTTGGATACAAATATGTGACTAAAGCAGGGTAATGGGGTGGCTCTATTATTATTTTATTCTGATCTGGAATACATCATAAGAAAGCTATCTGTCGATACAAGAGGTGCGCTACAGTACAAGTCGAACCAAGTGGTTGCCTATGCGGATGACATCTACATAGTTATCAGGTTGCTAGCAACCGACGAAGGACTTTTCCTGAAATTTGAGTGCAAAGCAAAACTAGTAGAACTACAAATTAATGAGAATATAACAAAGCTCATAACAAAGTCAATTAAAAATACCTTAAACACCCAAAATATCACACTTGACACAACAAATATGGGTAATTTTGTGTATCCAAGCACCAAAATAACGAGAACCGCTAATGAAAATGACAAAAACAGGCCAAGAATACAGCTCGCAAATAAAATATTTTATTCAGTTTTGACGATTCTGAAGACCAGCTGCATACACAGGAAAATAAAGCACCGAGTATACAAATCAGTGATAAGACCTGTGCTTTGCTATAGATGTTAAACGTGGACCCTACCCCAAGCATTCGCAATCGTATTGAACGCCTTCAAATGACGGCACCTGAGGTGAATAATCGGAGTGAATAAGACAAGGGCCAATGACGAAATCGATACAACCATGAGCTGCATGAAATTTTTGACGAGCCAGAGGTCTCAACGATTGTGAGACTGCAGAAACTGCAATGAACTGGCCGTGTTAATCGTATGGATGATCAACGGATACCCAAAAAGGTATACGTTGGGAGGACTGAAAGCCGGAGACCAGTGGAGAAACCGAGGAAACGCTGGTCTAACTCGATCGACGAAGACAGTTCATCACTGCTCGGATTTTGAAATTGAAGAACGCAGTCTATTGACCGAAATAGTTGGAGTCACTAGTTGCAATAAGCAAAGGCCCGAAAGGGGCTACAACGAAGAAGAAGAAGAAGTCAGAGGGAAACGGGCCCTAAAGATGGTGGCCAGAATTGGGCATGTTGCTTTGAATTCCGCTACTGGGGCTGAGTTGGAACCATTCATTCCTAGTACTAAGGGTACACATCAGGAGAGCTCTAGAGCACCACTATTCATTCATTTATTTCTATTTTACAGAATAAATTCAATTACAAAATAAATTAAATAAAATAACAGTGAGGAGAAAGAAGAAAAAAAACATGCAAATAGCTAGATAAAAGTAATAAAACCTGTATAAGCGAGGAAAAAAAGGACTTAGAATCAAGACGAAGAGAGTTGACATATATTTTATAAAATAAATATGAAAGGGGGAAAGGCCCAAGCTGAAGGTCATCATGGTTTCGTGGTATTCTAAGTATTAGTGAGTAAAAATACACCGTGCTATATGAGTATGGAACATCAAGGATATTAGACGATCTTGTAGAACTCGTAACGCACCTCACTGGAACCTGGTTGACAAAACGAGTATGAGCAAACCACGGCAAAGCCTATAAAGGAAATATTCATCAAGGCAGAGCCAACGCTTTTCTAGCGAAGAAATATTGAGGATGGATAAGCGTAATTCACAAAAATGTAGGGAATCCGTAACTTCAAGAAGATGATCCGGGTAAATCTTTTCTGTGCAGCTTCTAGCGTACTCAATGATGGAACGAACCAAACAAGAATAAAGTTTAACACACGCTCAAGGATCGAAAAATATATAGGACATTCTTAAGATCAAGCCAGAAATGCGAGAGACAAGTAATTTCAGAAATAAGAGCGTTGAACTTCAACTTAGAGTCAAAAATGACACCTAAGTCCCTAAAATGTGTCACCGTACTTACTTACGAATTGTTTAGCGAAAATTGAAAGCTTAGAGAACTAGTGTTTTGAGAAAATGAAAGATGAATGCCCTTAGAAATATCTAATGCAAGCTGGTTATAAGAACCCCAAAATAAAATGGCATCCAAATCTCCTTGAAGCGAGGCGCAGTCATCAATAGTACAATAGAAGGCATGAGGCGTTGATGACAACGGATAAAAAGGGTGAACAATAGTGGGCCAAGAATGAAACCTTGAGGAACACTTGAAAACGGATGGAAGGAGATAAAAAGGCAGCCTTGAAAAGATGCCTGACCAACACGATTGGATAAGTAAGAGGATGATCAATGGAGAAAATGATCAAGAACATTAAGAAATTTAAGTTTGCTAAAAAAAATATTGTGATTTACTAAGTCGCTGGCTTTAGGCTTATAAACGGTCCTCCAAGGCTTTTGAGGCAACACTTATGAACTCTAGCAAATTCGTTAAAGTTGATCACCCTTTGATCAAACCATACTGAGTAAGTGAAAAAAGCTGCAAGTAGACGATTTTTTCCAGTAGGTTGAAGAAAAACGGTAACAACGAGATTGGCCGATAATTAACAACGTCTAAGGTGCTATCTTTTTCAAAAATAGGAGTAACATACGATCTTTTCCAACTCGAAGGAAAAGAGCCTGAAGATAAACTAGAGTCGAAGAGAAAAGAAAGGGGAACACAAATAAAAGTAGCTAATGATTCCACAAAATGATTAGGAATACCATCCAGATCTGAACTGACGGACTCATCAAGCTCTAAAATGAGCTTCAAAATTTCTTCCAGATAGCAAATAAAAGGTAATGAGGATGGCATGCCTATGATTGAGACCAAAAAGCTACTGCTGGGAGTAGCATTGAAAATAGAAGAAAAGAAGAAATTGCTAAGCAGCCATTCAAATGAAGCGGCGATGGAATACCGAAGGATGATTTGAGAAAGCGTTTATGTTTTAAAAATGGTTTTGAATGATTTGAGTTCAGAGACCCTTCAATACTATGAAAATAAGATACCTTAGCAATCTGCATCTCTCTCTGAGCTATAGACTGCAGATGACAAGAAGCATTACGTGACTCAGGGGATCTGTGACGTGAAAAATGTGCATAAATGGCATTCACCTACCTACCACAAAAAAAACAAGCATGACATGAATATCGATACTTAGAATTTCAGTGGGATGCGGACGATTAATAGCCTTCGACACGGTGAACTCATCTGTGAGTACCTGCTTGCAAGTGTTCCATTGCCCATGGCAGACCTCGGCATGGTAAGCCGCCAGTGTACAAGTGATCATCTAACACCACTGAACAGCGAAAAGAATCTCACAAGCTCCAGCGAGAGGCTCAGTGGTTACGGAGTTACGGCACAATGCTACCTGTATATGAACCGTTGAGAAAGTATCTTTGAAAACTTATAAATAACCGCAAAAGGCTGGCTGCTGGCAACATCTGGTAGACGTACAGGAATCCATAGGATCTGGGCAACAAACTACGCTTGCGGAGGTTAGGCACCAAATGTTTGCTTGGTTATACGAGGCAGTAAATATGGACGATTGTAAGCAGACTCTGCTCCCTACACACCCTATCCATGCCCAATTTTCGGCAAGATAGACCGCGACAAAGTACCCATTTCTATCAAGGCAAGAAAAGTCCAAAGATCAGATGGGATTTTCGCTGAAGTACTGTGGGAACAGGGTTTTGTTGTAAGGTCTTCGGAAATTTTTTTTTAAAAGACCTATTAGTTTCTTGACCTATCTGCTGTCTTTCTGAGATTCAGTCCGACTGTGCGTCACGGCAAGTTTCCTCAGAAACTATAGAAGCTAGAAAGCTCAAACTTGGTGAAAAGATGAGATGCGTTGGTTTCTCAAAAGTTTAGGTCTTGTCAAAATCTCTCTCAAAAGTTTAGGTCTTGTCAAAAATTCCAAAAAGAGCCCTTAAAATTTTTATTTTCATCAAATAGAGTCGACTCGGGCATCAAATGAAAGGTCTTGATTAGAACTTTTACAATCTGAATTAAAAAAGTCATTTTATGCATCAGGAGCTTGGAGGGAGGCAAAGTGTACCAAAAGTTTGGGCCCTCCCCCCTCGCGATTAGACACCTTTGAGCCGAAAAAATTTGTAAATAATCGCAGAGGTAGGTCTTTATGATTAAAAGGGCAAAAAATACCTCACATATCGAAATTCACTCAGCTTTGTTAATAATAGTGTGATTTCTTGATTTTACATTTTCGCCCATAGAAGTAGAACGATACCTTTAAACTTCATGAAATGTTTTGTAGTTATTTGTAGATAAATTGATATAAGATCTTCACGCTAACGACATTTTAAAGAAATCGGATCAAAATCAAATGAGTTATAGCCATTTCAATTGTATGCAATTACAACAACAATAACACGTGTTGATGGTTGATACTCGTACATATTTCAAATCGACATAGGCACTTAGGTTTTCTTTCATATTTCCATGAAAATGTAATAAATGTGTTTAATTTGAATATGTTGAATCTGCCGAGCTGGAAAAAAATGGCAACTGCAATGTGCTTATTCTCTCTCTCTCTGAGACTGTAAGGTTTCCTTGATCTTTTCGACTTAAAGGCCCCTGATGACAACATTCAACTGTTTATCCTCCGGAAGTATGATAGTGTAGTATTTTGTTTCATTATTAGCTAGGGCTTTTGTCAGTCGTCTGTGATCTGAGGGTGTTGTTGGTATAACTTTTGTGCCAAGGTAGACCCTTTCCTGGATGTGTATGAGACGTTTTATATTTTAATAATACCAAGTGTTTGGGACCATTTTGAAGGCTTTTGAAGGATGATTGTTACTGTTTTGTGTTCTTGTGTTTGTTATGCGGGCTGTGTATTTGAAGTGTTCGGCAGTATTAATTTCGGTTTGGTGTAATGGCCATGTCTGTAAATGCCGTAGCTGGTTTTGGTGGTGGGAGGCAGGGAAATTCTCATCCTCTTTACTGCTACTCATGCAGTCAACTTCCATCTCACTTTCCGAATTTTCAGAAGAGGAACAAGACTTTGGAGCTGAGGATGTCCTCATATTTCGTTTTTACATCTGAAGGCCACCTCTCTGAGATTAACCGATTTTCTTAACATTATTTTTCAACAATTGAATTGGTTCTGTATTTTTTGCAGCTACCGATTTGTTTTTGTTTCGCTGGTCGGCTAGCTCGGTTTTCATTTTCGATAGTGTTTCATGCGTTTGTAATAGCGTTACAAATACTTGGTCTAACTTTAGCGTAATATTGCCAAGCTGGACAACCAGCGAAGCAATTTGTTCATCTTTGTCTAGTACGTCACGTCCCGCAACCACGCCACCGTCCATCGACATTCTGACCACTAAAAAGAACTATATGTACACTTTTTGATATCCGACAAATAACTTTCAATTCAACATAAAATATATTCAAAATTCGGAAAATATGACTGAAACTGACTCAGGTCAGGAAGAAATACCAAATTACTCACCCAGAGCCCATTGGACTCTTCTCTTCCTATCTTCTGTCACTTTCTGTTGTCTGTCTCTTTCTATCTTCCATCACTTTCTATCGTCTGTCTCTTTCTCTATTCTGTCTATTTCTATCTTCTGTCTCTTTCTATCTTCCGTCTCTTCCCCTTCTATCTTCTACTTCCTTCTCTTCCTACCTTCTGTCTCCTTGCTATGCTCTATCTCTTTTCTATTCTTTTATCTTGCACACACAATCTATTCACTATTCTTCACTTTCAACTTTTCAATCATCAATTGCAGGGGATGTTGACTCGTCAACTTGTCCTATGTGACTTTCACAAATATATTATGGCTGGCCAAACAATTTAATATATATCTACTATTGTAGTCAATAATTTTGTTTGTTTGATATCCGCAGGCCAATTCTCCTTTTTCTTCAAAAGCCGTCGGGCCTTGCTTTATTGTGTGAGCAGACGGTTTCGACTACTTCGAGTCATCTTCTAATATAGGTTTATTATATCCCCGTCATTTTATAGCTGCCTTGGGTATAATTTTTGTTTGAGTGTAGGTGCATGTAGAACTCGCACTTTTCATGCGACAAAGATTCCATCGCTTTTTTTCTCTTTTTTTCCGTCGGGAAAGAGTTTTATGGAATGTTTTTTCACAAGATCTTCAACCAAGTTCTTTGTTTTGCTCTATGATTACTACGGGAGTTATTTTTTGGTTTTTGGGAGGCTGTTTACTAATTTTAGGATCATTCTCATTGCAACCATCTATATCCGCAAGTAGGGCAAATTTATTGCTTGAACAAGCAGACATTTTGTCGTCTTTTAGTTTCACACGATTATAATTTTTATAACTAAGTGCAAACTTTGTATGCATGACACGTTCTTGATCATCGCTTTCTAGCGAAGAAATTTTTCTTTCTCAGAGATAACAGATTCAAGATCTTTATTTGGTGATTTTAAACTTTCTTTACATGCATAAAATTCATCAATAGCTTAACCTAACAATATATATGCTAGTTGTGCATTAGGAATTTTCCCGGAGCTCAATAATAATTAACTTTAATTAAATTACGATATTAATTTTTTGGTAAAAGAAAAACTTTGAAATGTTGACATCCACAACATTATCAAAGATTAGTAAATTGAAAAGAAAGAAGTTTGTAAAAATCATTTGCTCTAACAACTAGTTTTAAAAATTGATTGTCTTAAAATCAAGTACATAATTCGTTAAGACTACCTTAAAAACTACTCATTCGCTGCGTCCATTGAGCGGTTGTCCGCCGCTCTCCTAACAACTCCCGCCTTGTGCTCATTGGTTCGTATGATTCCCGCTTCCACCAACTTAGCTGCATACGATTTTATCGGCTCCATTCCTGTCTCCTAGTATAGCACCTCGTTGGGGTAAGACCGTTTGCCCTCCCGTCTGTATAGTCCTGTGCAAGCCTGAAGTATTTTTCCCTCCACTAATCCTATCTTGCCCCCATTTGGTTTTCGGAGATCCAATCCATATCATCACCGCATATGTGATGATCGGACGAATCAAGTTTTTATAGGCCAATCCCTTGACTCGCTGGCTTGCTGTCGAATGTTTTCTGAAAAGAGGTATAAGAAGATGGTACGCATAAGTCACTTTTTTCAAAATATTATCAATGTGAGCACTGAAGGTAGCTTTCCTGTCGAAAACTACCCCCCAGTACTTCGTTTGCCTAGAGCTAGAGCAGTGCCCATTCTTAATCTTGGAGTCACAGATGCCTCTTACACGACGGCCGAAGTTGTTGTGGGGGTCCTTGAACACAATTAATTCACTTTTCTTTGCATTTACCTTGATTCCCCATTTCCGGTAATATGCAGTAAGAGATTCCAAATATATTTGGAGCCATATCCCTGCAAAATGCAAATTGTGCTCAGATAAACACACTAACAAGTCGTCAGCGAAGAGGTTCACCTGGATTCCGGGCTTATATTCATCTCTTACGCCCAGGACGTCAGAGGTGAATATGTTGAAAAGAAATGGGCATAATAAAGATCCCTGTGAGACCACGGAGTCAATACTAAATGGGTCTGAACTAGCTCCAACCGCCACCGCAAAAGCAGTTTGTCCGCTCATGAAGCTGCCTATAATTTTCACAATATGGGCCGGAAAGCCAAGATTTATCATTTTGTAGAGAAGCCCATTGATCCATACAGAGTCAGAGGCTTTCTCTATATCAAAGCCGGTCATAGCATCCACCGTAGAGTGAGCTTTTTTGAAGCCAAATTGTCTTTCCGGCACGAATCTTGCCCCGGCAGAGAATTACAATTATTACCCTTTCAAGAAGCTTACCAATTTTTGACAGCAACGAAATCAGACGAGTATCGACTACGCCAGTGCTGCCCGACTTCTTGGGTATTGCAAATTTTTTTGCATATTTCTATTGCTGAGGGAAGTAGCAAATGTTAATGCAGTTATTTAGAATTATCGCGAGGAGAAAAAAGAAATCACGGGGAAGCATTTTAAGCTTATAATTGGAGATTCCATCATTCCCTGCTGATTTTTTGGAATTTTGCTCCAGTGCAAACAAAGTGAGCCTCTCAGGACTGATAAACAGACCGTGGCCAATAGGTGCATCAGAGAGATTTGAAACAGAGAACCGAGTCAGGCACAATTGATAATTGCCCCTGTCGAAATTCGTTGTAGTGCTGCTCACTAACGAAGTAATGGAAGAATCCTCACTTGCTTTCTCTCCTTGAAGAAAGTAATTTGTCGAGGATTTATCAATGAAGATCTTTGAGATTACCGTATCTAGGGTTGAATTTATACAAGCGACTCCTACATCGATTTCAGGAAAAGAAAGATTTTTCGATCTATTCATCGAAATTCCCTTCAATTTTCAGTCAAGGTCAGCACTTACTGCTGCCTAATCAATTCGAATGAAAAGTTGAGGATCTGCAACCTCAAGTTTCATATCCTTTTTCACTCTTAAGGTCAGCTCAACCAAAAGTTGGTCAGGCTCAGCGTCAAGAACTCCACACTCAAAATTCCTCCAACTGTGGGACAGATTTACTTAATTGGTAGACACAATGAAGAAGTCAATAATAGACGAGCTTCGCCGGAAGGCAGGCTCTTTCGGAGCAATCAATATGAGATCCATATTTGATTGAACCGAGTTAGAGATAGCTGTTCCATAGCCATTGGATACGATATTTCCCCACGAGGAATTCTTCGCATTAAAATCACCTTCCATGGCATAGAAATCGATTTTTTTGCACAGAGTAAGCACTATTTTCAAGTCGTCAATCAGTTCCCCAACCAAGTATCCATGTCGAACATAAATCCCCATGAACGCAAAGGTGCACCCTCCCAGCAGGGAGCTTATTATTTCTGCTTCAATGCATTTCAGACTTAGAAGGCAGCGCCTTTGGACTTTCAGGTGATCTTTGTTAGCCATAGCAACTCCAAGACTTCCCTCTGGATCATCACGATTGATGATCTTGTACTTCCCCAGATGCACTCTGCGTCTTTCTTTGAGTCTTGTTTCCGATATAAACAAGAAGTCTGGTCCATGGGCATTCAAGTATTCTTGAACCAAATTCCTTTTATAGCGTGGAGCTAGTGAACATATGTTGAGGATGGAGAGCTTAATAGAACTCATCACGACAACATATTTTGAAGGCAAATTCTAAGAAAACAGTTTTTTTCTCACTAGGGTTAGTGAGTTTTTTATGGTCGGGGATAAAAGAGTCCACTTTTCGAATGAGTGTGAACAAATCGCACCCGTAAAATTGTTGACAGTCAGTGCTCCAAACCGTATTTTGGTCATTCTGCAACTGCTAGGGCTGCTGCATTGGTTGCTGTTTCTGTTGCCGTATAGGCTGCGGTACAGGCTGCTTCTTTGCACCTTACAAAAGGCTAGAGTACGAGACATCTTTACGTATCGTTTTTTTTTATAGAGGCGGCGATGAAATCCCTCCTTTCCTCTTTTTTCTTTTGGAGGTTCTTCCTCCTCTCTTCAACCTCTTTTGCTTTAGGACAACCTCTGAAACTTGCAGGGTGCCCTTATCGTTGCAGTTGACGCAGAAGATCTCTTCTTTTTCCTCGTCCTTCGAGATTGGACATTCAATGGACATATGCTGTTTGTCGCATTTAACGCATCTTACTTTGAGTCCGCAGTTAGAACCGACATGGCCAAATCTTTGGCAGTTGAAGCACTGGGAAGTGTAATTTTTCTGTAGACGCTCCCATTGTTTCTGCTGGTTCAATAGGAACTTTATGTCTTTGCTTTCTTCACTTCAAAGTCCGGTTTGAACTAGACTAAGAAGGATGAAAGCGTCCTTTTTCCCTCTTAGAGGTTATAGTGGAGAGCCGTATGAGCTGTGCACGCCTTTTAGAAGGAGAGTCAATTTAGGCTTTCCTGGAAGGTTGTAGGTGTAGCAAGCTATCTTCGCACACTTCAGAAAATTAAAAAGACTGGTCTGATCCTCAGCCGTTTCAGGGCGGAGCGAAGTTCGTGAAGAGCTGTTCACCGTCACATTGAACTCTGGCTCCTTTTCAGAGTTTCGTGCGCAAGCCTTTTTGACGCTATTCCTGAAAGTCTTCAGGTCAAGCCTATAGCACACTATAGGAGGCACCCTCTCTTTTTTGATAGCAGCCACGCTTGGCTGCTGGGGCTTCAATTTCCCTTTATTTCCTTCTAGGCCCGGCCTGTCACTCGGCTTTGTTTGGTACCCGAGAAACTAGCGGAAGCTACTTTCGTCACCTTTTTGAGCTGGGGAAAATTGCACTGGCTCACTTCAAAAGTCTTTGATACCTTTGATGTGGGCTCCTGCGTTGGAGACCCCATCGGCCTCTTTCTGGCTTCCGGCTTTACGATAGCGTCCAACTCGTCACCATTATCCGTGGAACTTCCACCATCATCCATCTCGATGTCACTGGAGACCTCTAGCACTTGCAGTTACGTCTTGCAACAAGCAACCATGTCGAGGATAAACTCCTCGTTTATGTCCCCCCCCCCCCGAATTTCTCGCAGGAACACTGCAAGTTTTTTCTCGCCTTCCACGTGAAGCTAGATAAGTGGCGTAGAGCTCCCCGTATTCATTACTTACCCCCATACGCACAGATCCCAAGAGAGAACTTGGAATACTGTCGCGGAAAAATAAAAGAAAATATAAACTGAGACCGTTATTATCTAGTAATTGAAAGACTAAAAAGAAAAATAATTATATTATAATACTCCTCCTTTTCAATTTCTCCACTCCACTTGTGCTCGTCCTACGCGCCTTGCCCAGGCACTTTAACTCCTTTCCACAAATTCCCAGCAAATATTCCTCCAAAACTCCTGAATTTCCACTTTCCTCCAAAAATCAGTATTCATATAAATCCTTCAAAAACCTCCGAAAAACTCTTGCTGAAAAGCTTTTGCTGCTCGATTCGTGCTGCCTCCACGACCGCTCGACTCAAACTCTTAACTTCTAACAGGTATAACAACTGTGTCACTAGGTTTTTAAGCGCTTTTTACTTTCACTAATTGTCACCTCTGTATGCCTTAAGGCGACCATGTCAGCTCTAACATACATTATTAACGATTTTCACATTAACGTGAGTCAAGTTTTATAACCACTTTTAAAAATTTATTTTTTGAGCAGAGACAAGTATATGAATGTTATTTCTTCCAAACTACCGCAAATAATTTGAATTAAACCTTTTGCAAAGCATATGGAAATTAAACAAAAGATTATTATGATTCATAAGGACATTTTGGAAGTATTCTTCGCATAAGATTGACGCATGTGTGGTTTGCTTTAGAAAATATTTGATTTGGGCCCAACAATTTTATCACAGCTCTATTCATTTTCTACAAAGTTTTAAGCATTCTTTATATGATTTTCAAGAAAACTTGAGGTAAAAACAACACAACTAGGTTATTTACTTAAGTGGGGCTCAATGCTCAATCAAATTAGCTTCTAAAAGTACGATATAAAAAAAAATCTAGAAAAAATCAAACCGACATTGAAATGCCCTTAAATTTATAGATCGCATTAGTCCAAAATGAATTACCCCGATATAACAAAAAAATTTCAACACATTCACGGCCAGGAATAGGAAGAAAACGGACGTGTCCCCGATTTTCTGAAATTGGTTGCAACCTTTTCAGGGCATTCTTTAAACAATTAAAATACATGTTTTATTATGCAAAACCATTAAGAACACATTAAACTGCCAAAAAATTAAATTTAAGCTCCTTGCTGTAAATTCAATCAAATAAAATTTCTTTCAATGAAAATTCATTAAGAAAGTGAATAAGTGATAACCTACTTCAAATCCAGCCAAATTTCATTTCCATTCCAATCGACAACACTACACAAAATGAATCCAACAAAACCATAATCAAAGTGAACTCAATGATCCAATTATACCAACAAGTATTATATCAAAATTCTGACCCCCCCACGTAAATTTTTTGGCATCGAAACGCTATTCAACGACGCACACGAATATTTCAGGCAAGAAAAAAATTCGAGGAGCCAATTTCTGAATTTATGCTTTTGATTCTCTAATTTTCATGTCAAGAGCTTCCTATCCAAGAAGTTCAAAGAACTTGATCCCTCGTTTTTACGTGTTCTATTATATGTGGTTGGTTTGTCGTGCACTTATGTAAATTTAAAATTTTTCTGGATATCCTACACGCAAATTTTCACTTTTTGCGGAAATTCATGATTTGAAATTGACAGTGTGGCATTCATGCTAAGAAATTTACCCTGCTATTACTTATGAATACTCGTATCAGAGGGAGGACAGCAGATTGAGAGACGAGAATTCACTTCATTCGGAACATTGTTTTTTATATTCACCTCCTATTTTGAAAGCATTATATCAAAGGTCATGAAATACATGTATTTTCAGGTATTTTTTTTTTCAAAGAGAATCAAGAAAGCAAATGAAAATTATGTAGAACGATGGGCAAGCTTATTTGAAAGTTGGTTTGAAAATTGGTTTTTTTTTTCACGATGATCAGCAATATTAAATAATAACTCTGCAATTTGGTTCAATTGATATTCAAATACATAATCAATGGCTTTCCGTTCTCTAAATGGTGTAAGTGAAAATAAAAAGTTTGCGTTGGTTCTGCGTCCTAGGCGCATTGTGATTAGAATTCGAGCTGCTTAAATTGAGATTCACTGGTTCAAATCACGGTGGTGCCAATAGTTTTTTTTTTGTTATGATTTTTCAGACGGAGTATGGACGGATTCAAATTCGAAAGTATTCACTGAAATTGGGTGAAAGTAACACGACTAGTCGTGAAACTTCACCATATGATCCTCTAGAGAACATTTGTACTACGTCCACACCAATCTGAATTATTAAATTTGGTAAACGTTATTTTAGATTGTATGATGGTGTTTTTAAGGCACGGCCTTAACCAAACTACGTGAAATTGCCTAATCCATCGTGTGCACTAGCTATTATTCCACGAGTAGAGTTTCGAAAATATGTAGGGGTTTCCTTAAAAAATTCACCGAAAATAGTTAGTAGATTACTGTTGTTTCTTAATAGCATGTTTTTTGTGCTATTGAATTATTTGAAGAGCTCGAAATCAACCCTGTTGCTCCTTTGCTTGGTACAGTGAAAGATTCGGTAGGGAATGTTATCAGGCGTAGCACAAAACTAATAGAGATTAAACGTTGTTTCCGTGACTGTCAAACGTATAGATTTTGTATATGCCCTATTGAGTAGTAATCTATAATCTTGACTGCCTGGCTAGTAGGCATGCTTGTCAAGACTTCAGTAATTCTGTCCCTCTAGCTGAGCTGAGGTTAGATACCTCATCCAAAGTTTGCTCAAATTCCTCCTCCAGGTCAGTATCCATTTCTAGTAAGGTACCATTTATGCCACCCACTTTCGCTAGTTCGTCCACTTCTTCCATGAACATGGCACCGTAATAACTGGACACTTAGAAACACCAGAAGTTCCTATGTGGGTTGTTGAAGTTGTTTTCTCAGACCCCATAGATTATCTTGTTTATACACTTGTATTTTTTCTTGTGAATGTGAGGAATCGCCACCTTCGAATCTGTGAAGATATTTATGATACTATATTTCGAGAGGTCTTTATCAATTAGCGGGGTCTGTATCGCGCAGAGTTCAGCCTTAGTTATATATTCTGAGTCTCTCGAACGAACGAACAAGCAGTCTTAAGCGCTGCATTCATATGCGCTGCAAAAGTGCCAAAGAGGTTTTTGGTTGTATCGGTAATGTACGAGTAATACAGGCGGTTTTGTTTTTTTTTATTAATTTCAAGTGTTTGGAGAACCTCCAATTAAAGATCTTTGATCTATCATTTTACAGTTCAAGTGATTCATAATGACCATCTCACCGATGCCTTTGACACAAAATATCGGACTAACACAGGAAGATGCACTGGCCCCGTTCAAATTGGCTCTGGAGTATGTCATAAGGAAGCTACCTATCGATACACGAGAAGCATTACTATACAAGTCGAGCCAAGTAGAAGCCTATGCGGACGACATCAACATTTTGTCACGGTCATAAACAACTGCCAAAGAACTCTTCCTGAAACTCGACAACGAAGCAAAACTAGCAGGGCTACAAATCAATGAGAATAAAACAAAGCTCATGACGCAGTCGAAGAAAAATACCAAATATCTTCTTCTCCTTCTTCTTCGTAGCACTAAAATTCCTGTTGGGGCTTTGCTTCCTGCAAGCAGCGCCTGCAACTGTCTCGGTCCTCCAATTTCGAAATCTAAGCAGCGATGAAGTCTATTTGTCGACCGAGGCAGACTAGCGTTTCCTCGGGTTCCCCACTGGTCAACATCCTTCAGTTCTCCCAACGAATACTTTTTCGGGCGTTCATCGTTCGTCCATACGATTCAAGTATCCAGCCCATTGCAGCTTCCGCAGCCTTACAATCGTTGAGACCTCCAGTTCATCAAAAATTTCACACAGCTCATGGTTGTACAGAATTCGCCATTGGTCCACGTCTAGCTTCGCTCCGATTATTCGCCGTAGGACCCGTCACTCAAAGGCGTTCAATATATTTACGGATGCTTGGGTTAGGGTCCATGTTTCACACTCATAGCATAACACAGCTCTTATCACAGACTTTTATACCTAGAGCTTTGTTTTCCTCTGTATATATATGTATATTTCCTCTCTTTCATTATCCATTTTCATTATTTTGGCGCATAAATACATAAATTCGCTAACATTTTCGATACTGCATTCGCCAAGTGTGATACTTTGTGTATTTGAGGTAGTTTTCTTCGTCTTCGTCATGAGCTTTGTTTTATTTTCATTGATTTGTAGCCTTCTTTGTTTTGCTTCGCTGTCGAGTTTCAGGAAGAGTTCTTTGGCGATTGTTAATGACTGTGACAGAATGTTGATGTTGTCCGCATAGGCTACTACTTGGCTCAACTTGTGTAGTAATGTACTTCGGGTATCGACCGGTAGCTTCCTTATGACGAACTCTAGAGCCAAATTGAATAGCAATGAAGCCAGCCCATCTCTCTCTTTTAGTCCGATATTTGTGTCAAAGGCGTCAGTGAGTTGGTTATTGATGCGGACTTGGGAGGTCGTCAACGTCATTGTCATTTTGGTAAGATGGACTACTTTGGCAAGGATGCCAAAGCAAAACGTTACTTGGTACGGCACGTTACGATCAATACTGTCGTATGCTTGCTTAAAGTCAACGAAAATTTGGTGTACGTCTATGTTCAACTCACAGAATTTTTCAAGTACTTGCTTGACTGTGAACAATTGGTCTATTGTCGATCTATCTGCTCTAAAACCACCTTGATACTCTCCAATAATACTGTTGCCGTATGATCTGATTTTATTTTCTAAGATCTTTGAAAACATTTTGTACGTCCTACAAAGTAGTGATATGGCTCTATAATTCACGCACTGTAACTTTTCACCTTTTTTGTTGATAGGTAATATAATTGATTGGCTCCATTGTTTCGGCATATGTTCTTGTTGCCAAATGTGCTGGATGACTTTGTGAATATGTTTATGAAAAATGCTGCATGAAATTTTTGACGAGCCGGAAGTCTCAACGATTGTCAGATTGTGGAAGCTTGAATGGGCTGGCAACATGAATGGTAGGGACGAACAATGGATAGCCAAAATGATTTTGGTTGAAAGAGCTGAAGGCCAGAGACCAGTGAAGAAACCAAGGAAACGCTGGTCTAACACAGTCGACGAAGACAGTTCATCGCTGCTCAGATCTAGAGGACGCGGTCAACGGACTGAGTCAGTTAAAGGTGCTTTTTGCAGAAAACCATGGCCCGAGAGGGGCAGTAGTGCTATGAAGAAGAAGAATTCGGAATTGTAACATTAAGTGTACACTTAAAATTAACTGGTCTTGTTCTGAACTCATTTGGAATTATTTCGGAGAGGTGTTGTTCATACTTATTACAAACAAACCTGTAACTACATTGCTCATTACTTCCAACAATATTCCTGGATTGGAGTGAGCCATGATGTAGAGCCTTCCCCAATTCGTTTGCTGTCAAAAATTCCGCTCTTTCTTTTACCATAAATTCTGCCGCTAGGTAAAATGTATAAATGTTCGGTGCGCTAAAGGGGAGACCAAGGCATTGTTTAAGGATTCTAGGTTTGAGCCTTCTCTGTATTTTTAAAAGCTTCCAAAGCCTTATGAGAGATCTGTATATTCTGAGTAATAAATTAGGTTTGAAATTGTTAATTGATCTGCTGATATGAATGGGGCCGATGAAGTCATTTGCTTTGTTGCAAAGGAGTTCAGATTATTATTTGAAGGATCCTGACCTGCTTACCTTTCTGCCATAGTATTTAATATGCCTACTATAACTAATATGACTATCATTTATGCTAAGTTATTAGTTCAAGGATCTGGCTCCGGTAAGGAGAATGGCCTTTATTTTGTCAATTTTTAATAGAAGTTTAAGCTTCCTGTATAAAATCAAGAGTTCATCTATTAAAAACTGTATCGCTGTAATAGTGTTATGTATTTTTCATCTTCTTGTAGAACAAAGAGGTCATCAGTATACTGAGGTATGGCCGTGTTGTTATCAGCCAGACTGTGGAGTTTGGTTGTGTAGATGTTGGACAAAAAATGGCTGAGGACATCTCCCTGGAGTATACCATTCGTGATATCAGTACTGAACTTATTCAAGAACAGAAAATTCTGTTACTGTATGAACTAAGGATTTGATTGATGTAAGCTTTCAAGAAACCGCGATCATCCATGATTGATGTTATAGTGGAAAGGTCAATTCTCTCGTAGACATTTGAGATATCAATGATTACCGCAACTTTGTATTTAAGAATCGCTTGTTTTTTAGATTGAGGCTAGGGTATTGAGGTAGTCCGTGGTAGATCTATTGCTTGTAGGTGAAAAACCGTGATCCGCTAGGATGTTACGTTCTTTTGTCGTTACGTATAGTTTATGATTGATAAGTCTTTTAACGATTTTGAGAGAACTGCTAAGCAAAGAGATTGGTCTAAAGCTACTACTACGTCGGCCAGATCTTCGTCTAGCTTCAGTATTGGGACAATTCTGATATATCCCTCTGTGCAGGTATATTCCTTTGCTGCTTTATTAGTTGCCTATAGAAGATTTTCCGGATGATGGGCACGGAAGAGCTTCCTTATTGTGTGTTTCTGGACAGGATGACTTACTGATGTTACTAACTATCTGATGAAATCGTCTTCTTTGAAAGTGTAATCATTCCTAAGTGTTTAACAGTACAACATGATGGCCAACATTTTTTATAGCTTGACATATGTATAAACTCAAGGATAGGTCTTCATTGCAGATACAACCAGTACCTGGTTTGTTGCCACTGCTAATAGAGTTGATAAAATTTTAGAACTTGCACACATTTCCTTCTAAGTCAGCCTGCGTGAATCATGCTTTCCTCTTGACAATATTGTCTTACTTTTTCCAGTTCAACTTTACTTTATTTAGCTTGGACCAGTTCAAGAGAATGCTGTGCTATTTGAATCTCTTCAGGGCCTTATTTTTCCCTCCAAATCTTCACTAATTCTCTGCTCAATCAGAATTTGTTATTGAATCCGTAATTTTTATCATTTGTCTTAACTGCTCTTAAATCTTGAAGCTATGAAAGAATTTTTTGAAATTTACCCATAAATTCCGTTTGCACGATGTCATCAAAAAGCTTCAGCATACAGACTTTTGGGGTTTGATCATGACGAATTTCGATGTGCCATTATAGCTACCTTCAAAATACGATGCTAATTTTCTATCATTCTATTAGCCTGAGGCTGATTGGCGGTAGTGAAATTCCGTTTGAAACCTAGTATTTCACAAGTTCATTGAACAATTATGACTCGAACTGTCTACCTTGGTCGGCCACTTTGAACTCGGAAACGTACAATCCAAACAGTAACGTCCACATACATATCAGTGCTGGAAAATCGGATCAACATAGCCCACCGATGAGAGAAACTATTGATGACATCGAAACCATGAGGAAAACAGTAAGAGATGCGGTGACAGAAGCAGCCAAGGATGTTTTGGGGCACCAGGCAAAGAAAAGTACGAACGACTGGTACGACGAAGAATGCAAGGAGGTGATTAAAAAAAAGGAACCAGGCGCACGAAGAAAACATCCAGCGACCAACTCGGGCCAAAGAGGAACAGTATAAAAGCCTTCGACGTCAAGCTAAAAAGATGTACCCAAGAAAGAAATGACAGACAATCAACACGAAGATCCAACAGATAAACAAAAACATGACTACATGAAGTCAGATCGGCATATACCTCTATCAAACAACTAAGAGACGGCTTCAATCCCCAGATAAGTCTTGCAAAAGTGTACAAAGAGCAATCATAGGCGACCCAGTTGATATTAAAAACAGATGGCTGCAATATTTCCAGAAACTATTCACAGCATCTCCAGCAACGTCTGAAGCTTTAAACTTAGCAGGGCAAGGGGTCTCAGTCTCGCCACCAACCAGAGACGAAGTACAGGGAGCAGAACTACTCCAGAGCAGGGGTCTCCATATAAATAACCTTTTGGATCGGCTAATATGCAGAATATCGTTAGAAGAGCACTGACCAGAGGATTGACGAAAAAGTCCAATACACAAATAAGGGGGACAAATTAAGGTGTGAAAATTATAGAGGCATTGCTCTGCTGTGCATGTCTTATAAAGTGCTCTGCAAAATCAAAGAAAAAAAATATAGCCACTCTATAAACGTATTAAAGGATAGTATCAGGGAGGCTTTTGAAGTGAAGTGTATCTACAATAGACCAAATATTCTCAGTAAAGCAGGTGCTCGAAAAGTACTGAGAATTTAACATCGATCTGCACCAACCCTTTGTAGACTTCAAGCAAGCACACGACAGTGTCGAAAAAAATGCGCTGTACAAAATAATGCTTGAGTTTGGCAACAAAACTAATCCTCATGGTCAACGTCACAGTGCTAAACACAGGTCAAGGTAAACGGTAAATAAACGAACAGCTTTATAATAGAATCACAATCAAGGGGATAGACTAACCCCAATGCTCTTTAATATTGCGCTGAAACACGTCATAGGGAAGGCATCAACTGAAACCTTGGGTATATTAATGGCAAGTCCACACAACTGGTAGCATATGCTGATGACGTCAATATTATGGCATGTTCAGTTTTAGATGCCAAAGGAGCAGACCAAATTGGCCAACAAGTTAATGAAACATGACTCTAATGAGGAAGAAAACTCCAATTCCACAAAGTCTGACCATAAGCGGCTATAACCTTGAAAGTGGAGATAATTTTGCGTATCTAGAAGCCAACACGAATAGAAGAGGCACCGTAAAGGACGAGATTGGACATCGCATAAACGCCGCAAATAAGGCATATTGCTCCGTACTTCCTAGAGTTGTGCACAGGCAAAATAAGCTCCGCACTTACAAAAACATTAGTCAAGCCCGTGCTGCTATATGGAAGTGAAACATGGATCCTGACGAGCGAATCCTAAAAGGCGGTGGACGTATTTGAACGCAAAGTGGTTCGAAAAATTTACGTCCCAGTGAAACAAGGAGCAGAGTAGAGACTTCGTTACAACGATAAGTTGTGTGAACTATTTGACAATTCACCTGTTTTCTCTTGCGTAAAGCTACGTAAATTGCAATAGACGGGCATGTAGAAAGAATAGAAGAAAACAGGCTACCCAAAAGAACATTGACGGGTACAGCACAAGGTTGACGTCCAGCTTTATGACCAAAGACTCAATGGGACACAATGGAAGCTGACAGCTAATCCTTGATGGTTGCGATTAAACGAAAATTGTAAGTTAGTCCAATAATTGCTTTGTTAGTGATATAGACCAAAAGTTCAAAATAATTCAAAAAATCTGCACTGACAATAGGATGCGAAATGTCTGCGATGGTAAAATGCCACATAAATTTCCTTCTTAGGCCTAGATCCAAATTTAGTAGCATTCTGCCGAATGTATCAATGGACAATGCATAGTCCATGATCTTCTTTTTGTTTGTAGCACTACAGCCCCTCTCGGGCCTTCAATTCCTGCAAATAGCGCCTCCAACTGTCTCAGTCCATTGACCACATCCTCCAATTTCCGAATCCGAGCAGCAATGAACTTTCTTCGTCAACCGAGTCAGACCAGTGTTTCCTTAGTTTCCCCACTAGTCTCCGGCCTTCATTTTGCATTCTTAAGTTAATTTTTCCCGACTGCGTCATGAGCTTTGTTTTATTTTCATTAATTTGTAGCCCTACTAGTTTTGCTTCACTGTCAAATTCCAGGGAGAGTTCTTCAGCAGTTGTCAATGATCGTGACAAAATGTTGATGTCTTCCGCACAGGCTACTACTTGGATTGACTTGTATAGTAATGCACCTTGTAAATCGACAGATAGCTTCATTATGACGTAGTCGAGAGCCAAAGTAGCAATGGGGCCAGCCCATCTCGCTGCTTCAGTCCGATATTTGCGTCAAAGGCACCGGTGAGTTGGTTATTCATGTGGACTTTGGCTGGGATGCCAAAGCAAAGCATTGTTTCGTCGTATGCTTGCTTAAAGTCAACGAAAATTTAGTGCACGTCTATGTTGAACTCCCAGCATTTTTCAAGTACTGACTGTGAACAATTGGTCTATTGTCAACCTCCTTGCTCTAAGTTTGGACTTTTGCTAAATCTATTTAAATTATTAAATGCCCGTTATAGTTCAGCAACTTCGAGTGTCAGCTCTGAAACTTGTTCCTGCAATATTGACTCTTCATTTGCTTTAGCTGTAAGAGAAATAGGACTGACTTGCCTGACACTTAGGATATTTTGGCTGCGCATGCAGCTAGATCTGTTAGAGAACTTAAAGAGTTGCATGCGAAAATTGCCTGCATATTTTCTGCCAATCTCTGCAACCATTAAGTTCTGAGCAAATCGATGCCGATTTTTGCTCCTCCAAGTTGCCACATCTCCCTAAGCAACTGCGATGGTAAACGATCCCCCAAAGTGAGGTTTGTTGGCATTTAGCTAAGTTTTGAATTCTTACTTGCAAATAAACTTGAGATTAACGCTTCTTTTAACGCTGTATAGGGTTTGATGCTTGCTGAATTACTAACTAGCTCCAAAACGGTACAAATCTCCTCTGCATCTAGAGCTACAAATATATGATAGATTTTTGTATGCTGTATGGTGATTCCTGCCATACCGAACTGCGCTTTGGTTCTCTTCAAACATATGTCAGGAAATTCTTTTCAAAAAGGAGGTAGCTTTACTAAAACTACTGCTATACTAGAAGTAGCATCTAAAAAATTCTCATTATTCGAAGTCATTGTAGATAACAATAAAATTCGAGTCTTAAACCGATAAAAAAATAAATAAAAGATCAAATCGAGTGAATGCAAATTCATTTTAAAAATTTATTGAGGCCTTGAGGGTTTGAGCTGCCTTCTAGCGGGTATTTCCCCCTTATCCTAGTGCACACTCCCCCTCTGCGGCGGGCTAACCTAGCTCATAAAAATCAATGGTCACCAAAAAATAACCTTTACAACTTCCTTTTGAATTCTAATTGAATTTTAAATTAAATCAAATAATATTAAATTAAATCAGATATTTTAAATTAGGTCAGATATATATTTTAAATTGAATACTCGTATATGGCGATATATATATATATATATATATATATATATATATATATATATATATATATATATATATATATATATATATATATATATATATATATAGTATATGTATACATAAATAAAATTTGATAATTGAATCCATTGTCATCAATGAAGCGTCCACCAATTATTGGGACTCCGCAATTGTTACCTCAAAATCCAAATCTAGCAAATCTAGTGCTAGTGGAAACTGGAGAGAATGAAGAAATTAAGACGGAGGTAATTGCAGCGAGTATTGAGTGAGTAGTTTTAGTATTGGTATATTTTGTAGATGGCAAATGAACAGTTACTGGGAATTTCGTCGTTGATACTGATGATCTGTCTGAACCAAGTTGACAAGAAGTCGCTCAAAAATATACGCTGTGAGAAATCCAATGACTACTTGCTATCTGCGACCAATTCACTGTTCACTTTGTCACGCGGTACTGGGCTCAGTTTGCACTTTTTACTATTGGCTGTTGGTTTTGTTGTTGACGATGCAGTCAGTCTCTCCGACGATTACTGCTCTGTGTGGTATCCAAATTTTGACACTCGATATAACTTTTAACTTTGAGCACTTGGAATTGTTGTCCAAATGCGTCAAGCTTAATCAATTGTCTGGTCACCAGTTATAGGTTTGTTATCAAGAATCATCTGAGGCCTGACCACATTCACTTTAAAACCTGTATATCAATTGACCCAATATCTATAATTTAATACAAACGACTTCCTTTACTTGCTGATATTTAAAGGCTGACTTAAAAATAATTTTTCGCTGATATTAAAATAAATCTGGTCACTCTTTTATTAAAAATTAATGTTGCTTTTCAAAATTGTTTAATGTTTCGATTGAGGATTTTACTTCCTGAAATGTATTTTAATATGAATTTATATAAAGGCTGAGCAGCAACATTAGATTCCTTTGCCGAAGAGATTTTGAGCTTCAGCCTACATTACTTCAACTTTGTGATCCCTGTGTGGACCATTTTCTTATTCTTCTTCTTCTTAGCAGTACAGCCCCTCTTGGGCCTTCGCTTCCTGCAAAAAGCGCCTCCAACTGTCTCGTGCCATTGACCGCGTCCTCCAATTTCAAAATCCGAGCAGTAATGAACTGTCTTCATCGACCGAGTCAGACCAGCGTTTCCTCGGTTTCCCCACTGGTCTCCGGCCTTCAGCTCTCCCAACGAATACCTTTTTGGGCATCCATTGTTCGTCCATACGATTCATGTGGCCTGCCCATTGCAGCTTCCGCAGCCTTACATTCCTTGAGACCTCCGGTTCGTCAAAAATTTCATACAACTCCTAGTTGTATCGAATTCGCCATTGGTCCCCGTCTAGCTTCGCTCCGATTATTCACCTTAGGACCCGTCGCTCAAAGGCGTTCAATATATTTACGGTCTTGGGTTAGGGTCCATGTTTCACACCCATAGCATAACACAGGTCTTATCACAGATTTGTATACTTGGAGCTTTGTTTTCCTCTGTATGCAGCTGGTCTTCAAGCTTGTCAAGACTGAATAAAATTTGTTATTTGCGAGCTGTATTCTTCGGCGTATTTCGCCTCTTTCATAACCGGTCCTCGTTAATTGGCACCTAAATACACAAATTTGGCAACATTTTCGATACTGTATTCGCCAAGTGTGATATTTTGCGTATTTTCTTATTGGTCTTGTAGAATTTCGTCGGTATTGAAACGTGCTTAGATCAAGTTGCGTGAAGTTGTTTGATATTTCTGTCATATATTATGTTTCAAATCTGGCAAAAAAGACAAATTTATGTTGTCGAGTGTCAAACTTTCAAACAAATCTGACAAATGTTTCAAAACCTTATCAAGGAATTAATAATCGAAATGATTTTATCGTTATCGGTATTAAATACTGTTACCTCTGTTTCGACTCATTTCTTAGCAGTATGAATTTGATACCAACAATACACCCTGTCTAGCTCTTATCAGGTAAAAAAGCAACTCAAGCATATACGAGTATAATATAATGCAACAGGTCCTTATTCCAGCATATTGTTATCAGACTTTCTATGGTTTCAGCTATATAGTACTTGTTTCTATTGAAGTGAAATCAATTTCACCTAAGTATTGTCAATTTTGTCAACTTTATACATACACACAAATACTTGCACGTGTACGTAAATTTTGGGAAAAGGACGCGTGCAAGTGAATAAGATAACTGTATGCTACAATCGCATTGAATATTGTGGTGCTTCAGCAAATGGGAAAATAATGGAATCGTGAATTTGTGTTGGTTTCGGTCGGATTGAATAATTGGATTTCTCACCCTCAGGGCATAATCGAATCGAATGTTCAAGTACTGTTCGCAGATAGCTGGATTCAAATGATGGCAATGACAGCATTCAACAGGTTAAATTGGACGACTACAAGCATGTCATACTCGTATCGAAAGTTGACTTGGTTTTGACTGAAAAATTCAGTTCACCATATCAACAATAAGGAGAAAAGGAATTTATTCGACTGACATATATGTATGTTAAGTAATGAAAAAAATGAAATTGCATCAGACTTTTCTCGAACGTATGATGACGACATTTTATCTGATTTCAGAAAAACTGATTATAATAGCATTAAATCTTATCTTGTCACTACTAATTGGAACTATCTGTCAAGTTTAGATTTAGAAGAAGCTGCCTCTTCATTCCATGCTCCTCAAACAAAGAAAAGATCCAAAGCTTCCTAGCCTTGGCTTGACCGCAACTTTTGACATCAGCGCAATCTAAAGGATAAGCTCCATAATTTAATGGGGGATAATAACTTTAATACAACCCTCAAGAGTAGATATGATGAGTTGAGGTTATGCAAAGCATAAGATCATTACATCAATTGAACCGGGGAAAATATTGTTCGTTATTCTAAAGAATTTTTCAATTTTGTAAAAACCAAGAAGAAAGCTACTGGATTTCCAACATCAATGTATTACGGTGAAAAATATTGAGCTAGCCCTCAAATAATATGCGACCTTTTTGCCTAGAGTTTTTCCGCCTGGGCATCACTTCTTCCAGTAAACCTGATTGCCATTCAATGACAACACCGTTTATTGATGAAATGAGTTTGTCGAGAGAAGATATCGTAAACGCTAACTAAGAACTAGATATTAACAGGCGACATGAACCTGATTTTCTTCCTCCAAGATTTCTTGTTGAATGTATAAATCAAATCAATACCCCTCTACTTATTCTTTTCA
The DNA here is from genome assembly GCA_963969285.1 of Odontomyia ornata. Classification (NCBI taxonomy): domain Eukaryota; kingdom Metazoa; phylum Arthropoda; class Insecta; order Diptera; family Stratiomyidae; genus Odontomyia; species Odontomyia ornata. Next base: position 114,616,625 of record OZ017738.1, read on the forward strand.
GCACGTCTTTACCACAAGGGGCTTTTCCATATTTCTGGAAGTTTTCTCATTTGACTCCAATTTTCAAAAGTGGCAATAAGAGACGTATCACAAACTATAGAAGCATCGCCATACTTTCAGCTATTCTGAAGTTATCTGAAAAAATTATTTGTCAAAAGCTTACCACATTAGTTGAAACACAATTAAATGAGCAACAACATAGTTTTCGCAAAGGTCGATCAACTTCCACAAATCCAATGCTTCTTGCCTCAACGATTCTCAGCGAAATGTAAAAACGTAACCAGATTGACGCCGTTTATAAGGACTTCACCAAAGCTTTTGAACGAGTCGATCATAGAATTTTGATCTCCAATCTTCAGAAGTTCGGCATCTCCGGGTCCTCACTGTGTTAGATAGCATTATACTTAAATAATCAAACACAGTTTGTAAAATTTCAGGGCACTCTCTCAAGAGAAATGATTGCCTCTTCCGGAGTGCTAGAAGATAGCCATCTGTGCCCCGTTTTATTTACCATCTTTATTTCTGACCTGTCCGAAATTTTAAATGACATTCCTCATCTTCTGTATACCGACGACCGTCAATTCCGATTCCGAATATATTATCAGCAAACCAAAATAAATTCATTGATGAGATGGTGTAATGCTAACAGACTTCATCTAAATGTTGGAAAGTGTTATGTTATAAGCTTCTCGAAAAGGGTTCAGTATTCAGGCAAACTTATAACCTGAACGGCTCCCCACTTCAAAAAGTTGACCAGATCTCAAGCTTTGGCGTTCTTTTGGACAGAGAGTTGCATTCCACATCTCTATTCAATACAATGCTTGCTCGGGTATGTCAGCAGCTCGGTTTGATAAAATGTTGTGTGAAAGAATTCACAAACCTATGGGGCACCACGACTCTATTCACCTCATTTGTACACTTATGCCTTGGATATGGTACACTTTTGTACACTTATGCCTTGGATATGGTTGCATTATTTGGAATTCATGCCTTCAGACTCACAGCATCCGCATGAAATCCATCCAGAAACAATTTATTCTTTTTGCCTTACGTGATCCAAGAGACTTTGCGAACTTGCCATCTTACAAGCTAAAACTTAATATGTTGTATTTTTCCTCGCTTTCATCCCCAAGAACTACTCGTACCTTAATCTCTTGTTTTTTTTTTTTTGATGTAATCAAAAAGATACTAAATATCGCATCACTATCTAGCAAATTCATGTTCAAAGAAACTATTAAACTAACTAGAAACACGCGTTTGCTTCATGAAGAGCAACACAAAACCATCTATAAAGACAGCGAGCAAATTTTTAGGTGTTGCAAGTTTTACAATTCTATGAGTGAACATTACTCTCCTTCTATCTCAAAGCTAAGCTTCAAAAAAATATAACTGACGCATTAAAGCAAGTTGTTATTGATAAACATACTATACATCTGCTTTTATAGTTTGTTTAGATATAACTATGTTTTTTGTGATTGCCGTCTTTGGATAAGTAAATAAATAACTTAATTCATTAACAATTAAAACGAAATTAATGCTTGACTTCAAGTCAACCAAAGATGTTCTGAGTTTTTGTCACCCTTAGGCTGTTGGCTGTACTTTTCACTTTGATTATATCGATTCATCCGGGGTTTCGAGCCAAACTACATGAAAGGGAGAGCATCCTCATTACATTTAGGAAGTCATTTGATTGAAAAAAACTTTAAAAATCTTATATGTAAAGGAGAACATTGTAAGCACAAGATTCAGCTAGGTGTAGCTTCGTTTTCAGGCAAAAATGATCACAGCAGGCATTCATAACTAAGATATATGTCATAATCTATGGTGCGAGAGATCAGCCAGCATCATTCAACAGGACACTCTGATCGAATCCCAAACTTTCCTGAACAATGAAATCGGATCAAATGCGTGTGACGCCACAATTTGAAAAGCAACAAAGTGAATGCGGTTAATGCTGCCGGAACCCGGAATGAAAGAATGCGCATGTGACGCAAGACATCATTCGTCAGAACCAAAGACATATAAATAAATGGACGAGCAACGAGAATCTATGTACTCGTCCATGTAGGAAGCAAATTTACCACATAAATAAGTTATAAATAACTTACGCTCTCGAAACTATATGATTCCCTCTGCTTTTCCTTCTCCTTTGTTTCCAGACAGGTTTTTCTTTCCTCCCTTCAGAAGAATCACTTCCTCCACTGACACCCGCGCACACCAACAAAATTTCATTTCAGGTGCACATGATCTCGCCTTCGTTTTCATTCGTAAAACAGTTTGAGTACAACACAACAAACGACTCTTACAGAAAACTCGAACGTCAAAGCAAAAGAAAGTCATAGAGGCGAGAAAACTCATGTGTCAAAGCCGATGGAAAATTCGTGAGTTTTTAATAAAAACAATGAACTAAAGTGCCGATTTCGTACACGCGATCTTCAAAATTAAAGGCTTTTTAAACGTGAACGTCTTTCAAGTGAATTAAGTTCAAAAAAAAGCATATCACTTCAGACCCCAACTTCACACAACTTTAGCGAGTTTTGCTAATTTCTTCGGCTTTCTTGGCCGGTTGCGAATCCAGTACTCTTTATATCGATGGTCAGAACATTGCAGACCTGAGAGCCAAGCATTTGCGAGTACAGAAATGCGTGGTAGAGAAAACGCTGGATTAGTCTACTGATTTGAAGTCAATGACCAACAATTTGCAGACATAAAAAGTCAGTTCTCGCAAGCACAATCCACATAAATCAATTGAAAGGTATAAATCTGACTTGCTGGTATGGGGGCAACCAAACTAATCAAGATACATTATCAAAACAAACCAATGATTGTTTTGGAAGATGACAACTTCCCTACTGAAATTTGATAAATTCACCTCTTCTCCTCAGACAGATGATAATGCAGGTGAAAACATCGTTGAAGTAGAAAACTAATTGAAGCGCCCGGAAAATTAGTATACATTTGAGGGAAGAAGAAAAATGGTTAAGCGAAATGAATGAAGAAGAAGAAGAAGCCACTAGGCAGAGGGAATGTAAGTTGGAAATTTTGGCACATTATTGGTTACTTAATAGGTAGATGCGGCACAGATAAAGAAGAACGTCGGGTGGGTAAAAGCTCAGTGGCAGAAACCTAGTATCTTCGTGGAAGGCGAAAACGATTTAACCGGCATCTATTGCGAAAGGGCTCTTAAGTGTCGGAGTTAGCTCAGGCAAGACGGTAAAATTTGGCATTCACATGAGGAATGTTTTTTTAATTTATCTTCTCTGTTTTTTTCTTCAAATCGCTACAGCCCCTCTCGGGCCATCGCTTGATGCAACAAACGCCTCTCGGTCCATTGACCGCGTCCTCTGAATTTGAACAGTGATGAACTACCTTCGTCAACCGAGTTAGACCAACGTTTCCTGGGTTTCTCCACTGGTCTCCGCCTTTCACTTCTTCCAACGAGTCCCTTTTTGGGTATCCATTGTTCGGCCATATAATTCCCGTGGCCAGCCCATTTCAGCATCTGCAGTTTTGCAATCATTGAGACAAAAAATTTAAACACTTCATACAGTCATGGTTGCATCGAATTCGTCATTAGTCCCCGTCTAGCTTCACTCCGGTTATTCAACTCAGACCTGGTCTTTCCAAGACGTAAAACATGTTTTCAGATGGTTGAATTAGGGTCCATATTCCTTATCACAGAATTGTATAGTTGAAACTTACTTTTCCTATGTATGCAGCTAATTTTCAACATTGTAAAAGCTCGATACAAATTTATCTGTGAGCTGTAGTCTTTGGCGTATTTCGTCTTTTTTATCACCGGTTCTCGTTATCTTGGCGACTATATATAAATTTGCTTATATTTTCCATATTATATTCCCCAAGTGTAATATTTTTAATATTTGAGGGGGAGGTTTTCTCATTGATTTGTAGCCCTTCAAGTTTTGCCTCGCTGTCGAGTTTCAAGAAAAGTTCTGGTTGTTAACGACCGTGACAAAATGTTGATGTCGTCCCAACATGTTACCACTAGGCCCGAATGAGGCAAGCCTTTCTCCCTGCCTTAATCCGATATTTGTGTCATAGGCATCGGTGAGTTTGTTATTGATATAGAGACTTGGGAGGTTGTCGACATCATTACCATTTTGCTAAGACGTACCAATTTCGCTGGGGTACCAAAGCAAAACATTATTTGGTACAGTACGTTACGATCGATTCTGTCATATGCTTGCTTGGTATCAACGAAAATTTAGTGGACGTCTATTCTGAACTAACAGCATTTCTTTAGCACCTACTTGCCTGCAAACAATTCTATCGTCAATCTACCCGATCTAAAGCCACCTTGGTACTCCCCAACAATATTGTTTAACATATTATCTGACTTTACTTTCTAAGATCTTTGAAAATATCTGGTGAGCCATACAAAGCAGTGATACGTCTCAATAGTTTTCGCACTGTCCATTGTTACCTTTTTTGTAGATAGTGAATATAATTCGTTCAGCATATGTTCTTGTTGCATTTGGCATATGTTCTTGTTGCATTTGGCATATATTTTTGTCGCCAAATGTACTGGTTGACTTTGTGAGAGTGTTCTGAACACTGTTGTCAACATATATATATAATGAGCTCCATTGGAGTCTCATCGAAGCCGGGTGGTTTTACTTTATTTATTTTGGGCTTTGATGGTGAAACAAACATCATTCAGAGTTAATGGGGCCAATGGAAGCTCTCCGAGAATATCTATAGAGTCAAAAATTCTGGAGGCTGTGCGGAGGATTTATGAGGTTCTTGTCATGTGATGCCCATCTTCCCTTAATTATGTTTTCATCATCATGACAGAATATGGTCTTGGACATACAACTCGCTTTAGGCTTGTCACTAGTTTATATACTTGGTTGCGTTGTTACTCACTAGACTTACATCAATACTTCTCAATTGGTCGTGATAGTAGTTTATTTTCTCAATTCTTACTATCTTATTTTCTGTTTTTAGGGTTTTGTACTAAAATACAAAACCCTATTGCAATCACGATCTGTGTCCGTCTGTCCGTCCGTCCGTCCGTCCGTCTGTATGTCACAGCACTTTTTCTCCGAAACTATAGAGGCTACAGCCATGAAACTTTGTAGAAAGGTCAGAAGTGGTGACCTCTTGAAATTTCAAGGGTGGAAAAATTTTTCAAAGGCGTTTAAGGGGGGTCTCCCCATATAGGGAGGTGACCCCTAAAAAAAAAATTTTCACCATTGGTAGTCGAGTAGGGTGTCGTTGGAAAGGTTTCAATGAGATCTTTTCCAAACAAGTTTTAAAATTGCCTTATAAGTACAGAGGGGGGCAGGGGAAGGGGAAATGTACGAACTTTTCGCGTACCCCCCCTCGCGATTGGACACCTTCCATCCGAAAAATCTGAAAAAAATCATGAATGTAGGCCTTCATGAGTACAACAACAACAAATACATGAGAAGTCGAAATTCACTCAACTTTGTTAGTAATAGTATGATATATCGATTTTGTGTTTTCTTGAATAAAATCCAAACGGTACCTTTAAACTCAATAAAATTTAGCAAAGAGATGGCTATATATAAGATTGATCTTTTCTGAAAGTTTCATAAAGATCGAATGGTATTTGCCGAAGTTATAGCGATTTGAATTTTCCTGTATTACTATGGAGCAATATGCCCTGTATTACTATGGAAACATATGGCTATGGAGCCATATGCGCTTTTTACCGACTTAGACACTACAGCTTTGCTAGAATTTGCATGAAAATTTCAGGAGTGATAGATATCATGAAGATGAGTACATACAATTGAAACAAATCGAAGAGGCAGGATAGAGCTCCTAGCTAAAGGGCTTTGTAACCATTTTAGGATTCGAAAAAACAGGCCATGAATCGATGATTACAGTACAGAAGAGTGGCCCCTGAAAAAAAATTTCATGAAAGGTAGCCGATATGAGTATCAACTGAAAGTTCTCTATGAGAGCTTTTCAAAACAGTTCTTAAACTGACAGTTTTTGCTTCAGTGGGGGAATAGGGGGGGAAACACATGAAAAATGTGTTTCCTTCTTCGCGAATGGACACCCGTTTTCTAAAAAATCTGAAAAAATTATCAAAGGAGATATTTATGGGTATAACTATAACAAATACCTCAGAAGTCAAAATTCGTTCAACTTTGTTAATAATAGTATGATCCTCGAATTTCACATTTTCTCCAATAAAATCGTCTTTGACATGTTTCATGATTTTATTCGTTGCTGGCTACTGCATTTTGTAAGTTGAGTACAAAACCCTTCTGACATGAGCATAGGTTTGTCTACCCAACTTGTTTTAATTATGTTCTCTCTTTGTCCTGGTTTTCCAACCTAAATATTTTTTATACACCCTCGACAGTGAGCTGGCTCATATCTAATCAGACGCATCGCTAAAAGCAAACAACAAGCTCTAGATGGAAGTGAAGCGGCTATTAAGACCGTAGTAGAGCACACAATCGGATATCAAGCCCGGTGCAAGAGAAATGATTGGTTCGATGATGAATGCCAGAATGCGTTAGACAAAAAAAAATCAGGCGTGAAAAGAATTCGTAGGTAGGAACACCAGGACGAAAAGAGAACACTTTAAAATTCTCAGAAGAGTAACGAATAGGATAATTAGAACTACGAAAAAAAAAATACTATGACGACCAATTGAGAATGATCGATGTAAGTCTAGCGAGCAACAGAAGCATTCAAAGCAGTGAAAAGCCTGAAACGTAGTTATCAGCCCAAATGCCACGCTCTCACGTGATGACATCGGCAATATCATCGCTGATGAAATCAAGATAAAGGAAAGATGGGCATTATGTTTCAAAAACGTCCTTAGTCCTCCGCACAGCTCCTGCACATAAGCGCCATAGACGCTGCGGAGCGATTCCATTGGCCTCACCAATGCTAGATAAAGTTTGTTTCACAATCAAAGCCATAAAGAATAATAAAGCGAGGGATATCGATAAGATTCCAGTGGATCTAATCAAATACGGTGGCAGCAGTGTTCATAAAACTATTCACAAAGTCATCCAGGTCAAGAACATATGCCGAAAGTGTAGAGCCAACCAATTTTTCCCATCCGCAAAAAAGGTGACAAGCTACAGTACGAAAATTATAGGAGCATATCCGTACTTTGTATGGTGTGCAAAATATTTGCAAAAATCTTGGGCAATAAAATCGGATCATACGCGAACATTAGTATTGGGGAGTATCAAGCTGGTTTAAGAGCAAGGAGATCGACAATAGACCAATTGTTCACAGTCAAGCAGGTACTTGAAAAATGCTGGGGGTTCAATATAGACGTGCACCAACTTTACGTTACTTTTAAGCAAGCATACGACAGTATTGATCGCAACAAATTTTACCAGATAATGCTTTGCTTTGGTATCTCAGCCAAGTTGGTCCGTCTTACCAAAATGACAATGACGTCGACGACCTCCCAAGTCCGCATCAATAATCAACTCACTGATGCCTTTGACACAAATATCGGACTAAAGCGCTGAGATAGGCTGGCCCCATTGCTACTCAATTTGGCTTTGGAGTACATCATAAGGAAGCTACTTATTGATAAATGAAGTATATTACTATACAAGTCAAGCCAAGTAGTATGTGGGAGACTTCAACATTTTTCCACGGTCATTAACAACCACCAAAAAACTCTCTCTGAAACTCAACACCAAAGCAAAACTTGTAGGGCTACTCACCAATGAAAATAAAACAAAGCTCATCACGCTGTCGAGGAAAAATACCTCAAGTACACAAAATATCACACTTGACGAATGCAGGATCGAAAATGTGAGCGAATGTAATGAAAGAGATGTAATACTCCGAAGAAAACAGCTCGCAAATAAAATATTTTATTCTGTTTTGACGATCTTGAAGACCAGCTGCATACACAGGAAAACAAAGCTTCAAGTATACAAATCTGTGATAAGACCTGTGTTATGCTATGGGTGTGAAACATGGACCCTAACCCAAGCATCTGCAAATATATTGGATGCCTTAGACCGATGGGTCCTGAGGCGAATAATCGGGGCAAAATTAAATGGGGACGAATGGTGAATTCGATACCACTATGAGCTATAAGAAATTTTTTTGAGCCGGGAAAGGAAACGCTGGTCTAACTCGGTCGATGAAGACAGTTCATCGCCGCTCGGATTTCAAGATTGGAAGACGCGGTCAATGGATCGGAATAGTGGGAGGCGCTATTTGCAGGAAGCGAAGGCCAAGAGGGGCTATATTGCTACAAAGAAAAAGAAGAAATGGTTCTTTGTATTCATAGAATAGAAGGGAATAAGCTAAAGCTCCACGTGGTGTAGTGGTTAGACTACTTGCCCCGTGAGCCGAAGGATTCTGGTTCGAGTCCTGTTGGTGATAATAAGTTTTCTTTCGAGCGAATCTTTAAGCGCACTAAAAGCCCGTTTAATTATGATTTGTGCTAGTTTAAAATCAGAACGTATCGCAGCTATGTCAACGGCACACGGGCAAAGTTTGGTCCTGACCATATCACCTTCCTGAGTCCCAATACATTTGATCAAGCAAATGAGATACTCTAACTATTTCTAAGCGAAGCCCTGAAAGGGGCTGGTTTGCTAAAGCAAAAATAAAGCCCAAGCTTATTATTAATATTTTGTTAATTAAAGGAATACAAATTATTATATGAACTTTAAGTTATTCAGAGTAGATAAAATCAGTATCTGGTATTTTCTGCCCATCAATGTTTGTTTCTATCAACGAATTTGTTAAATAAAAGATTGAAAATATATTAAAAGATTCATTCTTTCGTTTGTAGAAAGGTAATATATTCAACAACACCATTAAAGGCAGGAATTTCTTCCAGGGTCAATTCTGAATGAAATTTCGACATTTAGCACAAAATTATAATGAATGAATATTTATTCAAGATTGAATAGAATTTAAAATTCGATTGGGCAAAATCACCTTCATAAAAAATTTATTGTCGCCTTTCTTTAATTGGACGATTGGATATAAATTTTCGTGATTTACCTAAGCGTCTAGAGTAATATAAATTTATACAATTTTTTGGCAATATTCCATAGTTTTTTCAACATGCACGCCATTCACTGATTTTTTGTGTAGCTTCACACAAGTCTTATTGTTGATTAAAAACAGGAGTGTGGGAAATATTTTTTAATTTAAAGCCATCCATGAATAAAAAAAACGTCACAGTACTGATAAAAACTACATCACTTTCAACATATGAAAAATACGGTTGTATGTATTAGAATAAAGTAATTAGATGTTGTTTGTTTTCGTAATACATGGTTGTCCAATAAGAGGTGTTATTTTGATATTAAAAGAAAATGAAATTTTTTAATATAAATGATCGAATGTTGTTTTCATTATAAAGAGGAAGGTATGCCGTTAATAGTAAAAAATAACATCACGTAAATGACTACCACGACCACGCTTACAGGACCATATCCTTTTCATGAAATTTCCCATAACCAAATCGCAAAGTGGCTGCCTTATGCCCTCGATAGCCTCACAAATTCCATCTTTGAGCTCTTGAACCGACGCTGGGCTATTTGCGTAGACCTTCTCTGTCACGTGGCTCCAAAGGAAGAAGTTGCAAGGTGTTAAATCACAAGATTTCGGTGGCCAATTGTGATCACCGCTTCCAGAGATAACACGGTCCAGAAACTTTTCCCGTAAAAGATCAATGGTTTCGTTGCTTGTGTGGCACGTAGCGCCGTTTTGTTGAAAGTAAACGTTGTCCAGATCAATACCATTCAATTTCGGCCATAAAAAATCATTAATCATCTCTCGATAGCGCAATCCATTCACCTTAATTGTGGCCCCAGCGTCATTTTCGAAAAAGTAAGGTCCAATGACTCCGCCGGACCATAAGCCGCACCAAACAGAGAGGCTTTTCAACAATAACTCTTGGGTTATCCGATCCCCAGGTGCGACAATTTTGCTTGTTGACGAAGCCACCGAGGTGGAAATGGGCCTCATCATTCAAGACGAATTTTCGATGGGGTTCCGGATCATTTTCATGCAATTCAAGGACCCGATTAGCAAATACACGACGTTGTTGATGATCGAACGGCTTGAGTTCTTGTGTTAAAGTTGTTAACTGAATTTCGTAAGCCTTAAGAACCAAATCTTTATGCAAAATACGGTGTAATGACGTTTATGGAATGTCTAATTACAAAGAACGACGAGGAATGGACAAACCTGGGGTTTCTTCAACACTTTCGGCCATAGCAACAATATTCTCGCGTGTTCTTGAGCTACGAGCACGGATTTTATTCCTCACATCACTAAATTGTCCCAACAACTCGAATTTTTCCACGAATTTCTGTATTGCGATCCGACAAGGTGATTCACGATGACCGAAAAATGTTTGAGTTTTACGAACGTCTCTGCCAAATTTTCATCATTTTCATAGTGAATTTTAATGATTTCAATGCGTTGTTGAAGCGTGTATCGTTCCATTTTTATCAATGGCGTAGTTTCTAAGTGTTCAATGTCAAAAAATTGTCTGCTTCAAAAGTGACATCTACCGAAATAGCGGGCTGTTCAAAATAACACCTTGTAATAAACATAAGCAGTCGAGCAGTCGTTGGGCGCCATTGTAATGATTTTTCTAATATCCGAACGAGGAACCGACCTCTCATCGGTTCTAGACGTTAAGTCTGAGTCGTGCCAACGAATGGTATCAACCGGTCAAGCAATCCGTGCACCGTAATCCATTTCCGCGTTGGCTGCTTGGCGGCCAGCTAGATCGGAGAGGATCTAGGTTGCGGGTCTCAAAATGGATTACGCTCATTTACAATTTTTCAGCCACCATTAATCGCCCGTTTCAAACGCGTCGAAAACACAATCATACGGAGAAGAAACCTTTTTTACGTTACTCTGTATTTCTTCATTCATCCAGGCAAGTACAAAATCTAATTTCCATTTCGCATTCCCGAATTTTACCGACGCCGTACCGAAAAATATACTACGTTAACGTAAATCCGAAAAAACTACGCTAAGGAAAAACAAACCAACAAATGTACCGCGTACCGCACGCGCTTGTAATAAACATAAGCCCCGTGGTGATCAGAAGTGGCTGCTCCTGAAGAGATAACGTGGTCACCCCGTCGAAACTGCTTAGTTTGTTGTTTTACTAGTGTAAAGTAAACTACATCCGTCAAGCTTCCATCCTTTAGGCAGAGATGAGTGGTTCACTTCAGCCACTTCAACATCTTTAGGTTTGACATTCCCCTTGTAATGCAACGACCTTCTTCGGAGAAAGTAACGGTTGCTTTTTGTGTAATGTTTGCGTTTGTCTCAAGCCTCCGTGTCCGCTAACTTTAACTAGGCAAAAAAATATTGAATGACTGTAGAGTAGCTTAATTAACACCTAATAGAACATTTCTAAAGATAAAAAAATTGATCGGTACGTCTTGTAGAGTAGAGTACGCGTGATAAGTATTTTGTAGTGTAGCTTCGTGGCTCGACAAGAACCCGCCTCATATGATCCCGCAAATGCTAGTCGTCAAGCACGCGTACGCCATCGTTAAGCGAAGCTAATTAGCTAAGCTCGGTGTTATTTTAACTCGCTGACACTTGTGCCAGACCATCGGCACCCGTGTCCTACACGGACATTTCGTAATTCATTACAACCTCTTATTGGAGAACCCTTTACAATATATTCACGTGCTCATAAAAAAAGCAAAAATATCATGGTGTTTTCAATCTACAGTCCCTGGCCATATTATTATCACCTTTTTGCCATTTTAACTACACATCATGTTCATTATTAGACAGTTTTAGTTAAAGTATGAGAAAGCATATATTATACAATGAGCTTTATTCAAAAAGTAGTGATTTACATTAGATTAAAGCATTTATCTTAACGAAACACGATTTTGCGGCAAAATCAGTATTTTGTATGGCCACTTTAGCAGCCAACATGGCTGCTACAGAGGCATGCTGTCAATGCGATTCTCAACCTTTTTCCTGATCTCTACGTTATTTTTCCAGGTATCATTGAGTACACGAATCAGATCCTGCTAGGTTGTAGGAGCATGCTTAGAAACTTCACGTTTCATAAAGTCCCAAACATTCTCTATAGGATTCATGTCTGGAGAATTTCCAGGCCAGTCAAAAACGGTGACTTTTTTCTTCTCGAAGTACGTTGATATACGTTTAGAACGGTGGCACGGTGCATCATCGTGCATAAAAAAAGGTTTCGCGCGTTTTTGAACCATTTTTTCATCGTTGGAAGTAGCTATTTTTCCAACACTTTCTCGTATTGTTCTGAATTCATTCTACCTTCCACGATGTACAGGGGCCCTGGACCTTTCATACTTATTATAGACCATACCATAACCGAAGGAGGATATTTTATTGTTGGAAGAATACAATCTTTCTTGTATTTCTCATCCGATCAACGCCTAACAAACTAAGCGTTTTGGACCAATACTTGAAAAGTGGATTTATCTTACAAATTTACCTGTAAAATATTTAAAAAAACCGAGGATTGTCGCAAATTTTACTTAAATTTGGAATTTGTAATACAAATATATTGTAAAATTACTTTTTTTCAGTAATCCTTTGTGAAATTCTTATACTTTTGGGCCCATTTGTAACGTTTTGTAATCATAGCTGGTGTGAACCTAGGTTTGCATGCCGGTCTTCGGGAGACAAAACCTTCTTCAGCTAACCTTCGTCGTAGTTTTCTTTCAAGAACTTGTATTCCTACTTCAGTAATCTATTTTCCAAAAGATTCAAGGCCATTTTTCGATTTCGGATGTATATATCACGAATTTTTCTGTCTGTCCTCTCGGAAGTTATTCGAGGACGACCAGACGCACATTTGCGTTTGACCTTTAAATCTTTGCCAAGGTCAATCTTTTTTCATATGCTTCACTGAACTTCGCGAGACATTTAAAATTTTAGCTATTTCATACTGCCTCAGCTTTCAACATACCGGCAATTTGGCCAATTCTAATAGGAGACAAATCACGTCGTTTAACCCATTCTAAAAATTACATAATCATCACAAATCGCAAGAGTTTTACACTATTTTCATAAAAATTGGTCAACGCATCAATAAAGAACTTACTTCAGCAACGTTTGTGTATTTCACGCAATGGAAATAGGTATTTCACACAATAGAGCCTGCTGCACTGTATTTGACGTTTATTTATTTACTTTAAGTTTTTATTACAGATCTCCTGCCATCTAAGTTTGAACGTGGTAGCTGTATGAACAACATACCATACGTTTTAAACTAGATGTTTTTCCAACGAACGTTAACAGTCTTGCAATGAAACAACAAAAAATGCAGTGAAATATTCTTTTTTCAGCATGGGTCTAATAATATGGCCAGGGACTGTATAAGTCATATCGAGTATATATGCATAGCGAATTTCTTAATTGTTCTGTAAATTTTCTTCTTGAAATATTCTCCTCTAAATATTGATATGAACAAGTGCCTCCTTTCTAGTCAATTATAGACTTAAGTCAGAAACACATTTTGTATACTAATTGTCTCTCACCTTTATCGATACCCTTCTATTTCCATTATACCCTCATCAAGGGAATATCTTTCAGTTTCGCCTTTGGATTACAAATCCTTCGTAAGGCAAGTACTCCAGCATTTCACTGACAGTCCTAATCGATGGAAACCTAAATATTTTCGTAAAATATTACTTACACGGAACGCAAATGAAAGTAAATGAGGCATGGCATGCCATGAAGGGTGGTAAAATCCGAAACAAAAGGGTCATGTCGAAGGAAATTTGATTCCCTTTCGGAATCCCCTTGGAATTAATTCAAATAAAAGCACAGATTTCGTAAATAAACTTCAGTTATTGATTGTACAAGTCTGAAAGTGAAAAGGATGTTACGCTACCGTTGATTAGAAATCACTCGGCTAGGCTGGAATGTATATTGAATTTCATTAAGAGCTTTAAGAAGGGATTTCTTGGAAAATTGAAAATGATCACCTCGGTACTAAAATCAACAAGTATGTGATAGAGCAAAGTGTGCTAGTGTTAAACAAACACAATTATAATTGTGCTACAAGTGAAAATGTTACTGAAGGTATGAAGGAATAATTTTAGAACATGGATTGCATCAATATTGCTGTTTTAACATAAGTTTATTTGCATTACATGTGCGTGAAAAGCGGCTAAAAATGTGATATTATTTGCAAGGCACGTCAACAATGGAACCTGATCCCCCCGGTATCGTCAGTGAATGTTTCGCTATGTGCTTATTTCACACTCAGATAATATCACAATTAACGAATGGAAATTGCGTAGTAAAGTATTCTACATAACGAATATGAAATGAATACATTCGTTTATAATTAAACATTTTATACTCGCTTGTCCCTTAGTTTTTAACGCTTTGCTTTTCGACGTCTGGATTGCAAATAAATGGCGAAACAACAGGGAAGTAACGAACTTTCAACCCTGTGTGACTCTTGTGTTCACTGAGTATCCTTCCAGAAATGAAAGCTTTCAGTTTGCGTGCTTATCCTAAATGTGGTAATTTAGGAAAATGACGAGAGCAATCACAGTGGTCGCTGAGGAAAATTGAGTTCATTTATCACGGTTGTATAATTCAAAGTTACGCTACATTTATGACAGGAAAACTGCTGAGAACTTCATTGTAATAAGCTTAGGCTAATAGTTGTGGCATTAGTGACAATTCGGAGAAAATAGCATAATGGTTAAAATAATCTGAGAAGCTCATTAGGTAGCTTATTTTTTTAATCTGCATTGGATTAGGATTTGGCAGGAAATTATGGAAATAACTGAAAATTAATGTTCCGTTGGCTGAAACAAAGTAATATTTGAAAAAAATAAAGCAGCTCCTTTGGAATTACTTGACAAGTTTTGAAAAGATCCTAGTCGAAATAAAAGCTAGAGAGCTAATGAATGTCTAGTCAATTCAGTCTATTTTCTTCAGTCAACAATCACTGAAACTAGTCGTCATAAGCCAAATCACTCATTGAGCATTTTTATTGTTGATTCAAGACAATAACCATATTCTGTGAAAGGTATGAGACGCCAGATCATCTGCCATCTTTCATGGACCACTGTCTTGTAGAAACTTACGGTTTGATCTCGGAGAGGGATCTGGCAATCGGCACTATGGTAGCCCCAGCCGGAAGTTGACCAGTGTCAGAGTGACAGATCTCTATCCGGGAACTGCCGTGCGGTTTCTATTCCATTCTATCGACACGATATCGCAATTGTGTTATGAACTCCATTTTGGTATTGAAGAATGCACTGTTATCGTAATTTGTAAAAAGTAGTATTCAAGCAGGGATATAAGTGCTCATTGGCATAGTTCTATCTAGTTAGCTATGAAGATTAGCGTCGTAGTATGTGCAACAGCCGTGATGGAGTGCCAATGAATGCGTCAAGTAGGATCATTCGCATGCTTCCCTATCATATCCTCCGCCTCAGTCTCAGCGGCCGCTGCCACCGCCCTGACCGACGACAGCAGCGGATCCAACACCATTGCTCTAACCGTACTATGAAGCTTGCAGTCACAAAGACTAGTTCTCGATATTATCAATGGAGTTATTTATAGTCGATTTTCGAAAAGGAGCTGAGGATATTGTAAGGACGTCAGCCTGGCAATATGCAGCAGCAAGCAGAAGTTCAGGAGTAAAGACAGAAAGGGTAGTCAATTAATTTTTTCTTTTTTCAAGAAAAAAAAATTGGAAATGGTTTTTGTTAACAGTGATTTTGACTATAGAATACAGGCTATAGCTTGTTGAATAATGTTGCTTGAAGAAAAGAGAAGGCAAAGGGGAAGGGGGAGTAATAGGGAACAACTTAACTTTGAAGATGATTTCAATTCTGGAGCAAATCGATCAGTGCTGCTCGAAAGCATTTTTTGGCTCAACAGGGATGGAGACATGTTCATTAGGGTGGGCCGTCCAGAGGTGTTTTTCTACGATTGTTTTATTTTGATATTGTAATAGCTCCCGTAAGTCAAAGGTTTCTGGTTTGACTCTCGTTGGTAGCAACGAGGTTTAGTTCCAGTGATTCTTTGGACGAACTATACTCGTAAACCCGTTCATTTACGACACATTCTGACTTAAAATCAGACTTTATTGCAGCTGGGTGGACGGATACACAGCCAAAGCATGATACTGACCATATTACCTTGTAAAGCACCGACATATTCGATCATGATAATGAGATATCTCTAAGCAAAGGCCCGAAAGGGGCAAACAAAGTTGCGTTTTTGTCCTAGAAATGCAACCCAAAAAACTGATATTGAGACATATTCAAAAAAAGCTTACGAATAACCTACTTACAGTGAGAAAGGGTGACAAAGAACATACAATGGTGATCTTAAAAACAACAGGCTACGTACAAAAAGCAGTAGACTTCATTAACCCCAACGGATATAAACTGGTAAACAAAGACCCCACCAATAAGTTCCAAGCAGACTTACGTACTGCCATTATACAATCCCCACTAATTATACCTCCCAATACTAAGCGACGCCAAATAAACCCAAATCCATGCACACCACCCCTTAAAGCACAACCTAAGCTCCACAAACCCAATATTCCTATCTGTCCTGTCGTCAACTACCCCCCAGCTTCTGCATACAAATTAGCACGGTACTTGGCAACGATAATAGCTAATATCATGCAACTTGACGAAAAATACGCATTAAAGAACAGCCGCGATCTAGCAAACTCTACCACTTCTTGAAAACAGACTGAAACTTATCGACTTTTATCACTAGACATCACCAACCTCTATACGTCTATACCCGTCGATACAACACTGGCCATACTAAACGGAAAACTTTCATTCAACAACAGCCGACGACTCACCAATCAACTGCTCAATCTCATAAAGTCTATAATCAACGTTGCCAAGGACGGTCTGGGTATGGGACATCCAATGTCCTCCATAATGTCAGAAATATTCTTGCAATCTTTGGGAGAAGTCTTCATACCCAAAGTTGTCAAAAGATTCAATGTAATATTTTACAGACGATATGTGGATGACTGTTTCATCGTTATTGACTCAGAAAAAAATAAACAGGACGAACTACTCACCTATATGCATGAAATTCATCGGAATATAAATTTCACTATGGGAAAAGAAACAAACGGACAACTCAACTATATGGACCTAACTGTGACACGTGAAGAAACACAGTTTGATTACAAAATATACAGAAAACCAAACACAATTGATTATACCATACATGAAACATATAACCACCCCGCACAACATAAGCTAGCAAACTAGCAGCGTACAGATCAATGGTGCAGAGGCTTCACTCCATCCCCATGACTCCTACTAGCTACTCCAATGAACTAAACAACATTTACAGAATAGCTAATAATAACGGATACAAACAATGCGACATTGACAAACTTGTCACACAGTACAAACAAAAACAGGAACGCCAACCAGCTGAAACTCATAAGAACGACCAACTGTGGGTTTCGTTAACATACGTAGGCAAAGAGACATATAAACTATCAAACTTCCTTAGGAAATACAAATTGCAAACTGCATTCAAAACGAACAACAACATTGGAAACAAACTGAAACCAAAACTGAATGACACATCAATATTCAAAAAAGCGGCATATACAATCTGACATGCAAGGACTGCGACATGGTTTATATAGAAAGGACAACACGAAAACTAACGACAAGATACAAAGAGCACTTACGAGCTTTCTTACACAACAAGGCAGACTCCAATTATGCGATGCACCTACAATACCACGCACATGAGCCTGACGCTATGAAAAAATCTATGAAATTGCTACACAAATAAAGCAAAGGACTGAGACTTGACATCCTAGAAAGGCTTGAAATTTATAAGCATAGAAAGACTGGCGGTAACATTATCAACGAACAACTTGTTACCAATTCCGACTCAATTTTCTCAGTACTAGACCACAGCCTTATACGAAAATGGAAACAAGATGAAACAGAACAACCGGACATCCAACAAGCAAAGCAAGTTGGGTGGACAGACCTATGCTCATGTCAGAAGGGTTTTGTACTCTACTTACAAAATGCAGTAACCAGTAACGAATAAAACCAAGAAACATGTCATGTTCGAGGATCATACTATTATTAGCAAAGTTGAAAGAATTTTGACTTCTGAGGTATTTGTTATACGAGTAGTTATACCCATAAATATCTCCCTTGAAAATTTTTTCTGAGGTTTTAGATCACGGGTGTCCATTCGCGAGGGAGGAAACACATTTTTCATGTATTTCCCCCCCTGTACCCCCACTGAAGCAAAAACTGTCAGTTTGAGAACTGTTTTGAAAAGCTCTCATAGAGAACTTTCAGTTAATACTCATATCGGCTACCTTTCATGAAATTTTCTCAGGGTACTGTGATCATCGATTCATATGGCCTGTTTTTTTCTAATCTTAGAATGGTTACAAAGCACTTTTGCTAGGAGCTCTCTCCTGCCTCTTTGACTTGTTTCAATTGTATGTACTCATCTTCATGATACCTATCACTCCTGAAATTTTCATGCAAATCCTAGCAAAGCTGCAGTGTCTAGGTCAGCAAGAAAGCGCATATGGCTCCATAGCCATATGTTTCTATAGTTATACAGGGCATATTGTTCCATAGTAATACAGGAAAATTCAAATCGCTATAACTTCATTAAACACTTTACAATCTTTATGAAACTTTCAGAAAAGATCAATCTTATAAATATTTCTAAATTTTATTGAATTTAAGGGCACCGTTTGGATTTTATTCAAGAAAACATAAAATCAATAAATCATACTATTACTAACAAAGTTGAGTGAATTTCGACTTCTCATGTATTTGTTGTTGTTGTACTCATTAAGGCCTACATTCATGATTTTTTCAGATTTTTCGGATGGAAGGTGTCCAATCGCGAGGGGGGGTACGCGAAAAGTTCGTACATTTCCCCTTCCCCTGCCCCCCTTGGTACTCTTAAGTCAATTTTAAGACTTGTTTTGAAAAGATCTCATTAAGACTTTACCAAAGACACCCTACTCGACTACCAATGGTGAAAATTTTTTTTTGAGGGGTCACCTCCCTATATGGTGAGACCCCCTTAAACCCCTTTGAAAATTTTTTCCACCCTTGAACTTTCAAGAAGTCACCACTTCTGACCTTTTCACAAAGTTTCATGGCTGTACCCTCTATAGTTTCGGAGAAAAAGTGCTGTGACATACAGACGGACGGACAGACGGACACTGGTCGTGATTGCAATAGGGTTTTGTATTTTAGTACAAAACCCTAAAAAAGGAAAACTTAATACCCCTCTACCTGGCACAATTTAGTACTTGACGTAATTTACTACCTGACCTAATTATCCATCCGCTAATTACCCATCCGCTTAACCCATCCTACGACTGTATAAAGTCATTCCCCTCAACACTGAAGATGACTTGAAGTATTCGAAATGCGTCTGCTCACACAACCCCGACGGCTTTGAAAGAAAAAAAATAATTGGCCTGCGGATATCAAGTAACAAAATTGTTGAATACAAAAAAATTGAATTGATCAATATCTTCCTGCCCCTATCGCCCATTTTAAGGGACGAAACTTTAAATAATTCATGAACAGCTGTAAAGCAATTTCAAATATTTTTGCAGCCGATATTTATTATTTAGTTTATTAATGCTAAAATTTAAAACAATCGCCATTCCCAGAATCACCCCGAATCAAAAACCGCCACCCCCAACAAAAAAAACCCTCAAAGTTGAAGGTTTAAAAATCCATATATGTTACAATATTTTGATGGCAGAAAAAAACAAGACCATAGTTCAAGAAAAATTAACTGAAAATTGTATAGAAGAAGTATAGTTTAAGAACCAGGATCATCGTATATAGGCGATATTGTTCCTTCTACTGGTTCGGCAAAACATATATTTGAAAGTTGTTGTAATTTCCTATCGCAAAATAATTATAACTTAGAAGAAGTGGTTGTGATGGAACAGTAGTAAATACTGCAACAAAAAATGGAGTTTGTATGTGAGCTTCATGCAAATAATTTACCGTTAAGGCATTGTAGCATCACTAGCGCATTACGGTCAAACCTTCACATAGCTCTAAGTATAAACAACTTACAATAATTTCATTTTTGGCAGCATGTAAAAATAAAAGTATATCATAACACACAATTGCAAGTATGCTGGCAACACAATCACAAACAGTTAAAAATAACAGTTTCAGTTTTTCACTAGACAGATTCTCGTGCGGTTGTAATTATTTTGCGATAGTCGAATTTTTATTGTTAGTTTTTTAGATTAATGTGATATAAAGTAGGATAAATATTTCCAAGTGTTTCATTTACAAAATAACAATTTCGTATAGCCGTCGCGATACAGAAAAGTCAAATTGGTGACTCCGATCTGTGGACAAGTGTGGAACAAAGGACACGTGAAAAATTTTCCATCACGAAATCCTCAATCATCCGGTTTATTTTCCAACACAATTGGATATAGAAGACATTTGCATCAAGAATATTCCGGATATCAAGTAAAGCATTCATTATTTGTTCATTTCATTGCATTTTTCACAGTGCGTGAACACAACCAACACCGGATAACTTTTCATGCCATAGTAAATCCTATCCAGCTACATTTATTTAAACAATCAATTACACATTAGCAACAAATTCGACAAATATTACACCTGCAGCGCGTTATTTTCATATTTTACGAGATGGGAAAGTCAGTCGATGAGCTGGAGTACAAACAGCCAACAGCTAATCCAAGTCAAGGAACATCATACACCGGCGAAAATTCCACTGGCATATCACAAGTTTCTAAAATTAATTGCCAGAGATTTTCACAGATAATGTGGACATATGGTTCTGGCAAGTCGAATGCTTATTTCGCGCATGTGGCAGCGTATCGGATACCAAAATATATAACACAATCATTGGCCATTTACCGCCAAATGTCATTGTGAAATTGTCCGATCTTCGTACAAAGCCGCCAGAAACCGGAGCAATGTACGAAACACTAAGGCACGCATTGTACGCGAATACGCCAATAGTGAGCAATCGAAAATAACTAAACTATTAGAGGACATGCCGTTAGGAGATCGTAGGCCATCACAACTACTTGCTGAAATGCGCACAAAAGCCGTAGATACCCCTATCAATGAAGATCTGTTGCGTCAATTATGGGTGAGAAACTTACCCGAAACTATGCGCGTTATTTTGTCTACCGATGGCGGCATTGACTTAAATCAGCAAGCAGCTACAGCTGACCGTATACTCGACGCGATGAAAGGTGGATCTTTCTTGACTGGCCGACAAATCTATACAATCAGGATGCAGCAAAAAAATAGTGAAACATCGAATGTGGAACTTCAAGAGATACGAAAAAAAGTCGACAAGTTGTCGAATGACGTGAAACAAATTCTTCGTTCACGAAGTAAACAACCTTCTCGTAGCTCTACGCCTGCACGTTCTCCAAATGCAAAGCGAAATGATTCAAATTCTGGACGAAAACAATTTGACCTTTGCTGGTGGCATCACAAATTTGGATCAACCGCACGTAAATGCAAAGAACCATGCAAATTCAGCCAAACGTCATCAAAAAACGAATAAACCGAGCGTATCAGAAAGTCTGTGAGCTCGGCATAGCATCCAAGAGATTATTTATTCACGACAAGACATCGAATTATAAATTTCTTATTGACACCGAGGCTGATGTTTCAATCATTCCTGCCACAGAAACTCAAAAGCAACACATCAAGCCATTTCAAGCAAATTTATATGCAGCGAATGAAACGCCGACCAATCTTTATGGCAAAAAGACAATTAAACTCGATCTACATTTGCGTCGTCAGTTTGTACGGACATTCTCAGTGGCTGAAGTCGACAAGGCAATTATTGGTGTCGGTTTCCTGGCACATTATAACCTCACAGTCGATATAAACAATGCCAAACCCATTGATTAAACAACACAACTTCAAATCAGCTGTGTCATTTCAGAATTTCAAGCACTAACAGCCACAGTAATCAATCAATCAAATAGATACACACGACTTTTAAGAAACTTCAAGGGTATTTTGACAAATCCAGAAAATAAACCGATAGCATCAACATCGACATTTCAACACATTGTAACAAAAGGCCCACCAGTGAAACAAAAAGCAAGACGTTTATCGCCAAATCGTTACAAATGCGCCAAAGCATAAATCGATTACTTAGTGAAGAAAGGGATCTGTCGTCCATCGAAGAGTCCATGGGCTTCGCCATTACACATGGCCAAGAAAAAGACGACATGGCGACCATGCGGGGACTATCGGAAATTAAACTCAATAACAATTCCTGATAGTTATCCCATACCATATTTGCACGACTTCACAAATATACTGGCAGGCAAAACGATATTTTCAACGTTGGACTTAGAAATGCTTACCACCAAATACCGATAAATGCAGACGATGTACCCAAAACTGCCATAATTACCCCGTTTGGCTTATTTGAGTTCATGTTTATGACATTCGGGTTATGCAACGCCGCACAAACCTTCCAACGCCATATACATCAAGTGCTGCATGGTTTAGATTTCGTTTTTCCATATCAGGATGATATTTTGGTTGCATCGCCGAATGAAAAAGAACATGAAAAACATTTATGCCTCGTTTTTCAAAGACTACAAGATTTTGGCATGACAATCAATACCGAAAAATGCATTTTTGGTCAATCGCACATCAAATACCTTGGACATTTGATAACCAAAGATGGACTATTGTCACTACCTGAAAAAGTAGAAATAGTGAAACAATTTCAAAAACCTACAGTTGTCAAAGATCTACGGAAATTCATTGCAGTTGTGAATTTCTACCGTCGTTTTACACCAAATGCTGTTCAAACTCAAATAGTGTTGCAATCGTTAATTCAAGGCAACGTAAAAAACGACAAACGCATTGTTGAATGGACAAACGACACTGAAAAAGCATTTCAAGAATTCAAGGATAAACTGGCAAGTACAACTTTATTAGCTTATCCAATCGAAAACGCCAAATTGTTTCTAGCAGTGAATGCATCGGACAAGTGTATCGGTGGCGCATTACATCAACTGAACCAAAACGTAATCGAACCACTTGGGTTTTTTCCCAAAAAACTCACGAATGCCGAAACTAAATATAGTTCATACGACAGAGAACTACTTGCTAATTATCGTGGAATTAAATACTTCAAGTACATGCTGGAAGGAAAACCGTTCACTATTTTGACTGGTCACAAACCACTGTGCTATGCGTTCCATCAAAACAGCGAAAAGGCACCGCCACGTCAGCTTCGACATCTGTCAAGAATCAGCGAAGAACACCAGCAACAAATCGATTAAGAAAGTATTGCCGATGAACAAGAGAAAGACAAAAAAATTTTGCAAATCATCGAAGGTAATTCAAAATACTCGATAACGTTACAAAAATTGTCCAGTACTCAACAGCAAAAAACAATTGTACTGCCATGTGCATAACAACAACACACGTCCGTTTATTCCGTCGACAATGCGTAAAACAATTTTCGATTCCATTCACAACTTGGCTCACCCTGGGGTGAGATCAACGATCAAATTCATCGCCGAAAAAATCGTATGGCCGCAAATGAACAAGAACATTGCAACTTGGACAAAGCAATGCGTACCCTGCCAGCGTTCGAAAGTTACACGTCACAATCACACACCATTGCCCAAATATCAAATGCCCGAGACACGCTCCGAACACCTGAACATCGACACAGTCGGTCCGCTTCCGCCATCAAATGGCTATAGATTTCTATTAACGTGCATCGATCGATTCACCAGATGGCCAGAAGTCATACCACTCATCAATCATACTGCTGAAAACGTATCAAACGCATTAATCGAGCATTGGATATCCCGTTTTTGTGTGCCAGCCAGAATCACAACTGACCAAAGCAGAGAATTCCAATCCGAATTGTTCAGTCAACTAAACAAAACTTTGGGTGTGCAATATTTTTGCGCAACGGCCTACCACCCGCAGTCCAACGGATTGTTAGAACGCTTTCATAGAAAATTCAAAGCTGCACTCAAATGCAAGCGAAATCCAAATTGGTCAGCCGAATTACCAATGATAATGCTTGGCCTACATTGTGTTTATAAAGACGACATCAAGGCAACACCCGCAGAAATGGTCTACGGAAAAACACTTCGCCTTCCATCGGAATTCTTCGTTGAAAGCAGAACATCAAACACTGCTAATGATTTCATCAAAAATTTCAAAAACGTGATGAGCAAGATACGACTAACGCAAACTGCACATCATGGGAACGATGTGAAACATTTCATCCACAAAGATTTGGAGCATTCAACACACGTTTTCATCCGCAATGAAAGCGTTCACCCACCATTGCAACCTCCGTATGATGGTCCTTTTTTGGTGGTTAAAAGAAATCCGAAATTCTATAAAATAAACATCAATGGTCAAAAGAAAAACGTTTCAATCGATCGTCTCAAACCAGCCTTTTTGGAAACTTCTCAAACGATGCCAAGTAAATCTACAACAATCGACAATAACCTAACTAATGATACTCCAGCGTACACGACCAGGCCTGGCAGACAAGTCAAATTCCGTCTTTATCAGTAACACTATCATCAAGAAGGGGACTCGTGTAGCATCACTAGCGCATTACGGTCAAACTTTCTCGTAGCTCTAAGTATAAACAACTTACAATAATTTCATTTTTGCCAGCATGTTAAAAATAAAAGTATATGATAACACACAATTGCAAGTATGCTGGCAACACAATCACAAAAAGTAAAAATAACAGTTTCAGTTTTTCACTAGACAGATTCTCGTGCGGTTGTAATTATTTTGCTATAGTCGAATTCTTATTGTTGGTTTTTTGATTAATGTGAAATAAAGTAGGAAAAATATTTCCAAGTGTTTCATTTACAAAATAACAATTTCGTATAGCCGTCGCGATACGGAAAAGTTAAAGCATTAATTTCAGCATTTGGATGGTGATATTACAGAACATCGAGGCTATTCTGGACCCATTGAAAAATTATTTAAAAAATGTGTAAACCAGCCAATTATTTAGTTTGAACCAATTAGTTATCGTTCCAGATTTACACACAGACCAAAAGAACTCGTACCTGCACGACACGTATTTAGATATCTCCTCAGGAGAATATTCAATTAACTTGGCTAACAGTAATCCTCGAAAATTATCGCATTACCGGTGGATAACTGCGGCAAACCGAATATTGCACCTTTACGTTGCAACTAATAACCCCAATTCAGTGTTAATCACTCTATCAAACTTTTTTCCTAAAGTGTATGCGCCAATGTGGTTCGTCATAAAACTTTATCCTTTGTGTAAAAACGGGAGTAATGCATATTTGGAAATGTAACGGTTTCCTACTCCGACTCGTTCGATCGCAATCAGAACCGACCTCTCATCGGTTCGAGACGTGCAGTCTTGGAAATGACAACGGACTGTACCCTTCAGGTCAACAAGTCCGGTCACACTTAGTCTACTCCGTGGTGGCTGCTTGTAGGCTAGCTAGTTCGGAGAGGAGTTTCGGTCGCGGGTCTTACGCGAGCAGACTAAGTCCGAGTTACGTAACTCAGCCACCGATTCACATGCCCGATTTACAAACGCGTCAACAACTACTCATCCAGAACAGGAAACCTACGTTATGTTAGTTCTGGATGTGATCTCTCCACAGATCTCAAATCAAAACACTACAAAATCACCATAGGCGCGTTACCGAATCACCGACGCGGTACCAGAGAATAAGCTAAACTACCTCAAGTCCAAAATAACCTACTCTAATAAAAAAAACGAGCGCGAACAAGGGTACCGCGGACCGTAACCGACTAGAAATCAATCATCCGCAGATTATGAAAACCTAACCCTCTTCAAGACATACTTACCCTCGGTCATCACTTCCGCTGCAAAAGAAAGAGCATGCGGAACGGAAAGGCTTATGGCTTCTTTAGTACTTCATCTTTGCTTTTCAGATATTTCATTTACAATAATTATTAAAAATTAATAGTTTTAGAATTATTAGCAAACTATAAGCTCCTCTCTTTTTTATTTTTCCATATGAAAAAATATAGACTAGCCTAGTATATAAAACGCAACAAAATACGTAGAAAACTAATAATAGTAATTAAAAAAAACATTTCGTACTTTAACTTTGAGTGGAATATTTAGTTGGAGACATTAAATAAACAACTTTTACGTCACCAGCAAAATCATCACACGTTATAATAGTATTGTTTGGAATTTTTTTAGTTGCTATCATATTTTCTTTCTCCATTCGTTTAACTTACATCAAAATTTAAGTTTCAAGTAAAAATATGAATATTAATTATTCAACAATTACATCTTTACTAATGAATAATGATCTTCATTATTTCTATTTACATATCGCTTCATTTAATGAATTTCAATTCACATTTTCCGTATGCATCTTTTTAATTACTATTCTAAGATATCAAATGCCAAATGTACTTTTAAATCGTATACATAGTTTTACGAATAATTATTTTTATTTATTCATATTTTCAATATTCTAAAATTGAATAAAACTAAATTATTTAATTCTCTCTAATACTCTAATTGAATTATTGTAAACGTATCTACTCTATAAAGTTTTAGGAATTGTTGCGCGTATAATTTCATCACAAAATTAAGGTAAAAGTGAAATCAAATTACATTTCACTCGATGCTCTAAAAAAAAAGATTTGGAAGAACGTTGAATAAATTTTTGTTTTTAATGTTGGAATAATATCTAAAATCACTGATTAATATAAAGATCAAAATTTGGCTAAAATTTGTTAAACATTCTTCTGGTTGTGCTTTATTTTCTGCAGCTGCTAATATATTGTATTTAGGATAGATATAAAAACTTGGCAAACAGATTAATTTACGATGCTCTTTGACACTCATTGCACATTTATGTAAGATATTATTTTTTTCGATCCTCAAGTCACGTTACTTTTTTTTTCATTCAGGTATGAGCTTTGTTTTTTTACACACTAGCATGGCAGCATATAAAATAAATAACTGCCTTTTATATTGGGGTAGAAATTTCTCTTAAAATCTATTTAAAATAAAATTATCAAAAAGGCCTTTTTGATTCTTTTTAAATGAACATTCCATAATGTTATTTAGCGATAGTTAATAATCTGTGTTCGCTACGCAGATGTAAATAAGATCGTCTTATTTGTGCAAGGATCCAACAAGTCTCTCAAAAGGTTCAATATTTTTTTTTCCGTCTCCTCACAATGGTTGCAGACTTTTTAGCTGATAAAACATGCATAAACTATTTTTTTTTTCTTATCTCTTTAACGTAATTGTTGGTTTCAAATACTCAGTGATGGTAGTTTTAACTGATATAAAGAATATAATGGCTGATGGATAACCGAGGTATATATTTAATATTAGTATACTAACTTTGGGTTTTATTTCTGTTGCAAATAATAATCTATTCACTTTTTTTGAAGGGATCAGAATGCTGTTAGATAGCACATTACTCGATGTGCCTTTTTTTTAAAGCTCATTGCTTAATTAACTTAATGATGCACAAAGCTCTCGCGGAATGTGAAATCGTTTTTGATACACCAATTGCTAGTTACTTAATTGTATTTCGAATCACTTTTCAACAACAATTGCAAATAGTTGTTCAGCCCCATCAAGACTTGCTTAAGATTAAACGGGAAAGTAGTCATCTACTTCGCCATTCTTACTGCTAGCTATGGAACCAATTCCTTTAGACGATAAAACGGGAATCGGTGAGATTTGCGATATATGGTTTTGGGGCTGCGATGATAATGCAGTGGACTGATTCGTTGCGATGGATATATTGGGAATGGTTACATCCGGACTTACACTCGGGTTAATTCATCTTTCGTAGCAAATTAAAAGCAATTGATGACCAAACGATGCAAATTGGTTGCCGATGGCTCCCAGCCAAACAGCTGATTGAAACAGTAGTTCGAATTCTGGTTGAAACCGGGCAGGGATTGATGGCGAAAGATTCTGAATCGTAGAAAAGAATTTCTATCGTAAAATCTTTCTGATATCCTCATCAAATTGTATGGCATCAACTGTTTACACGTGCTACATCACTATTTTTACTATATCTACTCTAACCTGGAATTAAGTCGCCTGCCTCTTTCACTCTGCTGTATCCGTCACTTGCAACATCTGATGATACACGATTTCGTGCATTATTAGAACATCGCATTCGTTTGCGCTTTTTTTCTTCTATACAGATAGGCAGCTAACTGAAGTAGCGCTTTCTCTGCCAAATCCCTTTGTAGTTGACGATTTTCCTCAGTATCCTTAAGAATGAAATCCGAATTAACTCGTCGATCCCAAGATGAATTCCAACCTTGAAAATGAATTTTATATTGAATTAGTTTGTTGCCTCGCTTGTCTTTTGTTTCCACGAACCTAAGAACCTTAGAATCGTCCAATACTTTTGCCTTTGTTGGATCCGGTTCATAGCACAACACCCGCTCTATTTCCGTAACTTATACCGTACGCCACGAGTTGATACCATCCGGCTATTTCGATCCTCGTCTGACATTTGGATGGCAACTGTGGGAGGCATTGCCAGATAGATATGCTTCGAAATGTATCAGTGTTTTACTACAGCGGATCACATTGACAGAAAATATTTCTCCACAAATATAAATATTTGAAGAAAAATATTTTCGGCGCAATGATGGTTGCACGAAAGATAAAGTCTGCTTGCATTTTGAAGTCATACATATCTGGCCGGGTGCCGGGGTTCGGGATCGGAATCACTCCGATTCCCGGGCGTAGGCGTCACATTACAGAAAATTATTCAGATAAGTCGATATTTAAGTGACGATTTAAAAACAGTGATGGATCCAGGAATACAATGAAATGCATATTTAATTCATCCCGAAAATTTGCTTATTTCGATGATCACGAGACAATTAAGGAACTGGCATTAAGACTATTTTGAAGGCCAGTAGAAATGCAACAGGAAGCTTACGTGCTTTCATTGTTCCCGAAATGAACTTTTATGCCAATGATTATGTAAATCTTATTCATTGACAAGCTTGTGAAGTGACAACGCCACCAATTCTATTAAATTTACCAAAAAAAAAACACATTGAAAATTTAATTCATGATGATTCTGAGATTATAGTAGATTTACTTGCATTCCCTTGTCACAGGCAAGCCGTTGAAAAGTGTGTGAAACTAGTCGCTCAAACTTCATCTCAAGTTAATGGACGTGAAGCCCGAGACGGTTTCATTAAAGTTACCATTAAATCACGACAAATAATGCCATCTTTTGAATCGAAAAAGACTTTTAAGCTATAAGTTTAAATATAATTAGTATTGGCTAAATGAAGGTGTCATATATATGTAAGGAAGCGGGTGGAGTGGAACTAGATTGGCAGTCACCTCCTTGTGGTAAGCTCCGTGTTGATCAAAAATCAAATTAGGAACTGCTAGAGGGTTGGGTTTCCTAAAATATATTACTAACTACTATATTTAAGATTATTCTATATTAGGGGTGGTTGCGAATTCCGGCGTACCGGCATTCTTCCATTCGCAATGTTAAATTGCCGCCGTAACATCTCCACCTTCTTTTGGGACATATACCTTTTCCTCTCCCCTATAATTTTTAATTCCCCATCATCTCCATCCTACCCTCACATCCCATTTTTAATTACAAAAAAAAAATAGTAATATAATAATAATTTTAATTTTCCCAGTAACAACACTCCATTTATGACTTCCCATTAACAAATTTTCATTCGTTACAGTTTCCCCTGGCAAAACTTATTCCTTCCTTCATACTAACTAATTTTATTCATTAGCTCCCACTAACAATTTTTATTTTTCATACTAACAAAAAATTCAGTCACATTTCCCTACTAACCAATTTCATTTCCATGTCTATCAAGAAAACTGCATAGTTGAAGTTGCCAATTCAATGAATGGGGAATCAGCAGAAGGTGGCTCCGTTGGTAGTGGCGTGTATTCTATTGGGACCCTGGGTTCAAGTTCCCCGAACGCAGGAAAACACTCTTTTTAGAATATCGGCAAAAGCAATTGTTTCCATCTATATATGATGATTTTCATCTAACCAAACGCTATCATGGTTATGCAAATCGCCATATCTGCAAAATGGAAATTGCCGCGGTTATCGATATGCAAAGAGATGTATGAGTAGCGGAATCGAAGTGTAATGAACTTCGATTGCGTTACTCAGATGCGGCAACGTAAATTGGGAAGGGAAGGGTGGCGGGATTGGGTTCTTGGATTTGGGGCAGACAGTATTTGACTTCAGGATAAGAGAGATTGATTTTGTGCGGTGTTGGAAAAATATTTTGTTAATTTGGATTGCGGGAACAAAAAAAGTCTTGATTTGGATTGGGAGACGAAAGTGGGATCGTGAACGGACGGACGTTGTGAATTGAATTCTTAGTGTCGAAAGTTTGGAAGTGATAAAAGTAGAAAAAATAGAACTAAAATTTGATTGTAATTCGGTGGATAAAAATCAGAAATAAAAAAGGTGAAATGAGAATGACATTAGAAACTATCTATCTAATTAAATAACTTTTGGAAGCTAACCACCCACATTGTGGCGGGAGTAAAATCAAGTGCGATACAGAAATCAAAAGGTTTAAAGTATCAGGTGTCACGTTTATTAAATTATAACAAACAAAGCTAACGATGGAAGTGGGAATTCAAAAAGCAAGTGCGGAATTTTGAATTTTCCGCTAGTAGACAAAACGAAAGATGGTGCTGATTAAAGCGGCCGTTTTACTATCTTTCTTTTTTTACATCACAAGAATTTCAATCTTAATTTACAGTGGCCCCACGCTTCTTTTTGTTGTCTTTCGCCGAGGGCTCGGAGTTCTGCGAGAAAGGGAGTGAGTATAAATGTGACTTTTTCTCTACTTTATTTTTTTGCATTATTTAAAATTACGTTATTTTTCGTTCATTTTGTATATTTAGTTAACCTTCGTATAATTCATATTTCATTAAATTATATTTTCAAGGGGGCGGATTTGCTTTTGGTGTTGAAATTACTATCTTCTTGTAAAATTTGCAAATTTTCTTTTATAAAATTTCTTTTTTGTTGAATAAAACGGCCATGTCTGAATAAGGCAAAAAACATTTTTTATTACTTAAAATGACCTCCCCCTTTCCCGTCTTTTCCCCTTTGTGTTAGTTATTATATGTAAGGTGGCTCAGCACGAGCAGAGGGTGTTCCGGAAGACCCACGACACGACTGAGCGCTAGCTGGCCTCAGTATGCCACCCCGGGCTACTCACCTTTCTGCTGAAACATAATGTCTGCAACTGCGGTTACTTCCGCGGTTGTAACTGGGTGGCTGAGGGCGGTTGAGTGTGATACTCTGCCATGCGGGTCGGAGCGTGACATGGGGTGGCTCAAAATATATTTTTTATTAATAACATCAACAGAAATATTTTTCGAGTCCCTAGATTCTAATTTCACTTCATTTAGCAAATTACAGAATTAGTCAATTTTTGTTGATATTTAGGGGGTGGTAGGGGCAGGAAGACCGTTAAAAAAATTGGGTTGCGATTGTGGTATGAAAAGACAATTTTATTTTTCTATTACAATATCAAATGCAGCATTTTTTTCGCGGGCCATCCTAACGTTCATCAATGTTCCGAAGTTATTGGCATTTGAAGATAAACACAAAAATGAAATCAAAAATCAAGGTATATATGTCACCCCAGCAGTTTCTATCGAGAGTTTATCCACAGTTCCTTACAGGGCCTGCTTCTCTTATGACGTTGGAATTCATTCATGACAGTGATGACGATTGTCGATAAAAAAACTGATTCTTCGGTTTTCCGATATTCGTCATCTTCGGTTTAGCCGGGCGAATTTTAAAGACAACAACCCGATTTTTGGAAGAACTGGTTTTCCAATTCTTTCCTTAGCAAATTATTTAAATAAAAAAGCTCGAGCCAAAATTGAACGCATATGTATATGCCCATTGATTGACGTTAGGTGTAAATGGTTTCTCAATTTTTTACTCACTAATTTTTTTAATCAAAATGAACTGAAGGATACCACATCTTTACGTTAAAAATGCAAGCTTACTACTAAGCCAAATCATTCATTTACAGGATAAGGATTTAAGAACCTTCAGTTCTGTCCCCAATCATTCCGCATTTATTGTTTGTCTTGTGCTAGCTTCACTTTGCGCCCTACATTAAAACAAAGTCCAAACAACTAATACCAAGAGCCAATCAATCATCTATATTTACTTTGCTCTGGTGACTGTGATCGTTAACGTTCCCTAGGTGGGGATGATGAAAAAGCTGTTTGCAGGTATTTTCTCTTCGGTATTTTTGTATTACTTTGCATTCGGTTCTTGAATTTGAAAGAAAATACCGGTTTAAGCCGAGAGGAAAAAACCTCCAGAAAGAACCAGTTTTTCGAACCAAAAAACCATTTTTTAGCTAAACCAGAGCAGTTTCTCGCATTCTTAATTCATAACCTGTACCTATAATCTTTGCAACAAACTTACCTGAAACTTTAAGATGTTTTCACAATGGGAATGGTCGCACAACGCCTAAATATTACACGAATACACGTCAACGAATTTCTAAATCGTATATTACGACTTCGCCGTAGATGGCCCCAAGCCTGTGTGGTCTAGTGGTTAGAGCAAGTCTGTGTGGTCTAGTGGTTAGAGCATGAACGCATAAGCCGAAGGTCCCAGGTTCCTATCTCGTTGGGAGCAACCTGATTTAGTTCAGGGGATTTCTCGGGTAGACTACTAGTTTTCACTCAGTGGTGATATGTACTTATTTAATCAGATCATATCATAGCTGAGCAGGCACACGGGAGCATGGTACTGACCAAAACCAACTTCCGAAACAATCAATACGGTCATGAAAATGAGATACCCTAACTATCTCTAAGCAAACGCCCGAAAGGGGCTGTAGTGCTACAAAGAAGAAGAAAATACGTCAACGAATTTCTAAATCGTAGAATACGACTCAGCCGTAGACGGTCACAAGCCCGGTTGAGAAAGGAGGAAGGTCCCCATGTTTTCCCCATCCCCCAGCTTCCATGACTTCACATTCTAAATCCCACGAGTAAATGGTCTCGTATTCGCACATTGGGTTTGCTGGCTCCCCAATTATGAGAAACTACTTCCCAAGAAATGTCAATAACTACAATTATACCTGCAGATCTACTATAAATTCTATTTTCACGTCCTATGTGGTGACTTAAGAGGGTGAAAGCGAGTCTTTCGCGCCGGATAAGAGAATCGAAAGCAATAGCAATACCGCCGGAAAGGAGGTCGAACGATAGGCTAACTCACCGTCTCTGGAAAACCCAACTTTCTGACGAAACCTTCAGCAGAGCAATGCAATGGATCGAATATACGGCAACGACCTCGCAACCGAAAAAAGGACTACGGGGTCGGATCCTGAAATGCAAGATCACTGAACTACCCGGGCGCTGTTAAAGACCTTCCACAACATTCCAGTCAATATAAATTGAATATACTGGCAATCCAGGAAACGAACTCAACTGGAAATGAAACTTAAGATATGAGATCGCATACAATTTTCAAAAGTGGGAAAGTGAGAATTAGGAGTGGCCTTCATTGTGGTTAGGCAGTTCAAATCCCACGTTATTGATTTTAAGGTGATCAGTGAAGGTCGATCCGTATAAAAGCGTGATTCTTCAAAATTTGGCAAATAAATGTACATGCGCCACTCGAAGGAAAGGACGAAGAAACGAAGGAAATCCTCTACAATTACCTGGGAAGACTAGTTGACTCATTGCCTTCGAACGATACAAAAATAATTCTGGGCGATCAGAACTCTAAGGTTGGCAATGGGCTGTCTCATCGGGGAACGACTGGACTATATAGCGAAGAAACAAATGAAAACAGCGAGTTTGTATGTATCAGAAATCTAGTCACACGTTGATTTGCTTCCCACATCAATCAACCCATAAAATGGATGGATGGCAACACACAGAACCAGATCGAACATGTTCTCATCCAACAACTTTGGACCTTGATCATAACTGACAAGAAATCGACAATTAAAACCGTTGCAGAACAGACGATCGCAAATTAAGCCCAACGCAAAAGTAATCATTGGTTAGACGATGAATACCAGAATGCATTAGATAAAAAGGATCAGGCCTACAAAATATTTTTAAGGTAGAACAACCAGGACATAGAGAGGAAACTATAAAAATCTCAGAGGAACAGCGAATAAGATCATTAGAATTAATCAAAGAAAATACTATGATGACCAATTAAGAAGTATAGATGTAAGTCTCGCGAGCAACAACACAGACCAAGCATACAACGTAGTGAAAAGCCTGAAACGTAGCTATCAGTCGAAGACCACGCTGTGCCTTGACGACATCGGCAATATCATCGCTGGTGAAAACAGAATTGTAGAAAGCGGGCATCATATTTCAAGAACCTCCTTAATTCTCTGCACAGGTTCACAAAATCGGACCATATAGCATTCCCAGAGACCTCAATTGGCCTCATCTAATCTGGATCAAGTTTGTTTCACCATCAAAGTCCAAAAGAATAATAAAGCGCCGGATATTGTTGAGATTCTAGTGGAGCTCACCAAATATGGTGGCAATTTTATTCAGAAATCCATCCAGCATATTTGGAAGAACATATGGCAAAAGAGTGGAGCCAAACAATTATATTCCCTATCTACAAGAAGGTGACAAGCTGCAGTGTGAAAACTATAGAGGCATATCACTACTTTGTACGGCGTACAAATTATTTTCGAAGATCTTAAAAAATGAAATCAGATCATATACCAACAGTATTATTGGGGAGCATCAAGATGGTTTTAGAGCAAAGAGGTCGACAATAGACAAGTTGAGTACTTTCAAGCAGGTACATCAGAAATGCTGGGAGTTCAACATAGACGTACTCCAGATTTTAGTTCACTTTACGCATGCGGACGACAGTATTGATCGTAAAGTACTATACCAGATAACGCTTTGCTTTGTACTCCAGCCAAATTAGTACGTGCTACCAAAATGGCAAAGACATTGCCAACCTCCCAGGTCCTCATCAATAACCAACTTATCGGCGCCCTTGACACAAATATCGGACGAGAGAAGGAAGATAGGCTGGCCCTACTGCTATTCGATTTAGCTCTGAAATATGTCATCAGAAAGCTACTGTTCGATACAAGAAGTAGCTATACATGTCGAGCCAAGTGGTAGCCTATACGGGCATCAATATTTTGTCACAGTCTTTGAGAGCTGCCAACGAACTTTTCCAGAAACTTAACAGCGAAGCAAAACTAGTAAGGCTACAAATTACTGAAAATAAAACAAAACGCATGTCACAGTCGAGGAAAAATGCCTCAAATGCCCAAAAAACCACTTTTGAAAAAAACAATATCGAAAATCTGGGCGAATTTGTATATTAAGCACCAAGATAACGAGAAATTGGTAATGAAAGATACGCTGAAGAATACAGCTCGCAAATAAAATATTTTATTCAGTTTTGACGATCTTGAAAACAAACCTCAAGGTACACAAATCTGTAATTAGACTTATGGCATGCTATGAGTATGAAATATGGATGCTAATCAAAGCATCCGCAAATATATTGAACGCTTTCGAAAGACGAGTTCAGATGCGAATAATCGGAGGGAAGCTAGACGGTGACCAATGACGAATTCGATTCAGTAATAAACTATGTGAAATTTTTGATGAGCCGGAGTTCAAATCGAACGTTATTAATTTCAATGCAATAAACGAACGTTTGTGCGCGATCCGTATAAAAGCGAAATCCTTCAAAATCTGGATGATCAATGTTCACGCCCCGACCGAAGAAAAGGACGACGAAACGAAGGAAACGTTCTACAATCATCTGGAAAGACTGGTCGACTCATTGCCTACAAACGGCACAAAAATAATTCTGAATGGTTTCAACGCTAAGGTTGGCAATGAGCTTTCTCATCGCGGAACGACTGAATAAAATAGCCTCCACGATGAAACAAATGACAACGGCCAGCGCCTGATCGACTTTGACTGCAGCAGAAATCTAGTCATAAGTTTCACTTGCTTCCCACATCGACACATTCATAAAATGACCTGGATATCACCGAATGGCAACGCACAAAACTAGGTCGATCATGTTCGATCCAAAAACGTTGGGCCTTGAGCATACTTGACGTCCGTACATACCGAGGAGCCAATTGTAACTCAGATCATTTCTTCGTCAAATTAACCTATCGACCTCGTACTTGTATGTTAAAGGCATATTCAGCAAAGACCAGCCCACTACAAAAATTTGACATCGAAAGGCTCTAAACGGAGTCTGTGGAAAAAATTTCACGGAGACTCTCGACCACCAGCTGGCTTCCATCTTATCAGACGCATAGTCAAAGAAACGAGCTGTGGATGAAAGTGAAAGCGGTTATTAAGACCGTGGCGCAGGTACAGGGAAGAGGACCACTGAAGATTGCATCTTTGTATCGGGCAGTCTCTGATTCGGCGGTGAGAGTTATTGCACGGGTGATAACTGTCGCCCTCCTTGCAAGAGAGCGCCGTGCTGAGACGAGGATGCGAGGGAGATGGTTGTCCGCGAGGAAAGACAGCGCTCACTCAACGGTTATCAGCAGCCTGGGTGAATTGCGTGAAGGGAAGGTGGACTGCACTTCTCATCCTTGTGAGAAAGTGGCTAAATCGAAGACATAGTGAGATTAACTTCTTCTATCTGAACCGGCTTTTGAGCGGGCATGGGTGTTTTCAGTCGTATCTGCACAAGATTGGTAAGTCACGGTCCCCCGATTGTCAGTTTTGCCCACGATAATTATCCTCTTCTGCCTGCCACACATTTTTTGCGTGCACAGAATGGGTCAGGCTGCAAAGGGACCTCTACATGGAGTAGGGAGAGCTCACCCCAGAAAATATGGTTGCGGTGATGCTCAAATCGGTTGACAAATGGAACCAGGTGGCACATTATGCTCGGGTAGTCCTAAAATATAAAAGGAATTCACTGCAGCCGAAGGCGTTAGGGCTGGGGAATCACTTTTTGGGCACATCAAGCCCGGCTCAAGAGAAATGGTTGGTTCGATGATGAGTGCCGGAATGCGTTAGATAAAATGAATCAGACGTACAAAGAATATGTTAGTAGGAAAACAAGAAGGAAGAGAGAACACTATCGAAATCTCAGAAGAGTTCCGAATAACATAATTAGAATTAAAAATAGAAAATATTATGACGACCAATTAAAAACTATAGATGTAAGTTTAGCAATCGACAACACAAGACAAGCATATATTGTAGTGAAAAGCTTGTAACGTGGTTAGCAGCCCAAACCCACGCTCTGTTTTGATGACATCGGCAATATCATCGCTGATGAAACCAAGATTAAGGAAAGATGATCATCATATTTTAAGAACCTTCTTAGTCCTCTGCACAGCTCCAGAACATCGGTGTCTATTGATTGCGGACAGTCACCATGGGCATCACCAACTATGTATGAAGTTTGTTCCTTGATGATGGAACAAACTTCATCCAGAGTTGGTGACGCCCGAAAGAATAATAAAACACCGAGCATCGATGAGATTCTCGTGAAGTTCAGCAAATATGGTGGCAACAGTGTTCATAAAGCCATTCATAAAGTCATCCAACACATTTGGCAACATGAAAATATGCCAAAATAGTGGAACCAATCAATTATATTCCCTATCCACAAAAAACGTGACAAGCTACAGTGCGAAAACTATAGAGGCATATCACTACATTGTACGGCATACAAGGTATTTTCTAAAATCTTATAAAATAAAATCGGATCATACGCCAACAGTATTATTGGGGGTATCAAGCTGGTTTTAGAGCAGGTAGATCGACAAAAGACCAATCGTTCACAGTCAAGCAGGTACTTGAAAAATGCTGGGAGTTCAACATAGATGTACACCAAATTTTCGTTGACTTGAAGCAAGCATACGACAGTATTCATCGTAACGTACTGTAGCAAATAATGCTTGGTTTTGGAATCCCGGCCAATTTAGTCCGTCTTACAACTATGACAATGACGTTGACGACCTTCCAAGTCCGCATCAATAACCAACTCACCGATGCCTTTGACACAAATATCGGACTAAAGCAGTGAGATGGGCTGGCCCCACTGCTATTCAATTTGGCGTTGGAGTACGCCATAAGGAAGCTACCTGTCGATATACGAGGTAAATTACTACAGAAGTCGAGCCAAGTAGTACCCTATACGGACGACATACACATTTTCTCACGGTCATTAACAACTGCCAAAGAACTTTTCCTGAAACCCAAAGGCGAAGCAAAACTAGTAGAGCTGCAAATCAATGAAAACAGAACAAAGCTCATGACGCAGTCGGGCAAGAATACCTCAAATACACAAAATATCACACTTGGCGAATACAGTATCGAAAATGTTGGCGAATTTGCGTATCTAGGCGCCAAAATAACGAAGACAGAGACCAAATACGCCGAAGAATATAGCTGGCAAATAAAATATTTTATTCAGTCTTGACGATCTTGAAGACCAGCTGCATACAGAGGAAAACAAAGGTTCATGATTACGAATCTGTGACAAGACCTGTGTTATGCTATGGGTGTGAAACATGGACCCTAACCCGATCATCCGCAAATATATTGAACGCCTTGGAGTGATGGATCCTGAAGCAAAAAATCGGAGGGAAGCTAGACCATTGGCGAATTCGATACAACCATGAGGTGTACATGAACGGATACCCAAAATGGTATTCGTTGGGAGAACTGAAGGGCGGAGACCAGTGGGAAAACCAAGGAAGCGATGGAGACAGTTCATCGCTGCTCGGATTTCGAAATTGGAGAACGTGGTCAATGGACCGAGACAGTTGGACGGGCTATTAGCAGGAACCGAAGGCCCGAGAGGGGCTGTAGTGCTACGAAGAAGAAGAAAAAATCCGAAAATTGTGTTGCGGCCAAACGTTGAGTGAATGCTACCCGCTCTCGTTGGGAGGTGTTTGAAAGGTATATCAACTCTCCCTGTTTGTTTTTCTCTCATTCAGGGTATATATGAGCCTTCCCCACTAATCACATAAAATCAATTTATGAGACCCTGATATGCGAAAAGCTTTTGAATATTAATTGAATAATTAACGATTTCTACATTTTTTCAACCCCCATTCCTACCACTCTCCCTATCCCTCTTATGGCTTCGAAGTCAGAGACTAATTTCAAAACTTGCTATAGCATTATTAGATTATGTCCTTGTCACTCAATGCTGACGCTTTGGTAACGCATCATTGTAACAATAAATAAATAAAACGTTCCCTCTATGTATAACTGGACTTTTACTTGGAAAGCATTACAGCAAAAGTATTTTAAAGGTTTCATTCAGTTTATGATATTAGTAATATTTCAACAAAATGGCGGCCGGTTAAAATGGATGCCTTTTATTTAAAACAAATAATGATGCCTTTTATTTAAAGCAAAGTATTTGACTGAAATTTTCTTGAGTTTATTCATTACATAGCATAGGGTGAGTAGATTACATTACTTAGGTAAGAGCGTACTTCTTGTTACCAAGTTGTTTGTATCAGTTTATTCTAAACACAATCATATTACGCACCTGGCAATTCTTACATCATTGATTTACATGGGCAATTAATATTTAAATAGTTTATCCTATAACATTTATTTATATCTACTAACATAAATATTAAATAACCGACCCAAGCAATCAACGATACGGTGATACATCAATTCAAACTTCCCCAAAGTTTATTTGCCAGGCAAGCCAATTTCTAAGTACCTACACGAATTAATTTGATCAGATTTATAAAAATATTAACACTTCCTTACGAATAAACAAGCCTCCCAGTCATCGGATACCACGATAGAGCTGATAAACCCGAAATTATTTTCTCTCTTTGATGGGTCTTACACATACAACATATGTACTAATGATATGTGAGGTGAAAATAAACAGATGTAGATAAGCACCAGGCACGAAAAAACTCAATTCAAAAGCCAACGCTCATTTCATTGGTAATGTCTCTTTAATGATGCCGTTCGTTATTTCCTTCTAATTGCTTGAATTCTACTTAAATATCCGCTCGACGCTCAACCCTTCAAGTTTAGAACCTAACGATCCTCGTCGTAATGGCAGCATTTTTATTAATGAATAAATAAAAACTTTCCGGGATCATTTTTAAAAGCGACATCTGCCAAGATAATGTAGCGATAGCGCCTGGCAAGCGCAACCCTTTCTATTCATATTGCGAAATACTTCCAAATTGACTACATAATCCCTTAAAAGATGTATCTTAATCTTCTTATAAATGTTGAAAAGAGCTTTCAGAAAGGAATCGCATCTTTTTGGATTCTTCATGTCCCGTCACTCGAGGAATTTCAATCTCCTCATTTTCGGTGTGTTGGAGTATTTTTCGGCGAAAAAGTATATCAAGCATCTCTTCCGACAGAATTTAATTTAGCTTTTCAATCTACTTTGGTACATCCTTTTGCATGCATTCTCGCACATATTTCCGCTGATATGTTAAAGCATAACGACCGGTGTTTACCTCATAAATATTCATTGGAACGAGTACGCTAAGTTATTTGCCTCAGAGCATTTTATTGATTCCCCACAGGAATTATCCGTAATGATTTTCAATAGAACAACAACTGGGACATGATTGTTTGTGAAATCTGAGAACGCACCGTGGATTGGATGCGGCACAGGAATAGATATATAAATCTTGGATAGGGAATTGTATGAGGCAATTCGGTGAATTTATCTTAGCTAAGCATTTCCGATAAAAAGCATCGATTGTTTGATTGCGTAAATATTTAGTTGGGTAAAGTGATATCGTTAAATATTTTCCCACCGCAATTGGTATACATTTTAGGACAAGTGGAATGCTTGTGGAATTTCGGGATCTGTTTCGTTTTGTTCTTTGCTTACGTTTGATTTGAGTGCAAACGTTTGGAAGGTATATAGAACACTCATGGTAGCGAAGTATGTTAATGTCATGAAATGGATTTCTTTGCTACATTTGTGCTCTTTCAAAGATTTGAAACGTGTTGACTATATTGCGAGTATATCTGCTGAATTTTATTTAAATTGTCTAAAGTTAAAAGATTTTCTTAAAATTACATTATTCGCAAATAAAGCTGGAGCTTTAAAGGGGTCAAAACAAAAAAAAACAAAATTTCCAATAAATTTAGTACGCCCACGAAATAGACAAGTCATGTGCCACAACTTCAATGAAGACCAAACCCAGGCAAGATGCGTGAAATATGACGGACTTTATCATTACTCTTAAATACAAGAGGAAAAACCAAAGTGTACTAACTGTGGCAGTGCGCATCCAGCGAATGGCGGAGGCCGTTCAAGGAACTGAACAAACATAAAAAAACGAAATAAAGCCACCAAAATAAACCAGTCAAAAACTGTCTAGCGAAATCAATTTCAAACAACAAATATCATTTAAGCTATCAAAACTTTTTAGTTTCCGGACCGTTTTCACCTCGGGGTAATATCAAAACAAAAAAATTTTTATTCCCTTTTTTGGGTGAATTATACTTTTTATTTCCTCATACGCACGTTTCGGAAGGTATTTCCTTCCTTCCTTAGTTCTTACATTTACTTTTATACGTTCTACTTTTTTTGAAAAACCAAATTTAACTATCCTTCTAATTTATATTGAAGGCATATTTTACAATACCTAATTACGTTTGTTACTTAATCTAGGTAATCCTAAGCCAATATTTATTTTTGTTTCCACATATCGCTAAAGAAAACAGTCCATATAGAGGAGAGTAATTATTGCCCAAGTCTGTGCTCATCCTTTTTTGTTTCTCCATCCGGCTGATGTGTAGGTTTTCGTAAGGGTCCAATTTCCGCTGATTTATTACCTCTTTGATGACTCTAACGTTGTCGTTGCTTATTGCGTGGTTTGTTTTGATCATCTCTCTTTTTGCCAATTTGGCAGTTTTCAGCTTCTTTGAAGTGCTCCTGCAGTCTTACGTCGATCAACCGTTTGGTTTGTCCGATATATACAACTTCGCATTCCGGGCATGTTATTTTATAAATGCCATTCTTCTCCCTCATATTTTTCGGATCCCTTGGGTTTCCGAGAATGCTTTTCAGTTGCACACTCCTGCTCAAGCCAACTATGTTAATGTTCCTTTTATTTAGTATTGTTTTTGCCCTTAGAAACAATGTTGAGTACGTTATCACTGCCTTAATATTTTTGGATTCACTATTTGCCCGATTCATGTGGTATGGTGGTTTATTGCGTCCATCGATCTCGTTTTATTAATCATTTGGTCGATCATTGTTTTACGATAACCATTAATATCTGCTATCGTTTTGATGTTTTCCAACTCCATTTGATATTCGTATTCGCTGAGGGGCAATGTCGTTAGCCTGTGTACAATATGATGAAATGCCGCCAGTTTTTGCTGTATTGTAATTGTATGTTGTTATTTATCGCGTTTAGTTTTGTCAATATTTCGTCAAGCTCCATTGTTTTTACTATTGCTGGTACGTCACCCACATATCTAAGCCACACTCTAGGCATCATCGCAAGTTCTTCTATTCTCTTTTCGATCGCTGTCATGTAAATTTCTGCCAATACCGGTGAAAGTGGGTTCCCCATTGCTGTCCCTCGTACCGTTACGAAGAACTTACCACGAAATGTAAAATAATTTTCGGCCATGCATAGCGTAGCCAACTTTGCGTATTGCTTCAGTTTCCTCCATTCCATTGTTTCATCTTCTCGCGACAGCCATTGTTCGAACTCATATAATGCCGATTTTACAGGTATACTCGGGAACAATTACTTTACATCAAATGACACGATTGTTTTGTCGTTATTGATTGGACCACCTTTCTGGAGCTGATTGATGAGTTCCACGGAGTTTTTGATCAACCGCGCACCGTAAATATTTCCTACTTTGTTGCATTCTTGCACTAGCCATTTTGCTATTTATTACGTAGGGGAACTAAGGTCCGCTATAATTTCCCTCATCTCATTTGGCTGCCCTCTTATTCGGGGGAGGTCTGCGTTCGGGACTCGGAAGTATCCTATATTTTTGATTAGATCTTTACATTCCTTAAGTGATTTTTCGACTCGTTTTATGGATTCTTGTAAAGGATCCTTCCGCAATTCAAAAAACCTTCCGCTATTTAATATTGTTGCTATAGTTGTATCATAATTGTCCTTGTTCATAATAACGACATTGTTCCCTTTAGCTGCCTTTAAGTAAGAAACTGGCTCTTCCTTTAGTTGTTTGATTAAACGGGTTTCTCTTCTACTGCTGTTTTTCTTTTTTGTGTGGTCAATCGCTTCTCGCATTTCTTTTCGGATGGTTTCCTTCTCGTTTCTTTCAATATCCTTGATCGCACATTCTATGTCTACTATGGCGTCGTCCAATGGTATATTCCTGGGATATACAGCGTAACTTAGCCCTTTGTTCAATAAACATAGCTCGTTTTCGCTAAACTCTATTGTCGATTTATTAACCACGAAATTAGGGATGATTTTCACTTTTCTATGTTTTTTTATTTGCGAATCCCCTGCTTCTCACCGTAGCTCCTTCAGTTTTTTCGAGCGAGTTCTTCTTTTCTTCACTGCTTCGCGTTCGTATGCTCTTGTTATTTGCCTATAAATGCTTCCCTTGTTTTTGGTGATTTGTCGGCCATTTTTAGATGGCCCGCATATGCTTGTAGAGTCAATTTTGCCAGTTTTTTATATAAGGCTTTAATTGTCTGGACTATCAGTTGCCTCTCTAAATTCAGTTTTTTCTATCTGCTAATGTT
The DNA here is from genome assembly GCA_963969285.1 of Odontomyia ornata. Classification (NCBI taxonomy): domain Eukaryota; kingdom Metazoa; phylum Arthropoda; class Insecta; order Diptera; family Stratiomyidae; genus Odontomyia; species Odontomyia ornata. Next base: position 114,660,429 of record OZ017738.1, read on the forward strand.
GAGTGCCGGGTTTATTGAGATGTTATGGGATTTGGGGGTCAAAGCTAACCTTAGATATGTTTTTAAAAATTTAATGTCTGCGCTGATTGATGCTGTAGATTGTTTCATTTTCACAAACTTATGAAAGTCCAATATATGGTTAGTGGCCATTATTAACAAAACTTTTTAATTTCCGGACCGTTTTCACCTCGGGGTACTATCAAAACAACAAATTTTTTTATTTCCTTTTTTTGGGTGAATTCTCCTTTTTTTTCCTCATACGCACGTTTCGGAAGAAACTTCCTTCCTTCCTCTGTGAGCAAATTAGTTTGTGAATTAGCGATTCCTACATTTACTTCGACAGCGATGGAAAAGAGAATAGAAGAACTTGGAATGATACCTAGAGTGTGGCTTAGATATGTGGATGACGCACCAGCAATAGTAAAAACAACGGATCATGACGAAATATTGACAAAACTAAACGCAATAAATAACAACATACAATTCAGCATGGAGCGGAAAAACAAAGGAAGAATCTCATTCTTGGATGTGGTCATCATCCGACAAGATGAACAACTGCAATTTGATATTTACAGGTAACCCACAGCAACACAACCGACAATACCAGTATCGTCAAACCACGCAATACAACAAAAACTGGCGGAATTTCATCATATTGTACACAGACTAACGACATTGCCCCTCAGCGAATACCGATATCAAATGGAGTTGGAAAACATCAAAACGATAGCAGATATTAACGGTTATCGTAAAACAATGAGCGACCAAATGATTAATAAAAAGAGATCGAAGGACGCAATAAACCACCATACCACATGAATCGGGCAAAATAGTGAATCCAAAAATATTAAGGCAGCGATAACGTACTCAACATTGTTTCTAAGGGCAAAAACAATACTGAAGAAAAAGAGCATTGACATAGTTGGCTCGAGCAGGAGTATGCAACTGAAAAGCATTCTCGAAAGCCCAAGGGATCCGAAAAATATGAGGGAGAAGAATGGCATTTATAAAATAACATGCCCGGAATGCGAAGCTGTATATATCGGACAAACCAAATGGTTGGTTGGCGTAAGACTGCAGGAGCACTTCAAAGAAGCTGAAAACTGCCAAATTGGCAAAAAGAGACAATGCGATCTCAAATCCACAGTGGCGAAGCATGTGATCGAAACAAACCACGCAATAAGCAACGATAACGTTAGAGTCATCAAAGAGGTTATAAATCAGCGGAACTTGGACCCTTACGAAAACCTACACATCACCCGGATGGAGAAACAAAAAAGGATGAGCACCGACTTGGGCAATAATTACTCTCCTCTATATGCATTAAGTCTCCTTTAAGGATATGTGGAAACAAAAATAAATATTGGCTTAGGATTACCTAGATTAAGTAACAAACGTAATTAGCTATTGTAAAATTTGCCTTCAATATAAATAGATGTAAAATAGGATAAAAGATTACCTGCTGTTAGCTAAAAGCAATTAAAGGATAGTTAAATTTGGTTTTTCAAAAAAAGTAGAAAGTATAAAAGTAAACGTAAGAACTAAAGAAGGAAGTATCTTTCCGAAACGTGCGTATGAGGAAATAAAAAGTACAATTCACCCAAAAAAATGAAAGAAAAAATTGTTTGTTTTGATATTTAAACTATGTTCAAAACAGTTTCCGCATCACAACTATATTCGGTAGAGGAATAACTGGTCGAAGATGTAAAGCAGCGAATCTCGTGAGAAGAATCTCGAATAACTAAAACTGTTAGCACCCAACCTTCAGAAAATGGAGGCCATAATGAACAAACTTCGCGGTGATTTCTACATTCAATCCATCTAATAGCCACAATTTCACCGGTGACTTCAAAACTACCCTGAACTTTGAAGCTCCAGTCCTGAATCCATTCCACAGTTATTAGCAAGTAGTGAGAAGTTGCCACGCAGTGACTGAGTCAGATAGGTTCTATAGTTCTTGTTTATTTATTGTCTCTATTACTGAACTAGGTTTTGTTATATACAAACTTCAACTCATTTTACTTCGAAGTATCACAATTGATTACTTTGGTTAAAACTCAACTTTGTCTGGCTGTCATGATCATCTGATTGATTGTAGTTGCGAAATTCCAAAGGCTTCTCATCGATTGATGCGCTGCTAGCGGTGGGTATGTAGAAGCTACAAACTCACTTCGTTGCAATGCACTTGCTGGTGAGCATGGAGTATCCACAATACTCCCTCTTTAGCGATAATGTTGGGGAAATAATGTTGCGAGTGCTGCTGTCCATGCTTGTCACAATGTTCACCATCGGCATAGGATGCAACGACGTTATTATTATTTCTTTGTCAGCTGTAGGTGTTAATTGGGAAGTTCCAAACTCGAGGAATATCCCATGGATCTAGTTCGGTGTCTTTGTTTTCTGTGACTGATGAATGAAACTGCACATTGTTTTCGTTCGTTTCAGGTTCATTGACGTCATTTGTATGTGTTTTTTTTTTGTCTTCGCTCGAATGCGAATGTTTAGGCGGTGTGCCGGGTGGCCGTTGATTTCATTCTTCAACTTCGAAGAAGTCTTACAGTTGATATGCACCCGAAAAGGAATGCTCGAGTTTACTGTTGGTTGATCGTGAGCTCCTGCTGTTGGTTCTGTTGAATTGTTAGCATTGCCGTTCACGGTGATAGCTCGTGAGCAAATCCTATTGGGCATTCGATAGTTTATGTGACTGTAAGAAACCCGGTGTGTCGTTGATATCCTATGTTTTGTAGGCCATATATGCAGCCTTGAGTCTTTCTGTTGGGACGTTTACCGGTTGACCTTTTATTTGTATTTTATAGTTGTAATTATATATTATCTTTAAATTTCATGAGGTCCCGTGTATGGTGATTCCAATGGCTTTTGGACAGCGTCTGTCCTGAGAAAAACGTGGTAGCAGGTTCGTAGGTCGTGATGAAAACAAATGTTATTTTTGTTGTGATGTGGTGTGGGACGTGGTCGAATGTTTCGCATGTGATCTCAGTAGGAGAAACTCCAATGTCGGGTTCGGCAGCATTTGGTATACCTGTCAATGATTTTTAGACAGTAACGATAGTCTTTTGTTGTGGGAATTGTGACAATATCTAAATGTTTATGCTCAAAACGTGCATTGGGAACGTCAATGTATGTTGGCGAATCTTTTATCTGTCTTTTAGCTTTCTGACATGTAAGGCCTGGGCTTCTCTGTAGAAGTATCATAGTAAATAAGTGAGTTTTCATTTTTTGTCTTTTTAAATTGAAAAGTTGAGTTTTCACGAATAAGTGTTTGAAGTTCCTCGTCGGTCGTTTGTGCTTGCTCAAGCTCATTTATATCTAGAGTCGTTGGCATTGATATTTCACAGATTCTGGAGAGCGCATCTGTAATCACGTTGTGAGATCCTGATGGGTGTATTATTTCTGTGGCGACTTACGAAATGAAATCTGATTTGCGCAATTTCTGTTCCGATGCCTTTTCCAGTTTCTGATAGAATGTGTATATTAACGGCTTGTGGTCAGTTTTAACAAAGAATTTCCGAGATTGTAACATGTGTCGGAAAAACTGAATGGAGGAATAGGTCGCTAATACTTCCTTATCATACTTACTGTAACGCTTTTCCGTTTCGCTTAGCTTCCATGAAAAAATCCCAATGGTTGCCAATGGTTTCCACTGTCTATTGGTGTATTGTTACCATTGTCATATCAGAAGCACCAGTGGTAAGTGACAAAGATGCGTTTCCGATTGGATGGTTGAGCAATGTTATATTTGCGATGTTGTTTTTGCAATTACCGAACGCTTCTTCTGTGGTCGGTGACCATTTTATTTTGCGCTTGTCGTTCTTCTTCAGGTTTCTGAGGGAATTGTTGAGTGGTGTCTGTATGCGTGAGGCATTTGGTATCATCCATTGATTATAGTTGATAGTGCCTAGGGATAGTCGAAGATCTGCTACTGTTTCTGGTTTGGAGTAGTTTGTTATTGATCGCGCTATGTCTTCTGATGGTTTGAATCTATGAGCAGTACTGGTATAACCAAGATACAGCACCTCCGCTTGACCAAATACGTACTTGTTGATATTAATTCAATGATAGTTTGGTTGCTAACGTTCTAAAAATATTTCGCGATAGTTGCGATGCTCTTCAAAAGATGATGACATGATTATAGTATCACCCACGTAAAAAACGACACGGTCCAGTGTTCTTAATATATTATCCATGAGGCGCTGAAAACTTTGCGTGGTATTTTGTAGCCCAAAAGGGATTTGATAAGCCTATTCCGAGTCTAATGTAGAAAAGATTATCTTTCCATGCATTCGTTCTGCTATATCGTGAATATTCGCAATGGTTTATCGATCCTGAACGGTTTGAGCATTCATTTTCCGGTAGTCACCGCAGGCTCGCTATTTACCGTTTGTTTAACCAAGTGCAACGATAATGCCCAGCAACTCAAAGGAGGACGACAAATGCCTTGTTCTATCAAATGAACTGTCTCTTCTTCTGCTTCATGCTGTTTTTCTCCAGATAATCGCCGTTATCTTTCACTTACTGGAGCTCCAGGCATCACAATATAATGTTTTGTCAAACTTGCCTCCGAAGTTGATTGTTTTTTGACTGAGGGTATGGCTTCCATGAAACCCTCTACGATATCACTTAATTTATTATTGATGTTGAGCATCGACAAATGGTAGACATCAGTTTCCATAGTTTCTTCGAAAATACTTGACTATGATGGTTACGTGGATAAGTCATGTCCTTGTTTTTAAGGTCAATCAGTAAGTTGTGGTGGTTTACAAAATCTACTACGATCATTACGCTCTCAGCATCTGCAATCGTGAATGACCAAATAAATTTTTCTTTGAGACCAAGGTTGAGCTCCAGTGTTTTTGTCCGTATATTTTAATCGGCGTATTTTCAGCTGCATATAACGTGAATTCTCCTTTTTTGGCGGCTGAAAAAATTTGCGATGCAGGAATGACCGAGAAAATCGATCCGAGGTCTATTAAAAACGTTAATCTTGTAATAAAAAACCTACCCTCTAAAGTCAGAAGCTTCATACAAGATAACAACAAATTCAAGTAGTACTGATCTGGATACCCAAAAATAGCGAATAGGAGGCCCTCTCTACAGCAGATTAAAATGCAGAGGATGCAATAACAAATGATAATAACGAATCTATCCTTCTTTCCTTGGGGAATCTTACAGTATCTAAACAAATCATGGTTTGTTAAAGAATAACACATTCTTATTGAGCTGCTGGAAAAACAAAAATAATGCATTCAGGTATCACCTCCAGCACTGAGCATGTTTCTTGAAGAGACTAAAATAACAATATAGCACCACTGACAAAACCACACATCTCATCCCTACATCACTCTAACAACTATTCTTACAGCATATTAATTAACTCCACCCAAAAGTACTCATTACTAACAAACCAACGAGTCGCATAGGTATGCGAGAAAACTACCACATCAAAAGCAAATAACGAATAAAACAAAAAAAGAAAAGACACACAAACTGCACCATTGGTCCCAAAAGACGACTAGATCGAAAACCGCTGGTTTAGTGCCTACAAGGACATACCAAACCATCAAAAGTTGAAAAACTGATTAACTTGTTTTAAAACAAGGAAGAAGGAACAAAAATTCTGTAATGTTATCCTGAATGAGAAGGCGGTATTCGAATTTCCTTTCGTTGCACTAGTGTTTGCCGTCAAGATGTGCGATTCCAAACGGCAAACTACATCGTTTTTCAATTGAGTTGATTGTTTAAACTTACACTGCAGAGAACAACGTTATGCCTTCTTGCCGAATTTTCTATGGTAAAAATAAAATTCATGTGTTTTTGGGGCAAAATCATCTTTATGTATTTCTTTGTCATTTTTTCTAATTGATCTTCAATGGTAGTTACTCGTGCTTGTAAAGACTTATCTAGGTCTGTTGAGCTATGGAAAGTTGGCATTACTCGTTGTGGTCCACATTTGTCTACAATATTGTCGGCAATATTGGCTTATTCGAACGCTGGGGCTTGCCTGTCCTCTATTTAGCCGCCAAGAGAGATTGTGGCTCACCAAACCTCACACAAGCCTATGGGTGGACTCCGCACTTCGTCGGGAGAACCTATTCCCATTTCATCAGTATATTTAACCAGCATACAAGTTTCCCACAAACGAGCAAGAAAGGGATAAAATCCGTTGAAAGCTATAACCACGTTTAATCACCACCCGAACCAAGGTTCACATTTAATGCTTGACGCTCCTGAAACGCTATGCCATTTAATATATATTTTGTGGTCCAACCATAATGCACGATGGTAATTATGAATCAAACCGTAACTTCAAGTTTTTCGCCCAACTTAATTTGACATTTTGTTGTCTCAGTGTTTTGCAGATTCAACAATGGAGAGGTACACAAATGAGCAGTGCGTTAAATTCAAATCAAAATGCATTTCGTGCACTTCGTGATTTTTTTAGTCAGCACAATCCACCAAATGTGTCCACAATCAGAAGGATTTTGCGCAAATTTCAGCAAACCAGGTCTGTAGGAAATGTGAAAATCACCTGTGCATACGCGCCCAGTTCGTTCTGCGGAAAATATTGCTGTTGTTCGCGATAGTGTGGCAGTCGTTGTGCCAACCATTAACCATCTCACGAACATCACTGATGCGAATTTACACGCTCACAAGGTTCAATTGACTCAAGAGCTGAAGCCTACCGACCATTGCAAGCGTCGGCAATACGCCGAATGGTTGATTCAACAGACAGAAGGGAATGGTGACTTTACAAAGAAAATCATCTTCGGCGACGAGGCACACTTCCGCCTCAGTGAATTCGTTAACAAGCAGAGTTGCCGCATTTTGGACAATGTAAGTCCACGAGTGATTGTTGAAAAGCCGATGCATCCACCAAGAGCGACTTGTTGGTGCAGTTTATGGGTTAGCGGCGTCATCGGGCCGTACTTCTTCGAAAATGAGGACGGCCAAGCAGTTACCGTGGATGGTATTTACTATTGTGAGATGATAACGGACTTCTTGTGGCCAAAAATTGAGGTTATGGACCTGGACGATATGTGGTTGCAACAGGATGGTGCCACTTGCCACACAGCCAACGAAACAATGGATCCTTTGCGCGAGAAATTCAATGGTCGTGTTATCTCACGTTCTGGCATTGTAATTGGCCGCCACAATCATGTAACCTGTATTTCACACCGTTGGACTTTTTTCTCTGGGGATATTTAAAAGAAAAAGGGTACGTCAATAAGCCGAGAGCAATTCAAGAGCTAAATTATGAGATAACTCAGCACATTAACGACATTGAACCTCAATTATGTCTCAGAGTCATTGAAAATATGGACCATCGGATAGAAGTATGCCACCATAGTTGTGGCGAGCATTTGGACAATATTTTCTTTACACATAATTCTTCTATTATAATAAAAAATACTAACTGATTCTCAGACAACTTTTTGTTTTATTTACAATTAACATCGTGCGTTTTGGTTGGACCACCCTTTGTAATCATTGCCTCCATTCTAAGAATATGGAGTGTGATGGCAGAGCCTTCAATATCTGACCACAGAATTCTGAGGTGCGATATGGCAGGGCTGCTAAAAGAGTAAATTTCACTCAGAACCCCAAAAAGAGAACAAATTGGACGTTATACCAAACTATTTTGTATGTTAACCTACAAAACGTTTTAATGAAGCAACATCCTCTGGAGCTGGAACATGTAGTAGAAGAACTCAATGAGGCAATAATAAATGCCTACGAAGAAACCTGCCCTATTTGCACTATAAAGAAGGGTAGAGAACCCAACTGGTGGAACAAAAAGCTAGCTTTGCGGATTTCTTTGCCATAGTTTGTTAAAGCCCTCTAGTGTGTATCCCAACTGTTGTTACGTTGAGCTGCATTGTACACCTTCCATACCTCCAACTCGGATTGGAGGTACGGAAGCTGTGCAATGAAACTGAACGTAACAACAACTGGGATGCATACTATAGGGCTCTAACAAACTATGGCAAAGAAATCCCTACAGCAAAACGCCGCAGCTTTATGGCCTTTTGTGAAAATGTTACAGAAACCTCTGGCACAGCGAGGCTCCATAAAGGTCTAGCAAAATAGGGAAGCAGCCGTAACATTGTACTAAGGAAAGCTGACAAGAGCTACACGAAAACCAAAAAGAGAGAGAGAGAGAGCTTCTTCTAATGAAGAACCACTTCCCAAGGAGTGAAGTTATGAATGATGGGAATGACGAAATGGACTCACTTGTGAGGCCAAATTGCACAACATGGAAGGAAGCCATCAGCATCTGTACAGAATGGCGTATAAGATGGACATCAAAATCTTTCCAACCTTTTGAACCACCTGGTGAAGATGGGATGCATCCAGTTCTTATTAAGGAAGCACAGAATCTACTCACGTCCTACTTAATATGGATATACAGAAGTAGTCTAGCTTTGGGAAGTATATGAAAGCGTATCATACCATATATATACCATTCATCATCAACCCAAAGATATGCGGATTAATAAGCATAATATCATTTCAACTCAAAACGGTGAACAAAGTAGTGGGAACTATATAAGGACAACGACACTTAGGAATTATCCACTACACCCCAATCAACATGCAAAACAGGACGAGACAATCTACGAAGACCGCACTCTATGCATTAAAAAGGAAGATCAAAGAATCCTTAGAGCACAAAGAAATTGCACTATTCGTAGGTGCATTTCTTGACATTAAAGGGGCTTTCGAAAATGCAAGCCATGAAGCGGTGAGACGAGCACTAGTGAATCGGCAGGTAAATCCTATTCTATCTTACTGGCTGGTTGAATCCCTCGCGACAAGAAACGTTGCATATAAGGTGGGGGCTAGAACCATCCATATGTGTACGATAAAGGGTCGTCCACAGGGGGGGGAGAGTCCTGTCACCCCTACTGTGGACACCCGTGACCGGTGATATTCTGAAAAGGCTATCCAAAAGTGGCATAATATGTCACGCATACGTGGATGATATCGCCATTTTCATCCAAGGAAAATATGAAGGAACACTGTACGACATCATGCAAGGAGCACTTCGTATTGTCAGTAACTGGTGCCAGCAAATTAGTTTGAGCTTCAGACCTGCCAAAATCACGCTGGTACCATTTACAAAGAAGCGGAAACTGGAACAACTTCACACTATATGCTTAAATGGAGTGGAGATCGAATTCAAGAAAGAAATTAAATATCTTGGAATCCATCTGGATTATAAGGTCACGTGGAACCAACATATTGGAATGGCGACAAAAAAGACCCCAAGAGGCCTGATGGTTTGCAAGAAGAGGCCTGATGGTTTGGAGGAACCTGACTGGCAAATCTTTGGGGCGCAGCGCAACTGTACCGCAATCAATGTACGCTATGATGTTGAGATCAATCATCACCTATGGAGCTATTGTCTGGGCGGACAAAGATAAGGAGCCCAAAACGAGGCAGGCACTCAATCGCGTACAACGTCTGGCCAGTGTATGCATCACGGGGGCAATAAGGTTGTGCTTAATAGTAGCACTCGAAAAAATATTAAATCTACCACTCTTCTACCTAACGATAGAGCAGATATCAAGGTCCACAATGATCAGGATATTCTATGACGAAAACGAGAGTGGCACTGGGATTGGGCATAATGACCAAGTTAAGTTATCCAAACTGTTCCCGCGGATCAGTGCACCGTTTGACAGCATAACGACTCAGTTCATCTTTTACAAAAAGTTTTGTAGCAAGTTGAGCAACCAGAGGGAATGGAGCTCTGAATCCAATTTACGCCTCATAAAGGCACATGCTATCAAGTGGTATACAAATGGGTCAAAGACATCACAGGAAACAGGACATTATGAACAACTAGGAATGATGCCAAGCATATTCCTGGCGGAGTTTTTTACGAAATATAAAATTAAGCCCCGGAGCCACTCCTGAAAGGGAAGAATTTCTTGCACTCCATCATTTTAGTCGGAATATTACCAAGGAAGCACTCCGCCTGCTGAAGTACTGGTGGGAAGGACTAAGGTAATATTAAGATAGCCAATGTAAATTATTAGCATTAAGTACAGTTGATTTTTGGTACCTTCAATTTGAATTTTTTGTTTTTACTCATCTTGCAAAATTTGTACATTAATCGCGCGTCCTGTTCAAGCACAATATTTAAGTGAAGCCGAGAAAAATTCGAACCAATGTAAATCATTAACGCCAAGTAGTGTTAGGTATTAATTATTAAGCGAAAAAAAAAACAAACAAAAAGGAAGCAGCTTCTCTTCGCCACCGAACTTCAACTCCACTCTCGCGACGAGGAATGGTAGTCAAATTCGTGTAATTCTTGGCACATCCCATTATGTCACACCTAGAGTACTACAATATGAACCCTCATCATTGCAAACTGATGTATGGTTGGTTGGTGTATTGGCCTGGACATTGTTGACTGGATGTACACTAGTTGGTGGCAATACAAAACAGGAGATATTTTCTTTCTCCAAAAGTTCACATCCTTCCGTCTCATCTGAATTGTCAGGACAGTCTTTTTCATCTGGAGCATATGAGTGGTGGTTGCTTTAAGTGAAATAAGTCGAGCGTGTATTGCTATTTGTACTTGCTATAGTAGCTTTTGTTTTATGGCAAACGTATATATTTGTTGCAAAATATTCAGTAGACAGTACAAAAGCTGGTTCACAAAATTGTGAGTGTAGACTTAAAATGAAGCTTCGGGTCAACGTTGAGCAGTGTAACATTAATTGTCTTTGATTGGTCGTGTGAGTTACGCATGCTTCAAATAAGACAAACACCAACCCCAAAACGACATACAGGATGTTACTTACGATCATTACAACAATATTAAAAATAGTATGAAATTTGTCAGTTGCATCGCGCCAATGTCTTTTTGCACAACAGAGAAGTTACGCTTTTTTACCGACTAGACCCCATATGAAAGCGTAATTATCAATTACTACATTAATTGGTATCGTACACACTGCGCCCAGCACGCATGCTATGAAATTGATAAATCCGCTTCGATACAATGAGAATGATTTGATTAGACCAAATACGTACATGGAAATACTCACGGTGCCAATAAAAAAGCGTACAAAGTCCATTATCCATTGGATAGAGCCCGGCAAAAATGATTTTGGAAGCAGATAATGGCATTGTTACCCACGAATTAACACTTATACCTAATAGGAGTTTGCACTTTTGAGGGATCAGTTTCGAATGCACTACAAGCCGGATGCCTTGAACCCAGCGATTGCGTTGCTGCATGAAGTCAAGCAAAATGAATAGGGACTTCTCACATATTTCACCTTCGATGAAATTAAAAGTGTATCCTTGGCTGAATGGCCGCATTGCAAGAAAAAATCTTCCGCTCCTGAGCCATCCGATACGTTATCGAATGAGACTTCCTTCTCAACGCCGCACTGCGTCACAACATAACTGTCTTTCCAACTAAACAATGGCTTATGAAATAGTTTGAACTGTAGTCGCAGCTTTCCCATATCATCACCCACGCGAAAACTATCAGCTAGAGTTGTTAGCTAGTTAACTATACTCTCTCTTGCATACGTCGCCAATTGGACAATTCTCATTTCTATTGCAAACAAATTTGTGCGATAAGCAGGTTATATTGCCGGCACAAAGAAACCATTCTGACATTAAAGATGTTCGTTCCTTGCAATCCTCTTCATCCGAATAATCGAATCGTTGTGGCCGTTGCATTAATATCTGGCATCGATGAAGTTTCCATCTTCATCTTCACCACAAACATTCGCACTAAAAGCTTGTGACACTAGGAATACACTAACAACGATCAGCAGTCGTATACAGGACTTTATTCTAAAAGTAAAAAAATTTGGGGATACCCAACTTCTTAGTACCGCGCTGGTTGAGACTGACGGTGGTACGAAGAACTGCTAAAACAAAACAAGAGTATTTGGCGAATTAAGGAGTACTTACGAAATCCTTGGCCTGATCGCCCGACACATCCCTCCGCGGGTACAATTACGGCGAACACAATCATTTGAAAATATCTCGCGACGAACGTAAACATACGCGCACGTAGTCACAAGCATCAACACATTAATTGACACTTCAACCAAAACAAATCGATAAGGCTGTTATCGATAATGCAGGGCTGTGCGCGAAAGAAAGATGACCACCAAGAAAAACTGGGTTTGTGTCTGAGATAAACGCTGCAAGGTTGAGCAGCCATGGTGAATGTTGTGGCCTTGAACTTGGGTTCTTCAACTCAAGTCAAAGAACCGTTGAGACAAGTTGATAAAAGAGCCAGCGAGGATGGAAGCGCTCTCTTTTACGGATAGTTGGCCAGAGAAGAACATCAAAAGGACGAAACATCTTGCGAGCGAACAAGTGCAAAATAGAAGAACGAAGGACGGAACTTTTTGCTAGTCAACAAGTGGAGAGCACCGGGGGGAAGGAGCGTCGAAGATGGAAAAATTGCTCGAGACAACCAGGAAAGGAAACCGATTCAGGCTGCGGCGAGTTGAAGTACGAGAATTTGTGAATGTGTAAGTGTTAAGACCTTGAATTTTATGAATAATAATTTCGCATGAAACCGAGATCAAATTGATTTATAGTCTAATTTTCTATACAAAACTTTCGTATTGTGTGAAGTGTTTCAGCCAGTATTTTTGCACGTGGAGCGCACAGTGTTGGCGGAAGGCGTAAATTTGGCCTGGAGTGCGCAAGGATCCTTCCCGTCGGGGATTTGAATCTGCGCAGACGTTCTCTTTAGTGGAGGTTATTTTTTTTCCTTGGTAGAAGTTAGTTTACTTTCGTGGAAATTAATTTTCTTAGTAGAAGTTAGCGAAAGTGGTGATAGGCGGCTCGACGAGCCGAGTAAAGGTCACCAGTAGTTATTCTAGTAGAAGGACCATTCCGGGGAAACTCATGCTCGCTAATTGGCTCCTGGGGGTAATTCTAGGGTTGGCGAGTGGCGCTTACCTACCCCGTCTCCACAGGCTAGTCGGGACCCCAAGGCCCCCAACCGGAATCGCTTGTTGTGACGTTTCGTTAGCATTTTTAATGGAACAAGCTCTATGCAATTGTAGTAAGTGCACAACGTTGCATAGAGAAAAAATACAAGGGCAAAGCGATAGCCACCTAGCCGTACAGCCAAGCAGCTATTCAAGCTTTTGCAGCTTCAACGATAAAATCGAAGTTGATTCAAGAATGTTATACAAAACTCAATAAGCTGGACGAGAACAAAAAGAACACTCTGTACTGCGTACCAGGACACAGAGGGGTTGAAAGAAAAAAAAAGCCGACCTCTTGGCGAGAATAGGACCACCGATAGGGCTCGTTGGTCTTGAACCCTTTAGTGCAGTCGAAATGCACTTTGTGCGGTAGCATCTGAAGGAAATAGAAGCTATAGAATGTAAAAAACTCTGAAGTAGTTATCCAGCACTTGAAATATCGAAAACACTCTTTAGCGCCTATGTTGAGAAAGGATACAAATTGTGCATCAATTTAGGAAAGAATCAACTAAGAACCCTGACAGCGTTCCTCATGGGGTCCTGTAAACTCGGAGGATATCTTTAGAAAATGGGTCTTATGAAGAACGGTGAGTTTAGGTTTTACAGGTTTCTTCTGATGTTCTACAGAGTTTTGTTCCGGAGAAGGAGAGACATTCTGGGAACTTACTGCCAAGCTGAGAAGTAACTTGGACACCTCGAGCCAATGAAGATCATCCACTTTTTGAGAGAGGTTGATCCGTTCATAGAACTGTAGGCGCTCCAATGAGAATAGGGTTACAATAAATCCGTCGAAGGTTGAAGTGCAGGACATCCATTTCACACAATCTACAATATACCTCACTGAAGTCATCCGCCATTACACGACACAAAAAAATATACGAAATTGTTGAAAAAGTATGAAGTCGTAGCTTGCACAGTGAGCTTATCTTCTCTGCATTAATCTCTGCTCAGCACTGCGTGTGCGATTGACTCGTGTTGTTTTACTTAGAATTTCTCCCATTTTTTTTCTAACATGGCTGAGCAGTCATGTTTATAATAACTCCCCATTCACGATAACCCTACTCTCCCCTACATATGCAATTGGTTTTTAGGGTTTTGTAAAATAATTTTACAAAACCCTACTAGTTTCGCGACCAGTCTGTCCGTCTGTCCGTCTGTCCGTCCGTCCGTCCGTCCGTCCGTCCGTCCGTCCGTCCGTCCGTCCGTGTGTCACAGCAGTTTTTCTCGGAAACTACTTAAGCTAGAAACATCAAATTTTGTGTGTAGATGTAAAGTAGTGATCTCTTCAAAGTTCAACTACAAAAAAATTGTATAAGGTAATTAAGGGGGGTCCCCCCATATAGGAGAGTGACCCCCCGAAAAAAAAATTTCATTGAAGGTAGCCGATATGGATATCAAATGAAAGGTCTTGATGAGACCTTTTCAAAACAGGTCTTAGTTTGGCAAAGTTTGCTTCGAGGGGCGCACAGGGAGGGGAAATGTACGAAAAATTTGTGTCCCCCCCCCTCGCGATTGGACACCTGTGATCCGAAAAATCTGAAAAAAATCAGGGATGTAGGTCTTGGTGAGTACAACAACAACAAATACGTGAGAAGTCACAATTCACTCAACTTTGTTAGTAATAGTATGATTTATTGATTTTAATGTTTTCTTGAATAAAATCTTAACGGTACCCTTAAATTCAATTAAATTCAGTACGTAGATGTCTATTTATAAGATTGATCTCTCCTGAAAGTTTCATAAAGATTGAATCATATTTAGCGAAGTTATAGCGGTTTGAATTTTCCTGTATTACTATGGAACAATATGCGCTGCATTTATTACTATGGCAACATATGGCTATGGAACAACATGCTCCTTTTACCGACTCAGACACTACAATTTTGCTAGGATTTGCATGAAAATTTCAGGAATGATAGGTGTCATGTATATCTTTGAGAATCGGTTCAGTTAGTGGTATCAGTAATCGTAAAACAAAATAGTGGCTGATTTAAATGCGAAGATTGAATAATTTTGAGTTATTTTTTCCCAACTTCAACGTTTATGGTGCATGCTTTGAACACTTGATTCAATTGAATGAATGACTGAAGATGAGTACCTACAATTAATGCTCATAAGTGAAACAAGTCAAGGAGGTGGGAGAGAGCTCCTAGCAAAAGGGTTTTGTAACCATTCTAGGATTCGAAAAAATTGGCCATTGATCGATGATAACAGTACAGGAGAGTGGCCCCTGAAAAAAAAATTCTTCAAACGTAGCCGATATGAGTATGAAATAAAAGTTTCCCTGGGAGCTTTTCAAAACAGTTGTTGAACTGTCAGTTTTTGCTTCAGTGGGGACACAGGGGGGGGGGGGGTGTAAACACATGAAAAATGTGTTTTCTCCGTCGCGGATGGACATCTGAAATAATTATCAAAGGAGATATTTATGGGTATAACAATACTAAAAACCTCAGAAGTCGAAATTCGTTCAACTTTGTTAATAATAGCATGAGCTTCGTATTTCATACTTTCTCCAATAAAATCGTCTTTGACATGTTTCTTGATTTGATTCGATCTGCGTCACTGCAGTTTGTAAATTGAATACAAAACCCTTCTGACATGAGCGTAGGTCTGTTTACCCAACTTGTTTCTCCTCTGAGACTGGCCCTAGCCCCCAGAATATTAGATCCGAATTTTACACTTTCATTTCACAACATCCCATGTAGATTTCAAAATTAGGTTTACTTACGAGTATATCGGATACGTAAAAGCAATTTAAGGGTAGACGTGCTCTTTCTTAAAGCTTTTCAAATTAATTTGCGAAAAATGGAACACTTAGAGTGCTTTGAAACTTAGTTCACTACATTGAATTAACATATTGAAATTTTGATGGTTTAAAAACAAAATGTGGTTTTCAATTTAAATGGTTATGCATTTTATCCTTCTTTTATTGAAAACAAAATAAAATGTTCATTCACCAAAGCATTTCATGCTTTGTAAGCCTGAATAGAGCAAAATACGTACAATATACATGTAAGCAAAAAATGTAATGAAGTCTCTAGACCAGTCTGATTGTAAATTACATAGTCCAATTTCGACGACATTTCCGATTGGTCAGTTGAAAAATACAACTACAAATTAAACGATGTAATATAAATTCAATACAACTCACCGATCGTGGACCTGTAATCCTTGCGCTTTGCGTCCTAGTTGCCGGTCTACGCCTCCTGTACCCTGGTGTTCCATTTTCCGGAGTATTACTTCCCGACGGGGTATTGATAACAGCCTCCAAACTGCCACTCACCGGCGCACAAATCGAAGCACTACGCGTTTTACCGTGCGGCCGATAATGCCCCATATCATCACCCATTTTCAATTTTCAATCGTAACCGTACAATCGCGAACACTTTTCACATTTACTCGAAAACTCCACTTCCCTCGCGGAATTTGTGGTTCACGCCTTAATTCACATCGATACACTTCACTTAAAGGCGATGACGTAGATACGGAGAAAATAACGATATCATCGGCGTTTGTACTTCATTAAATCAAAAGGTTGTCTCCGTGTATCCACCGCCTTATCGGGTGGCACCCACTTAGCAAATACTTTTCCAGCCTAGTCGTACGCAAAAATGCCGTTAGCACCTGTTTACCTATAATTGCAATAAAAAACATCCCCGAAAAGGGACTGATAAGACTTCCATTACAAGTTGTTGAAATATTCGGATCTAGGGGGTTGCTAGAGCGGAGTGGAGGCGAGAGCGGAATAGAGTGGAGTGGCTTTAAGGATATTCGATTTTCTATATTGCTGTGTTGTGCTTTTGCTTCGTGTGTGCATACGTTATGAATGGAAACGGATGTTGGTATGATGGAAATCTTATTTTCGGACCACTTAAACAATTGATCCATCGTCCAACGGATGTATAATTCTGTTCCAAGCAGATCTTTCTACATTTCTGCAAGTTAATCATCAGACTGGCAGATGCCCAGATTTCTGAATATGCCTTTGCGCGGTTCATTTAATTTTATTATATGTTCTTATACGTTTCCGGTCATTTCACTTCATCGCAGGATTTATAGCAACATCAATATTATTAAGAATAATTTTAAAATATACGTATGCACAAGTCTCTTTGGGAACCTAGCAATGCATAATGTTGCGAAAATTTCAAACCTACGTTGGAAATTCAAACTACGAATATTTACTGGAACGCGAGACTCTTTTATCAATTCCGCCATACACTCGTATCATATGTCAGCTAATATAATTTGCAGACACGACATGAACGTATTTCATAGCATGTGAGTATGAAGTGAAATTATCTTTCACGCAAATAACTTTCGCAAAATATGGAAAAATCTCGGATGCGAAAAATGTTCATGGGAAGTGAGCATATGTACTCGTACTTATGAGCTGCCATATGGCATTTTATGATTGCAACATGTAAATTTCCCGAAATGCTTTCAAATTACTCTGTTTCGTGCAATTTTCCACGTTCATAGGTGCTGGTGATTTCAAATGTCAGCTTCTTGAAGATGATGATATGGCTGTAATTAATGTACAAGAGTGCACATTCTTGAAGCAAGAAAATAAAACAGCAAGCATGGTTTAAGGACACCTCCCATAAAATGAGCTGTTAAGAGTGTGTGGGGCTTAGTTGAAACTGAGATTCGTTAAAGCATGTTTTTTAGGGTTTTTTAAATAATTTTACTAAATCCTACTAAAATCGTGTCCTGTCTGTCCGTGTGTCACAGCAATTTTCATCGCTAACTATATTACTTAAGCTAGAAACATCAAATTTTGTATGTAGATGTGAAGTGGTGCTCTCTTCAAAGTTAAACTACAAAAATTTTTTATAAGGTATTTTAGGGGGGTCTCCCCATAGAGGGGAGTGGCCCCCAAAAAAAAATTCATTAAAGGTAGCCAATATGGAAATCAAATGAAAGGTTTTGATAAGAGCTTTTCAAAACAGGCTATAAACTGAAATTTTTTTGCTTCGTAGGGTGCACAGGGAGGGGAATTAAACGAAAAATTGTTATTTACCACATAAAGTGAGTTTAACGATTGCATTGTGCACGTCTTAATCCACGGGATTCAAGGCGTCTACAACTGGTGACCCTATCATGGACGTAAGCCCCGGCTAGGGAGCACCGATTAAAACGTCGACAGAGGATTTGACAACCGGCATGTTGGTTCAACATACACCGCCGCCGGCAAGGCGTGACAACAACACGTTGCTCGACTCGCTATATGAACCAAGCAAGGACATGATATCTTTGCCCAAATTGTTGCCACCGGTTGATTCAGCAACAAACATACCACCGTCTGCAGAAGTTGCTTCTGTCAAAGACGTGAAATTACCACCATTTTGGCGAAGCGACCCGACGCTTTGGTTTGTGCAGGCGGAAGCGCAAATTCTCACCAATAACATAACGTCTGACAACGCTCGTTATTACACGATTATCGCTGCTCTAGACATGGATATCCTGCAGTAAGTATCTGACATTATCCGTTCGCCACCAGTCACGAACAAATACGGTACGCTCAAACGGCATCTTGTCACCAGATTCTCCGAACCTAAGGAGCGACAGCTAAACCGGTTGCTCACAGGAGCAGACCTCGACAGAAAACAACCGTCACAACTACTTCAAGAAATGCAAAATTTCGCACCTTTGGATTTGTCTGAGAACATCCTCAAAATATTGTGGATGAAACCACTACCAGTGAGCGTCAGGAGCGTTCTGGCTGCTAGCGAGGATTCCAAACTCTACAAACTCGCAAAAATAGCAGACGGCTCAGAGGGAAACAGTGTTCCGGCTTACGTATTGGCCACAGAGACCACTCCACCACAGGCAGGCGCGCCTGATGTGTCGGAATTTAACAAACGGGTTAATCAGCTTAATAACGTTGTTTTTCAGATGATAACATCAACAAACGATTTCAACCCCTCTGATTTGCACGGTTCGACACGTGGTGCAAGAGGCCACCGCACTGCAACTAACAACGAAGCTTGCTATTACCATAAAAGATTTGGCGTAAAAGCGAAGTGGTGCTCGGAGCCTTGCTCATTTCAAGCAAATCAGCATCAGGGCAACTGAGACAGTTGCCTTCCATCACCGGCAACTATCATTCAGCCTACGACTCACGACACGTCCTTAACAACAACAACAATACACACATCAGCACCAGCTAACCAAGTGGCACATTTCATCGAAACAACTGGACCACCAGTTTTTCAACGGCCTCGACGTCTGACAGATAAAAAACTGAAAGCAGCAAGAGCAGAATTCGATCGGATGGTTAAAGTGGGTATTTGCCGTACATGGAGTAGTCCTTGGGCCAGTCCCATCCATATGGTGGCCAAAAAATCCGGGGGCTGGAGAGTTTGTTGCGACTATCGCAAACTTAACCCTCAGACAGTACCCGATCGATATTCAATTGAACATATCCACGACGTGGCTGACCGGTAGAACGGACTTACCGTCAGATCCCGATATCCAAAGCCGACATAAAAAAGACAGCCGTTACAACACCATTCGAGTTGTTTGAATATTTGGTCATGCCTTTCAGTCTTAGAAATGCCACACAAACTTTTCAACGGCACATGGACAGCATCCTCTACGGACTGGAATTCGTCTTCTGCTATAAAGACGATATCATCATCATGTCAGACAATGCTTACCAAAATTGGGAACACCTTAACATTGACCGTCAATGACTTGAGCAACACAACTTGCACATTAACATTGATAAGTGTGCTTTCGGTCAAACGGAGATAGAGTGTTTGGGCTACACGATCAACAAAAACGTTTCACAACCAACACAAGAGCGAATCACTGCGCTGCGTACCTTCAAGCAACGTGAGACCATCGTCGAGCTGCGTCGATTTTTTGGGTCTGCAACTTCTACAGACGTTGCCTTAAACACTCAGCCCACCGTCAGGCACCGTTGATAGCTTTCTTAAGCAACAGCAAGAGAAACGATAATCGCAAAGTTCCTTGGACGCCACAAATGAAATCAGATTTCCAAATGTGCAAACGTGACCTTGCAACTGCAGCCTTACTCGTCCATCCGGATCACAAGGCACAACTTTAACTTGTCACTGACGTATCTGACATTGCTATTGGAGCGACTTTGGAACAGCACCATGGCGAACACTGGCATCCACTCGGCTTCTTCTCTCATAAACTGAGCCCAACGGAAGCTAGATACAGCGCGTATGATCGCGAACTACTAGCTATTAATGCCTCAATCAAGTTTTTTAAGGTATATTCTGGAGGGTCGGCATTTTATTATCAAAAACGACCACAAGCCTTTAATCTACGCATTCGCTCAAAGTCTTGACAAAGCCAATCCGAGACAATTGAGACAGTTGGACTTCATCTCTCAGTTTACCATGGCGATAGTCCACACCTCCAGAACTAATACGATCAACATGCCATTCACCATAGATCCAACTCAACTAGCCGAGGCTCAACAAGAGGACGACGAGCTTCGTGTGCTCCTAGACAACAGCAACAACACGGGATTACAACTACAAAAGCTGTCAATCGGTACTGCAACAGTTTACTGCGATACTACAACGGGACAACTTCGTCAACAAGCTTTTGCTTCAGTTCACAGATTCGCTCACCCGAGCGGCAAAGCCAGACTTCACCAGCTGCGCCAAATGTACGTATGGCCCAGCATTCAGAATGACACAATATGATGGACCCTCAACTGCATCTCCTGTCAACGCTCGAAAATTCAACCACACAACAGGAACCAGCCCATCTCAATAAACGTACTGAACGAAAGATTCGATCATTTACACATCGACATCGTCATTCTGCTATGAGTGAGCGGGTATCGATAATGTCTTACATGGTAGACAGGTATTCATGGTGGCCAGAAGCAGTCCCCATGCAAGACATGACAGCGGACACAGTCGCCAACGCTTTTTACAATACCTGGGTTACGCGTTTTGGAACTCCCAAAACGTTGACAACCGACCAAGGCGCGCAATTTGAGAGCGCACTTTCTCGAGCCCTTACCAATCTGACCGGGACGAAACGAATTAGAACAATACCCTATCACCCTGCGTCCAATGGTGCGATTGAGCGATGGCACCGAACCTTCAAATCAGCTCTTATGTGCAGTCAACCAACATCCTGGATTGAACTACTTCCAACTATTCTATTAGGGTTGCGATGCAAACGTCGGAGCTTCACCTGCCGAATTACTTTACGGCGAACAGCAACGTGTCCCGGGCGATTTTTTTACAAATGAGGACATGCCAGCCGATCCCACCTTTTTTGTCGAGAAATTTCGTGAGCACATGCAACTCTTTGGACCGAGACCAAGAGCTCATCACACAAAAAGATGCCTTTTTCAATACAAGGATCTCTACACTTACACTCATGTCTTCCTGCGAGTCGGTGCAGTCAGACAGCCGTTGGAGAAACCCTACACAGGACCACACGAAGTGGTTAAGCGAATCAACGATCACGTCTTCATTATGAAGATAAAGGAACAAGATGCGATCATCTCAACCGAATGACTCAAACCAGCGTATACTACAAAAGATGACAACGAACAACATCATGGCATTCCCCTCAGAACATACAGTCGGACGTCGAAGCCAACATCAACTTGACGTCAATTCTGGAAAGGGGGTACGATG
Organism: Odontomyia ornata; assembly: GCA_963969285.1. Taxonomy (NCBI): domain Eukaryota; kingdom Metazoa; phylum Arthropoda; class Insecta; order Diptera; family Stratiomyidae; genus Odontomyia; species Odontomyia ornata. The sequence goes on from OZ017738.1 coordinate 114,682,072, forward strand.
GCGATAATAAAAACTTCTTCTACCACTGAGTGGCGCTGACATGGTCTCGAGGAAGTTTGGCTTCACACATCTGGCAACCAATCAGCTAACAACAAGAAGACTTTTCATCCGCTTTTCTATTTGGCTTTTGGTCGCGAAGCAGACAAATTTAGTTTCAGTTAACGAATTGTTATAAAGGGTGATTCATAACAAATGTACACATTTTTGTCAAAAAAAAACATCGTTTTTGTAAAGATTGAGCTGTAATGTTTATTTATTATGAAAATTTGGTCCCTTGCAATTAAATATGAAACATTACTTCGGGCATATGTGCATCTCGTGCTGCTTTACAGGCTATCAAACGATGATTGTAATTTTCGATGACATTTTCGCACGTTTTCGGCGTTATTAGGCGTATGTGGGCTCAAATATTGTTTTTTAATGCTTCAGTAGTCTGGGGAGCATCAGCGTAAGCACGATTCTTCAGAAATTCCCAAAGGAAGAAGTCACAAGGAGTCAAATCACACGATCTCGCCGGCAAATTTATGGGTCCATTTCGTGAAATTATTCGATTTCACGTAGAGCGCGAAATGCTTACACTGGCGATTCATTATTTTTGTAAAAAGTTTTAACAATAATAAAACGTTTGGCTGATGTGTAGGATGCTATAGCTAGAATTGTAAAAGACCAAACTATCATAATCTGTCAATATATGGACCTGAAGTTAGTGATAAATAAGAGTTAAGGCCCATTCACATGTGTACACTTCTTATGAATCACCCTTTATATTTAGATTTTTGCAATAAATTGTTATTTACCACATTAAGTGAGTTTAACGATTGCATTGTGCACGTCTTCATCCACGGGATTCAAGGCGGCTACATTCTAAAATAGAAGGTGACCACTCCGCCCAACTGGGCCCCTTAAACGCCCCTTCCCCTACTTTCGGCGTATGATCTTATTCTAATAATGCTCTCTTTTCATCATTGTATAATGTTTTCTCTTCATCCTGGTTTTCCTACCTAAATATTGTTTGTACGCCTGATTTTCTTTCTCTTGCCCATAGTGGCACTCATCATCGAACTAATTATTTGTTTTGCGCCAACTTTGATGTCCATTCGTCTGTTCTTTCACTTCCATCCATAGCTCGTTACTTATTTTCAGCGATGTGCCTGATAGGATCGGAGCCAGCTGGTTGTCCAGACTCTTCGGGAAATTTTTTTGCTACAGACGCCATTTGGACTCTTATCATAAATATTCAGAAATTTGACATCAAATTTCTGAGTGTTTATGATCTAATATTTTAAATGTTAAAATGATTCACCTTTGAAAACCACCCCTTAACATGAAATTATTTTAAAGAATATTTCCAACTGCTCAATAAATAAATGCACACCATGTGTTAAAAATAAACAGATAGCTACACGTCTAGTGAAGCATACATGTGTTTATATATTTACATAGTAAACGATTCAAAATTTCTGAAAGGAGTCACAAACATACATTTCTAATCCTAACTGTTGTTTTAAAGGAACTTCAATGATGGTATCAAGTTTTAATATAATTCTTCTATAGTTTTGATTTCTCTGTTAATAAATACAATATTAAACTCAGACACAAGAAAACGTTTCGCAATAATTTTGAGTTTTGAAGAACCACTTTTCAAAGCAAAACTTTATTTAGAAACTCGAGAATATTTTCTTTTTTTTTTGCTAAACTAAGAAAGTAGAGATTGTTCCCAAGGATTGTTAGCCCTTACGTCCTTCTTGTTCTTTCCATCCTTCCTCAATGTAAAGTTATCCATGCTGCTCTGAAAAGGTACTGCCTCATTAATTATCCTTAAACGTTCATTAAACCAGATAAGAAAACACAGCCATCCTCAGCATATAAGATATTATCCTTACTTTATTGATCTATTTATTGTAGAAGCCGAGTTCATAAATAAACACTTGCTTAGTCTAATAGAAGTCAACGTAACACAGTACGTCTTTGATTTTCCCCAAAATTACCTGTAATGAATTCTTCAGCACCATAAATAATCGCACATCAAAAAGACAACAAGAAGGCATACGTACAATTGTTCAACGAAATTTTCCAACGACATGACACTTGACCATGTTATACATAAATCCTCGCGTGAGCTCCTGAAGTACTCAGTCGTCAACACATGCTGGAAAAAGAAATTTGTACATGCCCGAATGGGTTGAAATTGTGTTGAAGGATCGGTCCATATATTTTTCAGGAAGCTTACGTTAACATTTTATGGTTTTTCGAATTTACACAACGTCAAGAGACGTTGTCACATTAAGGATTCTTTTGGGTGTTTTGCGGAAGCACTTTATATTTGGCAGTTTAATATGTATTTCATTAGGAAGCTGTCCGCAGCATGGAATAGGATTGACATAATGGTTTATGGCTGAGGCGGAATTTGCTTGTTTATCAGTGATTTGCATATTTGTCTTTTTTTGATTCCCTTCTTTAATATTAATATGTGTTTATAAAATAAATAGGGATTACGTGCTTAACATATTTCAACATGAAGTATTGGATTCTACGTCTCGCAGTTTTCAAAACTAAAAAACTTTTAAACGTCAGTTGGAAATTAATTTTTTATTTGAAAGACCTTATTTCACAAGGTCAACTGGGAATTAATTTTTGAAATATTTCACCATTACATCGTTGTAATAAACCAATTTTGGGAAAGTTTCAAGTAATCAGTCGCTATAAAGAAGAAACGATGTATTGGTAGAACTTTGTATTTGGATTTCTCCAAAGCCTTCGACTGTTTGTTGTACAAACTTTAATTTCTTAGTATTCCTGAGTATTTCCTGTACTAGTTATCCTCTTACTTATCCAATGGTGTTAGTCAGGTATCTTTCAAGGTTGTCTTTCCACCCCTTTCCATCTGTCTTCAGGTGTTCCTTAAGGTTCCATACTTGGACCACTATTGTTCACTCTGTTTATAAATTACTTGCCATCCGTTGTCATCAACTGTCTTCTATTGTACATGCAGACGACGTCAAAACATTTGAAGTAGTGTTGTTTAACGATAACTGTACCCTGCTTCAAAAATATTTAGATGCCATCTATCTTTAGAGTTCTTATAACCAGCTACCATTAAATATTTCTAAGTATATTAATTTTTCCTTTTCCAACAGTCCTAGTTCTCTTAGCTTTCAATTTTCGTTAAAAATTCTTATCTAAGTTCGGTGATATATTTTAGGGATTTGGGTGTCACTTTCGACTCTAGGTTGAAATTTGATGTTAATATTTCTGAAATTACTCCTCTAGCCTCTCGCATTTCTGACTTGATCTTAAGAAATTCCTATATTTTTTCGATCATTCGTCTTGTGCTAAACTCTTTAGTTTGGTTCGTTCTTTTTTCAAGTACTGCTCGCCAGTTTGATTTCCTCATCCAAAGTGATTGAAGCTCAGCCAGAAGCTGTACAGAAAAGCTTTACCCGGATCATCTTCTCAAAGCTCCGGATTCCCTGCATTTATTATGAATCACGCTTACCTAACCTAAATATTCCTTCATTGAAAAAGTATCGAGTCTACCTTAATGACTGTTTCCTTTACAGGCTTTGTCGTAGTTTGCTCGGAATTCACTTAATCAACCAGATCCCAGTGAGGCGCGTTAAGCGTTCTGCATGATCTTCTGATATCTTTGATATCAGTATGTGAGAAGAAGAATTCACAAACACTAGCTGGTAAGTTCAAATTTAGTGTCCGAAAACGATCAAAAGCTTCCTATAATTCAGAATTCGCTGAAGAAATTACAGACTAATTGACAAAATATACCAATCAAATGAAAGATTTGTTCAGTTCCAATCACAAGTCATTATTACGAATTATTTTGAAAGTAACTCCTTAAGAAGCACAAAATGTTCAAAGAATCGTCTGGTAAATGTCTTCTTATTTTGTTGGCCAGATAACCAGCCGCTGAGAAGGCCATTTCGGATTCAACGCTAGCTGGAACCATATATCTCAGGCAGTTATCCACGAACTGTAAAAGTTCGCCTTTTGACCACCCGGACTCGTATAAATTCATTTCCTTTTTGATTAATGCATCCAGAGAATTCGTAGTTAGTTTTCTGTCTCTAGGTTCTTTTAATACAGCAGTCAATGTTTCCTGAAGATCTTGCGTGTCTCAGAAAGATATGAAAGCGGTTCATTATCGTCATCATCAATTTCAGCTATATCATTAGCGGTGGTAGCTGATGTTGATGCGATCGACCAAGATGGATCTGAATTTGTCTCTATCTGTGAATTAGTCAGACTGTGTTGTGGATACAAACGCTCTATAAGTGATTTAGTTTCAGTTCGAATCACGTTTTTCAGAGGCATTTCAAATGTTTCGTCTTTCGCAAACTCTTCTTTATCTGCTGCACCCTTTACTTTATCCTCGGCGTGAGAGTTTCTTCGGCTAAGGACCTCGGACCCGGCTTGCCGTCAGAGACGGCTGTAGGAGGCGCCACTTGCTTATCCCCTGGTCCTAAACAGCCGCCAAGTGAGAATGCGGCCGCCGAACGCCCCTCACGCAACTCGAAATACCACACACTATTTCCCTCTAACAGGGGAGGATTAGTCTCACCGGGCGACCACTTGCACAACTTTGCCGGGCACAGATTATCCGACGTAACTCGCACCGAGCGAAAATCTGAAAACACCTACGCCAAAAATCACTGATCAATTCACACTGAAAATTTATTCCCGAACACACCCGAGCCAGGTGTACAATTTATCTTCGTGGCAATCTTTTTTAATGACCAAAAATATGTTCACTCATTTAACTATTTATTTGATGGTAAAATGCAATAAATTTCAAAAATAGATTTACAATTAATCAATATGCAAAACTTGGCTTACGTCTACCTAGTTGAGGGCCCCCCGAAGTAATTTGCGTTGCGAAGCTATACTGCCAGCGCGCTTCTTGTTGAGCTGATGTCACCAATCTCCCTTAATTATATATCGTTGTCGCTGTTGAAACTTTCTCTGTTGTAAATTTCTGCCCTCGACAAATTCCAGGAAATATTTCGTGTCGCTCGCCACACATGGTCCTCTGTTGTTGATCCTTGTCCGCCAGAAAAGAGAAGAGACCCGTTCTTTGTTTCCAGGGTTTTCATCGGCCCGGCTTAAGCTGGCGAGCCGTTAACTTTTTCCCTGGGCGATTCAACGTTCAATTGCGATCCCCCAACTGGTGTACATCGGGCAATTTAAATCACAATTTCCCTTCTTTTAGTACATTTGCCCATCAGGTGTAAATGTCAAAGTGACTTACACTCTGTCAGTATTGCGTTTTGTTTGTTTCGGGCGAAATGTATGAAAATTATTTTGGTTAAGAAAATTAAAATCTTGGTCGCGACTTGTTTGAAATGTCATTGAATTCGTCGGTAATGAAGACACGTTTCACATATAGTTTAATGTTATCTGATTTAACGCCATAACGATTGAAGGGCTCTGTCGGTAGTACTTTCGGTGTGTATAAAAGCCTTTTAAATGTTACTTCGCCTTCCGCAATAAAAAGCGTATGTGCCTATGACTCGGATGTGTCCTTAGTCAAACTTTTGTAGAATTCAGTGTACTCGTTCTCTGTAACATCACCTGGTTTCCGAGTCTAAATCTGTTTGCTATTGTTCATTATCACCCAGTCCCAAATGGTTTTGATACTCTTTTGGTCTATCATCATCAGTATCCTGTTCTACCTTGGCATCCTCTTCTCCATCTTCAGCAGCTTCGTCCTTCTCTGGTTTCTTTTCATCTTCAACGGGCACTTCTTCCTCAACCGTTGTACTTGTCCTCATATAAATGGGGAAGTTGATGAATTGTGAATATTTGTTAATCAGTTGCTTGACTGTGCAAAGCTTCTTCCATCAAGTGCAAAGAAATTTGTGGGCCACATTTCAAGGTATCACTACGAGTATTATAGACAATGCTAAAGCTATTGGCGCCGCATTGTAGCCAAAAAGTCGGCTGTTCCAGATTTTGTAATTGTACCTAAATTGTTCACCAGATCATTTCGGGTCATGCCTTTACCACTGTCGATGATGTGAAGGACTTTGTTTCTTTTATCCGCTTTTATTCGAATTAATAATGCGGGATTTGTTTCCAGCTCTGCTTTGCGCGTAAGTGATAGTAATCGAATTTTATCGAACGCATCGGAAGCATTTGACATCAATTCACGAAGGAAAATTTCTTTATTGCGATATAGTGAGTTGATGATAAGTTTCATCATACGGTTGACTTTTGATTGGAATGTGAACTTTTCCGCCTTTTCGGATCAACAATTCAGGATTTGTGCCACATCCAACCCATCAAGCTTTATGGCTTCGGCCTCCCTTTGAACCGCATCGGCATCTATTCTAGGACCTTGCCAGCTTGCTCCCAAATCAATATCAACTTTGTTAACTTCAGCACTATCATCATCTTCACTAGCGGTAACTTGAGTCACGCCCGTAAATAGAAAAATGCCAATTATGAATGGAAGCAGGTACTTCATTCTGTTGCAAATCACTAACAACCACCCCTAAGTAAGATTTACGTGATTACTCCGCAAATGTTATATGCCAACTGTTGGACTAGGCTGTGGAGGGCTAAATCGAAAAATGTCCTCGTTAAGAAGCGGTTTCCTTTCCCTATAGTGCATTTCAAGATTATTGAGCATTCTCATAGGTGCAATATTCACAGATCCATTTTTGGGTGTCGAGTGGCGATGGTTGTTCGCATATTGTTATCTCCCGGTTGCTGCTGCTGTAGAGCTTTTTTCTTTTTGTGCTTAATGTAATCGTTTTTGTTTTCTTTTCGTTTCTATTTATTTTGACTTCACATTTTTATGTTAACCTTTTAACATTTTTATTTTATCATTTTAACCTTTAAACATTTTTATTTTTAACCTTGGCTCGGGCGGTATTTAAGTGCAAATGGTTTCCGTAACACTACTTGGTATTTAACTGGATCTCTAACATACAACAAGCATGCTGTCAAATTCGTCCGACACTCAACAATGCGCTTTCTCAAGGAAACAGCTAGTGGAGTCTTTAGCTCTTTCAGTTTGCGAATCATAAATCGAAGTAGTGTTGTTTCTGCGATAGCCAAGTCTGTATCTTGACAACATAACACATCCACAGCCAGTTTAACAGGTTGAAATGCCTTGTCTAAGTTTATTAAAGTCGCATGTTCTCCCGCATTCAAAGAGTAGTTCGGATCAGCTTCCAGGCTGAGGTCGATCAAAGGTTTGCTGACACACAGCTTGATTCTAATAAATGTAGAAATCATGTCTGCTAGGCTTGACCATCGAGTTTTACAATCAAGTTGTGACTCAATATCTTTTCCAAATTCTTGCTTTACGTTTATCATTCAGTCAGTATCATTCTTGGCTTATGTAGTATCAATTTTAGTAGGTAATCTTTTAAAAAGTTTCACCAATTTCCTAACTTTCTCAATAATACCCGCATATTCTGCTACTAGCTCTACTTCTATACTGGGCATAGAGCAGTGAAAAACATCATCTTCTAAGTCTGAGCCTGTGCTAGAAATTTCGTCCCTTTCCAAATGAATCTCATCGTCGTTTTCTTTATTTTCAGATTTTATCACAGGTTCTTCAACATCAGGTTGTTTTTTATAAATAGTATCTATTATTTCGAGTTGAACTCCATGGGCACAGCAGAGCTGATGTGAAAGTGATATCAATCGACCCAACTTTTTCATCACTCTTGCCCCATCTGTATTAATATTGATAATATATTTTTCTAGAATAAGGCCAAATTCGATTAACTTTGCTTTCAAAATACTGACACCACTTTCAGCAGGCATACTTCCGAAACGCGAATCAGCACAAAGTTCCAAAACAGAGCATTTCCGTTCAAAAATGTGTGTACGTTTACATTCATGTATCGCTTGTTCATAGAAGAAGCCCACTTATCAAATTTTAGCGTAAATCTGTGATCATTCTCCTTCAGTTGAGCTAATCCACGCATAATTTTCATTTTCAATATCATGCCATAATTCATAACTATAAGTTAAATTGTGCTTGAGGATACAGGCAGTTTGCGTCCCGAAGAATTGAAAAGATCTCTCATATATTTGGAAGTACAGAAAACACGGTAACGTAGTCCATCTTTGGCTACCATTGTTGATACTTTTTTGTCCATAAAAGTCTCTTCAATCAGGAGGAAAAGATCAGTAATTTTTTGCCTCTTCTTTCTTGCTGGTGGCACCGGTGCCAACGATTGTGGTGATTCTGAACTAACGGTCGACGTGGATACGGATGCTGTTACTAATTCCATGTTTTGATTAATAGCCCCAGTATTTGATGATGGTGGTGGCAACGGCATTGGCGGGGGTGATATGATATTCTTCGTTTTCGTGTCAATTTTATGAATCGATTTTAAATGTACATGTAAGCCACGTGGAGATCGATCTTTAGTTTTAAGAATCTTCTTACAAAGTTTGCACTTACCACTCAATCCATTTTCCGCTCTCAAAAAGTATTTCCATACTTCCAACACACTCTCATAGTCTTTATAAACTATATTTGCCGACATCGTTCGTTATTCGACTCGCAAATCGCATAGGAAATTTTTTTTTGCATAAATAACCAAAAAAAATACTCGAATGCAATCAAATTCAATCACGTTCGATAGCAACAATTATTAGTAAACAAAACAAATGCGCGCTGATGACGCTGCACGCCGGCTCAATTTTCAATCAATCGGACGCACGAACGAAACTGAGAGACACCTTGTCCCGCGACCGCTACCTCAGGCTGCCGCCTCTCGCGCACCGAACGATACCGACAGATCGCAACTCCGTACGTGTCAGTCCGCACTTCGAATAAGACGTTTTTATGCTCGAGTTCAATCTCGTTAAACTCTCGAGATCTCGCCCTTTTTTCGTCCGAGATCAATCTCGCCAGAAAAGGCCGAGATCTCGCAAGAACGAGATCTCGCGAGAATGAGATTCCATTCCCTAATTATGACCACATACAGGTTCTGAATAATAAGTAACCGGACTGACCACAGGAAATTTTTTATTGGCAAATATGTACAATTTTTCTTTAGAAATCTTCAAAGTAGTCCCCATTGGAGCCGATAACACGCTGATACTGGATTTTCGAATCCCCGAACGCTCCTTGGAAGTCGGCAACCTCGATGCTGTCTAGTGCCCTCGTCGTAGCACGTTGAACGTTTTCCAGAGTCCCGAACCGCGTCCCCTTAAGGTGTCTCTTGATGTTGGGGGACAGAAAGAAGTCCGCTGGTGCCATATCCGGGCTGTAAGGCGGCTGTGGCAACGTTGCCCTCGACTGTTTGGCCAACTGCTTGGTGACGAGCAGGCAGGTGTGCGACGGAGGATCCACGAATCGGCAATCTCCGGACGGACTCGGAGAACCAGGGCGGTCAGTCGACGGAGCACCTCTCCGTAGTACTGGCCGTTTATAGTTTGGCGGGGTGGCACAAACTCTTTGTGAACAATGCCTTTCACGTCAAAGAAAGCAATGAGCATCGACTTCACCTTCGATTTGCTCATGCGCGTTTTTTTTTGGCCATGGTGACGCCGGTGTGTGCCACTCCGAACTCTGCCGCTTCGTCTCAGGATCGTATTCGAAAACCCACGTCTCGTCTCATGTAATAACGTGGTTAAAAAACTCTGGTTCGGTTGCTCGATTGTACGCTCCATTTTCATTCCGATGACGTAACTGAACACGCACTCCACTCTCGCTCGATGCTATCTCTCCAAGCGCTTGGAGGCAACTGCTGCAGCCCGGTTCCCTTTACCTAGACCCCCACCACCACCACAGCACCAGATACCGGTTAGCAGACGCTTTGACGGGGCAGGCTCAGTCCGGTTCCTTATCCCTCTAACAAGCCAACTTTTATATAACAAGAAAAAATTTTAAAGGGTGTATTTCGTGCATACTAACATATTTTAACTTGGGAAAAAACCTGTTTATTCAATATCCTAGGTTCAAGGTACCAAAATAGTCACCCCGCCTTAAGGCGGAACATACAAAGGTGAAAGAAATTTATTTAAGCCATTAACAAAAGTAACCTTTATTAATTTTATTTAGTATGAAATTCTAGGAAACATTTTCCTTTTGACGATAGACACAGATTAAAGTGTAGATATTTTCGAATCGCATAAAACTGCTTGGATGTCATTGCTGTGCGGATCGGCTCAAAAGAATAACGACCCCAATACTCTGCAGCACTTGGATATCGATATATTGACATGAATATTAATATGCCGATGTATTTGCGTATATCTGAAGCTGCGACTGAAAATGTTGTTTGAATATCATGCTGCCGAGCGTATAAGTTTGTCTGTTCTGCAATTTCTTCAAAAAGTTTCTGGGTAGAAAAGTACGTGAAACATTGGTAAGGTGTTTCCAAATCGTTAGAACTTGATGGCAGATTTGCATTTCCACGGAATACCACTTCATTTTTATGTAGCTGTAAATGCTTTTTGCGCCATAAAATCGATTTGCACTCTTTTGATTGTGCTGTAAGTTCATGCACAGTTCCAGTATACCCACCAGCATTGGTGTCAGGAATATCAGCATCCTCTTCAAATTCTGGGAGAGGACTACGAGGTCGTTTGCTCGGTTTCTTACGTCGTTGGAAGGTGGTGGATAATTTTGTTTTGGGTGGTTCTGTTGAAAATGAAGATGGCGCAGACGCTATTGTTGATGTGAGTGAACCCGATGTTGATGGTTCCACATTGATACCTTCCGCTGAAATCGATACTTGATGATTGTTATTGAATGTTTCAGCTGCTTCATCATCAAGAGATACATCCAGCAACTCAATGCCCTCATCAATTTGGTGTGCTAAACCTGGCAATTCCATGTGGTCATCATCAAAATCACATCCCAATTCATCATCTTCATCATCGGTGGTATCTTCATTGACAGATATAGATTCCAAAAGCTCAAATGCTTCATCAGCTGACATTTTGGATAAGTCAATTTTTTTGGAAGAGCAATAACCATTTCCCCGATTCATATTTGATGCCGTGTCTGCGTACGAAACGGCAATGAACAAGAATTAAAAATTTTGCCTCCAACGGGCAAGACCGCCTTTAGGCGGGTAGTGGTTGTATGTAGTTAGCAGCAAAAATAAAGGCGAAGCAAGTTTTGTTTACAAGCTATTTCATTAAAAACACTTTTATTTACTCACTTATAAATTTTCTAGTTTGACAAACACGCCACCTTTATTTATTTTCCACACTGAAAACTATGCTCTTGTACACTTCACTTGGCATCTCACATCAAACTGACTAGAACATTTGAAAACGGAACACGGCTATCTTTCCATCTCTATCAGTGCATGGGTACGTTCAAAACAAAAGTCAGGGCTGCGTGTTTACTACAAACAAAATTAATTTGCGTGCATAAACGAGGTTTTACAGAACCCGCCTTAAGGCGGGCTTGCCTGTTAGAGGGTCATTATACAGTCCCTGTAGTATCTCTGGAAAATGGTAAGTAGCTTTGTAAAGTCTGTTTACTGCAAACGGTTCTTGAAGTCGGCCAGTTTCTAAGCAATATACCCTTTCTCCACCACAATAGTTATTTTGGTACTGCTTTTTTAATTCTTTTTTCTCCAAATCGATTAATCAGCCAATTCATTTTAAATTTTTCTACAGCATTGTTGCCATGTTCAACAACTCCCACATATTTTTTCAATATCTTGATACTTGGATAAATTAATGACATCATGAATTCATATTTATCACTGATTGCAGATCCCCTTAAATAACTTCGTTTCACATTAATTATTTTTCCACTTATTAAATATGATAGCATTAACATTTGCCCAAACAAAATGCAGACAAAGTATAATTGTACTGGATGAGATTTCCATTTTAAAATCCTGGCACCTCTACACAAACACTCAACGAGATTGTCGTTGATGTTGATGTTGTTGTTAATTCGATTAAAATGGACTTGAAAAATATTTTCCAAGTCAAAACAAAAACAATAGATATTCATGAACAACCCTCAGGGCGGCACTTTTGAAAGGAATTTATGAAAAGTAAATGAATTTTAATTGTCCAACGGCCTTATGAATTTCAAATTCCAAAATCTCAACTTGAAGTGCAACAAGGAAATATTTTCCTTTTCTCTGGCCAAGTACCGAATTGAAATGGAAAAAGCAAAAGGCAAGATAAGCTTTCCCTGCCCGTTTACCTCTCCTTTGTAAGTATGACTAGCAGTGCAAACATAATTCTTCCTCATGAATTTTTTTCACATTGACCATCCCCCTCAGGTTGAAGATAAGAAGTTAAGAGACCAAAAGAAAAGTCACGGAAAATAACGATCGGGAGGAGAGGGAATAAATATAATAAAAAATCTTGAAATTGTTACAGCTTGTTTCGCTAAATATGACAAAAAGACAATGGAGAAAGAACGAGAAATGCTTGTTCAACGGATGGATCCACAACCCTGTCAGCAAAAATCTGTTCGTGCTCAGTTCATCGGGAAGTAATTTGGAAAGAGGAAAATTCCACAGAATCTAGGTCACATGCAAATCAGAAGCTAGAACGGCCAAAGAATTTTATTTTCGCTTCGAGGTGTTTGCAATATGAATTTTATGGATTTTAGCGAATTGTTACCTATGTTGGTGGAATTTTCGAAATATGCTATGGCAACATTTTCAGGCTGTTATGATGGAAGCCGTGTAATGCATGTTTTCCGAGTGTTAAGTGGTTGCTTTATATTTTAGAGTTATTACAGGTATTCAAACATTTCTTGACTCCCGATTGCGATTTTAACCAGTCACAATACAATGATAAGGACTTACTTTTGATAGTCACGAGCTAATCAATTAGTCTTTCAATTAGTTTCTCAACTATGAATAGGATCATTTTGCACGCGATTTGTTTGGAAAATATGAAATTAAGAACTTTATATATAGTAATCGAGTAGTCACACAAGCAAGCTGCTCGAAAACCTTCCTAACCCTTATCCGAAATTTTAGTTGCAGATTAAAAAAAAGGTTTCATTCCATTCTTAATTGTAATTTAAAAAATAGTTTTCTTTCTTATTATTATTAAATGTAATAATGCATCAATTTTCCTTTATATTAAATTTAAACGTTTCCCTTTAATTATATTCTTCATGATATTTAAATTTCATTACGATTTAAAATCTTTTTCATTTTGCTTTACTTCAGTTAATTTTTTTTTTTGTAAATTAAAATTTCGGATATGGGAACACTGATTTAGTGCATGTCAATGGGGTATTGCTTTACCAAATGCAACCGAGCTCGGCTGAGCGAGCAGCTGATTGGATTTACCGGTGGCGACACGGTAAAAAGAAAAAGATATTTTTGGACGGATCGTGGAGTCTACTTTAGTCCGCGACTGGGAAAAGAAAGAGAACATGGTCGCCGTGCAAAATACATTCGGCATGAAAAGTGTTGGTAGAAGTACCGTCAATATCATTTAAAATCGGCTACTAAATTAAAAACTTTTAATTAAAAACAATTCCCAACCATTCACCCTTTTAACTCCTAATTGCGAAAGGATATTATTAAAAATAAAACAATCAAAGTTAGATTAAAAAACAAGATATATTCAAAGAAAGTCGAGGACAACTTTGATCTTTAAGAGAGAGGAATCACGACATCAGTCACTAGCGACGTCACTCATCCGAAATCTTGGTTCTAGGTCATTAGTGAAAATACACACAACATCTATGATACATTTTTACGCATGAACTTCCTCATCTCATCAAAACACACGATGGGCAATTAGTTTAAGAATATGGTTTAGAGATAAGTAAAGACGTTTGTAATAGATAATAAACAAGACATTTGCCAAAACTATAAATTAAGGCTTAGCGGTGTGAACAGGTCAGCTGATATTTTGAAGAGAGAACGAATCGACGAAATAAATTTAAGTAGAAATAGTAAAACTGTTTGGTACAATGGTTCCAGTCTCCTAAGTGAAAGAACCACTTGTCCTTCACCCGGCCCATCTTGGCTATCAACATGATAGCATATTTCCTTGGCCCGATAGCGACCAGTATTTCCAGCATAAGAGGGCTGGTGCCAGCAAAACTGCGGTTTCATTATGGATGATGGGCATTCCTCAGAATCTGCCACATGCCATCATCTGTGGGGCACGCCCAACGTGCAACTTTTATACTTGGCTCGATGTAAGTTGCATGTTGGGCGTGCTCCCACATGCATTTAAAGGGTCCAATGCACACCTCGGGACCATGCGGTCATGCTGCCCCGAAGATGATGGCATGCGGCAGCTCCTAAGGAGTGCCCATTGCTGTGACGCACGGGCAGTTGGACGGACAGGTGGATAGATAGGACACGAAATTACTAGGTCTTTTTAAAAAGTATACTTTTTCCTTGCATAGCCTGGTACGGATGAGCATTGAGATTCCATTATGTTACTTACCCCGAACACTACCATACGCGATTTCGCAAGATTTAAACATACGCAATAGCGAGCTAACTTTTTTTGATAACCTAATAACGTAACCAACAGCAAGTGATTTACATTTTTATTCATAAAATGACTACTTGTTAGATTACGGAAAGAAAGCCACATTATATTTTTTTTGCCTTTTAACTTCATGTAATTAAACTTAAGTAGGTAGATCGCTTCTGATTAACACGCCACATTATGGACAACGTACGCAGCAACAAGCGCCGAAAGCATCAAGAACCAACGCGAGCTCGAAACGAAATGCAAATTCTCGGCACTACGACTAGGTCACACGGTAGCATAAACTTTCGTCATCCAATCCACATATGCGGCAGCATAAAACATATAACCATTCGAGGCAACCGGAATTACGTCGCAAACAAAATAACATGCAACGCTGGGAAGAAATCAGAATTTGAATCCTCGCTCTCGTCATGCGACAAGAGGTGTTTGTGATAAGCGCGATAATCTGCAGGCATTTACATCATTTCCTCAAATCAAGGTTTCATACTGCCTATGTTTTCATTGATTCTACTTTCCACCATAGACTCCCAATGAATTTTGATGCAGTATATAGTTCAACTAATTGAAATTCGAACCTGAGTGCTGTCGAAATTTACAGGGAAACGATTTTGAGTGCGGATCTAAACGTGAGGTTGTCGGCAAACCTGACATTCCTAATCAGGCGTACATCCACTGAGCTTTCGCCCAAACCTAACGATCCGCAAACATCTTCACACTCACAGAGATCCAGCAGGATGTATACATGCCATCAAAGAGGAACGAGCCAAGTAACGAAGCCAGAGATGCTGCTGAAGCCGCAATGGCACGCATACCGAAGGAAGACACTTGCAAATTTAACACTACATTAGTGGCAAGCACAGGACGAGCAAAACGCGAACTCGAGGCGAAACTTAAATCAAAAGTAGCAGCAACAAGAAAACAAAACTGCTAACGAGGAGGTGAAAGAAGTACTTCAAGCTCTAGAAGAATTGACTGTTAACTACGATCAAAATTCACCAGGAATTGATATTGATGTTATGAACGAGAAATTGCAACAGTAACAGGCCACATTGAATGTCGTTACATCGGAGTTGCGACAGTTGAAAGATAGGTCAGCGCATCATAAGAAACGAATTTATGGAATCCTCTCAAATCTTTTGCGTGATCTGTCGAAAGTTGGACAAACTTTATACACGGAAAGTATTAGTGAGATGGAAATGAATGACACCTGATCCAGGTAGTAAGCTTGAAGAGAAATTCACTGCGGCTCGACTATATAGAAGTAAAATTAAACCGTAAGCTAAAAATATCGTACAAGATGTCAGAACCTGAAGGCGTTACAAATAGATATAAATAAAACGGGTTCTGAATATGGAAAGGACTTAGGCGAATGCCGTTTTTTGAGCTCACAACATAAGGCAGAATGAAGTCATTGTAGGAATCAATGCAAAAGTCCGAGAACAAGAAGCGAACTCTTGAAGAACGAATCGATGGTTTTCGGGAAGAATGTGCGAAACTGAAAATAGCTGAGCATGTTTCAGCAATTAATGCTGAAGCGTTACCCGCAATGTTCGATATCAAATAGCTGAACTACGTGCGCCCACACAAACCAACTGGCAGAGCTGCGTGATGAGTTTTCAGCCAAACCAGAGGCTATGAATGAGCTTAAAAATATCAAACAAAAACTCACTATGGCACACCAACAAATGACCGCCGATTACGCCAAGCTCAAACAGGAGAAAGCTGTTAGATCCACTGAACCACACGAAAGAACACAGATGCAACTGTTGAATATCTTACCTCCTCTCCTAACTGGCTATCGACATCGTGTCGAAGCGTACTATTCACTTATTCGCACCAGATTCACTATATTCCACCACGACATTCCCGAGGAGAGATTCGACGGCCGAAATTAGTTAAAACTGGTGATAAATATACACACACGACACTCCACGCGTTGGCATAGTGATTAAACTACCGGCGGAGACAAGAAAAACTAAGAAAAATTAGCGCCGGCTCAAGGGAAAAAGGAAAAAACGAGGATTATTGCGAAATCCTCATCTCGCGTCGCGAAAATAAACACAATGACATTTTGAACCGTCAGTCAAATGCATTCAGCGCGTAATACACTAAATTCCTCCTAGGATCGCCACCGAGTGGAACTTGTTATGAATGAAATCAAGCGAGGGGAATCACTCGAACAAACGAAAAAAACGACTCCAAAGCATGATTTTCCCGGTGGAGAGGAAGAAAAAAACATTAACCCGGAGGTTATTTAAGCCCGGGTATATTGGCGCGCTTTCTTTTCTTTTGAAAATTTTTCGAGTAACCGGTGGAGGTATTGCAGAGTGTTTATCAGCAACAACTTGTTTGACGAGGAACTAGCGACGAACCCTGGATACCGGAACATTAAATTGGAAACGAACCTTGGATATTCAAACATTAGATTGGGACGAGATAACTGTGCGGTGGCGATAATCACGAAGACGGAAGAAAGGGGCTCCTTGCGAGAGTAGGGAATAAATGTAAGTGGCTTTAATTTTGTCTTATATTGGTCGAATTGTTAATAAAATATAGAGTATTACGCAAGTCGAATAAAGCCAATTGTAGATTTTTTTTCTTTCCTCGCTACCATTCGACATAACAACTTTCCTTTTCAGCTGTGAAAGGTGTGGCTCGGGAATTTATTACCCGGGACGTTGACCAGGCAGGTGGTGGTAGTGTTCGTGGGTGCAGTAAAAGTTAGTGGAGTTCTAGGTAATTTTGATTGCCCTGTTGTGGGAAACTACGAGTTTTGTGTGGTGGCGAAACACCTTGGTCAAGGTCAAAAGCGCTTTATTCAATACTAACCGTTATAAATTTTAAAAGAATATAAAGCAAATTCCAAACAATAGCAATAAAAAAACACAATGGCCCAAATGGCTCTCTAAATTTATCAAAAAAACTATAGCAACTTCAAATTAATTAAGATTATTACATATATTATGATTTGATTGGAAAAAGGACAAAAAACCAACCAACACTGTCCTAAAATTATTTACAGTTTTAACATAACAGTGAACTTTGATCCTATACCTTATTTGTTATAACCGTATTTTAATAAAATTAAAAAAAATTATCTTATACTAAAAACTTCTATCACAATATTCCTAACCTACGCGTTTTACCTTATCTCTAAACTCAATAAAATAAACATAACATACACCTAACCTATACCTAATTTTTAACTCAAATAAACAACAACACTGAATGTAGTAATAATGAGCTGAAACTCAAAAACTAAATAACGAAAACACAAAAACTGAAAATAAAAACGAATAATTTAGACATTGTCATTCAGCCACCAATACCTAGATTGCCCCGTCTAGTTCGATCAGTTTCAACAAATCTAGCAAATGAGTATCTCCATTGGAATTGTTGGTCTCGTGAACTCGATATATGTCATATATGACTGGGACGCCGTCAGAATCAAAAACATATCGATTCATGTCCAAATACACGAATGCTTCTGGAGGAACGAAGCCAGTAGCGAGGCAAGTCGCTATTTACCCGTCTGAGGGATGGAACGGCTGTGAAAACCAAGGGTTTTCACACACAATTACAGACCTTGCGATATGATTCCGAAGAAGTTTCAATATGAAGATATCGACTCTCGTCAGTTTGAAAAATTCTTCTATTGGATATATAATGTTTCCAATCCGTCTCAGGCTTTCTGTAGAAACCAGTACATGCACGAAGATATTTCCTTTCGAAAACTCTTAACTTTTCCATAGTACTAGCACTCTGGTTGTACCAGATCTGACATCCATATGTCAAAACTTGTCTAACCAAGGTCTTGTAACAGATAATTTTGACCTTTTAATCAATGTATTTAGACTGAAACAGTCTTCGTAGGGCCATGACTACTTTTAGTGACTTACTGAGCATGATTTTCTCATGTTGAGTATAGTACAGATACTGATCGAGATGAACACCGAGGTATCGAGCACAGGATTTATGTGGAACCCGTTCTGAAGTACCCTCGCCAGCCATGATGTGGAAATCCTTCCAATTACGTTTCAGGTCTTGACCGACCCCCTCTAGCGTGGTCCGAAAAAAAATTGTTTCACACTTCTGCGAATTGATTTGCATTCGCCAATAGTCAGTGTACAGCTGTACATCACTGAACATTTTTTGGAGATTGCTCTGAACTTTTGTAGCTTTTCGGTCTGCTGTATAGATGATAAGATCATCAGCAAACGCTACCAATGATCGCGTTGGTGAGACGTTAAAATCAAAGCCGTTCAACAGCTTGCGAATGAAGATTGAGAAGAGCAGAGGCGCAGTAACTGTTCCCTGCTGAAGACCATTCAAGACCTTGATTTCGCGCATTGTTGTCAGATTTCCATCAGTTACAACAAACGATTTCCCGTATAACATATTGCACATCATGGCGACAAGGTGTCTGGGGAACTTGTCCTGAAGGAGGATAAAAACTAGTCCATCTAACCACACAGTATCGAAGTCTTTCTCCATATCAATGAGACATGCTCCAACACATTCTCTGTTGTTTAGTTTCCAACATATGTCTGAGGTTACTTTCGTTATTGCATGTGTGGTCGAATGCCTGGCACAAAAACCAAATTGGCAATTCGGCATCAACTGGGCGTTTAATGCTCTGTTGAGTATCACTTCAAACACCTTATTGATGTTAGGCAGCTAGCTGATTAGACGGTAGCTTTTCGGGCATGAAGATTCTTTTCCTTTCTTCAAGATCGGAAATACCTTAGCCTTTTTCCACTCATTTGGGAAATATGAATTGCCCTATCGTTTCTTACGAATTCAAAGTCCTTGAATGTCATGAAGTGCCATGAATTGAGGTGGGTTTCAGTGAGAAGCACGAATTCAAGGAGACAATCACGCCGATGTATAGTAACAATGGAGTTGACGTTGATCGAGATGAGACGAATTCTATCCATGGAAATGTGACTGGATGACAGACTATTTTGAAGCATGTTGGCCCAAATGTTGAAAAACGAAATTGATTTTTTGGTCTTGTTTATTCATTCTATCTGAAAGAGATTCAAGCTGTTGGTAAATTTTGAGAAGCAGCTCATTATAGCCACTTACATTATTTATTTTATTTACATTGTTGCCTGCTCGTCCTCTGGCAGCAAGTGCAAATGATACTCCGGGTTTGAAGAAGTTGGGAAGTAACAAGTTGTGACGTACTTGAGTTTGTTTCGGGGAAAATTTAACTCTTGCATCTTGATATCGAGGGCATCCTCGATATGATGCTGGATGACCAAATACACCGCAGTTAACACCAATTTGCATTCACCGGGGGGCGTGAATATCTTTGCATTTAACACAACGATAGCGCATGGCACAATTGGCAGCCGAATAACCGAATCTTTGGCACCTGTAACACTTGTTGACCTCCCACCTCACAACTCTAAAGTTTAAGTACCTTACCTGTTGGATGGCACTTGGGCTGCTATCGTTAGAAATTTGGACATAATTAAATGGTAATATTTTGCCTTCAACAGTTGATTTCCTTGTAGCAAAATTTTTCACACTGATGAACTTAACAGCTGGTGCTGCTTCCTGCAACATTTCAAGGATATCAACTGTGTTCTCCCCACAGTCCAAGCCCTTTAACAGGAAGGTCTGATTTTTTTCCGCCTTTGGTGTGTATGTGAAGTGGGGAGCATTTACACTATTAAGAGCATATTTCGCCAGTTTGAAATCAGCCAATGTTTTTGTCTTAATTGTGAGTTTATCAGCGGTCACTCTCTTAACTTCAAAGCTATAGATTTTATGTTCGGCTGCCAATAACCGAACCATATCTCCTCCACGCTGTCCAAAGACGTCAATTGGAGGAACTTTCTCATTTATCTTATTATTTTTAATAGGAGAACCAGCAGACACACCGGTTGGCTTCTTCTCCTTCTCCTTTTTTGGATTTTCAATATTCAATGAAATTATTACTACAATCATTAATATTACCTATGCTATCTTGGCACTCCATCTCAATATCCATTTCGTCATTCATCGCAGACAGCACCGCATAGTAATTGGCGCTGTCGTTTGCTCCTCTTGCGCTTAGTATGTTTTCAGCATCATGGATTGATGTCTTGCTCGTATCTTGTAATTTTGCTTTATGTGTTTGAGTCTTTTGCGTTGCTACTGTTTATTTATTTGTTCTCGCTTCTTTTTCCTCGTTCTTCTTGTTTGTTATCGCTTCTTCTTTGCCGGACATATTCTGTGGCCTCATCACTTTTGTTTAGTTCGCATTTGTTGATGTCCGGACCATCTTCTCCGATTTTTTGCTCGGAGTTTCATCTCATCGTTTTGTTTAGTTCCTTTGCGTTTTCTCTGGTTACTCTTTCGTACTCTTCACTTGAAAGCGTAATACGCTTGCCATGCTCACAGCTGTCTAGATCGTTTTTCCGCTTCGTGATTTTACCACCCGTTGTATTAAAAATGCCTGGCCCTGGGTCCTCCAGCGGTGGGAAGCCGTCGGGCTCCACCATCTACCCGGTGAAAAAAACATTTCTTCTTTTTTGAAACTTTCTCGCAGGTAAAATTCAGATAATCAATACATTGTTCGAATAGTTCGACGATGTAATAAGTTTTTTTCTAAAATTACTTTCTAATTGACGTTTTTAAAAAATTACTTTAGTTTGTAAAAATTCTTGACCGGAGCGAATTAAGAACACGTCTACATGCAACGAGTGCTAGACGTAGAATCCGGCGAAACACCTTTACTCGTTCGGCGTGGTAGAGCTTCTTTTTGTAGGTGATTTTCGCGGCTAAGTGGCGGCGAGCCCCAAAACTTGTATATTTGTTAATTTCGCTCCGGACGGTCGTCTTCTCGTTCGGACGACCCCTTGAGAGGCTCGAAGAATCGAACGAGTGGCGCGCACGCCCGTCTTCGGGTGAGTTAGTTTGGGTCGGTGGAGCCTCCGCTGGAGTAGCCCCAATATAGCGGTGGGGCAGCTAAGGAATCGGTAATAATCCGTCGGGCCTTGCTTTGTTGTGTGAGTAGACGTGTTTCGACTCTTTGAGCAGACGCTTTTCATCTTCAGTGTCAGACACTGAAGATGAATCAAAGGACTCGAAACGTGTCTGCTCATGCAACAAAGCAGGGCCTAACGGCTTTACGTGAAAAAAAAGAGAATTGGCTAGCTGATATCAAATAAACAAAATTAATTAACTAAAAATATACGTTTGAAACTTCTTACTCAGATATGAAACATTTTGTGCATGCACTTATCCCTACTTAGAATGAAAATAATAATTCAGCGGTATGAATTTCTTTGTATTTTAATTAAAACATCATATTTCCTCTAACAAATAATTATATTCTTAATCATCTAATCTCAACCAGCTAAAGATAGTCAATGTTTGTTTACTCGCTCCTGTTCTAAGAACCAAATTCACTTACTTTCGTAAGCATCTTTGTTTACAGTGCAGTGTGATTAGCACTCGATGTTCTCTTCAGGTGATTGTATTATCTAAAAATAAATTTCCATTCTGATGGAAAACATCTTTCAAGTTCTTGCTACGACGTAGACATCGTTCACCCGGAAGCAAAGCTACCGTAAAAGAACTTAGGTAAACATATCCTCAAGGTAAGAAACAACATAACGCAGAAGCTGCGTATACAAACAACATTCGAGGAAACCATGGCGAAATTTTACCATTCCTAGACAAATTTCTAAGAATTTCCCGAAATTTACTTTGGATATCAACTTTCGTATTTAAAGAGGAATTATATTTAGTTTTAGCAGGAATTTCCTCACAAATGAAAATTTGAATAAAATAAAATTAAGTTGATTGGATATAAAATTGTGCGTTCTTTGAATATAAAGATTTTAATTGTTTGATGCTTTAATGCTCTGCGGCTGAATGGAATTTATAATTCGTTGAATTTCCCAGTAATCCAATTATAGGGACGTGTATAAAATCATATTTTAAATAGCATAAAAAAATGTTGAAGTAACAAACCAATCACAATACAAAAAATCATCCAAACTAAAAATATACGTAGCACTACCTAGCAAGTGTTTTCGATCAATGAAAATCCATCAATTTTCATCTGGTAGAGTCATTTTGTACTCTATGAGACAATGAGCAGCAAACATGTACAAATTTAAAAGTGCATTCAGGTGTAATATTCATGGTGATGCGTCTCGAACCACAGCAATTTTACTTTATTAGAGTACATACTGTATACATATATGCATGAGTTCATGCAAGAAATTTGTTCAAAGTTATTATGTTCTACTCGTATACGTATTCCAGTCCATTGCTCATAGGAGGCAAAATTTCATCTAAAGCAAAAATTCAGCAATGGAGAACACAACTGTATATCAGTGGGGGATGAAATTCAACAACGCAATATGTGATAGCATGCTAACATATTCGCCCTAGACTGTATAATTTGACAGGTGATTCAAACAAATTTTAATAACCGAAAAAAAATATTTTCGGACTTATTCGTTTTACCTGCTGGAGAAATAGAAGTTTTGAGAAGAATGGTAAAGGATGAAAAAAGCAATCCGTTTGCGTTCTTTCGGTATTTTTAAATTTTAGAAAGCTTAGATGTGATTACAGATTAGATGATGATGTAAAGCTTAATCGAACAAGTTTTTAATTGACACAATTAAATGGAATATAGCATTGCCAACCGTCCCGTACTTCGCGGGTGTTCTTGCAATTATTGTAAAAATTTCAAGCCCTGGGTTTTCATGAAAAATTTATAAAGACCATGCTTAACGCGCTCAGCTGTTTTCTTCGAAAACTTTAAAAACCTCTCCCAAGAAAGGAGGTCGCAAGGTACAATTGCTGTCCGGCGACGTCAAGAAGAAAGGCTAATCCAAAAAGTAGGAGGCGTTCCAAAAAGAATAAAATCAACATGCGTCTCGCCAAAATTCAGCGAAGGTGTAAAGAATGGGCTCCTTGAACTAGAGGAGCTGGTTAAAGCGCTGAGAGCTAAGCGAAAAGAGCACGCGTAGATACGTCGACCATCAAACATCAATATTAGAAACTCGTCTAGCCCAATCGAAGGAGATTGGGACAAAAGGAGGAAAGAGGAGGCACATGATGCGCGTAACGCTGAATCAGTGGTTCCAAACAGTGCTGACAAAAAGAGCGACAAAAAACACAAAGAAACTCTTTCAAAACTAGCCAGGAACTAAAGTTCACACGGACGCCTAGCAATAGGATAGATATAACGCAAGACAGGATAGAAAAAGCCACGACGAAGACCCCGAAAGCAGGCACTCCTTGTAAAGCCCAAAAACGGCCCATCCTACGAAAAATTGTTGCGGGATATCAGGGGAAATATGTATAACCACTACTACTCAAGCAGTACAACCGATACGGTCGGGCTACAAACTATTTGAAAAAGAAAAGAAGCATTTTGCGGCAAAAGTGCAACTGTAGCCTCACTCAAGCCGATAACAACGATCGAAGTAAGAGGCAACAACTCCGTGACAGACTTGATTGCGATAGAATAGGCCATCGTAACGGGGCACCCTAGCGCGGGGAGGAATTAAGCGAAAATTACAGGGCACAATGCATAACCGTCATTGACTTGACCAAAAAGTACACCGAACGATTTCTGAATAAGGGTAAAATAGAAATAGGGTGAGTTGTTTTCAGGGTACGTCACACTGCACAAGTATGCAAAGGATCCGATAGGAATTCCTTTTTCTACAAATGTGATGATATGGGACACAAAAGAAAGAAGTGTACGAAGCAGCCAAACTGTATCCTTCGCAATGATGTTGATCCAAGACCGGGTCTTGGGCACGTCTTGGAAACAGGAAAATATCGGGTTTTGCAGGGAGCCAAGGAAAAATCAAAACTTCGATGACTCACATCTTGCAGGTAAACCTTCACTGCAGTTCAACCACCCAAATCCTGCTTGATCAGTTTGCAAGGGGACATGTGAGCGAACATTTTACTGATGAATGAGTAAAAGTTCTGCATCATGGTGTCCTGATGAAACTGGTACTACCTCATCTGGGTTCGGAGCAGTGATTACCAGGCGGAGGGATGCGGAAGAGGGGAGGCTTTTATGTGGGTTCGGTGCTCAGAGACCACCATTTTTAGTTTGTACCTAATGCCGAACGAGCCGATATCATCTTTCCAAGCCAAGCTTAATGATTTGGAGGGGCTGTCTTAAATGCAGATGGTAACGTACTCGTTAGGGAGGCTTCAACACTAAAGCAATCAAATGGGGCATGTCTTCAACAGATCTGCGGGAAAACGGAATCTTAGAAATTGCGGCCAGTACGGTGCTCATCGTACTAAACACCGGATATGCCGACTTTCCATCGTATTGGCTGTGAATAAACTAGACCGGACGTGACATTCACCTCAGGAGATACACAGTTGAAGAACGTTAGAGAACTACTCGGCTAGTGATCGTCAGTGTAACCTGCTGAGATCTATGATGTTGTTTCCTAACATCCGGACTCCGGCCTTCTACAATTTGATGAGGAGTTCATCGATGCGCTAGTGGAGCACCGCTCCAAGGGAATTCTCAAGGGATGGATAAACTGACAGCTCAAGATAAGGTAAACTCATTTATGAGCGTCATCTTGGCTGCTTGAGACCCCCGACACGGCTAGCCCCCAATGTCCTGGTGGCCAACTGAAATCGCGAAAAAGCGAAGGGAGTGTCACAAAATTTGGCGTGAGGCTCAACGGGCACGGAACTAAGTAGCAGCATATGGGTCGGCCAGGAAATGCCTTCACAAGCTGGTTAACAACAGCAAGAATCGCTGCTAGCAAGATATTGTAAGTGTTGCGTATTATTGCGTGATGCAATGGAAAAATTACATTTGTCATCATTCACAATAAGCATTGTAATTGTTAATTTAGGGGACATTTGTTTCGAATAAAAGAATGTGTCGGCCTCTTCCACCACCGACAGCCAAGCAAACAAGACGTATTTTAATATAATTCCCGATATATCACAAATTGGCGACGAGGTAATATCGATAAGAGTTAAAAATGCCAGAAGACGCATTTAACGTAAGTCAAGTGATTAATCCGGTGGTGCAGGTATCAAATATGCCAGAAATTTCGGTACACGAAAACTTCGAGCTATGGAACGAGCTATTTGAAATGCATTTCTTTGATGTCGGACGCAGTATACCAGAGGGGAAGGTTTCCATATTATTGAAAATGATTGGTTCCGAGGCATACGGAATCATTCATAGCCTATGCAGCCCACAATTAGCAAGTTCTAAAACTTTTGAAGAACTTTTGGAACTATTGAAACAGCATTATATGCCGCCTGTAATTATTTTTCGCGAAAGAAAAAATTTCTATTACACTAAAAAATTGGAGGGCAAGACGGTGGCCGCGTGGTTTGCTAGAGTGAAAAAGTTGTCGATGAATTGTAAATTCGGCAGTGATATGGAACAAAAAGTGCTCGACAAATTTGTAACGGAACTACCAACAAACACTTTCGAGAATTAGCTAAACTTTTTAATTGGATCATTTCACTCTTTTCACATCAATTTAATGTAAATCTATACGGCAAATTTGCTCTACATTTGAAGCTTTATCTAACGTCGCGCGGATACCGATCACTCTTTCGGATGGCTCCGATAGCTTTTTAAATTACTTTTTATGGAATTGTTTGCAGCTACATATAAATGAGTTGCATATTTTGAATAATAATTTTTCTGAAAAATTATTAGAGAAGAAAAATGTTAGAAGAAGGTGGTTTCGACATGTGCACTAATTCTCCTCAGGCCATCACACTTAGATACACACCGGTGATGGCGACCACCATGCTCAGAGGTGAGGGAGTTGATTTTTAATTTTTCTACTTATGCAAACTCAATATGTTTTTGTATCTGCAAGTTATATTCAAGGTAACCACCTTCTTCTAACATTTTTCTTTTCTAATAATTTTTCAGAAAAATTATTATTCAAAATATGCAACTCATTTATATGTAGCTGCAAACAATTCCATAAAAAGTACTTTCGAGAAGTTTTGTGAAAAAGACGAGACATTATCTCTCAATTCTGCTTTCAAAAAAGCCCTAATTTTAGAAAAAAATGTATGTTGACCAAACTTCCAAGCAGGTACATTTAATTAAATCGAAAGCAAAGCCCAAAAACAAAAAGTTCAACGTGGGAAACTGCAACAACAATGCAAACAATCAGGCCAAATTGAAAAACCGTGTCGGCACTGTGGCTGGAAAAAATCATTCGTCGGAGAAGTGTAAATTCAAGACGGCAAAATGCCATTTGTGTGGAAAGGTCGGACATTTAGCCAAAATTAGCCGCAACAAAACGAGTCAGAGGGCCGATAAGAAAGTAAAATATATATAGTACATAATGATGATTTTTCTAATAATTTTTCAATTTACAGTGTTGTTGAAGAATCTGGTTTTGGATCTGTTTTTGCCATCGGATGATCAGAACAGGCTGTCTAATTGCTATGAACTTCCAGTGGAAATCCAAGGCAAGCCATTTTTAGCCAGGTGTGATACGGGAGCACCCTGTTCTTTAATGTCAATTGATGATTTTGACCGAAATTTCGATAGAAGGATTCTTCGGTTATGCACAGCAACATTTACCGGCTATGGTGGTGAAACCTGAAATTGCTAGGCAAACTTGAAGCAATTGTAAAACTCAACGGCAAAATAGTCAAAGGTAAAATAATAGTGACTGATTCTGATAGACCAACATTGTTAGGCAGGGATTGTCTCCGCGGATTTGGTTTTGAATTAGTTCAGAAAACGTCTAAAGATATAAATTTGATTAAAGTTGAAATTTTCCCAAGTTCCCACGAATACAATGAAATCATTGAGTCAATTAAGAGTCAATTTAGAGTGAGTTATCTGATGGTTTTAAGAGTGGCTTAGGTCGATATAAATTAGAAGAGATTAATCTACCAATTTTGCCTGATTGCTAACCAATTTTTACCAAGCCACGTCCAATTCCTCTTGCATGGAAAAAGGAAATCGAAAATCAATTAGATCAATTGATTGATTCTGGAATGCTTGTCCCAACTGACAATTCAGAATGGGGCACTCCTCTGGTTCCGATTTTGAAGCCGACCGGCAAGTTCCGTATATGTATTACTACCATTAATAGATTTCTTAAAGATTTTAAGTATCCTTTGCCAAGAATTGACCTAGTTTATTTGCCTTAATGCTAGGAGAAGACTTTTCAGTCAGATATGTCAAACGCGTACAATCAACTCGTTTTAAATAAGAATCTCAGAAACTCGGTACTTGGAGCGTCCACAAAGGCATATTTTCTATGACAAGACTGCCGTTTGGAGTGAAAACAGCGGCAAATATTTTTCAAAAAACAATAGAGGGCCTTCTATCTCAATTTGAGAATGTATTTTGTTATCAACATGACATTGTCATTACAGGACCAAATTTGTCCGAGCATTTAAAAACTTTACGAGTGGTTCCAGACCTAGTTTGAGGTTAAATCCAGATAAATGTGAAGTTTTTAAGTTAAAAATTTCATGTTTGGGATTGGTATTGATTCAACTGGACTGTCAAACAATAAAAAATGTGTTAAAGTTGCGCTAAATGCACCAAAACCGTCAAATGTGTCTGAACTAAGAGCTTTTTCTCTTGCAAACAGATTACAGGCCCTCTTTGGCTATTTTTGGTCAACACAAAGGCATTTCAGTAATGGCTGCATCATGAATGCAACGGTGAGCCTTTTCACTTTCTGGGTTTGATTATGAGATTAAATATGTAAGAAGTACTTCCAATCGGGCAGACAGTTTGATTTTGATGGCTCAATCAAAAATTACGGAGCTAAAGTCAAAACCGAATTATATAGGTTATGTTAGATTTATTAATCCTTTGAATTTAAATTACAAAGCTATTGGAATTGAAACGAAGAGAGATCGAATTCTATCAAAAGTTTTGAATAGTATACAAGACGGAACCTTAGAAAAGCTAGACGGAAAAGATTACGAAAAATTCAGGGCAAAGCAATCAGAGCTCAGTGTTGAGAGAGATTGTATCTTGTGGGGGTATCCCCAGCAATCCCCAGCAAATTAAGGAAATGTGTTTTGAATTTATTACACCAGTCGCATTTTGGTATAGTAAAGACCAAGTCACTAGCCCGTTATAATGCTTAGTGGCCAAGAATGGACAATGAAATTGAAAATTTAATCAAGAATTGTATTCCGTGTCAGAAGACACAACCTAGTCCGGAGAAGGCTCCCTTAATACCTTGTCCATCAACGGATTGAGCATGGCGAAGAATTCATATTTTTTATGCCGGCCCAGTCAGAGAATATTATTTTTGTTGATCGGGAACTCCTTTTACAAATGGGTTGAGGTATTCCAGAGCAAAGATATTACGTCCTCTTTCACAATTGATAAGCTTCGTGAAGTATTTTGTAAATTTGGTTTGGTCGAAACATTGGTTAGCGACAATTGCAGGCAGTTCACTCACAAGAGTTTAAAAAAAATTATTGATATGAATGGAATTAGACATGTTTTCACTGCTCCTGGCCATCCGCCTACCAATGGTCAAACCGAAAATTTCGTGAAAACTTTTAAAAAAATCTTTACAAGTAACATTGCAGAACGATCACTGTGATTTTCAAGTGATCTTAAACAGATTTCTTTTTGACTATCGTGCAATGAAGCATTGAGCAACTGGGAAATCGCCAGCCAAGTCACTATTTAGCGCAGATCTCGCTTCAGTTTATTAAAACCGCCACTCATTAAACGAAACATTGAAAGAACTCAATAAATTGCCATTGAAAATTTTCGAGGTAATCGAGATTCGGACTTCGCTGTTGGTAAGCAGGTTTATGTTAGAAATTGTAGCGATCCTAACAAGCCAAGTTCGTCATCAGCTGTTATAAAGAATAAAATTGGCCCGAAAAATTACACCTGCTTATTAAGTCATAATAATCGGGAAATAAAAAGACATATTGATCAGATCCGCCTCGCTAGTCAAAATAATATGCCGATCGATGCATCCAATGATGCTTCGCAACCCACTTTACCCATCCATCCTGAGGTTTCCACTGATCAGGCCCAGCAGCAATCAGATCGCTCGGTGGCAGCTGCAGATACTGAAATAGATGTAAGAGTGAAGTGGTAGGGCACCTAGAGTAACATCAATTAAAGCAAAAAATTAAAAACGCAAAAGTAAACTTAGTATTAATTTATTTTGAGTTTACTTAAATGAAATAATTGAATTAAAGGTTAAGATCGTATTAGAACGAATATATTTTTTTAAGATCATTAATTGCTTCAATACTTATATTTTGAATTATGGTTACCATTCCAAATTGATTAAATCATCACTATGAAAATTACGTATGAAAATTGTTAACAATTTAAGGAAGAGATCGATGGATATTATTGCCTGATGTAATCTAAAAATGACATTTGTAATCATTCACAATAAGCATAGTAATTGCCGCCGACAGTCAAGCAGACAAGACGTGTTTCAATATAATTCCCGATACATCACAGTAAGCAATGTGAAGAAGGCGCCTTGGCTACAAGCTAACTACGCGGAAGCATGGTCGGCTACAGATGCGTTGCACACATGAAGTGGAAAAGATGGACGGGATAGTCCGGACATTTTAACGCCCATCCCATCCGGGTTGATGCTGTGCATGGCAAAACAGCAATCGAGTGCCCACTCTTCACACAGCCGGAACTGGAAGAAACCATCCTATCATTGAAATCAAGAAAGGCTCCAGACCGAGATTGTGTTTCAGCTGAATTATTGCATTTTATCTATCTTCTTCTCCAGCAAATAGCGCCTCCAACTGTCTCGGTCCATCGACCGTTTCCTCCAATTTCGAGATCCGAGAAGCGATGAACTGTCTTCGTCGACCAAACTAGACCAGCGTTTCCTCGGTTTTCCCACTGGTTTCCGGCCTTCAGTGCTCCCACCGAATACCTTCTTGGGTATCCGTTGTTCGCCCATACTATTCATGTGGCCAGCCCATTGGAGTTTCTACAGCCTTACAACCGTTGAGACCTCCGGTTCATCACAAATTTCATACAGATCATGGTAATATTGAATTCGTCATTGGTCCTCGTCTAGTTTCGCTCTGTTTATTCACCTCAGGCCCCATTGCTCAAGGGCGTTCAATATATTTGCGAATGCTTGAGTTAGGGTGTATGTTTCATACCCATGGCACAATTTGTATA
Organism: Odontomyia ornata; assembly: GCA_963969285.1. Taxonomy (NCBI): domain Eukaryota; kingdom Metazoa; phylum Arthropoda; class Insecta; order Diptera; family Stratiomyidae; genus Odontomyia; species Odontomyia ornata. The sequence goes on from OZ017738.1 coordinate 114,712,667, forward strand.
CTTGGAGCTTTGTTTCCCTGTGTATACCTTCAAGGTCGTCAAAATTGAATAAAATATTTCATTTGCGAGCTCTATTCTTCAGCGTATTTCGGCTCTTCCATTACCCGTTTTCGTTATTTTATTTATCCATCACTATTGTCCTAATTCGCTGCTCAGTACATTCAAAGCTTGCATACAGGACAGAATTTTACCAGGACGATGGAAGGTGACAAGGCTGGTGGTGATCAGTAAGGGAAGGGAAATACCGGATCACCATCTGCATACCACTCGTTATGCATGCTAGACACGACTAGGAAAGTGCTAGAGAAACTCATCAAGGGAAGATTTACTGACGCAAGTCATGCTGCTGGGGACCTATCTTTTCGACAGTGTGGCTTTAAAGTAGGTCACTCCACCATTGGTCAGGTGTTGCTCACGCATCTATCCTTAGCAGACATTTATCCTTAGCGATCATCTTTCCTTAGGAGATGTGGTGATCATGGTTCAAAAGACAGAGTCATTTAGCCGCATCAACCAACGGATCGTTCTGTTGGTGACACTCAACGTTAGGAACGCCTTCAACTCCACTGCATTGCTGGATATCCTGGATACATTGAGAAACCTTTTTTAAGTCCCATGAAAACGACAGCCTATGATTCAATATTGAGTGTTTTTTTAAGCGTGTTATCTATCGCTTTTCTTCCTAGAGAGCACCACACTTTTCCCCTGAGCCGAAGCGAGAACATGAGTTAGACGGTCATCCGCGAGGAGAGGCAGCACTCACTCAACGTTTGGCAACAGTCTTGAGTTAATAGTACGAATGTAAGGTGAACTACGCGGCTCGCCCGACTAAATTGAAGGCATGGACTGACTTCTATCTGAGCCAATTTTTGAGAGGACATGGGTGTTTTTAGTCTTATTTACACATGATTGGTAAGTCACGGTTCCGCAACTTAATATTTTGCCTAGTAGAGGAAGACGATGCCTGCCATAGATTTTTCACACTCAAAAATGTGTCAGGCTGCGGCGGGATCCCTACAAGGGAACAGGTGAGCTCACCCCGGACAGTATAGTCGTGGTGGCGCTCATCAAAAATTTCATACAGCTCATAGTTGTATCGAATCCACCATTAGTCCCGGTCTCGCTTCGTTTCAATTATTCGCCTCAGGACCGGACGCTCGAAGGCATTCAATATATTTTCGGATGCTTCGGTTAGGGTCCATATTTCACACACATAGCATAACACAGGTCTTATTACAAGTTTATATACTTGGAACTATGTTTTAGTGTATTTGCAGCTGGCCTTCAAGATCATCAATACTGTCTCTTTCTTCCTGGTATTTTGGCGACAAAATACACAAATTTGCTCACATTTTCGATATTGTATTCGCCAAGTGTAATATTTTGTATATTTAAGGTATTTTTTCACCACTGTGTCATGAGGTTTGTTTGATTTTCATTGATTTGTGACCCTACTAGTTTTTCTTTACTGTCGAGTTTTAGGAAGTTCTTTGGCAGTTGTCAATGACCGTGACAAAATATTGATGTCGTCCACATAGGCTACTACTTAGCTTGCCTTGTAGAGTACTATACCTTGTATATCGCCAGGTAGGTTTCTTATGACATATTCCAGAGCCAAATTGAATAGTAGTGAAGCCATCCCATCTCCCTGCTTCAATCCGATATTTGTGTCAAAGGCATCGATGAGCTGGTTATTGACGCGGACTTGGGGGTTGTCGACGTCATTATCATTTCAGTAAGGCGGACTAATTCGGCTGGAGTGCCAAAGCAAAGCATTATTTGATACAGTACTCTACGATCAATACTGTCATATGCTTGCTTAAAGTCAACGAAAATTTGGTGTATGTCTATGTTGCAGTTCCAGCGTTTATCAAGTACCTGCATGATAATGAACGATTGGTCTATTGTCGATCTACCTGCTTTAAAACCACCTTGATACTCCACAATGATACTGCTGGCGTATGAGCCGATTTCATTTTCTAGGATCTTTGAAAATATTTCGTATGGCATACAAAGCAGGGATATGCCTCTGTAGCTTGCATCTTTTTTGTGGATAGGGATATAATGGGTTAGCTCCACTTTTTCGGCATATGTTCTTGTTGCCAAATGTGCTGGATGACTTTGTGAATAGGTTTATGAACAATGCTGTCACCATACTTGATAAGTTCCACTGGAATCTCATCGATGCCCGATGTTTTATTATTCTTTTGGAATTTGATGGCAGAACAAACTTCGTCAAGAGTTGGTGGGGCCATTGGAAAGTCTCTGGAAACAGCTATAGGCCCCGATGTTCTGGGGTTGTGTAGAGGATTAAATAGGTTCTTAAAAGATGATGCCTATCTTTCCTTAACCCTGGTTTTACATGTGGAAATTTTGTGTCTATGTGCCAAAATAACTAGAATCAGTAGCGAACGAAACGAAATATACCGAGAAATACAGCTCGAAACGAGACCTGAGGCGAATAATTGGATGGAAAATTATGCCAAATTTGATGCAATCATAAGTTGCATGAAATTTTTTACAAGCCGGGCCTCCCAACGTGTGTAAGACTGCGCAAGCTGCAATGGGCTGACCACGTAAATTGGATAGACAAATAGCATATACCTAAAAAGGTATTCGCTGGAAGAACTGAAATGAGGAGACCACTTTGGAAACCAAGGAAAGCTGGTCTGACTCGGTCGATGAAAATAGTTCATCACTGCTTGGTTTTTGAAATTTCAGGACGCAGTTGATAGACTAAGATAGTTGGATACACTTTTGTAGAAAAGAAAAGGAAAACCTTGTGAATGACGGGAAGATTGATTCGTGGGTCCTCGGCCAGAAGCTAATGATACGGAACCTTTATTTTCTATGCTCGCCCTGTGTATATGTAGTGAATAAAATATGGATGACAGGTTCTTTAACTCACACATCCCGTCCGTGTTAATACCGTCCACAACGGAAAAGCAGTGAAACATAGCCATACTACGCATTGGGTATTTAAGTGAATATTTTGAAAAGTCTTTCGAATTTCCATAATATCTGATGCGCACTTTGGGAGACTACCTGAAGGAACAAAGTCTACTCTGTTATAAGAAGTGGAGCCGGAAAAGGATGGAAGTTATATCGGGTATTACTGAAGGCTCCATCTATAGCAGAGGTCAGTAGAATATCTTTTAAGATGTGCAACAGAGACTTAAGCTACCGAATGAGTCGTAGTTGATTGGCCTCACAGATGATATTGTGCTGCTAGTTACTGTATGCACAGTCGACCATTCGCACGTTAGACTAGCCCAGGTGTCTATTGAGAAACTTACACACAGGGTCTACCCAGAACTAGAAAAAACCGAAGAAAATTTCTCAACTAAAGATTATCAAAAGTGCTAATCAAGTTGAAACTAGCAGAGACGCCTGGGTTTGCATACTCAAACCAGAGTTTTCTGAGCACAGTAGATAAGGCCACAGTAGGCGCATCAACTCTCATTTGACTTATGGCCAATGAAGTGGAAACTGCCATATCATCTTTCTTTATTAGACAGCACAACAAAAGCTTTCTGCGTGGAAACAAAACCGATAGGAGGGATAGTGCTTACTCAACAATTGGCAACAATCCTGGATAAATGACCTGAAGAGCAGGTGAACGGTGCAACTCATATCTGATCTGAGGCTACAATTTAACCATGGGCATGATGAGACTGGCCCCTACTTGAGTGTGTATTGATATTTTCTGTGTTACTTGCACGAGACTCGCAAGTCACGATTTCTTCATCGTATATTGTTCGTAGGATAAGAAAGTGCTACAGACCGCATATTTTTTGCATGAAATCGATGGCGCAAGCTGTTTGGCAATCTTTTGATGGAATAACATAGCTCCGTTCAAAAAATCTAATTAGTGAGACACTTAAATTGGTTGAGAAATAGAATGTGGCGAATTTCAGTCCTGCCAGTCAAAACAGCATATTCGAGCCCTTGGTAGTACTGTGGTGAAAGTCTCGCGTGTAGTAACCTTCCTTTGTTTTCGGTTAGATAAACGATCCCTGCACCACCACTTCTGAGAAGTTTAGTTTTTCTACAGAGAAAGAAGCCTATAGTGGCTCCTCTTCTTGGGAAGAAGTGGTTCTCACTAAGGTTATTAGATGAAGTACAGATGCCCTTGATTTAATGTTTGAGAAGATTGTAGCTTGCGTGATTAATTCATGCTGTGGGTAAGTGTGATGAGTTTTCTATATTAAACAGATGCAGTTTTGAGTGCAGGCAAAGTTGGGCTTTCATGACGAATTATTTGGTGTTATTTATGCGAAGGTTAAATAAAACATTAAAAAAGTTGAAAACATGATAGACTACTGGAGGCGAGTCTGTGGATTTGTTTGTTTGTATTGTGAGCAATTGCGAGCGACGAAATGAAAATATCTTAATCTGTTCTTTTTCTTCTTCTTTGTAGCACTACAGCTCCTCTCGGGCCTTCGCTTAGAGATAGTTAGAGTATCTCATTTTCATGACCATATTGATTTTTTCGGAAGTTGTTTTGGTCAGTACTATGCTGCCGTGTGCCTTGCTCAGCTATGATATGATCTGATTAAATCAGTACATACCACCACTGAGTGAACACTCGTAGTCCGTCCGAAAAATCCCCTGAACTAAACCACGTTGCTCCCAACGAGATTTGAACCTGGGACCTTCGGCTTATGCGTTCATGCTCTAACCACTAGACCACACAGACGACGACCACACAGACGACGATCTGTTCTAGACTGCTTATTACTCGATACCGCAAGATCCAGAGAGTGTATACTCTATGGTAATTTGAAAGCAATGTCCATTTCTCATGTCATCCTGCCTTAGTGGGACTACAATCTGGAACTCGACATGCAAAGCTCGTGGCTTGATGCTCGGTACCAAGCAAACACGAAACTTCTTCTGGCGGAGGCAAAAAAGAGAAGTTCTTCATGGGCTTTGGCGAATGGTCTTCAGCAACAGATGTATACGCTTCAAATATATGTATCTTTGCAGGGAATTCATGTCTAATGAGACTGAGAATGGACAATGACAGTCAGTCAGGACACCGCTACTAGGAATGCAAATTACATTAAAAGAGTAATGAAAATGTCGACGGGAAGAAGCTAGAATGGAAAATTTTTGTTTTTGCATAGAAGCAGTTAGTCTTAGATTTTGCAAAAGGTCAGCGCTTTAATGGGAAGCTGGCACGTTTAAGGAAGTTCATACCCAGAAAATAGAAGAAAAACTAGGCATGATTCGGTGGATGAATGCAGTTGTGTTGTGATGCTGCATTCTTGGGTATCAAGCTCCACGAACTGCCAAAAGCATTCCTGCATTGTCCCAAAAGTCGACTAGCCTGCTTGGTCTTTACAAGAACTGCTGATTGCAGCCGGATAGTGACACCATCCATCTGGCGCAGGATTCAATCATCAGTTTTGATTTTCCCCGTGAGGAGAACCACAATGGGTTGGTATTGATTAACTGAAAGCTCATTGTCCTGAAACCACTGGTGCAGCGTATCGAGTGCACTTTGCCTATTCCTGCAAAGTTCGTGAAGATGCTTGCATGTAGGAAGCAAAACGATGCCATCCATATAAACTTGCGAATAGACTTCATGCTCCTTCAATCCAAGTAAGAGAGTGCTGACCAATATGCTCCATAGCAGTGGTAAAAGGACAACCACTTGAAGGCATCCTTTCCAAGCTTTGACTATAATACATTGTCCACCCTCTTTCGTTGCGAAGAGCAGTCTTATGGTCAAGCATGTTGCTGATTCATCGCACAGTTTCTGTGAGCTCTGGCTGCTTCACATAAGCTACTTCTCTCAACGCCAATAAACATCCCTAGCGTATATTCCTTCCCTTCCATCGCCTCCTTAATTTTCACTACTAGGTAATGAAGGGTAGATTCACAAGATTTCACCCGTTTTTATGAATGTTGTATGATACAAAAAGCATTCCTTCTTAGTGTCGTACATCTTATGCGTTGGTCTACAAGCTTCTCCAGTGCCTTCAAAAAAAACGAAGTAAGAATAATAGGATGGAAGTTCTTAGACTTAGAGTAGTCACCTCTTCTGCATTTCGGAATGAAGATAGCTCTGACCACCTGCCAATGAGCGGGTATGTTTTCTTATGCTAGGTTTTATGTTGAGATTTTATTCAGACACAGCATCAATTTGATGCATTTAACCGTGACCATAGTAGGAACAATACCTTCAAAGCCCAATGAATTAAATTGATCAAAGGATTCCAGCACATGTCCATTCAATGTAACTATGTACCTCGCTGAATTCCAAATTCTCCTTTCTATAGTTGAGGGTTCCTGGTTAATAAAATAATCAAAATGGGTCCTCATCAGAACTTGAGTCTTGATTCGACCCCGTAAATGTGCAATGGTTTTTAATAATATCTAGCTTAACCCTTACTGAGGACTTTGTAATGTTTTGCAGTCTCTTGCATCCCCACAGTTTACTCACAAAATTTCATATAAGAGGCCCGGTTAGAGTCCTTCGCTTTCCTCTGGCAAGGCGAGTGCCAGGATCTGTAGATCCACCAGTCAGCCTGTCAGTTTGTCTTGAGCGCTCTTCTCAATAACTACCTAGTGAGTTCCTGAAGCTTTTGTAGTTCGCAATTCGACCATAGAAATCGTATTCTGTTTAAGATTCGAGCGAATGGAGTGGTGACTTCCAAATAATAGTTCAGGGTTGCGTTGAATTCTTCAACACTCTTTTTGGCCAATTGCCTAGTTTTGAGTCTACGTGATCCATTCTCAACTCATACGCCTTTCAGTCTGCATTTCTAAAGTTGCATTTTTTGGGTTACTTTGGTGTCTTTTTGCCAACTTTTTTCAGAATCGACCTCCGATATATTTGCTATTACACTCTACAACATTTGATTCTTCCAAAAACTCTTATCTACTTAAATAAGTGTTCACGAAAAAGTATCATCCCAAGCTCACAAAAAAATAACTTAAATTCGTGCTGACTTGCAAAACATGACGGCACCCAGAAAACTAATGGAAGCATTGGGTTAAATAGCATGTCACGTCACGCAATACCTAATATCTGCCTTTTTAAACCTTTGAAATGAAACCTTATTTATCAGTCTATTAATCACGTCACACAATGGGATTGTTGGCATATACAGAAAGCCTAGAATATTTTACAACACATTGAAATAACGTTAGGAACATGGAAACATGACATGCCCTTTTAACTTCGAAACTGATTAAATTCCAGGAGCGTTTTCGCAGCTTAACATTCTAAAAGGGAATATTCTATATAAAACATATAATCTCTAATCAGTGGGCTAACATTTCTCATTAGCAAACACCTCACTAAATAATAGGATCGCTCCGTTGCGTGCATTCTAATACAGGGCGAGATGCAAAGACTGCAATGGTTTTGATTGTACGACTCTGAGTGATTAATCACATAGAAACATGCAATTTTATCAACGTTATGTTACCGTAGGCTTCATCAGAAACAAGGACAACTTTGTGTTGTGATGCTGATGATGATGTGAAAATAAACACAGGAAATTTGGCCGAACAATCAGAAATAAAGCATTTAAATTTTGCAGAACGTCCTCGCAAATATGTTGAGAAGGATTTTTAATCCTTAATCAAAAGAATGAATAGTGTAACATGTTAATTTAGAGCATTGATTGATTTCAGTGAAAAAAATTCAGGAAAATTCTTATGTTAGGTGTTTGCTGCAATTTGTTTCAACATCCTATTCAAATTAGTCCCGCTCTAACTGCCTTTTTGTGTGACAGCAAAAAAATTATATAATTTTTTAGAATGTCAGTCGATAACTAATTTTTATTGGAAAGAGCTTATCATATTGTCAAAGCAATTGATTGAGACAATTTGTATCGAATATCATAATTTTACTTCCATGCATAAAGAAAAGTATCTCAGGGCAACTTCGGGACCGCTGGTGTAGAGGAGCCCGACAAAAGAAAAGACGCACAAGAAAACTGCGCAGATGGCGGTTGTAAATTACAAATAATCGCAAATTATGAATAAATTATGAACTCAGAATGAGCTACGAAAAGAAAATGGCGAGCTGAAGCTACGACTATAGTCTCTCTCACAAATTTGGTCTTTAATTTGTTCTTTTATGTCCATGTGTTCCCTGGCTCAATTGAATAATCGTCCTTATGTTAATAATCATCTTCTTGACTTATTCTTTTGTAGTATGGGGCAATCGTTGTTATGCTCGCCTCCAGTTCTTTTTCCTTATCTCTCTCCTGATCCCCATCATCCCCCCTTACATTTCCTATACTGCTTCTGTTCGTTATCGTCGGAAAGAGCGTCAGCGCTATAACTTTTATAAACACTAATTATGAGCAACTTTCCGAAACAATTCGCTCTGTTGATTGCTCCTCCTTCTTTCGCGGTCTTGACTCGGATACTTGTTGTAACGATTTCTATGATTTCTTAAACGCTATTTCTAACACGACTCCACTTGTCAGTATAAGAAACTCTTTTGACTGTCCCTGGTTAACTCTCGATGTGAGGCGAGCCTTGCAAGCTAAAGATCGAGCTTGTCAACGTTTTTCACGTGACAGATCTCCTGAGTCATGTACCGCTTTTTGTCATCTGAGGTCGGAGCTAAGAAAAAGATGCAGATCGCTAAAACTTCTTATTATCATAGTTTTGAAGGCTCTTTAAACTCAAATCATTCAAAACCTTTTCGGAAGTATATACGCTCTCTTAAATCCTCTTCCAGTTTTCCACCCTCGCTTCATTTGAACGGCTGCTTAGCAACTTCACCTCTCGAGATTAGAGAACTTTTTAAAACTCAGTTTTCGTCTACTTTTTATGCTACTCCCAGCAATAGCCCTTCGTTTCCAATCGTATACACGCCGCCTTCATTCCCTTTTACTTGCCATCCAAAAGATGTTTTGAAGCTTATTTTAAAACTTGATGACTCTGCTAGTTCAGGTTCCGATGGTACTCCCAATCATTTTGGGAAATCTTTAGCTACTTCTATTTGTATCCCCCTTTCCTTTCTCTTCAATTCTAGCTTATCTTCAGGGTCTTTTCCTTTGCGTTGGAAAAGATCCTATGTTACTCCTATTTTTAAAAAAGGTAGTACGTCAGAGGTTGCCAATTATCGGCCTATCTCCTTATTACCCTGTTTCTCTAAACTACTGAAGAAAATCGTGTACTTGCACCTTTCTTCAGATACTCATGAGTTGCTCGTTCCTGAACAACATGGTTTTATCAAAGGGCGATCAACCTTAACGAATTTGTTAGAATTCATGACCGTTACTTCAAAAGCCATAGAGGACCGTTTACAAAGCGCCCCTTGTATTTGAATTTCTCTAAAGCCTTCGACTCAGTAAATCACAAAATTTTGATGAGCAAACTTAAATTTCTTAACGGTCCTGATTATTTGCTCCACTGGTTATCCTCTTACTTATCCCATCGTGTCAGTCAGGTATCTTTTCAAGGCTGTCATTCTACTATCTTCCATCCGTCTTCTGGTGTTCCTCAAGGTTCCATTCTGGGCCCACTATTGTTCACTCTGTTTATAAATGAGTTACCATCCGTTGTCATCAACTCCTCCTGCCCTCTTTATGCAGATGACGTCAAGGTTTTCAAAGAAGTGTCGTCAATCGATGACTGTGCTTTGCTTCAAGATGATTTGAATGCCATTTTATCTTGGAGTTCTTATAACCAACTTACACTAAATGTTTCTAAGTGCATCCATCTTTAATTTTCCAATAACCCTTGCCTTATTAGCTTTCAATTTACGTTAAGTAATTCGTACCTCTATACGGTGACACACTTCAGGGACTTGGGTGTCACTATCGACTCTAAATTAAAGTTTAACGTTCATATTTCTGAAATTACTTCTAAAGCCTCTCGCATTTCTGGCTTAATCGTGTGTTAAATTATATTCTAGTTTAGTTCGTCCCATCCTTGAGTATTGTACGCCAGTTCGGTCGCCTCATTTGAAGTGTTTGAAGTTCACGCTAGAAGCTGTACAAAAAATATTTACCAGGATCGTCTTCTTGAAATTCCAGATTCCCTACATTTTTTATGAATCACGTTTAGCTATCCTCAATATTCCTTCGCTGGAAATGCGTCGACTCTACCTTGATGAATGTGTCCTTTACAGCTTTTGCCGTGGTTTGCTCGATACTCGCCTTGTCAACGAGGTTCCTATGAGGCGCGTTATTCGTTCTACAAGATCACCGAATATCTTTGATGTTCCATTTGCACGTAGTTTGGTGTATTTTCACTCACCCATGCTCAGATTACCTCGTAACCATGATGAGCTTCAGCTTGAAGGGCCCAAGCTAAAGGTCATCATGCTTACGAGGTATTTAGTTTATAAAAGATTTGTCAACTGTCTTCTTCTTATCCCTCAGTAATTTTTCTTATTTATTTCCTCCTAATTTTTGCATATTTTATTACTTTTTTCTGTGCTGTACTATTTTTTAATTCATTTTGCCGTACTTTCATTTTGTTTATTTTGTTATTGGAATTTTTTTCTGTTACATAGAATAAGTAAATAAATAAATAAATAAATAGTCAAGAAAGGGATCAAGATTCAAAAACCGAAGCAACAAAACCAATCCAACAGGAAACGACGGTGAAGAAGAATGAAAAGCAGGCGACTGCAGAAGAAATTTTAAGTACTTCACGGCCCTAATGCCAGTCAAAAATATTTGCAGCGTTGAAAGGACTGACAAAAAATATGAAAATTAAAGTTGATGGCGAAGACAATACTGATAAAGATGCAAATGCAAATTTTAGTCAATATTTAAAAAACTGCGTGGTGTAGGTGCTAGACCGCTCATCCCGTAAGCCGAAGGTCCCTGGCTCGACTTTTGTTAGCGGCTACGAGATCTAGTTCAAGTGATTTTTCGGGCGGGCTTTAAGCCCGCTTAGTTAGGGGTTTGAAATCAGAACGTATCGCAGCTGGATGGACGCTCAGCCGATGCGTGATACTGACCATATACTCTACTCTAACTATCTCTAAGCGAAGGCCCGAAAGGGATGCTACAAAAAAAAAAAAAAATATATATATATATATATATATATATATATATATATATATATATATATATATATATATATATATATATATATACTCGTATATATATATACTCGTATATATATATATATATATATATATATATATATATATATATATATATATATATATATATACTCGTATATATATATATATATATATATATATATATATATAAAATAGATATATATATATATATATATATATATATATATAAAATAGATATATATATATATATATATATATATATATATATATATATATATATATATATATATATATATATATATATATATATGTATGTATATATACATATATCATCATCATCTGCAGGTTGTTCAACCATATATACCTATGTGTATTATGGTGAAGCCTCCCTTGCGTATTGATTCCTCATTTCTTTCCAGTCGTCTCTATTTTGTGCTATCCTTGTCCAGGTGACACCCACTAGTTTCCTGATGTCATGATCCCACCGTATTTTTGGTCTGCATCGTGGTCTTTTCATCCCTCTTGGGTACCATTGTGTGATCTTGGCAGCCCATCTGTTGTCAGTTAGCCTTGCTATGTGTCCGGCCCATTGCCATTTTAGTGACCTAATTCTATGGACTACATCTATCACTTCAGTTCTTCTTCTTACCCAAACTAATGTCTTTCGGTCTCTTTTAGTGATGCCTAGCATGCATCTTTCCATTGCTCTTTGTGCTACTTGTAATTTCGGCGTGACTCCTGTGGTTAACGTCCATGTCTAACAACCGTATGTCATGACATGTAGTCGAACGTTTTCTTTTTCAAGTGGAGTTTCATTCTAGATTTGAATATTATGGAGTTTCTCCCAAATGCGCGCCATGCTAGCTTGATTTGCTTATTAATTTCAGGTTTTATATCTTCGGATTTATGTACTAGATGGCCTAGGTAGATATTTTCTTTTACTGTTTCTAGCCTGGTGTTGTTCAGTGCCATTTCGACCTGACCTCCTAGATGTTCATTGGGCATTACCTTAGTTTTACTTAGGTTCATTCTAAGGCCGACTTTTTCGCTGGCTTCGCTAAGCTCATTTAGGAGGAGTTGAAGTTCTTCTTGGCTCTGAGCAATTATAACTATATCGTCGGCAAATCTTAAGTGATTGATACGTTCTCCGTCGATTTGTAGGCCCTTCCCTTCCCATTTTAGTTCACGAAAGATGTTTTCCTTTTTGTGTGGGGAATTCTGATGTGTCATCAAACACTTTGACCTTTGCTTTGGTGCTCCTGTAGATGTTTGAGAGCGTTTCCACGTACGTTTTATCCATACCTTGATTGTATAGTGCTCTATAATCGCCTCAGGATATATCGAGTCAAAGGCTTTTTCAAAGTCTATGAACTACAGTGCTAGGGGTACTTCGTACTCATTAGCCCTGCTCATGATTTCTCTCAAGGTATGGATATGGTATATTGCACTGAATCCACTTCTAAATCGAGCTTGTTCCCGTGGCTGCTCAGCGTCAACGGCTGCTTGTATTCGGTTGCTAATTATTGTGGTGAATACCTTATAGAAGACAGGTAGCAGACCTATTGGCCTGTAATTCTTAATATCTTCTTTATTGCCCTTTTAGTATATTAGTACAATGTTTGCGCTGTTCCAGTTTTCAAGTATGTGTCTGGTTCTGAGACAATTGGTGTATATTTCGACTAATGTATTTCAGATTCCTTTGCCAGGGTATTTCAACAGTTCTGCAGTTATGCCGTCGTTGCCTGCTGTTTTGCCTGTTTTCATTGAATTGATCGCATATTCCTCTTCATCTGTACTGACATCAGGGATAGGTTCGTCTACTGTCTCATATGTTGTTGTTATATAGTTGATAACTACTTCTGGGGACTTGTATAAGTCGCTGGAGACGTCCGTTATGATTTTTCTTATTCCTATCCTTTCTGTCACCCTGGTATTTCCTTGTTTAAGTGCTATCAACTGTTTTTCACCAATTATAAGTGCTTGCTTTGCCTTCTTTATGCTGCTGTTGTTCTCAATGGCATTACCTACTAATTTTTCGTTGTACTTGGTAATGTCTTCCGTTTTCTTCTTCATAATTGTTTTACAAACTTTCGTATACTCGATTCTCTGGATGTTTGAAGATGATTTCATTTCTCATCTTTTCTTTAGTAGTGCCTTAGTTTCGCTAGATAGTTTGTAGTGTCTAGTTGCTGTTTTTGGTCCGCCTACTTCCTTAGCGCATTTTAAGATGGCATTTGCGAGATGCGATGCGTCTCTGTTTTTCATTTCCTCCCCTAGCATTGACTGATATTGGCCAATGTTATTCTTGATGCTGTCGTCGTTGAAGTACAATCTTATAGGCTTCCTAACTAGTTTTACTCGTTCGGATCTTAGGTCTAGGGTTAGCTTCGCTCTGACGAGGCGGTGGTCACTGCCTACCCTGAATTTGTTAGGCACGGTCGTTTTTATGTTATTCGTTAGGACCAGGTCGATCTCGTTCCTTGTAACCCCATCGGGGACTGGCCAAGTCCATTTCCTGCTTGGTTGTTTCTTGAAGAAGGAGTTCACTGTGTATAGGTTGTATTGGTGGGCAAATCGGACCAGTCTCTCTCCTTCTTGTTTCTGTGGCCTAATCTGAATTTCCCTATCTGTACCTCCTGTTCTTCTCTATTCCCTACTATGGCGTTGAAGTCTCCGATGAGGAATTTGAAATGGCTAGTATTGTTGTCCCAAGCTTGAGTTATCTCGTTGTAGAAATCTTCGATTTCGTCATCTGAGTGACTAGATGTTGGTGCATAAACTTGGATTATTTGCATTGTGTATCTTTTTCACAGCTTGAGAGTCATGCTGACCACTCGATCTGATATTCTTAAGACACTAATTATTTTGTCTTTCCATTTCTTGTTAATCAAGAATCCTACTCCGTTAGTTCTACCCAATTGGGTTTCCTGATGGTATAGGATATTGCCTGAAGCGAGTGTTAGCAGGTTTTCTTCTAACTCGGTTAGTCTTGCCTGGCTGGATAGTGACCGGCAGTTCTGTGTCGCTATTTGTATCGTTATTAGTTGTTTTTGGTAGCGATTTAACCTCCGCGGATTCTTAATACCCTCTGCCTTTTGGGGATGGTCCCTGGGAGGTCCACTCAGGCCGACATTCCATGTATGCGGGGGGGGGGGGGGTAGAGATATACCTTACCACGCTGTCTCATTCCGGGTTGGTAAGGGTCCATTGGGATTACCATTTCCCTATGGACAATCTACCCTAGCTAGATGGACAGACTTTTTATTGATGAAAAGCCGTGCATTGGATTTGAACCCCTTGAGCCAGCTAGGGCATATATATATATATATATATATATATATATATATATATATATATATATATATATATATATATATATATATATATATATATATACATATATATATATATATATATATATATATATATATATATATATATATATATATATATATGACCCTCACGATAAATAACAAGCAACATTGACGTCATTGGTGGCTTTGACTTTGAACAAATATCATAGGTAATTTTCTCTTCAGCTGGGATATACTCGTACAATACAAAGTTAGACCGCCTCAAAGTAGCGTATCCTGAGTAATGCTAAATAATCTAATACCTAGATGACGAGTTAATATTGTGATGGGGAAGGCGCTCATTTTTAGCATATCCCATAACAACATCAAGAGCTTCATAGAAACAGCATTTTGTTTGCCCACGGACTATTCCCTGATACATATTTGGATATAATCGCACTGGAACTAATAATTTAGATATTTGAGACCAAGTCGTCTTCTGGCTTGGTAACTAAGGGTTCATTATGGTGACTAAATATACGAGCAAGGATAGCAGGTCTCCGTTTGGATCCAGCCATCTATGTTTCTAAAAAACAATAAATAAAAATTGCCAAAAGTCTGGCTATCTGATGAAATTTTATACTCAATAGACCCTAGAGGAATGTAATGAGCTACCATGTGTGGGGAAAGTGAGATGGCCGGAAAACCTTTTTGACTGGGATTAAGGGTAGAGTCAGCTAAAATTCTTAAGCCTTTACTCATTGTAGTTCTTCTACAGATGAAAGAGTCTTTCGCAGAAGTTGACTCACGCCACAAAACACGAGCGGTTATTTTAAAATCTAAAGTGACAAATACAAAGAAGAATTGGAACGAAGGCTTAATCCAGTTGTAGACAGAAGAGAAATAACTTGATATCCGAAGTGGCCGAGCAATGTTTGGTAAGGACCATTGTGAATGATGATGACTTATTGCAGGCATAGTACCTGTTGTCTTTCTTGCTGGAGAGCACCGCGCTATTTACCTGCACCAAAATGAGGACTCGAGGGAGACAGTTACCCACGAGGGGAGTCTTGGGTAAATTGCACGAAGAGAAGGTGAACTGCGCGCCTCATGCTGGATGTGAGACCGTAGCTAAATCGCGGGCATAGTGAGACTGACTTCGATCCGACCCAGCTTTTGATCGAGCGTGGGTATTTCCAGTCTTATCTGCACAAGATTGGTAGGCCACGGTCTCCCAATTGTCGGTTTTACATAGGAGAAGAAGACGATGCCTGCCACACATTTTTGCGCGCACAAAATGGGACAGGCTGCTGCGGGATCTCTACAGGGAGACAGGAGAGCTCACTCCGGATAGTATAAGCGCGGTGATGCTTGAATCGGTTAACCTGGAACCATGTAGCACATTATGTTTAGGCAGTCCTAAACGATAGAAGGAGCTCACAGCAGCCGATACGTGGGGGCTGGGGGATTGCTTGTCTAACTATTTTCTTCCCCTCTCCCCTCCCGCTGGAAGAGGGATTCCCCAGCATGAAGGCGCCTCATGGCGTAACAAAACGAGACCTGGCTCGAAGTAATATGTCAAATGGTTCCAGACTGGGCTCTCGGGTTGACAAGGGAGGTGTTTGGTGGGTAGTCTAGTCGCTTGCGTGCATGGGCGCCATACACTTAGTGCGTAAATGACCTTCCAACCACAAAAAATACCGTTGCAGTATAACTTGGAACTTTTTCACTTTGCTCAAAATCAATCCGCCAGTAACATATTCAAATTTTAAAATGCACTAATTGCGATTATCTTCCCAATCTTCATGAAACATGCCATATTCTACGTACTATACAGCAAACCATCAAAATCTACACAAACGTATACTCTTATTGCCCCTCCTGACTAATTCGTCCACTCCAAGTGTCTTTTAACCTTCGAACCGTTGTCGTTTGTTTTATATCCTGTCTATCTAAATATTTGACACATTTACTTGTTCCGTGTTCTTCAAATTTTATACTTAGTGTGTCCAAACACCTCATATTTTATCTTGTTTTGTATAGTGCCGTTTCTTACGAACACCTTATATTCCAGCTTGATGTATAGTACCTGTTCCTGCAATGGGCCATGGCGTCATTTCTCAAAGCATTTTTCAGCAGAATTAGTTTAATAGGAGAACGTTTAAGTATAGCCCACAAGGAAAGCGTGAGAAAAGTCAGGAAAAGTGAACAGTTGATCCCTGCTGGAATTTGAACAAGTGAACGGGCTCGCAAAACTGCAATGTTGGTGGTGACTACTCTTTAAGACAATACAATGTCAGATCAGAGAAGTCTGAGTTTCCTAGCTCTTAGGTAGGAGGAGTAGGATCAAATAACTGATCCCAATGAAAAACCTCTATACCATAATACTTAAGAAGGGGTGAAGGTACTACAAACTGACATTCACCACTCTAAGGTAGCCACCACTTTACATCTCCTCCATTTCAGTACGAATGGGCAGTAGAAGTTGCTTGTCATCCACTAAAGAGGTCTAGATCATTAAAGACTCGATACGATAGCAGCTATATTATTACGTAACCCTGATTAAAATAGTGAATCGTATGGACGAACAACGAATACCCAAAAAGATTTTCATTGGAAGAACTGAAGGCCGGAGACCAGTTGGGAAACCGAGGAAGCACTGGTCTAACTCGGTCAACGAAGACAGTTTATCGCTGCTCGGATTCCGAAATAAGAGCACGCGGTCAATTGACCGAGACAGTTGGAGGCGTTATTTGCAGGAAGCGAAGGCCAGAGAGGGGCTGCAATGCTACTAAGAAGAAAAAGGCACGAAGAGCCTAATGAAAGTCTAAAAGTGCTACATCGAAGGCATAATAAGGCCAGTTGCATCTAGAAATCTCCAAGTGCAACGCGAGTAGTTTGAGACTCTATAAAAGCTGCAGATGGAAACTGGACTTGAACCAGTGATGAAAAGCTGAGAATTTTGTTGAAGACATTCCCTCTTGGTAACCAGGATGCATCTTCAATCCTAGTGCAGGAATTACAAATTCTCAACTTTATTAATAATATTGTAATTCCTGAATAAGTTCAGGAAGTACTCCCAACTACGTCCAAATTTGATACCTACGAATATTATCATAGGTTTTCGACAGGAATTTTTCAAAAGAATCATTAAAAATTTACCGGAGTTATAGCACATCAAATTCTTCACACACAATAACATATTTTATTGAATTTAATAGAATTTATGTATTATATCGGTGTTGGACATACAGTTATAACATAATTTTCTTAAAAAAGATAGGAAAGATGGTTAAGTTTGTATGGATCACAAAGCAACAGGTCATTTAATGGAATTAGGCACATAATGCATAGGTAATTTATCACATTTTATATATCAATCATACGCCTGGATGAAATGCAAGGAGCCCGTCGACTTGTTACAAAAGACATTTGATAGGGAATACATTCCCGCCTATTCATCTTTTTCCCATATATGATCGGTGATCAAATAAGTGATTTCTACGGAAATAATGATCCATGTATGTATGTCAAATCCAAGAAAGGACCTATTCAACTTTCACTCAATTAATATTAAAAATGAAGCAGGCTTATGTCAAGAGCTTACAACAATGAAAAGAAAATGAAATTCATCCGCAATAAACTATAAGAATCACCTTAAATATCCTTAATTTTAAAGCCCAACTAAGACCTATACAAAATATTCTATAAACTTTAAACTTAATGTAGAGAACATAAAGCCAATAATTTACATCGCATAAAAGAACATAAACACACATTCATATACCTACGTTTAAGAAGCTCTTTCACGTTCCGGAATGAGAGGCATTCTTTGTTCCTTATAACCAGGATACAACACACAACTGTCACTGATGGAATGGAATCTCAAGAGGCTATTGTGCTGTCGACTTCTTCCCAGGAAGGATATAGCAAAAGAAAAGACACATTAACAAAACAGACATGGTAGTCAAGTAATTGTCTCTGGTGGTTTCACTGGATTAGTCTGGCTTAGGCAAAGTGATATTTAAGGATGTGGTACATTTACAAGTAAAATACTTCATTAGTTGCCAAATAGTTGAATGGCTCGTATTATTTTGTTCGTAATCGATCAAAATCCCGAGAATGGGAAAGTTGTGGGTTCATTGCAATGCAATAATATTCTGTGGTAGCGTATAACCGCAAGGCACTAACAGAATAAAAGCGAATATATTTGCCTTTTCGGGGAAAGCGAAATCCATAATATATTCACACGAACGATAGCATGTTTACAAGTCGTATTTCCACCTTCAAGTTTCATAGCTGAAAATCATTTCCTGCCCATCAGATGTGTTCGTTTTAATATTGGTTAGTATCGATTTAATGAAAGCCTATTAATAACTGCTTATAGGTTTCAAAGCATTTTTGGATGACGAAGATACTCTTTTGGTAAAAAGATGATTAGAAAAAGGTGATAGGCATTCATTTAGGTGAACATTTGAATTATCAATAATATTAATAACGATAATTGTCGTCTGAAACGCACAACGGTCCAGACTGGACCAACATGATGAGAATTATTTGGGTATTTTCTCCCGCGGCTGTAACAGTGCTATAAAAGATGATATGCTCAGTATTAGGCTTGATTCTACGATTACTTGATTTTAAATTGATACTCATCACACATAGTTCATCAAAGGAAACCTTGGAACAAATTTAGGCTTCGATTTATTTTGTTAAACATATAACCATGACTGCTTTATGATTGACTCTGTTTTAATATACGATTACTACACTCTGCTGGCGCAGTTGGTCCCAAGCTCAAATCACGGTGGCGTTATCGAGTTTGAGCTTCTGATGTGCTGTCGGACTAACAGTTCACCCAGCTGTAATGGGTATTAATTGGAAAATTAGGTAATGACCACATGGTTGAGCGTGATATTGCCTATATCACCTCGAACCCCGTTACAGTCACGGAGTGAGATACTCCAATAATAAATCTCAACGCCAAAGTTCAGATTTAGATTGTTCTGCGATGGATTATTATTATTATTAGTTCAATTTGAGAAAATAGACTCTTCATATCTGAAAGAAAAACCTTCCAATTGATTTTGCGATTAATTTTTTTAAATCATTTTTTGACCGTTCTCATTCGGTCTTCCTCTACATTGAATTTCAGGTAAAAACCAAATGATTACGGTCAGGATTCCCAGTCTAAAATCTCAAGCAAACCGAATTGAACTCCAGATTAATGAAACAAAAGTAAATTCCTGACTCAAATAAAGAAAAAAACTCTAGTCGGACAAAACTTGACGATAGGGGACTGTAACCTTGAAAGAGTAGTTAATTTTATCTACATTGGAGCCAACCTGAACAGAAGAAGCACCGAAAAGGACGAGGTCGAGACTGCAAATAAAGTATATACTCCGTACTTCCCATTCTAAGTTCCAAAGTTTAACAGAGGCAAAATAAGTTTTATTTATTTATTTCTATTTAACAGAAAAAAATCCATTAAAAATCAAGATAAAATAATAGTACAGCAAAAAGAATTATTAATAGCACAGCATGCAAAAAAAGCAAGATAAAAGTTATAAAAACTGCAAAAACTAGGAGAAAATAAATAAGAAAAATTACTAAGAGCTAAGAAGAAGACAGTTGAAAATTTTTTTAAAAACTGAATACGAGAGGGGGAAGGGCCCAAGCTGAAGGTCATCATGGTTACGAGGTAATCTGAGCATGGGTGAGTCAAAATACACCAAACTACGTGCAAATGGAACATAAAAGATATTCGACGATCTTGTAGAACGAATAACGCGCCTTACAGGAACCTGGTTGACAAGGCAAGTATCGAGCAAACCATAGCAAAGCCTGTAAAGGAAACATTCATCGAAGTAGTGTCGACGCATTTCCAGCGAAGGAATATTGAGGATAGCTAAACGTGATTCATAAAAAATGCAGAAAATCTGAAATTTCAAAAAGACGATCCTGGTAAACTTTTTTGTACAGCTTCGAGCGTGAATTTCAAACACTTCAAATGAGGGGAACAAGCTGGCGAACAGTACTCAAGGATGGGACGAACCAAACTAGGATATAATTTAACACACGACAAAGGATCGGAAAAAATATAGGAATATCTTAAGATCCAGACAGTAAAGTGAGAGGTTTTAGAAGAAATTTCAGAAATATGAACATCGAACTTTAATTTAGATTCGAAAGTGACACCCAAGTCCCTGAAGTGTGTCACCGTATAGAGGTACGAATTACTTAACGTAAATTGAAAGCTAATAGGGCAGGGGTTGTTGGAAAATTAAAGATGGATGCACTTAAAAACATTTAGTGTAAGTTGGTTATAAGAACTCCAAGATAAAATGGCGATTGACGACACTACTTTGAAAACCTTGACGTCATCTGCATAAAGAAGGCAGGAGGATTTGATGACAATGGATGGAAACTCATTTATAAACAGAGTGAACAATAGTGGGCCCAGAATGGATCCTTGAGGAACACCAAAAGACGGATGGAAGGGAGAAGAAAGACAGCCTTGAAAGGATACCTGCATGACACGGTTGGATAAGTAAGAGGATAACCAGTGGAGTAAATAATCAAGAACGTTATGAAATTTAAGTTTGCTAAACAAAATATTATGACTTACTGAGTCGAAGGTTTTAGAGAAATCCAAATACAAGGTTTCGACTTGTAAACGGTCCTCTACGGCTTTTGAAGTAACGTTCATGAATTCTAACAAATTCGTGAAGGTCGATCGCCCTTTGATAAAACGATGTTGTTCAGGAACGAACAACTCATGAGTAACTGAAGAAAGGTGCAAGTACACGATTTTCTCCAGGAGTTTGGAGAAACAGGGTAATAAGGAGAAAGGCCAATGATTGGCAACGTCTGAGGTACTACCTTTTTTAAAAATAGGAGTAACATAGGATCTTTTCCAACACGAAGGAAAAGACCCTGAAGATAAGCTAGAATTGAAGAGAAAGGAAAGGGGGATACAAATAGAAGAAGCTAATGATTTCACAAAATGGTTAGGAATACCATCAGGACCTGAACTAGCAGAGTCATCAAGTTCTAAAATAAGCATCATAACATCTTCTGGATGGCAATTGAAAGAGAATGAAGTTGACGTGTGCACGATTGGGAACGAAGGGCTATTGCTGGGAGTACGATTAAAAGTAGAAGAAAACTGAGTTCTAAAAAGTTCACAAATCTCGAGAGGTGAAGTTGCTAAGCAGCCGTTCAAATGAAGCGAGGATGGAAAACTGGAAGCGAATTTAAGAGAGCGTATATATATCCAAATGGTTTTGAATGATTTGACTTTAAAGAGCCATCAATACTATGAAAATAAGAAGTTTTAGCGATCTGCATCTTTTTCTTAGCTACCGACCTCAGATGACAAAAAGCATTACGTGAATCAGGGGATATGTCACGTGAAAAATGTTGACGAGCTCGATCTTTAGCTTGCAAGGCTCGCCTCACATCGACAGTTAACCAGGGACACTCAGAAGAGTTTCTTATACTGAGAGAGAGTCGTGTTAGAAATAGCGTTTAAGAAATCATAGAAATTGTTAAAACAAGTATCCGAGTCAAGACCTCGAAAAAAGGAGGACCAATTAACAGAGCGAATTGTTTCTAGAAGTTGCTCATAATTAGTTTTATAATAGTTAGCGCTGGCGCTCTTTCCGACGATAACGGACAGAAGCAGTATAGGAAATTTCAAAGCATACGGGGGGATGATGGGGATCAGGAGAGAGATAAGGAAAAAGAACTGGAAGCGAGCATAACAACGATTGCTCCATACTTAAAAAGAGTAAGTCAAGAATATGATTATTAACGTTAAGAAAATTATTAAATTGAGCCAGGGAAGACATGGAAGCTTCATATTTAAAAATCACTAATCAAATCTGTTCTGATATATGGAAGTGAAACATGGACCCTTACAAACGAATCCAAAAAGGCAATGGATGCATTTGAGCGCAAAGTTCTCCGGAGAACCTACGGCCCAGTGAAACAAATAACAGAGTGGAAAATTCGTTACAACGATGGGTTTTATGAAGTATTTGATGAAACACTTGTATCTAATTCCGTAAAGTTCTGCAAATCACAATAGGCAGACCGTAAAAAAAGAATGCAATAAAACAGGCTACCCAAAAGAACAGAGGTAGACATCTAGCGGAATGGCTGAGGGCTCGATGGGAAGACATGATCGAATCTAACAGCAGATCTTTGGTCTGAGTGATTAACTAGCAAACAAGGTCGTAGAACCGTGATGATTGATTGCACGGCTTGGACTGTTGCGCCATCGATGAAGGCAAACTCAAAAGGAAGATTTCCCATTTTCTTTCAGAAATACTTTGCAAAGAAGGGATCAATTACAAATATCTTTATATCTGCTGTCCGAAGCACTGACCATATTATGAAGAAAAGGGATGGGTACAAATGTACTCCCACTATATATGATTTATAAAAGTTCATATGGGATGTTTGCATTTTTTGTCTTTCATTATTACGGAACATGAATCAAAAGCTATCAATGATACTTTGCATAGCACCGTGGAACCCACTACCCACAAAAGACGTCAAAATCTTTTTAAATAACTTCAATACAAAAAGCAGATGATGCACAAATTTAATATTCAAAAAGATTCCTCAACACCATTCGAATCTTCACTTGCAGAATTAAGATGTTTTAAGGTGAGTTTGGCACCATTGCCAAATATCCGAATGCATTGGGCGCCTCAATTGAGTATTGCTTTGATTATGGAGACAATGTCCCTAAATCATTTAAACAAAATTTGCCAGTTCTTGCATTTCAACGATTATCAACGCAAGCGCCGTTGGGCACTCCGGGACATGATCGTTTGCATAAAATCAGACCAATATTGAAATTTTGAAACAAAAATGTCGGATTGTACCTGAAAAAGAAGCAATATCTGTTGAGGAACAAATGTGTGCGACAAAAGCCTCTAATATTTGCGGAAATACCTACCAAATAAGTCACATATGCTAAATAAGAATATTAGCTAGTGGTTCTTTGCGACGATTGTGGCTTAGGACGAAATAAGTTAGGTAGACAGACCCACGGATATGTCAGAAAGCTTTTGTACCCAACTTCTCAAAAATGCAGTCACCAGCAACGAATAAACTCAAGAAATATGTCAAATAGATGTGCACGTTTACATGAAAATCCATTGTTTTTCTATTTTCAACGGTCGCCGTTTTGTTGTAAACCAACAAAAATCACTTAAATCATGGATTCTCAAAAATATTAATGCTATTGACCTTATTTGAAAATTTCAAGAAGATCAAATCAAAAATGCAATAACTGATTCGATGGCAAGTCCATAAAATACCAAAATCACGTGGTATTGTTGTTGTAATTGGAGAAATTTCAAATGATTATAGCTTCCGTGTATATCATTCGATTTTCATCAAACTTACAAAGTTTAGGACCTCTTGTAGACTATTTAAATATCGAATTTCGTTCAGTTTAAAGGTACCTATACGATTTTAATGGGGAATATGTGAAATTCGAATATCACGCTATTATTAACAAAGTTGAGCGAATTTTGACTTCTAAGTTATTTGTTGTTTTTGTACTCATAAGCACCGTTTTCCAGAATTTTTTCAGATTTTTGGCTTATAGGTGTCCAACCGCGAGGGGGGACACAAATTATTCGTGTATTTCCCTCCCTGTGCGCCCCTCGAAGCAAAAAGTTTCAAATTAAATTGTTTTGGAAAGCTCTCATCAAGAACTTGCATATGATACCCATATCGGCTATCTTGGATGAATTTTTTTTCGGTGGCCACTCCCCCATATGGGCAGACCCCCCTTTAATACATTTTAAATTTTTTTCGTAGCTGAAATTTGAAGAGAGCACCAGTTTACACGTGCATACAAAATTTGATGTTGCTAGCTTGAGTAGTTTGCGAGAAAAAGTGCTGTGACACACGGATTGACAGACGGACGGACGGACGGACGGACAGACAGGACGCGATTTTTATAAAATTATTTTACAAAACCCTAAAACGGCTGTTGATAGTGCAGCACTGGAGTTAACCAATAGAAGCTTCTCCAATGACAAGATTACGCCGGGAACATCCAAAACTGTCCATGGAAAATATCCAAACAAAAAAATCAGATTGCATTAAGCAATGGGAAAGGGCGCAAAAAATGCAGGCGCGGTACTAACAATGAACGCTGGTGTTGTTTTGTTTTAAATGAATACGAAGTCGCTGATATGAGGCTTTGTGTCAAATGTGCAGCATGTGTCCTCGAAGAATGTGTTGGACTTACGTCTCAAGACAAAGAAAACTTGATATACATAAAATGTGAATAATGATAATAGAAAATCTGGCTAATTTTCTTATTATTTAACGAGCGATGTCTTCATTTTAAATTCTTACTAAGAATAGTGAAGTTTATTTTATGTTGATCGCAGAATGTGCAATAATTTTTTTCTTATTATTAATATTGAACCAAAAAACGCGTTGTGTTTGCAGTTTTGTTGAATCATTATTTATGTTTTGTTAATTTGCGGCCAGGACTCATTTTATTTGTTCAAAATTTACGAGATTCACATACTATGAGTTTATTTTATTTGAAATAACTGCATTCCAAATAAGAAAACTAGTTCTGACTGCTATGTTAAAATATGTGGTCATATTTAACTACACTATAGAAAATTTCCCCACTTTGCCAGTTTAAAAAAAATGTATTTAAGTCCAATACTACCAACACAATGTTTTCTTTGTGCCTTAACGTTGACTTCTTACTCAGGCCTGAAAACGGAAACACTACGTCCCGTCGCGAACTAGCCTCTTCGAGTAGCCTCATCAACGCCATCTAGTACTGTTCAAATCAAATAAATATTCTAAAGATATTTGATAGTACATATGTAGTGATCGAGCAGTCACACAAGCAAACTGCTCGAAAACCTTCCTAACCGTTATTCGATATTTTAATTGCAGATTTAGAAAAAAAGATTTCATTACCTCCATTCATAGTTGTAATTTATAAAATATTTTTTTCTTATTCTTATTATGTAATTTTATATCAATAATCCTTTATATTAAATTTAAACGGTTCCCTTTAATTATATTCTTCATGATATTAAATTTCCTACTATTATTTAAAATCTTTGTCATTTTTCTTTCCTCCTGTTAATTTAAAAAAAAAATACTAATGTGCAACTTAAAAATTCCGGACATGGGAACACTGATTTAGTGCATCCCGTCTGTGTATTGCATTGCCGAATGCAATCTAACGCGGCTGAGCGAGCAGCGGGATTCAAGGTACCGTTTGGATGGGAAGAGAAAGAAAAGATTTGGACAGATGAGGCAGTCCATGGGAGCTCGTGAAGCACCACGGAGAAATTGGCGAATTTTTTGTTCGATAAGACCCTTTTGTTAATTCGATAGGTTTTGTCGCCATTCGCATCAGTGCCGTGTGAAATTATGAACACTGCGTCTTAATTAATACTTGTTTTGGAAGTTTTTACAAATTATTTAAAATTTGAGGTTCCGTAAAGAAAACTGTAGTGCAGTGGATCGTACGGTCTGAAGACACAACAAACGGCAAACGTTTCTCGATCGCCTTCTATACGAGGTGTGTGTAAAGGTTGACCGTCATCGCGTGGTTTTCACGATTTTAAAGGTTCATCCTACTCGCAAAGTCCCTGACGGTTGCCGTAACACTCGCAGGAACCCCAATCCTTCGCGCTTCAACTAAATAATTAGCATAAATCTTCGGAGTTATCGCGACATGATCGATTTCCTTGAATAAAAGAAAGGAATCTTTGACGGCCGATGCACATGTGTAGTTCTCTACGCGAAACATAGTTGAGCGAAATTGAGTGAAAGAATACAAAGTATGGAAAGTGTTTGAGAGAATATGAATCCTACAATCTGATCGAGAAATTCTGTAAAAATTTGACATCGTCGAGCGATTTCTTTACGCGTTGACAAATGTCTTGTGTCCAATAATAATCGGGGATTCGATTACGCCAACGACTCTCGGCGCGAATGAAGGGCAATGATCCGCTAATGAGTACAGTGACTGGTGGAGTGAAGTGTGAAAATTCTCTTAATGTTCCGTAGCTGCTGCTTTCGCAGTGAAGAAACATGTTGTTAGGTGACATTATGACTTTCGGGCGAGCGTGAAAGCCGATACGTCGGGATTGTCGACGCTTAGGACAACGCACAACCTGCAGCATTTGCCCGCCTCCTAAGCACTTGCAAAGGTTCACATGCAAATCGAAAAATGACTGTGACAGGAGCAGGAGTTGCCCGAAATCGCGAAATCCCACACCGAACACAATAGACACTGTCTGCGGATTATTGTCTGCAGCCGCAAGTAACCGTTGCTGGCGGGTGGCTCCAGTTCCAGTAAAAGAAAGTTGTTGGAGTGGCTCTCGGGCCTCAGATCCCACACCGGACAACGGCGCACGGATATCCAATACAGGCATTAGCTGTATCTACTCCAGAAGCTGAAAGACGTCTTTTTTGAATGAGCGGAACATCTTGCTTTTTACATTTCACAATCATTGCTCATATCGTGCGTGATATTATCCGAACAGACATAAAAGTGACGCACAATAAAAATATCGCAAGGAGTCAGTGAACCCTCATCCCAGTCGCCGTGTGTAAGAATTCAACAAGGACGCACACTTGCAAATCTCCGCGCTAATTCTTACGCACTTGTCCCCTGCCCGACTGTCGCTCTTGCTACTGGATTTGTTTGCAATCGAAAGTGTTCAATGGTCAAAAATCTAAATATCGCGTGTTCGCGACAGCACTATGACAACTGCCAGTGAGATTAAGCGAGGTTGGAAATTATGTTTGTTTGCAAAGGTCGTGATTGCCGGTAGCTAACCGCGAGCTGGGTGTGACGACTGTCGAGCGGAATATGCAGAAAATATTGAAATCAAATCTATGTATAATGAATATTTATTTTGTCTGCAAGTTATAGTGCTCGGCGTTGTTTGATTTATGGAGAACTATTTACCAATTCCAAAGAATTTCAATCGGCTACTGAACATTCAAATTGGACGTAAACTAGTGGAAGAAAAGTCGCAAGATGAGGAGCTGCAACAGCGCTTGTAAAATAGGCATGTTAAAAGAAGAGGGCAATGTGCTTTTCCAGATAAAATACCAATTTATTTGAGCTGCAGGTACAAAGAGGACATTAAATACTGTTGGAATTTCAAGAACGGTAATTATTGCAAATTATATCTTTTCTCAAGACTGGAACTTATTTGAGTATTAATACATATGTCGCTTTTGATATAGAAGCGTATAGCGGTATTATTTTTTCAATTTAATGAAAGGATTGCTTGAGAATTCAGCTAAAGATGAACAGGGAGTTAAAAAGGATCGTCTTGTAGAGCACGCGTTGGTAGTTTACGCATATGTGTATTGATTTATGTGTCGTTAAAGAATACTTTATTTTCATGTTAATTAACTTTAAAGATAAAAATTCTTTTTGTGGTCGTAAAATTTACGACGCAAATGTGACATTGAACCGATATAAAATAGGCGGAAATGATATATGATCGACAATCCTATTGACGCGTAAGTGGAAATCACGTGAAACCGTTTAGCTACGATGATTATGTTTGCGGCACATGCTTATATTTAAACTAGGTGTTCCCTTCAATCAACCTCCACTAAGTAGCGTTGCAACTCCAGACCTCTCAATTGAGTGGCTTGACATGACTACTCAGTGCATCAACTGTATGCGGACACAAATTCAAAAAGAAATTCATGCGTCATTTACGTACTTGTCCATGGGAGACTGTTTCTCGCCTGATACCTTTAACCGTCCAGGTTTTGCGGAAACCTTCTTCAAGGCTGCCAGTGAAGAGTGTGAGCATGCTCAACATTTAACCGAATCGATGCGTGGTCAACTACCTGATTCGGTTAGAATTTCATTAAATGAGAAAACAAAATCTGTATTTTTTCAAAGAAATTTTTCATTGTTTGAAAAATCATATTTTGAAAATTCACTTTTTAAACAACTAAATTCATCAACATAACTTTTTTAGGGTTTTGTACTCAAATACAAAACCCTATTGCAATCATGACCTGTGTCCGTCCGTCCGTCTGTATGTCACAGCACCTTATCTCCGAAACTATAGAAGCTACAGCATGAAACTTTGTGAAAAGGTCAGAAACGGTGACTTCTTGAAAGTTTTGGGGTGGAAAATTGTTTCAAAGGGGTTTAAGAGGGGTCTCTCCATATAGAGAGATGACCCCTTAAAAAAAATTTCACCATTGCTAGTCGAAAAGGGTGTAATTGGAAAGGTCTTAATGAGATCTTTCCGAAACAAGTCTTAAAATTGCCTTATCCGTACCGAAAGCGGCAGGTCAAGGAGAAATGTACGAACTTTGAGCAATTCGTATTATACTCACGGAAGTTATATCCATTTGAAATTTTTCCAATTACAACAACAATAACACACTATTTTGGTATTTTATGGACTTTCCATCGAATCAGGCACTGCAGTTTTGATTGGATCTACTTGAAATTTTCAGAAAAGATCGATGACATAAATGCTTTTGGGATTTCATGACTTGAGTGATTTTTGTCAGTTGAAAATGGAGAAACAATGGATTTTCGTTTAAACGAGCAAATCTCTTTGACATGTTTCTTGATTTAATTCGTTGCCGGTGACTGCATTTTGTAAGTACAAAACCCTTCTGACATGAGCGTAGGTCTGTCTACCCAAGTTGTTTATATACATTAAAGGTTTTGGTTTCTTTGGGCTGTGATATTGTTGAAGCTTTTAATTAAAAAAACAAACCAAAATCAATTTCTAAAATGTTACAGTACTTCTTATTGTTTCACTACATTTATGAGCGCCATTCCATTGCAATAATCACATTTATATACGTTAACATTTATTCAAAGACTGTAATGTTTAATTTAAATTAACAAGAAAAATATATAGCCAAGGATTGACTAATTTTCATAAATTTTTGAAGCATTAGAAATTTTAATCATTCTTCTCGAATGGGATAGTAAATATGGAATGTTTTTTATGCGTGAATTTAAAAAAATAACTTTGACTGTTAAGTAAATTAAATTATTAATTTAATTTACTTGACAATCGACGAATAATAGATTAATATAATGAACTTATTTTTACCATTAAACACAATTCATAGAAAACAAGATAAAAATTGCGAAGAATTATATGATTAGAAAAGAATTCATCTATGCAACAAGTCAATACGGATAGTGGCGTCAAATTGACAAAGACAATTTTGATCAAGTTTGAGGTAGATAGTTTCACATTAATTTTTAATTTATCATGCATGCAATTTGTTTAGTTTTTGTTTCTTTTCATAAAAATGAGATCTAGAATTTTCAAATTAACTATACTAATATTCTAGCAAATTATGACACATTTCACGTCACATCAATAAATAGTTAAGCATTGATTTAATAAAATTATTTGTGAAAAAAATAATGTTAAATAAATTTTGAATTTCAAAAACCCACATTAAGATCATGAGAATTAATGATAAATTCATATAAATAATACTGACGCAAAATTATGCAACAAGTTTCAATTTTTATTCAAATTGATTCTTTATACAATTTTATTTTTTTGAAGAAAATTAATTTCGTATGGGTTAGGTCTAATTTTGAATCCTACAGCAATCACAGCCAATTTTATTGATTTCTTTTCGTAAATTTTGCTCTAAATATTTCCATCCCGTAATTACTAAAATAAAATGGATTGTTAAAACTTGAAAACTCGGTCTTTCTCTTTCACTCAACCTGACCGGGTATAGGACCCGCAACGATGGCAGGCTCCTCCGCTCACATGGGCTACCCATCGGGCGCGCTCTTCCTTTCTTTTCGCTTAACAGGGGCTCTTGCCGGGTAGAATGGCCTTCTACTCGCATGCCCTTCTATGACATAGGGTTATGGGATATCATTGCATAACGCATTGGCATAAATCAGTTACGTTTGTATTCCTCATTTGAGGGAAAGAGTCATGCAAATTATGTATGTATGAGTTTTTCACTCAAATGAGAAATACATGGTCACGTCTATGTTTGGATCTTGATCCAGTTGGGAGTGTGCGAGGGGGCACCGCTTCCATCTGGATACCCCACTGTTATTTGTGGGCCATAACGACGAAATCTCTGCCAGTATGTCCGTTTTTGACTGGCCCAATTTGTTCTTCGAACAAGCATTGCAACCCTTAGTAGGTTACCTCGGCCTCGACACCAGTCGATCGGCATTTTTACATGTTTAATTCGTGATTGCGAAATTTATTTGTAGTGGGTCCTTGTGCTAGGAGGAAACAACCCGCCCCACGACATCGCAACATGCGTCAGCGCATTCACGCGTCCCCAGACAAGGCCAATCTCAGCGGATCTCAACATCCTCTTTCGCCGAGGCAGCAGACCATCGATGCAGTCCTTCACGGACAGTTTATACACACCTAATTCACTACACATATGACTGTACCTTTGAAATTTTATCAGTATTATGTCAACGATTTATTTCAGATATGAGGTGTCGAAGACATCAGCGCATAAATATATGTATTTCCTTCTCGTTTGTCATTTCGGCTAAATTTCATCTGAGAAAAGTCATATTTGACAATCTCAAAAGCCTACTTTCGGCCTACTAATTTAGGGCAACTTAGCAGCTGTTTCCGGTATGCATGTGACGTCAGGTACGTTAATTGATTTCCTTATGGGCCTGAGTAAGAAGTCAACGGCCTTAATAAAGCGCGGTAGATAGTATACTACGAAAGAGAAAGAGAATAATAACCGCAAATTATAATCAATGCAAGAAACCGAATGTCAAACGTTAAGGTGGGCATATTTGACCTAGGTACCTTCAATAAAGTTTGAATTTGCGTTTCGAAAAATTATTTTTAAATCGTTTTTTAAATTGATTCAAAACTAGGGCAGCTTGTACGCAAACTTTTTCTGACTAGTGTATGGGCTCTATGAATACAACTGATTCCTAGACAACGGTACACAAGCATATTATCAAGATGTAATATACGAATTGGGATGAAATTTTAGTTCTGCGCCTATTTATTTGCTTCTTCAACAAAATTGAAGAAATACTTCCTTAAAAAATCTTGTCAATCGAGACGAAACTTAGGTTTTGTATTGTATATACATCGGTTTACGAAAAATAAACCTTGATCTTAAAAAGCCAACGGGACATGCTTTTTTGAATGATCAGACGCATTTCGGCTCGAGTCTTCACTCTGACACTTTTGATTGTATAGGCGCTATTTCCTTGAATGATCAAAACGCTTTTCCTTCACAATTTCAACGGGAGGCTCATGACCCCTATGATCCTCCATTCTTCAACTTTTATGGTCACATTTAAAAAATTTTCCGCAAGAGGACATGAAAGCATCACTGATTGAGAAGCTAATGACAGTTGCTGATGTACGAGTACCTTTACTTAATTATGGAAAATTTTAGTAGAAATATATTAAGAATGAGTTTTGCCCGATATTTAAAATTAAATTTCCTTTATGAAGAAAATAGCTAAGCACAACGGTAGGCATAGTAAAAGATATTGAGGATTATTTACTGCATTGAACAGTGTGAAACATAAATAATCTTCAGACCACTAGGAGTGAGTATATTACTTTTGCTGCAGGGGGTCTATTAATCCTTTAAAAATTTATTTTTATATTTGAAATGGATCATCAAATCATGTTATCTTCTTAGATACTTCATTACATTGAATTTTGATTGAATAATCATGTTTAACTCTGCACGCAGCGCGGTCATCCAAAGGACGTCTTGATGACACCATATTTCATTATTTATTACCACTTAAGAGAAGGCTTTTAGCTTTTCCCGCCAGCTAAATCATATGGCAACAAATTATAGCATTCCTACCACCCCTGGTTTTTGCGGAAAAGGCCAATCTTGCAGAGATACAAGTATTTACTTTCCCGTCGATTTTATCGTTCAATGATCATAAATCAAGATCAAAAGTTTCGTTTATTTAGGAAACGTGTTCTTGGGCAAAAGCAAGCCAAAAAAAATTAGTGAAAATACTACAACTTGTTCGTTTTTCACACACCACAGGCGAAAAGTCAACATTCGCGAAAATTAAACAATAAACGCAATACTTAAATCAATGTTTATGTTTGGAAGCCAGCCGTTTTTTTTCGTAGAATCACGGCGATATTTTTAACCCTGTTGAAAATATAGTATTAAAATAAGAAATGGAACAATGCGAACACCGAACGAGAAAAGTTGAGAAAGATTCGGCTCAAATCATTTCGAAATGAAAAGCAAAATCAAAATTTGTAATAATTTTCAGATATCTCAATTTTTTTCGGTTTAATCCTTTTGCAACAATGGACAACAGAAGCGCACACAGCAAGCCATCAATGTACTCGTATACTTGCAGATGATAATTCAAGCATATAATGTTGCTATTGCGATTCCTGCAGATAGCTGGGGCCCATTTATGTCTATCTAAATTCACACAGTGCAATCCATTCCTTTCTTATTCTTCTCTGAGTAAATTTTCGCCGCAGGGATATCTAGCACAACACAGTATCTTAAATAATCATGAATTCGGATAAATTCAACCACTCGTTTCGCGCCTTAACTCCACCATTTAACTCTCGGCTCCACTCGACTCAAAACCCTTGATCCTTTTCATCATACCGAATTTCCACTCCACCGCACTGCACTGAATACCGCACAGCACAACTCCTTCACACACAAAAGAGTTGAATTTCACAAGTATTTTCCGGACCGAACGGACGCGTCTCTAAAGCTCGAACGTTTACATTTAACTGCTGCTACTTTTCGCTAGCAGATTTTCCCACAATTTTCACACTGAATTTTCCTTTCGCCGGCATACGGCCCAGTTTTCGACATACATTGGGGATTCGGAAAATGTGGATTCTACATGACGTCATCATTGCTATAAAAAACTCCTTGCAATAAGGGAAATTTTCCCCACACGAGTCCCCATCCGTGGATTGCATCTATTCTTGGAGGAGGAAATTCAAATGATTTTCTTTCCGATTTGCGTGGCGTGGATTGTGTCGGGTTTGGTTTCTACGAGCGTTGCAAAAATTTATCTCCTCATCCGTACAAATTCAGAAATCCAAAAACAGAACTGCAAATGTAAAATGATTTTTCCTTCGAAAAACATTTATTGCGTTTAACTTATGGCTGTGTTCTTGAGTTCACGTGCATAAAATCGAGAAGAAGAATTGGGGTTTAGTGGAAATAAATTGATTTCGAGATTACATGTAGCACGGAGATTAAAAATAGGAAAGCCAATTCTGAGGTTGGAAATAGATTTTAGGTAATTTTGCTATGCAATAAACAATTGCTCACTATTTATTTGCTTTTCTTTTGTAATATTTGATATAAGATTTGCATTCGGTAACTTATATATATATGTATGTAATTGGTTGAACAAACGCTGGCGGCTGGTTTCGGTGTTTTTTTTTTAAGTAATTTTCTCGAGAGAAATTTGTGGAGGAGCAATATTTGCTTGAATTTGCACTAAATTTTCAGGAAATGTATCGTATTGAGTGAATATCTCGATCAAATCCGACAAACGAAAATGAAATGGCGGATGTTTTAGGCGAAAATCCTTTATTTATGTTCTGACCAAATTACATCTCCGATCTGAGGGAAATTTTATACAGAGCTCATTGAACTACGCCATAAAGCACACAATCCCAAGTCGAGCC
This sequence comes from Odontomyia ornata, assembly GCA_963969285.1. Lineage (NCBI taxonomy): Eukaryota > Metazoa > Arthropoda > Insecta > Diptera > Stratiomyidae > Odontomyia > Odontomyia ornata. The sequence continues at coordinate 114,746,683 of OZ017738.1, forward strand.
AACTGAAACAATATGGCGAAAGCTTAAGGGTAGTAAAACGTAAAAAAATTCTTATTGTAGTTGTGACCAAACCTTTCCACTGATATTAATCAGAATTGGCAGTATGGTAGAGACTGCGTCTAGTAAATGAAAAAATTTAAGATCAGGTTGTAGTCATCGAGCAGTCGCCTAAGCAAACTGCTCGAAAACCACCATAATGTTGATGCAAATTTCAATTATAAATTTAAAAAAAATAATAATGATATAAATTTGCAATTGAAATCTGGACACGGCTACCCTCTTCACAACGGAGCTTATCCACCAATTACACTTCCGCCATGCAATTGAAATTGGATGGAAGGCTCGTCAACTGCCGTTGAGAGGAGTCCCGCAAGGTGACAACGGATAACAGGAGAGTCGGTTATGAATCGTAACGGGTCACACGTCGCGACGCCCAAGAGACTTTCGACTTTTCCGCTATGAATGGAGAACTGCACCGGGGAATTTTGCGTTTTGAATTGTAGCAAGAAAACGAGACCCCGAAGTTCTCGTGCGTACAGTGAGCGCGATTGTTATTTTCAACTTTATTTTGCTACATAGTGTATATTGATCAAACCTAAAGCCAAGCTCGAATCGTCACAACGTGATCGCTTCGCGGTTATCCAATTCAATTGCGAGTAGAAAACTTCGCATCTAGCGAACTCGTTCCTCTGTGTCGTGATTCTGTCGATCGGCTTAGAAAGGAATTCTTCGCTTTGCCAGTTGTCAAGAAAAAGAAGTGAGCAGCGAAAAGGCTAAAGGAAATATTGCATTTCACGCGATTGCCACCAACACTAGTGGAGTAGTTTGTGTACACGACCGAAAAGATTTTTTTGTGGAGTTCCAAAGGTGAACTGATCCGGGGAAAAATGAAATAAATTGATTTTAGCACTAGCAAAAATTTGTTAGGAGAGTGCTCTCCTTATCTTTATTGGTCGCAATTTGGCCGCTGGAAACGCGAAAAGTGATCTTTTCCCTGCTTTGGATCGTGTTTATATGCAAGAGTATGCCTGCAAGACAAATAACGCATCTCCGCGGCAATTTTCCGTGAACGTCTGAAGTACATTGGTGTATTTATATGCGACTGTACGGAGTCAGATTAGCGCCAACGAGAGATTAGTACGCTAAAATTGCATTGCGTCGGTCGGGATGGTCAGCGAAACCGGCAAAAATATAGCCGTTGGGCGGAAAAGGTAAGTGTCATGGTCACCCAATGCTTGAATTTCTTTAAATAACACGAGGATTATTTTTCTACGGCTTTTCTAGTAACTTTGGTTATCATGTTTCGTCGTTTTGTTTCGATTTAGACCTGGTATGCCCCAAACTAATCATCAGCATGCATTTGATTCTACGGCACCGCATTTCCACCGTGAACGTTCCGTAGATGAGTGTCGGGAAAATATTGTCATTCTGGTGCACCAGCACTATTTAAGGAAGACTGACGTCAGTGTCAACTCTATCAATTTGAAGATGCTTTTCAAAGACGAGATTGCTCGAACATAGTGGACTATGCACGGCAGGAAAAGTCGGGGACGTGGAAGTGCCAGAGGGGATTGAGAAAGTTGATGTTGTAATGTCTGAACGCATTGGATGCTCTGTACTTTTTTCGAATCAATGTTGGATACGGTGTTGTTCGCGAGAGATGCGTGACGAAAAGGAAATGGAAGGAGGTTTATGGGTTTGATATGGGTTTTATTCGAAAAATCGTTATAACTGGACCACGTGTTAACGTGATTGAGCCAAAGCAGCTTTTCTCGACATCATATATGATTAAGGAAGTTACTGTATATAAAGTGTAAAAATGTGATTTTAAATTTTCTTCCCCATTTCGAGTAATATTAAAACGTGGTAATTTTGTGCAAGCACTCATAATTGAATTTGAGTTTTGGGACCACCCGCATCATCAGCGGGCGCCGGTGAGGATGTTGGGTAAGTACCCTGTTTTTTTCTTGTTTATCGTCTTCATTCATGGTTGGAAAACAATTATCTATAACGGTTATTCGCATGTTTTGTTATTGAATTTTTTATTGCATTGGAGGTTAAACATATTTATCCGTCACTATTAACTAGCAAATATTGTGTACTAAATAAATAATAAGCAAATGGCAGTTGCCAGCTTCAAACAGTCCTTTTGCACTTATCATAATCTCGGTTTGGTAGTTTTTTGTATGATAGCGTACTAGAATTGAAATGGTAATGATTTATAAATGCTATAGTAGATGATAACCCATTGAAATAATTATTCTATTACCGAAAATTTTGTTGCTGTAAATTTCACAGTTGAATAAAGGAAATGTCACGTTAAGCCACTACCTTCGGTTTTCCCACTTCACTTGAAATCCTGACCGGGCATGGGACCCGCATCGATGGCCGGCCCCTCCACTATAATGGGCTAGCCATCGGGCACACTCTTCCCTTTCTTTCTCCGTTATAGGAGCTCTTGCCTGGATAGAGTGGCCTTCCACTTGCATGCCCTTTTATGGTATAGTGTTATGTGATTCCATCGCATAGTACTATAACATAAAATGACCATGTTCCTCATTAAAGGAGGGTAAGAGGGGATACCGCTTCCAACTAGATGCCCCACTCTTATTTGGGGGCCATAAATATCGTCGGTAACGACGAAGTCTGCTCTTAAGTCTGGTTTCTCCCGGCCCAGTTTGTTACTAGCTATAGGCAATTTTGACCCTTGGTAGGTTATTTCGACCTCAACACCAGTCGATCGGTATTATACCTGATTCAATATGTGAATGCGAATTTTTTTTTGTAGTGGGTCCTAGTGCTGGTGAAAAGAACCTGCCCCACGATACCGCAACGCTAGCGTACAAGCGCATTCACGCGTCCTCAGACAAGGCCAATCTCGGCGGATCCTCTTTCACCGCGGCAGCAGACCATGGCTGCAGCCCTTTACAGATATTTTATTTACACCTACTTCACTACATGGTTTCAAATTTTGAAATTTCAAAGGCTTCCAAGAGACACAATTTTTATTCGATTTGTTTAAACCTTATTATTACGATATATAGTGCTGAGATCTAATGATTGTGTTAGTTAGGTGATAATTTTGATGCAGGTTTCAAAACGGCGGCGGTTCGTATGTGCGATTTTTCAGATTATTGTAGCTCTTTAGGCGACAACAGATTTTGGTGAAATTTGGAACCATAAGTAGCTCCAACAAGTTTATTTTGCAAAAAAAATTTGCAAACTGGATGATATATAAGAAAACTGAAAAATTTTCAGCAGAAGTTGAATAATATTAATCTGTCCAACTCCGAGTTTAACAAGCTTTGGCAAACTCTTTGATGATACTCTAAGAACGATATCTTTTGAAATAATTCAACATCAAAGGCTAGGATTCAAAACGGCACCCCGAAGTTCAGAAAACAAGCAATAGCCGTTAATTCGGTTGCAAGCAACGTGTTGAATATGTTTTCTTGGAAATACGTTTGTTCTGGAAATGCGAAATTGCTTCTTGAAGCGGCTGTAATGTTAAAATGTGAAATGACACTCCCTTGTTCAACTTCTGTTGATCACAGATACCTTATTGTATTTTTATAGTAATTTTTAAGCATAAAATTTCATTAGCTTGCACTTCATTCTGGCATGCAAGTTCATTCATTCACCCAAACGCTCAGCAAATTACATTTAGGTTGCATAAATTTGCTGATTTGCAGAATGCAACCATTCACCCCAATGTTGATCTGGTGGGCAATTTTCTCTGTTGGAATATGCTGATTGATGCGGTCGATGATCGATTGGTTTGCTGTTGGATGATTGTTGACCTGCTACTGTTAGGCGATGTTATATTGGGACGCATTTGAGGTTCTGCAAGCAAATGATGTATTCGCGCTTGTTGGTGGTATGTTTGATGTTTTTATGTTAGCATTATTCCTAACATTGCCGCCCGCCATGTAGATGTTCATGGCGGGCGGCAATGTTAGGAATAATGCTAACATTCTTAGTTAGATTGTGATGTAGTTGATGTCGGTAACTCATACCGTGTTGTCTGCGTACGGTTCCACCTTAAAGGAAATTTTGCTCTGAAACGGCGGATGAGAAGAGACTTGCGGCGACTATTCCTAACGTGATGATGATGGAGATAGTAATACTTGGCCCATGTTGTGCCCAAGAGATTGTTTGGAAGTCCTGAAAGAGCGATTGCTCCGGGTCAATATAAGTTCCGAAGGACTCATCCGATTTCACGATAGCTGGAGCTGAGAGTTTAGGGACAGATTGTAAGCTTATGGTCTGGTTGAAGATTGGTGCATGCGTAAGGACATGAACTGACAAATTTCTAGTAGAAGTCATCCATGTAGCTGTGAACAGAGAGTCCTCAATTTTCAAACTACCGTCTTGAGAGAGCTTCACTACACCTGTCCCGTTCAGGATAATGTTTTGCCGGTCACAAGACACACACTTTGTCCAGGTACGGCCATACTATGCCTTCATGCCTGAAGGTGTGGATTGCACAAGTATCTCTTCCAATACTTTATGTATCTTGTTGATTACACAATTTGGTTTTGCCTTGATGTCGTAGAGCACACTGATATCCACTACCTATTGACCGGCCATTACTTTTGATAGCTCATTAGGCGTAAGTTCGAAATATTGCTGCAAGTTGTAGTTTAAACCCAAAAATGATGATGGAATATCAAAGGCTTAAAAGGTGTTGTTTCCAAGATTCGAGGGTACTGGCATGGGTTTAATCAGATCATATGGGTGTGTGTCGAGAATGGGAAGGAACGTTGTTAGCATCAGGTTGCTCTCATTCTCATCGAATTGAGTTTGATTCATCATATGGTATGTAATTCGCAAGTGGTCTGGGAGTAATGTTTGAGCGTGGTTAATGTCTCCTAAGGCGTCATTGGTGTTAATTGAATCCCAGATGCTAGATCGTGAGGATATGCTGGAAAACAAATTGGAGTACTTACGATATACATCATCTAGATAGTTCCCGGCTCGCTTGAATATTGCTAAAAGATGGATGTTGAGTTTGTTGTGGTCGATTGTTTTGTACCAATGGCTAAATTCATTTATGTGGTCTAAGCCTCGTTGGAGTTGGCTCTGGAATCGTTGCAGTTGTATGTTGATCCTTCTCGTCGTTCTGTTTAGGGTTTTAGTGGTTTGGAGCATTAATTTTGAATGACTTTCTATGGAACGGATAATTTTCCTTTGATTCTCTGAAAGCCTTTTGATTTCCTCGAAAAATTCGTCATTTACGCCGAAAATTGCTGTCATTGAATTCCCCAATACACCTCCTCGTCATCTATTGTATAGAACCTTGATTGTGAAGAATTTCATCCTTGTATTCCTCGAGATTTCAGTTGAACTGGCTTCACAGAAATTGCGGCATTTGGCGACGATAGCTTCCACATTGGCCTAGTCATGCCTTAAGTTGTCCCATGGTAATTGAAGCTGCATTTTTAAGGCTGTGAATTCGAGCAGTCCCGAGGTGTTCAATATAGACACCGGGTGACAATTCAGTTACTGTCACATTGGAGCTTATTTGTGGAAGCGCACAAAGAACTACTAGTAGAGAAATGAGCAGGTTGGATGTTGATATTGATCTTCGATGCGTCTAAGGGGTGACCGCTGGTGGTACGGGTTGGGTTTGGTTTGAGTGTGTAGCTAAATATTCCGACCATGTGTCCCCGATTGGAGCTATTTTGATTCTTTTGCGTTTTGTTCTCCTTGTAGTTGTTAGACACGCTATTGCTTGCAGCGGTTGTTTCGATGTATCGACTGGTTCCTATGGGTTTGTGTTGGCAACTGGTAGACGACAAATCTTAGTGACAGGCCGCCTTGTTACTCTGCCGTGGAATTTGACAGAAGCAACGCGTACCAATCCGTCAGATCCAGGGTGTACTTTTATCACTCTTCCAAGAGGCCAGTGTGTTGATGGCAAATTGTCATTTTTCACGAGGACAAGTTCTCCTGCTTGAAGATTGAGTCTGATCGTCATCCATTTTGGCCATTCTTGCAGTCAATTAAGGTATTCGAGCTTCCATCTGTCCCAGAGGGGTTTGCGGATTTGCTGGACGGTTTCCCATTTGCGGCCAACACGTTTGTCAATGGCTTGTAGGGTATTTCAAACAGATTGCATCCTGTTAAAAAGTGTCCTGGCGTGATTCCAGCAAGATCAGTTGGATCGTTACTGACCTCACAAAGAGGGTGTGAATTAAGACATGCTTCGACTTGAGCCAATACTATGTACAGCTCTTTAATGGCTGATACTGTTTGGCCAATTGCTTTTACTCAATGCCGCTTCATCGATTTCACTCCAGCTTCCCAGAGTCCACCAAAGTGTGGATTACCAGGAGGAATGAATTGTCATTGAATTTCCTCGTTCAGAAGAAACTCTTCGCAATGCTTTGTAGCTTCTTCAAAAGCTTGCTTCAGCTGCTTTTCACTGCCTTCAAAGCTGGTTCCACAGTGTCTGTAAAAAGTATGGCATTTCCTTCTTCGAGCGATAAACCGACGGATGGCTGCAATATACGCTGCTGTGGAGAGTTCACTTGGCCTTGGTGGATAAACAAACAAAAACAGCAATGTAGGCTTTCGAAGTTTTTGATCCACGTCCACCGTTCCATTTAATTGTTATGGGACCGGCGTAGTCTAATCCAGTCTGAGCGAACGGCTTTTCCAATTTGGAATCTGGGAGGTGGTTGCTGTCCCATTAGTTGGCTTCCGGGACAGGCAGTAGATCTGAAGCATGTGAAGCATTCATGCAATATGCTCTTCATAAACGACTGGGTGTTAGTAATCCAATATTGCTGACGAATGGTTGCCAGTACTAATTGTGTCCCTCCATGTAATGTTGTTAAATGAGCCTGTCTGACAATAAGCTTAGCAAAAGAGTCTCGAGGTAAGATTGCTGGATATTTTGCATTTTCGCTGATTGGAGCATGGTGAAGCCTTCCACCCACCCTGAGCGTTCCCTGCGAGTGAATCTGTGGAGCTAAAGATTTTATGCAGGAACCTTTCGATACTACAACCTTGCTGCGGATCGCATGTAGTTCTGATGTAAAGGCATGCTGTTGTGATAAGTGTTTGCGTTTTAATTTAGCGTTTTGCATCTCTTTAAAAGACAATTGTTTAAAGAGTTTGCGGTTGGGATGCGTTGCGTTATAAGTAAGCCAGTTTATATATGCCATCACTTTAAGTAGCTTAAGTAATGACGATACCTTGTGAATATTTCTGGTTCCGGGCTTACCTCAGATGCTACTATGCTCACTGAACGTGCTTCAATTTGTACTGCTTTCTGCTCGATTCCTGATAGCGCTATGATAGGCAATATTGGAATATCTGTATTTGTGAGCCACTCTGGTCCCTTCCACCAAAGGGATGAGTGGAACAATTGTTCCGGGCGTATTCCTCTTGACGCTAAGTCAGCAGAATTTTTGTCCGTAGTCACATGGTACCACTCGTGTACTTTGGAGATGTCATAATGAGATTCACTCGGTTTTTGACAAAAACTTTCCGTGTTGCTGCTGGTCTTTGGAGCCACGCCAACAAAATCTTAGAGCCACACCAGAAGAACATTTTCGTGCCCGTCCAATTACAAGCTTGTTTTAGCTGCTTCATAGTTTCTGCCAGCAAGCCAGCTCCACACAGTTCAAGTCGTGCGATGGAGGGTTTCGGTACATCGATCTTTTCAAATGGAATGACTCGAGTTTTTGCGATAATTAGATTGGTAGAAATGTGTCCATCTGATCCCAAGACACGTAGAAGGATAACACATGCAAATGCTAGTTTTGATGCCTCGCAGAACCCATGTAGTTCCAAGGTTGTGCTACGTGTAACACTGATCCACCTTGGGATCCTGAGCTGCTCGAGTAATTAAAGCTGGCTTCGTGTTTCTAGCCACTCCTTCGCTGCCAATGGATGAATTTCTTCATCCATTAGCAGCCATAGGTTTTGGATGGTGATTTTTCCTGTTGCAGCCAACCAAGTGGATCAAATAGCCTGGCCAGCTCTGAAAGAATCAAGTACTTTGCAAGCTCCTTGACATCCTTTTTTGAAGGAAAAGGCGTCTTGTGCTGAATGCCTTTGCAATCTTAGTGTCTTAACCTCTTCAGGCAATGCAATGTCTAGCGACTCTTGGCTCTCTTGATCGGATCCTGGAATGGACTTTAAAAGGTCTGCGTGATTGGCTGACCACTTTCTTAAGTGGAAACCTCCCTTTTGAAGAGTTGTTCTGAGCTCACATTGTAGCTGCTCTAAGTGCGTTAAGTCATCTGAGCCAGTCAACAGATCAGCAACATAAAAATCATAAAGTATTGTCTCAGAAGCTTCTGGATAATTGCCACGTTCGTCGATCGCTAGTTGTTGGAGAGTGCGAATGGTGAGGAATAAGTGCTATAAGTGAACGTAGTCAGTCTTTAATGCCCAATTGGCTCGTTTTTAAGAGGTTCTCCACAGAATACATTGGCAATCGCCGTCATTTTCATGCACATGGATCTTCCGGTACATTTCCTCTATGTCAGCAGCGATGACATATTTGTGTGTACTCCATCTTAGAAGTAACTGAAGCAGGTTATTCTGAATAGTCGGTCTAACTTGCAGTACATAGTTTAGAAATTTACCACCTTCCTGGGATGCATTGAAAACGACGCGTAGCCTTGTTGTTTCTTTGATATCTTCATTATGTGGAAGATCATAGCAGTCCGCGCTATGCAATAGATGGTCGGGCACCTTTTGTATATGACCAAGCGCTAGGTACTCATTCATAAATGCATGATATGCCTTCTGTCGTTCGGGGTGGCTAGGTAGGTACTGCTCAAGTTGTCGAAACCTGATGTGTGCTGTCCATAAGGATTCCTTCAGCTCTTTTTGGCGATCGACGTTGTATTTTAGCGGTAACTTTACGGTATATGTCCCATCTAACTCTCTTTGCGTGTTCTGAGAGAAGTGGTTTTCAGTTTGCACATCGTCTAGGGATGACTCTGCTGGTTGATGAAGCTCTTCAATTTCCCAGAATCATCTTACAGCTGTGTCCAGGTCCACTGTTGCTACAAAACAAACGCAATAGAGTTACCGTTGGCCTGCGAACTGCCGGTTGATCCAAAGAGAACCCAACCTAGTTTTGTGTTTTGTAAGCATGGGTTGCCAGAAATGAAACCGCGTTGAAAGATGCTGCCATAGATGTTTGCTCCTAGCAGGATATCGATCTGCGCAGGGTGGTTATACTCAGGATCTGCTAGCTTCAACCTCCTGATGCTATTGGGGAGGGTGACATTTATGCTGGTTGTAGGCAAGATAACTATGATTTTCGAGATGATCAGAGCCGAAAATTTAGAGACACGTCTGTTCTATGACTTTCGATGACTGCTGTGACGTTGACAACTCCTCGTGTTGTTACTGCCTCTGAGCATCCAATGACTCCAATAGATAGTTTGGAATGGCTGCGCTGCAATCCCAAAAGTTGCACAGTGGACTTTGTTATGAAGTACCGTTGTGAACCAATATCCAATAATGCTCCAAGTTTCATTATTAGATTTTCACTGTTTCTAACTGATATTAGCGCAGTTGCAAGCAAGACCTGTGTGTTGAACAACATCGCATTGTGTGCTTGCATCTGCATGGTGGTTGACTTCAGTAAAGGCGCTTCTGATGAGGCTGATTTCAGCATTGTAGCATCTGTTACATGTAGCAATGTGTAGAGTCACTTTGAGCAAAGCTTGCAAGTCTTCTTTGATTGGCACTGTTTCACTACATGCTTGTCGGACAAATAATTGAAACATGAACGTGTGTTCTTCACTAGTTACCGTCTTGCAACAACTGTTGCTTTTTTGAACTGTTCACATTCGAACAGGCGGTGTATAGTGTGCGTGGTCACCTTCTTCTATGGTTTCACTTCGGAGAATGGTTTTGCGAGGGTCAACGTTTCCAGCACTGTAAACCTCTGTGTGAGAAAGATTATGAATTTCTTCAAATTTGTTGCCGTTTACTGTCGCTGATCAGCTTTTGCCATTCAGCCCTTGAATCTTTATCGAGTTTGCAGTTGAGCATGAATAAGGTCAAAGCCATCGATCTTCAATGTTTTGAAACTTGCTGTCAGTTGATTGGTTATGTTTACCATCTCCCTTAACCCTGCTGCTTGGTTTCTGGAGCAGATACTTGTATTCCACCAGCGCTGCAAAAGCTCTTGGGCTATAATCTTTGTGTTGTCGTACCTGTCTCACAAAAGTGACCAAGTAGCTTCTTAGTTGTCACCCGAAAAGAGATTCAGCTACCGTAGTTCCCGTCAAAAACAGGGATTTTGACTCACTCTAGTCACAATTCTTCAGTGGCAGTGTTAGATAGTTGCAACTGTTTTGAACCAGTAGCCTGAAACTTGTAGAGCCCTTCCTTGAAAATGGTTTGATGCTCCAGGACAAGACCTTGGATTTAAGCATACTCTTCGCTGTATTTGGCTATGAGCCCATTGTCGCCTTTTTCTCTTAGCTCTGCGTGGGCCTACGCATGCATCTCTTCGCAAGCTCTCCATTTCTCTTCCAGCTGGGCTAGTCTCATTTCAAAATACGCTAAAGAGTGTCGGCTAGAACCGTCTTTTTAAAATTTGTCACAACACGGGCGATGCTATCGAATTCTATTTTTGCGACGCTGCAGGGCTGGTGATGTTGTTGATTGTCTTCACGTATACTCCTTGAGAACTATTGGTGAGCTCCTGTGCCAACACACACAGCACAATATCCTACAACACAAGTCTTAGACTAATTGAGCTGGGATGAATGTCTTGTGGCGAATGCTCTAAATGATACCAGGCACCACTACTTGATTGTACACTGGGACTGAGACGATCTTGAAGGCCAGCTGCATACACAGGAGAACAAAGCTCCAAGTATACAAATCTGTGATAAGACCTGTGTTATGCTATGGGTGTGAAACATGGGCCCTAACCCAAGCATCCGCAAATATATTGAATGCTTTTGAGCGACGGGTCCTGAGGTGAACAATCGGAGCGAAGCTTGACGGGGACCAATGCCAAATTCGATACAACCATGAGCTGTATGAAATTTTTGACGAAAATTGTCGTCTTGATGCGGCCCCAGGCACTGGTTGATGATTATTCGAGAACTGTCATCTAGGAGGTACTGGTTATGCAATTTGGGATTTTGATCTATTGGTACGGATATGTGTTTTGTTCGCGTGTTGTGTTCGATAGTCGATATTCTGTAATTTCAAACACAAATGTAAGTTCTGCGGTAGATCAGTAGGTTTTCTCATGCTAAGCACTCTAGAAAGGTCTCCTCTAAGTCCCCGAACAAAGGTGTCCAATGTCTTGTTCCTATATGCCTGAGTCATAATATTTAGTGCTTCTTGGCACATATCCATTGACTCAAGTTTATTTAGGATTATTGAGAGATGATGGTATACTGTTTGGTAGAATTCTGAAACTGTATTTGATCCTTGAACCAACGTCGTCATCTGGTAATCTAGAGTTCCCAGGACAGGCTTATTGGCGTAGTGAAGTGAGAAGCACTTCGAAATTTTCTCCCAGTTTAAAGGCGTGTTATATGACTCTAGGGCAATATTGGCGTGCCCTACAATTTTGTTGTGGATCACAGACAGGATAGCATAATATTTAGGTGTGCCCCGCAAATGACCGTATATTTTTAGTATCCGATCAACGGATTTCTTCCAGGAACTATATTCTCCTAGGTTGCCGGAAAAATCTCTCAGACTTTTAACGACGTCAGGTATCTTGTCCATGTCGGCAAGATTACCGTCGTTATTTATATTGATTGGGATGTCAAAATCATTGTTGATATCGGCCGCTGGGTTCATGAGAGAGTTGAGCATTTGTTTGCCTTGTGCTTGAAGCATTGTGGCGACAATTTGAGCCATAATCTTCCTAATATCTTCACCAACCGTTAGAGTATTAGGGGCAACCGGTTTGGGCATCTGTTGAGGTTGGGGCTGTGTAAGTGCATTTTAGGCACCAATTTCCAGACGCGGAGGCCTAAGGAGATTGTTGGGGTTTGCCATAATAAATTAAATTTACAGAATGAGGGCACCGAATCGATGTTTTGCTCTAATATTTCGGAAAACGAGTTACTTCCGAGAACCTTGTCACTTTTCACACAAAATAATTCAAAAAGCCCACTTTCAGAAACTTTTTCGCGATAACCAACCACGATCTTTTAAATATATTAGAAATAATGAGTATATTGATTCATTAAAACACAATAAGATTTGTATTGGTCAGGATAATATTTGAATATACTTGTGTAATTATTCTGAAATAATATGTAATATCTTTATGTTCATAAATTTCGGATAAAGAAATCACAAGATGTATTTTTTAAATATGTAACAAGATGTATTTTTTAAATATGTAAATATGTATGTTTCAAATATTTCCATGAAAAATACTATGATTTTCTTTGTTATTTTTCTTTCTTCACTTCATATAGGCAAAAGAGTTCACTCTTTATTTTATGTTCCAATTAATTCAAAATTACTCGTATGAATTTTTCTTTTCAAAAAGTTTCTAACTCGAAAATTAACAAAATTTTAATTTTTAGAGAATCAACAGTGGAAGACACATAATTATATATGTTTTCATCCTCGTAGTTGTTGAGTTCCTCCTAGGCCGCAATCGTATTTCGGTTCGGCTTTGCTTGTTTTGCTATCCTTTTTGCTCCGCCTTGTTTTTTAGTTGAAGCTACTGGGGGCCTTTCCGAATTCGTCGTGTTCTTCGGCACTTGGTTGTTACGGTATGAACTTAGAGCTGGATCCTTTAGGTTTTTGATTCACAGCACTAATATTCCGTTTTCGATTGGTTTAATGGACCATTGGCCAGCTTCAGCGCAATTTTTAAGACCAATTAAGGCTTAATTATCTTGCGATAATTTCGCGTAAAACGTCTCACATGCAATTTGGTATGGAATATTTTTTAACTCTAAATCAAAAAACGTACTTTAAGACCCAAAATTAATATAGCACTCATGCATCCCATAAGACGTCTAAGATTCACGCTAGTTTTCCGCTCATACATCTATAATTTTCTTATGAAGCTACACAGCTAAAAGCATCCCAATCTGTTGAGGCGGGAGTTAAAAAATGTACATCTGAACTGTGCTTAGAATATACGAGTATATTCAAAATTCGAAAAAATTTGGTTTTCAAAACTGAATAAACCTGTCACCAAATAAGATGCTTAATTGGTTCCATTTCTATTCATATAAAAGCTACGTCCAAATTCATATTACGGAATCATTAAATAACTCCAGGGATATTTCTCAACACATACATTCTTCCGGATTCAAAGAGAAAGTTTAATTTCTAATGCTCCTAATTGCTCAATTTTACTTTTCAAGCTTTCACTTCATATAAGATTCAATTATTCACATCGACTTAATCAATTCAAAGCAAATAAATTTGCACAAACTTGAAATTAAATCGAATCTCATTAAGTTGCCCCTAGCGATGTTGCTCATATACATCAGCATTGTGCTGGAAACCGCAAAGATTCACGAAGGAACCAACTCTGCCAGCAAGCATGAATTCCAGCCTTAAATAAGCTCAATCTCAGCTTTAATATGGCATCTACTTCTCAGAAGAACGATTGAGTGGTGCTGTTGGCATGGAAGTGTGAACTTGATGGGGTGGTAGGTCTGCGTAATTATATTTCTGGCAATTTGAGAAAAAAAAGAATAGAAGAGGACTTAATTTCATACTTTGAGTAGAAGAATGAACGATTATATGGTTAGGAAAACAAAATAAAATGCAAACTCAATTATGCAATAGCTCAAGTAAATACTATTTTAAAAACCTTTCTTGCCAAATGTTTTCAAAATAAAATACTTTATAGCTAAAAATTTACACATATTCCCAGAAATAGTGCTTCATCTACATACCAGCTGTTTAAAAGAAGTTTAAAACAAATGGTTTGAGGGACAGGCTTAATCTCCAGTACGACTACTTAAACCGTATGCGGTAAATACTGCTCACATTTTGGTGAAAAGTTTTCTACAGGCTATAATTTTCTATTATCTATTTTCTCTACTTTCCAGTGGAGGAGGCCTTTCAAACTTCTTCACCGAAATTTCACGTTCTGCTGTGCAATTACTCATGGCCATGTAAAGTAGGGAGATACTCTGAGCCTTTTTAATCTGGAAAGTTGTTTTGGAGTCCATTATTGTATATTTTTGTTCTATGGCTCGTTCGGTACAAGTATGGTTCCATAGGTTATGCGAAGTTGAGGCGAGAACCAGAGGACAGAACATGACTATATTGAAGTAGAATAGTTCTCTTATATTAGCCAGTAGAATGAGCCCTTTTTCATCCGTTTTCACGCTGAAACAGCATCTTCTACTACATATGCTCTGTTTACCCGTAGAGCAAGGATAAAACTTCAATTCTACAGAGAAGCGTGATAATTGGCAAATCCTCCTGTATTTGCCGAGAGAATAGGCCTCAGTTCTCTACTTTCACATGTTGCATAATGTCTCCAGCTACCCCCCTTTTCTTTACCATTCGTGCAAGCTTTCTTTTTTCTTTACTTCTCCGTAGCGATAGTCTAAAGTATCTAGACAGGGATCTAGAGTAGTTGCTAGAAAAGAGAAATATTTCCCTTCTATTCTGTAATGTAGCCACCTTCACTAATATTCCGTATTCTGCCGTGATGAAATTTTCGTAATCATATTCCATATTCAAAGCATCTGTTTTGGAAAACTAGGCTGAACTTACAATAAACTGAGTGATTCTCCTCACGTCTACCGAACAAACGTTGATAAGGGCAGAGAAGAAATAAGAACCAAGACACTCCACTATTTGCTGGCAAGGATCGAGCACGGCAACTCTCAAGATAAGTTACCTTGAATGCGATACAAACCAGGTCAAGATAGAAGATGCCATTAATAAAAAGTTTCCTAGTCTAAGCAGAGTACAGGTAACATTGACGCAAGAAAATAACAGGCAGCATCACAAGGCCATCCTCCAACAATCCCAAAAAACCCTTAAAAAAGTTCTAAACAAGGACAACATCAAAATAATTTGAATGTGCAGGATACGGTAAAGAGCTGCCCCTCTTAACTGCTCTTGGTGGTTCAAATACGGCCACACCTTACTAGGCTGCAACGGGCCCAAGTAAGAACTCTCTTGGCACAAAGGGTACATGGGGGAGGCACACTACATCCTCCACAAGGACGTTGACCGTAGATCTGATGATCTTAACTACCTCCCAGAAATAAGGAAATCGTTGATCTTCAAAGGAATTTTTAACGAAGGCCATAAAGGCACTGCAATGAATTGCTTCCTGTAAAGGAGTTTATACTGAAGCATAATCGCCCATGATCTGCTTGAACAGTTTGAGTTACGCATGTTATTCGACCTGCTAGCTAGTGAACAAAGTCAAAGTCTTGTCAAAAGCGCTTTATTCAATTTTAATTGTTATAAATTTTCAAAGAATATAAAACAAATTCCAAACAATAAAAATACGAAAGATCAATGGCCCAAATGGCTCTTTAAATTTCTACATTATCAATTAAAAACATTTAATCAAAAAAAAAAACAATATCGAATTCAATTTAATTAAAATCATTACATATTTTTTGATTCAATTGGAAAAAGGAGAAAATACCAACCAACACTATTCAAAGATCAATTATAAAATTGGCACAACAGTAAACTTTTATCCTACATCTAAGATCCCATAACCTAATTTTAATCAAATTCAATCAATAATTTTATTTAATACTGATAAAATGCTATCACAATGTTCCTATCCTAAATGTTAAATGTTATCTCTAAACCTAATATAAAAACATGACATATACCTATCCTAAAGATTGAAACCTATACCCAATTTTCAACATAATCAAACAACATTATATGTAGCAATAATGAGCTGAAACTCAAAAACTAAATAACAAAAAGGACAAAAACAGAAAATAAACACGAATGCTTTAGACATTAAAATTCAGCCACTAATGCCCAGATTGTTTCATACCAGCCTCATCGAATCTAGCAAATGAGTATCTCTATTGGAATTGTTGGCCACTGGAGATCAGATTCGAAGGATAATTTATCTTCTTATCGGCGGCTCGTCAGCATAAAAAGCCTATGGGTTCATGTCCAAATACTAAAATGCTTCTGGATGAATGAAGCCAGTAGCCAGGCGAGTCCTAATATAACCGTCTGTAGGGTGGAACGGCTGTGAAATCCAGGGGTTTTCACTTACAGTCACAGATCTTGCGATATGATCCCGAAGGACTCTCAATACGAAAATATCGACTCTCGTCACTTTAGCAGTTTGATAAATTTTTCTATTCGAGATAAAACTTTTAATCTTTCCATAGTACTAGCTCTTTGATTGTAACAGATCTGACATCCATATGTCAAAACTGGTCGAACCAGGATCTTGTAACAGATAACTTTGACCTTTTCATGTATGTACCTGGAATGAAAGAGTCGTCGAAGGGCCATGACTACTTTTTGTGCTTAACTGAGTATGATTTTGACATGTTCAGTATAGTTCAGATACTGATCGAGATGAACACTGAGCCTCACCAGCCATAATGTAGGAATCCTTCCAATTACGTTTCTAGTCCTAACTGGCCCCTTGCGACTTTGATTTTCATTCGCCAATCGTCAGTGTACAACTGCACATCATTTAACATTTTTTGAAAATTGCTCTGAGGTATTGTAGCTTTTCGGTCTGCCGTATGAACGACCAGATCACCAGCGAACGCTACAAATGAACGCGTTGGCGAGACGTCAAAATCAAAGGCGTTCAATAGTTTACAAATGAATATTGAGAAAGGCAGAGGCGCAGCAACTGTTCCCTGCTGTAAACTATTCAATACCTTGAATTCGCGCATTGTCGTCAGATTTCCATCTGTTACAACAAATGATGTCCCGTATAACATATTGCACATCATGGCGACAAGGTGTCTGGGGAATCTGTCCTGAAGGTGTTTAAAAACTAGTCCATCTGACCACACCGTATCGGAGGCTTTCTCCATATCAATGAGACACGCTCCAACACATTCTCTATCATTTAGTTTCTAACAGATGTCTGAGGTTACTTTCGTTACCGCATGTATGGTCGCATGCCTGAAACAAAAACAAAATTGATCATTCGAAATCAACTCATATTTCTCAATGTGGGCACTTAGTGTTTTGTTTAGTATCTGTTATTAATATGGCAATGTTTATTTGAAAATGTTTAAGTTGGCAACAATACAAATATTATATGTTGTTCAAATGTCTATGTTTGTATAAGTTTTTCTTTGTATCACTTCCGTTCTACTCTTCTAAAAATCAACACGTTGTATCAGTGAATTAAATAAAAGACTAGTGTGTTCCTCACAAAAGTGCTTTCCTTTTATTTCAAACATCAGTATCACTCCCAACACATTGCTGATGTTAGGAAACATGCTGATTGGGTGATAGTTTTTAGAGCAAGAATATTAATCTCTTTTCTTAAATATTGGAAATGCCTCAGTATTTTTCCACTCGTTTGGCAAATATGAAATGCTCAACATGTTGAACAATATGCAATAATTCCTAATAGCAATACCGCATGATTTCTTGTTGTTTATTCTGCCAAATATGAAACATAAGTCTTCATAGCTGACAAGGTAATCAATAAGATTCATACTTGGAATGAGGTTAGATGTTAATGTTTCATTGAAATGAAGAATTGATTCGCCGTTCAGGCTTGATTTGAAGTCGGAAGCTTTTGCTTCAACGACCCCTGAAAATATTTGGTTCCCTTTTTCAAGGTTTGGAAGATGACCAAATTTAAAATGTGTCCCAATCAGAGCAAGCTCGTGCAATCTATGCCATATAACCCTATTTCCATTTATCTCATCACTAGCGATTTCACGATTCGATACCTTCACTCGAGACTCCTTACGGAATAAGCTATTCACTTTCAAGAAAAGCCATCTGAGTCCTGTGGACTTACACCCCTCACTTTTCCGCCCATTGACTGCTGACCTCACGCCTGACGTACAAACAGATAACGTTCCGTGCATTCTTCAGGTGTAATTTCAACAAAAGAATGAAACGTGGTTAACAGCCCAAAACCACGCTCTGTCGTGATGACATCGGAATATCATGAATCGGAATATCATGAAACCATGATTAAGGAAAAACGAGCATCATATTGTAAGAACCACCTTAATCCTCCACACAGCTCCAGAACATCGGATCCCATAGATGTCTGCGGAGAGCTTCCATTGGGCCCACTAACTCTGGATGAAGTTTGTTCCATCATCAAACTCCAAATAATAATAAAGCGCCAGGCATCGATAAGATTCCAGTGGAGCTCATCAAATATGGTGCCAAAAGTGTTCATAAAGCTATTGACAAAGTCATCTAGCACATTTGACAGCAAGGACATATGCCGAAGGAGTGAAGCCAATCAATTATATTCCCTATCCACAAAAAAGTGACAAGCAACAGTGCGAAAATTATAGAGGCATATTACTGATTTGTACGGTGTTCAAAATTTTTTCAAAAATCTTAGAAAATAAGATCGGATCATGTGCTAATCGTATTATTGGGAGTATCAAGGAGTTTTTAGAGCAGATAGATCGACAATGGACCAATTGTTCACAGTCAAGCAGGTGCTTGAAAAATGCTGGGAGTTCAATATAGACGCAGACAAAATTTTCATTGACTTTAAGCAAGCATACGACAGTATTGATCGTAACGTACTATACCAAATAATGCTTTGCTTCGCTATCCCAGTCAAATTAGTCCTTCTTACTAAAATGACAATGACCTCGACGACCTCCCAAGTCCGCATCAATAACCAACTCCCCGATGCCTTTGCCACAAATATGCGACTAAAGCAGGGAGATGGGCTGGCCCTGTTGCTCTTCAATTTGGCTCTAAAGTACGTCATAAGAAAGCTACCTGTCAATATACGGTCACGGTCACGGTTATTAACAACTGCCAAAGAATATTTATTTATTGATTTGTTTTACAGATCCATGAATCCAATTACGAAATAGGTAATGAAATACAAGATGTAATACATGCAACAAAAACAAAGTGAACAACTTGAAATAGAAAACAAACAAGAATGTAAAACAATAATAAAATATTAGAAGCTAAGGACAATATTATCGCTTGATATAGTGAGAAGACCATACTTGGGAGGCATACTCAAGGATTGAGCGGGCTTGGAGTACAAATAGATGGACGGTGGTTAAGATGTTAAAGGGCTTGCTGCAGGATCGTCAAATAACACATGTGAAGCTTTAGTGGTTATGCATGAAATATGGATGATTTCGAACTTGGGTCAAATATATCTCCCAAATCTTTAAATTTGTCCACAAGCAGTGATCCATCCATCCGGTATTCATAAAATATTGGATGAATTTTGTTAGTGAATCTCATGTGACAACATTTTGAAATGTTAAGAGGAAGTAAATTACCTTGGTACCAATTTTGGAGATTGTCAAGATAATTTTGAAGGTATGAGCAATCTTTGCTGGAGTTAATGGAACGATAAATTTTTAAATCATCAGCGTAAAGAAGACAATTAGAGGACAGGCATTGGGGAAGATCATTTATGAAAACGTTAAATAGTAAAGGGCCTAGAATTGATCCTTGAGGAACACCAGACTTTGGGCAAAATGAGGCCAACGAAAAAAAATTAAGATTAAGGTAAGAAGGATAAAATCCAAAAGGGGATTGAGTCAGAAAAGCGGAACGATCGGAGTTTGTTAGCCAGAAGGCCATGATCAACACTGATAAAGGCTTTAGCAAAATCGGTGCATATGGCGTCAACATGTTGGCTCTTGGCAGAAGCAAGAGGGATGGTATTCGTAAGTTCTAACACATTAGATTGTCGAACGACCTTTAATTAAGCCAGGTTGTTCATTTGCAAACAAGATGCTGATGGCATCGTACATTCTGTCATGCACATTTCGCTCAAGAAGCTTGCCAAAACAAGAAAGCAAAGAAACTGGACGGTAGCTGAAGATTTCACTACGATTTCCGGACTTATGGATCGGAAAGATGCTAGCATGCTTTCAGGCGACGGGAAAGCAGGAGGAAGAGAGGCTAATATTGAAAATAATTGATAGTGGGGTAGATAATGAAGAAGATAATGACTTTACGAACAGATTTGGTATTTTAACAGGACCCAGGCCACCATTAATGTCATAAATGAGCAGTACATTTTCAATTTCCGATGGAGAGGTCACAATAGAATGCACAATAGGGGAAGAACAAGGACAAGATGAATATATAGTGGGGTTTGAAGCCTTAAATATGGTGGAAAAAATTGAGCAAAAAGATCACCGATAGCTTGCCCATCAGAAGCTTGGCAGATATGCCATGAGAAGATATAAGTATTATGAGTTGTTGTTTTTAGGGAACGGATGCTTTGGAGTATTAGGTTGCAGTGATGGTTCAATCACATAATGATAAGATCGCATTGCGTTCTTAACCGCTTTTTTGGCTTCTCTATGAAGCAGTCGGTAGTTGGCGAGTGCAGTGTCAGAGTTGGAATACTGTAATTTTTTTATTACCTGGTCCTTCAAATAAAAAGCGTCTCAGACTTAAGCGAAAACCAGCTGGGGTTCTTTTACCAAGGATAATGGCAGAAAGGTACATGATTTGTAATTATGCTACTAAGATTTTCCTAAAAAGTAGGTAGCGCTGAATTGACATCTAGTTTCTATAGCAATGAATTCCAGTCAATATTATCTAGCACAAGCTGAATGGCTGCATAGTTGGCTTTGCGTAAATTAAATCTAGGGGAAAAAGGAGTGCGTTTGGACTGAGGCGCGAGAAAAGATAAACGAACCTCAAGTGGAGGATGATGGAGATCAGGTTTAACATATTCGGAGGAAGATTTTGAGATCGAGGAGATAGAGGTAGGATTGGTAGTAAGGATGAAATCGAGAAGTTGGTTGTTTGCATTCGGGATCATATTTTATTGCGATAGGAAGCAAAGCGATAAAAAGAAGAAAATAGGATAGAGAGTTCATTGAAGGATGTAAGGGTATGAGAGCTTGTGTTCTAACTTTGATAGCGTCCAGGTTGGTTTATATGCCACCTACATTTTGATGGTAAAGATTGAAGCTATCTTCTCATAGCTGCTTTGAATATCAAATTTTAAATTGCTATTTGAAAAAGATTTAGGCAGACCAGTTGTTAAGATCTTGGAAGAGAGCACACCACACAACGAAAATTTGTTCTTTTGATAGCCTCGAAAGGTTTGATTAATATTCCGGGGAGCCAGTATTCTAGGTAAAGAACTATGCTGCAGTTTGATGGTACAATTAGCTTAAAGGAAGCTGTAACTCTTCCCTCCATGTTATACTTTGTCAGTTTGTGGCAGCTGATGATCTTTACCAAAGGTCCAAATTTCGTTGAGAAGTTATCACAGATGTGATTACACAAACGATAAGTCCTGGTGCATGTGCCGGGACTTCCACAAATTACCTGAGTCCTGGTCCAATACCAGGACTCTAAAAACAGTATGTTCTGGTTCCTCACCAGGGCTTCCCTTTGCGATATTAATCCTAGTATAAGACCAAGACGCTTAAATTCTCGCGGCGCGTTGACTGATTCTGGTCGATACCTGAATATTTTTCAGTTTCGATGCGAATAGAATCGAACTCGCGATTAGACTGACACTAACTAGCAAAAACTTTATTACCAAAATATTTCTAACTGACAATTGCGCTATTACAATTTCTCTTCTAAATATGGTGAGCTGGCTAGGTTTCCATGCGCGAACTTTACCCGAGCTAGACTTGTGAACCTTGAAAAGCTCGCGTTGCAACATTGGAGTGTAAAGTTCTTGACTTAACTCTGCTATCTTACCTGAGGAACGGTAATTTTGCTGACATAGCTCAAGTAACGTGTGCATGGGAAACAAGCGCTTGGTAAAAATTAATTCCACTGTGCGGGGAATGACAAACTATATGCAGTATCGATGTAAAGAATCGAACTGAGAAAATGTTAAAATATTTGTAAATTTAAGTAACCATTGTTAGTTAGATTCTTGTCATTAGGAATCATTGAGCAGGAGTTGCCATCATCAGAAGGAGGACATTACCTGTGGGAAACGTGATTAAACTCACTTGAAACTTTTCCCAATCCGTGTCTTTTTTAATTCAACCGATGATTTTCGTGTTAAACTGGAATGAAGAAGACATCATCCCTTTGACGATTAATACCCATGACGCTTGCGTTATGGTCGCTTTTGTAAGGAAGCACCCGCAGTTTCCCTTGAGGACTATTAAAGCTGAATTCAAGTCTTGAATGAGCAATGCAGAGGTTCAAATATAAATTGGTCCTAGGGCATATTGGGAGCTCCGACCCATATAGATTGCACTTGTATTTAATTTCATACTCCTCTTGGATTATTGTTGGCGTTTAAAGAAAATGTATGTCGAGCATTCAAATCACAGGCAAGAATATAATAATTGCTGAAAATTGCTAAATTATTGCATATTATATGAAACTAAATTTGAGGTGATCATTATTTAAAACATATTTTATTGCAAGAAAAGTTGGAAAATTTATTGTTTGCTTTTTTATTTCCACATCTATAAAATCGCAATTTTCAATTATTATATTTTGAAAACTTGAGAGAGATAGTATACAAAAATTTGAGTTTAATGCTGACCACTAATATGTGAAAGATAATATATTCCGTATTTTCGAAAGAAATTCCTGAACAAAACGTTTATCATTAATTTTATATATTTATACAATATACTCAAAGCTTCAATAAATTATATTTATTGCTTAATTGCCTCGAAAATTCTGAAAATCACTAAAAATATGTGGTCGCAAACGTATTTCCTCCCTTAAAAGAGCTTTGAAAGAAAAATTCACCGCAGCAAATACACTTGCATAACATATAGTATATTAAATTTCATCCTGGTATTTCAATTATTCTGTGTTTCATTTACTCGGTGTTTCATTTAAATACACAATCTTTGTACCCTCATTAAAAATTCAATATTATGCCAAACTTACAACTTGAATCTAATTTCCAAAGTGTGAAATTGTCACCACTCAAAAACAATAGTGTTAGAAAGATCGTAAATCCGTTTCTTTTATGTGCCAGGAACACTCCAACATGCCAAGCTTAAAAGAAAAACTTCCACATAAAAAACCAAAATAAACAGCGTTACTAAACAAAAATTCCAAAGAAAAGCTTCCATAAGCCCAAACTCATTAAAAACGAAACAATCACTTGGCCATATAAAAACATAATGGCAACAAAAACGTCGACCAACAACATACAAAAAAAAGAAATAAAGCAAAGTAACACAAGTACCGGAGAACTTAAAAAAAACTAGACAACGCATAGCAGAAGAACTTAGAAGTACCGCGTAACAAATAAAAAATAAAAACCTCACATAACAGAAAACCTCAGTGAAGCGCCATATGTCTAACAAAAATAAAACAACACGTTTGCATTGCAGTACATTACCTGGATGAAAAGACAACAAATGTCGCCGGCACGAAACAAGTGGTGATTTTGTCAAGAACAATAAACAACACGAACAGAATTAAGTGAATCAGCTATGGGAATCACCCGACCAAGTTTCATAACAACATATGTGGGGATCATCGGTCGGGGTAGTTAGTGGAAATGCTGATATGCATCTTGCAACCAGTTGGAATGAAGAAAGTAATGAATATACAGATTCGATGTAAAGTTTACATTAAGCAAATATTAGAGGTGATGTATTATGAAATTGGGTGTGAAATTATGGATTGTGGAAAATGCAGCAGGAACAGGGTTGTTGAACTCTATGAAATTAAAAATTGAGGTTTATGCAGCGTCGGTTGATTTTGCCAATATAAACTATTGGCCATGATAGAAGATTTTTCAGTCGTTGAGTCATTTTATCTACGGGAATATAGTGTCACTAGGCGTAAGCCAAGGACACGGGTTAGTTCAGTCATTTTATCTATGCGAATAAATTGTCCCTAGGCGTAAGCCGAAGATACGTGCGAGCTCAGTCACTAATTGTAAACCGAGGATACGGGCGAGTTGAGTTGCTCTATCTACACGAATACAGTGTCACTAGGCGTAAGCCGAGGACACGGGTGAGTTCAGCCATTTTATCTACGAGAATACAGTGTCACTAGGCATAAGCCAAGGACACGGGTTAGTTGAGTCATTTTATCTACGCGAATACATTGTCCCTAGGCGTAAGCCGAAGATACGTGTAAGCTCAGTCAATAAGTGTAAACCGAGGATACGGGCGAGTTGAGTTGCTCTATCTACACGAATACTAGGTGTACACCGAGGAAATGGACCAAGTCAGTCGTTTTACCTACGTGAATACAGTAAGCCGTGGACACGGGCCAAGTCAGTCAGTTTATCTATGTGAATACAGTGTCACTAGGCGTAAGCCAAGGACACGTTCAGAAACTTTTTCTAACACTTTAATCTGTTAGATATGAACACTTGAGGTCGTTTTAGATTAATGAAATAAAAATTAAAATTCCCTTATTGACCACAAATATTGATTTAGAATAAAAAAACCAACAGTTTGATGGTAAGAAAACAATTTTTTATTCTATAACACATACGAATGCATTTCTGACGGTATTGGCGACCATCTTCAGCGCTATGCGCGAAACTTCGTGCATAGCGCTGAAGATGGTCGGCAATACCGTCCGAAATGCATTCGTATGTGTTATAGAATAAAAAATCGTTTTCTTACCATCAAACTCTTGGTTCTTTTATTCTAAACCAATATTTGTGGTCAATAAGGGAATTTTAATTTTTATTTCATAAATCCAAGGACACGTACCTAGTCAGTCATCCTGATTACGTGAATACAGTGTCACTAGGCGTGAGCCGAGGGTAAAGGCCAAGTCAGTTATTTTAATCTACGTGCTCAGTGTCACTAGGCATACGCCGAGGTCACAGATTGTCCCGGATATCCAGCCTGTGCCGGTTACCGTCACCAAGAACTGCAGTTGAACCCACGTCCATTTGAGCTGGCGCATCGTGTTCCAAATTCCTTATCCGTTGCGCTCGCGATGATGAGAAAGCCCTGACTGGACGGAGCTCCTCGGTAGGTAACAAACAGACTAATCCAAGTGTTTGTATATTTACAGGCTACTAAGCGTTTACATATCCAAGCGCACAGGGCGCCCTCTCCCAAAAAGTTTCCAGTACTGTGACCACCAGCGGGGTTCTCGCCCCGGCTGACACCTTCCCATCCCACTGTTCCGAGCCTATAACAGGCATTTGCTAGTAACCCCCGTACAGGGCTCCGACCGATCATACCAGACGATTACAGGGTGAAGCGGAAGAATCCCTGAACGAGTCGATCATGACCAGTGAGGTTCCTCCCAGACGCAACATGAGAGATAAGTGAGCTCTCACCAGGTAGAAATTTAGGAACCTCCAGTGGCTCGCACGCTTGGCAGTTACCGCGAACGAGCCCAAGCAATTCAAGGATGAGGCCCGTGAAATCCAACGACAGTTCCGGAGGGAGATCAAGGAGAAGGCCCACACGAGACACAGAGACTAGGACTCGGCTGCCAGCTTTGTACTCAAATAGATTGTATATCCCAAGTTCTTTTACAAATACATTGTGAAATCAGTAGAGGCAGAGAGTGTTTTATTTAGAAAAATGAGAGAAGGAGTAGGGTGGAACGCAGAATACTACTGGAAGTGGCCAGAAGTACACTCCGAAAAAAATACATGATCATCACAGTACATGATCGTCACAGTAAAGCATGATCATCACAGTATACATGATCATCACAGTAAATCAAAGTAGATTTGACATGTTACTTACAAGATAGTTTCCAAAATATACGAGACTGGGTTAAAAAAAGAAACAACAGGAGCTTTGTTCTGATAAATTCGAGTTTATTTATTCAAAACAGCCTCCTCCGGCCTCAATACATTATTTTGCCCGATCCAAAAGGAATATCCTTCAGAATGTCGGTACAAGCCTTTTGACTGGCCTCTACGGACGCAAAGCGTTTTCCTTTCATGGCCAAATCCAATTTTCCGAATAGGTAGAAGTCACAGGGAGCCATCTAGTCAAAAATCAGTCACAAAAGTGAATCGATAAGATGGTGCATTATCATGCATTAAGCGCCAGCTTCCCCCTGCGCGGTATTCAGGCCGAATTTGACGAATGCGATCTAACAAACGCTTCAAAACGCCAAGATAGAAAATTGCATTGACGTTTTGGCCCATTGGCATGAACTCCTTGTGGACAATTCCCTTGGAATCGTAAAAAAAATGAGCATCTGATTTTTCACTTCTCCAAACGCGATTTTTTGGCTTCAATTTAAAATGGCGGACCCCATGCTTAAGAAACAAGCTTACGTCATTATTTCAGTTCTAAGCAAAGTATTATAATTACTCGGTAATGTTTTGAAATGGCTTATATTAGATTTATATCATAAATTTTGATTCTTTAATAGTGTTTGACATTCAAAGTAGTGATCAATTAAATTATTATTTACTTATTGTGCCTACGAGAAGTTTACCTTTCTGGCTAGCGCTAACGGAGATTTTTCTATAGGGAGGTGATGGCTGTTTCCGCCTTGAGTGTGGTGCCCCAGACTCCCTGTGTGGACTTCTCTCCAAACAACACTCCTCTTAACTCGAGAATTTCGCTTTGAACCGACATTATGCCGGACTGCTTTGTAATCTTAAGTCAAAAGCTACGATCAAGAAATACTACTCATACAGAGAAAACATGAGATTAGAAAGTTCATAGTATACGAGTATTCTTCAAACTTACAGTAGCCTGAAGTCCTTGTATATGCTTTTCATGCGTGTAACTTGGGTTAAATATGGTGTGTGATGCAAAAGTGAAGTCCTCCGGGCATGCATTCAAATTAATTTACACGGTATACCATAAGAGTTTACATTTACATTATAGTCTCGACAATTTTCTACGGAAATTAAATTCCTCCAAGTTGGTTTCATCCTTTACACGTGTACATTCTACAGAGAACGCTGCACTGATGCATTCTTCCGTAAATTGAAAGCATTTGGAAGTAACTCACCCTCTTAAGCTTTCCCCTGAAGGGTTGGTGGCAAAGCATATACTTATTAGTACTAATTTAGGTTATACCACGACGAAACTTTATAATTGAGTTCTCGCCGTTGAAAACTTTCTTTCCAATTTTACACAATGGAATTTTCAATTCCTGTTTTGAAATAATTTTGAATATAAAACTTCTTTGTACGGATGTTAGTGACAATTGCAAGAGGGAATGCGGAAATTAAATGTAAAGCCTTTTTTGACAGTGAAAAATAATTCAAAACGTTCTCACTATTTGTGAACAGCATAAATTTCACATTTAATGTTGAATTTTTAATATTCTTACAAGTATGAGCGTCCCTTACGTCAACAAAAACTATTGTAATAATTCTAATAACGAAAACTTAGTTTCACGCTGCCCTTGCGCTTCCATACTGATATCCTTCCACTCATATTCCCACAAAACGCAGTGTGGATTTAGAGGTTTCACAGGAAACCGACAACATGGAGTAATTAAATTATCAACGCAACTCTCAGCAAGTTTTCCACAACAAGTCATAGATATACTAAATATACATATACACGTATGATTTTCATCGTGCAATATTAGCGGTTTTTTGAAGCGTTTATGCAATGTTGAAACAAATACCTGCATTTAAATTTATTTTGCTTTTAATATATATTCCGTTGAAGTTTTCGCAAATTAGCAAATAAACTAAATGAATTAATCACTCATGCAGTATGTGTCGGTTGCACTGCATTAGAATGGTACGTTACATTACAAAATGTTGGTTTCAAACTGATATACTTATTTCATTGGTTTTGATTGTTGGTTTGGCATTAGTTTCTGTTGCTGAAACACAATTCAAAAATCGATATGACTTTACTTTATTCATAAAAATTAATATATTAACTGTGTGGAGCGAAAACGGCAAAAGACAATGAAATTATGTAACTCGAATGAATGAATTTTAATGAAGTACTGGTTACAATTGTAGTTCGTGTGGAGCAGTGGGTTAGGGCGCACCCCACTTGCAGAGCAGCTCCCAAGTTCAAACCTCGATGACGGCATCTAGTTTGAGCCTCTGATGCTACTTCCACACTATCAGCCTACCCAGCTGTGATGGATACCCCTTTTTCATTTACTTAGCCGTCCCTTGTGTTAGAATGAACTCCGTTTTATGAATTCAATTTTCAGTATTGTGTTTACCGGAGCCTACCTTAAATCTTTCCTCAATCCAATCTGTTTGTTGTTTTCTCATCTGTTCAAATGAAACGTAAAATTCGGGGACTCCCCTTCTTCTTTTACTAAGTCGTCACTTATGTTAAAATGAAATTGAAACAGTTGAGTTTTGGCAAGCGTCATATCACAATTCTAAACATCAGGTTTTTTCAGTTGCCGAGAAATTTGCGGTTATTAGGCGCTTATAAGATGTTAAAAATTCAATTTCGTATGTATCCCGCGATCTTAAGGTAAGTTAGTCGACGGTGTGTATGATATATATCTAGAAATCTCGCGCTCTAATAAAAGAAAAATTTGCCAAAGGTGAAACTACGACTAAAAAAATTAAGACAAGCCACAATAAGGATATTGAAGATACACTATTGGAGTGGATGAAGATTCAACGCAGTAGAAATATCCCCATCAGCGGACCAATCTTATAAGAGAAAACCAACGATTTTGGTAAGCTTTTAAATAAACCAGACTTTAATTGCTCTCATTCCTCGATCACACGCCTTCGAAAACGTTTTGAAAAGTCAGTGGGGAAGCTGCGAGTGTTTCAGGAGCTTTTAAAGAAAATAAGCTGCGTAACGTTGGGTCTTCATCTTCTTCTTAGCACTACAGCCCCTCACGCCTTCACTTCCTGCAAATAGCGCCTCCAACTTTCTCGGTCCATTGACTGCGTCCTCCCATTGTAAAATCCGAGCAGCAATGAACTGTCTTCATCGACCAAGTCAGACCAACGTTTCCTCGGTTTCTCCACTGGTCTCCAGCCTTCAGTTCTCCCAACGAATACCTTTTTGGGTCTCCGTTGTTCTTCCATACGATTCATGTGGCCAGCCCATTGCAGCTTCCGCAGTCTTACAATCGTTGAGGCCTCCGGCTCGTGAAACGTTGGGCCTACAATTCGTAAATTTTTTTCGTTTAACACTAAATAAAACCCTTAAACTCAAAGGCGAGAAGTGCCATGGTAGAAAGCTCACGAAGAAAAGACATACCGTGCTAGTAGTTAGCAATATGACTGGATCTGATAAACAAAAACTTCTCATGATAGGAAAATGCAAAACACCACGATGCTTCAAGAATGTCAATTTACTAGTAGATTACAAAAACAATAAAAAAGAGTGGATGACGAGTGATATTTTCACTGAGTAGTTAAGACAATGAGATAAGAAACTTGGCAAACGAAATCAAAAAATCTTACTAACTGTCAATAACTGTCCGTCGCATCCAGCCGTACAAAATTTAAAAAATATCGAGATTCATTTTCTTCCCCCCAACGTGACCAATGTACTACAGCTCAATGACCAGGGAATAATCAGAACGCTCAAAGCTAAATTTAGGAATATCCTCATGATAAAGATTATAAATAGACTGGAAAAAAATATTGAATCAAAAATATCAGTTCTTGATGCAATTTTGATGCTAGAGAATGCTTGGAGTAACGTGTCAGAAAAATGTATTGAAAATTGTTTTCGACACGCTGGCTTCAATAGAATGGATTCAGGAATACTAGAAATTTCTGATCAGTCTGATGAGCTTGAAGATCTGGAAAAATTGAGAGCAATTTCAGCATTATTTTACACATGCGAACAAATCATCGATTTCGCAAATGTGGATACGAGTAACGATGTTGTTACTAGCGATCACAATATTTTAACCTATGAAAAAATCGCAGAGGCTATAACCAATTCAAACAACAAGGAGGAGCTTGATGAAACGGCCGTGAAAACGAAATGTTATTCCAATTGCTGACTCTCTCCCAAATAGTTCAATCACTAGATCAAGTTCGAATATTTGTAGCCACGACTGAAGCCATCAACTTACCAGAAATTTCAACAGCACTGCGAAAAATTGAGAACTACGTTCAAAATGCTTACTTTGCTGAAAAATCTAACAAACAAAAATTACTGACTTTTTCAAAACTTAAGATACATAGTACACTATGTGGTTGCACAGGATTTTTTATTTTTCAAAACTATATATTGTATCATATATATGTATGTATCTTCTTGCTTTTATAATAAAACTTCAGGTTTAAATTATTGTCCAGCCCTTTGTCTTTTCTGCTCTGGGTTTAGTGATGACCGCTTATAACGATGTGAATATAGCAGTCCCTTGAGTATCGTTAAAAAAGGAATCTACTGCATTTGAAAAATTAGGCAATAATCACATCGTTGAACGTGATATTGGGCATATCACCTCGGATTCCGTTACGGTCATGAAATGAGATACCCTAGGAATAAATCTTAACGGCTAGGGTCAGATTTGGACTGTTGTACGATGGATTATTTTTATTAATCCCTGAGCTGGTACGCTCGCGTTCATTTAAGTGCGCTAAATAGGCCAAACTGTGAAAAACCGGGATAATTTGAGCGACGTTTTATTTTATGCTGCTATGATTTTACACATTGGAATATATCGAGAATTTAAAATAACAACGAGAAAGCTCCGAAAACAAAAAATGATTTTTATTATTTACATAGGGTTGTAAGCTGTAACACTTATTTATTCAAGAATAAAATATAGCCTTTTTTATGGAACAAAAGCGCAGTATATCAAAACTGTCCACCAAAAGAAAAGTTGAATCAGGAGCGGTAACAAATGGAAACTATTTTATACACAAGACTACATTCTTGCATTTCTGCACTCGGGACGACTGACTGCGATCCATCGCATCGTAAATTTTGACTGACAGCAATCCCAACATCAAACTTTTTGAAATTTGGCATATTCATAAAACAATGAATAACAGTCTTGTGGAAGCCGTGCATCGTTGCGGACATTCAAAGTCGAAGTCGTCAATTAGTGAGTGAATCTAGTCAGTGAATATAGTCAGTGGTTGAAAAGTGAAAAGTGAGAGCAGGAGGGAAGAAACTTAGCGAGAAGAAAAAAGAACAAGCTGGGAAAAAGGCACGGCTTCTTCTGGGTGTGTGATTTTTGCTTTCTTTGGTTGCGAGAGCGTGTTGTTTTGATTATTTTTGTTGATCCGTATAGCAATTTTTTTAAATAGTTGGATAACATTTAATAGTGTTTGAGTTTGGTTTGGGTGGGTTGTAGATATGACAGATATATTCACAGTGGACAAAGATCAGCAGATCGCTCTGCTGATTGGCCAATTGAAAGCTTCGCAAACTGTGCAGGCACAGCTTAACAAAGTTATACAGCAGTTGAGTCAGGCTCAACAGCAACTTACTGAGGTAAATTCGGAGTTGGCAGGACAACGCCGAGTCAATAAAGAGCTTATGGAGTAATTGAGGGGTCCCTTAATGGCTCTACCAGAGCTGGCCATCCCACCGAAAAAGAAAACCACTCCCACAGTGCCCACCCCATCCAAATCCCCAGACGACGAAAAGGAACGGACAACGGTACCCGTCATCCTTCGAGAGCCTGAAAAATGGACCCAACTCCTAAAGGACATGAAAGACCTTAGAATTAAACATGTATCCGCCAAACGGGTCTATCCTTGGGGATCCAGATGATTCCACAGACACCACAAGACCACAGAAAACTGACAAAATACTTGACAGAAATGACAATACAATACCACACGTAAATCCTTCCTGAAGAAAGGAACCTGAATGTCTTCATCAGGGGTCTGTATGGACTATTAATTGACGACAACAAGGAAGATCTGGAGACCCAAGGATTTCACCCCATTGAAATCCACTATATAAAGTTAAGAGATAGGCCATCCAGGTTGGTGAAGGTCCTCCTTCCCAAATCTGAGACTGACAGATACAATATAAGGGCAATATGTCACCTCATATGCACTATCGAAGCGCAACGCCCCCATAAAGGACAAGTTATGTGCCACAACTGTCAGCAGTTTGGACACTCCTCCAGAAACTGTCACGCACAAGCCCGTTGTATTAAATGCGATGGGCTCCACCATTTTCCCAAATACGTAAAAAAAGCAGAGGAAAAGCCAAAATGTGTGAACTGTGGTAGAGAACATCCAGCCAATTATGGTGGATGTCCTCGAAACCCAGTGAATATCAGGAAATCGTTCACACAAGTTGCAGCTGCAAATAGTATTAAAACCATCACAACATCTACCCAACAACAAAATAAAAACACACAAAAACAAGCAAACACTCCACAAAACGCAAATAACAACATGGACACACTCTTTGCCACCATGCAAACACAGTTCCAAATCATGATGCCAGACATGATGGCGCAAATGATTCAAGGAATGTTTGCATCACAAAACAGTATCAATAGCACACTGACAAAAAAACAATAATAACCTTTATGGATCATTCAACCATTCTCACATGGAATGCAAATGCCCTGGTGAGTTGACTCAACTTATATTTGATTATAAGTTTGACATCATTCTCATCCAGGAAACCTTTCTGAATCCTAAAAATTGCCTACGCTTCCCTAACTATTTTCTGTACAGAAATGACAGAACAACAGGCAGAGGAGGTGGAACCGCCATTCTTGTGAGAAGGAATGTGAACCATAATCTCGTATTGACACCTACCTTACAAACGCTAGGAGCTACTGCAATTCAAGTGCGGACGGATTCTTTTGAATTCATGGTAGTCTTGGTATACAGTCGCCCTCAGGCAGCTACGCTCATTGAAGATATTAAAAAACTTCTGGACTTTCAGGGTCCCATACTCCTTGCCGGAAACTTCAATGCCTATCACCGAAGTTGGGGAGCTGGGAGAAGCAATCGTACTGGAACTGAGTTAAATCGATTCATCACAAATAATCCACTAAGCCTGCATGTCCCCAACGAACCAACACATTACGGCTACCGAAATAGTTATCCTCTCGATATTGGTATATCACGTACCTTTGAACACGATGTACGCATCGAAGTCCTCGACGAACTTTCATCCGATCACAAACCGGTGCTCTTCTCAATAGGAGGAATATACATAGACGAGCCCCTACAAGTAAAGAAGAAAACTGATTGGCAATCTTTCGAAGTCGCACTGTCTAAAGAAACTATTATTCAAACACCTGAAACAGCCAGCAACACTGAAAAAATGATCACAGACAAAATAGTACAGGCAAAAGTGGGCAACATAGTCACAACTCTAACAAGGGTGACAAACCCCTATGAACTCCCTGATGACATCAAAAACTTAATAACGAGGAAGAATCGAGTTCAGAGAAGGGCTAGGAACACAGGTGATCTTAGCAAATCAAATTACGAACAAAATTTGTGATCGGATATCGAAATTCCGCAATGAACAATGGGAGAGCTTCTTGCAAAGTCTGGAGCCTGGGAGCGACGCTTTCTGGAGGGTTTCCAAATAATTTCATATTAAAAACAATCTAGTAATACCACCAATTCACGGCCCTTACGGTATCAAATTCGACAGTTCTGGTAAGGCGGAGGCCTTCGCAGATATTCTAGAACAACAGTTCTGTGAAAATTCATCTGATGAGGAGGACCTTGACGAACATGAAGATCACGTCAATTGGTTGACCAACAGGCTCATGAAGTCAGACATTACAGACTCCGACATAATACAAAGCACCTGTCTTCAAGAGGTTAAAGACATCATACAAGTACTGAATAGATGGAAAGCACCGGGATTCGATTTAATATCAAACACCATGGTAAAATGGCTCTCGGATGACATTCTCGATGCAATCGCAGCAATTTTCCGCTTGCAAAAATACCCGAAAATATGGAAATCGGCAATAGTTATTGTTCTTCCAAAACCTGGTAAAAACCATGTTTCCACAAAACTGGCGACGTATTAGCCTATTATGCTCTTTGTTGAAAATAGTAGAGTGGGTGCTACTAAATCGACTAACTGAGGTTGTTACCGAAGTGCTATCCCACTCCTTAAGGCCAAGAAACTCAATATCAAGAACCGTCTGCTGATCTACAAACAAATAATACGACCGACGCTACTATATGGTAGTACAACCTTCTACCAGAGGACAGAGACTAAAAAAAGGCACTACAATCCATGCAAAACAAATTCATTAGACAAATCTTCGGAATCCCATGGTATATTAAAATACGGACATTTACAAGGACCTCAGAATTGAACCTGTCGGCTATACGTATGTGACAAAGCACTTAAACTGCTCGAAAAAGCAGACAACCATCTTAACACTACCCTGGGAATCCTAAGACGCAAAGCACACCCAAAAGAAATTTATCCAACTATCCGCGCTAGCTTTAACAAAATATAATTGACCATAATCAAAATAGTACGATCTCGTTAATCATGGTGGGCAAATAGTTGCTCACAGATAGAAGGGAGCTTGGCTGCTAAATCGCACCAGCTCCAAGCAAAACGAACCCAAGGGAAAATAATGAAAAATAATGCTCTAGTTTATATAGACTAGAACGAGATATAACGATTGCTGAAAGTTTGATGCTTTGTAAAGGTCGATTACGTTGGGTCCAGTATATTCCACTAAAAAGAGCGAGGTTTGGACTATAATTATTTTGGTCGTGCGAATCTCAAAGTTATCTTTTTACGATTTTGTAAATACACTTTTTTACAATACTCTATTAATATTGGTACCTGCCCGTCCGTCAGTGAATCACTGCAAGTTTTCTCAGGAACTATAGAAACTACAGTGATCAAATTTTGTGAACAGCTCAGAAGTTTCTGGTTAATGAAAGTTATGTAGTAAAAAACAAAAATTCACAGACTTTAGAGTAGGGTACCAAATGAAAGATTCTGATGATATCTTTTAATATAAATTTATATTTAATAAAATTGCAATATCGTTGACGGGGTAGGCAACAGAAGTGGGAGACCACGAGAAAATTCTATCCTTGGTCCAGACCTGTGGACGTATCTTACGACGTACTTGATCGGCTGTGTGGATGATGTTGTAGCTCTGGTCGCTGGATGCATGGTTGAACGAGCGCAATTTAGGCCAGGTATGCTAATGTACCGAGTGAGGGACTGGATGATTGCTCGCGGATTCAGTTCAGCACTGGAGAAAACCGAAGTGGTTATCTTCACAAAAAAGAGAATCTCTACATTAAGGATGATCAGTATTAGAGACATAATAATTGAATCGAAGCCAGCGGTGAACGGCTGAGAAGGCTGCATCGGGAGTATTGGCCCTTAGTCGACTTATGACCAACATAGGTGGACCCAACCCATCAAGAAGACGCCTCTTGATGAGTGCTGTAGGGTCAGTTCTCCTATTCGGAGCAGAAATATGGGGCGATGCTCTCAGTAAGGAGGTATATCGAAAACGCTTTGAACAGGTACATAGAAGAGGATCACTGAGGATTGCATCTTCATATCTGATTCTACCAAAATTTGGGTGGGAGGTATTCGAACACCCCCGCTATAGTCTGGATTTATTACCCTGTGACTACCTCATGTTTGGATCACTGAAAGAAGCCCTCGGAGGTCAAAGATTCTACACAGACGACGAGGTAGAGGAGTTCGTGCGCACAAGGCTGTCCGAATTGCCCGAGGAATAATTCGACACCGGCATCAAAAAGCTTCCGGAAAGGCGGACAAAATGCGTAACTTGTTAGGGGGAGTACCTAGAAAACATGTAAATTTTTTTACATTTTTTTCGATACTAAATATACGTGTCAGAGTATTTTTCTCGAACACATTTGGTGTGCACTGTTATTCTGAATCAAAGCTAATACACAGAAGTGCGAAACAATTTGCAATTCGCGATTGCACAGTCAAGAGCTGAACCACGATTGGAAGGATTTCTACATCATACCTGGCGAAGGCAATCCAGAGCGCCCCATAAGTCTGACTTCAATAACTAGGTGTGCATCTGAATCATTATCCATACTATAATGGGCATGCTAAAACCATGCTTTATAAAGTACGTAAGGCATTCATGCTTCCAACTCTTTCACCAAAAGTTCAAAGTTATCGGCTGCAAGACCTTTGCTAAGCCAATCTTGACATATGGGT
Source organism: Odontomyia ornata (assembly GCA_963969285.1). NCBI lineage: Eukaryota > Metazoa > Arthropoda > Insecta > Diptera > Stratiomyidae > Odontomyia > Odontomyia ornata. The sequence goes on from OZ017738.1 coordinate 114,782,787, forward strand.
GTCAGATCTGATTCAATTTAAATGCTAGTATGATGGAAATACAGAGGGCTATCGAAAGAAAATGTCTTTGTGCTTGTACTGGTTTATACAGAAAAACTGAAGAGGATTGAAAACACAATATCTCCAACAAAACTTTTATTAAAGCGCATAGGTAACAAAATAAAAGAGGCATGTGTATTTGTTTACAAAAATTCTTAAATTTCACAGCTTCTCAACCCTACTGGCGGGTGCATTGAGATGTATCTCACAACTGCGTTTATTCCTCTTGTTTGTGAATCTATACAAGAATCATTACGTTTCCGATTCGGAAAGCATTCCAATTATATATCAAGTAAAAAGGTGTTGCAATGACAAGAAAATGCACCTTTTTAGTCCTTATAATAGCATAGAACAGAGCTGCAATTGAATTTTAACTTTTATTTTGGTAGGGCTACATACTCATGATTCCGTCGTAGACGTTCCCAAGCCCGTTTGAGAAAGGAGGCAGGAACCTCTTTGTTTCCCATAGCGTCCATGATTCCTCATCCCAAGCCCCCAATTAAATGGCAGTAAATGTTCTCGGGGTCGCATGTTATGTTTACTGGTTCACCAATAATGAGACATTAAATACAGAGAAATGCTAATAACTGTAAATACATCTACAGCTCTGCTACTAAATCTTAATCACAACTCCTTTGTGGGGACGTAAGAGGGTGAAGGCGAATCTTCTGCACCTGATCATGGAATCAACGTAATAACCATCCCGTCCCTGGAAAACCTAGCATGTTTCGAAACCTGCAGATGGGCCTTGGAATGAATTGGACTTATGGCAACGACCTCGCAAACGAAAAAAGGACTTTGGCATTGGATCCTGGAATGTCACATCACTCAATTACCCTGGCGCTGGTAAGGATCTTTTACAACAGGCCAGTCAATATCAATTAAAAATACTGGCAATCCAGGAAACGAACTGGATTTAAAAAGACATTCAAGACATGAGATCGCACACAATATTCAAAAGTGGGAAGCCTACTGGAAAATGAGGATTCAGACTGGCCTTCATTGTGGATAGGGAGTTCAAATCGCACGTTATTGATTTTAAGGCAGTCAATGAACGGTTTTGTACGATCCGTATAAAGGGCAAATTTTTCGAAATCTGGGTGATCAATGTTCGTGCCCTGACTGGAAGAAAATGACGAAGGAAACCTTCTACAATCACCTGTAAAGACTAGTTGATCCATTGCCTACGAACGACACCAAAATAATTCTGGGTGATTTCAACGCTAAGGTGCCAATCAGCTATCTCATCGGAGAATGACTGGGGGATATAGCCTCCAACATAAAACAAATGACAATGGTCAGCGCCTAAATGACTTGGCAGAAATTTAGTCATGCGTTCGACTTACTTTCCACATCGACGCATTCATAAAATGATTTGGGTATCACCGGATGGCAATACACAAAACCAGATCGACCATGTTCTGATCTAACAACGATGGGCCTCGAGCATACTTGACGTTCGTACACACTGAGGAGCCAATTGTAACTCAGATGATTACTTAGTCAAATCAACCTATCGATGTCAGAAGCCAAAGGCATTTTCGGCGAAGCCTAGCCCGCTACAAAAATTTGACATCAAAAGGCACCAATTTCACGGTGACCCCGATCCAGTTGGCTCCCATGTTATCAGACGTATCCATAAAGACAAGCAACAAGCTCTTAATGTAAGTGAAAGCTGCTATTAAGACCGTGGCAGAATAGACGATCTAATATCAAGCCCGGTGCAAGAGAAATGAATGGTTGGATGATAAGTGCCAGAATCCGTTAGATAAAAAGAATCAGGCATACAAAGATTACATAGGTAGGAAAACCAGGGCAAACAGAAAGCATTATGAAAATCTCAGAAGAGTAGCGAATAAGATAATTAGGATTAAGAAAAGAAAATACTATGACGACCAATTGAGAAGTATATATGTAAATTTAGCGAGCAACAAAACAAGACAAGCATTCAAAGTAGTGAAAAGCCTAAAAATTGTTATCAGTCCAAAACCACGCTCTCTCATGATGACATCGGCAATATCATCGCTGCCAAAACCAAGATTAAGGAAAGATGGGCATCATATTTCAAGAACTTCCTTAATCCTCCACACAGCTCTAGAACATTGGAGCCTATAGATGTCTGCGGAGAGCTTCCATTGTCCCCACCTACTCCGGATGAAGTATGTTCTATCATCAAAGCCCAAAAGAATAATAAAGCACCGAGCATCGATGAGACTCTAGTGGAGCTCATAAAATATGGTGGCAGCAGTGTTCATAAAGCTATTCACAAAGTCCAGCACATTTGGCAACCAGAATATATGCCGAAAGAGTCGAGCCAATCAATTATATTTCCTATCCACAAAAAAGTGACAAGCTACAGTGCGAAAATTATAGAGGCATATCATTACTTTGTACGGCGTACAAAATATTTTCAAAAATCTTAGAAAATAAAATCGGATCATATGCCAACTGTATTATTGGGAGTATCAAGGTGGTTTAAGAGCAGGTAGATTGACGATAGACCAATTGTTCACTGTCAAGCAGGTACTTGAAAAATGCTGGGAGTTCAACATAGACGTTTCACTGACTTCAAGCAAGCATACGACAGTATTGATCGTAAGGTACTGTACTAAATAATGCTCTACTTTGGCATCCCAGCCAAATTAGTCCATCTTACCAAAATGACAATGACGTCAACAACTTCCGAAGTCCACATCAATAACCAACTCACTGATGCCTTTGACACAAATATCGGACTGAAGCAGGGAGATGGACTGGCCCCATTGCTATTCAATTTGGCTTTGGAGTACGTCACAAGGAAGCTACCTATCGATACACGGGGTACATTACTATACAAATCAAGCCAAGTAGTAGCATATGCGGACAACATCAACATTTTGTCACGGTCATTAACAACTGCCAAAGAACTCTGCCTGAAACTTGACAACGAAGCAAAACTAGTAGAACTTTAAATCAACGAAAATAAAACACAGCCCATGACCCAGTCGAGGAAAAATACCTCGAGCATACAAAGTATCACACTTGGCGAGTACAATATCGAAAATGTGAGCAAATTTGTGTATCTGAGTGAACGATAATGAAAGAGACAAAATACGCCGAAGAATACAGCTCGCAAACAAAATATTTTATTCAGTTTTGACGGTATTGAAGACCAGCTGCATACACAGGAAAACAAAGCTCCAAGTATACAAATCTGTGATAAGACTTGTGTTATGCTATGGGTGTGAAACATGGACCCTAACACAAGCATCCAGAAATATATTGAACGCCTTTGAGTGACGGGTCCTGAGGCGAATAGTCGGAGTGAAGCTAGACGGGGACCAATGGCGAATTCGATAAAACCGTGAGCTGTATGAAATGTTCAACGATCCGAAGGTCTCAATGTTGTCAGACTGCGGAAGCTGCAATGAACTGGACATATAAATCCTATGGACGAACATGGGATACCCAAAAAGGTATTCGTTAGGAGAACTGAAGGCCAGAGGCCAGTGGGGAAACCAAGGAAACGCTGGTTTGACTAGGTCCACGAAGATAGTTCATCGCTGCTCGGATTTTGAAATTGGAGGATGCGGTCAACGGACCGGGTAAGTTAGAGGCGCTATTTGCAGGAAGCCAATGCCCGAGAGGGGCTGTAGTGCTACGAAGAAGGAGAAGACATACTCATATTGAATGAAATAAGACCAGCTACCCAAAAGAACAACGGGTAGTGCACAAGGTAGACTTCAAGCAAGAAGAAAGAGGCCTCGATGAGAGGGCACGATGGAAGCTGACAGCAGATCATTGTTGTGAGTTGACAACTGGCGGACAAGGTCGCGAAACTGTGATTGGAGGAGACTAATCCTGGAGGCCAAGGCCTGGCTTGGACTGTCGCAGCATGGAAGTAATTAATTTATGTTTTACCCTAATAATTGCCTAATCGGTGAAAAATTGTTCTTGGAATTTACTTTTCGGAGCATTTCAATGGAGGATATATTCGTGATTTACTCCGTGATAGATAATCAATTTTAATAAAATTATAAATCTAAAACTAAAACCCGGTTTGAAGTACATATAACATTCTTAATATATATCGACAATTGGAAAGTGGATAATCTGATAACAAGTAGAACTAGTTAACTTTCAAAACATACTCCTCTACAAACCCTTTGGCCCACACAAAGCACTATGCAAATTAAATGTCAATATACTCGTATGTTAGCATTTTCCTTGTCAAGTGCACACAATAATAAGTATCCTGAACCCAACCAGATTTGTTTAGCGTTCCTTATGCTAATCGTATCCACCAGCCAACGCAATTCAAACTCAATCGTTCCGACACACTAGTAAATAACATGCTCTTCAGCATGTCAACAACGATTAAACATCCTTTCGAAAGCAACTGCATGTAATTACAATGTCAAAGGTGATCGGTTAACCTTTCACTACATTTTTTTCTGCCAGGTGACTGAACATTGAATATGTTGAAAATATTCAAGGGTATTGGCGAGTGTGTATGTTGGAGGAAGTTGCGTTGAGGGCAGATAACATAGAAGAAATAATGTTATAGAGCCAATTTTATTCTTTAAAAGCGAACAGATGGAGTTAATTTAAAATTATATTGTGTGTTTGGGACTTCGTGTGCACTTGCACAACTCCATTGAAATAATTGTTCTTTTCTGAAAGTAAAAAACTTTTAGAAAAGATACAAAGTGGAACCACCAGTTTAAACTCATTTTTACGATGAGCTATTTGTTTTGCAGTAATGTCACCAAGTAAAGGGTAGTCCAACCATAATGCACGATGTTAATTGTGAGGCACACCTAAACGTCAAGTTTAATTTGACATTTCTTTGTTTCAGTGTTTGACAAAATGGGCGTTCAAATCAAAAAGCATTTCGTGCACTTTGTTTTTTTTTGGTCAGCATAATCGATCAAATATTTCCACAAACGGGAGAATTGTGCGCAAATTTCAGCAAACCGGATCTGTTGGAAATGTGAAATCACCTGTGCATGCTCGCCTAGTTAGTTCAGCGGAAAACATACCTGTTGTTCGCGATAGTGTTGCAGAAGAGCCGTCGACCTCGACCCGTCGTCATGCCCAACAATTGAACATCTCATGAACATCACTGATGCGAATCTTGAATAAAGTTTTGAATTTACACGCATACAAGGTTCAATTGACTCAAGAGCTGAAGCCTACTGACCATTTTAAGCGTCGCCAATACGCCGGATGGTTGGTTGAACAGGCAGAAGGGAATGGTGACTTTACAAAGAAAATCATCTTCAGCGACGAGGCACACTTTCACCTCAGTGGATTCGTTAACAAGCAGAATTGCCGCATTTGGCCAAATGAAAATCCATGTGATTGTTGAAAAACCGATGCATTCACAAAGAGTGACTTTTTGGTGCGGTTTATGGGCTGGCGGCGTCCTCGGACCGTACTTTCTCGAAAATGAGGACGGCCAAGCAGTTACCATGAATGGTATTCGCTATTGTGAGATAATAATGGACTTCTTGTGGCCAGGAATTGAGGCTATGGACCTGGACGATATGCGGTTCCAATAGGATGGTGCCATTTGTCGCACAGCCAACGAAACAATGGTTCTTTTGCGTGAGAAATTCAATGGCCGTATTATCTCACGTTGTGGCGATGTTAATTAGCCACCATAATCATGTGATTTGACACCGTTGGACTTTTTTCTCCGGGGTATTTAAAAGAAAAAGCGTACGTCAATAAGCCAAGAACAATTCAAGAGCTAAAGGATGAGCTAGTTCAGCACATTAACGACATTGAACCTCAGAGTCATTGAAAATATGGACCATCGGATAGAAATATGCCACCATAGCCGTGGCGAACATTTGGGCAATATTTTGTTTTACACATAGTTGTTATAGATTTTTCTATCATAATAAAAAATATTAACATAATTCTCTGAAAACTTTTTGTTTTATTTACAATTGACATCGTACGTTTCAGTTTGACCAACCTTTGGAAAATGATCTTAATAGTTAATAGGGTTTATATCGTTGGGGATTGCTCAGTTCAGGTATGGCGATTGAGTTTTTTGAGTCTTTGTTGCAGCCCGTGCACACGCAGCAAGAAGTGTTCCGTAAAAATGTGTGCTATTACTAAGAATTTTAAAAAATCCATTGAAAAATATCTGGTAAGTTATTAAAATTAAATACGGTCATGAAAATGAGATACTCTAACTATCTCTAAGCGAAGGCCCGAGAGGGGCTGTAGTGCTACAAAGAAGAAGAAGAAGTTATTAAAATATATTCAACTATTATTACCTTAGTTATGATACCAAAAATGTTATAAAGTTTTTAACAGCTTCAAATGTTTGGGTCTTACCTAGTAACCACAAGGAACTCACGGACCTACATACTAAAGGTACAAAATTTTATTTTTTCTTCTTATTTTCTAAATAGCTGTCTGATTTTGGGTTTCCAGGCTTAAAAAAAATAAATGGACTCTACAGCAACTGAAAAACATGAATTCAGCTGACGTCGAACGGATTTAGCGACGACGGTCCAGGAGAATTTGACATCGAAAATGTAATGAATGACAATAATTTGAGAAACTATTGGGGACTAGTATCAGTGAAATAATATTGCCGGATGTTCAGGAAAATGGTTGTGAAGATTGGGATAGTGATGACAATTGGCCGTTGAGTAGGATAAGACACGAAGAACTCGTATTGGAGTCATGTGAATCTATTTATCAGAGCTACTGGTCCAAATATACCAACTACGATTGATACTCTGACGGATATATTTTTGCAGCTGTTTACGGAAAATCGAATAACTGACATCGTTTTTCAAACAAACCTATACGTTTTAGAAATAATTAATATCTAGGCCGAATATTATTATGAGCCCGAAAAGGATGTCCTGCTATAAAGACTACTGGTCAACTCTGGAGGAGTGATAATTTTATGGCTAATAACACATTTGTTTTTGCTATTGGGTAAATTACACCTAAACGACAATTCGATGAAACCGGAGAGGTATGATCCAAATTTCGACAAACTATATATAGTAAGACCTTTGCTCACAGAGCAAACCCAACGAATGTGAATCAACAGACTAATTTATGAATAATTTAAAGCTGGGAGCTCTCTCCCAAAATAAATGGCAAACAAATCATTAAAAAGAGGTTCAAAAGTATGTATGCGTGCTGGTTCAACCGAATTCACGTGCGAGTTCCAAATTTCCATCGGAATGGTCAAGGAGGCTGCCAAAACGAACCTGGAACATCGAGTGATAAAAGGCCTATGTAGAGTGTTAGTTGGCAAAAATTATAAGGTCTTTTAGATAGCTATTTCAACTTCGTAGACCTCCAAAGAGACCTAGTAGTGGACAGTATCTGCGGGTGCGATATCATTCCTAAAGAAAGAAAAATGCTCCCAGAGTTGAAGTTGGATAAATGTATGAAATGAGTTGGCTCTAGGTTTAGAGTTTCAACTGATTGACTTGCTGCTTTAAAGTGGATGGATTAGCGAAGTATGTTACTTCCGAGCAACCATCAGGATTATCTCATGTGGGCAGCGTTCCAAGGAAATCCAAAGATGGAACAATTGAAGAAATTATCAAATGGGGAATGAGCATAACAACTGGGATATGTCGACGAACACGGTATGCTAAAAAGCCTATACGAAGTCAACAGGAAGTCACATAAAAATGGTGGCACAGAATTTTCTTTTATTTTATCGACGTTTAAGTTGTAAATACATTTCGTCTCTTCCAACACACATGAAATGGTAAAAACATGAATCTAAAGCAATTTTGTTTAGCAGTAGCTGAAGGGCTCATTGGGGCAACTGACTTCGCATTAGGTAGAAGCGGAGGTTCTAAAACACCGAATAAATATAGAAATATGTTCCACTGAAGGTTCGATTTGATCAATGTACACATGTCGATTAGGTGCCCAACCCGTCTATTGCAGCACAACTAAAGAAGTTTACAGATCATTATGGAAATGTACAACATGTGGCGTTGGTCTTTGCCTGAATAAAGAAAGAAACTCTGCGTCTGCTTTGAATACACCAGTATAATCTCAAGACTCATGGCAAGCCATTGGAAACCAGACGAGGATATCATCGTAGCACTAGTTGAAGTGGAAGAAACAGATGAAATCAACATTCAATGCTACGCAATGAGATAAGCCAGGAAGCTTCCAATCACATTTGGTGCCATAAAAATAGCCATTTAAGCTTCTCCGTCACTTAGCAAAATTGTAACATTAATTAAAAACGTGTTTAGAACAAGTAAAAGAACAACTTTTTCTTTACCCGGCCACCTTGGCTATCAACATGATACCACGTTTGTTGGCCCGATGAACACCAGCGCTTGCAGCAAAGAGGGCTAGTGCAGGAGACGGTCCCAAGTCAAGTTGAGAAAGGAGGAGGGATCCCCTTTATCTTTTACTTGTTCCCCAATGATGCGACCCAAGAAAAGGACGAAGAAATGAAGGAAATGTTTTAAATCATCTGGACAAATTAGTCAACTCATTGCCTACAAACGGCACAAAAACAATTCTGGGTGATTTCACCGCTGAGGGTGGCAATGAGCTATCTCATCGAGGAAGGGCTTGATGATATAGCCTCCACGATGAAATAAATGGAAATGGCCAGCGACTGATTGGCTTTGCATATAGCGGAATTCTAGTCATACATCCACACAAAACTAAATCGACCATTTTCTGATCCATCAACGTTGAATCTTGGCGCCTGTACATACCGAGGAGCCAATTATAACTCGGATCATTAATTTATCAAATTAACATATCGATGTCATGTGTCAAAGGTGTATTTGGACGAAAACCAACACCCTACAGAAACTCGACATCAAAACCCCAAACGTAGTCTGTGACAAGAAATTTCACGGAGATCCTCGGCATCCAGCTGGCTCCCATCTCATCAGATACTTCGCTGAAAACAAACAAACACTTATGTGGTTAAGTGAAAGAGGCAGCCCGAGGCAGAACAGACGATTGGGCATCAAGCCCGATCATCGGCCACATTATCGGTGATGAAAACAGGATGAAAGACAGATAAGCATCATATTTCAAGATCCTACTCAATCCTCCACATAGCTCCAGAACCTCGGAGCCTAAAGATATTCCCGGAGAGCTTCCATTGGCCCCATCAACTCTGGATGAAGTTTGTTCTACCATCAAGGCCCAAAAGAATAGTAAAGCGCCGGGCATCGATGAGATTCCAATGGTAGCAGCGGTGAACAAATACCACACGAGTGAAGTCAGTCAATTATATTCCCTATCCACAAAAAAAGGTGACAAGCTACAGTGTGAAAACTATAGAGGCATATTACTGCTTTGCGCGATGTACAAAATATTTCCAAAGATAACAGAAAATAATATCAGATCATACGGAAACAATACTGCTGGGGAGTATCAAAGTGGTTTTAGAGTGAGTAGATCGCCGATAGACCAATTGTTCACAGTCAAGCAGATACTTGAGAAATCCTGGAAGTGCAACATAGATGTACACCAAATTTTCGTTGACTTTAAACAAGGATACGACAGTGTTAATCATAACGTACATAAAAAACAATGCTGGCATCTCAGTCAAATAAGTTCGTCTTACTAAAATCACAATGACGTTGACAACCTCCCAAGTCCGCATGAATAACCAACACGCCGACGCCTTTAACACAAATATCGGACTGAAGCAGGGAGAATGGTTTGCCCCATCGCTAGTCAATTTTGATCTAGAATACGCCATAAGAACTTTTCCTGAAACTCAACAGCACAGCAAAACTACTAGGGCTACAAATTAATGAGAATAAAACAAATGTCTGACGCAATCGAGGAAAAATACCTCAAAAACACAAAGTATCACACTTGACGAATATAATATCGGAAATGTGGGTAAATTTGTATGTTTAGGCGCCACAATAATGAGAGAGACGAAATACACCGGACAGTACAGTTTGCAAATAAAATTTTATTCAGTTTTGACAATCTTGAAGACCAGCGGCATACACAAAAAAACAAAGCTCCAAATATACAAATTTGTGGTTCAACTGTTGTTTTGCTATGAGTATGAAACATGGACCCTAAGCCAAACCTTCGAAATATGGACTCTGAGGCGAATGATTGGGGACCGGGCCAATGGCGAATTCGATACAACCATTAGCTGTATGAAATTGTTGACGAGCCGAAGGTCTTAATGATTGTAAGATTGCTGAAGCTGCAATGGGCAGGCCATATGAATCGTATGGACAAACAACGGACAATCAAAAAAGTATTTGTTGGGGGAACAGAAAGACGAGGACTAATGGGGAAATCGAGGTAACGCTGGTCTGACTCGATCGAGGGAAACAGTTAATCACTGCTCGGGTTTCGATATTGGAGGATGCGGTCAATGGACCGAGATAATTGGAAGCGCTAGTTGCAGGAACCGAAGGCTGCAGAGAAGGATTGTTGTGCTACGATGAAGGAGTATCTTTACAAAACCTTATGAGTTTCGCGTCTTGTCTGTCCATGCGTAGCAGTAAGAAACCTAAACAGGTACAGTTTTGAAACTTTTAACGTAAATCAAAGGTGGCATCCTCTCTAGAGTTTCATTATAATTTTTTTAATGTTTTATAGAGGGTTCTCATAAATGTGGAAACAATTCAAACAAGTTTTTTACGTAAGGTCACGACATTGTTATCAAATGAAAGGTTTTGACGGAAAAGAGTGGGGACGATGTAGTGGCGAGTGGGAGAAGTCAAAATATGTGGAATCAAAGGGAACCATGTGGCATATTATGATCGGGCAGTCCTATAAGATAAAAGTGGCTCAAAGCAGCCGGGAATGTCGGGCTTGTTGGACCATTTTTCTACCAATTCCTCTTCCTCCCACGAGAGGAACGATCCCCTAATTTGAAGGCACCACACGGCTGAACAAAACGAGGCTTAGCTAGAAGTAATTTGTCAAACGATCCCAGGGGCTAGCTTCTCAAGGGAGATGTCAAATGTCTTATGCACCTGGGACACACACAGGGTGTAAATAGCCTTCACTTCAACAAGCTGGGTAGACAGATCAACTTTTATGTCAGAAGGGTTTTGTACTTAACCTACGATATGCGGACATATAGAAGGATTCAATTCAAGATAAACTTTAATGACATGCACAGCAAATATATTTTTGCTTTACAAGAAAAACCAGTGTTACTCCATCTTAACTGGCCAACATTTTGTTGCAATATTGTCAAAATCATTGACTAAGCCGAATCTTAAATGTCTTTTTGTTATATTATATATTTGGAGAAAATACAATCAAAGTATAGTGTCCGGTTCAATGGAACAGTGGCGGAGCGAGGCGTGGGCGACTTGGGAGATATTATTCGAAATTGATGGTATTTAGCCGTGTTCAGATGAGGAGTGAAAAATATAAGCGTCAAACAAGTTTAACTATGACACGTCGTCATAGTCACGCCGGCTATTTTTGTGTAAGATACGCATGTTTTGATTCTACGTGTCAAAAGCCTCATTTAATCGTTCAATTTCCCTACCAAAAGATACGCATGTGTATGTGCATAACGCCACACAACGCAAAAACATTTTGGAGTGTTTTCAACGCCCCCCACTCTTCTTTTCTACATAACGTGTTTGACGCTGGAATTTCACTCCACGTCTAAACACGGCCTTTGAGACAATCTCAGGTCCCTACGAATTGGACTTCAACCGAATATTTATGTAAACATAAGCAAGCGACGAAATTCACGGGAGCTCCGCACATGCTGCAGTGAAATTAGTCGCTAGCATATGTTTACATAAATATTCGGTTGAAGCCAAAGACTTTTAAAGTAATGGACGTGAAATGAGATAATTTCATCCATACGTGAGTGAAGGACTTTTACCACATACATGCCTTCCTCTCCCATACTAACTGAAATCCCCTCGCCTTTCACGCCGCTAGGGCATCCACACACACTTAAGTGGCTCTCTAGTTGCTCTCATGAAAACCCCACTCCCCTTGTACTTTAACCCTCAAATTGTCAACAAAATATCAACCATATGACTGAAAACATATGATAATCAAGTTGAATTTGAAATTTTACACAGAACAATTTTTTTTATATTAAGATAAACCGTGTTGAATCTAATGCAAAAACGTTGCAAAAGTGATAATTAATCAAACTGAAAAGTTTGTTACGGATCTCGAGTGTTGTTGTGTCGGGAAACGAAAAATGTAGTGATGTATGTGCGATTGTAAAAACAGCTATAGGAAGCATATCAGGAACGTATCCTTCGTAGAGTAAGTCATGTTGATTCTTTTATATCGTTCAAGTTAGAATACCCGCACGGAAAATTGATTTAGTTCAAGATGCGAAAATTAGTATGCGACGTCACGTAAAACTTATTTGAAATTCGAATCAACAGCTGATAACACGCCAACTTCACACTACATCGTATAGTGCTTCAATACTCGCGATGCATTTCGTATCCATTCTCTTTGACATCTGTGGTTGAGGCCCGATTCGTAGAGATTGTACGTACATAAAAGTTCATTCTTTCTGGCTCGCGAGGCATAGCAGACGCAGAGTACTGATCGTTTCTTAACTATTTTACTGTGAGTAGAATTGAGTAAAAGTGGGGTTTTTTACTGTTCCACAAAATTTTACAGAAAGACGTAGAGATTTTTAATAAGTTTGGTTTTCCACTGCTATTTAATTTGTTACTAAAGGTAATTTTTCTTATTAACTGTGCACCAACTATCCTCAAAAACTATAAACGGGACACTACATATATGTATGTATGTTTGACACACACACCTTTTCAATATTTTTAGTGCAGACTATATCGAATCCTTTTTGCATAACAATTATCTCATAAAGTTGATATTATAACTGATTTTGAAATTTTAGACTTTGTGCATGGTGTTACTGTATCCACCAAGTTTTTTTTATTTAAATACGATTTGCATAGTTATAGTAAGCATTACGTATATTGTTCTTTGTCCCTGTACCTTCCATTCATACATCAAACGAACTTCAGAATGTCTTCGCTAGACTCCGCGAGAGAAAGATATGTAGGGATGAAATTGGAGTCTAGGGCAACAAAAAGAAAAAAGAAAGCAGAAAGAGCTTCATCGAATCGGTCTTTGAGCTCAAGAATGATGAACTTCCTCAAAAAAACTCCCGGCAATGAAAAGTCTACTGAACCAGAGTTGGAAGTACGAATGGAATAATAATCTACCCTGTCAGAACCGGAGGTAGAAAACGGAATCCCTGATGAACAGACACATTATCTGGCTGTCAACATCGATAAGAGAAATGTAGTCATGAGCAGTACCGTCACTTTAGACCCAGGACTGTGGTCTTTTCCCATAACTAATTCTCAGCGTCAGGATATTGCTCGAAGTGGTCCTATACAGCTCCAGTGATGATATCCATCTCAAAGATGATAATCGTAAGCATTTTTCTCAGTTCCATTTTTCAAGGAAACTGAACAACGGTGAAACTCAACATCGTCGTTGGCTGGTTTACTGAATATTTGAAAATAAAGTTTACTGCTTTCCAGGCCGCCTTTTTAGCAATTCACAAACTCCGGTTGTCTAGGCAGGATGCTGTGATTGGAAGCACATAGGCAGTATTTTACAAAGACCCGAAAATACCAAAGAACATATGTCCTTTATGTTTCAATGGATAACATTGGAAAAAGCAATAATGCATGGCAAAACTATAGACAAAGGCTTATTCGTGAATCTCAAAAATATTGGCAAAATTTGTTTGAAAGATTGATTGATATCATTAATTTTTTAGCCTCTCATAATCTTGCATTCCGTTGGCATAGAGAGTCTCTAAGAGAAAACTGCAGTGGCAGTTCTGGTAACTTCATAGACATGTTCAAACTTTTATCTAAGTACGATCCTACACTTCGAGAACATATGAAACCCATTAATTATCAACAGCTTGTATCACATTATCTAAGCCAGATATCCAATATAAATTGATCATTCTAATATCCAAAAGAATTACCGAAGAAGTGATATGTAGAGCAAAAGAGGCTAAATACTATTCGATTTTGCTCGATTGTATGAGGGACAGTAGCGGAGTCGAACTAATGTCGGTCATATTAAGATTTTGTAACATATCAACTGGTACAATCGAAGAAAATTTTATTGGTTTACTTGCTGTCGCGGAGACCATAGGAGAATATTTTTGGTTTCATTCAAAAAATATACTTGTTATTTTCAAGATCGGCAAAACGGTGGGAATTAATTAAAGGTAAATTAAAACTTACTATAAAACTATTATCTGAAACTAGATGGGAAAGCAGAATTGAAGCAGTGAAGGCCATATTGCTCCAATTTGATGATGTTGTTAAAACATTGACAGCTTGAAAAATCAAATAGAAGAATCAGATACACTCAGTGATTGTGATTCGATTTTGAATAAAAATCCTTAGCTTGGAATTCATCATAGCTTAACATACATGATATTCGATATTGCTGCAAGTGAATATAATAAACAAATTATGGCAAACCCGAGAAACTTATTTAAGTATTGCCCCCGGTCATTTGCGCACGTTTTGTCATTGGATCAAAGAATATCGCCGAGCTGGGTTCGAGCAATGTTTGTCGGAGACTTACAAATTTATTGATAAAAGCAATTATAATTTTCCAAAAATAAAAGGGTAGCCAGAAAGAAAAGGATATTTGACTACGAAAGTAGTGATGATCCCATTCAGACTACCAAAAATCGTTTCGATTCAAGATTTGCCGCTTTGAGGAAATACTTAGAATATTTTGGCTTTCTTTTCGATTTCAATTTATTAAAAAATCTTTCGAAAGAGGATTTATTGAAAAATTGCGAACACTTATACACAGCTCTTAAAGCAGGTCAAAGCAGTGACTTCCATGCTCACGAACTTCATGAGGAACTGCAAATTATGATTCCAACTTTACCCAGTCACATAAAAGATGTTAAACAGTGGCTCCAATATGTCACAGAAAATAGTTACCAGAAATCTATTCCAACACTTACAGTGGCGGACAAAAGTCTACGATAACTACTTATATTGAGATTCTGGTTAATTGGAAGCTTTAGACAAAAATCCATTGATGCGCATTTTTCAGTAACGTAAATATATTTATCAAAAAACAAATACAAAAACATTTCATAACAAACTTAAGGAGAAATTCGTAAAAACATAAAAACATGAATGGACAAAAATCTACGACAGTCAGTGCTAGCTGACTTGTACACGAAATATTTTTAACTAAACGTATTGGAAATTTTTAAACTTTTTGTTGTCTTAATATCTGGTTGGACCCCCTTTCGCATCAATTACTGCTTGCAGTCTTTGGGGCATAGAAGCAATTAAATTAGCAGTTTTTACATTCTGTAAGAAGCGCTTCCTTCAACAAACTTTTCTTTTAATGTGACATTTTCGAATTTTCCGCTCCATAAGTTCCATACATGCTCCATTGGGCTTAAATCTGGACTTTGCGAGGCGTATTAAGTTGCCTGGGAGCGTAGTACAATAACCAGTTCTTGACGAAAAGTGCTGTATATTTTGGATCATTGTCTTGTTGGAAAATTCATCTCTCATCTCTTTCTCCACTGCTGGCTTCAAATGTTTTTCTGAAAGGTTCTTGTAAACATAACGGTCCATCGTAGTTTCAACAAAAGCCAATCTGCCAATCCCAGATGCAGCGATGGCTCCCCAAACCATCACATTACCTCCGCCGTGCTTGACAGTAGGAATCAAATTGTTGGCCTCTAAAGCCGTGTTCTTTTTCCTTCATACTTTACTGTGACCATCACTTCCGAAAATGTTGAATTTGGACTCATCTTTGAAAAGGACGCGATTCCAAAAATCATTGTCCTTGTCAATATGGGCCTTGGCGAACTGAAGACGCAGATGTCGGTTTATAGCGGATATTAAGTGCTTTTTACGTGGAGTTCTACTGTGAAACCCATTAATATTTGATGCTCTCGTAATGGTTCTTGCATGGACATTCTTTTCCCTTTCCGTAGCCACTTGTTTCGCCAAATCTGGAGCACTTACTTTTGGATTACTATTCACTTCTTTTAGAATAAAACGAATGTCTTTGCCGGACAACTTTTTCGGTCGGCCAGTTTGCGGCTTATTTTCAATGGAACCACTGTTTTCAAAGTTTTTGATGATTATACATAGAAGTTCGTTGAAGTTTCAGTGATTTCGCGATTTCCGAGCACAATTTATTGTCTTTTTCAGGGTTTTGTAAAATAATTTTACAAAACCCTTCTAAAATCGCGTCCTGTCTGTCCGTCTGTCCGTCTGTCCGTCTGTCTGTCCGTCCGTCCGTCCGTGTGTCACAGCAGTTTTTCTCGGAAACTACTCAAGCTAGAAAGATCAAATTTTGTATGTAGGTGTAAAGTGGTGTTCTATTCAAAGTTCAACTACAAAAAAATTTTAATAAGGTATTTAAGGGGGGGTCTCCCCATATAGGGGAGTGACCCCCCCGAAAAAAAAATTTCATTGAAGGTAGCCGATATGGGTATCAAATGAAAGGTCTTGATGAGAACTTTTCAAAGCAGGTCTTAGTTTGCTTCGAGGGGCGCACAGGGAGGGGAAATACACGAAAAATTTGTGTCCCCCCCCCTCGCGATTGGACACCTGTGATCCGAAAAATCTGAAAAAAATCAGAAATGTAGGCCTTGGTGAGTACAACAACAACAAATACGCGAGAAGTCGCAATTCACTCAACTTTGTTAGTAATAGTATGATTTATCGATTTTATGTTTTCTTGAATAAAATCTTAACGGTAACCTTAAATTCAATGAAATTCAGCACATAGATGAATGTTTATAAGATTAATCTATCCTGAAAGTTTCATAAAGATTGAACCATATTTAGCGAAGTTATAGTGGTTTGAATTTTCCTGTATTACTATGGAACAACATGCGCTGCATTTATTACTATGGCAACATATGGCTATGCAACAACATGCGCTTTTTACCGACTCAGACACTACAGTTTTGCTAGGATTTGCATGAAAATTTCAGGAATGATAGGCGCCATGTATATCTTTGAGAATCGGTTCAGCTAGTGCTATCAGTAATCGTAAAACAAAATAGTGGCTGTTTTAAATGCGATGATTGAATAATTTTGAGTCATTTTTTCCCAACTTCAACGTTTAAGGTGCATGCTTTGAACACTTGATTCAATTTAATGAATGACTGAAGATGAGTACCTACAATTAATGCTCATAGGTGAAACATGTCAAGGAGGCGGGAGATAGCTCCTGGCAAAAGGGCTTTGTAACCATTCTAGGATTCGAAAAAATTGGCCATTAATCGATGATAACAGTACAGGAGAGTGGCCCCTAAAAAAAATCATCAAACGTAGCCGATATGAGTATGAAATGAAAGTTTTCATGGGAGCTTTTGAAAACAGTTCTTAAACTGTCAGTTTTTGCTTCAGTGGGGGCACAGGGGGCAAATACATGTAAAATGTGTTTGCTCCCTCGGTAATGGATATCTGAAATAATTATCAAAGGAGATATTTATGAGTATAACAATAACAAAGACCTCAGGAGTCGAAATTCGTTCAACTTGGTTAATAATAGTATGATCTTCGTATTTCATATTTTCTCCAATAAAATCGTCTTTGACATGTTTCTTGATTTGATTCAATCTGGTGACTGCATTTTGCGAATTGAATACAAAACCCTTCTGACATAAGCGTAGGTCTGTTTACCCAACTTGTAATAATGTGCGACCAAATTTCGCATATCACTGGAAATTTCTTTTCGCGATGTCATTTTGCGGTCCTTACAGTTAGATACTAGCGATAAAACTAAAATAGAATTGCAGCAGCACATATACGGAATGATAACAATACCAAGTAAACAAATATTGATGACATTCCGTTACGTTTAGTTGAAAATTTTTTGTTGTATAACTGAGTCCACACTTACTGTCGTAGACTTTTGTCTATTCAATTTTTTATATTTTTAGGGCTTTCTCCTTAATTCTGGTATGAAAAGTTTTTATCTATATTTTTTTATTAATAAATTTACGTTACTGAAAAATGCACTTCAATGGATTTTTGATTAAAGCTTCCAATTAACCAGAATCTCAATATAAGTAATTGTCGTAGACTTTTGTCCGTCACGCTACAATACAATTCGAATTTTACCGACGATTCCCATAAGTAGATACTGCTTCCGCTGAGAGGAGCTTCTCAAAATTGAAACTGATAAAAAATTATTATAAAATACAAGAAAGATACAGGAAAGACTTTCAGCTTTAGCTATTTTATCCATTGAAGACGATATAGCATCTTAACTAGATTATAAAGAAATTATTCAGGATTTCAGTAGAGCAAAAAGCAGGAAATTTCTTTTTGCGTAATTTTCTCTATTGTTTCGACAGCGATGATGGCGAATTGTTTCAACGACTTATTAGTGGTATCATCTAAAAGGTTCGAGATTAAGAAAGCTTTTAAGGGAACTCCATTCAAACAAAGAGTGAGTATTAAACCCATGTGTTACATTAACAAATCAATTTATTATAGTATTGTATAATTCTTTGTTTAAGAGTAGAACACCAATTAACCGAACATCTACGAGTAAAAACGTACCTGAAATAACAATATCCTATTTAGTTTCTGATTTGTTAAAAAAAAAGTTTAGCATTTCACCTTTTTAACCGAATTCGACTTGCCGTTTTTAATGAAACAGTATCATCCACCGGTGATCCAATTAAGTTTCGCAAGGATTAAATAACGGCAATGGACATTATCCGTTAAACTAAAAAAATTCGACTTTCCCTCCAATTTTTTTTATGTTTGCACATCAATTACTCCAACACTAATGAACAGATTTTTATGATTTTTCTTTAAGTGCAAAATCATCATTCAGTGGTGGCCCTATTCAAGTTTCACAAAAATCAAATAACAATATATGGAGTTTATCATTAAACTAAGAAAATTTTCGGCTTTCACTCCAATTTTTTGGCGTAACTCATCGACGTATATAAGTATTTTCATTATTGAGGTTTCACAGGAGAGAAAATATATTGGACTAATATGTTTCGGTACAGATTGTAATCCTTTTAAGGACTTTGCAGTTATTAACAGTTAAATGCACTTTCGTGCGAAATATACCCATAATTTTGCGCCTCTTCAAGAATTTGATAAGGGACACAGAATCTTTTAGTCAATTGTAATGTGACGACTACGCCCAGGTATCGAAGTGATTCCGATCCCGAACCCTTGTAACCTGCCAGATGGATATGTCCTCGAAGTGCCAGCGGACTTCATCTGTTGTGCGGATATCGTTGTGCAGAAAATATTTTTTTTTCTGTCCAAATATTTAGATCCGTGGATATAAATATTCGGAATATAGAATTAATCCAACCCCGGCACATTTCGAGACATAGCCATCTGGAAATGCCCCTCCACCGTGGCCATCGAGAAAACTATGCCACTGGCGACATCTGAAGAAGCACATTTCCGCCATATGAAGTGCCATTCCACGCACATATGTTTTGTCCGAGGTGACAACCGGAAATCTTGACAGCACATGGAGGCGCGAAACGTCATCGAAAAGTTCTTCGTGAGAATATCGAAGGTATTACAAAACCAGCTATACGTCGTTTGGCGCGACGTGGTGGAGTGAAGCGTATTCCCTGTTTAATCTGTGAAGAAACGCGTGGTGTGCTTAAAGTGTTTTTGGGAAAACGTTATTCGTGAGGCAGTGACATTCACCGGAGCATTGCCTCAGGCTGGAGCATGAAGCTCTGTCAAGGTCGGAAAGGAGCAACAGGCAAATTAGGAAAGAGGTTAGTTTAGTTAAGAAAACTTAGAAAAAAAAAAAAAAAACAATTTCTCTTAATGAATCCAGTAGGAGAATAATTCAACACCAAAATGATTTGACGCTTCTTAATGCGGAAATTCGAAGTAACGCTTGCTACCTTGTTCAGATTGATCAATTGGCATATCGCTTGCAATCCGCAGTACAGAGTGCAGTCTTCGGTAAAATTGATGAATATCTAGCTCGCGAAAACTTTCCTCACCGGATGCCAAAGCAACCATTCGATTTATGTCGACAATTATGCGAATATTCTAACGACTTATTGAGCAAAATGTTAGCATTTGAGCCTCGATCTCGCCCTTCTGCCTTGATGTGTCTCAAACACGAATACTTTGAACAGGAGCCAATGTGACGGATGTCCACTAACGAAATTGATATCATTGCTGTAATATATAGTAATAGTTTTAAGTGACATTCACACATTAGAAACATATATACATATAGTATGTAAACTGAAACGCTTTGGATGTTAAGTATGTTCGGTAATGTAAGGTACAAAACGATACCTCCCAACTTTACCGATGAAGCTTCTTTGGACGCCCTCAAATTTACGATTTGGTAGTAATCGTATAGAAGTAGTTATAAGCATTTATACTAATATAGTGTGCACAGAGCTAGGCACGTACAACTCAAAATCATAATAGTCGACTATGTGTTCAATATTCTTTGGTGTTAGGTACCTATTAACGAAAAGCAAGTGATATGATGAAATATCGGCAGTAGCACCATTTTAGACTACATTCATCAGCTGGTTATATAGAAAAGATGTAAAACCGCGAACAGTCGTTGATTAATAGATCACAAAAGAAGTATCAAGTTGAAAAGAAGACAAAACAAATGGAAGACTTAGTGCAAGTCAAAAGTAGATCTCTGTTAGTAGAATGAACTCACCAACGACTTGACAGAATCATAATGGTCTTATAAGGAATAGTCAGAGAACAGTGATATCAATCAAGTCAGCACCATTAACGCTCCTTCCACTTTCATAGATATTTTTTTTTTTGAAATACAACAGCATATCACACTCCATTTTCAAGGTCCTTCTTCATGTTACTGAATACTGAATAGAGGATATGCCCCGTTTATTTATTTATTTGGAGGGTTCGCTTCTGACAACTATGAGTACTAGATGGTTTGTTGACCTACCACTTAACCAAAGGAATGTAAGCATTTTGCTGTTAGACTAGCCTTAGAGCGTTGTCTACCTGCCACGACGCTGGTCGGGTTGAAAGTTGTCTTAGCATCCTGACGAAACTCAGCTTGGCTCTATTCCACATATTTTCAAGAAGGTGTAGGTTTACCAAAACTACGGAGATTTTATCAGGCGAATGAGGAAAATTGATGGAGCAATTAAAGTAAACCCCAAATATCCAGTTTAACACAACAGTATGAAGAAAAAAATATATTTGCGTAACAACGCTTGGCCATTTTGATTATAAAAAAGAAACAATTTTCTGTTTACTGCGTCTAACAAACTAACTTAGCAAGCCATAGACAAGATATGCAATAGATAACAATAATTAATTAATTAATTAATAATAAAATAGAAAAGGGATATTTTATATATTGACAACAGACCGATTTATAAACAATTTATCAAGATTAACTGATCATTTACACTACAAAGCCATTTGCCTGTTCCCCTAACACACACAATCAAACAAAGTATATAACTGAAAAAAATAAAAGCCAAGGTGAACAAATATGTTAAACATACACTAAACATTCAACCCATGAAACAAAAAACAATAGTACTAATAATATATATTTACAAAAACATGTTTTAAAACAAACGAAAAACAAAAAACTAAATAAAAAGGATTCTGAGCGCAAAACCTCATACAAACGAAATAAACGGTAGAGTTGCGATAATATTGTGAAAATTTTAACAAAAGAGAATACGGTATAAACTTAATATTTTTGTTAATTGAAACATATGAGATAAATGCAATATTTTTTTTTTTTTCAAACAAACTAAAGACATAAAATCTAAGTTAAAACTATTAAAACCTAAAAATCCTAAAAGACCTGATGGTTCGATTGATTACGATTGGAACGCTTACCGAACATTGAATTGTTTTCAAAAAAACAACACAACAATTAGCATTAGAATTAACAGTAAGAAGACAATGAAAGAATATTAATAGAACTAAATATCATAAGAACTACAATCGTACAAAATGGTGCTAATAGTTTTTGAATTTTGTGACTTGTTACTACCCTTCACTCAACCTATACATACTATAGTATACAAACAGCTTTAGTTTCCATAGAGCCGAAATGTTTGCAATATATTTACGAAATGCTTTTCTGATTTTTATTGAAGCAATAAGCCGAAGAACAACAATAAATACAATAGTGTACTTACAATACGACCAGCCACACACAAATAAAAAAGAAAATAATAAAATAATAGTTTGTATTTTCTAGTATCATTTTGTTACAAACAAGCAAGAAAAGTCCAACAATAAACAAAATACTGAAAGTAAGCGGCGTGGTTTAGAAAGAAACATAATCTCGAGCCGACTGTTGAAATACATAAATAATTCCATAATTTCTTTGATATGTTAAAATTACAAAATTCAATTCACTGAAAAATTCATGAAAATATTAATGAAGAATGAAAATAATTGAGAAAAATTGTGAACGGCACGGATCAAATACTGGAAATCTCGGAAAAGAAAGGCCATAATTGCAAGTTTTATAGAAAAAAACTAACCTTTAAAATATATTATTATAATGCATGTAAATTAAGAAGGATTTTGAATTGTACATACAAAGACAAAGGAAGATACATAAATTGTAAGGTAGTGGTAAGAAAACAAAAAAAAAACAAAATTTCTAAAGTATATGATAGAATAGAATACAACATGAATTGCTAAAAGTTAACCCACGACTTTCCTTTTCAGTGGGTCTTCTTTTTTCAGGGGGAACAGAGAATGTAGGGTAAGTATGCCGTCGCGAGGGTAGGGTTTCTGCAAATCCGCTGAAGTCGGTTTCGCGTCGCGCGCGGTACGCGGTACCTTTGTTTGTTTCGCCATTTCTTTAGAGTAGTTTTCTTCGGTTTAAGTTCGAGTAGTATATTTTTCGGTACCGCGTCGGTGAATCGGTAACGCGCCTATGGGATTTTGTAGCGTTTTTGATTTGAGATCTGTGGATAGATCACATCCAGAACTAACGTAATGTAGGTTTCTCGTTCTGGATGAGTAATTGTTGACGCGTTTGAAAAACGGGCAAGTTCAGGTGACTGAAATATTGTAATTGAGCGTAATCCATTCGGAGACCCGCGACCGAAATCCTCTCCGAACTAGCTGGCCGACAAGCAGTCACCGCGTGAATGGATTACGGTGCACGGATCGGTTGACCTGTCGGTACCATCCGTTGGCACTACTCAGACTTAACGTCTAGAACCGATGAGAGGTCGGTTCCGCGTTCGAGTTGAAGGTAGAAAAATCATTACAAATGGCGCCCAACGTGGGGCCAAAAACATCCTAAGGGGGAAAGAACTTCGCGTCTTCTGACGAGTTGGTCCTTTACGGAGGATGTAAGGTACTTTGGTACTCGAGTCCCACTATCAGGAGCAGTGGAATTGTGTGATACACATTAGAGGTCGCTTCACGTGAGTTGTAGCTTCCGCTCTCCTTTGCTTGATTTTGCTTTCGCGACAGAATCCTTCCGATGTGTTGTCCCAGGTTAACCCCTGTAAGGACCTTCTATTTTCTTGATGGAACTGCCAGGCTGATGGGTTTACCTATCAGCATGGACTCTCAAGAAAATAGAAGGCTACCTTGCCTTTATGTCGCGGAAGGATTCTAACTATTTCTTATGCGTGTTAGACGAGTGGTATCGGTTCAACGTTCGGTGGCGTATGCTGGAGTCGCGAAGCCCGGAATGCTTCTACGCGTCGGGAACTTTGACCGCGTACAAAGTCGTTACGGTAGCTCTACCACTTGTCTCGTCGAGTCATTTAACGTAGATTAGAAACGGTTTTTGTAATGTATGTGGGTTATGGGGTAATTTTCGTAAATCGACCGAAGCACCCTTTCTTCGGCAGATTACCACGCACTCTCTTTTCCCGTTGGAGGAGTCGACCACTGAAAAGGAAAGTGTATCAACCAAAATTTTTTTTTCTCGTATTATATCTAGCTCGCCACTAACGGCCACTAATTTAGCGACAAGTTTATATTAGGACTAAGTACATTCTATATATTTTTTTATTTTATTTTAGCACCACAAGTAACACACACAAAATGGCAACGAAGCGGACCCCAGACAAGCGTTGGACCAGATCCAAAACGGTCCAACCAGCTAACTGCGGGATCTGTTTCGAAGACGTAGTGGAGGGCGTACACAGCGTGCGATTGGATTGTGGACATTTATTCCATCGTGCCTGTGTACAACAGCTCCTCCTCACGTCAGAACTGTGTCCCTTATGCCGGCGACCCATAGAGCGGACCGCCCTAGACGTCCCCCTCGGAACGCCCCTACCAACGCGTGGAGCAGTGGCGAAAGGAGCTCCAGAAGCCGAACCGTCACACCCACTCTTAGACCTGCAAGGAGCAGTAGGCGGTGAAGTTCCGGCTGCAAGTGTCGTGTCCGAGGTGACAACCATGCCTTCCGCCCACTCCATTGACACCCTCGTGGCGTTGATGAGGGATATGTCGGAGAGGATTGGCAACCTGGAGGGAAAGATCCAGAATCTCCCGTTGAGCCAACCACCCAGCCGCGTGAGAACTCCGCTTGGCTGGGAGCCAAATCCCAGTGTGGCGATGCCCCACTCCCGACAATCCGAGCAATGGGTCCCACCTCCAAGGAACTCGGGAATGGATCCCAGAGCTCCCGAATACAGACCGCGACACAGTACCGGACCTCCGTTGGTACCTCCAGCCCCCGAGGCAGTTCAGTACAACAGGTCAGTAGAGGATGTGATTCCCCCCGGGAACGCATTGACACTTTTCCGAGACCCGACGCCTCGTATCATGGAGAGTTGGCGCCTGAACTTTACAGGGTTCAACGATATGATATCGGCGGACCGGTTCCTTTTCCGGATTCAGGCGTTGATATCCAGCACCCTGGGAGGGGATTCCTCGGCCTTCCTCCGGCATGCACATCTTTTGTTCAGCGGCGACGCTGCCGACTGGTACTGGAGCTTTAAAGAGTCAACGCCACGTCCCACTTGGCACTCTTTCAGTGCAGCCTTCCGCAATCGATTTGAGGATGGCTTCACTGAGAGAGAGCTAAGAGAGCAAATAAAGAAACGGAAACAAGGCGCTCACGAACCGTTCGACCAGTACTACACCAGTATAGTGAGATTGAGCACTCGCCTGCGAAATACCATGCCCGAGGACGAATTAGTAGAAATTATCAGGGAGAACATGCGCTGGGATCTCCAGAACAGCCTGCTACATTTTCCCATCAACACCATACAGGGATTGCGCCTCCATGCGCGTAGACAAGAACACTTGGATGAGCGACGAGGTACCTTCCGCCCACAACCTCGCATAACGGGACCAAATCCCCGAAATCATCACACCGCGGAGTTGATGGCAGCAGACCACCTGCTTGCTGATCCAGTACCAGTACCGAGGAGCGGAGCACCACCGGAGCTTGAGGACCCAGCATTGATTGATCGACCCTCCCTTGAAGCAATTACAAGCCCGACGGTATGTTGGAACTGCCGACAACCGGGACATCGGTTCTACGCATGTCCAGCGGAGCCAACGCTTTTCTGCTACCGATGCGGGAAGGCCGACACATACGCACCTGACTGTGCAAATTGCAAAGGGCGAAAAAACTTGCCACCGAGTGCCGCGACCACCCGTCGGCACTCCTAGACCCCGGACGAACCAATCCAGACCCCATCACCAGCTATGACCCAGCTCCCATCATGACTCCAACTCTGCTGACTCGCACCGCTAAACACAGTTCTCCCGAAGTTCCACAACCGACGCCGTCCTTCGCCGATGCCAACGCGCAAGGGAATGATAGCGAGGCGAAAGTTCCTTGGCATGTAAAACCTTTTCATGTCAGGCTGCGGAATTACTTGGCTACTCGACAGCGCATCTTCCATGAGGAGTTGGTCACAAATGTCCCACCGCGAAGCAAGCGAGCCACGCGTCGGATGCGGAGCTTCTGGAGAAAAGTCAGGCAGTCGAGAAAAAGGTTGAAGGACATATACTTAGACGAATTATTGAGGGATGATGTTCGGCCATATGCGTCAGTACACCTCCTGCAAAAACGAGTATCAGGCTTAGTCGATACGGGAGCCAGTGTGAATTGCATCTCTGCCGAGTTTGCAGGGGAGGTACTGGCCAAGCACGCGGACCAAATCCGTCATTTCACCTCTTGGTTAAGCACGGCGGACGGAACTCGTCACTCTGTAGTGGGAAAAATTATGACGGATGTCACCTTTAAAGGGGTAACTAAACCTATGGAATTTTTCATCATACCTCAGTTAACCCAGAATCTTTATTTAGGAGTGGATTTCGTTCGAAAATTTAACTTGGCCCCGGCACTATTTTCCGGTTCGACCCTGGAGTCCGTCACCACCGTTCCTGACCAATCTCAACCCACTAACTTACTACGGCATACACTGGATGTAACTCAGCAACTGCGTCTCGACTCGGCTATATCGGCTTTTCCATCGCACGAGAAAGAAGGTCTCGGGCGGACTGCCCTGGTGTTCCACACTATAGATGTGGGGGACGCTAAACCCATAAAACAGAGACATTTCGCCATATCTCCGGCGAAGGAAAAATCGTTATATGCCGAAGTGGATCGAATGCTATCATTAGGCGTAATCGAAGAATCACAGAGCGCGTGGGCTTCCCCAGTCACCTTAGTTGTCAAGCCGAACAAGGTCCGGTTATGCTTAGATGCCAGACGCTTGAACGCCGTCACAGTCAAGGACGCATATCCTCTACCGTTGATCGAAGGCATTTTGAGTCGATTGCCTAAAGCCCATTTCATCACGAGCTTAGACCTCAAGGACGCCTTCTGGCAAATTCCTTTAGACCCCGGTTCAAAGGAGAAAACAGCCTTCACAGTCCCAGGCCGGCCCTTATATCAATTCGTGACCATGCCATTCGGATTGTGTAATGCCCCCCAAACAATGACGCGCCTTATGGATAAGGTGATACCACCTCATTTGCGGCACCAAGTTTTCGTTTACTTGGACGATCTGCTGCTTATAACCGAGACCTTTGACGAACACATCGACCTGCTTCAGGAGGTGGCTCTACACATCCGGAGGGCAAGATTAACCATCAACATAAGGAAGAGCCAGTTCGTGATGACGGAGGTGAAGTATTTAGGTCACATCATTGGGCATGGGCATATCAAGACCGATCCGGAAAAGACTCAAGCGATTGACGTTTTTCCATTACCCAAGACCACCAAACAGTTACGCCGATTCTTAGGCTTATGCGGATGGTACCAGCGTTTTGTACGTGACTATGCCACCATTACCACTCCTTTGACCGACATGCTGCGTAAGGGACGTAAATTCGTCTGGGAAGAGCCCAGCTTGCGAGCCTTTGAAGAGCTAAAGAAGAGTCTGACTACGGCCCCCGTACTGCACAGCCCGGACTTTGACAAACCGTTCTCAATCCATTGTGACGCGAGTCAACATGGGGTGGGAGCAGTCTTAGTCCAGGTTGCACAAGACGGCGAGGAGAGACCTATAGCCTTCATGTCTCACAAGCTGAACCCAGCCCAGCGAAATTACACGGTCTCCGAGCAAGAATGTTTAGCCGCGGTGTTGGCAGTGAAACGCTTCCGAGCCTATGTGGAGGGACACACCTTTGAAATCGTTACGGATCACGCTTCTCTGAAATGGCTAATGAGCCAGACTGATCTCAACGGCAGATTGGCCAGGTGGGCACTGAAACTCCAGGCATTTGACTTCACAATTCGCCACCGAAAAGGAAGCCAGCATGTAGTCCCCGACACCCTATCCAGAATGTTCGCCCCTGAAGGAGCCGAGTTGGTCCAAGAGGACGACAGCCCCCAATTGATCGATTTGGACCATCCTGCCTTCAAGTCAGCCAGCTACACCCAACTGATTCACACTATCCAGAATCAACTGTCCCAGCTTCCTGAACTGCGGTTGACGGATGGATTCATTTACAAACGGATGGGACACGCATCCGGAGACCCCATACAAGAAGAAGAACAGTGGAAGTTGTGGGTGCCCGAAGAATTAACCACTGATCTTATCAGGCGGGCTCATGACCACCCATCAAGTGCGCACGGCGGATACGGTCGTACACTTAGGCGGTTGAAAACCTGTTTCTTTTGGCCTAAGATGGCACAACAGATAAAAGCGTACGTAGCCTCCTGTGAGCTATGCAAGTGCACTAAAGCGCCCAACACCATTCTTCGACCACCCATGGGTAAGGTTGAGGTCCCCGAACGCGTGTTCCAGCGCTTGTACATTGATCTTATCGGTCCTTACCCTCGATCTGCTTCTGGTCACACGGGAGCTGTCGTGGTCCTGGACCAGCTCTCCAAATTCCCTATCATAGAACCACTACGTAACATGCACACTGGACCTATAATCAGCTTTTTGGAGAACCGAGTCTTTCACATGTTTGGAGTTCCGGAGAAACTTGTCTCCGACAATGGGGTCCAGTTCACCTCCAGCAAGTTCCGAGACCTAATGTCCAAATACGGCATCATCCACCAACGAACTGCCGTCTATTCACCACAAGCCAACGCATCCGAACGACTGAATCGTACGCTCATAGCGGCCATTCGCGCCTATGTCCACCCGAATCAGAGGGACTGGGATCGCAAATTGTCCGCCATCACTAGTGCGCTGCGCTCGTCGTACCACGCCACGACCGGCATTTCGCCGTATTTTGCAGTGTTCGGCCAGTACATGATCGGTCATGGGAGCGCTTACCGGCTATTGCGGCAGCTGAAATCGCTAGAGGACCCAATCGTGGTTCTAGAACCGCACGAAAAGCTCCAACTTCTGCGAGATCAACTGCGGGAGAAGATTGAAGACAGTAGACGGATGGGAGAGGAGCGGTACAACTTGCGATCTCATCCTTCTGGCTTTAAGGCCGGCGACGAAATATATCGTCGAAACTTCCGACAGAGCGATGCCACCCGCCATTACAATGCCAAACTAGACAAGAAATTCGTGAAGTGTCGAGTCATACAAGTCATAAGCCCCACCCGGTACCTCATCGCGGACATGACTGGTAAGACCCTGGGAATTTACCACGCAAAAGACCTTAGACGATGAAGTGCAACTAATTCCCACGAGAAACCTTGGCTTATCCCAAATCTCTGCCTAGACGAAGGCCTCCGAATAACACCTGACTTCCTACTATATAGTCACTGTCGAGTCTTCACGAACAGGGTTGTAGCCTATCCTTCGAAACGGATCTTCGACCCGCCACGTCCCTAACCAAGACCTTTTACAAAGGAGACGGGATCGTAATTACTTCGATTTTGGGGGGGGGAATGTGTAATGTGACGACTACGCCCAGGTATCGAAGTGATTCCGATCCCGAACCCTTGTAACCTGCCAGATGGATATGTCCTCGAAGTGCCAGCGGACTTCATCTGTTGTGCGGATATCGTTGTGCAGAAAATATTTTTTTTTCTGTCCAAATATTTAGATCCGTGGATATAAATATTCGGAATATAGAATTAATCCAACCCCGGCACATTTCGAGACATAGCCATCTGGAAATGCCCCTCCACCGTGGCCATCGAGAAAACTATGCCACTGGCGACATCTGAAGAAGCACATTTCCGCCATATGAAGTGCCATTCCACGCACATATGTTTTGTCCGAGGTGACAACCGGAAATCTTGACAGCACATGGAGGCGCGAAACGTCATCGAAAAGTTCTTCGTGAGAATATCGAAGGTATTACAAAACCAGCTATACGTCGTTTGGCGCGACGTGGTGGAGTGAAGCGTATTCCCTGTTTAATCTGTGAAGAAACGCGTGGTGTGCTTAAAGTGTTTTTGGGAAAACGTTATTCGTGAGGCAGTGACATTCACCGGAGCATTGCCTCAGGCTGGAGCATGAAGCTCTGTCAAGGTCGGAAAGGAGCAACAGGCAAATTAGGAAAGAGGTTAGTTTAGTTAAGAAAACTTAGAAAAAAAAAAAAAAAACAATTTCTCTTAATGAATCCAGTAGGAGAATAATTCAACACCAAAATGATTTGACGCTTCTTAATGCGGAAATTCGAAGTAACGCTTGCTACCTTGTTCAGATTGATCAATTGGCATATCGCTTGCAATCCGCAGTACAGAGTGCAGTCTTCGGTAAAATTGATGAATATCTAGCTCGCGAAAACTTTCCTCACCGGATGCCAAAGCAACCATTCGATTTATGTCGACAATTATGCGAATATTCTAACGACTTATTGAGCAAAATGTTAGCATTTGAGCCTCGATCTCGCCCTTCTGCCTTGATGTGTCTCAAACACGAATACTTTGAACAGGAGCCAATGTGACGGATGTCCACTAACGAAATTGATATCATTGCTGTAATATATAGTAATAGTTTTAAGTGACATTCACACATTAGAAACATATATACATATAGTATGTAAACTGAAACGCTTTGGATGTTAAGTATGTTCGGTAATGTAAGGTACAAAACGATACCTCCCAACTTTACCGATGAAGCTTCTTTGGACGCCCTCAAATTTACGATTTGGTAGTAATCGTATAGAAGTAGTTATAAGCATTTATACTAATATAGTGTGCACAGAGCTAGGCACGTACAACTCAAAATCATAATAGTCGACTATGTGTTCAATATTCTTTGGTGTTAGGTACCTATTAACGAAAAGCAAGTGATATGATGAAATATCGGCAGTAGCACCATTTTAGACTACATTCATCAGCTGGTTATATAGAAAAGATGTAAAACCGCGAACAGTCGTTGATTAATAGATCACAAAAGAAGTATCAAGTTGAAAAGAAGACAAAACAAATGGAAGACTTAGTGCAAGTCAAAAGTAGATCTCTGTTAGTAGAATGAACTCACCAACGACTTGACAGAATCATAATGGTCTTATAAGGAATAGTCAGAGAACAGTGATATCAATCAAGTCAGCACCATTAACGCTCCTTCCACTTTCATAGATATTTTTTTTTTTGAAATACAACAGCATATCACACTCCATTTTCAAGGTCCTTCTTCATGTTACTGAATACTGAATAGAGGATATGCCCCGTTTATTTATTTATTTGGAGGGTTCGCTTCTGACAACTATGAGTACTAGATGGTTTGTTGACCTACCACTTAACCAAAGGAATGTAAGCATTTTGCTGTTAGACTAGCCTTAGAGCGTTGTCTACCTGCCACGACGCTGGTCGGGTTGAAAGTTGTCTTAGCATCCTGACGAAACTCAGCTTGGCTCTATTCCACATATTTTCAAGAAGGTGTAGGTTTACCAAAACTACGGAGATTTTATCAGGCGAATGAGGAAAATTGATGGAGCAATTAAAGTAAACCCCAAATATCCAGTTTAACACAACAGTATGAAGAAAAAAATATATTTGCGTAACAACGCTTGGCCATTTTGATTATAAAAAAGAAACAATTTTCTGTTTACTGCGTCTAACAAACTAACTTAGCAAGCCATAGACAAGATATGCAATAGATAACAATAATTAATTAATTAATTAATAATAAAATAGAAAAGGGATATTTTATATATTGACAACAGACCGATTTATAAACAATTTATCAAGATTAACTGATCATTTACACTACAAAGCCATTTGCCTGTTCCCCTAACACACACAATCAAACAAAGTATATAACTGAAAAAAATAAAAGCCAAGGTGAACAAATATGTTAAACATACACTAAACATTCAACCCATGAAACAAAAAACAATAGTACTAATAATATATATTTACAAAAACATGTTTTAAAACAAACGAAAAACAAAAAACTAAATAAAAAGGATTCTGAGCGCAAAACCTCATACAAACGAAATAAACGGTAGAGTTGCGATAATATTGTGAAAATTTTAACAAAAGAGAATACGGTATAAACTTAATATTTTTGTTAATTGAAACATATGAGATAAATGCAATATTTTTTTTTTTTTCAAACAAACTAAAGACATAAAATCTAAGTTAAAACTATTAAAACCTAAAAATCCTAAAAGACCTGATGGTTCGATTGATTACGATTGGAACGCTTACCGAACATTGAATTGTTTTCAAAAAAACAACACAACAATTAGCATTAGAATTAACAGTAAGAAGACAATGAAAGAATATTAATAGAACTAAATATCATAAGAACTACAATCGTACAAAATGGTGCTAATAGTTTTTGAATTTTGTGACTTGTTACTACCCTTCACTCAACCTATACATACTATAGTATACAAACAGCTTTAGTTTCCATAGAGCCGAAATGTTTGCAATATATTTACGAAATGCTTTTCTGATTTTTATTGAAGCAATAAGCCGAAGAACAACAATAAATACAATAGTGTACTTACAATACGACCAGCCACACACAAATAAAAAAGAAAATAATAAAATAATAGTTTGTATTTTCTAGTATCATTTTGTTACAAACAAGCAAGAAAAGTCCAACAATAAACAAAATACTGAAAGTAAGCGGCGTGGTTTAGAAAGAAACATAATCTCGAGCCGACTGTTGAAATACATAAATAATTCCATAATTTCTTTGATATGTTAAAATTACAAAATTCAATTCACTGAAAAATTCATGAAAATATTAATGAAGAATGAAAATAATTGAGAAAAATTGTGAACGGCACGGATCAAATACTGGAAATCTCGGAAAAGAAAGGCCATAATTGCAAGTTTTATAGAAAAAAACTAACCTTTAAAATATATTATTATAATGCATGTAAATTAAGAAGGATTTTGAATTGTACATACAAAGACAAAGGAAGATACATAAATTGTAAGGTAGTGGTAAGAAAACAAAAAAAAAACAAAATTTCTAAAGTATATGATAGAATAGAATACAACATGAATTGCTAAAAGTTAACCCACGACTTTCCTTTTCAGTGGGTCTTCTTTTTTCAGGGGGAACAGAGAATGTAGGGTAAGTATGCCGTCGCGAGGGTAGGGTTTCTGCAAATCCGCTGAAGTCGGTTTCGCGTCGCGCGCGGTACGCGGTACCTTTGTTTGTTTCGCCATTTCTTTAGAGTAGTTTTCTTCG
The DNA here is from genome assembly GCA_963969285.1 of Odontomyia ornata. Taxonomy (NCBI): domain Eukaryota; kingdom Metazoa; phylum Arthropoda; class Insecta; order Diptera; family Stratiomyidae; genus Odontomyia; species Odontomyia ornata. Next base: position 114,815,815 of record OZ017738.1, read on the forward strand.
GTTTAAGTTCGAGTAGTATATTTTTCGGTACCGCGTCGGTGAATCGGTAACGCGCCTATGGGATTTTGTAGCGTTTTTGATTTGAGATCTGTGGATAGATCACATCCAGAACTAACGTAATGTAGGTTTCTCGTTCTGGATGAGTAATTGTTGACGCGTTTGAAAAACGGGCAAGTTCAGGTGACTGAAATATTGTAATTGAGCGTAATCCATTCGGAGACCCGCGACCGAAATCCTCTCCGAACTAGCTGGCCGACAAGCAGTCACCGCGTGAATGGATTACGGTGCACGGATCGGTTGACCTGTCGGTACCATCCGTTGGCACTACTCAGACTTAACGTCTAGAACCGATGAGAGGTCGGTTCCGCGTTCGAGTTGAAGGTAGAAATTCATTACACAATGATGATGAAAACGATCAAAATCGTTAATTTTTTGAATAAACAGTTTATTCAAGTTACTCCTTTCTATCGGAAATACCTAATAAATGTAGCTTAAATGCTCTCATTCATGAATGCTCTTTCCCTTAACATTCGTTTTTTACTTGATAATGCAGTTATGATAAGATCCTTCCTTAGGTTCCTTGGAAAAATTTTGCGAATCCCGCATATAATTCGCAAAATCCCTCCAAGAAATAATAAAGATTGAATGACTGGAAATTAAAGACCATCACTTGAAAATTGATTCGTAGTTTGATTCGGGAAGTTAAAATGAGTGATTGCCATACTAAAGATCAACGAGAACCCAGTCCTTAAAATTTTCGCACCTAAATTGCACGAAATCCTTCACAAGTTATATGGGTATAGAATTGTTCGTTCTAGTTAGAATAGATTGTCTCTGTTTATAAGATTAAACTTTTCTTTCTACAATTAGAAAGATATTTTACTATAGTGAATAATATTTTATTATAAATTCAAACAATACAATAATTAAGAACGAACTGAACAAATTAAATTATATTTATTAATTGACTTTCTCAATACAATATTTGAGAACTAACTGAATTCGTTGAATGAAATGAACTTACTGAATTTACTTTATTAATTTACAACCTATATATACAATTCCAAAAACAATATAGGTAACTAGATTTACATTATTTGTTTAATGTGTCAAAAATAAAGTATTTTTATGTAAAGTATATTTTATGAATAGAATGAATATTTTTGAGTTATTTTGAATTAAATATAATATAACCGCCACAGAACTTCCCCCCTAGTGAAATATTTATATTTCGCGATAAAAGGAAAACTACTTATGTGGGGTTAGTTAACTGTTACTGATTAATTTTTTTAATTTTAATGTAAAATTATTCTTTGATACGTATTGGAACGTTTGCCATTCATAAATATCATTTTATAAATCTTGTTTTATTTTTACTGATGTCAAACGATACTTTTTTGATCTCTATATTTCCATTATTTTTTATTACTTTTTTCTTAATTGCGGAAAAACAAGGTTTTAATCGATCTACCGTAATATTACACGCTTTTTATAAATCTCAATAGTGAAATATTTTTCTTTTCTTTGCAATATCTTAAAGGGACCTTGGTATGGTGGTTTAAGCGATGGATGAACCGAATCTACCCTGACTAGAACTTCGGTGCATGTATCTAAACTTTTAATAATGTTTGTGTTATTATTACCATGATTTGCAGCCGGAATAGGTTTGATAACCGATATAGCAGCTTTCAGATCTTTGACAAAATCGTTTTGTATTTGGTTATCAAATGATGGAATTGCAAAATCACCCGGAATTTTGATATTTTCTCCATAAAGTAGCTCTGGTGGAGAAGTATTAACATCTTCTTTGATTGCTGTTCTCAAACCTAACATCACAAAGGTAAGCTCTTGGTCCATGAAGGATTATTATGGGTCATAATAGTCGCTTTAAGCGTACGATGCCATCTTTCGATCATACCGTTAGCTTGAGGATGATAAGCTGTAGTACGGTTGCACTTAAAACCTAGGGTCCTTGCTAGTTCGCCAAATAGTTGTGATTCAAATTGTTTACCTTGATCAGTAACTATGGCTTCGGGAACTCCAAAACGTGCAATCCAAACACTGCATAAAGCTTCCGTACAAGATTGAGCTGTTATATTTGTCATGGGAATAGCTTCTGGCCATCTTGAAAATCGGTCAATAATTGTCAAGCAATACGTGAAACCTTGTGAATAAGGAAGTGGTCCGATAATATCCATATGAATTGCTTTGAAGCGTTTAGATACCAATGGAAAAGTCATAACTTCACTTTTATTTTGCCTTGAAATTTTGCAACGCTGACAATCTAAACAACTTCGAGTCCAGTTTGCAACATCCTTATTTAATGAAGGCCAAAAATATTTGCTTGCAATAATGCGACGAGTAGTTCGTATTCCAGGATGTGCTAAATTGTGAACAGTTTTGAACACTTGATCACGAAATTTTTCTGGAATGTAAGGCCTGATAGTTTTATCAGAAATTTCACAAAAAAACTTCAATATCTGAATTTGGCAAATTAATTAGAATAAACTCAAATTTCGAATATGTTCTCAAGTTTGTCAAACATTCATCTACAATTTGTGCTTCTGAAATAGCTTTGAAATCTATTGCACTAGGAATTTCTATTTGAGAAATCCTAGAAAGAGAATCAGCAACTACATTCTCTTTGCCAGAAATATGTCGAAAGTCTGTAGTAAACTCACTAATAAATGTTAGTTGACGTAGTTGCCTTGGAGAAGCTTTAGCTGGGTTTTGCTGAAATGAATATATTAATGGTGAACAGCGTGAAAGAACGACCTTCAATGTAAAATCTAAAATATTTTACTGCTTGATAAGCCGCCAACAATTCACGGTCATAAGTACTATAATTTTTTTGAGCTTGATTGAGCTTCTTAGAGAAGAAACCTAAGGGTTGCCAGTCATCATTTATGCGTTGTTGGAGTGCTACACCAATGGCAATATCTGAAGCAACGACAAAAATTGCTAAAGGAACATCCATGTTAGGAAAAGCTAATACTGCTGCTTCGAATAATTGTTGTTTTGAAAAATTAAAAGATTCAATAGCTTCTAGAGTCCAGTTACTTTTTCTTTTGTCTGACTTTTTAGCTCCTATTTGATAACTGTTAAGTAATGCATGATGTTGAGCTGCATTGGGCAAGAAACGACGATAAAAATTTATCATGCCTAAAAATCGTCTAAGTTCTAAAATAGTCTCAGGTAATTTGAATTGAAGAATATCTTGACACTTGTCTGGAGCTGGACGAATGCCTTCAGACCAAATGAAATGACCAAAAAATTTTATCTCAGTCTGTAAAAATTTACATTTGTTAATGTTAATTATAAGACCATGTTCTTGTAATCTTTCAAAAATAATTTCCAAATGAGCTAAATGCTCAGAAACTGATTTAGATGCAATCAAGGTGTCGTCGAGATATACAAAACAAAAATTTAGATCTTTAAATACAGAATTAATAAATCGCTGGAAAGTTTACGCAGCATTGCATAGTCCAAAGGTCATTCGGGTAAACTCAAAGAGTCCAAACGGTGTGCATATAGCTGTTTTTGGAATATCTTCGGGTTCGACGGGAATTTGATGGTATGCCTTGGTAAGATCTAAAGTTGAAAATGTTTTGCAATCGGTCAGAAAATGAGTAATATCCCGAATATTAGGAATCGGATAACGATCTGGAACGGTTATGGCATTTAAACGTCTGTAGTCTCCACAAGGACGCCATTCACCATAAATTTGTTTTACCATGTGTAATGGTGAGGACCATTTGCTGTCTGAAGGACGGCAGATGCCTTGTTCCAGAAGAAAATTAAATTCTTTTTTAGCTGACTCTAATCTGTCCGGAGCTAAACGTCTAGGTTTGGACATGATTGGAGATCCAGAAGTAACAATTTTATGTTTAATATTATGTACTGGAACTTTAGTGAAATCAGATTCTAAGATAATCGACTTGAATTTAATTAATAATTCTTTAACATTAGGATCAATATCCGATTGAACGTGAATTGATAAATTTGAATAATCTTCCTTAGAAATAGAAGTTATTGATTTAAGATTAGTAACTGGGTCAATTAAAGCTTTATTAGCTACATCTACTAAAAGACCGAAATGACCAAGGAAATCTGGTTCTATAATGGGACGTATAATTTCGGCACTTATAAAGTGCCATAAAAAATCTCCTCTAAGTGCCATATGTATCAATGGAAGATGCATTAGCAGCAGAAAGTTTAAATCCTGATGGAATTAATTTCAAATTATTTGATTTCGGAATCACGGAAATTTCCGCACCTGTATCGATTAAAAAATTCTTCTTTGAAGAATGATCGAGAGTTAAAAGGTGGCTAGAAGAAATACTACTTAAGTTTGCCGCCGGAGACTTAAGAGGAATTAGTTTTTTGAATTATTGAAAGTTTCCTTCGAATTTTTGTTAATAAATTTTTATGGCTCAATACACTTATGTGCATTGACACCAAATTTAGCATGATACAAACAAAATCCTCTATCTTTTGAGCGTCTGTCGGATGAACTACGTGAACGGAAACCTTGAAACTGGCCATCATTCCTTCTTGGACTTCTAAATCTTAATGATTCTCCAACAGCCTTAGTAAGTTCTGCAATTTGATTTCTTAACTCTGCAATTTGTTGTTGAACGTTAGGTTCTGATTTGGAGGAATTTGCAAATGACAATACTGATGGTCTATTTGAAACTTCAAAAATTTTATCAGCACTTGATGCCAGATCATTCAAAGAGCTGGACCTGTTACATGCTAATATTGCTTGCATGTTTTCCGGTAGTCTTTGAAACCATAATGATCTTAAAAGATCATCTCCAACTTTATCCCCCCCAAGTTGTTTCATCTCATGAAGAAGTTGTGAGGGCTGTCTATCTCCTAAAGTGAGATTCGAAATTAATTGACTTAATCTCGTATTCTCACTTGCTGAAAGTCTGGAAATTAAAGCTTCTTTTAAAGTTGTGTAGGGAGTAGTGGGTGAAGGATTATTCACTAGATCAGTAACTGTCCTAATGGCTTCAGGATCAAGAGCTACCAGAACATAATTGAATTTAGTTAACTCTGTCGTAATCCCAGCCAGAGCGAATTGAGCCTCCGAACGCTTAAACCATGTTTCAGGAAACTCCTTCCAAAATGAAGGTAGCTTTACTGCTACAGCATTTACTGTTGAATCCCCTGAAGAACTCGCATCATGAAAATTATCTTGATAATTTCTCTAGCTTAAATTCCTTCTTGGATATTCGCTCCTCGCTCATCGTTTTCCACTTTTGATGTCTTACGAGTTCGCTGATTGGAATTTTCTGCTGGAACTTTTCGCCGTTTTCCGCCTGTTCTCGGTTTATTCGCAGTACTAAATCAATGGCTGCCTGCTGATTTGATGATTGTTTTGCTTTGCTTTAAAGGCTCTGTCTGGATGATATAAGTAAATTCGAAATTGCTCGCAATTTTGCGTTTCGCTGGCAGGCGGGCTGACACACGACCGTAAATGTACCACCAATTGGCGAAAATTTCAAATAAAATCACGATTTGACCTTTTCGCTTGTTTTTCTGCCTTAACGAAATAATATTTCTACTGTCACTCGTATTTGACACAAGAATTTTCATATATCAAGGTGTGAATCAATCGCAAGGTGTGAATCAATCGCATAAAATCAGATTCCTTCACTTTCTGCGCAATTCGATCTTCCACGACAAGCGAGTCGCAGCTTTTGCGAGGGAATCTCACAATTTTTTCTTAAAAAATTCTAATCTGGAGGTCTTGAATATAACTAGCCTGCCTTTGCCACTGTCATTCAGTGCCAAATTCTTAGTGATGGTTGCCAAATCTGAGACTGTTGTGTTGACTCCTTGCATAGAATTATTGATAGCAGAGAGATCGGTGTGATTCTCCCTTTCGCGTAATGTAGCACTGACACCAATAGGACTTTCCTTTGATTCTAAATTACTTCCTACAATATGTGACTTTGCCGAAGAGAGAACGCTCTCAGCTATAGCTTCGACAGTTTGCTTCTGTTCGTTTTTTATATTCGCAATAGCAGCTCGGGCTTAGATAGTGTGGTACTGCTCGTCCTTCTTAAAGGTTACGACGACTTCCGTTGCAAGTCCACGTGTTGAAAAAGACCTGGACTTTCAATAAGAGGCGCTTGTGCCTTATCGGGCTCACCAATTGTTCGTTCTAGTTAGAATAGATTGTTTCTGTTTATAAGAATAAACTTTTCTTTCTACAATTAGAAAGATATTTTACTATAGTGAATAATATTTTATTATAAATTCAAACAATACAATAATTAAGAACGAACTGAACAAATTAAATTATATTTATTAATTGACTTTCTCAATACAATATTTGAGAACTAACTGAATTCGTTGAATGAAATGAACTTACTGAATTTACTTCATTAATTTACAATCTATATATACAATTCCAAAAACAATATAGGTAACTAGATTTACATTATTTGTTTAATGTGTCAAAAATAAAGTATTTTTATGTAAAGTATATTTTATGAATTGAATGAATATTTTTGAGTTATTTTGAATTAAATATAATATAACCGCCACAGAATAAACGTAAAGGAGTATAAGGGTTAGAGAGACCTTTTTGTTACTGGGCGATGTCTTTGCATAACATCCACGCATCTATGGATTTCAATAATTGAGGTTGCAGAGAGAAACTACCATATAGGGCTGATATGCGTAAGAACGGAATAATGATGCAACGGTATCATAACAGAAAATACCTCCGTGGAAAAAGCTGAGCTTCAACGTATTCTTCTCAAGTTTTTGAATGTGCTTCAAGGATTTGGTTGCTCGATGATTAGTGGATTTTGCGAACAAGCTACGACAGGCTCATGATTTTCACAAACTCTGGAAGAATTTTAAAAGGATTAATATAAAATTTGGTAGAATGCTTTGAATCCATATCTATATCCATATGTTTAATGATTTGGACTTGAAAACTTTCGATAAATATAAAATCAGTCGCTAAAAAGCGTGAAATAAAAAAACTTTTTGAAAAAATAAATAAAACCGACTCCAAAATGGCCTAAAAAGGATGAAATAATTTTTTGGAATCGGTGCGAAATCAATGCTTTGAAAAAAGTGAATGGCAACAACGTTTAAACAAATGACTAAAACGGGGAAAACTGAGTAAGCACCGATTCTAAAAAAAATATTTCATCTTTTTAGGCCATTTTGAACTCAGTTTTATTTATTTTTTCAGCAAGTATTTTAATTTTATGGAACTGGGCAAAAATAGAATACTGACTGATGACGCCCAAACAGTGACCACGTGGCGCATTGCTCCGAGGACAATAGTATGCATTTCGCTAGATGAAACCATTTCGGTTAGCGCGGATCTCGGTTAAACCGGTTTCTACTGTATTTAGAGGACAATCGCTGATTAAACTTTAGCAATTTTATACACGAAAAAGAAATCATTCTAAATTCTGTCGAACTTATCAAATCCGTGCTTTATACAGCTAGAAACTCATTTTACCCACATACAGTTTTTGACTTGCGCCGCCACTGATGGAAAGCTCATGTAGTAGAAAAACGATATATGATTGTTGCAGTCGGAGGAAATCCAAACGGCAAAAACTTCTGTATATTATATCAAAACTTATAGAATATGAAGATCTTTCAAAGGACCACTTAAATATCTGCTTTCATTCAATTTAATCATACTAATACAGTTTAACTGGCGATTATTAGCAACGTTCGACGAATTTCAACCTTTAAGTTATTTGCTATTGGATGTACCTCCATGATTTCTTCATATATTATTTTTCGCTTCTCATCTTCATTAATTAATTCAATCAAGCGTTACTAGCATGTACCTTAAATGATGGCTCGGGAAAAATAACATAATTTTACTATACATAATATTCTCATTTAAAACGGCCGCTATTTCGTTTCACGATAACGGATGTCACCCGTTAAACAAATTCTCAGACATTCATTATACATATAATTCCTGAAACGATTAAATTTCGTGCATTTCTCCTTCTCCTGCCCTCCTCGATACTGGTACAGTAGTTTTAAGACCTGTTTTGAAAAGTTCTCAATGAGACCTTTCATATGACATCCCGCGTGACCACCTTTGATGAATTTTTAAGGGTCACTCCTCTATATAAATCTCTGCATTTTTTTCACCCAAAAACATTCTAAAAGTCATAACTTCTGACCTTTCCACGAGGTTTCATGGCTGCAGCTTCTGTAGTTTCGGAGAAAAACTGCTGTGACATACAGATGGATGGACGAACGGAGACAGGTACCGATTTAAAAAGGGTTTTGTATTTTAGTACAAAACACGCAACTACAACACTAAAAGTAACTGCTACCATCGCCATATCGACTCAACTTGTTGGTAAGTTTGAACTAGCCAAATCCGTTTGCATTTTTAACGTACGTGATAAAACTACTACTATCTTAAAATCGACATCAGAGTGCCCTCTATCCAGCTAACTTACATTCGTAGGAATCTTGTAGATTAAAGCCTTTTGTTAAAAATCAGCGTAGCAATCGAATACAATAATTCCAATATAATAACGGTGCTGATTCTACGTCTAGCACTCGTTGCGTGTAGACGTGTTTTTAATTGCTCCAGTCATTAATTTTAAAAATTAATTAATTTTTCACAAAAGTCAGTTTTAAAAATTTGAATTAATTTTTACGAGCCAGTCAAAAGCATATTTTGATTTTATTGGGAAAGCATTTATCGTCGAAGGCATCGACCAACGATATCAATAAATCAACAAAAGGAAACAAACCAAAGACTAACTCGGACTGTTGTATGGAGGAGCCCAACGGCTTCCCTTCGTTGGGGGGCCCCGGGGAGAATAACAGTGTGAAATTGGGGGCAAGTGTCAACAAGCGAAGACACACAAGTACCCAGGACTCCACAGATGGCGGGCGTAAGGCTCAAGTAGTCGAAGATAAGCAAGAAGTTAGTCGACTTCAAGCTGAAATCCAAAAATTAAAAATAAGACTCAAAACGTACGAAGATATGTTCGAGACAGCGAAGATAGTGAACCGGTACGATAAACAAAGACGGAGGCTAAGCAGAAGAAAGCTGTTAAACCAATCATCACAGAAGAAGTATTAAGTGCTGGTGGCACTAACGACAGCCAGAATTACTATGCAGCGCTGGACAGACTCCAACAAGAAATGGAGGTTGATCAAAATATTGGAGGTACTGTTAGTCAAGAAAATGATAATTTTATACTATATTTATAAAATAAAAATAAGGAGAAAAAACCAGCCCGTGGTTCTGCTGGTCCTCCTCAAAAAGTAGTGAAGAATGCAGAGAAAGTTCCGCCAATTAATGTCTTCGGTCGCAAACAAATTAACAAATTTCGAGATTAAACGAGTCAATTCCGAGAAGCTATCTATCAGAACGAAATCATTGGTTGATTTCAAATCAGCAAAAAAAGCTCTAAGTTCTGGGGAGGTTCGCACTTCACATATACCCCAAAATCGAGAAGAAACAGACCTTCTTGTTGAAGGGCTTGGACTGCGGAGAAGGTACCGCCGATCTTCTGCAGGTGCTCAAGGAAGCAGCACCAGAAATCGAATTTATCTCCGCTAAAACATTTGCGACAAGAAGGTTGACGGTAGAAAAAAAAATTACCACTTCATTTAGTACAAATATCAAATAAGAGCAGTCCAAGTGCTCTTCAACAAATCAGATACTTAAATTTCCGAGTGGTGAGGTGGGAACGCCTCCAGAAACGAGATATCAACCAGTGCTATCGCTGTCAACGATTTGGGCATTCGGCTGCCAACTGCGCCATGTATTACCGATGCGTCAAATGCAAGGACGTGAATGCTCCCGGTGAGTGCAAATTGGCTCAGACGGAGCCAAAAGAGAAATTATACTGTGTTAACTGCGGTGTTTTTGATCACCCAGTATCATATCGAGGATCATGCCGATATCAAGATGCGAGAGTTAAATTTGTACTAAAGCAAGCACAACTAGACCGCAGTGTCTTAGCTCCGAACTTCGTCAAGCCCGGAGTATCATTTGCACAAGCCACTAGAGGACCAGCAGAAAATGCGGTAAATAGTGTAAATAATGTAAGTGGCAATAATGAGCTGCTTATCAAAATTTTACAGCAATTAAATTCTCTATCGGAAAGAATCGATAAGCAAGATACAAATTAATCTTGTTTTTCATCGTTTAGGGGTCTCAAATGCCTCAAAATAATTTGTCATTCCAGTCACATTTCCATGGATAGGATTCGTCGCATCTCGACCAACGTCAACTCCATTGTTACTATACATCGACGTGATTATCTCCTTGAATTCAATGTTAAGCAAAAGCCTGACATCATGCTTCTCACCGAAACCCACCTCAATTCATGGCACTCCATGACATTCAAGGATTTTGAATTCGTAAGAAACGATAGGGTAATAGGTGTTGGGGGATGTGGCACCGGAGTATTGGTTCGAAGACCCTATTGTTTCCAAAATATTGAAAAAGTCGAATTTAAAAGCTTTGAATGTCGTTATCAAAGTCTCACTGCCAGGTGCGGATAACCTCTTCGTTATCTCTGCCTATGCAACTGGTGGAACTGTTCTCAAGCTCAAGGAGGAGCTCAATGCCTTGTTTGAAATACTCGAATTGAACAGGCTGCATGGTTATTATATTCTTGCTGGTGACCTGAACGCCAAGCATACATCATGGCTGAACGCCAACAATAATCCAAAAGGTGTATTCCTGAAATGATGGATAACAGAGAACCAAATTGAATACAGGTGCAATCTATATTGGTCGGAGTTCCCAACATACCCTAGGACAAATTCATATTTGGACCTTTGCAATGCTGACACAAGACTTGAATTCAGCTTTAATAATTCTCAACGGAAACTGCAGGTGCTTCCTTATGATAGCGACCATAACGCAATCGTAATGGAAATCAATCATCAGAGGGATGATTTCCTCCTCATTCCAGTTCAACATGAAAATCATCGGTTGAATTTCAAAAAAACAGACTGGGGAAAGTTTCAAAAGAAGTTTAATCGGGAGTACCAGAAGCAATGCCCCCTTCTGATGGTGGCAACTCTTGCTCAATGGTTCCTAATAACAGGAATCGACATAACGATGAAATAGATCTCTATTTGTTGAAGTTAGAGAAGCTGATACTGGAAACGATTGAGAAAGTAGTTCCTAAGATTAAACATCGAAACAATATGGAAGGATATGAAACACCAACAATTGCAAGGTTGAAAAGATTGAAAAGCCTTCTTCTCACACGCGTCAACAATATTTATCGACGATTTTTGGACTACAACCATCCCTCGTTGGCTTTGTTGAAATGAGATCTGAAGAATGTCCGAAACTTAATCCGTTCATACTTCAGGAGTGAGGTCAGCAATCAATGGGCGGAAAAATTGATGGTATTAGCCCACAGGACCCAGATGGCGTTTTCGCGAAAGTGAATAGCATATTCCGCAAGAAGTCTCGAGTGGAGGTTTCGAATCTTGAAGTCACTAGTGATGAGATTGATGAATTGATAGTACGACTCCGGTTAGAAATGGAAACAGGATTATATGTGATGGATTGCAAAAACTTGCCCTGATTGGAACACATTTTGAATTGGTTCATCTACCAAACCCTGAGAGAGGGAATGAAATATTTTCAGAGGTCGTTGAAGCAAAAGTTTTCGACTTCAAACCAAGCCTGAACGGCCAATCGATTCTTCATTTCAATGAAACATTAACATCTGACCTCATGCCGAGCTTAAATCTTTGTCAGCTATGAAGACTTGTGTTTCATATTTTGCAGGATAAACAACAAGAAATCATGTGGTACTGATGGTATTCCAAATGTAGTTCTCCGACATTTGCCTGAGGTTGCTATTAGGAATTGTTGCATATTGTTCAACAATATGTTGAGCAGTTCATATTTCCCAAATGAGTGGAGAAAGGCTAAGGTATTTCCGATCTTGAAGAAAGGAAAAGAATCTTCATGCCCCAAAAGCTATCGCCCAATCAGCTTGCTGCCTAACATCAGCAAGGTGTTTGAAGTGATACTCATCAGAGCATTAAACGCCTACATTGAGAAATATGAGCTGATGCCGAATTGCCAATTTGGTTTTCGTGCCAGACATGCAATAACGATAGTAACCTCAGACATCTGTTGGAAACTAAACAACAGAGAATGTGTTGGAGCATGTCTCATTGATATGGAGAAAACCTTCGATACGGTGTGGTTAGATGGACTAATTTTTAAACTCCTTCAGGACAAGTTCCCCAGACACCTTGTCGCAATGATGTGTAATAGGTTATACGGGAAATCGTTTGTTGTAACTGTTGGAAATCTGACAAAAATGCGCGAATTCAAGGTCTTGAATGGTCTACAGCAGGGAACAGTTACTGTGCCTCGGCTCTTCTCAATCTGCATTCGCAAGCGATCATTGGTAGCGTTTGCTGATGATCTGATCATCTATACGGCAGACCGATAAGCTACAATAGTTCAGAGCAATCTCCAAAAAATGTTCAATGATGTACAGCTGTACACTGACAATTGGCGAATGAAAATCAATGCGCAGAAGTGTGAAACAATCTTGTTTCGGACAACGCTGCAGGAGGTCAGTCAAGACCTGAACCTAATTGGAAAGGTTTCCACATCATGGCTGGCGAGGGTAGTTTAGAACGAGAAATACATTGATCAAAAGGTCAAAATTGTCTGTTACAGGACCCTGGTTAGACCAGTTTTGACATATGGATGTCAGATCTGGTACAACCAGAGTGCTAGTACAATAAAAAAATTTAGAGTTTTCGAAAGGAAATATCTTCGTGCATGTACTGGTTTGTCCAGAAAGCCTGAGACGGATTGGAAACATTATATATCGAATAGAAAAATTTATCAAACTGCTCAAGTGACAAGAGTCGATATCTTCATATTGAAACTTCTTCGGAATCATATCGCAAGATCTGTGATTGTGAGTGAAAACCCTTGGATTTCACAGCCGTTCCACCCTACAGACGGGTATATTGCGACTTGCCTCGCTACTGGCTTCGTTCCTCCAGAAGCATTCGTGTATTTGGACATGAATCGATGTTTTTGATTCTGACGGCGTCCCAGTCATATATCACATACATATATCGACGGGCCACCGATAAGAAGATAAAATATCCTCCGCGTCCGAGTTCACGACACCAACAATTCCAATGGAGATACTCATTTGCTAGATTCGTTGAAGCTGATCAAATTGAGACGGCGCAATCCAGGTATTGGTGGCTGAATGACAATGTCTAAATTATTTGTGTTTATTTCCAGTTTTTGTGTTTTTCGTTATTTAGTTTTTGAGTTTCAGCGCATTATTGCTACATTTAGTACTGTTGTTTATTTTGTGTTAAAAATTAGGGATAGGTTAGGTATATGTTATGTTTATTTTATTAGGTTAGAGATAAGGTTAAACGTGTAGGTTAGGAATATTGTGATAGAATATTTTAGTATAAGATAAAGTTTTTGATTGAAATTTATTAGAATTAGGTTAAAACATATTAGGGGTAGGATCAAAGTTTACTGTTGTGTTAAGATTATAAATAATTTTAGGATAGTTGGTTTTTCTCCTTTTTCCAGAAGAATGACATAATATGTAATAATCTTAATTAATTTGAATTTGCTACAGTTCTTTTTTTAAAATGTGTTTAATGATAACGTATAAATTTAGAGAGCCATTTGGGCCATTAAGTTTTTGTATGTTTATTGTTTGGAATTTGCTTTATATTCTTTGAAAAATTTATACCGATTGGTATTGAATAAAGCGATTTTGACTTTGACATAACGGTACTGATTTTATTTCTGGACAATAAGATGTTCATGCCCAAATATCAATTGTTGAGACATTTCCAGGTTAGTAGGGAAATTTCGAACCCCGCCAAGCAGATATGCCAAAGGTGCATCCGTGATGACTGTCCCAAGCCAGTGTAAAGGGGGAGGGAAGGGTTGAAGTGAAGTGGAACAGAATGTGAAGCATTCTTGTGGTCGTAGGGTGTGGATCTGAAAGGAAAGCGAAGCGGAAGCCGCAGCAGTGGGAAATATCGTTGATATAGCAGAACTGACGTACCGGAGGAACGGAAGTACCGGGTGTACTGACGTATGGAAGAACCGAAGGAGTAGATGGCCGGAAGGAGAAGTTGAACTGAGCGAAACGAGTAAGTGAACCTAGTAGCGAGGGGAAGCGGAGACCTGAAGGTGAGCTGGCTGATGGGACAAGTGGACCTGGACGAACGGCGTAGCCTAGTAGAAAGGGGAAGCGATGTACCTTGAGGCATGTTGGGTGGAGGTGCATGATGACTGAAGGAAGAAGTTGAACTGAGCAAACGGAGCCAAAGCCTAGTAGCAAAGAGAAGCGGAGACCTGCAGGTGAGGTGGCTAAAGGGAGAAATGAAGCTGAACGAATGGCGCAAGCTTAGTAGGGAGGTGAAGTGAAGGATCTGGAGGCGTGAAGGTGTTTAACTGTCGAGAACTGTAGTCTGCGACTACTTTCTCGGCTCTAAACTATAAGACGCTTGTCAGTCGAAATACAGTTTCTCAGAAACTAATAGTCTTTGTGGAAGAGCGCCCCCACACACCCGAGGCGAGGCAAGCTACTTCGCTTTAGGAACCACAAGCTGAGCAGAGCTTTGATCTGTACCACGGGCTAGGGGGAGCCTACACGGTTGGGGAGCCTATCCTTGGCTGAAACGTGGTGGCTGTGGCTTGAATAGCGTAAAAAGTAGGCTCGAGCACACACCAGTTGTGTTGCGGGTATCCCAAAACGGAGGGTTAACTGGAACTCCAACCTTCGGGCTGCGGGACCTTGATTGACGCTTCAAACCAGTTCCCGTCTAACGGAGACCGTGAGGTTAGGCCTATACGTGGCAGGTACCCGCGTAAAATTTTTTGACTTCATGTTGAAACATTTCAAAATGGTTTAAATGAGCAGAAAACTTTCATAATCTCAGAAAAAGCTAAATGCAATTCACTTGGTGTCAGTTTTCCCAAGAAATTTTCATCAGAGCCTTATATTAAAAAATCGAACAATCTTTTGGAAAAGAAAGCATGGATTGATATATGGAATTGTAAGAATCAGACATCAGTCATTTCAAAGTAGGTTTGTTTAACACCGATAGCATCCAAGACTAGCAGACAAACATTGGAACTGAATCTCGTGAATTGATATTTGTGGGGAACTGGACTAGAGCCCGAATTGAATCTTGACGGCGAGTATTTCAGCGGACCGCTAGAAAATTATGCTTACTATGTAACACTTGATCATGCATCTCCCAGCTATGGGTGCTGATTAATTTGGAGATTACTCACCGTGAGAATTTCCGAATTGGAAATTATAAGGCAGCTATGATCTATGAAAGGTGTGCACATATCGTTCTTCCTTTTTGCTAGTTTTGCTGGCAATTAGTTTTAAATAATTAAGCTTATTCTGTTCTCAATTTATTCAGCTCATTGGTAGTGCCATCACAATTTCAATTATAAATAAAACTTCATTTTCAATCATTTGTAAACGGATCTAAAATTTATTACTTCCACAATTGATTTCTAAATCGTCATACATGTTTATGTGTGTGTTTAACTGCGCACATTCCATCGTCAGTTTTACACACACAAAATGGAAAAAATTAAACAGAATTTAATGATATAAAAATAATATTTATATGCTTAGCACATGACAGTTCATAAAATATAATAATATAATAAACCATTAACTAAATTTTTATTTTCTTTTATGCAAAATAAGAAATCTTATCGGGGATAAAATATATTTTTTTCGAATAGCAGAGAAGAAACTAATAAGTATTGAATTTTCATTTATTTCGTAAAATAAAGCCTTCTTTGCATTGCATCTCACCAGCAGACGACACTAAATTACATTTTTTTTATCCTTTCTCCTTTACCTGTTTCAACACTCGTCGAATCGAGATAGCAAATGAATTTACATTAAATACATAAAAATGATTATACATATTCTACGTTTTGTTTTCTCGCTATTGATTTAGGTTTTCTTTTAGAATATTTTCTTTTATCCTTTAGCTTTCTAACACGTAAAAAATAATCGCATTGATAATAATAATAATAATAATAATAATAGAGAATATAATATAATAATACATATTAATATAGAGATACTTTAATTTTCTTTATGCATTCTACAGGTGTTCCATTCAGTTTAATTTTTATTTCATCTTTAAATCAAAATTTAACATATGTCTAATGGAAGATTCTTTCTTATTTATTTCATTTATTTCTTCTTATTAACTTCTTGCTTCTTTAGTTTATTTTAATGTATATATATACCCTATTATCATTACTTGTTTGAGATTCACGACGGCGCAGAAGTTGAAATAATTTAGGTTTTTTTCTCAAAACGATTGCATTTCCCGTAGCCATGAAGCTTGTGTTCAAATATTTTTTTTGCTAAGAAAAATAGGCAGATGGATTGATATATGGAGTTAAAATTATGATTTTGCTGATTTAAAATTTGTCTTTAAAAATTCGTGCACAAGATATCGACAAACGATAAAACTAATAGGCGGCGACGCGCTTCAAAACAATGGTAGCTTTATTGTCTCATAAATTAAATATGCAATATAGGAAAAGGACATCTTAAAACACTATCATACATTCATAATTCTATTTCAAACATACTTCTGGCACCATCGTAAATGCAACACTATCTTAACACTTATTTGCTTTTCTTGAAGACTTATCATTTTTTATTTTCTATGATTTAGATTAAACATTTCTTCTTATTACGTTTTTATTTGTTGACTTACATTATTTAGCAGCATTTCTGTTTAACGTTCACCTCGCTTGCGAATCAGCACTGAACCGATTCACGTCCTATTTCTCTCTCCTTTATATTACGTTAGTCTGGTTGATCCTTGTTTTATGTTTTCTGTATGTTTATTTCGTCTATAGTTGATATTGTTGATGATCATAGCCTTAGACAGACCCGCTATCGTCAGCCCTAGCGGAGCTATCATTGGTGGCGAACTCTCAACTTCTCTCCGGGGCACTATGATGATGGTATTGTATTTGTTGGATTTGCCCAGGTTGGGTATGAACTTGACTGCTCGATGTAACTACATCGAGCTGCTGAATATGAGTGGGCTGTTGCGGAATATGCTGGGGTGGTTGATGCTGAAGTTGGGGATGTTGAGCGTGCTGTTGCAAGTGGTGCTGTTGCGGTTGCGGCTGATGATGTTGAGGTTGTTGTTGCTGAGGTTGTTGATGTTGCAGATGCATTTGGGGCTGTGGCTGTTGCTGCTGCTGTTGTTGTTGGTGTGGCTGTTGATGCTGCTGAGGTTGCGTTGTCGGATGTCCAGGGCTGTATTGGAATTGCTGGAACATATGCGACTTATTTTGAGGCTAATGCGATTGAACATTTAAAAACAATTTATCTTACCGAATTTTCAGGACTGTGTTCTATTATATCCATATTACTGGATGTATTACCGGTATTGGCAGATGTTGCGGTCGGGGTCGAAGTATCATATTTGCCACGTTTGAAGCGACCGTATAGTGAACTATATGGGAGATTATAATGAATAGCTGCCTGATTTATTGACATATGACCAACTCTAAAAAGTTATGACAAGTTAGATGATTAAAAGCAATACAATCTTGTATAAACTTACCGTACAGCAACCAAGGCTTCATTCATAGCGTCTTCAGACCATGGGGTTGGATTCGATCTTGACAGTTCAATTCCCTCTCTTTTACACCTTCCATAAAGTGTCCCTGAAAACAAAATAAGATTTTTAATACACTGATAGGATTACGAAAATGAATTTTAAAGCAGTTTTATGAATGCTGGTTCTACATCTGTAAGGATAGTAGTACGTTCTTTAGTACCACCGCATGTTGTATAGATTCCTTATCTATTTAAACATATAATTATTAACACAATTTTATTCTGGCCCTGCAAATTCTGAAATAATGGATTTCATTCTTTTTAAACTGGTTATTATGTCCACCATTGATTTTCTTATATCAAAATACAAGTGACAACATTCTAGAGAACCATGGATTATTCTACATACAATGTTCTGAACTACGTTTTTATTTGGCCTGTCTGTCATTTGTCTTAAAATCAAGTCATTCAATAAATATAGTAGCCCAGCTCATGACCTACCACATCGCAACAATGAAGGAAGATGATCTAGTGAAGAAAGTGATTTACTCTTTTATCGATAAACCTTTCCGCAAACTATAGGAAGACTGTATTAAAAAATTTTTAAAAACCAATGAGATCTGGAAAGTAGACCCCTTAAGGAACTAAGGCAATACTGTGTGTATTCTCCCGTGTTTAGCGCTTCCAAACTATCTTTAGCTTGTGTGTTTTTCATCAAAACGCTATATAAATGTATATATTTTTTTAGCACCCTCAGTTCTTTTCGCCCGAAAAGATGTGTCGCCAGTTGTAGTTAAGTCTCCCTGGATGTAATATGGGGCAAGACGGTCCCGGCGCACGGTTTTCATTTTGGCTCTCGGCTTACAGTCTTCCTGTATGCGATATACCACGTCGTCGATTCGCTTTGTAACTCGGTATGGTCCCTCCCAATTATGCTGCAACTTCGGAGACCTACCGTTCCGCCGTTGTGGGTTGTATAGTCACACTAAGTCATCTTGCTGAAAGCCAGTAGAATTTGCCTTTAGATCATACCTGGTCTTCATGCGGTCAGTAGCCGATTCGAGGTGTTTTCGCACTGTCCGATGTATCTGGTTCAACCGTTGCCTTAGCTCACTTGCGTACTCCGAGATCGATTGGGGTTTCTCGGGGGGTGTTCCGAACTTTATATCAGCCGGCAGACGAATAGTCTTTCCAAAAATGACTTTGGCTGGGGCTTCGCCCGTCGATGCGTGTTCGGCAACTCTATACGCCATCAAGAATAATGGGATGTGCCGGTCCCAGTCCCTTTGGCTCTCGTCAACTATCTTGGCCAGGTGTTTATTGAGTGTGCCGTTGAAACGTTCGACCATTCCATCGGATTGGGGATGCAGCGATGTTGTCTTCGATTTCCGTATTCCCAGCAGCTCGCACATTTTGCCAAAGACTAGTAACTCAAAGTTTCGGCCTTGACCCGAATGTAGTTCACAAGGTACGCCGTATCTATGTTAACACTAGCTTTTCGGCTACAGTAGTTGCTTCCTGGTTGGGAATGAGGTAGATCTCGGGCCACTTGCTGAAATAATCGACCACAACCAGCGTATTTCGATTTCCCCATTCGGATTCAGGAGAGGGTCCTCCAATGTCAACAGCAATCCTTTCAAACGGTATCCCCACGTTATAGGTTTGCATTTGTCCTCTCAGTCGTCGCTTTGGACCTTTGACGGAAGCGCAAATTGTGCATCTACGACACCAGTCCTCTACGTCTCCTCGGGCGTGGAGCCAGTAAAACTTCTCCCGCAATTTCGCTAAGGTCTTGTTCACACCAAGGTGGCTTCCCAAGGATCCTTCGTGGATTTCCTTAACCACATCGTGGATTCGGCTTTTGGGAAGTATAGTTTGCATCCTATAGGAGCTGCCATCCGCCGTTTCTCATTTCCGCTTAAGCACGCCAGCCTCCACCTGAAGGGATTTTCATTGTGCCCAATAACTTTTTACGGTGGCGCCATGCATCGAAACGTCCCCCCACTCAGGTCGCCCAGTTGTCTCCTTCCATACGAGCAATGGTCCGATGTCTTCATCGGCTAACTGGGCATTTCGAATCTCCTCCAATGACCAACCTTCATCGAATTCGGCCGTTATCAATCGCAGATCAGCGATCGGCTCCTTTGCCTCAATCCGTCGGCAATGCTTGCAGTTAGCTGCACATCGACGATGCGATAGGGTGTCAGCATTTCCATGAACTCCGCCCTTCCGATGAACAATTTTATAGTCGTATGACTGCAATCTTTCAATCCATCGCGCAACTTGTCCCTCAGGGTTTTTGAACTTAAGCA
Organism: Odontomyia ornata; assembly: GCA_963969285.1. Classification (NCBI taxonomy): domain Eukaryota; kingdom Metazoa; phylum Arthropoda; class Insecta; order Diptera; family Stratiomyidae; genus Odontomyia; species Odontomyia ornata. The sequence continues at coordinate 114,835,772 of OZ017738.1, forward strand.
GCCATCTCAGCGATGCATGGTCTGTTCGAAAAAACAAATTTCTGGCCATATAGGTACTTATGGAACTGCTTGATGGCCTCTATTATAGCCAATAGCTCCTTCCTGGTCACGCAGTAGTTCCTCCCACTGTTTGAGAGAACTCGACTGTAATACGAGAGGACTCTTTCATCGCCATTGATCTACTGAGAGAGTATAGCTCCAATCCCGCCGTTGCTCGTGTCAACTATAACTATTTTTCCGGGTTTTGGATATGCCAGCACGGGTGATTTATACAGCTTATCCTTCAAGGTATCAAAGGCTGCCTGGTATTGTTCATTCCAGAAACACGGACGATTTTTCTCGGTAAGCTGATGGAGACACTTAGCTATTTTGGCAAAGTCTTTGACAAATCTTCGATAGTAGGTCGTCAGACCCAGAAAACTTCGTGGTTGGCGCTTGTTGTTTGGTGTGGGCCAGCTTTTCACGGCTTCAATTTTCTCGGGGTCTGCTTTGACCCCTTCCGCTGATGCAACGTATCCCAGGTATTTTACTTCAGCTGCAAAAACGGTACACTTGTCGGGACTAAGTTTCAAATTCGCGAGTCGCAATCGGGAGAAAACCTATTCTAAGTTTCGAACATGCTCTTCGAACGTTCTCCCAATAACAATGATGTCATCTAGGTACGCTAAGCAGCCTCGTAGCACGTATTCCACCAAGTGTTCGAAGGTGGCTAGAGCATTGTAAAGCCCAAATGGTATCACCACAAATTGCAACAATCCAGTCCCAACTAAAACCGCGGTCTTCTCTTGGTCTTTCTTGTCGATTTATACCTGCCAGTATCCACTCTTGAGATCTAGTGTAGAAAATTATTTTGCGTAAAGTGTCCATGATGTCGTCGATGCGTGGAAGCGGGTAATTATCTTTCTTAGTGACGTCGTTAAGCTGCCTATAGTCGACAAAAAAACGAGTGCTACGATCCTTTTTCTTTACTGATATAGAACTACTGGCGCGAACCATCGACTGACAGAAGGTTCGATAACACCTTCTTTTTCCATGTCCGAGATCAGTGCGCTCACTTCTCCTTGTTTGGCTATAGGGAGACGTCTCATTGCTTGTCGTATGTATGACGTGAGTTACCATACTCGTTCGGCCTTGGTCATCCGGGCTTGTTGAGAAGTTGTCACTGTACCTAGTGATTAGATAAGAGGCTTGCTTGAATAGCTGCGCTGGCATTTTGGCCTGCTTCAATATTGCAGCATGAATTCCCGGGCTTTGTCTGTGTCTTGCCTCTTTTTCCAATGATGGTTGTGAGTTGCTTCCAAAGAGGTGATTGTGGAAACAAGCTGGCAGCTGCCGATGACTTCTCCCCCTTTGATGCTTGTGGTTGAGTCTGCAGTATTAAGGACTCCAACCGACACGTATCCGTTCCTTATAGATCTTAACAGGCTTCGTCCTATAATCAAAGTGCGCAATGCTGACGCCTTCGTTGGCTCTATCAGATAAGATTGGTGGTCTCCAGAATCACCATTAAGCTTGGCCCAAACAATGCTCTCAGAAGAGTTCGGTAAATCAGTGTCTGCACATACTACCACATTTATCTTGGGAATTTGGACGCTGGGATCGTCCATCAATACTTCGACATTCCGCCATTTCAATACCCGTTTGCCCAAATCCAACGTGATTTCATGTGGTAGCAGAAAATCCATTCCGAGAAAATTATGTCAGAACGCAAGGCCTCCCAACTGCATCTGGAGGTTGACCTCTCCATGGACAGGTACAGTTTTTCCCGTAATTGTCCATAGTGATCTGACTCGGTCGACGAAGAAAGTTCATCGCTGCTCGGATTTTGAAATTGGAGGACGCGGTCAATGGACCGAGACAGTGGGAGGCGCTATTTGCAGGAAGCGAAGGCCCGAGAGGGGCTGTAGTGCTAAGAAGAAGAAGTACCAGTCAATAACGCGATTTGTGCATTTCCATATGAAGCAACAGCAGCACCGATGCTTGTTTTGGCTTGCTCAGTAAAAATCCCGTCACATGTGACTGTTGAATATTTTATATTGAAATAATCGATTCTGTGTTAAGTTCGTTTTCTTCAGTTTATTATATTTGAAATCAAAATACAAATAAAATATGCGGAGATGTTAACTCAACCAAGAGCAAAGTAGTTCTGGCTCTTCTCTGTCGCAGCAGAGATGAAAACCAGTTTAGACAATATGATTCGACGTCATGAAGCGCACGCTCTTTAATAGGGATGAAAATAAACCGTATAAAGTAGATGTGAACGTGACAGTATCGTAAGTTGTGGATTAAATTACATAATATAAATTGCCAAGTGAAAATCTTATACAAAATATGGTCATGTGGATACTGCTCTAACAATGGGGTTTGTGCATGTTTTTCTAATTCTGGATGGTACGTGCAGTATTTCGGGCCTATATAAAGCGGGGGCGTAGTGTTTCATCTAATCTCATTTAGCGATTTAATTCTTTACTCGTATTTGTGATTATAAAACCATGTCTGAAGCAGAAAAGAAAAGGTGGCAATACAATGCGGAATACATTAAATACGGGCTTATTAAAAATCGCACAAACCCATCTTCGCCTTTGTGCCTTCTTTGTCAAAAAACATTTTCGAATGAGGCAATGAAGCCTTCTACACTACAAGATCATTTGAATAACTACATTCAGATAAAAAGGATAAAAATATAACATATTTTCAAGACCTAGAAAAGAAGTACACAACTCAGCCAACTGTATCAAAACTTTTATCAGCAGCAATCTTCGAAGACGAAGATGGACTTCGAGCTTCGTATAATATCCCTTTGTGAATTGTGAAGAAATGCAAGCCACACAATATTGGCCGAGTTAATTTTACCGGCAATGAAGGAAGCTATACTACCGTACTTTATGAACCAGCGACGGATATTATTCGAAAAATTGCTTTGAGCAATAGTTCTGTAGAAAGACGAAGTGATGAAATGGCTGAAAACATCGAAGTCATTGTGCAATTATCTCAAGACAAGTAAATTTTCAATTCAATTGGATGAATGAATGATACCAATCAATGAAGCATTGTTGTTCACATATGTGAGGTTCACTCGAGTCTCAAGAACTATTATTTGAAAGATATTTAGAGACTGATGCAAAAGGAGAAGCCATATTCAAAACATTAGAAAAGTTTTGTGATCAGAAGAAATATACCATTGAGGAACGTTTTATTTGTAGCTACGGATGGCGCTCGGGCCATGACAGGACGTCACAAAGGTTTCAAAGCATACTTAACCTTTAAGTTCACGATGTCCAAATTCCGTGGATTAAGAATTCGAATGCCGGCTTTCGATTTGGAAGAGATTCGCGTCGATTGGAGTGAGATTCTCAACATAGTTCCACCGCAAGCAGAGTTTCAAATCTATTGCATAAAAAAAGAAGATATCAAGCGGTGTAAGCGATCAACTCCAGCCATGCAACCTGACGAAACTGCTTACGTTGGTGTGAGTCGATTGAGAGCATCAGTTTCGGCACTACCTTTTCATATTTCAGCCGCTATCTTGACGACGAATTTTTTGCTAAAATAGCTTGCAATACCAACTTGTATGCTGTTCAGCAAGATTTGTTCATTATGTCTATTTTGCCTTCCATTGTTAAAAGTACTAATCTTTGTTTAACTGTGTAGGCGACAATAAATAATGAGGTCAGAACTTTCTTCGCTCTGCACACGATGATGAATGCAGACAAATTTTCGTGAATAAGAATGTTTTTCAGTCGGCGATATGGACTTCCTATTTTCTACAAAAACATGCTAGCCAACCCGACATGTAAGGACAGGCTGTATAAAGTTCGACCAACCACGGACCGAATTCGAAGCCGATTGCTTGAGTTAGATCTTGAAGAGAATCTCAGTGTTGATGAATATATCACTCCCTTCAAAAGAAAGTTCGTTGCAAGACAAAACGTCAAAAAGAAGCCTTGCCTCTGGGGAATGAAAGTGTATTTCCTCTGCGGAAAGAGTGGAATCCCGTATGATTTCCTTGTCTACCAAGGCTCAACAACAACAATGAACGAAATCTCAATAAAACGATCGGCAGTGGCGGCTTCACAATCGTTATTGAACGGATTCCGAACGAACAACTATTTGTCGTCGTTCCGATTGTTTGAAATGTTAAGAAATCGACAAATCAAATGTTAAGAAATCGAACAGTTCGTGCCAACCGATTCGCCAATCCACCTCTCACAGACGCCTAAACGGTGGCTGCCAGCAGGCGCGGCTCCAGCGAACAGTGCTGCAGCTCTGACGGGAAAGTAATTTTCGCTCGTTGGTTTGATAACAAGATTGTAAATTTGGCTTTTAATTTCGTTGGAGTCGGAATCGAATAAAAATTACAATGATGGAACAAATAGACGCATGGAAACATCGAAGTCAATCGTCCTGAGGTAGTTCGTTTGTACAACGAGAATATGAGTGGGGTCGATTTACTCGATGAAATGATCCAGTACTATCAAATCAACATACGAACTATAAAATGGATTGTGCGAGTGATATTGCATTTCCTCGATCTGGCTATCATTGCCGCTTGGATGGTGTACAGAAGTGACTAAATGAAGGCCTCTTTACCCAGCAGGCGTATTTTGGATTTGATGGCATTTCGCATGGAAGTGACCAAACCACAGAAGTGCCGCCGTGGTCGTCCAACATCCTCAGCGAATTCTTCAACGAACACCTCTGCAAATACTAGCGCCAAGAGGACTCAGGTGAGTCCAGTGATTTTTCCTGCGTCTCACCGTATAGAAAGAACGGTTAGAAAGAAAACAGCGCATCAAACCATGCCAGAGAAGAGGTGCGAACAGCCAGGATTCTGCACCTTCCTATATTTGTCAAATCCAAAAATGCCAACAAGTGTAAAAATGAAGGATGTGACAAAAAATCCTTCATCATTTGCGAAAACAAGGTCACACTTTGTTATAAGAAGGAGGACAAAAATTGTTTTTATGACTCCCACCAAAAAAAGTGAATTTCAATTCTATTTCAATCATTTTTGCTTTTTTCGACATTTAAATATGATCTAAAGATTTCATTAGCTTGATTAAATAAAAAAAATTGAAAATAACTAAAAATGAGAAACAAAGGTGTTTTGATTCCAAAGAAGACGGAAAAATATGATCATGACTGCAAGGTGTGAATAGCTACCTCTAATCTGATACATTTTTGAGCTCACTATATTAGTCTAGGTACATATCTAAAAAAATGTACATTGCGTCATTCATCGTCAACATTTGGTTGCGAGAAATTTGGGTGAACGGCTGTATGAATCACTGCAACATGCCATCAAAGCAGACATCTAGATCCGGAAGAGCTCATTAAATGAGACTATTTAATCGGCTTTGTAATGCTAATGATGAAGATTTTAACCGATTGATGTTTCACACGGAAGTGCGTTGCCTAATAAGAGGTATTTGTTTGACTCGATTTTACAGTTTGTTAATTGGGCGACAATATCACCACATCAAAGAACGATATTGCGTACTTGAAGGACTTGTACAAATTGTTTTACGATATCAATCTTCAACTTCAAGGTGATGACTTAAATTTGATTAAAAGAAAAAATGTTCTTGCTGACTATATACCCAAACTCCTCTTACACATGAAAAATATTGGCAAGTCTGAATTCCGAAATTTACCTAATTTATCGGCAGTATCCTTCAACAACGGCGCCTTGGATGTTCACCGCCAGCATTTGAAGAATCTCCAGTGATTTTACAGATCGATTAGACGACATTTTTAAGTTAGAAATACCGGACTGGGTGTTGAATCCTTTTTCAAATGTCAAAACTGCAGGGTCTGATTTGGAAGAACTTATAGAACTGACAAGAACGAAGAAATAAACCTCAAATTCAGAAATGGCTATCAAGAATTTTGGCTTCAAAAGTTAATCCCACAATTGTACCCTTGATTGTTGTCGATAGTTCAAACGTTTTTAATAGCACTCCTATCTTCATATTTTTGTGAATGTGAATTCAGTGCTATGACAATGTTGCTAACTAAAAAAAGAAATCGTTTAAGGTTTGTTCTTGAGTAAATTCGAGCCTAACATTAACAATCTTGTTAAAACTCATCAAATTCATGCGTCACATTTTATTTATCTTATTTTAATTATTGTTTGCTTTAATTACAATAAAAGTTTTTATAAATGTTATTTAAGGGGCTGCATTTAGTTAAAACAGTTTTATTTGGAATGTAGTCTTTAAACCATATTACAGACCATGTATATTTAAATTAAAGCAACTTCTTGCGCTAGAAAATAATTGATTCTCAAAGGGGGCAGTAGACGAAATAAATTTGAGCACTTCTGCTCTAGATGGTTCTTTATCGATGAAGGGTTTGCTTGCTATTACCTAAAATCACTATAAGAGTGGCAATATTCTTTGCATAGTACTAAAAAAATCACTTCTCTTTTGAAGTAAGCTAAAAAAATTTTATAAAATAATACACCAACGACGTTTTGGTCTTTACGCTCAATTTCAGGGCAAGCGTAACGAGTAAATTCAACATTGTGCATTAATTTAATGTTAAAACTACTCGGTTGCACATGTCTTGAAAATGAAGTGAAAAGCCGGAAATGTCGCCATATTATCTTAAATAATTCAAAAACCCTAAAAAAGAAGTTTTATTCATTACATATGCAACGACCAAGCAAATGATGGATCGAAGCAGTCTTTGCGTATAGACGTCTCTTAAATCGCTCCTGTCAAAAGTTTTCAAAAATTAAATTAATTTTTTAAAAAACCAGTCCGAAGTTGAGTTTTATCGGAAAAAGCTTATATTTTCGAAGTAATCGACTCAAGAAATTCGTATCGAATATTATTTTACATCGATCGGTACAGAAAAGCAAAGAACCAAAGAAAACTTCAAGGCCACTGGTATGGAGGAGCCCAACGGCTTCTCACCGTTGGGGCAACCTGAGGAAACGACGAATACGATACTGGCGATAATCACCAAGAGAAAACATAAAGAAGAAAACTCCGCAGATGAGAGGATGCAAGCTGCAAATAATAGCGGACAATCAACAAATGGGAAAATTGCAAGAAGAAAATGATTAACTAAGGCTAGAGATACAGTCCCTCAAAGATCTATTCAAGAAAGGGATGAAACCTCAAAAAACGCAGTCGCAAAATCAAGGGCAACAGGTAAAAAAGGTGAAGAAAAGTACAAAACAAGCAAATCCAGAAGAAGTTCTAAATGCTGGTGACACCAACGAGAATCAAAACTTTTTGCAGCGCTGGAGGGATTAACCTAAGAAATGGAAATTGAAGAAAACATCGAAGGTAATTCTAATCAACATAATGACAAATTTTATTCAGTATTTAAAAAATAAAAATAAGGAGAAAAAACTGCTGGTACCTCTGGAAAACCTTCCAACAAGATAGAAAAAGCTCCGCCAACCAACGTGTTCGGACAAAGCGGAAAAGATTTGGTTCGGCTATTGGCAGCCGAAAATAAAGTAGCCAATTTCGAGGTCAAAAGAGTTCATGCCGAAAAATTAACTATGAGAACGAAATCGCTGAATGATTTCAAGTCAGCCAAAGATGCGCTAAATTCTGGGGAGGAGAATCAGACCTTTTTGTTGAAGGGCTTGGACTGCGGAGAGGACACCGCCGACATTCTTCAGGTGCGCAAAGAAGCTGCACCAGATATTGAATTTGTTTCAGTCAAAGCCTTTGCGAGGTCGACCGTAGAAAGGAAGAATTTATCACTTTACCTAGTACAAATTGCAAATAAGAGCAGTACAAGTGCCCTTCAACAAATAAGGTACTTGAATTTCAGAGTGGTGAGTTGGGAACGCCTCCAGAAAAGAGAAGTCAACCAGTGTTACCGGTGTCAACGATATGGACATTCGGCTGCCAATTGTGCCATGGACTATCGGTGCGTCAAATGCAAAGACGTTCATGCTCCCGGTGAGTGCAAATTGGCTCAGACGGAGCCTAAAGAGAAATTAAACTGCGTTAACTGCGGTGTTTTTGGTCACCCAGCATCATATCGAGGACGCTCCCGATATCAAGATGCGAAAGTTAATTTTGCTCCAAAGCAAACACAAGTACACCGTAATATCATACCTTCCAACTTCGACAAGCCAGGAGTATCATTTGCACTCGCCGCTAGAGGACCAGCAGAGAATGCTGGAAATAATGTAAATAATGTAAATGGCAATATTGAGCTGGTTCTCAAAATTTACCAGCAACTCAATTCTTTATCGGAGAGAATTGACAAACAAGATTCAAAAATTTACCTTGTTTTTCAGCGTTTAGGTCTTTCAAATGAATCAAAATAACTTGTCATCCAGTCACATTCCCATGGATAGGCTTCGCCTCATATCGATCAAAGTCAACTCTATATGCTATACGAGTACATCGACGTGATTATCTCCTTGAATTTATTGTTAAGCAACAGCCTGGCCATCATGCTTCTCACTGAAACCCACCTCAATTTATGGCACTCCATGATATTCAAGGATTTTGAATTCGTAAGAAACGATAGGGTAATAGCTGCTTGGGGAGGTAGCACCGGGATATTGATTTGAATATCCTATTGTTTCCAAAATATTGAAAAAGTCGAATTCGAAAGCTTTAAATTTCTTGAAGTGTACGTCATCAAAATTTCACTACCAGGTGGGGATAACCTCTTCGTTATCTCTGCCTATGCAACTGGTCAAAATGTTCTTAAGTTCAAGGAGGAGCTCAATTCCTTGTTTGACATACTCGAATTGAACAGGCTGTATGATTGTTATATTTTTGCTGGTGACCTGAATGCCAAGCATACATCATGGCTAAACGCCAACAATAATCCAAAAGGTGTATTCCTGAAATCGTGAATAACAGAGAACCAAATTGAATACAGGTGCAATCTATATGGGTCGGAGTTCCCAACATACCCTAGGACAAATCTGCATTGCTGACGCAAGACTTGAATTCAACTTTAATAGTCCTCAACGGAAACTGCAGGTGCTTCCTTACGATAGCGACCATAACGCAATCGTTATGGAAATCAATAATCAAAGAGATGATGTCTTCTTCTTTCCAGTTCAACATGAAAATCATCGGCTGAATTTAAAAAAAAACACAGACTGAGGAAAGTTTCAAAAGAAGTTTAATCGAGAATACCAGAAGCAATGTCCTCCTGATGATGGCGAACCTTGCCCAATGGTTCCTAATAACAGGAATCTAACTAACGATGAAATATATCTCTATTTGTCGAAGTTAGAGAAGCTGACGTTGGAAACGATTGAGAAAGTAGTTCCCAAGATTAAATATCGGAACAATATGAAAGGATATGAAACACCAACCAGCGCAAGGTTGAAAAGATTGAAAAGCCTTCTTCTCACACGCGTCAACACTAATTATCGCCGTTTTTTGGACTACAACCATCCCTCGTTGAATTTGCTGAAATTGCACCTGAAGAATGTCCGGAACTTAATACGTTCATACGTTCATACCACAGGACCCAGATGGCATTTTCACGAAAGTGAATAACATTCCGTAAGAAGTCTCGAGTGAAGGTATCGAATCTTGGATGAGTGATGAGATAAATCTTCTCGATAGGGCTGGTGTCGAAATTGATAGTACACTCCGGATAGAAATGGAAATAGGATTATATGTGATGGATTGGATAAACTTGCCCTGATTGGAACACATTTTGAATTGGTTCATCTACCAAACCCAGAGAGAGGGAATGAAATATTTTCAGAGGTAGTTGAAGCAAAAGTTTCCGACTTCAAATCAACACTGAACGGTGACTCAATTCTTCATTTCAATGAAACATTAACATCTGACCTCATACCGAGCTTGAATCTCATTGATTATTTTGTCAGCTATGAAGGCTTGTGTCTCATATTTCGCAGCATAAACAACAAGAAATCATGTGGTATCGACGGTGTTCCAAATGTAGTTTTCCGACATTTGCCTGAGGTTGCTATTAGGAATTATTGCATATTATTCAGCAACATGTTGAGCAATTCATATTTCCCAAATCAGTGGAAAAAGGCTAAGTTATTTCCGATCTTGAAGAAAGGAAAGAATATTCGTGCCCTTAAAGCTATCGTCCAATTAGCTTTCTGCCTGACATCAGCAAGGTGTTTGAAGTGATACTCATCAAAGCATTAAACGCCCACATTGAGAAATATGAATTGATGCCGAATTGCCAATTTGGTTTCCGTGCCAGGCATTCGACCATACATACGTTGACGAAAGTAATCTCACGACATCTATTGGAAACTAAACAACAAAGAATGTGTTGAGGCATGTCTCATTGGATACGGTGTGGTTAGATGGACTAATTTTTAAACTCCTTCAGGACAGGTTCCCCAGACACCTTGTTGCCATGACGTGCAATATCTTATACGGGAAACCATTTGTTGTAAATGATGGAAATCTGACAACAAGGTCTTGAATGGTCTACAGCAGGGAACAGTTACTGTGCCTCTGCTTTTCTCAATATTCATTCGCAAGCAATTGAAAGGCTTTGATTTTAACGTCTCGCAAACGCGATCATTGGTAGCGTTTGTTGATGATCTGATCATCTATACGGCAGACCGAAAAGCTACAATAGTTCAGAGCAATCTTCAACCAAATGTTTAATGATGTGCAGCTCGACACCGGCAATTGGCGAATGAAAATCAATGCGCAGAAGTGTGAAACAATTTTGTTTCGGACAACGCTGCAGGGAGTCATTCAAGACCCGAAACGTAATTGGAAGGACTTCCACATCATGGCTGGCGAGGGTAGTTCAAAACAGGTTCCACATAAATCCTGTGTTCGATACCTCTGTGTTCATCTCGATCAGTATCTATACTATACTGAACATGTCAAAATCATGCTCAGTAAGGCACATAAAGTAGTCATGGCCCTACGGAGACTCTTTCATTCCAAATATATTGATTCAAATATATTGTTACAAGACCCTGGTTAGACCAGTTTTGACATATGGGTGTCAGATCTGGTACAACCAGAGTGCTAGTACAATGGAAAGATTAAGAGTTTTCGAAAGGAAATACCTTCGTGCATGTACTGGTTTGTACAGAAAGTCTTAGACGGATTGGAAGCACTATATATCGAATAGAAAAATTTATCAAATCGCACAAGTGACAAGAGTGGATATCTTCATATTGAAACTTCTTCGGAATCATATCGCAAGATATGTAGCTGTGAGTGAAAACCCCTGGATTTCACAACCGTTCCACCCTACAGACGGGTATATTGTGACTTGCCTCACTACTGGCTTCGTTCCTCCAGAAGCATTCGTGTATTTGGACATGAATCGATATGTTTTTGATTCTGACGGCGTCCCAATCATATATCACATATATAGACGGGCCACCGATAAGAAGATAAAATATCCGCCGAATTTAAATTCAAGAGACCAACAAATCCAATGGAGAAACTAATTTTCTAGATTCGTTGAGGCTGGTCGAGCTGAGATGGAGCAATCTAGATATTGGTGGCTGAATGACAATGTCTAAATTCTTGGGGTTTTTTCTGTTTTTATTTTTTTTTCTCGTTACTTAGTTTTTAGTTTCATCTCAATATTGCTACATCTAGTGTTGTTGTTTATGTGTATTATAAATTAGGGATATATTTCAGTATAAGGTAACGTTTTTTTTTTTTGATTGAATTTATTTAGAATTAGGGTGTAACATATTAGGCATAGGATAAAAGTTCACTGTTGTGTTAGTAATATAAGTAATTTTTGAATAATGCTGGTTGGTTTTTTCTCCTTTTTCCAATTGAATAACGTATAACGTATAAATTTAGAGGGCCATTTGGGCCATTAAGTTTTCGTAGTTTGATTGTTGGGAATTTGCTTTATGTTCTATTTAAAATTTATAACGATTGGTATTGAATAAAGCGCTTTTGACTTTGACAACGACCAAGCATATAAAAATCACGGTATAAAATGTTCCTAATTTTTTAAAAATAAATTTCAAATAATCTCACCTGTCGGAATACCAAATTCCGTGCTTGCTTTTTGGACGGACGTTTGACCAGATCGAATAGCTTCTAATGCGCGTTCCAAATCTTCGGGTGTCCACGTTGTTGGCGCTGCATTAAATGGTGCCGCCAATCGTATTCCTTCGCGTCGTGCAATTTTGTACAGTGTTGAGGACGGAATGCCGTATGCTTTGGAAGCCTTGTTGGCGGAGATTTGACCTGTTCGCAGAGCTTCGAGCGCATTATTCAGAGCTTCTTCATTCCACGATTTCGTAGTGCCTTCTTTCTTCGGCGTGTCAATACCCATTCGATGGGCACGTTGCCATAGAGTAGTGGAAGGAATACCATATGTTACAGACGCCTTTGTTAGACTCATATGATGATTTTTCAACGCTTCTAGTGCTGAATTCATATCTTCGGGTGTCCATGTTTTCGGCCCATTGGGTTTGACATCTTGTTGATCGAGATTCGTATATTGAGGCTCGTTGTTATCGTTAGGCGAACCGTTGGCAATCATGAGAGAATCTTCACTAGTATCTGAATTATAAATATCTACAAGGTAAAAAAATGGGGTAAATATTGCTTTGATTTTTAAAAACTTATTTAAAACAATTCCAGACACACCGTAAGAGGCAGTGGTACAATTGAACTTGCAACTCTTTCAGTGCATCCGCGAATTCAAAGGACCAAACCTCTTACCCATATTTCCTGTAGTCATCATTGTCACTATTTCCGGAGTAATAATCATTGCTGGCTCGTGTTTTATATTACTCGGATCTATTTCCATGACCGTTGTACCAGACAAATCTTGATGGTGACTTTGTTGTTGTGATTGTCCTTGCATTTGTTGCTGCTGCTGTTGCTGTTGTTGCTGCTGTTGTTGATGGTGCTGGTGATGATGATGCTGCTGCTGCTGTTGGTGGTGTTGATGATGATGTTGTTTATCAACAATTTCTGTTTTAATATTTTGTATAATTTGGTTTGATATTTTATTATCATCAGATGATGATGTTTGATGATGCATCTGATCCATTGGCGATTGATCTAAACGTTGTATTATATGCTGCGCTATGTGATTGTCTATATCGAGGGTTTCGGTGGGATCTAAAGAACGAAGAGTCTCGAATTTAATACGAACTTCTCCACCATTTGGTGTAGAGTCTGTAATTCAAATTTATTGGGTTTTTGTTGGCTCTACGTATTCCGATTTTAAGAGTTGTTAGGTACAGTATTGGCTTAATCTAATTAATTACAAAATATTATTACGAATGTTTAAGGAAGCGAAGGGTAATTGGAAGAATTTTTAGAAGAGGAATTGGATAGAAGATTGTTATTTTTCATTGAATATTTGTTAGAAATGTAAGATTGGACTTCTTATACTGACATTCCTAAATTTCAATAAAAGAATTCCACTTAAAAATCGTTATTTAGTAAAACAATAAATATGCTAAAAACCGAAACGTATGCGGTTACAGGTCAACAACATAGAATAGAATACACACAATTAAGGAAAAATGCAACAGTTTATGATGCGTTGAGTATGAAGAAAGCATAAATTTTTTAAAGAACAGAAGAAAATAAAACGTGTTTTCAAATAAAATAAACCAAAAATTAGGCGATTTAAATGATTAAACTTCAGTTTATGCCAATACTGCACTTTATAAGATTTCTAATATTCCATAAAATGGAAGTAAAACTCACTTGATAAGTCTCTTGTATCAGTACTAGGTGTGCAGGACATATCTACATGCTCGGTCACGGGTGTCGCTGATGGAGCAGGTGGCTCTGGCGCGAAGTCCAAGAATCCCATTGGGACTCCCAGCAAGCCCCCATTCTAAAATAAAGAATAATATTCAGAAATTGCTTCTCAATACAACGTATCAAAAGATACTTACAATTCCCATTCCTAGGCTGGTCATGGTTTTATTATCTTTATCCCGCGATACAACAATCTGTGTTAAAATAGTACCACTAGCTGGGACAATGGTACCTCCACCATTATTTGATACCTCTTCAGTTTTTATAATTTTTGTCGGCTTAACAGAGCTCGAATTCGAGTCTTGACCACTATCAATGGCAGATCCTGCTGCCAAATGTTGCTGTTGATGTTGGTGATGCTGTTGCTGTTGGTGTTGATGATGTTGTTGTTGTTGTTGCTGTTGGTGGTGATGGTGATGCTGCTGTTGATGTTGTTGGTGCTGTTGTTGTTGGTTATGTGACTCTGGTTTGAAACCAGCAACAGTTGTTATTGGCACTGACCCTACTGTTGTGAAATTGGAAGCTGACGAATTGGAACCAACAACTGATGATGATGTAAATGTTTGTTGATTGGAATTGGTTAGAGATGCATTTGTGTCGGGTGATTTGGATCGCTTGCGAATTCTTGTCTTGCGAACTGGATTTGTGTTTACTGGTGTCACTGTACCAACGGTATTTGATGCGCTGGTCAGCTGTTGTGACTGTTGTGATTGCACTGATTCTGATACTGGTACTGCAATTAGAGCACCATCGGCTGCCTCTGATTGATCGGACGTTTCACACAGTCCTTTGATTTTTAATTGCTCAGCTGTCCTCAGGAGGCCCTAAAAGAGAGGAAAGTTGAAGTATTGAGGGCAAAGTATTATAATCATTTTATTTATTATAATGTATGAAAGCAAAAATATTCAACGCTTATGAGAAAAAGAAAGAATTAAGTTTGTATTTCTGATAATATGTAATAGGATTCATTAATACCTGAGATATTTTGAAAATATACACAGGAGAAGCTTTCGGTTTTTATGTGATTGAGTGCTTTTTACTATTTTAAATACCATGAAAGGTTGATTGACGCTCTGGGGAAATTAATGCTTTAAAGTGTATAGAAGGGGATAGCTTTGATCAGACTTTAAAATTATGTACATGGCAATTGCTAAAAATGCGATTGAGTTAAGGCCGATAAAAGACACAATAATGAGCAAATACCTTCATCCAATAAGGAAATCGCAACAAGGAAAACTGTCGTTAGGATAGTCGAGTGAGAATTAACTCCTTTTGAAATTGCTGAAAATTCCACTGTTCCATAAGCATGTATTTTGGACAAGTTTAGCTCATAGATGGGCTAAATTTGATGTTTTGCCGTAAGAAAACTCTTTGATGCTAGATGGAGCTATTCTCAAGGATCCTGAACTGAGTAAATCTTGATTTCAGTGAAAATGTAGTTATCGAGCAGTCCGCCTAGGCAAACTGTTCGAGGGACCTTCACGAAAAGGAGCACAAGGAATCGAGCTGCCCAAATTAGTTGCTACAATTTCAGTCCAATTGGTATTGGTCGATAAAAGTGTTAACTCCGCAAACAATGCCATCACCGCAAAATCAAATGTTGGCTAATTTCAATGCAACATCGACCAAACATCACGCACCATTTCCAAATAATATGAATAGCTTCAACAATTTGAATAATCAATAATTTAATGCTTTCAGGTATTGACTATTAGTCTGTCTAAAAGTCAGAATTCAAAAGCGCTTTATTCATTACCAATCATTATAAATTTTCATAGAACGGAAAGCAAATTCTAAACAACAAAAATAATAAAACTTAATGGCCCAAATTGCAAATGAAAATTGAACTACGTATCTTCATTCAAAAGTTGCGAGAAGGCTTCTAAGTATGCCTGCAATAAAATAATAAGCAAACGAAACTAAAATCCTTTGGGAGTTTAGCTGAGATCTTGGTTTGTATCGCTATTTAGCTTCTTAAAATGAAAGATGAATGTACTTCATACTGAAACAATTTCAAATGGCGATTAGCTCAATAAATTTCTGTCGTACAATTTGGATTATTTCCTGCAGGATCTAGCAAATCTTACATAGAATTTTCATCTGACATATGGTATATTTAGTAATAATTCTTTATCTTTTAGTATTTAGCCAGAAGTCAAATGATATTCATAATAAGGATTCTCTAAAATGTACCGTTTGTGAAAAAATTTAAAAAACTGATCCTTCTCAACCTGCTCGGTAAAAACATCAGTGCCCTCAATAAAAGAATCACAAACTAATCGGAAAATAAACGGGACTTTTATCATAAAAATTTATAGGAGCTTGTCTTCGCGTAGTTTCCTATACTAACGAAACATCTAAATTTTGGATAATCGAAAAAAAATTTTTATTGAGCGCACAAACATTGATCTTTATCGTTCGCCAGAAGTTATGTACATAATAATTTGAGGTATACATATTAAAAAGTTGTTCGGCATCATAGATATAGAGAGTACTGGATCCGCAACCGGTCGTGAGAGCCGAAGCAATTGGCAACCTTCGCTAAAGTTGTGTGAAGTTGAGGTTTGAAGTGATATGCCTTTGTTTTAGCACTCTATTCACGGCGAAACACGTTCACATTTAAAAAGTTATTAATTTTAAAGATCGCGCGTACATTATCGGAACTTTAATGCACTGTTTTAATTAAAAATTTACGAAATTTCCATCCGCTTTGATACATGAGTTTTCCCGCGTGTTTCGCGCTCTTTTCGATTTTCTTTTGCATTGACGTTCGAGTTTTCCGTGAGAGTCGTTTGTTGTTTGTACTCAAACTGGTTTCCGAATGATAACGAAGGCGCGATCGTGTGTACGTGAAATGAAATTTCGTTGGTGTGCGCGGGTGTCAGTGGGGGAAGCGATTCTTCTGAAGAGAGAAAAGAAAAACCTGTCTGGAAAAAAGGAGAAGGAGAAGCAGAGGGAATCATGTAGTTTCGAGAGCGTAAGTTATTTATAACTTATTTATGTGGCAAATTTGCTTCTCACATGGACGAGTACACAGATTCTCATTGCTCGTCCATTTGTTTATATGTCTTTATTCGGCATCTTTGACCTAATTCACGGAGGGATGGCGCTTTGCTGCTTTCAGGTCCGCTACAATACTTACTCCCTAGATGTGTCAAACATCGAATGTGACTCTCCGTTGCTTGTTTTGATTCGGTCGCGCAAGTTTTCGTAATTGGGGGTCTTCGGCTTTCATAGTTGGAAAACGGTGATGGTGTCAGTTCTTCAATGTCTGGGTTTAAGATGTAGGCCGGTTTCAACCTGTCGATTGATATTTGCGATGTCCTGCCGTCCATAAGGATTTTGAAGATTTTATCGGACGTTCGCTCAAGTCCGCGAAATGGACCAACATACGGCTGCTGCAAAGATTTTTTTTGCCGCGTCAACTCGTACAAAGACGTGACTGCATGTTGCTGTCTTTGAAAATAAATATGCTGCTATGTCGATGGTGTTCGACAGGTGTTGGCCGCAGTCGTCGCATATCTTTCCGAAATTTAGACACAAATGCTGTCTGATCGCTCCTACTGTGCGTATCTTCAACAAAATCTCCTGGAATCCAAAGTGTGGTACCCTATACCATTTCTGCTGCAGTACATTTAATGTCCGCTTTGTAGGCAGACCGAAGGCCGAGAAGAACTGTAGGCAGAGATTGAAGCCAGTTTTCGTCACATGAGTTCTGCCTTTAAAGATCGATGCCAGCGTTCCACCATTCCATTTGCTGAAGGATGATAAGCCGTCGTTCTGATGTATTTACAACCAATTATTTCGGTTAGCGAACGAAAAAGCATTGATTCGAATTGGCTACCGCGGTCTGTTGTAACAATCCTTGGTGTACCGAAACGTGAAACCCAATGATGGTAGAAATTCGTAGCGACAGTGTCGGCGATGATTTCGGTAATTAGTACGGCTTCCGTCCATCGCGACAAACGATTGATCATTGTAAGGACATATTTAAAATCATTTACGACTGGCAGTGGACCAATTAAATCGAGATGTATGTGGTCGAATCTTTTATCTAGCGCTGCAAACTATTACGGGAAAGTCGTGACGTGTCGGCTAGTTATCGAGCGTTGGCACTGAATGCATGATTTTGCCCAATTCGCAATATCCTTGTGCATTTTAGGCCAGACGAATTTTTTTCATAATAAACGGCTAGTAACCTTCCCACTTGGTGCGACAGGCGGTGCACAGAATCAAATCCTTGACGTCGAAGTGATTGTGGTATATAGGGTCGTGTGATACCTGTTGATATGTCACAGCACAAATGCTTTCCACTCTTCTGTACTCTCGGCAAATCCAATGATGTTTCCGAGTGCAACAGACTTTGTAACTCGCTATCATGTTGTTGTTCCGCTGCTACGTCTGCCATATCGAGTGTTTTATGTGCGGTAACTGCATCAAGGCGAGATAGAGTGTCTGCCACAATATTTGTTTCACCTTTAACATGAAGTATGTCCGTCGTGAACTGGGAAAAATACTCCAGTTGTCGAATTTGGCGGGGTGATGCGTTTGGTGACTTCTGTGTGAAAGCGTAGTACAGTGGCTTGTGGTCGGTTCGTATCACGAATTTGTGTCCTTCTTCTCTCTCTCGAAAATATTCGATAGCTGAATAGATCGCCAACAATTCTTTACGCTGTAGTTTCGTTGAGCGTCGCTAAATTTTTTGGAATAAAATTCTTGTGGTAGCCAAATAGCGTCGGCAAACTGTTCCAATACTGCTCCCATTGCGAGATTCTAAGCGTTCGTTGTTATAGCCAGAGGCATTAATTGTTGTTGAATTCCAGTTTACAGGCCTTTTATAATTTTCTTAGGGAATCGCGTAGGAGTTGATTTAGCGGAGCAAGTACTTCTGCGGCATTTTTGGGGAATTTCCGATCAAAATTGATCATGCCTAAATATCTTCGTAAACTTTGAATACTTTTTGGCTTTTCACATTCCAGTATCGCATTAACTTTTTCTGGTGGCGGCTTGATTACTTCGCTGCTTACTAGAAATTCCAAATAACGTACCTCGGTTTTTCCAAAATTGCATTTGGTGACGTTAATTTTGATGCCGTGTTCCTTTAATCGAGTGAGCACTTCCTGTAAATGTATCCGATGTTCCTCTTCCGAGCTGGACGCTATAAGGATGTCATCCAGGTAGGTTTGAGCTGCATTTCGGAGACCAAAAGGCATCGTCAAGAATTCAAAGAGTCCAAAGGGTGTGATGACCGCTGTCTTTTTGATGTCCTCATCTGCAATTGGCACTTGATGATAGGCGCGGATTAAATCTATGGTCGAAAAGATTGTCTTTCCGAGTAGATTATGGTTGAAATCTTCCATTCCTGCCACTGGATATCGATCTGGTATCGTAACTGCATTGAGTGTCCTGTAGTCGCCCCAGGGTCTCCATTCTCCTCACTTTTTCGGGACTAAATGAAGTGGACCAGCCCATGGGCCACTTGAAGGACGACAAATTCCATTTTCCACCATGTATTCAAACTCAGCCTTTGCGGCTTGATATTTGTCCTGCGGTAATCGGCGAACTCGTTCCGAAATTGGCGGGCCTTTCGTCAGTATGTGGTGTTGGAGTATTGCCTTTTTGGTTTGTGTCGTTGTCACAAAGCTCGTTAACTCGGGGAATTTGGCGAAGATGTTGTGAAATGGCATCTGTCGGTTCACAGTGGTGATTGCCTCGGCTGGTTTATCTGAGAGTGTTGCTATCGCTTCGAGATTTGTCTTACCATCCACCAACCGCTTCCGCTTGAAGTCAACGAGCAAATTAAAATGTTGTAGAAAATCAGCTCCGAGTATCGGATGATTTACTGCAGCAATACAAAAAAGCCATGTGAAAATTCAGCGTACAATTTCCGTTCTTCCTGACGTGTTTTGCCTTAGCTAGGGATTACCGATACCTCTTCACCTGTTTCCACGAGGAATCTTAGCTCTGTTTGCTTGTCGGTGACCAAAAGGCGGCTCTTATTTAAGTGGACGTCATCGCTGACCGCATTTGACGATGACGGTTTTAGTTTTCCTGTTCGGAAAATTGGCAATTCGGACGGCATTTATTCGCCTTTTTCCCAAATTTCTGGTGGTAAAAACAATTTTTCTCATCTGTACATTGATTTCGTGTGCGTGTTTGTGACCTTGGGCGCCAGCGAGCATGTAAACGGGATCGATTTTTAGAATGTGGATCTTGATTTGTTGCGTTCACTTGTAATCTTTCAAGTCGATTTAGTATTTCCACGAGAACTGGATCTGATCTCGGAGCAGAAGTTTTTGATGTCGATGTTATTACACCTGGGGCAGCGTTGAATTCCTCGACAATTTTGTCTGCCATTTCGAGTAGTTTTGCAATGTTACTTTCAGTTGACATGGACACAATAGCGACTACATGCACTGGTAAACGTCGTAACCATAAGGCACGTAGAGCATCTTCTGGCAGCTGCGAGCCTGCCATGTTTTGCATTTGACGAAATAGATGCGATGGCTTTTGGTCAGGCAATTCAAGCTCCGCTACGAGTAGCACTTACGATAGCTGCTGCTCAGGAGACGCAGCAAATCGAGCAATCAATTGCGTTTTTAGCTCCTCATATTTGTTTCCGACCGGTTGATGCTTTACTACCTCCGCAACTTGCTTGAGGATGGTAATATCGAGGGATGCCACTACTGCGTTGAATTTTGCCGTGTCTGAATATAGTTTGTAATGTCCAAAAGCGGACTCAATTTGGAAAAACCAAAGTTCCACTTGCGACTCCCAAAATGGCGGTAACTTTACATCACGTACAGCTTCTAGTCGAGGGGGTTCACTACCGGACCACAATTCACGTACTAGATTCAGCGAAGTTTTCGGAATTTCCGTAACAATGTTTCTGTCTCCGGGCTTTGACGATTCGCCACCGATCGCCATTGTTTTTATTTTTGGTTTTTCACTCGTTTATTGATAATAACAAAACGTAAGGGTCACCAATTCTAGGAACTTTTCTTCTCGTCGTTTCTTATAC
Organism: Odontomyia ornata; assembly: GCA_963969285.1. Taxonomy (NCBI): domain Eukaryota; kingdom Metazoa; phylum Arthropoda; class Insecta; order Diptera; family Stratiomyidae; genus Odontomyia; species Odontomyia ornata. Next base: position 114,856,505 of record OZ017738.1, read on the forward strand.
TAAAGAAACATCTAAATTTTGGATAATCGCACAAACATTGATCTTTATCGTTCGGAGTATAACGCCAGAAAAAGTTATATACATAATAGTTTAAGCTACACATATTAAAAATTTGTTCGGCATCTTCGCACTAATTCACGGAGGGATGGCGATTTGCTGCTTTCAGTTCCGCTACAAAATTTTTTGGTGGCGCCATCTGTGAATGAGATAGTGCGTCGGAAAGTTACATCCCTCCCTGACTTACAGCGAAAGTTTGGTGACATACGGTTCAGCGGAAGCGAAGTTATTGCATCGAAAGGGACAGTATCTTTGTGTCGTCGGTAAAAAAATGAATTTCGAACAAAGAGCTAATATCAAATTTGGTTTTAAAATCGGTAAAACGTTAACCGAAACATTTGAATTGATGAAAAAAGTTTATGGCGATAATTGCCTACCTCGTGCCAGAGTTTACACGTTTTAGAGATGGTCGTGAGGACATAAATGACGATGAACATCCGGGCCGCCCAAAATCAGTGATCACTGTGCGTGAATTTATAAAAAATGAGCCGAAATCATCGTTGAAGTTCATAGAGTCGAAGTTGAATATCTCCAAAACATCGATTTCTCGCATTTTAACCAATTATTCGGGCTTACGAAAGGTCTGTGCACGTTTTGTTCCGCCCAAGTTAACTGGTGACCGAAAATTGCTAGGAATCATCGATCATCGATCCACTCTTGTGACTAACTTTTTGGCAAGAATTCGCATGTTAACCATCAATCATTCACCGTATTTGCCTGATATGGCTCCCTGTGACTTCTACCTATTCGGAAAATTACATTTGGCCATGAAAAGGAAACGCCAACTGGAAGCCCGTAATTGTCAGAAGAACGAGACGTGGCAGATCGTAATCACAAAACCCACCCAACTCACCGAAATCGAATTAGTTAACCTCATCGTGGACGGTCTAAAGGTTCGCAATACTGAACGATACTTACTTCTGGGAGCACGCACTGTGCAACAGCTGAAGGAGTTACTTGAGCGTCTCGAAAGGCGCATTACATCTGCTCTAAAGTGTGTTGTTAACACACGTGAAGTCACCGCAACTTCCCGTGAACCTGCTGCAACGGCTCCCAGATCAACTGCCGCGAATCTGTCGTTCCCGCTGTCCTGGAAGAAACACCACGGTGTCTTAACTGCACCAGACGAGGCCACTATCAAAGTTCCTGCCCTTACGAGAAGCGTGTACGAGGTTCGTGCTTTAAATGTTGGGAGATTGGACATCAACACCAAACTTGCCCGAATCCAAAGAAAGTTGTGAGAGTTATTCGCAACGTCACCACCGTTGCCTACGTTAATGAACCGAAGAACGATAGTGATATAACTGACGATGAAACTAACAGCGTCATCAGCGCACTTAATTTGGTAAGTGTTGCTTATACTTATAGTCGGGGAGAATATACAGAAATGGTAAAACTTTTATCTCTTTTCGACACCGGCACTCCAATTAGTTTTGTGAAACGATCTGCAGTCCCTCTACTCATTAGCAATAGAATCTTCGGTACGAGGCTCCGCGGCTTACGAAATGCAACGATGAAAACGTATGGTAAGGTGGATGCCTAAATTAAATTTCATAAACAATATAGAAAGATTCCTCTATCAGTGATTCCAGATGAAACAGTATCCCTACCCATAATCTTGGGCCGGAATTCCCTAAAGGAATTTAATATTTATCTTCATGAATTCAAAGATATTAATACCCAGATGTATATTCATAAGAATAAAACGTTTAAAAAGTCAAAAGTTATTTCTGTGCCTTCAAACCGACAAATAATAAAGGATTGACCAAGCCATGTGTTAAATACGAACCTCCTGAGGAAGCCGCCTACGAACTTAACAACATTAGACCTACTGATAAAAATTCGTCCAACGCTGGTGCACCTGTTAATGATCAGACCGACAATAACTTTAGAACTTTGTCCGACCTTACTACATTACCCCCGGATGACACGAAGCCCTTAGAAAGACCATTTAAGAAAACTATTTGAACCCGATGAATCTCATTGTAGCGCCTCATCACTATCAGATGGAAGTTCACCTAAATAATAACACTCCATTTCACTGCACGCCACGAAGATTATCTTACCACGAGCGAACAGAAGTTCAGAAGATCACAGAAGAGCTACTAAAGAAGGGGATAATTAGACCCAGTAATTCCTCATACCCTTCTGCCATAGTCTTAGCTATGAAAAAAGCAAGATCTGCGTAATGGATTCTATCAAGTTAGAATGGCACCTGAATCTGTAAAATACACAGCATTCGTAACTCCAAACGGTCGCTATGAATACTTGTGGATGCCCTTCGGAAATGCTCCTGCTACATTCTAGCGCTTTATATGCGAAATATTTAGAGATATGCTCGAGTCTGGATCCATTTTCGTCTACATGGACTACATACTGATCGCAACCTCATCCTTTGAAGATCATATTGACCTGCTAGGTCGAGTCTTGAAACGTTTTACCGAAAAGAATCTTAAGTTAAAATTGGGAAAATGTAGATTTTCATTTGAAGAGATCGAGTATTTAGGGTACTCTGTATGTGCCACTGGAGTGCGTCCAAGTGAGTCCGATATAAAAGTCATCAAGCAATATCCTATACGGAGGAACTAGAAGGAACTTAAGACCTGCTTAGGATTGCTCTCCCATTTTCGCAAGTTCATCCCATCAGTCTCAAAAATAGCCAAACCGCTGCAATACCTCACAAGCGAGGGTGTAGGCTATTGCGCACTAAGTTAGCTGCTGCCCCATTATTAGCAATTTATGATCCGAAAAAACAAACTGAACTTCATTGTGATGCTAGCTCCTCTGGCTACGGAGCAATATTGTTACAAAGGCAAGTTGATAATAGGTTTCACCCTGTACTATTTTTTTTCGAAAGCTACTACGCCCGCTGAATCTCGTTATCACATTTGATAACTGGAGACGTTGGCGATTATCAATGCACTGAGGCGCTTCCGAGTTTATTTAGAAGGCATAGCTTTTAAGATAATAACAGATTATAACTCTCTGACGCTCACTCTTAACAAAAGACATGTAAATCCAAGAATCGCCAGATGGGCCCTCAAGCTTGAGAACTATAATTACACAATACAGCACTAAAGCGGAGTCATGTAGACGCATTTAGCCGGTGCTACACTTTTTGCCCTTCTTTAAATGACGAATCAACAACTGACACTGATTCTAGAGCTAGACGGATCCTCGGTGCGTTACTTGCGCTCTTAATCAGGCTCAATTTGACTTATCGTTAGACCATTACCCCGAATCAACCAAAGCTAGTACTAATGCCCCTCGCTGTCCAGTCCTAATGTCTGCTGTCCCTTATGCCAACACTGACGACCCTTTCATGTATCCTGCTGCTAGAATCAATAATTACGTAACATACAAGACTCTAATGAGAATGCTAGTATCCCCGCAGACGCACCTTCCAGACGAACAACTGATGTAACTGATCAATTATTAGCCACTGTTGACAGTGACGATTTAGACTTTTTGATCCAAGTTACGCAAAACTGTGACAAACGCATACAATAACTTCGCGAACAACTGAGCTTATGTCCAGTCCGAGGTTACCAGTTATTGGACGGTCTTGTCTTTAGAAGAAACCAATCCGGAAAAACGCAAATGTGCGCACCATTAAAAATGGAGGATAATGCGATTCGTTTGATGCAAGAAAAGATTGGTTACCTAGGAATAGAAAAAACTTATGAGCAACTGAAGAAACACTATTGGTTTTCGAACCTGAAAGGAAATGTCGCAAAATTCATAAGAAACTGCGTAAAATGTATTTTTTTTTGTGGTAGGGCGGTGAATGTCATTTATGCACAGAGTGTGGGACTCCCATGCTCGTAAGAAGGCGACTGGACTACCCACTAAACACCTCCCCTGTCAACCTGAGAACCCAGCCTGGAACCGTTTGACAGATTACTCCTAAAAAGTTTTGAGCCTTTTTTTTCATTTTTCGATTGAGTATTTCTTTTATTTAAAATGGATTTTATTTCAGTACATACTGTCCATTATTATCTAGGACCTTTTGTCATTTTTTGGGTAGAGCCATTATTCCATCTGTGTAGAACTTCTGTGGTTTTCAGAGAAAAACTTGACCTAACGATTTTCACAGTCCCTTTTTGAAGTGAATTTCTTTTCATTAAGGAAGTTGTGCAGAGACCGAAACAAGTGCTAGCAATGTCATTATGGAAGACGGCGGCCTTTCTATTGATCAATTCTGGCCGGTTTTTTTTTTTTGAATTGCTTGTTCGAATCTGGTTAATTGCTGACAGTACAGAGCCGAATTGAGTGTTTGGCCAGGTTCTAGCACCTCATGATAAACAATTGCCTTCCAATCCCACCATACACACAGCATAACCTTATTTGGTGTTGATCCTGGCTTTGAAGTAGTTTGTGATAATTCACCTTTTTTTGACCATGATCTTTTTCCAACGACATTCTCGTATCTTACCCATTTTTCATCGCCCATCATGAGTTGCTTCAAAAATGGTTCGATTTCGTTGCGTTTTATAAGCATTTCGCAAATGGAAATTCGGTCGATCAAATTTGTTTGTGTTCATTCAAGCGGCACCCAAACGTCGAGCTTCTTTGTGTATCCAGCCTTATGCAAATGGTTCAAAACTGTTTGGTGATGAATATTCAGTTCCTTAGCAACGTCATGGCTGCTTATGTGTCGGTCTTCTTCAATTTTTTTTGATTGGAAGACCTGAGCGAGGTGCATCTTTGACATCAAAATTTCCAGAACGAAAGCCTTCGAACCATCTTTCGGCTGTGGTTTTTGATAAAGTATCTTGACCGTAGACACCAAAAATTTTTTCAAATGCCTGAGATGCATTGTCACCTTGATATTGTAAAATATAACGAATTTTTTCAGAAATTTTACTCATTTTTAAATGGACAAAACTTTTGACACGAATGACGACGTACAAAACTGTCCATATGAAAATTGTAGACTGGAATGTCAACTTTCAAACGCATATCCGTTTGACTCAATCTGATTAGTATTGCCCGATATATGACAGCGAACACTACCTAGTGACAAAAAAGGCTCAACACTTTTTAGACTATCCAATATTTCCATACTATTAAAATTTTTCGTTTTATTTTGGTCTCGGAGAACAACTTTTCAAACCTTGGGGAGATTAATTAATGAAGAAAAAATCTATGATGAGGCATCCTTGAGATCTTTTTTTTTATTTTATCAATGCTGAGGCCATTTCTAGCTTCAAAAGCTAGATTAATAGTAAAAGTATCCATTTCTGCATCGCGTTTCATCTTCAATTCTAACCGGCCAGCATTTTTAATGATTACTTCTGAATTTCAAATTACTACTACTGTATTCCAAATTAAGTTAAGCTTCCCACATTCTAAATTAAGAATATGCTTAAAAATAAAAAATAAAACATGTTCATAAATGTCTGTTTAGAATCTTAGGACACAATAATTTATGTTTAACATATATTTCTTATCAAATATTTATTCCAAATGAATAATCAGTATAAGATAAGATATGAAAGGATCTGGTCAATATGCAAATCAATATAAAAATCTTTTCTAAATGCAACATAAACTCGTTTTAATGTCATCCTTTCATCTCCATACCGAAAAGCAAAATGTTGTATGTTAGTTTCAAATTTAGTAAAATATTTTTCCCCACTATTTCGCCAATATTATTATAGATTATAAAATACCATAATTAATTCTATTAATATCCACAAACTTGAAAGTGTCAACAATTTATGAAAATAATGAGCATCTTAAACAGTCATTGATCGCGTGGGTATGAAAGAAGAAAAGAAGAACAAAATAAAAAAGTCGGCGCAAATCATTTTAAATCTGAGAAAAAAATCTTCAATTGTCCCAACTTCCAAGTCGGATTGTAAATGATTAACATAATCACTATTTGTATTGTCATTTCAAAAGCAAATTAAGGTGACAATGTGAATGCGCGAAATGTATGCGATGTACGTGTAGATGTTAAAATGTAAGCAATTCAGCACAGACTATTCCTATAAGGGTCATTAAACTATTTTCTTTCGTATAGAGATGTCTTTCTCTTCATTCGTCAGAATTCGTTAAGAAGGTTGTTGAGCGTTAATGACGTGGAAGAATCTTTAAATTAAGCTTCGCCTGAGGCAATTCGATTGAGAACATATTTGATATCAATAAATTATTGCTTGAAATAATTTAGACGTTATTATTGGAAAAGAATTTCCTTCTAATAAGTACACTTCGAGGTGATGTCAAATTGTGGCACATTAAATTTAAAACCTAAACCACATTGAATGTGCTCTAAATTTTTTGCACCTGGTGTTCGTACTCAAAGCCAGGAGATGAGCAAAGGTAGCGACCATATGCTTGAGGTTTATACTTTGACATTAAAATCTGGTTTACTTTTAGTCGCACTATAAAGTTATGGTAACTTTTTTCGGCATCCCAAACCTGCATATACTCGTATACGAGAAGATGATGAATATAAGGATACCACGACAGTCTCCGACGAAGTCACCCTATGGCCCATTATGATAAAGCGTTAGGAAGGAGTAGAAAGGATAGACACATTCTCACACCACACACATACGAGTAAGCTAACAGTAACTAGCGCCCCAGCTGTTCACCTACCTAAGTACTGTCTATGGCCCTACTGCTTGACTTCGGTGATCTAATCTACCGGTACATCCGGCATGGCTGAAACCGTTGAAAATAAACGAAGAACATGGCGCTAACTTCCTTTCTTCAATGATTTCAGGTCCGTTAACTAACAAGAGCGGTTGCCACATATAGTATTATATCGATTAAGTCTGGCAGCCGAGAGGTGAACATAATGCTATCACATTTTACTAAATGGGCGAATGAACCAACTCAGTCAGAGATCTTAGCTCTCATGACGTGGCTGTTTCAACCGTGTGGTGCATATATAGGATAGTCTAAAAAGTATTGAGCCTTTTTTGTCACTAGATAATTTTCGTTGTCATATATCGAGCAATACTAATCAAATTGAGTCAAACTAACATACGTCTGAAAGATAACATTTTAGTCTACAATTTTTATGTGGACAGTTTTGCATTTCGTCATTCGTGTCAATAGTTTGTATTCATTTAAAAAAGAGTGAAATTTCTGAAAAAATTCGTTATATTTTACAATATCACTACGATCACGGTGAGAATGCATGGCAGGCTCGTGGAAAAATTTGTGGTGTCTACGGCCAAGACACTTTATCAAAATCCACAGCCAAGACATGGTTTGCTCGCTTTTGTTCTGGAAATTTTGATGCCAAAGATGCACCTCGCTCAGGTCGACAAATCACTGAAAAAGTCGATGAAATCTTACAAAAAATTGAAGAAGACCAACACATAAGCAGCCATGACATTGCTAAGGAACTGTATATTCATCACCAAACAGTTTTGAACCATTTGCCTAAGGCTGGATACACAAAGAAGCTCGACGTTTGGGTGCCGCATGAATTAACACAAACAAATTTGATCGACCGAATTTCCATTTGCGAAATGCTTATAAAACGCAACGAAATCGAGCCATTTTTGAAGCAAATCATTACGGGCGATGAAAAATGGGTAAGATACGAGAATGTCGTTGGAAAAAGATCATGGTCAAGAAAAGGTGAATCATCACAAACTACTTCAAAGCCAGGATCAACACCAAATAAGGTTATGCTGTGTGTATGGTGGGATTGGAAGGCAATTGTTTATCATGAGGTGCTAGAACCTGGCCAAACACTCAATTCGGCTCTGTACTGTCAGCAATTAACTAGATTGCAACAAGCAATTCAAAAAACCGGCCAGAATTGATCAACAGAAAGGGCGTGGTCTTCCATCATGACAATGCCAGACCACACACATCTTTAATGACCCGGCAAAAATTGACAGAGCTTGGCCGGGAAGTTTTGATGCATCCACCGTATAGTCCAGATCTTGCACCATCATAGTACCATAGTTTCGGTCTCTGCAAAAATTCCTTTATGAAAAGAAATTCACTTCAAAAAGGGACTGTGAAAATCACTTGGCCAAGTATTTCGCCGATAAACCACAGAAGTTTTACATAGATGGAATAATGGCTCTACCGAAAAAATGACAAAAGGTCATAGATAATAATGGACAGTATGTACTGAAATAAAATCCATTTTAACTAAAAGAAATATTCAATCGAAAAATGACAAAAACAGGCTCAATACTTTTAAGACTTACCAATATTTTTTTATTACCTCAAGAAAAGTAATATTGTTTGATTTATATAACGTACAGTAGAGCCCCTTTAATCCGACCTTGGATGGTCCGACACTTAGGTTAGTCCGACCATGCTCAGGCTCGCGATCCTGCGCCGACTTGTCACTGAATGGACGCCTGCCGGCCCATTGTTTTCGGTTTGTTATCGCATGCCCGCTTCTGCTTCAGTACTGCATCATATCTCGTGCGGTGTCTATCGCTGTACATCATAGTATACTCAACAGTAACCACACTCCATCAACCCTCCGAAAAAATCCGAACACAAGCCGAACAGCGAGCCATAAATCTTCGGTAGCAGGTAGGTAGGTAAATGCTGACGAGAGGATTGGCGCGAATATAAACATATGCTTCGATGAGAGATTTCAGGATTACCATATCTCAAAAAATCAATAATTTTGCAGAAAAACAAATTCGTTCCATGTAATCTTTTAGTTTTTTATTAGGATCTGGCAGCACTCCTATGTTCTGAAATGCATAAAAGAACACGTGCGTCGGAAATTTTATTTGCATTTTGCTTTGTTACTTGAGCGCGCCAAACATGGGATCAGCTGTCATGTCCCAGATCAGCTGACGTGCCCCTGGGAAAATTCAAAAAGTGTGCAACACAGGGTAAATGAAAGGTGTTGGTACTAGTTCAGTATACTATGCTGTGCATATTGTTATTGTGCAGTTTTAACCTCTGTTGGCATTAAAAAACGTCATTGTATGCTTTATGACTTGTTGTTTTAGATTCATTGTGTGTTCAGTTTTCTGTTTTTCAAGATGTCTGGATACAAGTAAACACGTAACTCTTTCATTAAATGAAAAATTAGCAGTGCTACAAAGACTGAACAAAGGAGAATTGCTCCAAAAAATTGCAAAGGAACTGAATGTAGGTGTCACGACAATTAAGGATTGGAGGAAGAATCGGAAAGACATTGAATCCTATACAATAACAACAATTGATGGTGAAAACACTCTGAAGAATCGTAAAACATTAAACAAGCCTAACTTGAACTGCTTGATAACGCATTGTGGGTGTGGTTTTGTCAAGAAAGAAGGAAAGAAACTCGAATATCCGGGCCAATACTCAAAGAAAAATCGATAGTTCTGCACAAAAATCGGGCAGGCGAAAGTGAATTTGCTGCCATTGAAGGCTGGATTAATCGTTGGAAAACCCATCATGGTGTCCGATTTGTTTCTATTTCTAGTGAAAAACTATCTGCCGATGCCGTAGCTGCTAAGCTAGCTGCTTTTCTGTTAAGTTTCAAGAAATTGTAGAAGAAAATGAACTGTTACCCTGCCAAGTGTATAACTTCGACGAGACAGGGCTAAACTTTAAAATGTTGCCAACAAAAACGCTCGCAGTTTCAAATGAATCCGTGGTAGGAACGAAACATAAAAGATAGAATAACAGTTCCTCGTTGTAGCAACGTAGATAGTACCCACAAGCTCCCCTTGTTCGTCATTGGCAAATCTAAGAAGCCAAAGGCATTTAAAGATGTAAACTTATCTTCCTTGCCGGTTTATTACCGCAATCAAAAATATGCTTGGATGTACTGCAACCTTTTTAAATCCTGGTTTTTCGACGAGTTTGTGCCATCGGTCGAAAAAGACTTGCTGTTGGATAACGCACCACCACATCCATTTGAGGATGAGTTGGTGAAAGGGGACATTAGCTAAAAGCTCTCTTTCTGCCTCCTAATGTGACCTCACTCATCCAACCAATGGATCAGGGCGTTATCGAATGGTTAAAAAGGCGATATCGCAGAAGATACATCAGCTCAATCTTAGAAAAATCTAAAGAAGGTCATAACTTATTTGAGGCAATGAAATCCCTGAAAATCAAAGATGCTATCTACACAATCACTGCAGCATGGGATGAACTGAAACCTGACACATTGCGGAAATCGTGACGCCACAAATTATGACTGAAAATGAGCATACCGAAGATGAGCAAAACAACGTTGGTACTGGAAATCGTTAAAGATCTACAAACTCTGGAGCCGAACGTCCCTGCTAATGAAGTTGAAGAGTGGATCAACGAATGTGACATAGACTGTGACACTTTTGAAGAGCTCAATGACGACCAGATTATTGCCGCTGTTAGCCAGGAAACTGTGAATGACGACTCGGACGACGAAGACGAACCCCCCACCCGGATTTCACAAAACGATGCAAAAAACGCTTTTGACATCGCCCTTCAATACGTTGAGCAGAATCTACCTTCAACTCCAATGGACGTTTTGTGGATATAAAAATGGAGGGACACTGAAGCGAAATCTAGAATAACATCTGCTAAACAAAAATGTATCACTAACTTTTTTTTCAAGTACAATAATTTGTTTTCGTTTTTACTGTAAAAACTATGCATACAGTATAATCATTTCTTAGTTTATATGTATGTACATACATATATGGTGTACATAGTTTATTTCTTTGAAAAAATTTCTTATTATATACATATTAGTTGTATGTAGACGTAGACAATACGACGGTCATTCAACAAGTAGAAAAACGAAAATTTTGGAAAGGTGGCAATTTATTTTCCCACATAATATCCTTCAAGCTCGATACACTTGGACCAGCGATGCTCTAACTTTTTCAACCTGTCCAAAAAATACAATTTCTCGAGGGTTGCAAAATAGGCCAACGTGGCGGCGATGACCTCCTCATTCGACCCAAATCTATTCCCGGCGAGTGATTTTTTCACGTTTGGAAACAAAAAGTAGTCATAGGAGGCCAAATCTGGAGAGTGCGGTGGATGGGGCAGCAATTCGTAGCGGAGTTCGACCAATTTGGCCATGGCGACGGCGGAGGTGTGAGCCGGTGCGTTGTCGTGGTGGAACAGACCTTTTTTCTTCGCCAAGCGGGGCCGCTTTTTCTTCAATTCGATGTCAAATCGGCCCAATAAGTCTGCATAGTAGCGCCCCGTGATTGATTTACCCTTCTCGAGGTAATCGATGTGGATCACACCTTGTGAATCCCAGAAAACGGTGGCCATCATCTTTCCGGCCGATCGAACAGTCTTCGCCTTCTTCGGAGCATGTTCGCCGGGTGAAGTCCACTGTTTCAACTGTTCCTTGGTCTCTGGTGTGTACCAGTGAATCCACGCAAGACGCAAGAACTCCGCCGGATTGCGCTGAAACAGCGCCAAACACGTCGCTGATGTGGTCTCACAGTTGCGTTTGTTTTCCGCTGTGAGCAAACGCGGCACCCATCGCGCCGACAGCTTTCTCATGCCCAGTTCTTCGTGTAGAATATGATCCACAGTTCCTTCTGCGATGCCCACAGTCTCAGCTATCTCGCGAACCTTCAATCTACGGTCTGCCAACACGATATCGTGGATTTTTTTAACGTTTTTCTCCGTAGCAGCCGTTTGTGGGGCACCTGAGCGTGGCTCATCAAATACCGACATGCGGCCACGAACAAACTCGATGAACCAATTCTTGACGGTCGCCAACGAAGGAGAAGAGTCACCGTACACAGTATCCAAGCGATCTTGGATTTCGCTGCGTGTTTTCCCTTCCAAAAACAAGAATCTTCATTTTCCATTTTTGTACAACCGACCGACACGCTCGCTTCCAAAGCCTATCAAAACAAAACTAATGAAGGGAATCGACTGAAACTTTAATAGTAGGCTACTAAAAGAATGTACTGCACGATAGTAAAACTCTTTTGTAATAGCAGCACCATCGGGCGGTGAGGCTAAGTACTTGTTGAATGACCCTCGTACATATTATAGTGTATGTAGACGTATTTTAGTTAATATGTTGTTTAACTCTGTGTAAAAAAACATCTTTTTATATTACCGTAGATATCTTTTAGTTCTTAAATCGTTTATTTCTTTGTACTAAATGTCTTTTTATATTTATTGCAAAAAATATTAGATTTTTCGGATAATCCGACCTTTTTTTCGTTCCGACCATGGTCCCGGTCCAGAAGGTGACGGATTAGAAGGGTTCTACTGTATCGTAGAAAAAACTACTTACTTTAGAGTACATAAAAACGATTCTAAGGCCTGTACCAAGTATATAATAACTTAAAAAATAAGAACAAGTATATAATAACTTAAAAAATAAGAACAAAAAAATCAAAGTATATTTTGGAATCATATAACATACCTTCAAAATAAGCCATACTATAAATATGAGACTGGAAAAACGCCTTCGCTATTTGCCACGAAAGCATATTCGATCCTGTACGCTCGAGTCAACTATTTGTATCTTGCGGGTCTTGTGTTTTCATTATTCAATAAGTTTACACCGGGCCCATTACATGTCATGACACGATTGTGATTCATACGAGTAGAGATCATGGATCCAGTTAAAAAAAATACACATAAGATTTGGAGGTGTCCGGAATCGCAGATTATCTTCAAGATATCGAAGATTCTAATAATGAGCAGTTGAATATTGAAGTTACCATATTACCTCCGGACGAGGTGGATGACATGGATAACATAAAAAAGGGCACTGTGAGGTGTCAATGGATATTGTTATAACTTTTCGTTATATACAGGTAACGTACTGTAACAAATAATGCTTTGCTTTGGCATCCCAGCCAAATGAGTCCGTTTTACCCAAATGACAATGACGTTGACGACCTCCCAAGTCCGCATCAGTAACCAGCTCACCGATGACTTTGACACAAATATCGGACTAAAGCAGGGATATGGGCTGGCCCCATTGCTATTCAATTTGGCTCTGGACTACGTCATAAGGAAGCTACCTGTCGATACACGATGTGCATTACTTTACAAGTCGAGCCAAGTAGTAGCCTATGCAGACGACATCAACATTCTGTCACGGTCATTAATAACTGCCAAAGAACTCTTCCTGAAACTCGACAGCGAAGCAAGACTAGTAGGGCTACAAATCAATGAAAATAAAACAAAGCTCATGATGCAGTCGAGGAAAAATACCTCAAATACACCCACTTGGCGAATACAATATCGAAAATGTTGGGGAATTTGTGTATGTAGGCGCCAAAATAACGAAGACGGGTAATGAAAGGGACAAAATACGCCGAAGAATACAGCTCGCAAATAAAATATTTTTACAGTTTTGACGATCTTGAAGATCAGCTACATACACAGGAAAACAAAGCTCCAAGTATACAAATCTGTGATAAGACCTCTGTTATGCTATGGGTGTGAAACATGGACCCTAACCCAAGCATCCGCAAATATATTGAACGCCTTTGAGCGACGGGTCCCGAGGCGATTAATCGGAGCGAAGCTAGACGGGGACCAATGGCGAATTCGATACAACCATGAGGTGTATGAAATTTTTGATGAGCCGGAGGTATCAAGGATTGTAAGACTGCGGAAGCTGCAATGGGCTGGACACATGAATCGTATGGACGAACAACGGATACCCAAGAAGGTATTCGTTGGGAAAACTGAAGGCCGGCGGCCAGTGGGGAAACCGAGGAAGGGCTGTTGTGCTACGAAGAAGATGAAGGAACCAGTGAGGTTTGGGTACAAGCTTTGTGCACTGTGAGGAGCCAGTGGATACTGTTATAACTTTTCGCTATATACAGGCAAGGACGCTCCAATCTCAGATAGTACTGGCAATGGCTTGGATTCAAGAATGGTAAAAAGGTAGCTTGAAGTGTACACGGGTCTCCACGCACATGTAGTCTACTTCAATAACTTTTTCAGTAGTATGCAATTTTGATTGATTGGATCTCAATGGTTCAGAGCTACGGTGACAGTCAGAGACAATAGGACTACAAAAAAATTCGTATCGTCGAGGACGCTGTCTCGAACGCAAATGGCCACGTCTTCATTGGGGGGAGATTAAAGCAATTAAATGGGAAATATCTTAAACTGATCCCCGGGAAAAACGAGTCCTAGAGACGGCGGTCAGGACAGAACTCGTCGTGCTGAACACCAATGATATGCCGACTTTCCGCCGTGTGGGGTTGAAAGAACCATACCCGAAGTGACATTCGCCGCGAAGTCCCTAGTACGGAGGGTACACAACTGGATGGCATTAGCGAGTGATCATCAGCACATTCTGCTTGAGATCTGTGAACGCTCATGCTCTCGACCTTCCACGGTTTGGTAGAACATTGGGAGGATGGCCGTTGAGAGGTTCTTCAAGGCGCTCACTAGCAGTTCAAGACATGGTGAACTCAACTATGAGCATCATCACGACTGCTTGCAGCGCTTCTATGCCCCGTCGGAAACCCCGACAAGCCTCCAATTTACTGGTGGTCGACTGAAATGGCTTAGAAGCTCACTGGGCACGGAACCGCGACAAAGAAGGCAACGGGTTGACAGCATATAAGTTGCCCAGCATATGCCATCGCAAAATAATTAAAATTAATACGGCTATCTGCTGGCTACAACTAGTAAGCAATGTATACAGAGATACGTGGGGCCTAGGTTACAAGCTACATAGATATACGGAAGCGTGGTGCCCTACGCAAGCACTGTATATATGAAACAGAAAAGATGGACGAGATAGCGCGGGCGCTTTTGCCTGCCCATGTTGACGCTGTCTATGGCGAAACAGCAACTGAAAGCCCACGCTTCTCGCGGTTGGCACTGTAAAACGCAGTCCTATCGTTGAAGAAGGGAGGGAAGGTATTTAGTGAGTAATTAGACATCTTGCACGTCTGGAAGCCTCACACATAGGGCATAAATAGCCTTCGCCTTCCAACCACAAAAAGTTGAAAAATTCGGGTAGGCCATTGGAAGCCGTAACACAGGAAAATGTGAGTGAAGTGTTAAAATTGTAATGAAAAATCGCAAAGTGAAGGTCCGTGAGATTGCAGAAATGACACAGATATCATCTGGAAACGTATTTAAAATCCTTCATGAAAATTTGAGCATGAAAAAGGTTTTTTCCAAATGGGTGCCGCGACAAAAACAGCAACGAGTCGACGATGGCAAAATTGAACGAATTGGGCTTTGATTTGCTACCACACCCCCCGTATTCGCCAGATTTAGCCCCAAGCGACTACTGGCTCTTTGCTGATCTCAAAAAAATGCTCCAGGGAAAAAAATTAGGCTCGAATGAGGAGGTCATTGCTGAAACTGAAGCCTATTTTGAAGCAAAGGATAAATCCTTCTATAAACATGGTATAGAAATGTTGGAAAGGCGTTGGAAAGATTGTATCACCCTAAAAGGAGATTATATTGATGAATAAGTATGATTTAAAAAAAAAAAGTTGTATTCGTTGTTAGTCTCGGGACTTATTGAACGATGTGTTATGTCTTTGTGTAAACGTATATAAAAGAATACGTGTTCGAAACTGATAGCCTTCTATCTAAAGTAAGTCGGTTAAAAATTAGAATGGTTCGGCTGCGTAAATCATATGCCGAAAGCTAGAATACCTAAAAATGTACAAAAAGGACAAATGTGGGCAACTGCAAAAAGAAAAGCCATAGAAACGCTAGGAAGACTCGATTGACTTAGATAGCAGAAAGATATTAAGAATTCCAAACTGGAGTGTTATCAAAAATTGGTGTTTTATTCAACCCTCATTGTTTCGAACGGTTTTTAACCTTGAATTCAAGACTCTTTTTTTAATTTGCGAAAACCGTGTATTTGTTTGATTTCTACAAATGTACATTTCGTCCTGTTCAGTGTAAAAATCTTTTTAAAAGATTTTTACACTGAAGATGTCCTAAAGTTCAGGACGAAATGTACATTTGTAGAAATCAAACAAATACACGGTTTTCAGAAATTAAAAATAGAGTCTTCAAGTCAAAATTGTAGAGTGTTATATTAGGAACCTCAATTCAAACATCTAGAACAAGGACGCATATCCAATATGTGCAACGGCTTGATTGCTGGATAGGATAAACTCTTACATGAACTCACATCATTCTTAGGTGGCTGAACATATTACTCTGTGCGTTTGAAAATATTTAGGAAATACACTGTGCTTTAGTGAAGCCGTTAGTTTCCACAAGAAAATGTCCCAGGTAGGAGAAAGTTGAAAAACTTGAAATTAAACATTGTTATAAAAAATAACATAACGGAAGATTGAAACATGATTGAATCAATTTTTCCCTCCGCTGAAATTATAATTTGAATATCTGTTGATGGTGGTAGAACTGCCTTTTTCAGGCCCTTATACCCTGATACAAAACCTTATTGTCAGTAGCGATCTCCTTATAACAATTTGTGTTACATCATACAAATACTGTTAAAATTTTCCCGAGGGAAATTATAACCAATAAATATTCGAATCTGTAAATGCATTTCAATTATTGCTGAAACACGTGCTTCATGCAAATAAGACAAGAAATCGAATTCTCGCCATCATTCATTCTTGCATAACGTGAAATAAGCGATAAAAAATCTTAAATCCGAGCCACGTACTTGTGCCCGTAATAAATGTCGCTCGTGTAGTACCTTCATCATTTTCAAATGCACTTGGATCTTATATTCATCAACCTGAATAGTAGCCAAGTGGCAGTGTCATGCAATTTTCATTTGCACACTTCCGCCACGTTGTCGACGTCCTCTTCATAGCAGTACATCGTCCTACCACCCTCAAGGGAAGAATAAGAAATGCACAACGCAAATGGGAGAATGCGAATCGGTCATCTATATCCTGCGTTGGAAAGAAATCCCGGGGATGAATCAAATCAGTCGACCGATGGCTGCGAGAAAAATACAAAATGGTCCCGGATGGTGGGGTGTGATGTAAATCAATAATATTCTTTTCTACCCTACAAATACAAATACTCTCCACCATCGGATGAACTGTGTGCCGTTGAATACTTTTCTGTGAACGAAAAAGGAGATTTATATCTAAATACTACTATCCGAGCCTGAGAGCAGAAGAGGGTGGTTGGTCGATTGGCTGGCATTTCTGCAAAGGAATCCAAAGAACCAGCCACTTTAGCTCCAATTTCGTTTCGTTTTTTTCCATCTTTTCGTACTCGTCGACTTTTTTCACTTTCGGACCCGTGTGTTCAGTAGCTTAGCTGGAGAGCAGACGCTACTTCTGCTGGTATTGCTGGTGTTCTTGGAAATTGGATGCAGCCCGTAGAGAGGGGGGAGTGTGTTCTGCACTCGGAAGTATTCCGGAGGGTAGACACAAAGAAAAAACGAGAAGAAAGTCCTCTGTGTAGAACAAGGGGGCCGACCGGGTGTCGTTGGGTACTTGGGTACGGTAATTATTGATTTTGTGCCGTTTGGATTTTTTTTTCTTCTGCAACATTTTTTCGCTTCTTCGTTTGCAAAACACCTACCTTCTCTGCTTGTTCGTCTTTTTGCTCATTCAGTGCAAGGAAGACAAAAAAAAATGTAGAGGTACTTGGCACTTTTAGAATCCTCTACCCCATTGCCGCAGGCGAGGGTGGCAGACAGGGCAGAACACACACTTTATCAGGCACGGGGCGGTTTCTCTCATTTGGATATGTTGTTTTTAACTCGCCCGTCCGTAATTCAGAATGGCTGAAGATGGTTTTGTGTGGAAAACGGCAACTTTCCAATTCGAATGTTCTTTAATTTCTTCTCTTTTTTTCATGCTTCAAAAGACTAGAATTTGAGAATTTGGTTTGAAAAATGAGAAAAATTCCAGGGAAAGAAAGGAGGAATATGTAAATGAGCTTCAAGGCAGAAAAATTTTGTCCTTACGCAAACAGCAATAGAAAAAGTTTGACCGAATGCTTTGTGAATATTTATGATGAAATAAATTGAAAATTACATTAAACTATGAAAATTTTACGGAGAAATTTCTTCATACACAAATTAAATTGTGAAAGTGAAAAAAAGAACATAATTTGCTTTATTGATTAAAAAATAATAAAGTAAAACTTCAGGTGAACCAAGCGATGAAGCCAGAATCCAAAGTTTGTCATACTTAGAGTTTTCAATGTACAAAATAGATAAGCACAGTAGGAAAGATCTAACCTGATTCGCGAAAATAGTCTAGATACGTTAAGATGCGTGAGGCCTTGCGGTCCCATACAAAACCTGCTATAAACGAAAATCAAACCAGCAAAGCAAGTTGATTGATAGTACTGAAGACACACAGATTGCGAAGCTTACCTTCCTTTTTTGCTTGATAAGGAATGCTATTCTTCTTTAGAGTAAATCTGCAGATGTTTCAACCAAAAAAAAAATCCAGGCAGTTTACTACATGGGCTGCTCAGTCCCGGGATTTTTCAATAGGTGGCGATACTGGAAAATGAACTGTAGATCTTTACCATACAGACATATTAACTAGAAGCTTCAAGTTTAATAGTTTTTATTTAAAAAAATATTGCGTATAAGTAAATAACAAGACACGTCTTCGATGGCGGTCAAAGGAAAAGAGACAACACAAAGGAAAGATTTCTCAGCTGTCATGTCACTACATTACTTTTGACGGTTGATTTGAAAACTACGTAAACATCACTTAAATGGCAAGTTTAACCTTTTTGCAACAACAGCTTTCAATTTTGGTCCTAGATAAGTCCTCGGCATAACGCTTGGTTATATTTGTGGCAATTACTTGGAGTTGTCAGCTGGTTCAGATGAAAACTCGAAATAAGCTGGTTTATGTTAAGTCGATCGATACTGATGTTCGTTGCTTTCCCATGGATATCCAGGATAAAAACATTGTTGAAAATTCATTTTAAAATTTTGTAAGGTCTTTCGTATGGGTGTGTAATAAACATAAACAGTCGAGCAGCCCTGTGGTGATCAGGAGTGGCTGCTCCTGAAGAGAAAAGGTGGTCACCCCGTCGAAACTGCTTAGTTTGTTGTTTTAATAGTTTAAAGTAAACTACATCCGTCAAGTTTCCATCCTTTTGGCAGAGATGAGTGGTTCACTTCAGCCACTTTAACATCTTTAGGTTTGACATTCCCCTTGTAATGCAACGATAATCTTCGGAAAAAGTAACGGTTGCTTTTTGGTAAAATGTTTGCGATTGTCTCAAAACTCCGTGTCCGCTAACTTTAACGAGGCAAAAACATGTTGAATTACTGTAGAGTAGCTTAATTGACACATAATAGAACATTTCTAAAGACAATAAAAATTGATCGGTACGTCTCGTAGAGTAAAGTACGCGTGATAAGTATTTTGTAGTGTAGCTTCGTGGCTCAACAAGAACCCACCTCTTATGATCCCGCAAATGCTAGTCGTCAAGCACGCGTACGCGGTCGTTAAGCGAAGCTAGTTAGCTGAGCTCGGTGTTGTTTACAGCTCGCTGACACTTGTGCCAGACCATCGACACCCCTTTCTTACGCGGATTTTTGAAAAAAAGAAATTCATTGCAGGTATCCCAATGGCATATTCACTCGGTTGACACGAACGAATGCATGCGAACAAGTTACTAGGTCTTGTGGGCGAATATTTTCTTTTGTCGTGGCGACAACACGGACTAGCTTCATGTGTCCACGGAATTTCTGAACAAACAGTTTGGGATCTGGTGGCATAACTTCATTGAAGAAGAATTGTCTGGGGATTCGAAGTGACGTACCGTATAACAACTTTGCGGAAGTTGCGCCGGTATCTGTAATAAACATAAGCAGTCGAACAGCCCCGTGGTGATCAGGAGTGGCTCCTCCTGAAGAGATAAGATCGAAACTGCTTAGTTTGTTGTTTTACAAGATTAAAATTAACTACATCCGTCAAGTTTCCATCCTTTAGGCAGAGATGAGTGGTTCACTTCAGCCACTTTAATACCTTTAGGTTTGACATTCCTTTTGTAATGCAGCGACCTTCTTCGGGGAAAGTAGCGGTTGCTTTTTGTAGAATGTTTGCGTTCGTCTTAAGCCTCCGTGTCCGCTTACTTTAACAAGACAAAAACATTTTTTGAATTACTGTAGAGTCTCTCAAAATTTATGTTAATATCCTCACTCTAGCAGTTAAGAACAAAATTAAGAACTGTATTGGATAATGTGACGCAACATAAATACATTTCAGGGCGCAAAATCTGTTGGGGTGCGAAAAGTTTTTGAGTCATTAAAGAGGAACTTATGGGATGCATAAGTCATCACACAATCTTACCTTCAAATGTCTATTAAAATTTTTTGTAGCGTAAATCAACATGGGATCGGTCCTTTTTCAAACGGAATTAGAAGTCCAGACTTAAAAAAGATGCTTAACAAGATAACCTTTAAGTTCAAAATCCTTCATACGGAAAGCAGCTAAATATAGAGTTCGATTTTAAACTTCGTGCTTTTCTGCAGCACATCTCGGCATTGATTATGCAATTCAAGCCATGGCTTTAAAATATTCTATGAAAACCTTTCATATGAAAGGTCACTCGACTAACTTTAACGTCAATTTTCTCAGTGTAAGCCGCCCACCGATTTTCACCAAGGCAATTCTCTTTGAACCAATAAACTTATAGTACCAGGTGGGCAATATAGTAGTTTCTTTTTAAATCACATGTTATTTTGACACTGACAGCTCTTTCCCGCTCCAAATTATGTTAGTGAGCCAGTATTAACCTTCTGCGGAACGAAATTCGGAAATCATGTAATCAGCCGCCTTGGCGATGTCAATTGGCCGCCTCGAAGCTGCGATTTGACACCGTTGGACTTCTTTTTATTGGGCGCTGTGAAAGATCGAAGTTATGCGGAAAATTCAAAAACAATTCAAGCTCTGAAATTGAATATTCAACAAACCATTGCTCAGATAGGGCCCGAAACCATCAATAATGTCTTGGAAAATTGGACTGATGTTGCCCTACTGTCCGCCAGGCGTGTTAGCCATATGAATGAAACTGTATTTCACAACTAACGAGAAGGTTTGTTCTTGCGAATAATGCTAAAATATAAGAAAAAAATTTGATTTTTATTAATTTTATTGCATTTTTATAAAGAAACTTGTATTGGGCCCATCCTAACATATATAGTAATTATGCCCTTGACATGTTTTGTTTGCTTCATAGCCCTGGTGACCTACTTAAACCATTCAATTTTTTTTTTGGATCTGCTCGAAAAGAAAGCCAAGTCGGCAATTACGAAAGGTGATATGTGTGTCCTTATACCCTGGTGAAACGAAAGCAACTCTTACTATCAGTTATTTGCGGAAGCTTTATATCGTATATCAAATTATTTGCTTTAATACCTTCTCAAAAAGAACAGTTGAATTACACTTTTTTATTTTGATGGCTACGAAAAGAAGCTGATAAGTACAATTTTGATACCATTTTTGCTGGGATTTTTTATTAAGGGAGGAGGTTTTATTATGTTCAATTTTGTGTGAAGCCCAGCGCAAAAATTATTAAAGAGTACTTCCTAGTCTACACAAAAACCACATATCTATAGCGAATTTTGCAAAATTCATCAGCGCAAAAATATTCCAAACATTTGTCAATTCACTTCATTGGCATTCCTTCCAGTTACAATAAAACGTTCATAATATCCACTGGACCTGCATACATATTTATCAACCCCATCTCTCCCTCGCTTTACCACATCATGATTTCGAGGTCTATCACCTAATCAAAATCGAATAAACGAGTCAACCTCTTATAGGTATGCATGGCAAACCTAACGAGAAGTGTACTTTGAAAATTTCAATCAAATACTGCTTTCATTCCAATCACCGTACTTCCATATGGAAATTATATGCTGACAAGAAGAACTGCTCCGGCATAGGGCCTACAACTAACTATCCAAAGCTCTAGCTGACTATAAAGTAGATTTGGTTGGGTGTTGCTATTTTTATTACCACCAGTCACCAAACCGAAGAAGCGGGTGGTATCCAGTTTGACGAAAATAACTACGTAATCGCCGTCATCATCATCATTGTGGACGGTCGAGAGTTATAATCAGTTCAATAACCCGCGACGGATTGGAAATTCGCCACATTACTGAAACATTGCACGGAAACGTTGCATTTGCGATCGTTAAGAATGGAATGAACGTTACTGGTGAATGTTGAAAATTGGTATTGTTGCAGAAAATTACGGGAAAAATCTCTTTCCCAAGGCTTTAAAAGTAATTTATCAACGCAACTTTGTGATTGTCAATTGATTGTGAAGGGTGATGAGATATTTTCAAATTATTGTTTCGTAATTGAATGCAACATAATTTCAAGATGACGCCTTCCAAAATTATAGATTACTTTTAAATAAGGTTCGATTGATATAAAACTAAATTGAATGAGCGGTATCGTCTCTTAAAACTTAACAAGTTGTGTAGGCAAATCTACGCTCATTTCAGAAGGGTCTTGTACTTAACGTATGATATGTAGGCACATAGAATGATTTAACTCAAAAAAAAACTTTTATGAAATGCACAACAACTACATACTTACTTTAAGAGAAAAAGCAGTGTCACTTTATTTTACTGCAATATTTCTAAAATCATTGACTGAACGCAATTTTAAAAATATTTTTGTTATTCATCTTTTCTGCAAATTTGGAGGTGATCCAATCAAAAGTGTACTATCTGGTTCGATGAAATCCCAAATAGTAGAAAAATCGTGTCTTATTGTCGTAATCGGAGAAAAATGAAACCGCCGTAAAAACGATTCAATTTTATTGAAACTTAAAGAACATAAGGACCTTTTATAGAACTGCTTAAATATCATTTCCATCCAATTTCATTGGATTTGAGGATGCAAATATGAATGTACTGGAGAAATCCTTAGATTAACAAATCCTACGATTACAAAATTGACAGAATTTCAACTTCTAATGTATTTTTTATTATTCCATTCTTAAGGACCAACCGCCATTGTACTCATAAGGATCAACCACACAGGAGGGAAAAAAGCCCCGACGAAGACCCCGAAGACGCAGAGGTGCTGCGATTTATCAGGGGAAACGTAAGGCCCGAAGACACCAACACTGCCATTCAAGCAGTTCGACCAACACGGTCGAACCACATACTAGTCGAATTCAGAGCAAAGGCCGACAAAAGGGAAGCATTCTGCGACGCAGTAAAGGAAGTCCTCGGCAAAAGCGCAACTATAGCCTCGCTCGAGCCGATGATAACGATCGAAAAAAGAGACATTGACTGCGTGACGGATCTGGCCGTGGTAGAAGAGGCCATCAAGAGGGAGTTCCCTAGCGTGGGCAAAGCGAGGCTGACATCAGAAAACCAAACGATTTCTGAACAAGGGCAAAGTACAAATAGGGTTGGTTGTCTGTAGGATTCGGCGAAGAGCAACGCCTCTTCAATGTTTCAAATGCCTTGGTTATGGTCACACCACACAAGTATGCAAAGGACCCGATAGAAGTCCCCTATGTTACAAATGCGGTGAAATCGGACATAAAAGAAAAGAGTGTACGGTGGAGGCACACTGTATTCTTTGCTGATCCAAGATATGATTTTGGACATGTCTTGGGATCGGGAAAATGTCGGGTTTTCCAGGAAGCCCTAGCCAAGGCAAAATCAGAACTTCGATGACCCCCATCCTGCAGCTAAACCTACACCGCAGTTCAACCGCCCAAAATCTGCTTGAGCAGTTTGCGAGAGGGTTTGCCATCTGGGTTCGAAATAGTGATTTCCAGGCGGAGAGCGGTGGACATGGGGATGGTTTTGTGTGGATTCGGCGCTCAGGGACCACCTTCTTTAGTATGTACCTAACGCGGAACGAATCGATTTCATTTTTCCAAGCCAAGTTTCAAGCTTTGGAGGGCGCTGTCTCGAACGTGATCGTTGGGGGAGACTTCAACGTGAAAGCAACCGAATGGGTCATGCCTCAAACAGATCCGCAGGGAAAACGAGTCCTAGAAATGGCCGCCACGACGGCGCTCGTCGTACTAAACACCGGCAATACGCCGACCTTCCGCCGTATTGGCTGTGAAGGAACCATACTGGACGTGACATTCGCCTCGGAGTCCTTAGTACGGAGGATACACAATTGGAGGGTATTAGAGGACTACTCAACTCAGCCAGTGATCATCAGTGGGTTCTGCTTGAGATAAGCGATGTTGTCTCCCGACGTCCGTGCTCTCGGGTTTCTACAATTGGATGGAACGTCGTAAGGATGGACGCCGAGAGGTGCGTCGAGGTTCTCACAGTAGGTGCACCGCTGCAGGGAGATCCGGAGGGGATGGAAGAGCTGGCAGCTCAAGACGTGGTGAACTCAACTATGAGCATCATCACGACTGCTTGCAAAGCTTCTATGCCCCGTCGAAACCCCCGGCACGGCAAGCCTCCAGTGTACTGGTGGTCAACTGAAATCGCTGAAAAACGAAGGGAGTGTCACAAGCTTCGGTGTGAGGCTCAACAGGCAGGGAACCGTGGTGACGAGGCCAGCAACCACGCAGCAGCATAGAAGTCGGCCAGGAAATGCCTTCGCGAATTGATCAACAATAACAAGGCTCGCTGCTGGCAAGATCTAGAGGACAATGTGAACAAGGATCCGTGGGGCCTTGGCTACAAGCTAGTTATGGGGAAGCTTGGTGCCCTACGGGAGCCTTGCAGATATGATGCGGAAAAGATGGATGAGATAGTGCGGGCACTCTTCCCCACCCACCCCGTCCGTGTTGACGCTGTCCATGGTGAAACAGCAGTGGTGTCCACTCTTCACACAGCCCGAACTGGAAGAGGCAGTCCTTTCATTCAAAGCGAGCGAGCGACTCCAGGTCCAGATGGTGTTTCCGCTGAGGTGTTGCGGCTTGTCTATCACCATTGTCCTGACTTGCTGCTTTGCACATTCAACGCTTGGGGTTTTCCCGATACGATGGAAGGTGACGAGGCTCGTGCTGACCAGCAAGGGGAAGGGAAATCCCGAATCGCCGTCTGCGTACCGCCCGTTATGTACGCTAGACACGGCTAGGAAAGTGCTAGAGAAACTCATCAAGGGAAGACTCACTGACGCGATTCGTGCCGATGGGGACCTATCTCCTCGGCAGTAGGGCTTAAGAGCAGAACGTTGATGCGATTGCAGAGGTGGTCAGCGCGGTCCAAAAGGCAGAGGCATATAGTCGCACCAAGCCACGGATCGTCCTGTTGGTGACACTCGACGTCAGGAACGCCTTCAACTCCGCTAGATGGGTGGATATTCTCGAAAACCTAAAGGACCGAAGCCTGCTCTACGAAACGACACAGGGCCAACGAAGGATGGAAATTACATCGGGTGTTGCCCAGGGATCTATCCTTGGTCCGGAGCTGTGGAACGTGTCTTACGACGGGCTACTGAGACTCGAGATGCCAGATGAGTCGCGCTTGGTCGGCTATGCGGATGATGCTGTGGCTCTGGTCGCTGGACGCACCGTCGAACAGGCGCAACTTAGGCCAGGTATGCTAATGCGCCGAGAGACTGGATGATTGCTCGCGGGTTCAGTTTAGCACTGGAGAAAACCCAAGTCGTCATCTTGACAAAAAAGAGAATCCCTAGAGTAAGGATGATCAGTATTGGAGATATACGAATCGAATCGAAGCTAGCGGTGAAGTACCTGGGGCTACTGATTGACTCGAATATGAGTTTCTCTGAGCAAATCAGGGCAACGGCTGAGAAGGCTGCTTCGGGAATATCGGCTCTGAGTCGACTTATTGCAACGTAGGGGGACCCAGTCCATCAAGAAGACGCCTCTTGACGAGTTCTGTAGGCTCAGTGCTACTGTACGGAGCAGAAGTATGGGGCAACGCTCTCAGTAAGGAGGTATACCGAAAACGTTTGGCACAGATACAGAGAAGAGGAGCACTGAGGATTGCATCTCCGTATACAACAGTCTCTGATTCGGCAGTGAGAGTTATTGCAGGCCTGATACCTGTCGCCCTCCTTGTTAGAGAGCGCCGCGCTATTTACCTGCGCCGAGGATGCGAGGGAGATGGTTGTCCGCGCGGAGAGACCTTGCTCGCTCAACGATTGGCAGCAATCTTGGGTGAATTGCACGAAAGGAAGGTGGACTGCGCGCCTCATCCCGGATGTGAGACCGTGGCTGAATCGAAGGCATGGTGAGACTGACTTCTATCTGACCCAGCTTTTCAGCGGGCGTGGGTGTTTTCAGTTTTACCTGCACAAGATTTAAGTCACGATTATCGGCTTTGCCCAGGAGAGGAGGACAATGCCTGCCACACATTTTTTGCGTGCACAAAATGGGTCAGGCCGCGAAGGGACCTCTACAGGGAGACGGGAGAGCTCGCCCCGGATAATATAGTTGTGGTGATGCTCGAATCGGTTGACAAATGGAACCAGGTGGCACATTATGCTCGGGCAGTCCCATAAGATAAAAGGGACTCACAGCAGCCAGGGACGTTGGGACTGGGGGATCGCTTGTCTGCCACTTCCTCTTCCCCTCTCTCGTCCCGCTAGGAAAGGGATCCCCCAGTTTAAAGGCGCCTCACGGCGTAACAAAGCAAGGTGTTGTCTAAAGAGTGGAGGTAGAAGGAGGAAAGGGCGCCAATTAAAGCGAAGACAACCAGGTCGGCGGGTAAGGTTATGTATACTATGTTCTGGGACCGGTGGGGCGCACCCAACGTTCCATCAATGCTGCATACTACTCTAACCTTCTGAAAACACGTATGAAACCCGCTTATCGCTCGAAACGGAGGAGCATTCCAGCACAAAGTGCGAGTCTTCTCCAGGATAACGTGCGCCCTCATACCGCGCGTCTCACGTTCGATACAATAACGGAATTGGGGTGGGAGGTACTGTTGAATAGAAATACATGAAGCCAGACGGCAGATTTGACGTCATTTGAACTGTGGCATAGACTAAAACCTAACATACAACATATCATAATATTTGGATCTATAGGATGTTTACATGTACCAAAAGAAAAACGAATGAAGCTTGTTAATTGGATACGACCATGATAATTACAGAATGTATGATCAAAATACCAGGAAGATTACAATATCATGGGACGTTAAGTTTGATGAATGTAGTAAACTAGAAAAAAAACAAAATTTGGTAGAAAGGAGAGGTCAACAAGAAGAAGAACATCCTAGAATATCTATCCCACGAAATGCGTTTCAGCACCAAGGCGATTGCCTAGAAAAGTCTCTCCAGATGATACTACCAGAGTTTACAAGATGTAGATGAAAGTTATATCCCTCCAAAAAGTACATATTTGGAACAGGAAGAACAGAGAAACATCCCCTGTCGAAATAATAAATTACAAGCTAGCTGCACAGAGTTGGAAATACCTAACACTTATGAAAAAGCGATGAGTGGCCCAAATTCTCATCTATGGAGCAGAGCTGCAGCTGAAGAACTTCAGTCACATGAAGAAAGTCAAACTTGGGTACTGACTGATCGAATTTCTTGGAAATGAGTGTTCACCGTAAAGAAGAATAGAGATGGAGTATTAGTACAATTCAAAGCACGACTGTGTGCACGAGGATTCACACAAGTTAAAGGCTTGGATTATAATGAGACATTTTCCTCCACGAGCAGGTACGATTCCATCAGGATGCTGCTTAGCATCACAGCGAGAGACAAACTAAACATCGAGCAATTTGATGTGAAGACGGCCTTCTTATATGGTGAGCTCTCTGAAGACGTATACATGGAGGTGCCATCCTTCAAAAGTATGTTCGTTAATTAAATCTATATACGATCTTAAACAACCTTCGAGATATTGGAATGATACATTTTGTTCTTTTCTATCTTCTTATGGTTTCAAGCCATGCCCATCTGATATTTGTGTATTTGAAGGATATTACAGGGTTATCCATTTCGTGGTAGGAAAGTATAACCCTGCCATTTGACATCTGTCGGAATGCGTGTTTTTTTTAGTTGAAGGTTTGCCATTTAGAAATATGGATCGTTTAACAGTCGAAGAACGCGTTAAAATTATTAAATTTTATTATAAAAATGGTAATTCAGCGGTATCAACATTTAAGGCTTTACGAGCCGATTACGGTCGACATAATCGACCTACACAGCAAACAATTTTGAACACTGTGAAAAAATTTGAAGAGACTGTGTAATGATTTTTCTACCTTCAGCTCGAACGCGGAACCGACCTCTCATCGGTTCTAGACGTTAAGTCTGAGTAGTGCCAACGGATGGTACCAACAGGTCAACCAATCCGTGCACCGTAATCCATTCACGCGGTGACTGCTTGTCGGCCAGCTAGTTCGGAGAGGATTTCGGTCGCGGGTCTCCGAATGGATTACGCTCAATCACAATATTTCAGTCACCTGAACTTGCCCGTTTTTCAAACGCGTCAACAATTACTCATCCAGAACGAGAAACCTACATTACGTTAGTTCTGGATGTGATCTATCCACGGATCTAAATATTTGGACAGAAAAAAAAAATATTTTCTGCACAACGATATCCGCACAACAGATGAAGTCCGCTGGCACTCCGAGGACATATCCATCTGGCAGGTTACAAGGGTTCGGGATCGGAATCACTTCGATTCCTGGGCGTAGGCGTCACATTACACATTCCCCCCCCCCAAAATCGAAGTAATTACGATCCCGTCTCCTTTGTAAAAGG
The DNA here is from genome assembly GCA_963969285.1 of Odontomyia ornata. NCBI lineage: Eukaryota > Metazoa > Arthropoda > Insecta > Diptera > Stratiomyidae > Odontomyia > Odontomyia ornata. The sequence goes on from OZ017738.1 coordinate 114,885,088, forward strand.
TCTTGGTTAGGGACGTGGCGGGTCGAAGATCGGTTTCGAAGGATAGGCTACAACCCTGTTCGTGGAGGCTCGACAGTGACTATAAAGTAGGGAGCCAGGTGTTATTCGGAGGCCTTCGTCTAGGCAGAGATTTGGGATAAGCCAAGGTTTCTCGTGGGAATTAGTTGCACTTCATCGTCTAAGGTCTTTGGCGTGGTAAATTCCCAGGGTCTTACCAGTCATGTCCGCGATGAGGTATCGGGTGGGGCTTATGAATTGTATGACTCGACACTTCACGAATTTCTTGTCTAGTTTGGCATTGTAATGGCGGGTGGCATCGCTCTGTCGGAAGTTTCGACGATATATTTCGTCGCCGGCCTTAAAGCCAGAAGGATGAGATCGCAAGTTGTACCGCTCCTCTCCCATCCGTCTACTTTCTTCAATCTTCTCCCGCAGTTGATCTCGCAGAAGTTGGAGCCTTTCGTGCGGTTCTAGAACCACGATTGGGTCCTCTAGCGATTTCAGCTGCCGCAATAGCCGGTAAGCGCTCCCATGACCGATCATGTACTGGCCGAACACTGCAAAATACGGCGAAATGCCGGTCGTGGCGTGGTACGACGAGCGCAGCGCACTAGTGATGGCGGACAATTTGCGATCCCAGTCCCTCTGATTCGGGTGGACATAGGCACGAATGGCCGCTATGAGCGTACGATTCAGTCGTTCGGATGCGTTGGCTTGTGGTGAATAGACGGCAGTTCGTTGGTGGATGATGCCGTATTTGGACATTAGGTCTCGGAACTTGCTGGAGGTGAACTGGACCCCATTGTCGGAGACAAGTTTCTCCGGAACTCCAAACATGTGAAAGACTCGGTTCTCCAAGAAGCTGATTATAGGTCCAGTGTGCATGTTACGTAGGGGTTCTATGATAGGGAATTTGGAGAGCTGGTCCAGGACCACGACAGCTCCCGTGTGACCAGAAGCAGATCGAGGGTAAGGACCGATAAGATCAATGTACAAGCGCTGGAACACGCGCTCGGGGACCTCAACCTTACCCATGGGTGGCCGAAGGATGGTGTTGGGCGCTTTAGTGCACTTGCATAGCTCACAGGAGGCTACGTACGCTTTTATCTGTTGTGCCATCTTAGGCCAAAAGAAACAGGTTTTCAACCGCCTAAGTGTACGACCGTATCCGCCGTGCGCACTTGATGGGTGGTCATGAGCCCGCCTGATAAGATCAGTGGTTAATTCTTCGGGCACCCACAACTTCCACTGTTCTTCTTCTTGTATGGGGTCTCCGGATGCGTGTCCCATCCGTTTGTAAATAAATCCATCCGTCAACCGCAGTTCAGGAAGCTGGGGCTGTTGATTCTGGATAGTGTGAATTAGTTGGGTGTAGCTGGCTGACTTGAAGGCAGGATGGTCCAAATCGATCAATTGGGGGCTGTCGTCCTCTTGGACCAACTCGGCTCCTTCAGGGGCAAACATTCTGGATAGGGTGTCGGGGACTACATGCTGGCTTCCTTTTCGGTGGCGAATTGTGAAGTCAAATGCCTGTAGTTTCAGTGCCCACCTGGCCAATCTGCCGTTGAGATCAGTCTGGCTCATTAGCCATTTCAGAGAAGCGTGATCCGTAACGATTTCAAAGGTGTGTCCCTCCACATAGGCTCGGAAGCGTTTCACTGCCAACACCGCAGCTAGACATTCCTGCTCGGAGACCGTGTAATTTCGCTGGGCTGGGTTCAGCTTGTGAGACATGAAGGCTATAGGTCTCTCCTCGCCGTCTTGTGCAACCTGGACTAAGACTGCTCCCACCCCATGTTGACTCGCGTCACAATGGATTGAGAACGGTTTGTCAAAGTCCGGGCTATGCAGTACGGGGGCTGTAATCAGACTCTTCTTTAGCTCTTCAAAGGCTCGCAAGCTGGGCTCTTCCCAGACGAATCTACGTCCCTTACACAGCATGTCGGTCAAAGGAGTGGTAATGGTGGCATAGTCACGTACAAAACGCTGGTACCATCCGCATAAACCTAAGAATCGGCGTAATTGTTTGGTGGTCTTGGGTAATGGAAAAACGTCAATCGCTTGAGTCTTTTCCGGATCGGTCCTGATATGCCCATGCCCAATGATGTGACCTAAATACTTCACCTCCGTCATCACGAACTGGCTCTTCCTTATGTTGATGGTTAATCTTGCCCTCCGGATGTGTAGAGCCACCTCCTGAAGCAGGTCGATGTGTTCGTCAAAGGTCTCGGTTATAAGCAGCAGATCGTCCAAGTAAACGAAAACTTGGTGCCGCAAATGAGGTGGTATCACCTTATCCATAAGGCGCGTCATTGTTTGGGGGGCATTACACAATCCGAATGGCATGGTCACGAATTGATATAGGGGCCGACCTGGGACTGTGAAGGCTGTTTTCTCCTTTGAACCGGGGTCTAAAGGAATTTGCCAGAAGGCGTCCTTGAGGTCTAAGCTCGTGATGAAATGGGCTTTAGGCAATCGACTCAAAATGCCTTCGATCAACGGTAGAGGATATGCGTCCTTGACTGTGACGGCGTTCAAGCGTCTGGCATCTAAGCATAACCGGACCTTGTTCGGCTTGACAACTAAGGTGACTGGGGAAGCCCACGCGCTCTGTGATTCTTCGATTACGCCTAATGATAGCATTCGATCCACTTCGGCATATAACGATTTTTCCTTCGCCGGAGATATGGCGAAATGTCTCTGTTTTATGGGTTTAGCGTCCCCCACATCTATAGTGTGGAACACCAGGGCAGTCCGCCCGAGACCTTCTTTCTCGTGCGATGGAAAAGCCGATATAGCCGAGTCGAGACGCAGTTGCTGAGTTACATCCAGTGTATGCCGTAATAAGTTAGTGGGTTGAGATTGGTCAGGAACGGTGGTGACGGAATCCAGGGTCGAACCGGAAAATAGTGCCGGGGCCAAGTTAAATTTTCGAACGAAATCCACTCCTAGGTAAAGATTCTGGGTTAACTGAGGTATAATGAAAAATTCCATAGGTTTAGTTACCCCTTTAAAGGTGACATCCGTCATAATTTTTCCCACTACAGAGTGACGAGTTCCGTCCGCCGTGCTTAACCAGGAGGTGAAATGACGGATTTGGTCCGCGTGCTTTGCCAGTACCTCCCCTGCAAAATCGGCGGATATGCAATTCACACTGGCTCCCGTATCGACTAAGCCGGATACTCGTTTTTGCAGGAGGTGTACTGACGCATATGGCCGAACATCATCCCTCAATAATTCGTCTAAGTATATGTCCTTCAACACTTTCCTCGACTGCCTGACTTTTCTCCAGAAGCTCCGCATCCGACGCGTGGCTCGCTTGCTTCGCGGTGGGACAGTTGTGGCCAATTCCTCATGGAAGATGCGCTGTCGAGTAGCCAAATAATTCCGCAGCCTAACATGAAAAGGTTTTACATGCCAAGGAGCCTTCGTCTCGCTACCATTTCCCTGCGCATTGGCCTCGGCGAAGGACGGCGTCGGTTGTGGAACTTCGGGAGAACTGTGTTTAGCGGTGCGAGTCAGCAGAGTTGGAGTCATGTTGGGAGCTGGGTCATAGCTGGTGATGGGGTCTGGATTTGTTCGTCCGGGGTCTAGGAGTGCCGACGGGTGGTCGCGGCACTCGGTGGCAAGTTTTTTCGCCCTTTGCAATTTGCACAATCAGGTGCGTATGTGCCGGCCTTCCCGCAACGGTAGCAGAAAAGCGTTGGCTCCGCTGGACATGCATAGAACCGATGTCCCGGTTGTCGGCAGTTCCAACAGACCGTCGGGCTTGTAATTGCTTCAAGGGAGGGTCGATCAATCAATGCTGGGTCCTCAAGCTCCGGTGGTGCTCCGCTCCTCGGTACTGGTACTGGATCAGCAAGCAGGTGGTCTGCTGCCATCAACTCCGCGGTGTGATGATTTCGGGGATTTGGTCCCGTTATGCGAGGTTGTGGACGGAAGGTACCACGCCGCTCATCCAAGTGTTCTTGTCTGCGGGCATGGAGGCGCAATCCCTGTATGGTGTTGATGGGAAAATGTAGCAGGCTGTTCTGGAGATCCCAGCGCATGTTCTCTCTGATAATTTCTACCAATTCGTCCTCGGGCATGGTATTTCGCAGGCGAGTGCTCAATCTCACTATACTGGTGTAGTACTGGTCGAACGGTTCGTGAGCGCCTTGTTTCCGTTTCTTTATTTGCTCTCTTAGCTCTCTCTCAGTGAAGCCATCCTCAAATCGATTGCGGAAGGCTGCACTGAAAGAGTGCCAAGTGGGACGTGGCGTTGACTCTTTAAAGCTCCAGTACCAGTCGGCAGCGTCGCCGCTGAACAAAAGATGTGCATGCCGGAGGAAGGCCGAGGAATCACCTCCCAGGGTGCTGGATACCAACGCCTGAATCCGGAAAAGGAACCGGTCCGCCGATATCATATCGTTGAACCCTGTAAAGTTCAGGCGCCAACTCTCCATGATACGAGGCGTCGGGTCTCGAAAAGGTGCCAATGCGTTCCCGGGGGGGAATCACATCCTCGATTGACCTGTTGTACTGAACTGCCTCGGGGGCTGGAGGTACCAACGGAGGTCCGGTACTGTGTCGCGGTCTGTATTCGGGAGCTCTGGGATCCATTCCCGAGTTCCTTGGATGTGGGACCCATTGCTCGGATTGTCGGGAGTGGGGCATCGCCACACTGGGATTTGGCTCCCAGCCAAGCGGAGTTCTCACGCGGCTGGGTGGTTGGCTCAACGGGAGATTCTGGATCTTTCCCTCCAGGTTGCCAATCCTCTCCGACATATCCCTCATCAACGCCACGAGGGTGTCAATGGAGTGGGCGGAAGGCATGGTTGTCACCTCGGATACGACACTTGCAGCCGGAACTTCACCGCCTACTGCTCCTTGCAGGTCTAAGAGTGGTTGTGACGGTTCGGCTTCTGGAGCTCCTTTCGCCACTGCTCCACGCGTCGGTAGGGGCGTTCCGAGGGGGACGTCTAGGGCGGTCCGCTCGATGGGTCGCCGACATAATGGGCAACTCTCGGACGTGAGGAGGAGCTGTTGGACACAGGCACGGTGGAATAGATGTCCACAATCCAACCGCACGCTGTGTACCCCCTCCACTACGTCCTCGAAACAGATCCCGCAGTTCGCGGGTTGGACCGTTTTGGACCGGGTCCACCGCTTATCGGGAGTCCGCTTCGTGGCCATTTTTGGTTCTGTCTCGTGTGAGGTAAAAGTAAGTTTTTTATTACTAAAAAAAAAGAAGAAAAGGTTAACCCTACTATATATATGAAAAAGCCTAAAAATAACTTAGTGGCCGATAGTGGCGAGCTATAAGTTAAGTGGGAAAAAAAAATGTATTTAAAGTATACTTTCCTTTTCAGTGGTCGACTCCTCCAACGGGAAAAGAGAGTGCGTGGTAATCTGCCGAAGAAAGGGTGCTTTTGGTCGATTTACGAAAATTACCCCATAACCCACATACATTACAAAAAACCGTCTCTAAACTACGTTAAAGTGACTCGACGAGACAAGTGGTAGAGCTACCGTAACGACTTTGTACGCGGTCAAAATTCCCGACGCGTGGAAGCATTCCGGGCTTCGCAACTCCAGCATACGCCACCGAACGTTGAACCGATACCACTCGTCTAACACGCATAAGAAATAGTTAGAATCCTTCCGCGACATAAAGGCAAGGTAGCCTTCTATTTTCTTGAGAGTCCAGGCTGATAGGTAAACCCATCAGACTGGCAGTTCCATCAAGAAAATAGAAGGTCCTTACAGGGGTTAACCTGGGACAACACATCGGAAGGATTCTGTCGCGAAAGCAAAATCAAACAAAGGAGAGCGGAAGCTACAACTCACGTGAAGCGACCTCTAATGTGTATCACACAATTCCACTGCTCCTGATAGTGGGACTCGAGTACCAAAGTACCTTACATCCTCCGTAAAGGACCGACTCGTCAGAAGACGCGAAGTTCTTTTCCCCTTAGGATGTTTTTGGCCCCACGTTGGGCGCCATTTGTAATGATTTTTCTACCTTCAGCTCGAACGCGGAACCGACCTCTCATCGGTTCTAGACGTTAAGTCTGAGTAGTGCCAACGGATGGTACCAACAGGTCAACCAATCCGTGCACCGTAATCCATTCACGCGGTGACTGCTTGTCGGCCAGCTAGTTCGGAGAGGATTTCGGTCGCGGGTCTCCGAATGGATTACGCTCAATCACAATATTTCAGTCACCTGAACTTGCCCGTTTTTCAAACGCGTCAACAATTACTCATCCAGAACGAGAAACCTACATTACGTTAGTTCTGGATGTGATCTATCCACAGATCTCAAATCAAAAACGCTACAAAATCCCATAGGCGCGTTACCGATTCACCGACGCGGTACCGAAAAATATACTACTCGAACTTAAACCGAAGAAAACTACTCTAAAGAAATGGCGAAACAAGCAAAGGTACCGCGTACCGCGCGCGACGCGAAACCGACTTCAGCGGATTTGTCGAAACCCTACCCTCGCGACGGCATACTTACCCTACACTCTCTGTTCCCACTGAAAAAAAACGAGTCACTGAAAAGGAAAGTCGTTAGTTAAATTAGCAATTCATGATTTTTATTTTGTATTTCAAATTTAACTATTTCAACTATAAGTTTATGTTGTATGTATATCGAATTATGTATGAAATTTCTCAAAAGGATCATATACTTAAATTTTCTTTTACACTTTAGAAAGATTAATTTTGTTCTTACTGTGACTTCAAGCGGGTGAACAAATACAATTTTTCAGTTGGTTTGTGGATGGACATTAAAAATATATCTTTTATGAAATTCTACATTAATACACATATAAATTATGTTCTAAGCGGAAAAGTAAACATAAATCTACAAAAATCTTTCATCACCCAAAGTCAATTTCAATTATGTATCGAAGTTACAATCTATTTTTTTTTTTTTTGTAAAATATACCCGTGTTAAAATATTGATATCGAACGGCCCTTCAAATGTTATTTATTTCCTTACATGAAGAATATTCTTCGTATTTCTCTTTCGCTATTATGTCTTACGATTAAAATTAAAATTGGGTATTAATTTATATCAAATTATCATGTGTACGATTAAGACTAAAAATAAAGTATTAATTTGCATGAAAATGAAATCAGCTAAAATAAAATTAGCTAGTAGCTATGCACAGTTATCACCGAAAGAACCAAAACTCTCTAACTCTAAATTACACAGATAGAATCTGACTAAGGACCCAAGTAGATATTTTAACGTTTAGACGTATCCGATGACTACTTATAGATGTTTTAATGGAAATTCATGCTTGCAAGGTGCAAAACTTGCACTCAACTTTCAAAGTAAGGATATATTCACACAGAAAAATAAATACTCCAATACTATGTCAGGATTAATTAAACTAAGCTGCAACGTGACTTTCCACTCTTAATCACGAGCTTCCTCCGCCTAATTTTAATATATACGGAATCATGTACTCAATCTGTACAAGACCTATCAGATTGGAAAAGAATAACTCCTCGATGGGCGTTGACTCAAACGACCTTAGCTGCATTAAACATAATAAAATTTTGCTGCGACGTTCCTTCACGTCAGGATAATTTATCCTATTCAAATGATTACGCAAACACTTCAGAGCGTAGAATTGCAATTTTTCCAGCAGCGCACGCTTGGTTTGATCTTTTATATTTAAATTATTTGGACTAAAAATTACTATCAACCGTATATAGGCACATTCGTGATCATCTAAGGCCATTAACCGTACACTTTGCACAAATTCGTTAAGTTGAAATGCGTGCTCGGAGAGTTTCAATATTTTCTTTTTTAGGCCTGTCCTTGACACTGGCCGTTCTGGCCAACTTTATTAATTTCTGACATTTGCAGAATATTCGTTACTAACGTAGACATTATTGTTGAGATCGATAAAGATCGAGAGCATTGCGCCAAGCCTATAGAAAACAGTTCTACCCAATGCCTTTTCAAAAGTTGACTTTTTATGTCTTCTGGTAATTGCTGAAACGACCGCACCCTTTTGATCCAGTAGACTGAAAGGAAAAGAAGTCGACTGCCAATTCCACAAACGTAAGGCACATTTAGGTACGATGGAACTAAAGTAGGAATTTGCAAATTGAACGGTACGTTCGCTTCGGAGAGTAGAGGACCATCAAATATTCCTATGGTAATTTCTGATTCTTCCGTTTCAGAGGCCGCAGTACGATCACGTCCGTTAACTTCGCGATCGATTCCACTACCAGCGCTTGAATCATCAAGCATTTGCTTTGCATGCAGTCCTATTTCGGAATGGTCTTCTATGATGAGTTCCTCTTTCACAATAGTGTTATAAGTATACGAGTTTGATGTACTATTTTGCAAGCTATTATTGATATTCGTACTACTATTGTTACCAACCAAATTACCGCGAGTATCGTACTGTTGCTGGATGGAGGCGATCATTTCCAGTGATTCGTTTAATAAGTTTTTCTCGATAGAATTTTGTATTAGATTAACAGCGCGGGAGGGTGTGTTTGTTTGTTGGTGAAGAGTTTCAACAAGTCCAATGGATGTTACGCCATCACCAGTCGTGCTGTACTACCCCATATCTATCTCAGGTTTGAACTGTTTGAAAAATACACGGAAATGCCCTATGTAACAAAACTTATTATACGATGTATGCTTAACAGGTGCCTTCGGTCAGCAAAATGTCATCCGTAGTCCTATTTTCCACTAACCTTGCATTCTGTCTGCTTAATATGTCTGTTTGCTTCTGGAATAGGTTTTATTTTGGTCAGCGCCTGATGGTGTGATGGTGTTGTTGATGGCGCACTACCCTCATTACTTGACTAAGTCGACACCTTTGTCGCGACAATTGTTGCTTCAGCACCGACTGTGGCTGCTACGACGTCGAGGGCGATGAACTGCAAACAAAACCTGGTAAGGCAATTGTCGACGTAAGCCGAACGAAAAATTATTACCTCTTAATAGTTTTTCCTCACTCAACTTGCTTATTGCTGTTACTTAGCCACACGATTACCCAATGTCCGTACAATAGCTGCCATTACCATGAACCGTTATTTTCATACACAATTCTATAATTTTACGTCCAACAAGAGGCGCCAAATTCCCTGACATCTGTCCAAATCAGAGTATATTCTGCCATCACCTCCATGTGGCTGTCAAATCCCTGGTTGTCACATCGGACAAAACATCTGTGCGTGGAATGGCACTTCATATGGCGGAAATGTGCTTTTCTAGATGTCGCCAGTGGCATAGTTTTCTCGATGGCCACGGTGGAGGGGCATTTCCAGATGGCTATGTCTCGAAATGTGCCGGGGTTGGATTAATTCTATATTTCGAATATTTATATCCACGGATCTAAATATTTGGACAGAAAAAAAAAATATTTTCTGCACAACGATATCCGCACAACAGATGAAGTCCGCTGGCACTCCGAGGACATATCCATCTGGCAGGTTACAAGGGTTCGGGATCGGAATCACTTCGATTCCTGGGCGTAGGCGTCACATTACAACTGGATCGGTTATTGATATTGCAAGGCCTGTGCATCATCGCAACATTCGTTCTGCTGAAAATATGGCTGTCGTTGCTCAAAGTGTGGAGGAAGACCCGAATTTGTCGATTCCTCGACGTGCTCGAGATTTGGGCTTGTCTTACGGCTCATTGTGGCGGGTTTTGCATTTGGATCCGCATCTCCATCCGTACAAAATCCAACTCACTCAAGAACTTAAGCTTCAAGACCATACACAGCGCAGAATGAATGCGAATTGGGTGATTGAACAACAAGCCATTGAAAACGATTTTGCGAACAAAATTTTCTTTGGTGATGAGGCTCATTTTTCGCTCAGTGGTTACGTAAATAAACAGAATTGCCGCATATGGGGCTCTCAAGATCCTCAGGTGATTTCAGAAAGGCCTTTACATCCGGAAAATTGACCGTTTGGTGTGCATTATGGACTGGTGGTGTTGTTGGCCCGTATTTTTTTGAAAACGATCAAGGAAGATTCATTACAGTCAATTCTGACCGCTATGGGCGGATGTTAACCGATTATTTTTGGAGAGAAATTGAAGATTATGATCTGGAGAACATGTGGTTCCAACAGGACGGAGCCACACAACACAGGCTAATCGAACACTTATGAAAGAGATATTTCCAGGACGCGTAATTTCGAGATTGAGTGATGTCAATTGGCCCGCAAGATCCTGCGACCTAACACCTTTGGATTTCTTTTTATGGGGCTATGCGAAAGATCGTGTTTACGGGAACAATCCTCAAAATCTTGAGCAATTGAAAACCAATTATCATGAAGTTATGGCCGAGATATTGCCGGAAATGTGCCGAAAAGCCATTGAAAATTACCTCAAAAGGATTAAGACCTGTAAGAGGTCCCGTGGAGGACAAAAAACAAAACAAAAAAGTAGTTGTTTTAAATGAGAAGATTGAATAATTTTGAGTTTTTTTCCCCCAAGTTCAACGTTTAAGGTGCATACTTTTAACACTTGATTCAATTTAATGAATGACTGAAGATGAGTACCTACAATTAATACTCATTGGTGAAACAAGTCGAGGAGGCAGGAGAGAGCTCCTAACAGGCGGGTTTTGTAACCATTCTAGGGTTCGAAACAAAAGGCAATGAATCGCTGATTAAAGTACTGGGGAGTGGCCACTGAAAAAAGAATTTCATCAAAGGTAGCCGATATGAGTATCAAATAAAGGGTCTTTATGAGAGCTTTTCAAAACAGTTCTTAAACTGACAGTTTTTGCTTCAGTGGGGGCACAGGGGGGAAATACACGAAAAATGTGTTTCCTCCTCGCGATTGGACACCTGTGATCTTAAAAAATTATCAAGGGAGGTATTTATGAGTACACAAGATCCTAATACTCTGTAAGTTTGATGAAATTAGTATCATATTCACGGAAGTTATATCCATTTGAAATTTCTCCAATTACAACAACAATAACACACTATTTTGGTATTTTATGGATTTTCCATCGAATCAGACACTGCAGTTTTGATTTGATCAGATAAGATCGGTGACATAGATGCTTTTAGGAATTCATGATTTGAGTGATTTTTGTTAGTTGAAACAGTGGATTTTCTTCTCAACGCTCAAACCTCTTTGGCATGTTTCTTGATTTTATTCGTTGCTGGTAACTGCATTTTGTAAGTTGAGTACAAAACCCATCTGAAATGAGCGTAGGTCTGTCTGCCCAACTTGTTTTTTTCCACTCGGCTGCTTCTTTATCGTTGGAACTAAATATTAGTCGCTTAAAGCCAGGTCTGGGCTGTAGGTGGGTGATGGAGTTGTTCGAAACGGCATTGGTACGTGGCAGCCGTCGCAACATGGCTTTTGTGAAACGGAGCGTTGTCGTACAAGAGGACTCCTTTTCCAATTTTCCTCTCCTTTTATTTTTGATTGCTTCTTTTAATCGATCTAGTAAAGAAGCGTCGTGCGTTCCTGTTACAGGAACATCACCTTTTTTATAATCAGTCAAAGGATACCTCCGTATCCCTGAAAAAGATTGCCAAGGTCTTTCCGGCCGATTGAGTACTCTGCACTATTTACGATAAAGTGAGCCTTTTTTATGCCACTGCATCGAATCTTACTTTGATTTGGGAGTCATTATGGTGAATCCAAGTTTCATCACCAGTAACTATCCAAGCCATAATTTCTTCCATTTGCTCTCTATAGGGGCCCAAAAAACTTGCAGAAACATTCGATGCGCTCGTTTTCTTGAAGTGGTATATTTTGGGAAACCATTAGGCTTGTACTTTATTAATTCTAAGACGCTGATGTTGAATATTTAGAATGGTCGATTCAGATACTCCCCTCAACGCTACAAGTTTTTTCTTCTTTAGCCCTCCAATACAAGTTTTTCTATTTTTTCCATAATCTCAGGCGTCGTAACCATCCAGATTCAGGGTCGTCGTAAATTAAGTCCCTCTTTCGCTTGAAAAGGCGACGCCAAATCTAAACAATAGTTTTACAAAGTGCAAAATTGTCGTAAACAGCTAATATCTCTTGAACAATTTTCAGTTTTATTTTTCTTTGTTTGGTAAGAAACTTTATGACGGCGCGATATTTAATTTTCTGCATACTGACTGGTTTCTTCCTTATTGACGTGTTTGCTATATACTATCAAGAGCTTGTTTAATTAATGCCCACGTGGATGGATAATCTCACCAACTGGAAACCCCGCCTATGTAGGAATTTTTTGATCTCCCTAAGTAAAACTACAACTTTTTCCATTTTATTTAAAAATTCTACCTAAACTTAACGTTAAAGCTGGAGGGGAAGTTATGCAGCGTTTAATGTCCAATTTTAATTTAAATAATAAAAGGTAATCTATACATAAATTTTAATGATGCCAAATAGTTTTTTCAAGTCAATCAATTACAGTATTTTTCTCATCTGAATAAGTTAGTCTGCCTCAATGTATAAATGTTAATTTTATTTTTCATTAAAACAACAAACGATCTCCCAAGCTTAAATATCTTGTCTTGTGATTACTCATTCAAAAGCAGTTCTTAACAGGAGAGAAGAAAGAATAATAATAAGAAGAAATCAAACTGAATCTACATTGTACATCCCTAATCGAACAGCCATTATCTACCAAATAATAAGTTATAATTCAATTTCAAATAATTCCAATATCACCTAATTTCTATTCTCCGTATCTCAATCCAATTGACACACTATCAAATGCCTATTACAAATTTTACGGACCATTGTCCTCGATAGCTTCATTTTCGCATGTAATAAAAGTTGTATTTGAAGTAATAACTTTCAACGACTTCATACTTTTATAGGATCTCGTGCCCACAATATCAATTTCCTCATGCTCAAATTTCTATGGAAAAGCAGAGGCAACAACAGCAACAATAACAACAACCCAATGCCTCTGAACAAACAGTCCATATGAGACACACGAAACTACCATCGACGCGTGTCTTACCTTTCTGCTGTGAAAAATTCGCATTTCCCAGAGCACAACAAACGTTAACATATCGTTCTTTATTTTTATGGCCTCGTCATCAAAATGAATTGATCCTTTTGTGTCGGATAAAAATAAAAAGGAAAAAAACACAGAAAGTATGGGAACAAACTGGTGAATGTACACACATGTACAAAAGCGCAACTAATGTTCTCCTACAGTATTTGTAACGCACGCTTGCAAGGAAAACTCGGAAAAGGCAACATGCTTTCAAGAAAAGCTTTATGTACGTTGTCGTCAACATTTATCGTTTTGCCGGCCGATGTTGCCGCCAACGTCTTAAGGTCGTTGTCACAGTAAAAACGCAAAGGAAACCCAAGGAACATTGGCAGAAATCCACCGAAAAGAGGGTAAGTAGGTTTATGTGTATGCTACTGTGTATATGGGAAAAATATAGTAAAAAGGAAATTTAATAGACATGGTTAGTAGTCATTTTCGTCGTCTCCGTTTTTGAGTCTGTTTGGAGGTTTTTACGATTGTCTCTATTCAGGTTGGAATATTGAAGTGGCATAAAAGGAAACGGAAGACATCCCAGAAGCGTGGCGACCTTGAAATGAAAAGGAATGAACCAAAAAGCAATTGAGTGGATGTGGGTATATATAAGAAGTGGTAAATGGTAAGATGAGCATAAAAGTAAATATTGGTTGCAAACACTTGTTGCCTGATTCTCTTCTGTTCCGTTCCGAGGCTATTATCATTTGTTTTTATTTCCTTGTTGGGTAGGCGAAATTTGGAATTTATCTTGAATACTCTTCGTTTTCAGTTTCTAGGAAGATAAAAAATATGTTCATCTGAAGACGTTTAAATAGGAGGAATCATAGACGGCTAATGATATTCACATAAATAGAAGTGTGGAGCGTTCAACGTTACAAAACGAATTTTTACTGTATTAGTATTCACACTGAACGTAATTTTTCATCTTAAACCTTAGAATTGATGATATTCTCATCGAAAATTTTTAGAAATAAAATCAAAGACTGTTACGTTCACGTACCTGTGGGAAAAGACCCCGCATACCACACTCACCGTCTAGGTTAAATAAATACGATGCTGCTCAAACAATTTTTAGGAGACCCCGAACCAAGATGTTAGATTTGTTTTTCATAAAATTTAAATGATTAAGATCGATTAATAACTAGGCGATAAGATATTAAATGTTGTCATGTAGCTTGTATGCGCTGGTTAGGCAGTTATCATCAGCAACAAAGTCAACCACCGCAAATGCAAGCAGACGAATCAAATTCCTCAAACGATATTAACACGAGCATTACCCACCCCAGCAGCAACAACAGCTCCAGCGCTAATCATAACAACAATAGAATAATATTCTCGTTAAAAGGATTTCGTAACCTGAACAAGTCACCTTCGATAGCAAGATCACCTAATCCATTTCACCATGCCCAGCTATTAAGTATGCATCCTTTTGATGCGCATAGTATGAAAAGCTAAATGCCAGATGGCCACGTCAACAACGTTAATCCCTTTCATGTGGAGCAAATGGATTTGTCAATGGTAGCGATTGACATGCTGGGGATGCGCTCTTTAATTTCACCCTAACTTCACCGGGGAACTTACCATCATATTCCAACCCACCTGATGGATCACCTCATATCCACCGTCACCGCCGCCTTTTCCCCGAGACTACCATTCGGCATTCTGATCCGGCTACTACCCTAACGACATCATGCATAGGAATATGGTTGATGAAGACTACAAATCGGACAGGTGGAAACAATCGCTATAGGACAATTTTCCACAGCCTTTGGCGCTAAACCGTGAAGATCGTCGTGAATGCTTCAGCAAAACGGACAGGATTGAAATTTTTTGGCAAGATTGAAATCATTTGAAATGTGAAAATCTAAAGAAAATTTAATTTAACAATACGATAAAATAGTGTATTCTAGGGACTAGGAAAGTATCGCTCGCTATACAATGCATTCAGCAAAGGAATTCTGTTATGTAAATATACGTAAATTTACAATATTTATTGAATCAGTGAAAATGTTCAACCGTCACTTTATTCGAGAAGGAACGTTATCACGCAAATTAGTACATTTCAGTTTACGAAAAAGTGGCATGGGAATATATGTACATTATTTCTTTTTGTGATCAGAATAAAATGCATGCCACCATTTTTCAAGGTATTCGCCATTTTTCACGTGTACTCGAGTCGATGATTGGAAAGGGTGGAGAATATGCAATTAAATATATGTATGTTGCTCTAGGCTCAGGCAACTCCTTCATTCCCCGAAAACTTTGTTTATGTAAGGTTAACTTACACTCTGTTGTGAAGCAGAAGAATATGCTTCAGCTAAAAAAGGTACCTTGCCTTGTTGGTATGGTGGGCAATGGACTTGCCGAGGCCATGGCGGAATAAGGTTCCCCTTCTGCTTTTTCCAGGTCAGAACCAAGCCTTGGTTTATCAAAGGCCATCGTCTACCATACCATAGACACTTTTTATCCTATAGACAGACAAACATGCTTGTTTCGCGACCAACAACAAAATGGACGTATTGATTAGATTATTGGTAGGATCAACAAAAGTATATTTGCTGATGACACCTTTACTGCTTACCTTAAAAACGATGTGGACATACCCAATATTTAGTGTGAGCATCCAGCATTTTCATGGGCAAGAATCATAGTATATCGTTTTGATGTTACATCATCTCAAAAAGAGCAGGAGATTTTCACCTTCCGTTGGAATTTACGTTTCTTTGCCACACAATAAGATTCAATAGACGGTATGGCAAGTGGGTACAATGTGCCGATTTTCCTGAGAGCTCGAAGTATTGGCCGTGCCCCATAAAAAATAACTACTACTAACAAGTGTAGACTTGAAGGAGGATTTAGCTAACCAGTTTGTTGAAATATGCCTCAAATCTTTTTGCAGCTGGGTCTTGGTGAGGCCGCTGAAAGTTTACCATTTGCACAGGGTAAATTTATTGACTTCCGTAATTCGGAAACCATCAAAGTTGAGAGAACAACCAATAATTCAGGAAAATATCTTGAGGAATTTATTGATGGACTAGATCTATTTCGTATCGACTCAGACCTTGGAAGATCACTACAAGCGCATAAGCATGAGTTGTGCAAAATTCGTCTAGATGGAAGCTGACTTTGCTTCCTTCCCTATATTGAGAGTTACAGAGATTCAAAATGAGCATACATGAGACTATTAGATCCTGAGGTGCTTCAAAACTTAAGTTTCCCCACCAACTTATTATTTTTTGTATTCTTTTGAGAATCATTTTCGACTGTAACCTGCTGTCAAATGTATTTTTGTTATCTATAAATCAGATAATAAGGCATGCAATACCAATTATCGTCCTACATTTCTTTGCTCACGGTATAGCAAGCGTTTTGAAAAAATTGTAAGCAATAAAATATATCCCCTCATCTTTCTGTTTCTAGCCAATATAAAGCACAGCTCTGATAAGTCTAGATCTGTACAAACAAACTTGCTTTTTTTACTCGCACTAGTGTTTCTACTCTTTATGAACGCTTATAAACCTTGGGTAAGACTCGTCTAATTTTACGTCCCGAAACGAATGTGCACAATTTAGTTTAATTTTTGCAAGTTCTTTCCCTTTTCACCTTCGCGTTATTCTATACAAAACTAATACAGGTATTCCCCGAAGCATTGCCATCAACACTAGTTCCTAGGGTAGTTTTCTGTTTGTTGTTGTTTTTTGAGGTGGCCCAAGAAGGTAGGTTAACTCAACGGACAGACGGGCATACAAGTACGAGGGCGGTCCGATAAGTACTAAACCTACAAAAGAACCATTTATTTCTCAACATAATCTCCCCTTAACTCGATATACTTGACCCTGCGATGCTCCAACATATTTAACCTGTCTGAAAAATACGTTTCCTCAAGGTCTGTAAATTAGGCCTTCGTAGCGGCGACCTCGCCATTCAACTCAAATTTCAAAGTTTGGAAACAAAACGAAGTCACGCGGGGCTAAATCTAGAGAATACAGTTGTTGATGAGGTAGCAGTTCGTACCCCAGTTCGACAATTTGGCCGTGGCGACAGCGGAGGTGTGAACCTGTGCGTTGTCATCGTTGAAGAGCGCTTTTGCTTGGCCAAATGGGGCCTTTTTTCTGCAATTCGGCGTCGAATTGGCCCAATAATTTGACATAGTAGAGCCCTGTGACCGTTTTGCGCTTTCTCCAAGTAGTCGATGCAAATCACACCTTGTGAATCCCAGAAAATGGTGGCCATCACCTTTACGGTCGATAGGACAGTCTTCGCCTTCTTCGGAGCACATTCGCTGAGTGAAGTCCACTGTTTCTATTGCTCCTTGGTCTCTGGTGTGTACCAGTGGAGCCACGTTTCGTCGGCGATCACGAAACGACACAGAAACTCTTTCGGGTTGCACTTAAACAGCGTCAAACACTGCTCTGAAGTGTTTTTACGGTTGCACCCATCAATTCGACAGCTTTCTCATACCCAAAATTTCATGCAGGATATGAACCACGCAGTCTTTTGATATGCCTGCTCTCTATTCGCTATTCGCACCTCCAATTGGCGATCTGCCAATTCAAGCTCGTGAATTTTTGTCAAGTTCTCCACCCTGGTAGCCGTTTTCGGGGCACCTGGACGTGGCTCATCAAAAACCGACGTGCGACCACGTTGAAACTCGTTAAACCAATTGTTTACGCTCGCCGTCGCAGGAGCAGAGTCACAGTACACAGCATCCAACCGCTCTTCGATTTCGCTGCGCGATTTCCCTTCTAAAAACAAGAATCGAATCACCACCCGATATTGCTCTTTCTATATTTTTCAAAAGTCCGCGGACACAGCCGCTTCCACACGCACTCAAAACAAAACTACGAAGCCGATTCGGCTGAA
Source organism: Odontomyia ornata (assembly GCA_963969285.1). NCBI lineage: Eukaryota > Metazoa > Arthropoda > Insecta > Diptera > Stratiomyidae > Odontomyia > Odontomyia ornata. The sequence goes on from OZ017738.1 coordinate 114,902,940, forward strand.
ATTTTTATAGTAGCCGTCTACGAGAATGTCCTACACTTTAGTAAATCTCTCTTGAGATAGTGGCACCATCGGGCGATGAGGCTAAGTACTTATTGGATCGCCCTCGTATGTCAAAGTTTTGTGCGATATTTGCCAAGGAACCAAGCGAAAGGCATGGAGACTACTATAAAATCGAATCGACCAATTCAACATGGAGGTATGTGTAGATGGTAGTCCTTATTCCGCTAAAATGTATTTAAAACCTTAATAAAAGGTACACCGAGTGAAGCTAGAAAATTCTTTTTTTTTGTTTTTGTCAATAAATGTCTAATACGTCTTACTCCTTCTTTTAACTAGTTTTATTTTCGTATTTAATTTTCATACATAATGCAAACTTCTAGTTTCATATATAGTGCAAACTTCTAGTTTTTAACACTTTTTACACAAATCTCTAACGACGTAGTCTTAAGAAACAACTTTACTGTTTGACATAGTTTTATGAACTAAAAAATATTTTTATTTCTTCTTCATTTAACAATTCAAATTTTTCTACGGCTACTATTTCTTTTTGTATGGATTTTATGAAAATGTGGAATTTAATTTATAAGTAATGTAGAATACGCTACAGTCTGCTTAAGGAGTTTGGGGCAACAACATCAAATAAGAGTTGCTTTTGAAAATTAGTCAGGATTATAACCGGGTCGAAATTTATTGTTTCCAATTTAGGGCCTATATCCTCCCAACAAATATCGAAGTTATACTGCCGGCATTTCAGCACCTTTCCCTAAGCTGATTCCATGAAGAAAATATTTACTTCTGAAAACCCCATATGGCAGAAAGTGACGTTTGTTGAAATGGCACAGAGGAAATCAGCTCGTTTTCTGCTTATGAGCGAAGTGAGATGTGTAAAATACAGCAAAAAGCTGTGTCTGTATGCTGTTTCAGGTAACACACTGCAGCATATTACAAGGGGTCCGAGCATGGATAGCCAACCCACAAGATGAAGATGTACCCTAACAACGCATACTATATTCTCTGAATGCTGAAAGTAGAAAAATGCTGACATATTCCACGTTCCGGGTACGTCAGCATTTTGAGCTTTTATATCAGCACGAACTTAAGCAAAGGATCAATTTCATTATCACGCATATCATTCACCATCGCAATATAAATACCCAGGGTCCGCTGAAGCGATTTGTAGCATAGAGACAATATTTCATCATCGTTGCTCCACAATCTCCCTAAAACTGCTGCCATCAGGACTCAGAAAATGACACATTTTCCCGTTCAGACGTATAGGTGGGTAGATGGTTTTTTTAGGTTTGGTGCTCGAATATCACGTTTTAGATACGCCGAATAAATCAATACCAGTAACTTCAAGGCAAAATCTATTAAATTGGGTTAGGCTCAACACGATTCCAGATGAAAGAGTGATTAGGAATAGTAGCAAGGATCGAACTTGGGAAGGTGAACATTGGCAACGCCAAATAACTTTTGCTGTAGTAAATTCGAAAACTGTAAGGATAAAGCTTAATACAATGAGGGCAGGTATTCCCAAGAAGTAAATAAATTTTGACAAACGTGCGTTAAAAAATTCTTCTCCTTCGTAGTGCTACAGCCCCTCTTGGGCCTTCGCTTTCTGCAACAAACGTCTCTGCCTATCTCCCAATTTTGAAATCCGAGCAGCGCTGAACTGTTTCCGTCGATCGAGTTCGACCAACATTTCCTTGGTTTCTCCACTGGTCTCCGCCCTTCAGTTCTCCCAACGAATATCTTGTTCAATATGTTTGCGGATGCTTGGGTTAGGGTCCATGTTTCGCATCTATAGCATAACATAGGTCTTATCATAGGTTTGTATATTTGGAGCTTCGTTTTCCTGTGTATGCAACTGGTCTTGAAGATCATCAAAACTGAATAATTTCATTTGCGAGCTGTATTTTTCAGCGTATTTCATCCTTTTTATTACCGGTTCTCGTTATTTTGGCGCCTAAATTTCAAATGTGCCCACAAACAACTAAAAGCTCCAGCTTTGGTTCCTTGCAAAACAAAATTCCTTAATAAAATTGTTCAGTGAAGAGCTTGCCTCATTTAAAGTAAAATATTTTCTTCTTCTTTCAGGGTGCACAATTGAATGAATGAAGTTAAGTGAGCTTCAAACGAGAAACACTTTTTTCGAGCCTAGATCTTTAAATGATCCTTAAAAATAGCACATATCCAAATTGTACAGTCTTTTGAAAAATTTTTTTTTGGCAAAAGAGGCGTTAGAATAATGTGCAGGAAAAGATCAATAAAATTGCAACTATATGCCCATTTGAACTAAGGTAAGGATTTAAGATCTTTGAATAGTTTGACGAGAAAAAAATTAACATAATCGCATAGCCTGAAATATTCAAAGTGACCTTTAATTGTTTGTATAATCATGCACAAACAATTTTTAAGAAAATGTTCGATGCACAAACAATTTCTGACAGTGTGAATGTTAAAATATTACAATTATACGATATTTCACGGCTTTAATTTTTGATTATAGTTTAGAAGGATCCATATTATAATCAGAGATATTAAACAAGTTGGGTAGGCAGACCTATGCTCATGTCAGAAGGGTTTTGTACTCAACTTACAAAATGCAGTAACCAGCAACGAATAAAATCAAGAAACATGTCAAAGACGATTTTATTGGAGAAAATGTGAAATTCGAGGTTCATACTATTATTAACAAAGTTGAAAGAATTTTGACTTCTGAGGTATTTGTTTTAGTTATACCCATAGATATCTCCCTTGATAATTTTTCCAGATTTTTTAGAAACACATTTTTCATGTTTTTATACAGCCCCCCCATTGGCCTCACTGAAGCAAAAACTGTCAGTTTAAGAACTGTTTTGAAAAGCTCTCATAGAGAACTTTCAGTTGATATTCATATCGGCTACCTTTCATGAAAATTTTTTTCAGGGCCCACTCCTCTGTACTGTAATCATCGATTCATGGCCTATTTTTTCGAATCCTAGAATGGTTACAAAGCTCTTTTGCTAGGAGCTCTCCCCTGCCTCTTCGACTTGTTTCAATTGTATGTACTCATTTTCATGATACCTATGATTCCTGAAATTTTCATGCAAATCCTAGCAAAGCTGTAGTGTCTAAATCGATAAAAAGCGCACATGGCTCCATAGCCATATGTTTCCATAGTAATACAGGGCATATTGTTCCATAGTAATACGGGAAAATTCAAATCGCTATAACTTCGTTAAATACTATTGGATCTTTATGAAACTTTCCGAAAAGATCAACCTTATAAAAAGTCATCTCTTTGCTAAATTTTATTGAATTTAAGGGTACCGTTTAGATTTTATTCAAGAAAACATAAAATCGATAAATCATACTATTACTAACAAAGTTGAGCGAATTTCGACTTCTCATGTATTTGTTGTTGTTGTACTCATAAAGGCCTACATTCATAATTTTTTTCAGAATTTTCGGATGGAAGGTTTCCAATCGCGAGGGGGGGGTACGCGAAAAGTTCGTACATTTCCCCTTCCCCTGCCCCCCCTCGGTACTCATAAGGCAATTTTAAGACTTGTTTTGAAAAGATCTCATTAAGACCTTTCCAATGACACCCTACTCGACCACCAATGGTGAAAATTTTTTTTGAGGGGTCACCTCCCTATATGGGGAGACCCCCCTGAAACCCCTTTGAAAAATTTTTCCACCCTTGAACTTTCAAGAGGTCACCACTTCTGACCTTTCCACAAAGTTTCATACCTGTAGCCTCTATAGTTTCGGAGAAAAAGTGCTGTGACATACAGACGGACGGACGGACGGACAGACGGACACAGGTCGTGATTGCAATAGGGTTTTGTATTTTAGTACAAAACCCTAAAAAAGATTGATTTGAACAGTTACCATACAGTCCCCAGGGCTTTGAAGTCAACGAATGCTCTCAAAGCATGTGTACACCAAACAATATTTAGCACGATTGTATTACCTGCTACACTAGAGCCTCGATAAAGTAAAACCTTCTATTAGTTAAACAAAATTGGCATACCCTTCCCCAGAGCCCAAAACGTCTTTTACTTAAAATACAAAACCTCCATAGCTTGACGAAAAATTCAGGCATTTGACCTCTGTAACTCAGAGCGATTTTTAAGCCGACTTCTATAAGTTAAAGCATCTATCAGCGACTCATTCGTGTGAATGTGCTTATGAAAAATGATGTGCAAAAATTTGTTGTTAGTGCATGCACTAACAGGTCGTGATAAGTTTCGGCTATTTTCTAGGAAGCGTCGTGTGCATATCGTGATTAAAAAGTAAAGTGAATGCATTTAAAACGAAAATTGTGAACACTAACTTATGCTGATAAGTAAAAAGCAATCGAAGCAGTGAATAGTGGTTTGGAAAGGAAAGATGTTGCAGCCCAGTTTGGAATACACGAAGGTACACTTTTGATTATTTAAAAAAAAAAGAAGCGGAACTATTGAGGAAACAAGAATCGGGAGCCAGTCTATTATGTAAAAGACAAAGAATTCCTGAATTTTCAAAATTAGAAGAGTGTTTGGTTACGTGGTTTAAACAGTGCCGAAATAAAAATATGTGTTAGTGGACCGATACTGAAAGAAAAAGCTGAAGAGTTCGCTAGGCCACTGCAAATCAATATTTAAAGGCTAGCAACGGCTGGTTGGAAAACTTTAAGAAGAGGCATGACTTGACCTTCAAGAAAATTTGCGGTGAAGGTGCGAGTGTGAATAAAGAACTTTGCAAAGAATAGAAAAGTGAATTGCAAGGATTAGTGAATGGATACGACCTCAATTTTTTACATTTTATCGAAAAAAAACTGGAGTCTTTTTTGTTAAATGTCTTCCCGACAAAACTTTGACATATAAGAATGAAAAATGCCATGGGGGTAAATACAGTAAGGTAAGGCTAAAGATTCTTCTTTGTGCAAATTCTATCGGTATAGAAAAACTGAAGCCTGAAGGCAAATCAAAGAAACCTCGTTGCGTCGCGGGCTGCAAATCACTACCTCTGGATTATGAACCCATCCAACGAGCATGGATGACTGCAGAACTTTTTAAAAAATGGCTTTAATAAGCCACAGACAGACATATGGCTAATGCACAAAAGAAAATTTTTCTCTTCGTTGACAACTGCACAGCACATGGTGACATACCTCCATTGAAGGCAATTAAAATTCACTTCCCTCCCCCCGAATACAACATCAAAACTTCAACCGCTAGATATGGGGATAATAAAAAATTTTAAAACATTTTACCGAAAAAAAGTTGTTAAAAATATGGTAACTGATATGGAGCAAATATAGTTTCTCCAATCAATGTTTTAGAAGCATGAGAATGGTATATGTGTTGCATCCCATACAGTGAAAAACTGTTTTAAAGCTTGTGGTTTCCCGTCAAAGTATCAAGAAAATATTAAAGAGGAACTCGATATAGCGCCTGAAGAATGGAATAAATGCATGTCCAACTTAGAAATTACTTTCGAAGAGTTTGTCTCATGTGATGCTGAAGTACTCACAGCGGGAACGCTCACAGAGGAAGAAATAATGGACGTAGTGATTCACGGTGTTGCAAATGATGATACTATATAGCTGAAGAGTCCAACGATTACAGGATCTCTCTCCGTTTATATCAGTAAACGAAGCAAAGAAAGCAGCAAACGCTTTACGATCTTTGATAGAGCAATGCAGTAATGTAGATGATGATACTATATATCTATTCTTCATTGTTCAAAATTGAAAATCGAATTGATTTAGAAACTTTGAAGCGCTTAAAGCAAAAGAAAATTACAGAATTTTTTGTATAGATAATATAACTGTACCTATTCCCTTATATGTAATAGATTGTTTTTGTAAGATTTACTTGCATTTAAGTCAAAAATTTATCCTGGCGCTTTCTGTGACACATAATTCTTAAACAAAGAGATAATGCAAATCAGTAGGTAGCAAACACGAAACATCCAAAAAATTGTTAGCTTGAGCCCTTAATAAGTTAAGATCTCGATAACTCAAACTTTTTGACATTTCCCTTTGGTTTTATCTTATCGAGGCTCTGCTGTATATGTAATAGAGGCATTCTTATAGTATTGAACTCTGTATGCATAGTATAAAGTATCAATTAATTTTGCAATTCGACGGTATCAAAGAGAATTTATTGACCAATAAATGGCTTATTTCCAATATTTGCTGCAATTGATTTCATCTTCGCAAAATTTTCACTCACTTCTTTTTAGTTTCGCGCGCTTAATTTTATTTCTCATAATTGTTTTTTTTTTCTAACAAAAATTCAATATAATATATGCTAATTTGGATAATTTAAAAACATTAAAATAAGAACAGGGTATCCAAAGATCCAATAGAAATGGGGTTTTTTTTTTAAATAATCGAATTAAAATTCAAATTTTAAGATAGTTGGAGGAAAGCATTTATTAAAAAGCCATTAACAACGTGATTGACGGATAATATTGTAAAATCGTTTGAAATTATTAACAGTATCAGGGGGGCTTAATGCAGCTTTTCCTTAAGACAGTGGTTTTTGATTTACTTTCCGCATCCCTACGTAGAAAATTCTAAGAGTATATTGGAGCCAAGATGTCAAAAAAGCTTATAAATAATTTTGGTTCAAGTTTACGACTTTCTCAATGAAAGATGAATCTTTAACACCCTATTAAACCACAACCAGTCATTCAAGTTGGTCTACCTCAGACCCGCTACCAAAGAAGTAGAAGAAACAGCTTAAAAGAATTCACAACAGACACTGTTTGCATCGTTAGTTACTTTTACGTTTTCCATCAATTTTCGTAATCTTTTTATTTTCCTCTACTCTTTTTTTCTATATCGATATAAAACGTACAATATTTATTAAGCAGAAAATATTTCACTTTGGTATTATCTTTTGCTGTTTCTTCTGCTTTACTTTCCACTTCTTCCTTCACCTTTAGCTTTTTTATGTGATTTTTGCAGTTACTGATGTAGTTAGTACCTACGCTCTGGTTCTTTTTCATCTTTCCCATTTTCAAGTTCAGGCAATGGATGACGGGATGCTCCTCTTTTACTATTACGACACGACGGCAACGACAACGAAGACCAACAACATGACTACATGTTCCATCAGAATTTCAATCTAAAATATTTCCTATATTTAGGTCTTTCACTTTCAGTATCCTCGCATTTTGCTTTTTCGCTATTTTCCGTGTATATATTTTGTTTTTCTCAGGCTAACAGATTTAGTATTTGAGCCCTTGACCGACATTTTCACTTTCTGATAAAGAATGTTGTGTAGGGAGTGTGTGGAATGCAATCTTATGTAAGCGTATGTAACGTAGATGGACACGGGTTTTGAAAAAGCAATAAAAGCGCAAGGATTAAGCTTTTCTTGGGAATATTTTCTGGCGATGGATAATATTTCATTAGAAATTAACAATTTTTTGTACAGTTTCTGTGGTCAATTTAAAATATTGATAAGAAATAGAATATCAAAGGAATTTAGATACAACTTACTTGACTTTATATGAACCCTCAAATGTTCGAACTTGGCTTACCTGCAAATAAAAGAGAAAAATTATTAATCCTGCTAGTATGTCTACGTAAAGATTTAAAAATGACCTATTTTGATGAAATTTTCAGGAGTGGTAGTATTCATCCTCAGTAAGCTTCCCTTAAAGCCATTCGTTGGGTTTTTTCAAGGATATTCGAGGAAGTCAGCTTTAAAGAGAGCATTTTTCCTATACAACGTACATATGTATTTAGTACGCTTTCTCATTACCACAACTTGTAGCTGATAGCCCAGTCATATTAGGGCTTTCACCTCGGAATGAAAGATAATAAGCTGCAAATTGGTATGAACCTTTGTTTTGTCATTCTAAATGTTGTCTCAAAAGTCACAATCGTTATCGTGTTCGCGTCTCAAGATATTCAAGGTCAAAGGTCACAAAAATCGGTTTTTCGCGAATATCTGGCTTCCTATCGGTTAAATGAGATTTGCATTTATTATAAAAGTTGTAGGCTATAAAATTCCCTACAACTTTTGTTTAAACTTTTTTTTCATACGACCAACCGTTTTGAAGGTAGAGCGCGAAGAGTGCACATCGTACAGTCATATACGGCCTAATGCAAGGTCAAGCGTGAGTTATGGTTATCAGTACGTTATAAAGTCAATTATTTACTTGGAAATTATAATTATTAAACAATGCCTATTATTTATGTACTAACTATTAATTATTTATATTTAATTAAAGTAAGTAACTTGATTATTTATATATAATTATTCTACTAAAAGTATTGACCAATATCCTCGTACTAAAAAGCACATTTTATTTTTACACGCATTCAGTGGCTGTGACACGACTTCTGCGCTATTTAAAAAAGGAAAAAAAATGGAAAAAATTCCTGATTTAGATAAACTGGTGGAAGTATTTCAACAAGAAAACTGCCCAAAACAAACATTATTAGAAAATGGAGTGCGCATCTTGTTGGCATTATATAATGCTCCAAAATCTGAGGACAACATTGATCATTTCCGCTACACGCAATTCATCAAATTTACAAAACTAAATAAACCTGTACAACTGTCAACACTTCCACCAACAAGTGTAGCAGCTCATCAACACATAAAACGTGTCTACTACCAGATTCAAACGTGGTTAGGGAAGGACTTAGAACCTAAAGAATGGGGCTGGATGCTTGAAAATGAAATCCTGGAGCCCATACGAACGTTATTACCTCCAGCACCAGCCGAACTACTAAACGTAATATTTTGCAATTGCAAAAATGGTTGTGGTTCCCGCTGTGGATGCAGAAAATCAGGGCTACAATGTTCTTTAGCTTGCGGCCAGTGCAACGGACAAGCTTGCCTCAACGCTTCACTGTATCCAAGTAATCCCGATGAAGAAAATACATATGATCCCGATATTCTGGAAGGTTTGGAGATGAACATGACAGATAATGAGGATGATGACAATGAATCGAACATTTTTGAGCGACAAGAAGAAGAAGACGACGAACAAGAAGAAGATAATTAGCTTCCATTTCCAATTTCATTACAATTAAAATCAACAAAGATACTTTTGATATTTGAACTCACATTTTGATAAATGTATATTATGCCGTATTTAATAATAAATAAAAATATGTGTAAAATATATACTCTTACTATCATTTTAACTTAAAATAAAACTAAAATATATAATCCAGAATTAATAATATTTTATACTTAAATAGTTAAATATGAATAATTATATATAAATAATCAAGTTACTTACTTTAATTAAATATAAATAATTAATAGTTAGTACATAAATAATAGGCATTGTTTAATAATTATAATTTCCAAGTAAATAATTGACTTTATAACGTACTGATAACCATAACTCACGCTTGACCTTGCATTAGGCCGTATATGACTGTACGATGTGCACTCTTCGCGCTCTACCTTCAAAACGGTTGGTCGTATGAAAAAAAAGTTTAAACAAAAGTTGTAGGGAATTTTATAGCCTACAACTTTTATAATAAATGCAAATCTCATTTAACCGATAGGAAGCCAGATATTCGCGAAAAACCGATTTTTGTGACCTTTGACCTTGAATATCTTGAGACGCGAACACGATAACGATTGTGACTTTTGAGACAACATTTAGAATGACAAAACAAAGGTTCATACATGCAGCTTATTATCTTTCATTCCGAGGTTGACCCCTTTTTTTACCTAATATGACTGGGCTATGATGGGTCAATAAAAGATGGGTCCTAGGTTCGCATCACACGGATGCTATCCACGTTTCTAATTTCGTGATTGATAGGTTTTTAATCATATCAACTTTTTAAGCATTAATTGGTATTTGTTTATATTATTTTTCTTTTGTTTCATTCGAATTGTTTCCAATATGTATATTAACTCTTTCGACATTGTCGTGTGCGAAATAACTACCCTTGTTTTGCACTTAGATTTCCAGAATTTTAGGTAAGCATTTTTGAGAAGAATAATAAACAGAATAATCAGCTTCCTTCAGTCTATCATAATTAAAGAAGACAAGCTGATTATCTAAATAAGGAATAAGATACAAAGCTGACTGCATAAACACTATGTTCTAAATACATGAACTATGATCAAATTACTATCTTATGGCGATCAAGAATATAACCATGCATAGATGTGATTCTTGATAACCAGAAGATCGTTATTAATCTATTAATGATTCATAACAAGTGTACACATGTAAATGGGCCTAAACTCTTATTTATCACCAACTTCAGGTCCATATATAGACAGATTATGACAGCTTGGTCTTTTACAATTCTAACCATGGCGTCATACACATCAGCCGAACGTTTTATTATTGTTAAAACTTTTTACAAAAATAATGAATCGCCAGTGCAAACATTCCGCGCTATACGTGAATTTTTTGGTCCACCCATAAATTGGCCGGCGAGATCGTGTGATTTGACTCCTTGTGACATTTTCCTTTGGGGATTTCTGAAGGATCGTGTTTACGCTGATGCTCCCCAGACTACTGAAGCATTAAACAACAATATTCGAGCCAAAATACGCCTAATAACGCCGGAAATGTGCGAAAATGTCATCGAAAATTGCAATCATCGTTTGATAGTCTGTAAAGCAGCACGAGGTGCACATATCCCCGAAGTAATGTTTCATATTTAATTGTAAGGGACCAAATTTTCATAATAAATAAACATTACAGCTCAATCTTCACAAAAACTATGTTTTTTTTCGACAAAAATGTGTACACTTGTTATGTATCACCCTTTATTTATGAGGTTTGACCGCAGTTTATTTGTTTAGAACATTATGCAATCAGCTTTGTATGTTATTCCTTCCACAAGATAATCAGTTTGTTTTATATTTTATATGAACCATAGAAGGGCAATTTACTTTCAAAGCTACGGTTTCTCTTTTTTTTATCAAAGCTGCTTATTTTTCTTTTTATTTCTTGACAGAAATGTAGGCGTGAAATTCTGAAATTCAAAGTTTTCAACTAATTATTTCGCAGATGATAACGCTGAAAGAGTTATCATACATATTGGCGATGATTCCAATGAAAACTAGGGAAAAATAATAGAAATAAACACTAATTATTGAGCAAAAAGTTGATATTATACAATCAACCACGAAAATTGAAAATTGGATAGTATCTGCAAGATACGAGCCCAGGAACCGCCGTTTATTGATCCGCAGTTTCATCAGCTACAGTGGTGTGCTTTTTAATCCGATTTGTTCGAATATCCTTGAGAAGTACGACAAGTGGCTTTAAGAGAAGCTTACTGAGGGTGAATACTACTACTCCTGAAAGTTTATAGGCCACAAGCGTTAAGGTACCATTATGAATGAATTAATTAGTGTATTTCAAATATCTTATTTTTAGTCAATAATTTTGTTTATTTTATATCTGCAGGCCAATTCTCTATTTCATGAAAAACCGTCGGGCCTTGCTCTGTTGCGACCCAACAAAGCAAAGCTCGAGTTCATTCCTAGACTATTCTTGCATCCTTGAAAGCAGTTTTAGTACCTTGTTATGATCTTTCACGATATTTTTTCGGTTTTAAAGTTAAGAAGATCTGAAGCAATTAGACAATTGTAATAAAAAGTATGAAATTGCAATCGTTAAAGTCTATTTAATCAGAATTGAATCAAGAGCTCATAGTCCGCACAGTGAAGTAGTTAGAGTGCTCGCTGCGTAAGCCGAAGGTCGCTAGTTCGAGTCCCGATGGTGACAACGATATTTGTTTTGAGTGATTCTTCGGACGGACTATAAGCCTGTTCAGCTATGGTACGTACTAGATTAAAATCAGAACGCATCGCAGCTGGCTGAACCAATCAACGGCCAAAGCATGGTACTAACCATATCCCCTTCTCGAGTGCTAACGCATTCGATCAAGATAATGGAGATACTCTGACTATCTCTAAGCGAAGGATCGAAAAGGGTTGTGATGCAAAAGAAAAAAAAACAAAAATTAATTCTTTCTTCCTCTCATTGGTTGCTCGCCAGAAACAAGGCACTTATGTGACTATGTTGAATGTACGGAGTTCACTACAAATGTTTTTGTAATAGGGATTTTTTAGTATGTTTTCGTCAAAAATGGCATTTCCATTAAAAAGTTTGATATTTTTTTACATAAACGCAATTTATGTTGTTTACAATGAGTTGAAAAATCAATTTCGCCAAAAAATGGAATTAACTCGGTAAACATTTTCGAGTGATGCGATTGATTTATCTCAACAACAGTCTTTCGATTGGCTGCATTCAGCCTTTGGGAATAAAGAACCATTTCTCGAGACAATTTATAACTGGATTAACGAATTCATCAAACGTGGAGGACGTCGTTCGCTCAAGGACGAACCTCGTGAAGGTTATCCAAAAACGGCCATTATACAAGAAAACATCAATGCCAGGCGTGAATTTATTATGCAAGATCGTCGTGTGTCATAACGTGAAATATGGTATCCTTCGGTATTTCTTTTCGGCCATATATTTGATATTGATTGAACACTTGGCCGTTAAAAAAGTTTTGTTAGCGGTGCACCCCGCAGGATTTGATAATCGCTCAAAAATATCCTCGTGTCGACAGGTGGAAAGAAATGATCAGAAAATACTATCGCGGCGCATCAAATGACGTAAATAAGATCGTCACAGGTGATTAATCATGGATCAATGCCTATGAGCCAAATCCAACATGAGGTGTTCGCGTATGAAGCTCTGCGAAGCAAATGGTCGTCTGTTTCTTCAACCGAATGGGTTATGTGGCTACTGTTCCGCTTTAAGAACGCCTTGGGGGGAATTCGCAAAACTAAGAAGACGAATCACTCTCTATCATGACAACACGAGCTCTCGCACATTAGCTCATACTAGCCTCTATTTTGTCGGTCAAAACACCGAATTTATAGGCCGTCCGCCGTATAGACCTGATTTGGGACTGATTTCTTTTTATTCTCATACATCAAAAATAAACTGCGCAGCGAATGAAGCAGCAGTTGAAGCGTTCAAAAGCCACGTTTTGAAGGTGCTTCAATTGGAGTGGAAAAAGTACTTCAAGAATTGGTTTAAGCACATGCAAAAGTGCATAAATGTTCATGGAGAATATTTTAAAAACCAATGAAAATATTTATGATAAAAACCGAATGCATTCATACTTAAAAGCAAAAACTTCTGTAGTGGCCCAAGTACGTTCATTGGTGTGGCACAAAACATGTTTAGACATGTTTCGTGTATTTCCCCTCCCTACGCGTCCCTCGAAGCAAAAAGTATCAAATTAAGACCTGTTTTGAAAAGTTCTCATCAAGACCTTTCATTTGGTACCCATATCGGCTACCTTTGATGAATTTTTTTTTTCGGGGGCCACTCCCCTATATGGGGAGATCCCCCTTAAATACCCTTTTTTGTAGTGGAACTTTGAGGAGAGCACCACTTTACACCTGCATACAAAATTTGATGTTTCTAGCTTAGGTAGTTTGCGAGAAAAAGTGCTGTGACACACGGACGGACGGACAGACAGGTCGCGGTTTTAGTAGGGTTTTGTAAAATTATTTTACAAAACCCTTAAAAGGCATTCCCTATGGAGGTAAAATCAGATTCATAATTGGGAGCTTTTAGGTAAGAGATCACAAATTACTTATGAATTACTTAACTATCTGAAGCACTAATAACTGATTTCCCGACAATGACTCTATACTTTCTCACTGTTCCGCCAAAGCTCTAAAATCCACACCAGGCTAACGTCCCGATCAGACTTTTCAAACACCCAGTAGTAATCGAGCAGTCACACAAGCAAACTGCTCAAAAACCTAGTTAACCCTATCCGAAATTTTAATTGCAGATTAAGAAAAAAGATTTCATTACCTCCATTCATAGTTATAATTTATAAAATATTTTTTTTCTTTCTATTATTATTAAATGTAATTTTATATCATTTGTCTTTGGATTAAATTTCAACGTTTCCCGTTAATTATATTCTTGATGATATTTAACTTTTATTATTATGTATTTAAAATCTTTTTCACTTTTCTTTACTTCTGTAATTTTTTTGAAAAATTTTAAATCTGCAAATTAAAATTCGGACGTGGGAACACTGATTTAGTGCGTTCCAACTGGGTATTGCATTACCGAGTGCAATAGAGCTGATTCGATTTACCGTAGCGACACGAGGAAAGAAAAAGAAGAGATCTGGACGGATCGGGAAGTCGACTTGGGACCGCGACCAGGAAAAGAAGGAGAACATGGCCGCCGTGCAAAATATGTTCGGTATGAAAAGTGCTGGTAAAAGCGCCATCAATATCATTTAAAATCGGGTAATAAATTCAAAAGGTTTAATTAAAAACCATTTCCAACCATTCACCCTTTTAACTCCAATACATTACCATCCCCCTGCGGAATTGTGCTCCCAAGGAAAATTACATTTGCGTTGGATGGGGACAACATCTTTGACGGTGACCGTGGCTGTCTGCCGTTCGTCTCGAAAGTTGTTCCCGTCTTATTCGTTGGCCATTCGCAACGCTGTGATTTCTATTTGGAATTAATTCGGGAAAGAGTTTGCACGGCATTCGTGGTTAAAAGGCATCGTGACAGCGGGAAAGTGCATGACGTGCCGCGACCGCCCTGAAAAATCGTTTCAGATGTGCAGTGATGATGATCGGTGGTCGTTTCTCTGTGGATTATCAATGACAAAGAGTGATACGGCAGACAGTTAACCTGGACGTTAGGCTGGCCAGCAGGTTTGCAGGCAAGGCCACCTGTACCGCGACCACGACACCCTCACAGATTGAGATCCGTTAGATATTCGAACCAAAGACTCGACCAGCAAACACAGCCAGCTGAAGTGGAGCCTTTGGAATTCGCGTCGCCCCTTCGCAATCGCGGTGTAAAAAGAATAGGAGAAAATCGGCTACCCGAAAGAACATTGAAGGGTAGAGTACAAAGTAAACGTCCAGCGAGAAGACCAAAGAATCGATGAGAGAACACGATAGACGCTAACAGCAGATCCTTACTGGGAGTGATCAATTGGCGAACGAGTTCGCATAACTATGATGATTGGAAAGATTAACACTGGAGACCAAGATCCGACTTGGGCTGTCGCACCATAGATGATGATGATGACGTTACGGTGATTAGTCAACTAGCCACGTTTCTAAATATTCGTGGTTAAACTTTATTTTTTGTATTTTATGGGTTCGAATAGACATGTATACCAAAATTTTTGATCGAAACTTCCACCACAGTGGGCTGAAAGAGTTAAGGGGGGGTCTCTCCATATAGGGGGGCGGATCATTTAAAAACATTTAACCAAAGGTAGCCAAAACGGGTATGAAAAGAAAGTCTTGATGAGAACTTTCCCAATTAGGTCTTAGACTGACACTTTCGCTTCAAGGGGGCAGGGGGGAGGAAATGTATGAAAAACTAAAAACTTTGAAAAAATCGTGGTCTTTATGAGTACAAGGCCAGCAAATACCTCCCAAGTCAAAGTTTGACCCACTTTGTTAATAATAGTACATTTTATGAATTTTAAGTATTCGCCTATAAAATCAAAGGGGAACCCTTAAATTTACCAAAAATGTTGATCCAGGTTTTTCAGTAGCAGAGATACGTGATAGGTGTGTTGCAGCCGACTGCTTTTTCAACAATTATATCAACAACATATGATACTGAGGAGATACACGTTTGCAAAGGACCTAGACAACACAGATACATGGGAATTTTAATGCTAATTTTAGAAAAGGTTTGTAACATTAATATGTTATGGAAACATAATTCCAACAAATTGAACCCTTAATTAGGCGCATGGGATCAAGCCAATTTCAAATAAAAAAAATTATATTAAAGTGTTTGGAACGCGACAGCGCTCTTTCTATTTTCCTACCTACCCACGGGGCATGCAAATCAGTCACGATCGGAAAGCCAACGCCTACGCACGTGTTTCTGATCTTTTAGGTGCTGACCCCATGCGACCAATTACGTGAAAATTTTCAGCAAAAGGTAAGTTTTCATTTTTTTGGTTTTTCGAACATTTATTTTTTTATTTTTACTAGTATTTATTCATAATTTCATTGCATATTGAATTTATGTATTCTTGCCTTTATTTTTATGATTTTTGCATTTATTTCGCTTTTAGTTTGAAGTTTCAATATCGAAGGGAAGACTCACGCACAAAATATTATTCATTTACCGGGAGTCAAACAGTATGCTAGAAACGCAAAATCTCCTCTAAAATGTTTCCGATTATTTTTTGCAGTGAAATTATTGAACTTCTCGTCATGAGCACTAATTTTTTATCGATAAGATAAAGGATAAATTTCAACGAGGTCGAGATGCACTTTCTACGGATGATTTGGAAATAAAAGCATTTTTAGGTTTGTTGCTTATGGCTGGAATCCTAAGATCATCTCACTTGAATTTCATTGATTTATAGGCACAAGATGGATCAGGTGTAGAAATTTTTGGCTGACAATGTCTTATAAATGGTTTCTATTTTTGTTACAATGTGTTCGGTTCGAGAGTACCTCAGACCGGCAGGAACGACAAAAAATCGACGTTTTAGCAGCTATTAGACACTTTTGAAACATTTATAGAACAAGTTTTTAGCAGCTTATACATCGGATGAGAATCTAACGATAGATGAACAGTTAGTTGGGTTTCGTGGTCGATTTAGAGGAAAAGTTTCCATGCCTAACAAACCGAACAAATACGGCATAAAAGTGCAGGTCATAGTTGACTCAAAGACGTATTACCTATGCAAGTTTGAGGTATATAACCAGATGGAGAATATCAAGTTTCTAATCATCCAGATGACATCGTAAAACGCCTTGTTGGACCAATAAAAAACAGTGGCCGTAACATAACAACTGACAATAGGTACACTAGTATGAAACTGGCCAAGGAGCTGCTAACATCAGAATATAAGTTGAGTCTTGTTGGTACATTGAATAAAAGGAAACCTGACATTCCATCTGAATTCTTGCCAAATACGACTAGGAAACAATTTACTTCGGTTTTTTGGATTCAATAATCAAATCACTATGGTCTCCTATGTCCCTAAGTCAAAGAAAGCTATCATTTTACTTTCTTCCGTGCATTATGATGCCTCCATTGACGAAACAACAGCTAGCGTTCAGAAACCAGAAATAGTTACCTTTTATAATTGTACCAAAGGTAGTGTCGACTGCAATGATCAACTATGCGCTAACTATAACGTTGCCAGAAGAACAAAAAGATGGCCGTTGGCGGTATTTTTTCACCTTCTAAATGTATCTGGCATCAATGCATTTATCATACTCAAGACGAATACTTATAAGAGTAACACACATACAAGGCGGATTTTTCTGAAAAAAACTTGCAGTAGAATTAGTGGAGGACCACCAGAAACGTCGCATTCAAGAGCGTGCTTTCCTTTCGTACAAAAAAAAAACGACTCCATGAGGTTCACGATATGCAGGAAGTCGTGCCTCAATCGAATGCTAAGCGTGGTCGCTGTTCGTCATGTCCTAGAAAGGGCGACAAAAAAGTGCCAAATAAATGCCATAAATTTGTTTGTCAGCATCACTTCAGGGCTTACTGCATTGGGTACATAGTAGATGAATGTGCTGCTGAATCTGGATAATTTTTTTTTCACGTTGATCTCGGCTATAATAAAAATTAGTAATTTTAAGAGGGATTAGAAGTTGTTTTGTGTTTTTCATTGTTTAAAGTGAAAATTATGTTTTTGTTTTTTATTATGATTAAAATAAAGCATTTAATTATTTTTGATATTACATACTTCGTTTTATTTATTTCTTCCACTTTGTTTTCATTTATTTATTTGGGGTCAGTAGTGACCCCATGCGACTGTTTGTGTGATTTTCCTAATGCGCCTAATTAACGGTTAAACACATAATAAGCATGTTTTATATTTTGGATGTCAATTTATGGAGTCTGTATATGAGTCAAAACCCTTCTGACAGTAGTACTCTACTGCAACTTCGACTTGCTAGTACACGTGCCTTGTAACAGCATGACTGTTACAAATCCAAGCATTTTCGCAATCTATTTCTCACTTTTTTTATATACCGCTTTTATGATGTGTGAGCATAATACCAATACGAGATCTATCAACAAAACTACCATATTTCTCAAGTCATTTTGCGGAGAAAAAAATCTTCTCAAGCCAAATTTAATTGATTGAACATTAAATATCGTTTCTAAGTCAAACTCAATTCCATGTCAACATGGGGTCCAATCAAAACATCAAATTTTCTTTTTTTTTTTTCAAACTCACTCAAACTCTCATAATAAGTGCAGTGAGATTAATCACCATACACAACTTCACAAAAATAAACCCAACCAACTAACTAACACACAGAGGTCAGAGCCGAGTTCAATCCAAATCTCTAACTTTGAACAAATACTTGAGAAAAATCAAGAAATAGACAAAAAATAACAAAACAACAAAAGGAGAAAAACCTGCAAGTCTACTTTAACTATTGTACATTTGTAGAAAAAGAGAAGAAGAAGACTGAACCATGAGAATTAACGAAAAAGAAGAAAACTACAAGACAAAAAACGCTAAACGCACTGTATCAAGTTCAAGGCTTTCCACGAATTATTTATAGATCCACACATGAAATCCATTAGTCTATTTTCTACTAACAGGTTTTCTTTAAAGTCATATATTAACTCTACCAAGTGTGTATGTTTCACAGTTTCGAGTTATTTCGTTTACATAACTGAGCGCTCTTTCATATTTTATGCATGTATGACAAATACAAAACACAGGTGAGAGATGGGGAGAGAGAATTTGTCCCTCGATAAGGTTAAAAGAAAATTGTTAGTGACCTCTTCGCGGAATATCTGATGATGCTAGATCAGGTTTGATAGAGGTTTTCATTAGATGGATGCTGAAGATGTTGAAGAAATAGTCAATAATAGATATTCATTTGATCGAAAA
The DNA here is from genome assembly GCA_963969285.1 of Odontomyia ornata. Lineage (NCBI taxonomy): Eukaryota > Metazoa > Arthropoda > Insecta > Diptera > Stratiomyidae > Odontomyia > Odontomyia ornata. The sequence continues at coordinate 114,921,847 of OZ017738.1, forward strand.
TAATTTTTGGTAGAATCGGTTGAGTCTACAAGTTCGGAAATTGTGAAATAAATTATAATGGTTTCTTATCTGGGTTCTTAAAATATTTTTTGGTGGTTTAAGCAATTTCATTCATGCGGTTTTTCATTGAAAATTTATAATAAAGGATTTTATCGTTAGAACAATTGATTTTTTCTAGCGTAGACCCTAAAATTGTTGACGATTTTGAGTTTGAGAATAATATTCGAAATAGCGTTAAATCACATTATTTTTAATGTATTTATTAATATTTTTTTTTACATTTGGGAATCTTATGTTAGGGGTCCTGAATAAAATTTATTACATCTTCAAGTCAAATTTAAGCCTAGCTATTAATATTTCCTTAAAAAAGAAAATTGTTTTTTTATCTTTAAAAAAGTTTTTTGCAAAAAATTTCCTGGAACAAAATGTGGAAATTTGATACAAATCAATGTGCATGCATGATATTTGTTCTGTGTGTGCAAATTACACATTTTGTTCTAGGAAATTTTTTGCGAAAATCTTTTTTAAATTTTTTGATGAGTTAATTCAATGTAAATAATTTAGATCTAACAAACATAAGTTAAATCAACTCGGTACATTAAGTAGATTTCCGAGATTTCCGAGATTTCTTACATTTTTTAACGAAAACATGCTATTTTGTTTGAATTTTGTAATTTTCACAGCAAACTTTTTGCAAAATGTAATGATTTGACTCAATAGGCAAAGGTTCATTCTAATTTCTGCTTAAAAAAATTTCGCAAATATTCATAAGGTTTCTGAGATGAACGGCTGCAAAGTTTACCCAAATTCGCAGTTTTACTGGGGGCTGCGCCTTAAGCTACCCTAGCTTAAACTTGCTAACTAGACTAAGAACGCATGGTACCTAAGCAATATTTCTACCCGAGAGTGATGCGATTAGGGGGTTGAATGAAATAGCTGATCGGGTCATCAATTTTTCTCTTCGTATCTGCGCAAGCTTTATTCTTTTGCGAACGGCTATACGATGTAATTTTCCAGTCGAGAAATAAAAAGGTTTATCGAGAGCAAGTTTTAAACATTTATTCTGCTTGGCTTGAAGCTTTGTTTTCAGGTAGTTTCCACACGAGTTCCATGCAGGAGCTCCATATAGCATAATGGGTTGAATCACCATTTTGTACAAAAGAATTTTGTTTTTGGTATTCAGGAGTGATTTGCGATTTAGTAGAGGATACAGGGTTAATATTGCCTTTGAAAACTTGGTACAAGTGTGTTCAATGTGGTCTTTAAACGCTAATTTTTTGTCAAGGAGAAGTCCCAGATAAGAGATTTTCTTCGACCCAGGAATTGCTGGTCCCAGAAAATTTAAACTTCGGTTAGGAAGCAGACAAGGCTTCCTTTTCTTAGTGAAATACAGGGCTTTCGTTTTGGACAGATTAATTTTAAATTTTCCAAAAGTGAAAATATTGGTATAGGCTATCCAATGTGTTTTCCCCCTTTTTTTTTTATTATTTCTATAGGGTCTGTTAATTCTGTATAAAAGCAGGTGTCATTTGCAAACATAGCCATCTTAAAGTTGGCAAGCACAGGCAGATCGTGGATAAATATATTAAGGAGCAATGGGCTCAGGCAAGAACCTTGAGAGACTCCTGCTGTTAGGTGACGCTTTTTGGAATGGGTCTCTCTCATTTTAACTGAAAACTGCCTATCTTTTAAGAAAGACTGGGTGATATTAATTAGGTATGGCGGGAATTTTAGGTCAATTAATTTGAATAGAAGACCATCATGCCAAACAGTGTCAAACGTTTTTTCAATGTCAAGAGAAACAACCCTACGGAGATTTTTTATCTAAGTGCCCGATGTACATTGTAGTAATCGAGCAGTCACACTAGCAAACTGCTCGAAAACCTTCCTATCTACATTTTGAGCAGTGAAATGTTTCCTGATCATATTGTATATAGATGTGACCGTGACCTGATTGCCATTAATAAGGCTGATGGTGGTGGAGTTTTCGTTGCAGTTAGCAAAGCTCTACCTAGTTTTCTTTGTTCTGATTTCTGTTTTTCTCCTACTTTAGAATGTGTTATTATCAAAATTTCTCTCCCTCATAATACAGAGTTCTTGATTTTGTCTATTTATATCCCTTGTAATTCACCTTTAACTGTTTATGAGACGTTTTTTGATGATCTATCCTCTTATCTTGTTTTGCGACATCCTCACGCCAAAATATTAGTTTGCGGGGATTTTAACTTACCATAGATAGAGTGGACAAATTATACTACTCCTTCAATCTCGTCAGTTGACCCTTTTTCTATAACCCTGTCATCTTTCCCATCTCATTGCTCCTTCTCTCAATTTAACCATATCCGCAATCTTAATGGTCATCTCCTTGACCTTATTCTATCAAATGTTCCAGTTGGCTACTTATCTGTATCTCAAGCCTTACATCCGTATGTTCCTCCTGATCGGCACCATCCTCCTTTATCTATAGATCTTATAGTCGATGAAATTAAATTTAACAAACATCATCCTACTCCAAAATTTAACTTTTTTAAAGCTAACTATGAAGCTATTGATACAGAATTACTTTCAGTCAACTGGCTAGATTTCTTTAGAAGCCTAAATTGTTGGGCTGCTTTGGATAAATTTTACATATATATTTATAATCTTATTCGCTGTTATACGCCTCTTCAGACATTCCGTAATGCAAATAATAAGCCTTGGCTTACAAAGCGAGTGCTTAGTGCCCTATGAGCAAAAGATAAGGCCCATCGTGTCTTTAATACACTCGGCACTATTGAAGCAAGATCTAATTTTAGCAGGCTGCGTGCTATTGCCAAAAAAGAGATCAGATATGCTCTGAAGGCTTATTTCAGCAGTCTGGGTAGCTCTCTTGTGGCTAATAATACAAAGCCTTTTTGGTCTTATATAAGGTCGCTGAAATCCTCTTCTTCCATTCCTAGTAAGGACCGTTGGAATGGTGCAAAGGTTTCTTCTCCTCAAGAAGTTACTGACTCATTTGCCCAATTTTCCTCTTCAACTTTCTCTTCTCCCGCTGCAGCTGTGCATTCTGTTGCCTTACCTCATCATTTTCCCTTCCCAATTTCCTTTATTTGTACAGATGCATCTGAAGTCGAAGCTTTGATCAATGCTCTTGATCCTAGTATTAGCCCTGGGCTGGATGGTTTGCCAAACATATTTGTTAAGTCGTTAGCCTCATCGCTTAGTTTTCCTTTATCTCTCCTCTTCAATCTAAGTTTGAGTACTGGTACTTTCCCAAACCCTTGGAAAACGGCTAATATTGTGCCTATTTTTAAAAGTGGTGAATTTACGTCAGTTTCCAATTATCGCCCTATTTCTTTACTGTCCTGCTTTCCAAAGTAACTTGAACGGTTGGTTCATAATCGACTCTCAAACTCATTAGCTCCTATTATTACTCCAGAGCAGCATGGCTTTCTCAAAGGATACTCCACTACCTCTAATTTAATGGAATTCACGAACAGTATTGCAAGAGCTTTGGATATCCAACTGCAAGTTGATGTGATCTACACCGATTTCTCCAAGGCCTTTGACACTGTGAATCATTTACTTCTTTGTCGTAAGTTTGAAGCTCTTGGCATCTCGGGTGCTCTTCTATCTTGGATGTCATCTTATCTATCGTGTCGTTCCTGTCGAGTAAGTCTCTCTGGTACTACGTCTAGTCCTTTTTATCCTTCATCTGGCGTTCCACAAGGTTTAATTCTTGGGCCTCTACTGTTTCTGTTGTTCATAAATGATCTTCCCTTTGTAATTAATTCCTCGTACCTTTTGTATGCAGATGACTTCAAAGTATTTCGAGCAGTCAAATCCCATTTAGACTGTCAGCTCCTCCAAAATGATCTGAATGCTCTAAATTAATGGTGTGCTTCAAACTATTTATATCTTAACACTACTAAATGTCATAAAATGACTTTTTCTCTTAAGGACTCTCCTATTAATTTTAATTATATATTAAATGATGCTTTGCTCTCTGAAGTGTTCAGTTATAAAGACCTTGGAGTAACTTTTTATCCAAAACTCAAATTTGATGCACATATTTTAAATGTGATTACTAAAGCGTCTAGAGTTTCCGGGTTTATCCTTAGATATGTACATAAATTCAATAGCATCTCTTCTTCTGTCCTCCTATTTGTTTGTCTTGTTCGCCCTTTGCTTGAATACTGTTCTGTTATCTGGTCCCCCCGATATTCCTATCTCGTGACTTCTTTAGAAATTGTCCAAAGAAAGTTCACGCGATTTCTTTTCCTTAAGTTTAATTTGCCGTATCAGCCTTGTGAAATTCATTTATCTTTCCTATCTCTTTCATCCCTAATATCCCGACGAACTTATTTAGACCAATGTTTTTTTTACAAACTCTGTTACCATCAAGTCCCGTTAAATATTTTTTCTGAGCTGCGTTTCCGACAAACATCTCGTTCATCTCGGATGAATTCTTATTTCGCTATCCCATATGCTAGAACTGATTTATATTTCTATTCACCAATCTAAAGAATCGTACGAAATCATAATAATCTCGAGCTTGGTCCTTTCCCCTCTTCTTACATAGCATTTGAGAAAAAACTAAGAGACTTACTACTAGTTTAACTTTTAATCATCGACATTTTAGTATTCTTTTTCATTTAAATTTTTCTGTAATTGTTCTTTGCGTTCCATTTTGTGATTGGATTGTTTAGTCTGTAAGATGGAATAAATAAATAAATAAATATCCAAAATTGTAATGGCAGATTTAAAAAAATATGTAGTTATTTCCATTGTAATTGTAATTCGTAGAATAGTTTTTCTTCTTATTTTTATATTAAATGTAACTTCGTATCAAATTTCCCTCTATATTAAAATTTAAATGTTCTCCTTTAATTATCTTTTCCATAAAATTTAAATTTTATTACTATTTAAAATTTTCATTTCCTTATTTCATTCAAATTTCTTCACTTCATTTGAATTTCCTTACTTCATTTAAATTTCTTTAGTTCATTTAAAATATTCCTACATCAGTAAAATTTAGGTTTTTAAAAAAATTCAAATCTGCTCATTACAATTTAGGATGTGGAACCACTGATTTAGTGCAGGACAACGGTGCATTACATAAAAATGCATTCGAGTTCAGCTGAGTGGGCGGCTGATTAAATTTTACCGGTAGCGACACGGGGAAGAAGAGACAAAAGACGAGTTTGCTTACGGATCGGGGAGTCCGCTGGAAATGGCGGGGGAGTTGAAGTCGCGTATCCGTGGAGAATGGGCAGGATATTAATAAACCTTCTTGCCTTTAACGGAAAAGACAGTGGCGAAAAACGAGAAAAGCGGCATTTGAGTTTATATACGTTTTAAAAAGTGATTTCTCGACAATCTTTCATGCAAGTGCTGAGTGAAGAAAATTAGTTTGCAAATGAAGGTGAAAAGTTAGCGCGACGCAAACAAACTGCAATATTGACGCCATTCAATCAACCTCCACGCGAATTTTCGTTTCCCGTCTGTGAATAAACGAACTGTCGAAATTAATCACGCACGCTCACTATGATGATACGAGTACAATACCATGCAAATAATTTAAATGAATAATTGCTCAATTCGCGAGCTCCTATGTTGGAGATCTATGATGAGGCTGATGCTGGCGGTGATATGACGATAGTGGTAGTTGGTGATATTTGATTGGTCAGCGCAAATCAAAGTTCATCTAGGTTTAAACTGCGAATTCGATGCCCACTGCTTCATTTAAGTTCACTTTTCTTATTTGTGCATTGCCACGACTTGCTCTCCGATGAATCAAATTTCAGTTGTAGAGGAATGCAAAGTTGATGTTTCGCGTCAAAGTTGTTTAATCAGATGATTTGGATGCGAGGTGGTTATTAAATATTTCGCGATTGTTTAATCAGATAATTTAAACTGTGAAATTATTTTTAAATTTTTCGCGACAAAGTCTTTAAATTGAATACATCGAAGCTGCCCCTATTTTAATTTACATGTAAAAGGATGCTACGCCGACTCAGACGGGTTAGGAAACACGTACAAGAGGAAGCAGCGTATTGTAATAGCAGATAGTACCGGTACAATTCTGGATAGAAGCTTGAAAGCAAGATACATTAATTAGATGTTGCGGACTCTTATGGTGTGTGGGAACGACGGAAACATATGAAATGATCTGAATGCACGTTATTGATGTGTTTGAGCTTTGAGATCGCAATCGTAGAATTTAGCGTTAGTTGCAGGAAGTGATCATTAATAAGAAATTTAGAGCAACAGTGCGATGTGCAGGTTTTTGCTCATAGTAAAACAGTTAACGTGTGTCAATAGCTTAAATGGATTAGTTGTTATGGCATTAGTCTCCTAAAGGCGGTTTAATCTAATGTAATATGGACCTAAAGATGAGATTTATGGTGTTCGTAGCTAATAAAGTTGTAGTGAGAAGTCGTTTTGACTGATTATGAGAAAAATCCGATTCATGCCGGGTACACAAAAAGTAGTAAATCACATTTTGCATATTGTGACGTTTATGCATTCAGTTATTAAAATTACGGGGTTTAACCAAATTTTACCTTTGTTAAAGAAACGTGGTGGCGTAAGACTCGAGTTCGTAAACATTTAAATTACAGGAAATTCAGTTATTAGCAACTCACCACATCGTCAGCGAGCGCTCTTGAGGATGTGGGTAAGTACCCTTTGTTATTTTTCTCTTAAATTATTAATTTTTTCAATTGTTTTCTAATTTTGTTCTTTATTGAATGTTATTATTTGCATGCTTTTATTATTTCACATGTTTGGGTTTTTTTTATATAAAAATTTACATTTTATAAAGGAACGGTGAAAAAAAACAAAACAAAGTAGTGTTTTTTTTCGATTATTTACGTCTTCCGCCTGCTACTCTTATATTGTATGGTATTTTCTCTTCAGATAAAATAAATTAAAAATAATTGTACATTGTAGTTATTTGATTCGCGTAATCGACACAATTGGTTTTTAATAAAAACGCGTTATATATGCACGGTATCTTAGTAAGTCCAGATTGAGAACACCGTATCGCAAAGATCTTTAGAATGGTTTTGACATTATATTCATAAATAAAATGAATTGTTAAACTTTAAAAACGCGATCTTTCCATTCTGTCCCTCTGATCGGGTGGACCCGCCACGATGGAAGGCTTTCCGCATGAAATGGGCTAGCCATAGGGCGCGCTCCATCTGTTTTGTAGTTTCAGGGGCTCTTGCCGGGTTGAGTGGCCTTCCACTCACGTGCCCGTTTTATGACATAGAGTTATGTGACCCGATCACATAAGTCTGTAAAATAAATCGGTCACATCCTTATTTCCCGTTGATGGGAGGGCTTATACAGAGGAGGTTGGTATGAGTTTTCCACTCAAACGGGAGATGTACGGCGACGTCAATGTTAGGATCTTGATCCGGTTGGGCGGGTGCGAGGGGACACCACCACCATCCGGTTGCCCCACTCTTATTTGTGGGCCATGAGAATCGTCGGGCAACGACGAAGTCTTCCCAAGTCCGTCTGCTTGGATTCGTTTCGGCTTGTTTTCTGAGCAAGCAATCTTCCCCTTCGTTAGTTACCTACAGTTTTCGACTTCGGTCGCCAAATTCGTGAATGCGAAATTCTTTTTGTAGTGAGTCCTTGTGCTGGGGGAATGAACCCGCCCGACGACACCGCAACGCTAGCCTGCCAGCACATTCATGCGTCCCCAGACAAGGTCATTCTCGGCGGATCTTAACATCTTCTTCCGCCGAGGCAGCACACCATCGCTGCAGTCCTTCACGGACATCTTTATTTATACCTTTTCACTACAACATCTTGTGTGACACGACAGAGCTGTAGTTCGGTCGAGTGCTTATGCCTGAAGGCAAACTGAAAGTTTGGTATTATGTTCTTGGCTTCAACAAATTTATTAATTCGCTTCAATTGTTTTCTCGAACAGTTTGCCTATGGATGGTAATAAGTTAATTGGTGTATAACTTGTAGGAGTAGTTGATTTTTGCCTGGTTTGTGAATGGGGATTAACATCGGCTGTTTCCATGGCGAAGGGAAGTAGCTAGTGTTGAGACAGGCATTAAAAATGTGGCATATCAACACAATAGCTTTTTAGGCAAATTTTCAGGGCAATGTTTGGTATATTGTCAATGTTAGGTGTCTTGCTGTTCTACAGCTTCTTTAGAATCTTTGCTAATTCGATTGGTTTAACCATTTCAGAGGCAGGAAGAGAGCTCAATAGAGATAAAGATTTCAGACTTTTAGCAACCGCAATCTCTGTGACAATGCTATGCATATCTTTGGTGATGTTGTGGTTCGAATGGAATGTATGAGCGAGGAATTCAGCTTATCGTACGTTAGAGTATTCACAAATACCATTACTTATTTCAAGTTGATATGAAAGTCGATTTCGGCGCCCCTTAAGGGTTTGGCTTAGCCTCCAAATATTTTGAGCATTATATTTAAGCATGCCAAGCGTTGAATACCAGCTTTGGTTGCGTAAGTTCAATATTTTTAGTCTTATGGCTCCGTTAAACTGTTAACACCTTGCTTAATATATGGATCTTGTTCGTTGCCACTGTCTTCTGAGAGGAATTCTTTGTCTTATCAGCCCATATGTTTCTGCATCCAATTCTATGGATTTGTAGCGAATTATCTTCGTAGGTGTGCTACTTTCGATTACTTCCCAAATAATTTTGTTAAGTTTAGATATTTGCGTATCTATTTTGGCCATAGTTTTCATGGTTGCACTCCTTGGAGTCAGAGAAATACTATCGTTTATGAGCCTCTTGAACCTAAGCCAATTCGTTTTCTTATATGGAAGAGCCGTTTGATATTGTCTTTCAACAAATTTGCCTGTTTTTATTGAAAAGACTACTGCTAAATGTGGAGAGGGAAGAGCCTGCAAGACACAAAGCTCGGATATACTAGAGCTTCTATCGCTGGGCACAACGTCCAAAGTTGAACCAACTCCTCGATGAGAAAAATATGTTGGCTCGCTTGGTGAATTACAAAAATGTTAGTTTAATCATTAGGCTATAGACTGCTCGGCCTGTCTTGTGCGAACGCAAATAGTTCCATTGGTGATGCAAGGCATTCAAGTCGCTGCAAAGGAGATATCTATCGTTAATAATAAACCTTTTTAGATTTCTTTTGAATTGTTATAATTTTTCATTGGTAATCTTAGTGCCTGGAAAATAAGCCCAATCAATTTTTACATTTATGTCTTGAATCAGAACACCAATGCTTTCGATTAGTGCTGAATCAAAGGCAGGTCAAATGCGATTGTTTAAGAGATTTATTGATGGCGAGGGTTACGCCACCCCCGATTTTTCCTGTTTTCTCTTTTCTATAAATTGCACATTTAGGATAAGAGAGCTTGTCGTGCGTTCTTAGCCAGGTTTCTGTAAAACATCTGTATTGTTTTTAGTGCTAAAATCGAATGTTTCTAATGATTTATTTTTGAGATGCTTTGTACATTCCAGTATAAAATTTTATATTTAGTATTCCTAAAGAAACAACTGCTAAACTAACAATAACATTAAACTGATCAGTTTTGGATTTGCAACTTGCAAGATTTTTAATTAATTCCTGGGATATTTCCAATAATAATGCAGGAGAGAATAAATTATCGTTCACATGCGATGAGTTTTGGGATGAGCTCGGTTGTTGTCTGGACTTCATAATAGAATTATAGATTTGGCTGTTCGGTAGATTTTGTGGAGCTTTCTCATTTATGTGGGTTGTTGTTGATCGGAAGGTGAAAAATTTTGATCGTGATTACTAAAGCTGTTTTGGATGTTTACTATTTGCATTTTACTTTGCGCTTTTCGTTTTGCAAGCTTTTGTTTGATTGCTTGCTTTGCACGTAGTCGAGTTAGAGTAGTGATCACCACCACAATTGCAACATTTTACTTTATCACACTGAGCGCCGGTGACAGTGCATGCAGTGTAGTTGTGTTCACCACTATAAATTAAACACTTTGTAGGTTAGTGGCAGTTCGATGACCGATGTCCACAGCGCAAACAATTACGGCATTGAGTTGGTCCATTATTTTCGTTGCTGTAATAATTCCAGCTTACGATTGTGTGTGCTATTGCCTTTATTTTACGGAGCTCGTTGATTTTAGTGGCGCTGACTTGAACATTTTAATATCAATAGTTGTAATACTATATTCAAATTTTAGTATTTTCTTGAGATTTTCGATGGGCATTTCATGGAACCCTGAAAGCACAATTTTTCAGGAGGCGCATATCTACACGTTGCAACGTGAAGAAGTTCATTTTTTTAGAGTTTAGATGCTTTTGAACATTTTCGAAATCTTCAATATTCATGAGGAAGAGACGTATTCCGATTGACATTATCTTAATGGAATATGAAAAGATTTTTAATTCGTTCATAATCGCCTCAACTGTGTCCCCCGGCAAGTCGGGGAAAGTAATTGGAGGAGTTCTCACATTTGTTTTTTCGGTGTTAGTAGCTGGTTCACTAACATTTTTATTGCTGTCCTGCAAGTTAGCAAGTGGTGAAAAGCGGTTGGATGATGTCGCGGTATTTTTGGCCATTTTAAAATGGTTTCTGAAGAGCATTCCTACCGGGGAAGGCTCCCGGTTTCTTTTCCTGTTATTGCCAGCAGTGGCACTTTCAATTGGTTAAACACTCACTTTTAAATTTTAACTTGCATAGAAAACAAAAATGATAGAAGTCGGGTTGATAGATTTTTTTCTTTAAAAGCCTTCGGGCCTTGCTTTGTTGTGTGAGCAGACGCGTTTCGACTACTTCGAGTCATCTTCAGTGTCTGAAGGATGTGTTGAAGGGAATGACTTTATATAATCGTAGGGTGGGTTGAGCGGATGGGTAATATAGTTTTTGTGTTTAAATTTAAATTTTGCAAAAACAAAAAGGTCTTTTAACACCGGTAATGTATAAAATAAGTTGAGTAGACAGACCTACGCTACTGTCCTGTCCTGTGTGAATGGTTCTGTACTCAACCTACGATATGGAATCACCAATAACAAATAAAGTCAAGAAAGACGCCAATGAGATATACACAACTGGACACAATAATAAGTGTGAGCCCCTAAATATCGTAATATGTAGAGAAAAAATTAGACAATATGTTCTGGCATTAAAAGATCAGTTCAGCAAGTGAGTAGCACCCTTTTCGAATGAAATGGGAAAGTTCCCGCAATAAAATAACTTGTTGGCAAATAATGCGGCTTGTTTCGTTGTTCAGTCTTTAAAATTGAGGTAGACAATATAATAAGTATGCACTGGCAAAAGTTTTATGGGAACCTATTTAAAGAATTATTTAAGGTAAGATTTTGAGCACATTAAACTAGTTGAACATATAATGACCGCATTGAACTATTGGGTTGTTCGATCATTCGTCATGATATCATGTCATGATGACGTGAACTGCCTATTTCACGGGGTAGTGATTGCGTGGCTTATATTATTATATACTATTTTAGAGATTACACTTTAGACTGTCTTCAGTCAAAAACTGAGCGTCATTAGTAAACAACAATTTGGTTAAAAATAAACTTGAAAATATAGAATCAAAAAGAGCATTATCGGCATATTTAATTGTTTTACTTCTGAAAGGACAGGACAAAAATGCGGTGCAAGCTCGAAAGAAATTGCGTGAAGTTTATGATGAGAACTGCCTTACTGAACGCCAGTGTCAGCGTTGATTTGCTCGCTTTCGTTCCGGAAATTTTATCGTCGTCGTCCAACCACAACTGATGACGAAAAATAAAGGCGATAATCTAACCGGCGTATGAGATAGCAGAGAAGCTCGACATATCGAATTCAACCGTTTGCTTGCACTGACAACAGCTTGGCTACGTTAAACTATCGGCCGTTTTTCTCGGTATAAATCCCCATCATTTTGGTCTGTCGAGCCGGAATCCTTTAAAGTAGTAGGAAAAATATTAATTTTGCGGAAAAACTAAATTCGTTCAATTTGCGGACATTTTCACATTGGCTAAGCGGAAAAGTGACAGTGCGGACAAAAAACAAAGTTGCAAGCATATTTTCATCGAAATTGGTGTGCGGTTACAAACGAAAAAGTGAAGTGTCGTCATACATACATTTTGGGACAGTGCAAACACAAAATGTTAAGTTTGAATAAACTTCGGCGGGCACGCATGAACTCGAAGCGGGCAATTTCAAAACTCGCGGATGCGGACATCCGAAATATGATGCCAGTCGAAGTTACAAGTGCGGTCGGACCAGCTGGAGAAGACATATACAAATTTTCTCGAGCTGCAGTACGAGATAGAGAGCAAAGTGAAGGAAGAGGAAGGAGAAGAAGCGGTTGCGGTGGAATTGGAGAAGCGAGATGAAGTGGACGAAACCTTCCTGAACGCGAAATCGCGGTACTTTCAACAGCGGCAACAAACTCAGACAGCTTCATCACAGGCAGAAAACCTGATCAAAATTATTGAGTCACTCACAAAGGGGCAAGTGCGGATCAGCGGAATGTTGGAACAAATGACAACAACGGAAGTGCAGACAATAACACCAACGGCGGCAGAGCTCCTAACCAAATACGAGGACTGGATATCATTCCATGATAATTCCAGAATCGCGATGAGAACGATGAGAACACGAACCTATCTCCGGTGCAGCAGATGCATTATCTAAAAGATGCACTGATCGGCGAAGCGGCATCAACAATCAAATATAGGACTTTCCAAGCGCCCCGCTACGACAATTCACATTGGGATTGTTGATTGGTGTACACAGCAAGCTACAAACTTTACTCCATGTCAAGAAAACTTTGGGCGCGGCATTCAGCAGCGGATAAGCGGCCTACATTTAAATCGCTGATATCATGCCTTGAGGAGCACCAGCACGAACTACAATCCTACTCAAATACACAAGAGTGGCAGCGATCATCTCGACGCCTACATGGCGGATCGTAGCAGCAGCAACTCACCATCACCAATCAAACATCGTGTTGGCATTGCGTTGGAGCACATCAGCTGTACAAATGCGTGCTCCAACTGCTTGGCACCTGGTCACACGGCAACCAAATGCAGAAGCTTAATGTGCAAGATTTGCAACGGAATGCATCACACCTTGCTACAGGCATCACGGGGCTCATTACAATGCGGCAATCAAACATCTACTTCCAAACAAGAGAGCAGACGGTAAAATTTAAATCTCTCGAAAACCTGCTTATTAACTCACTTATAACACAGTGCGAGTTCCCTGGACACCATTAGAAATACCGATTTCCGGAATTGCTGAACACTCAAAATTGGGAGCGCTTGGTATAACTAGAGTGAAACTTTCTTCGAGCGACGGCATATGCAGAACATTACAATATCAGCGTTAGTGGTGCGTCATATACTGGAGGACATTCCAACACAGCGGATCCATAGGCAACATCTTGGCATCAATCCCACGTTACAACTTGCGGATTCGGAATTTGATAAGCCAGCACATATCGACATGTTACTTGGTGCGGAACCAACTTTGCTCATCATATTGGATCAACGCACCATCACAACCAATAAATTCACGGCTCGCAATACATTTTTTGGATGGATCATTACGGTAATTGTAAATTCCGGCGGCAACCGTTCAGCGGCAACTTACGTTCATCATGACGCAAACGATGCGGAAATGAATCAACGTAGAGTCGCAATTGCGGTAGTTTTGGGAAAAAAAAAATATAGAGTCAATCTGTCAGGATTCTTGAAGAAACGGAATGCGAGACTCACTATGCAAATTACTCAAAGCGGTGATTCGTGGGAACGACCAATTCAACGATTACACGGCCTGGAAAAGCGTCTTAAACATAACCATCGACTGCGGCTAGACTACAACAAATTTATGGCGGAATACTTGGCGCTCGGACATATGTCACCCTTGACAACGAAGGAATTGCAGTTGGATGAGCAGCATTCATAATACATGCCGCACCATACAATCCTTAAGCCCACAAGTAACAAAACAAAACTGCAGTTGGTTTTCGACACTTCAGCCGAATCCTCATCTGGAGTATGCCCCAACGACAACCTCATGGTCTGTCCGACCATATAAAACGATACTAAATTGCTTTGCAAAATCCGGATGTTCCTTATCGCCATGGTCGCCGACATCGTGAAGATGTATAGGCAAATCTTAGTGGACCCCGTGAGTGCCAAATAACGAATAGTCTGGATATTTTCCACGGAGGAACGGGTAATAGACTTTAAACTTAACACGGCCACATACGGCACCGCATCAGCACATAGTCAGTGATAACGACAACATTTCAAACCAAGTGGCGCAGGCAATCTCGGAAAATTTCAAAGTTGACGACTACTTGGGCGGAGCTGGTAATATTTACGAAGCTTTACAGCAAAATCGGGACATCATCAACGTCCTAAACAGCAGCGGTTTGGAGCTACGCGGTTGGGTTTTTAATGCACCTGAACTTTCGGATCCAACCAACACTACGGCACAATCTCATTTCTTTGGCAATGACGAGTCAAGCTGTTACTTGGATTACTTTGGAATCCAACCTCAGACACATTCGAATTCAACATCGACATCACCACACCGAACACATACACAAAGCGGACGTTCATAGCTACTTCAGCACGGTTTTTTGTCCCTTTCGGTTTTCATTCACCAGTTTCAATCGTGGCCAAGATACATCTACAAAATTTATGTACGTCAGGGATTGGCTGGGACCACTCACTTCCTGACAATCTTAAGACACATTTGCGAACTACATATCTGGCCTAACAGCGCTCTCAAGTGTGCATATTCCACGATATATCGGGCCACTTTCTTCAATGGAAATCATTGGCTTTGTGGACGATCGGAAGCGGCATACGCCGCAGTAGTTTACACTATAACACAAACTGCAGACGCACGTGAGCCTTTTCGAGTCACATTGCTAGCAGCTCGAACTAAGGTACCGCCCATCAAGCCAGTCACCATTCCTCGATTTGAACTATGTGCAGCGGATCTACTCGCCAAACACGCGGAAGATTGCATCCTGCATGAATATCAATCTGGATAACTGCCACTGCTTTAGGGATTCGCAAGTGACATTAGCTTGGATATCGGATAACCCTAGGTGCTGGAAAACATTTATGGCAAATCGGACATCCAACATCATCAACATAATCCTCCCTGAGAGATGGCATCACATTAAGTCTAAACTCAACCCAGTGGATTGTGCATCACGCAGCCTGGAACCAGCACAACTATGTCAACATTGCCTCTGGTGGGACGGACCAACCTTTCTAACTTCAGAAATATATTTTCATTCACGGCCAGTGCCTATCACGGACGAATCGGTCATGTCAGAAGTTCGGCATGTATAAGTTAACCTTCTAACGGTTGATAACAACCACCCGATTTACAATTTGTCGAATTAAAAAAAAAAAACTACTCCGGATCATCGCCACCCGCTTGAGGTTCATCAACAATTTCCGAATATCGGTTAGATCTCATCGTGTCATCGGTCCACTTATGAAGACAGAACTTAATCAGGCCTTCATCATTTTGGTACGACAGGCCCAGTCGGAGTCTTTCGGTTAGCAAATTCACCTTCGTACGCGGAACTGTACGTCTCCTAAGGCAAGCAAGATACGCGGTCTGGACCTATTCTTCGTAACTGATGGCATTTTGCAGATAAAAGGCAGATTAGAAAATGTGGAATTACCCTTCAACCAGCGGCATCCAATCCTACTACATCGGAATCATCACATAACTTCACTTCTCATCACCCATGCGCAACAGCAACATTTCTGTGGGGCTTATCGATTATTACAAACTATTTTACTGAACAAATTTTGGATAATTGGATCACGGATCGCCATCAAGCAGATCATTTGCAACGTGTACACGACATCGGGCGAAAACATTGCATCAGAAGATGGCCCCATTACTAACGGGACGAGTTGCGCCTGTAAGAGCCTTCGCAAACTGCGGTGTCGACTATGACGGACCACTCATTGTCAAATCATGGCGCGGACGGTCAGTCAAGCTGTACAAAGCCTACATAGCGCTCTTCGTCTGTTTGGCTACGAAGGCCATTCACATTGAAACAGTCACGGAATTGACTGTAGAATGCTTTATAGCAGCTCTAAGGCGGTTTATATCTCGGCGCGGCTGTCCTGACAACATTTATAGCGACAACGGCACCAACTTCGTAGGAGCAAACAAAGAAATAGCATCAATGCATCGGATGGTAAAATCTCGGAAGGCGGTGGAAGACATCATGAATTTCACATCTTCGAAGAGTATCACCTGGCACTTGATTCCTCCGGCAGCCCCTCATTTTGGAGGACTTTGGGAGTCGGGAGTCAAACCAGTTAAATTTCACTTGACCAGAGTCATCGGCAATGCGACACTCACGTTCGATAAACTCTACACTCTACACTTCATTTAAACAGCCTCTTACAAGTGATCCTACCGATATAGATCTTTTGACACCAAATCATTTCCTCATTGGTATCAGCGGTGGACTTTTACTTTTGCACATACCCCACATCAACCACCTGCGAAGATGGAAATATATTCAGAAGCTACACAACGATTTGTAGACACGTTTGACAGACGAATACTTGCGGCAACTGCAATCACGGAACAAATTGGCATCCCTTACCGCGGACATCATATTCGGAAGCTTGGTCATTGTAAAAGCGGATAACACACCAACGGCTACGTGGCATTTAGCGCGCATCATTAAGTTGCACCCAGACATGGATCATCACACAGAGTAGTCACCCTTCGGAACCGCTACGGAGAGGTCGAAATTTTTCTTCGATTTTTGCCAAATTTTCAGAAATGAAGTGTTATGTAAATATTTCGGCTAATTTTATTAATCATTCAAATTGGCTAGGAAAAATAAAATTCTCGGCAGTTCTAGATGAAAATCCGTGAGATCTGTTCCGATCAAAGTATAGCTTCAATTTACACCAAAATTGGTACAAAGATTCATTCAATTGTGTGGCAAAGCTCATAATCAAAAATCCAAAGTCGAACCATCTGAAACTAAATGGCGCTCAAAGGCCGAAAAACGTGCAAAATTTTGTTACGGTAGTTTTGAACAAACCTTTGAACCAATAGTGATGAAACTTGGCAATGTAGTAGAAACCGCGGACGTCTAGTGAACAATAATAGGGTCAGGTCAGAATATGGTGGCTAGGCAAAGTTCAAATTTCGAAAGCTTCTCAAAGCTACAATTTATATGGGATTTTTAAGAAACCTAAAATCAAGGTAAACGTTGATGAGGTCTTGGACTAAAAGATACCAGGATGAATTTCGATTCCTATGGGCGCTGCAAATTTGAGCAGTACTATGTTTTGCATTGCAGTCAAGAAATTAAATTCTAATGTACATCGTACAATGTATTTAAAAAAATGAAGCCTTGAAATGAAAATATTTGACTTTAAAAAGGATGGAATAAAACAATTTTTAGAAAAAAAAAACAAACCGACTTCAAATTACCCTAAAAAGGTTGAGATAAATTTTATGGAAGCGGTACCAAAGCAATTTTCTCTTTTCAACATAAAAACTTGCAACATGCGGTGCATATAAGAAACAGGCAAAAAGTGATATAGCACCGCTTCCATAAAATTTATTTCATCCTTTGTAGGGCATTTTGAAGTCGATTTTCTTTTTTTCTAAAAGTTTTTTTTTCATCAGCCGTTTGAGTCTTTTCAGACAGGGTCGTTTTAGTTACGGTTCAGCAAAGAGTTGCATATGTTAAAGCAACTCTAGGTGAGGTGGATTTCCTTTAATTCGTAAGGAACCCAAACATTCAGTTTGTTTACGTAACCAAAGCTGCTTTGGTTGCAAGTAAACGATTGAATTCGATATGTTGTAGTAATCGAGCAGTCGCCTAAGCAAACCGCTCGAAAACCGGTATAACACTAATCCGAATTTTAATTGCAGATTTGAAAAATTTAATTATTCCTATTGATAGTTTTATAAATTATAAAATATTTTATTCTTTTTTTTATTATACATATAACTTTTATATTATCTTTTTTCTCTCTATGTTAAATTTAAATTTTTCTTTCTAATTATATTCTTTATATTTATTTTTTATTATTATTTAAATTTTTTTTTACATTATTATCTTCTTTTAATTTAATAATTCAAATCTGCAATTTAAATTTCGGACATGAGGTGCACTAATATAATACAGCCCATCCACGGATTACATTGGCGAATGCAATCTACTGTGGCTGAGCTAGAGGCTCGTCTCAATCCACCGTTGCGGCGTGATGATACGGTGGACGACGGACAAGAAAAGAGGCAATCTGCTTGGGTACGAGAAACCACCGTTGCGACATGAAGATTACGCTGGCATTGGAACGAAACGGGGGTCTGCTTGGGTACGAGAAACCACCGTTGCGACATGAAGATTACGCTGGCATTGGAACGAAACGGGGGTCTGCTTGAAATCACGACACAGCGCGGATGCCGCGAGAAAAGAGGAGGAAGCGTGCGTCAGTTCGCCATTCGTTGTCATTTATTTTGTGATCTATTCGGGAAATATTTAGAAAATCCCGGGAAATAGATTGAAAAGTGATTGTTGAAAGCGGTCTGCAACGTATCTCCCTTGATTGTGTGGCCCTGGCGCGCATTCAGCAACGTCAAATGTGTTTGAACATTGTGACGGCCGACAGCGATGATGAGCTTCTCATGTCGAAGCTAATTTCCGACGAATGAAGGAAAATAGAATTTGTTGGACAAAGTCGCACGTAAGATGATAATGATGGAAATTGTGCAGTCAATAATTGTCTTGTCTGAAATAATAAAACATCTTCTCAAATTAGCGGCAATTTATATGGCGGCAAAGTACTTTGAAAATTTGATGTGAAAAAGAAAGAGAAATACCAAAAAAAAAATTGTAACGTGACATGATTGTAACGTTTTACTACAATTTAGATACTGTTTTGTGTTTGTGTGAATGTTTTAAGACGAGTGTTTAGAAGCTATATATTTTTTCATTTATCATTTCTGCCGGAAAATCAAAGTGTGAACTAAACAATAATTTCATATAAATATTTTTCAAGTGTTGCAATCGTTGCAAGTGAGATTATGCACTTTTTCATGATTTATCCCCATTCCGATCCTTTTTAATTCATGCAATGTCGCGAAACGTAAACGACCCTCATTTTACTATGTTTTAATTTGTTGTGGGGTTTCGTTTATCTGAAACTAATCATTATATTGACAAGAACAAAACAACAATCATCGAGCTTTGGAGAAAAGTGTGGAAATGTCATGAGTGGTGACATGCGACAGCGCTGATGTAAGAATTTAGCCATGTAATTTATTCAAGCAAAGATAATTTTTTTTTATTAAATATTTTATATATTTACGGAGAGAAATGCAATTCAGAAACGCAGTAAATAACTTGTTCACAGGCATCATCAACATTCATCAGCGGGCGCCCGGCGAGGATGTTGGGTGAGTACCATTTTGCTGTTTTTTTGCATATAAATTTATTTTATTTCTTTTTAAAATTTTTTTAATATTACGAAAAAAAACTTAAATATTAAAAAAATAATTCTAATTTAATTAAAAATGTATTAATATTTTTCTATATTTGCTATCGAAAATTTCGGTGAATACAATTTTTTGGCCTACTGTTTTTGAGTTCAGATACTTCGTCTTCATGTTTTGTTATTTGGTTATTAAAAGAGTTTGTAGAGTAAAAAAATCAAATAGTACCCTCGGTCTTTCCTTTCATCAAACCCGACCGGGTATGGGAGCCGCCACGTTGTCTGGCCCCTCCAACATAATGAACTAGCCATTGGGTAAGCTCACGCCTTTTTATGTGTTCACAGGTGCTCTTGCAGGGTATGGTGGCCTTCCGCTCCCGTGCCTATTTATGGCATAGGATTATGTGATTCCCTCACATAATACTATGACATAAATTTGCCAATTTATATTTTTTTTTTAATTCATGCAAATTACCTTTGTATGTGTATTTCACTTAAATGGAAAATATATGGCCACGCTTCCACCTGGATGCCCCACTCTTATTTGGGGGCCATAAGTATCGTCGGTAACATCGAAGTCCTCTTAAGTCCGTCTGTTTTCTCCAGGCCCGGTTTGTCCTCTGAGATCCTCAGTAGATTACCTCATTCTCGACTTCGGCCGATATTCGATTGAACCTCGAAACTCGTGGATGCAAAATTTCTTTTGTAGTGGGTCCTTGTGCTGGGGAAAAGAACTAACCCCACGACACTGCAATGCCAGCCTACCAGCGCATTCACGCGTCCTCAGACAAGGCTAATCTCGGCGAAACCCTCCATCCTCTCTCGCCGAGGCAGCAGACCATCGCTGCAATCCTTCACGGACTTTTATACTATATACACCCAATTTACTACAATGTCGAGCTTCTCTGCTATCTCTCGAGTTGTCATACGCCGGTTAGTTTCGATTAGCGCCTTTATTTTGTCGTCATCAGTAGTGATTGGACGACCAGCATGTGATGTGGTGCTCTTGCAAATTAAAATTTCCTGAACGAAAGCGAGCAAACCAACGTTGACACAGGTGTACAGTAAAGCAGCCCTCACCATAAAGTTCACACAATTTTTGTCGATAAGTAAAACAGTAAAATATGGCGATAATGCTCCCTTTGGTTGTCCATTTTCAGGTTTATTTTTAACCAACTTGCTGTCTACAAATGACGCTCAGTTTTTGGAAGAAGATAGTCTAAAGCCTAATTTTAAATAGCATATAATAATATAAGCCACGAAATCACTACTATATGAAATATGCAGTTCACGTCATCTATCGTGCAGTTCACTTCATCAATTATAGAACAACCCATTATATATTCAAAGCAATGAATCAGTTTTAACCCCCAAAACTCCCGTGCCATTCAAAAGAAGGCACACGTTTCCATATACAGGGTGCGTACGGTATTTGAGGACATGCATAAATGTGACTATAACTTCACGATTTTTTTTTATTTTTTTCCTTTTCACATAAGAAATGGCGGACTACAACATTACTCAAGAACATGCTGTCATCGTCGCTATATGTGCGAACCATACAAATTTAGAGATCTCTAATTTTCTTAATTGCGCCCGTTCATTCGTGCATAAAGTTCGCCGTGAATTGGAAGTATTAGCAGGCGATACAGAATCGGTTGCAAAACGCAAAAGGCACGAACAACGTTCTGACACTGCCCGATCTGCAGATTTTTTAAGATTTTTGCGAGTGAGCTTCATATTTCTGAGCGCCTTATTCGTAGAGTTGTCCACGAAGACCTTCGGTATAAGTCTTCATGTCGGAACAAACACGGGAACAGAGAGTTCTCCGATCAAAACGCCTTTTAAACAAAATCAAACACCCTGAGGCGCACAAAATGTTATGGTTTTTTTCCGACGAAAAAAATGTTGACCAAGATCAAAAGACCAATCGGAGAAATTACAGATGGCTATGTTCAAATCCTACGGAGATTCCTGTTTTATGCACACCAAATTTCCAGCCACTGTTATGGTTTTAGGTATTGTCAGCAAGGAAGGACATGTTATGCCACCACACTTTTTTACTCAAGGACTTCTAGTGAACTCTGCTGCATACATCGAGGTTTTGGAGACGGTAGTGAAACCCTGGATAGACAATGTAAGCGGAGGCAGACCATTCATTTTTCAGCAAGACTCTGCTCCTTCATATAAAGCGATGGCGACACAAGATTGGATGGCCGAACATTTTCATGTAATCGTTTCCGGACCGGGATCGAATAGGTTATTGCTGCTAATGGCTAATGGTGTGTGTGTGTATTTATACCAAAAATATAACGAGATTTGTGCCAGGAGGTCGGAATTTTTCTTCGATTCGTCAAATTTTCAAAAATTATGTGTTGTGCAAATATTTCGGCTAGTTTTATCAATCGTTCAAATTGACTAGGCGAAAACAAAATCTCGGCAGTTCTAGATGAAAATCCGTGATTTCTGTCCGATCAAAGTATAGCTCTAATTTAAACAAAAATTGCTACAAAGGTTCAATCAAGTGTGTGATAAAGCTCACAACAAAAAATCCAAAGTCGAACCATCTGAAACACCGCTCAAAAGTCGAAAAATATACAAAATTTTGTTTGACAAATCTTTGAACCAGTATTGATGAAACTTGGAAATGTGGTAGAAACCGTAAACGCTTAGTGAACAATAATAGGGTCAGATCAGAATATTACAATAGTGGCTAGGCAAAGTTTGAATTTCGAAAGCTTCTCAAGGGTACAATTTATATAGGATTTTTATGAAACATAAAATCAAGGTAGACGTTGATGAGATCTTGGACTAAAAGATACCAGGACGAAATTTGATTCGTATGGACGCTGCAAATTTTAGCTGTATTAAGTTTTGCTTTGCAGTCAAGAAATTGAATTCTGATATAAATCGTACAACGTATTCAAAAAATTAAATTTTAATAGATTTGAAATGAAAAAATTTGACGATAAAAAGGGTGAAATAATAAAACTTTTAGAAAAAAAAAAAGAATCCGACTTCAATATACCCAAAAAAGGTTGAAATAAATTTTATGGAAGCATTGCCAAAACAATTTTCTCGTTTCAACATAAAACCTTACAACATGTGGTGCACATAAGAAACAGGGGAACAGTGATATGGTACCGCGTCTATAAAATTTATTTCATCCTTTTTAGGGCATTTTGAAGTCGGTTTTCCTTTTTTTTCCAAAAGTTTTTTATCACCCGTTATGATTTTTTTTAGAAATTGATCGTTTTGGTTACGATACAGCATAGTCGCATGAGTTTATATTCGAAGTCTATCGACATAAATCTACCGATGTGTAGATAACAGTGACGCTACCCTAAAAGCCACAACACAAAATCGAAGGCTGCTCCTTAACCGCAACATTGGACCTTATATGCAAGCGAAAAAGAATTCCTAAGCTGCCAAAGCGCATTTGGCATCCGTATTACAACTGAAAAATCGAACGTATTTCCTTCAAACTCAAAATCTTTGTTGTATACAATAATGCACTAAAAATATTTCGCAATAACCTTATAATAAAAGTATATACAAATTTAATATCAAAGACTTATACTGAGAGTATCACTGGAAAATAGTTTTCATTTCTTAACTAAAAAATATAACACACAATGTAATTGTTCCATCGAAATTCAAATTAATCCTAGCAATCAGGAGCTACTTCACATTTTCCGCTCGCTATCCATAATTTGTAGAATAATTGCATTTACATGACTCGATTAAAAAAGTAATTTGAAATCGAGCATGATTCCGATCGATAATATCGAATTCAAATGAGAAAACACGATTTCAACGAATTGAGGCTGCTTTCGATGGCGAGAAAAAAAAAGAAAATAAATTAACATTGCTGAGAGAAAATCCGGGCCGACATGAATGAAAAGAAAAGAAGATCAGTGCCAAACGGCAAACACGATCGATGAATATGTACTTGTAAATAAGGTAAAGATCATTGCGATCACTTGTACGTACTCGTACATCAGTTAAATTGCAAAGCGACATACTCGCATTTACTCGGCGATCTACAATATATAGGAACTAATACACTTATTCATAACACGCCGTGAGAAGAATAAAGTTTAGTCCACTTTTGCTGATGTACCCTTTGGTAGTCAAGCCACAAAGAGGCATCGTGCAAGCAACACTAACTACCAAGTTCCAATCCAACAGACAACAGAAAATTGCATAGAAAACGTGTTTCCCAACATGACGATGAGGGCAAGGTGAACATTTTATGAATCGTGGTAGTCTGATGCCTTACATTGCCCAAGTCTTTGGCTCCCATGCTCCACCAAACATAGTCGCCAAGCGCGAACCAGACTCAAGATCAAGAAAATCGAGCCACGATCAACCACTATAAGACCACAATGTGAAACCATGAGGGGTCAACAAACAGCCAGCTGTTGCGTCTTGTACTGGTTTTTTGAACAACATCAGAGGCTACAGCGGGTCCCACATTGGGGCTGGTTAAGTGGATGGATGACTGGCTGGCTCGCGGGTTCGTGAAGCGATCCGTTGAAGAAGTTCAAGACGGGGAAACGAAGACCGTGGACCGAGACCAAGACCGAGACCGACCGGCATTGGAATCGCATGATCAGCGATCAAGAAAATTGCCTCTGAGGTCTAATGGAATCGCCGAGAGTTGATGTGCTTGTGCGCTGGTTCTGATTGACTGATTTGCAGAGGTTGTAGCTGTGAGAGAAGCAGTGAATTGGAACTAGATATATGTGTTGTAGAAGTTTGAGAACATGGCTTCCGATTATGTGATTTTTATAGGAAGTAGGAAGAATGACCGAAAGTTAAATACGTTTTTATACAGATGAGCTTAGAATTGTTCGGGTCTATTGGTTAGATTTTTACGCTTAGCAAAAGTGGGTACATTGTTGTTACTAAGTTTGTTTCATAGGAAGGATATTTTTCATAACCAGCGATGAAGAGGTGCTTGTATCCTGTTGCAGGGGAATCTTGTAGAATTGCTTTCCATTAAACCCATTCTTTACTACACAGAAGTTATAAGTATTGTATTTGATACACTGAATCTCATTTACAGAACCATCTTTAGTGTAGGTGCAAGTAGCATGGCAGGAAATTTGAAGTGGAAGAACAGCGCAATTTGAAACTTTTTTTCGATATTTTATTGGTCCAAAAGCTCAAATAGAATATTCAGTTAAAATCATTGCAATCTTTCAGACGCCCAATTTACTCCGTAGCACATCAGTTACCATTTCCTCCAAGGCTTTTGAAAACTAGATGTAGTGCTACCTTCAACCCTCATTATTTAATGGTTAGGATATGAAGGCTATTTACGGCCTTAGTGTGGGGCTACCAGTTGCGCAATACGTCTGAACTATCCGCTAAACACCTCCACTGTCAACCAGAGAACCTAGCCTAGGCTTTATTTTGGACAAAGCCTCGTTTTGCTACGCCGTGGAGCACCTTCAAGTTGGACGATCCCTCCTCTAGTGGAAGGTGATGGAGGAGTAGAGATTGCTGGAAAACGATCCAAAATTTCGACGTTCCCGGCTGCAGTGAGCCATTTTTATCTTTTAGGAATGCCCGAACATAATGAGACATATGTTTATATTTGTCAACCAATCCAAGCATTTCCCAAACTAAACTTCAACTTTTGGACACGTACCCAGAAGTTGGAGATAGGAGAATATACTATATTTATGATAGGAGGTTATTCGATGGGTGATATACGAGGTGTGTTCAAAAAGTATCGCGAATTTTGAATTTTCGCGGGTTACGTATATTCGAAATTCGATTTTTTTGTGGCGTTATGTTGGTACTCGTGTCTGTCACTTATGCCGACAAGCTCGGCCATTTTGAATGTTCACTTATTTGGTGATAGCTGCTTTACTTGCACGTGTTTTCAATCGTCTTCGATTTTTACTTATTCAAAAAAATGGATCTAAGAACGTGTATCAAATTTTGTGTGAAAAACGAAATTAAGTGCGCGGATGCATTCCGAATGTTGACTGTGGCATACGGAGAAGCTACCTTGGACCGAAGCAACGTTTATCGGTGGTACAAAATGTTTTTAGAAGGCCGAGAAGATGTGAACGACGAAGAGCGTGCCGGACGCCCGAGCACTTCAACAACAGACGAAAAAATTAATGAAGTGGAGAAAATGGTATTGGCCAATCGTCGAATCACCGTTAGAGAAGTTGCTGAGGACCTAAACATATCGATTGGCTCGTGCCATTCGATTTTTATCAACGATTTGGGCATGAGACGGGTCGCCGCGAAATTCGTACCAAAATTGCTCAATTGCGACCAAAAACAGCAACGCATGAACATTGCTAATGAGATGTTAAACTCTGTCCGCGACGAATCAAATTTGCTCCAGAGGGTCATAACTGGTGACGAATCGTGGGTTTATGGTTATGACGTGGAAACCAAAGCTCAATCATCTCAATGGAAGCTGCCGCATGAACCAAGACCGAAAAAAGCGCGCCAAGTTCGGTCGAATGTGAAAGTTTTGCTGACAGTTTTCTTCGATTGCAGGGGCGTGGTGCATCATGAGTTCTTGCCACAGGGAAGAACGGTCAATAAGGAATATTATCTGCAAGTTATGCGCAATTTGCGCGAAGCAATCCGCCAGAAACGCCCGGATTTGTGGGAGAACAAAAATTGGCTTTTGCAACACGATAACGCCCCTGCTCACACATCGTTGCTTGTGCACGACTTTTTGGCCAAAAACAACACACTAATGATGCCGCAGTCACCGTATTCCCCAGATCTGGCCTCCTGTGACTTTTTCTTGTTTCCTAAACTGAAGAGGCCCATGAAAGGACGACGTTACGCTACACTTGACGAGATAAAGACGGCATCGAAGGAGGAGCTGAACAAGATTAAAAAAAATGATTTTTTGAAGTGCTTCGAAGATTGGAAAAACCGTTGGCACAAGTGTATAATATCTCATGGAGATTACTTTGAAGGGAACAAAATAGATATTCATGAATAAATAAATAATTTTTGAAAAAAAACAAAATTCGCGATATTTTTTGAACACACCTCGTATGATGAGTCCGATCGTGAGTGGGTAAGAATTAGAATTTGCGCATATTTTGAAGACACAAATAAATAAAAGTTGGATGGATTTTGTTGGGTTGCAAAGTCAGGGATTGTCTCGTGTACGATTCCCAATATCTGCGGTAGAATTGGTGAAATCATTATATCATTGAGTGAAATGTAGAATCCTATCTAAGGTTTTTTAACACCAGGTTGATGGGATCCGTCAAATTGACGAATTTCTGATTTCATTTGCAGAAGACCAAAAAACCATTTAAATAATTTTTTAAAATTTATGTTGATAGTCATGGATGGAATGATATACTTAATGCGGGTTTTCTTTCAGCTTTCAATTTCATAATTTTGGAGAATGTATACCTATTTTTCCGGCTACCAGTCAAATTGATGGATGCGTTCTTTCCATACTTGACCTAATAAATATTTTGCCTTTTCATCATGATATTGCTGGTAACAAGCTTAGAAGTAGCTATTACTTGACTAGTTTTAAATGTGTTACCATTTCTAAATTTCAATCAAACACAAGGTAGCCATTGGGTTGTTCGATAATTAATGTCGTTTTTTTACATGTTTTTCAAAGTAAATTTATTCATACTAACAACAAACATTAATCAATGGTATATTGACCATTTTGTTGGAAGACCTTTTACCATCTTTCGGTAAGTTGGAAAATTTCACGTTCGAAGAAGACTTGGTTTTTAGAAGCGAACAACTGGTCCAACTTATTTTTAACAGCCTGATCAGAATCAAAAATTTTACCATTCAAATGGTTTTGAAGGGAGCGAAACAATGATAGTCTGATGGTGCCAAGTCAGGGCTATAGGGTGGATGTGGCATCAGTTTTCAATTGAGCTTCATTAATTTTTGATGGGTTATCAAAGAGGTGTGCGGTCTGGCGTTATAATGATGGAACATCACGCCTTAGCGATTGGCCAGTTCAGGGCATTTTTTCTTGATTTCTTCATTCAATTTCTATAGCTGAAGACAGTAGACATTCGAATCAATAGTTTGGTTTCTTGGAAGGGGCTCAAAGTAGACTATACCCTTGTAAACTCACCACACAGAAAGTATAATCTTCTTTTGCTGAATGTCAATTGGGGGCTCAAGTTGTTAAACGCCTTTATTTTGTCGTCATCAGTTGTGATTGGACGACCAGTATGTGGTGCATCTTGCACATTAAAATTTCCAGAACGAAATGGAGCAAACGAACGCTGACACTGGCGTTCAGAAAGGCAATCCTCACCATAAATTGCACAAAATTTCTCTCGAGCTTGCATCGCGTTTTTATCAAAAAATTGTGAGCCTGTCATTTTAAAACTGGGAGTGTACTCTGATTTTCTTGAGTTTATGCTACTTCGTCTCAATAATTGATTATTTTCATTCTGAATAATTAATGATCTTGGCGTTGAATGTGACTCTATAATCTTAGCTGGTTCCCAAATTCTTTGTCTTTGGTAAACGACATAATCTCCCATTTGAAACCCCTCCGTTCTCGTTTTCCTTACACTCCTATCATAGTATGTTTTATATCTGTCTTGATTTACTTTAAATTTTTCATAAGTTCCTTCAAAAACTGTTGGTTTCAATAATTCCTTTCTAACAGAATATTTGGAGCGAATTACTCGGCTCATTAATAGTTGCGCTGGTGATGCCGATAGACTCGAAATTGGAGCATTTCTAAATGCCAGCAATCCACTCTCTAAATCCTTTCCTTCTTCTCCACATTTTCGAAGTAAGCTTAACGCTATCCCTACACCTTTCTCCGCTAAGCCATTACTACGAGGGTAGTTTGGACTAGAGAGAGAACTACGAGGGTAGTTTGCCAATATTGCACTCTTGTGCAAATTACTTGAATTGATATGAACTAAATGGCATATTATCCGATACAATAATATATCCTTAATATATCCTTAAGTTTTCGCGAAATTTTCTCAGATGTCTTATTTCTTAAGAATTTCACTTCTAACCACTTCGAGAAGTAATCTATCAAAACTAAAAACGGCTTTCCTCGGAAGTCAAGTATATCACAACGACTTTACTAAATGGAAGATTTGGAATTTCATGAGGAATCAATGGAGACCTACAATTTGATTTTTGATATTTCTCATGTCCGACAGCTACTTATAAAATCTTCTATTTACCTATTTATATCTGGCGAGTACACAGTTAATTTTGCTAGCTCTTTTGTTTTAGTCATCGCAATATACCCTTTGTGCAGGTTATTCAATATATGTGCACAAAGACCAATTGGAATAATGAGTTTATCTTCATAAAATAGGCCATTTTCATAGTAAATGTCATTTTTAGCTTGCCAGTACTTTTTAATAATATTATCTTTAACTTTAGTTTTATTTTTGCGCCAACCTTTTTGTACTAACTCTATTAATTCTTTCGACTTATCATTATTAAGGATGGCTTTACGGACTTCCTCCGTTCTTCTATTCCTAACATTGATTGTATAAACTACAGTATATAATGTCGAGTCAATAGGAGCCGAATTTATCTCCTTGATACTTCTAGACAGTGTATCCGCTATGTGCATCTCTTTTCCCGGAAGGTACCTGACTTCAATATCATATTTCAATAGCTTTAGTTTTATCTTCTGTAACCTTTTGTAGTTAACCTGGGACATTTATTTGTTAAAAATTTCCACTAAAGGTTTGTGATCTGATAAAACGACGACTTTCCGCCCATAAGTATAGTTGTGAAACTTCATACATGGGAAGAGGATGGCCAAAATCTCTTTTTCAACTTGTGCATATAGTTGTTCCGTATTTGTCAAAAGTTTCGATGCAAAACATACCGGTCTGTTGTCTTGCATAAGACAACTTCCAACTCCGAATTGAGACGCATCAGTTTGAATATATATTGGAATGTTCTCATTGAAATTTTGCAACACTGGAGATTTTGAAACAATTAATTTCAGATTTTCAAATACTTTGGAGTGTGCTTCTAACCATGTGTGTATATCTTAGAGGCGCTGTTATCTGTGACATATTTGGAATGAAATTTCTCACAAAATTGGCTAATCCTAAGAATCTATGCAATTCTGTTTTGTTTTTAGGGATTTAAATATTTTCAATGGCTTTAATCCGAGGTTCATCCATTCTAACACCCTCTTTTGAAAATACCAAGCCTAAGTAATTTACAGCGGTATTGCAATTTTATAGCATTAAATTTAATATTTAATTCATTTGCTATTTTAAGAACATTAGCCAGATTGTTACCGTGTTCCACTTAATTTTTTCCAAAAATTAAAATATCGTCGAAATAGATGAATACACCCAGTAGGTGACTAAAATATTTAGTATTTAGTTTTTGGAATAGCTTGGGAGCACAATTGAGCCCAAATGGCAACCTAAAACTTTATAACTTCCGAACAGTGTGCTGAATACACACAAGTCGCTACTTTCTTTCTCCAGTGGAATTTGCCAAAATCCATCTTTGAGGTCTAACATCGTGAAATACTTCATGTTTCCGAGTTGTGACGATAAATCTGATAATCATGGTATTTGAAAAGGCTCTCTTATAACGTTTCTATTCAAATTCCTGGGATCTAAACATAATCTAACGGTTTATCGGATTTTTCAACCACAACTAGATTGTTGACCCATTCAGTGGGATGATTAACTCTTTTGATGATTCCTGCATTTTCCATATCTTATTTGGTCTTCACTTTATTTTTAAGACTGCTGGCTATGCGGCGAGGTGCATGTATGACTGGAACCTCATCTTTCTTTAAATAAATTTTACACTTGTCTGGAAAAGTACCCAAACCCTCGAATAATGAAACATTTTTCCGAATAAATTCCTCTTTTGAATTAAAGTTCCAGTTAAGACACACGTTTTAATCCTGAACACACGTTTTTAATCCTAAAATTGGAGACGAATCCACATTAGCAATAAGAAATTGTTCTACACTCGCCACTGACTTATGTTTTACCTCAAGTTTTACTGCGGCTAAAACGTGTAAATTGTTACCACCGTATGCCTCCAATTTTAACTTAACACGCTCATCAATAATTGTCTCATTTTCTATACTGAATAAGGATTAATATTTACTTCAGCATCCGAATCTATTTGAAATTGTATTTCTTTCATTTTAAATACTGAATAAGGATTAATATTTACTTCAGCATCCGAATCTATTTTAAATTGTATTTCTTTCCCCTTTATCTTAGTATACCATGAGTCCCCTTTCTCTATTCCTTCCACTTTCACCATGTCAATAATGGGATGGCTAACTGAACATCTTTTACAATTAGTGATATTGTTAACAGGTATCTTATTATTATGTGATTCATTTTTTTCCCAAGTTCGAATTTTCCTTCGAAAAATTAGCCTTATTGCTTTTAAAAGTATTTTTATTCGACTTAACCTGATTTACCTTTGCAGATTCTCCCTGGATCCGCTGGATATCTTTTGCTTGTTGGTGTGTAACTTTTGCCACTCGCTACAGCTCGACTATTTTTTTCAGCGCTAAATTTTCCGTTCTCAGAAGCTTCTCCCGGTGTTGTTTATCAAAAGTACAATACGATCCCGCACCATTTGATCAACTATGTTTTCCGAATCATCGTCAATGTTACATTTTTGAACTTGCTTCGTAACGTCGGTAAAAAAAATTATCGAATGGTTCACCCAGTTGCTGCTGCCTGGTATAAAATTTGAAACGTTCGTATATGACATACGTCTTCGGATCGCAATATCCGTCAAATGCCTTGATTACATTTTGAAATAATTTCTTGTCATTATCACTCAGTTTAAATGTTTCAAAAATTTATCTCGCCCATTAAATTTAATAGCATGGCGATCTTAACCTCATCATCTGGCTGTTGCGTTCTGAATGCAAGTTCTAAACGTTGAATACATTTTGGCCTTTTAAATTATGCTTTCGGTTTTGGTTTTATCTTTTCTTTATTCTTTTCCCGACTACGCCATGTTTTACAGTGTATCAACTATCTACGATTGAGACGGACTGATTTATGACTGACTCATGCTATTTATTGCCCAGTACTATGTATTATTTTGCCTAAAGGTATGTATGATTTTGGTCGTTCATATGAAAAAAAATGATCTTAGGTGATTTCATTACAGATTTTCCTCTTACACCAGATTGAAAAGAAAGAAACTGAAGAAATGTAATACAATTTTTTTTTCGATCGCTATTGATCAAATGCTTGGACACTTCCTCGAAAAATTTGTTAAAAGATACATTCCACACCTTTGTGAGCGCTCACTTTCATGTTGGCGGCGTTGTCTCCGATTATGATTTAGTAATTTTCACGTCTTAAAAATAACTTTTTCTCCAAACTTAATCTTTTCAATTCGAGAGTAACATGGGATACTAGCAAAATCGTAAAAGACTGAACTGCCAATATAAAGATTCGAACTCTGGAATTATATCTTTTGGACGTAGTTTATCGAAAGCTTGCATAAACCTCAAAATAGGCAGTACTTAGGAATCGCTGATTCAATCATCATCATTATAATTTAAAAGAAATGTAATATTGATTAAACAGACAATAATAGAATATTAAACGAAAAAAGTTAATTTACAACCAATTCATTAACGTTTTGATAACGTTGACTTTCGATTATATCCGAAGAAGGCGATCCAAAGGACCAACTGATGCTATCCCAATCAATAAGGCATGTTTGCTCTTACATATAATAGAAACAAACACTTAGTGATAATATTTAGGGTTTTGTAAAATGATTTTACAAAACCCTACTAAAATCGGGACCTGTTCGTCCGTGTATCACAGCACTTTTTCTCGCAACGCAAACGATATAAGCTAGTAACATCAAATTTTATATGTATGCTAGGTGTAAAGTGGTGCCCTCTTCAAAGTTCAGCTACAAAAAAATTATATAAAATATTTAAGTAGGTCTCCCCATAGAGGGAAGTGGCCCCTTAAAAAAAAATATTGCATCAAGGTTGGCCGATATGGGTATCAAATAAAAGGTCTTGATGAGAGCTTTTTAAAACAGGTCTCAAACTGACATTTTTTGCTTCGAAGGGCGCACAGGCGAGGGGAAATACACGAAAAATTTGCGTCCCCCTTGTAATGAATGGGCCCTACGCCACTGCCGACTATTATTCAGTCGTTGACGTTGGATGAAAAGACAGATGACAGCAGACGTCACTACCACCCACATGACCATTAGTAGGCGACTAATACATACGCAATGCGCGACCTTATGGCTTCCCATCCTACGTCAGTTTTGTCTGGGAGTGTCAAAGGTGCATTCGAGCTGAGAAAGTCGACGAGATCGATACGGCGGCAGTAACGTCGTCTGGATCAGCACTTTATTTCATTTTTTGCTTAATTAGTCGTGTTTTAATATTTCTAACCTGTCCTGACACGGTTAAGAGAATAAGTGAAAGTATAGTATAAGAAGTTTTGCACGTCATATTGATAATCGCCGCTCAACTGGAAATCCACCGTTATATTTTGAAGCCGCGATTGGGGCTTACGTGGAGCGGTTAAGTAAAAGGAGTTGCTCATGGCGTTATAAATCAGGAGTAGAGAGGTAGGGAAGTTGTTCTCGAGTTTCCCATCTTTAATTGAGTTTATTTGAAGTCCCTCTGCGCTGGTTTTGAATGCGCCACCGCTTTCCGACGAAAGTTTACCAGCTTCAGTTGTCGGTATCTTTTCCCGGTTTAGTCGCGTGTACAGTAAGTGTAACCCTATATAATTATATTTTCAAAAAATTGTATTTCCGAACAGGCGATTGCGGGAAACGGTACAAGGAAGGAACGAACCATTTTTCGCTTTTGCGGTGTGGCGCTACTTCTTGCTCAATGCAAACAGAAGTTTGCAGTCGGAAGAAGAATCGGCAGTGCCCACGTCATTAATTGAACGGAATAAGTGCCAGAGCAAGATATGATTTGCATACCATCTCGCCATTAATTTCTTGCAACAGATTAAATCTAGTTTTAGAAGCTGTCCCAGAGTCAGAATATTGATATAGCTTATTATCTCGTCAGTAAGAAGCAAAACTCAATTTACAGGATCATGAGGGATATACAGCACTCTACTTTGCCGCAGTCACGAACAAGACATCGCTGGCCATGTATCTTCTCCAATGTGGCTCACGTTTATTTGAGCACATTACCTTCTTCATCATTGCGTTCGTCACAATTAACAGCATATGGCCAAATTGTTAATACAATAGATGCCGGTGAAAATATGAACGTTCGCGATTTCGCCGGTCGTACGCCTCTACTTCACCCCATCAAACATTGTAATGAGAGTATGATCGAATTTTTTACTGAAAAATGGTGCTCAACTTTTTGGTCGTGATAATAATGTTGTTCAGGAACTTCATGTGGCCGTATACAAAATGCGGAAAGTGTCGAACAGTTTACAAAAGTCGCGCGCGTTTTAGTCGCTCATGCTGGATCGATAAATGACTATAATTATTGGCGTGAAACGCCTACAATGTTGGCTAAGTTATAATGTTGGATAAATATAAAATCGCGGAGTTTTTAATTAAAGAAGGCACGGAAGGAATAAAGGACGCAGTGAAAATATTGTGGATAATTTTTTGTTAGCACGTCGAACGACGAATTTGAATTTGCTGATATTACTTGTTAATTCCGGTCTTAAAATAAATCCAGTGCCACGTAATTTAAAACCACCACCGTGGAATAACATCGATTTAGTTTTGGAGGATTGGCTTGCGTATACATGCGGTAATCCTTTCTCTCAACAACAGCTGTCAAATTTATCTATTGCCATATCATTACCTCACTTTTCATTCATTTATTATTATGATTGTTGGATCAGCATTACCTACAGTTGGCCAGGTTCACTAGCAATCATTATTAGACGTAGGAACTCCGCCCATACGCTTGCGAGAGCAGTCTGGCGAATTCACATCAATGAAGACTACGTTTGTAGAATTCTTGGGAACTGATCGACAAGGAATTCACACATTCGCAATATATGCCTGCTATCTGCCAGCCAATCTAAAAATTGAGCAAACAACTTAAGGAACCATATGTCCAAAACGATTACAACATAGTTTATTTCCATCAAGGTCTCAAAGAAAGCAATCCGCCGCCCATTCCATTCCTTTGGAATTCATACAAGGAATTGGACAGAAGTTTCAGAAAAAACCTTCAAAATTTACATGTAGCGCACCCCACGCTTTTTACTGAAATAGTTTGGAGATGCTTTCGTCCTTCCATTAGTGAAAAATTCAAAAAGAAATTGAGCTATTTGTCAAGCATAAGTGAACTGCGTCCAATTCTTGAGTTACCTTTGTCAAAGCTACCTGATGTTATAAGAGATGTAGATGAATCTAGGAATATAGAACGTAGACTGACACATCTTGAAATTGATGAAAGTTTGCAAACAAATATTAAATGTGAGCTCTTCTGTGAGCATACGTAATGTTAGGGCACGAATTTTATTTTCCTACTTTCGCAAAATAATGTGTCTCCGGCATTGCTTGTTAACTTCATTTCCGTAATATGCATATAGGATATTTCAACATTCTCCGCACACCGATAAAAACTATTGACGCGTCAGAAAAGACATCGTTTTTTTTTAACATTTGATAGTTGTTGCGCCACGTCCTTCCATACTGCTTCTGAATTTAAACTTTTTGGCTCATACAAGAGACTAACACAGAATAAAACTCCATTGAATTATCACGGAGTAGAATCAAGGCCGTTTCAAGTTGTTTGCTCAACGAACCTAAGCATGCTAGTTCTTCACACAATCGATAAATTGGCTATTTTGGGTAAAATACTATTTTCCTGGATATATCTTGATCAATATTTGTGCAACCGGTCTCCCTTATTATACTGTAATTCATACTGAGCGATATTAAACTATAAGTTGTTTACAATCTATTCCAAAATAAGGATACTCGGTTGATCTAATAAAAATCCTACACGAAATATATCCTAATAGTTGAATAGTTATTCTTAAGATATTTATTCATTAGAATAAGCTTTTAGACCGAATTCATTGTTATTTGCTCGCTAAGCTTTTCTATTTTTTTACGAGCTCATTGTTTTCGCTTGCCTTCACACTCATGTCAAATCTGAAGTCAACTTAGCCGCACTCCCGCTTATTAAATACAACCTCCATTGATCAACGTTACCTTGAACAAGACTCAATTCATACTCGTATATCGTGCATGTCTAACATCTACTAAATAAGATCTTTACACATTTTAACCTTAACCATCCGAGTCGAGGAATACAAAATAGTCGATCGTAAAAACATCCTCATGTCTAGCAAAATATTGTCTTCTATTGAATTTTAAAAGTAACCACTTAGAGTAACTAAAAATTTACATTGATCAACTTCACAATTTTAAGAACAAACTAAAAATGATCATAAATATATATACCTTCAGAAAGAGCAATGCAACAATATCTAGATAAAAGTAATTACAGTCACCCACACAAAACAATCTTTTAAAATAGTTATAGGGCAAAATAAGACACAATTGTGCTTTGGACTTTATCGAAAAATTTGCCTCAGATTTATCTACAATGACATTATATTGATCGATTTATTTGAAATTAGTGAATCATTACAATCATAAAACAAGTTGGGTAAACAGACCTACGCTCATGTCAAAAGGGTTTTGTATTGAATTTACAAAATGCAGTCACCAGATCGAATCAAATCAAGAAACATGTCAAAGACGATTTTATTGGAGAAAATATGAAATACGAAGATCATACTATTATTAACAAAGTTGAGCGAATTTGGACTTCCGAGGTTTTTGGTATTGTTATACTCATAAGTATCTCCCTTGATAATTATTTCAGATGTCCTTCCGCGACGGAGGAAACACATTTTTCACGTATTTCCCCCCTGTGCCCCCACTGAAGCAAAAACTGACAGTTTAACAACTGTTTTGAAAAGCTCCCATGAAAACATTCATTTCATACTCATATCGGCTACGTTTGATGAATTTTTTTTTCAGGGGCCACTCTCCTGTACTGTTATCATCGATTAATGGCCAATTCCTTCGAATCCTAGAATGGTTACAAAACCCTTTTGCTAGGCGCTCTCTCCCACCTCCTTGGCTTGTTTCACTTATGAGCATTAATTGTAGGTACCCATCTTCAGTCATTCATTAAATTGAATCAAGTGTTCAAAGCATGCATGTTAAACGTTGAAGTTGGGAAAAAATAACTCATAATTATTCAATCTTTGCATTTAAAACAGCCACTATTTTGTTTTACGATTACTGATATCACTAGCTGAACCGATTTTCAAAGATATACATGACACCTATCATTCCTGAAATTTTCATGCAAATCCTAGCAAAACTGTAGTGTCTGAGTCGGTAAAAAGCGCATGTTGTTCCATAGCCATATGTAGCCATAGTAATAAATGCAGCGCATATTGTTCCATAGTAATACAGGAAAATTCAAACCGCTATAACTTCGCTAAATATGATTCAATCTTTATGAAACTTGCAGGGTTAATCAATCTTATAAATAGTCATCTGTGCACTCAATTTCATTGAATTTAAGGGTACCGTTAAGATTTTATACAAGAAAACATAAAGTCGATAAATCATACTATTACTAACAAAGTTGAGTGAATTGCGACTTCTAACGTATTTGTTGTTGTTGTACTCACCAAGGCCTACATTCTTGATTTTTTCCAGATTTTTCGGATCACAGGTGTCCAATCGCGAGGGGGGGGGGGGGACGCAAATTTTTCGTGTATTTCCCCTCCCTGTCCGCTGCTCGAAGAAAATTTTGCCAAACTAAGACCTGTTTTGAAAAGTTCTCATCAAGACCTTTAATTTGATACCCATATACATTTTTTTTCGGGGGGTCACTCTCCTATATGGGGAGACCCCTCTTAAATACCTTATAAAATTTTTTTGTAGTTGAACTTTAAAGAGATCACCACTTTACACCTACACACAAAATTTGATGTTTCTGGCTTAAGTAGTTTCCGAGAAAAACTGCTGTGACACACGGACGAACGGA
The DNA here is from genome assembly GCA_963969285.1 of Odontomyia ornata. Classification (NCBI taxonomy): domain Eukaryota; kingdom Metazoa; phylum Arthropoda; class Insecta; order Diptera; family Stratiomyidae; genus Odontomyia; species Odontomyia ornata. Next base: position 114,959,342 of record OZ017738.1, read on the forward strand.
CGGAAAGACGGACGGACGGACGGAAAGACGGACAGACTGGTCGCGAAACTAGTAGGGTTTTGTAAAATTATTTTACAAAACCCTAAAAAAGGGAACTGTATTTACCCTAGAGTTTTTTTTCTGCCTGATCAAATGACGTGTTGTAATGTAACACAATTTTTTTTTTAGATTCTAAATGTTTAGTAATTTGAAAATGTGAAAACTTATTTTTAGGCTGAAAGAAGAAGTAAAAATTTAATTGTAATTTTAGATAAATTCCATGATTTCATAGGATCTTTGGAAACTCCAATATTTAATATTGTAGTTCATAGAATATAATTAACAATGTTGGAATAAAATAACATGAATTGTTAATTATAACACGACTTTCCTTTCCAGCTAACCCTTCTTTTCCAGCAGGTATGGTAGCAAACGGTAAGTGTGCCGTGACGAGGGCAGGACTAGAAATCCGCGGATGGCCGGTTTCGTGTCGGGCTTGGTACGCGGTACCATAAGTTGTCTTGCGTTTTTTTAGAGTAGGGTTTTTCGTATTCGGATTAATGCAGGATATTTTTCGGTACTGCGTCGGTGATATTCAGGAACGTGAAATTAAATCTAGTTTTTGTTGTTGTCTGAAGGAATGGGAGGAATACGGAATAAAGTAAAGTAGGTTTCTTTTCCGTATGGTTGTGTTTTCGACGCGTTATTAAAACGGGCATATCAACCAGTGGCTGAACTTATGTATTCCGGACGTACTCTGCTCGCGCAAGACCCGCGACCGAACTCCTCTCCGAACTAGCTAGCTAGCCAGCAGCCACCTCGGAGTAGACTGTGTGTCCGGACTTGTTGATCTGTAGGGTACAGTCCGTTGTCACGTCCCCAGACTTCACGTCTAGAACCGATGAGAGGCCGGTTCCGATTTCGTTCGAGCGATGTAAACAGGAAAACATTATACCCTCGCCTGTGATCTAAAGCAATTATGGAGGCAGGTATTTATGAGTACAATTGCAACAAATAGGTCAAAATTCAAAATTCTTTCAACTTTGTTAATAATAGTATGATCTTCGAATTCACGTCCCATATAAAATCTAATGGATACCCTTAAACTCAACGAAATTCGATATTTAAGTAGTCTTACAATATATCCTAGTACGCTGTAAGTTCGATGAAAATCGAATTATATTCAGGGAAGTTATAGCCATTTGAAATTTCTCCAATTACAACATTAATAAGACACGATTCTGGTATTTTATGGTCTTTCCATTGAGTCAGACACTGCAGTTTTGATTTGATCTGCTTACAATTTTTAGATAAGATCGATAACATAAACATTTTTGGGAATTGCAACGAAATGGCGACCGTTGAAAATGAAGAAACAATGCATTGTCTTTTAAACGTGCATATCTCTTTGACATGTTTCTTAACTTTATTTGTTGCTGGTGACTGCATTTCGTATGTTGGGTACAAAACCCTTTTGACACGAACGTAGGTCTGTCTACCCAACTTATTTTAAATTTATTCATCAGGGAAGAAAAATTGTACAACCCTCGTAGCGTACAGAAACCTAATAAAATATATTTCAAGCAAAGCATTTCGATTCTTGAATTAAAATATTTACCCATCTACACATTTGAAAAGTTCCTTTCCATCTAAAATTTCAAATCGCCGACACGATCTATCCTCAATCCATATTAGATACTTGCATTCACCTCAAAGAATTTAGATACGCGATTTAAGATTCAGTGTCAGTGTCGAGGAAGTAAAGCTTGTTTGCATGCGCTCCAAGATCGTGCTCGAGATGACGACTCCCACAATATGCAAGAAAAAGAAAATAGTCGTCGAAGCAAAAGTTATTTAACTATGACGACCACGAGCAACTAAGCGAACGACAATCAATGTTGCGGGGTCTTCGAGTTCTGCATGGCGTCTTAAAAGTTTGTACTTTATTTTTATTTTTTTCTTAAGCAAATTTCTTTCACCGGTAGCCCGACAGCAAATACGTAGTCAATCTCTTCTCGCGGCACAATGCGAGAGAAGACGAGGAATGGGGGCAACGTTATTGGGTTATTGCACTACTAATTGAATCACAGTTTGTGAAATTTTTTTCTCACCATCTCTTCCCCCATCACCTCCCTTCCGGATCGATCAATGCCACACGTTGGCGAATCTTTTTCACTTTAAGACTCAAGACTCGCTCACATAAAGAGTAATATTTCTTGTGGTAAGCATGTACTTAGTTATTTTTTCTAGGGAGTCGTGATGTCACTTCTTTGGGCGGAACTGAATTGGACGCAACAAAGATCAATGATCTCGTTTGTAAGCGATAACCGACTTTATATTGATCGTATTGTAATGTATTCGTTGCAAATTGAAAAGTCTAAAAATGTTTGTTGCTTGTCGTATGGCAAATAATGTATGCATTCTCCACATTAGCTATTGAAGAGTCGCAGAGAATTGTAATGCAAAAAGCGCTTCTAATGCATATATGAGAAAGGAATAAGTGGGAGAGTGATTTTAATTCAATTGAAAGGTGAATGAATTGTAGAATCAACTCCAGAAACAAAGGTAAATTTAATTTGGAGTTTTTGAATGTTTAATAAATCAGCAACTGAAATTTACAGGACTTTCCAGATTACAATTGATATCAAATCGACGGTGTCCCGTTTATAAAAATACGACAAAAAGTAGACTAAGCTTATTATTTTTTGCTTTTGAGTATCTTCCCCGCACATAAAGGGGGGAAATAAACAGCGCTATAATCAGAGTTAAATATTTCACGTCCACTGTCAAAATATAAATGATCAAATGCACAAACGCAGCTGCAATAGATCGAAAGGATTGCCATTGGGTCCATTCTTCAATTGAATATGAAAATTATAGGAAAATTCGTACAGGGACGTGGGTACATTAGATTAGAGTGCAATAGGCAAATTGCATTTGAAACTTGGCAAATTATACGAAGATAGTAAAGGACTCAACAAAACGCATGCAGGCGCCATATTTAGATGGATGATTTCATTCAGGGTACGATGACATGTCCCGTGGCTTAATTTGAACGCTTTGTGATCGAGAGATGCGGGTTCGAGACCAGAACAAGTTAATGAGCAGGTAAGTGTTTAAATGAATGAATGATGCAATTTTAAATGTAAAATATGGTTTCAGAACGAATGGGTGGCGAGCCGAGTAAAAGAAGAGAGAGACTTAAGTTTTTATTTCAATGGGTGAATGTGAATTTGGGTGATTTGCGGTAAATCGCTGTAGATAGTAGTAAACTCGAAAATAGGTACATATCTAAAAGTTTGTATGGAATATACGCTATTTTATTACAATTGTAAAATAATTTTTGGTGTATGCTAACCTCACAGAGCGAAAGTCTTTAACAAATTTTACGACTACTGGAGATACAATTCGTAGAATGACAATAAAATTAATTGCTTAGCTGTGGAGAGGAGGACAATTGGGGAGCATAGGACCAAATAAGATCGTAATATGATTCTTGCTGCAATCTGTTGCCGCCACGGCGTAGAGCAAAACTTCAGTTTGATTTAACAATGATTTTTCATCAACCAAAATATTTTCTATATTTTAAACGAATTTCATCATTTCTTTCTTAAATTATTTATTTTTATTATATTTATTTTAAAAATATTTTCGTTTCTTCTCCTTTGACCAATTCACTTAATTCACTTTGTATCAAAAGAAAAATGTTTATTCTCATCCTTTTCTTTTTTGTCTTGGCGAAATTTTTTATCTTGGCCCGTGTATTATAGGTTCCTATTGATTATATCGACACATGTGTGTTGTTAATGTCGTCGGCTTTGTTACTGGAGCTCGCTTATTGGTAGTAATCAGGTGTTCGAACTCTCTGAACTGGTTTAGCAGCGTTTCCTATCAAAGTTATGATATCTTCGCCCGAAATCTTCTCCACTAAAGTGTTTTAAGTTCATCTGAAACTTTTAGGCATATGAAATACATACTACTTTAAATGTTTAATTATTTTAAAAGGTTCACTACGAATTTACATGAATTACCCTTACTCACCGCGCTTTATATTATATGAATAACACCTTTTCCAATCCATCCTACTTTAATTCTCTTCTTTTTCATAAATTAACGCTAGCATTTCTAATTAATAATTGAGTATGCAGGAGAGTGCTCCTACAAGAAGGTCTTTGTAAGCATTCTGGCGTTCGAAACAAATTTTCTAGTAGTGTGAATCGATAATTTGAATTACTCATCCAATACTTGGATAAGAAATCGTTCCAATTTCTGCAAAAGATGCAGAGTTTCTTTCATAAGCACACTACAGCCGCCATTTTGATGGAGCTTAAATAATTTATCTGAATGCTCAGCCGATTGAACATATTTAAATTAGACTCTATTCCGAAGTAAAAGTGCCTAGATCAATTTGAAATCTGTATCAACCATAAACATGGTGTAATTCCATTCAATTGAAATTGCTATAACTCACTCAATTATGATTCGATTTCAATGAAATTTTGTGAACATTAAGATCTACCGTTTTGATTTAATGGGCAAAAATGTAAAATCTACAAATCATACTATTATCAACAAAGTTGAGCGAATTTTGATTGCTGAGGTACTTGTTGCCCTTGTACTAATCAAGACCTCCGTGATTATTTTCAGATTTTTCGGCTCAAAGGTGTCCAATCGCGAGGGGGGGACACAAAATGTTGAAACATTTTGCTACCCCTTGGACCCCCCGATGCACAAAATGATCTTTTTATTTCAGACATAGTTCTAATCAAGACCTTTCATTTGATACTCAACTCGACTACCTTTGATTAAGAAAAATGTTTAAGGATTACTTCGTCCAAACGGGGGACCCTCCTTAAAAAAATTTTAAATTTTTGGTAAGACCTAAACTTTTGAGAGACCATCATTTCTGGCCTTTTCACAAAGTTTGATCATTCTAGCTTTTATAGTTTCTGAGGAAACTTGCTGTGATGCACGGACAAACAGGTCGCGAAACTAGTAGGTTTTTGTAAAAAAAAAACAAATTCTTTGCAAAGACCTAAAAAAAGATTTTACTGTTATTCATATGCAATGAGAAAGCCAATTTATGATAAAATAAAGCGGTATGTTGAAAATCTTCTTTGAAGTTTTTTTTTTAATGTAAGATTTTGAAAGTTTCTTCATTATGCAATTTTTCAGTTCAGAAATCTCGTCTAAATAACATTTTTCACGAAAATATTAAAATCAATGAATCTACGAAAAAGTATTAAGGTCAGCAGCCATCATAACATTCCATAAGAAGAAAATTAATCAGTTTAACTACAAAATTGATATGATTTGCTGAAGGATTTGGGAGCATCTAGGTCAATCTCAAAGTGATAAAGCTTTTAAGCGCTTTTACGTCTGTCTCACACATGTACCCTGTACTCGCTGCATAAGCCTATGGTCCCTGGTTCGAACCTCGTTGTCACCAATGAGATTTGTCTCGAATGATTCTTCTGACGGACTATAAGCTCATTTGGTTATGTTATGTGCTTTCGCAGCTGTGTGGACGGAAATGCGACCTAAGTGTGGTACTGACCTATACTTTAACTATATCTAAGCGGAGGCCCGAACATAGCTGTAGGACTAAAGAACAAAAAAAAACAAAAAAGGCATCTACATATACCCAGCTAGACTTTGATTTACTGTGAATTTTCATATCACTCAGGAAATTAGGTTCGAGTCCCAGGTAAAGCAAAGGATAAAATTGTGACGTGGAAAATCAAATGAGATATTATAGAGGCGTATATGCATAAATAATATCATGTTGCTGAATGTTTCTTATGGTAAATAATTTTTCAACTACGTTTATCCAGTGCAACACGTAAAAACGGTTTCAAAAATCCAACTTGCTTAAAATTTTCAAACACTTATAAACGTGTAAAATTGACAGCAGAGATTTGCACATTGCATGGAAAATAAACCTTTGCAGCGTACTGACATTTGGAATGCTGCGATGGATGATAATTTCAAGTTGAAGCATACTGGGAGGGATAATGCCCCTAAATTGAAACATAAAAGCTGAATATACAGGTATTGTTACAGTAGAATACTAGCAAAGCACTACGCCGCGACAAATTAAGAGCATCGATTGTAGTGTAGGTCATATTATGGAAGCAAAAAAAGTTATGACCCTCTAAAGAAAACTGAAAATTAGGGTAGCCAATAGCGCGCGAAAAGGTAGAGTGTAATTTGTTCATTGAGAATGAGATGAGCTTCAGTTATATTGCGGTACATGGCGTCATCTTAGTATTGTTAGCAGCGGTTGAATTGAAGCTTAATTTTCCAATACAAGCCAGTAACTCTCTTGAAAAAAGTCTCGAAGCCAAGTTACAATAGTCAGCGTAGTGCAGTGGTTAGAGTACTCGCAGTGTCCGCCGAAGATCCCTAATTTGATTCACGTTTCTGACAACGAACTTTGTTTCCAGTGATTTTTCGAACGGACTATAAGCCGTTCAGTTATGATATGTACTGCTTTAAAATCAGAACGTATCGCCGCTGGGTGGACGGACATACGGCCAAAGCGTGGTACTGACCATATCACCTTCCCGAGTGCCAATACATTCGATCAACATAATGAGATACTCTAACTATCTCTAAGCAGAGGCCCGAAACGGGTCCGTGTGCATCAAAAATAGCTTGATCGTGTTCAAATCAACATGTTCGTACGCGTTAGAGATGTCCTGGATGGCGCCTATTTTTAACTTCAGTAGCAAGCTTTAACGTTAACGCGTTAAGGCAAGAAGAAGTAGACTTATTTTTCCGATAAGCATAGCAGCTTGGAGACTGGACATTGTTATCTTCGATGAATCGATCGATTTGGATCTGTTGTTCGATCATCTTGATGGGAACGCTGATGAGAGATATTGGTATGTAGCTGTTGTGATTAGCTGAATCCTTGTTGGGTTTTAAATCTGGGGCAATTTTGATGTGTACACAGGATTGGGGGATGCTACGCTCTATGGCCGCATTATTGCATGCTTTAAGGAGACACTGCGGCATGTTATAATCGATGGAGTCAATGACTGAGCAGAGGACATCTTCTGAGTGTCAAGAATCTGCAGTAGTTCTACTTTGAAGAGATGCAAAGGGTCAACGGTAGTTATAGATTTAAGGCGATGTTCCTGCTGGGATATCTTGGAGAAAACTTCGACCTTCTATCTCATCCATCCAATCACACGGCAATTTGGGTCTGGAATACGTCATAAGAAAGGGTGCATTACTATACAAATCGAGCCAAGTAGTAGCCTATACGGACGACATCAACATTTTGTCATGGTTATTAACAACTGCCAAAGAACTCACCCTGAAACTCGACAGCGAAGTAAAACTACCAGGACTAGAAGGGCTACAAATCAATGAGAATGAAGCAAAGCTTATAACGCAGTTGAGGAAAAATACCTCAAATGCACAAAATATCGCACTTGTCGAATGCATATCGAAAATTTGAACGAATTTGGGTATTTAGGCGCCAAATAAAGAAAACCAGCAAAGAAAGAGACGAAATACGCCGAAGAATACAGCTCGCAAATAAAATATTTTTTTCAGTTTTGACGATCTTGAAGACCAGCTGCATACACAGGAAAACAAAGCTCCAAGTATACAAATCTGTGATAAGACCTGTGTTGTGCTATGGGTGTGAAACATGGACCGTAGCCCAAGCATCCGCAAACATATTGAACGCCTTTGAGCGACGGGTCCTGAGGCGAATAATCGGAGCGATGCTAGACGGGGACCAATGGCGAATTCGATACAACAATGAGCTGCATGAAGTTTTTGATGAGCCGGAGGTCTCAACGACTGTAAGACTACGGTAGCTACAATGGGCTGGCCATATGAATCGTATGGACGTACTACAGATACCCAAAAAGGTATTCGTTGGGAGAACTGAAGAGTGGAGACCAGTGAGGGAACCGCTGAAACGACGAAGGCAGTTAATCGCTGCTCGGATTTCGAGATTGGAGGACGCGGTCGAAGGACTGAGGCAGTTGGAGACGAAGCGAAGGCTCGAGAGTGGCTGTAATGTTGTGAAGAAGAAGAGTGACGTTACACTCGATCAAGATAATGAGATACTTTAAGTATATCTAAGCGAAGGCCCGCGATAAGGGCTGTAGTGCTAAAATAAAAAAAAATAAACGTCAAAATTCTTGAGAAGCAGATTAAGAAAATTGAAGGGGTAAGATGAACTTTTCCTTTTTCTGGTTCCTAGTTGTAGTATCAAAGGTACATACAGGTATACTCGCAAGCGCGCTCTTTCTCTCTTTCCCTCTCTGATGTAACGAGCGAGAAAATTTCTAATGTATGAAAAGCATGTTTTGCGTTTTCGCTAACTTTAAGAATTGGGGACTGGTAATTACCATACCCTATGAAAAGTTGTTCGGTAAAAAACCAATTCGAATAATTGCGCACAATTAATTCTAGACTATATTCTTTACAAAAAAAAAAGAAATATTTCAACGTCGAAATCTGAATGGTCCGCGGAAAACATATACGCCTATTCTTGTAAAGTGAAAATTGTATCAGTTTCTATGTTCGCGCAATTTTAAGTATGGTCGAAAGTGAAATTAATAGTAGTTTGCTTATCACTAAAAGCTCTGCTGTCAGTGGAAGATGCCGATCATGTTTTAGGGATGGCGGTTTTCGGTAAAAAAAAACGATTTTCCAATATATGTCATCTTCGGTTAAAACCAGAAGATTGTTTAAAGCCAAAAAACCGGTTTTCGAAAGGGCCTTATTTTAGATTTTTTTCTTAGCAAATTTTAAAAAGTAAAAAACTCGAGTTAAAATTAATTATTTTACGTCCATTGATTAACTTTAAAGGTAAATGTTTTTTCTATTTTTTACTCACTAAATCATTTGAAGCAAAATGAACTGAAGGATCTCATTGTGTTACAAATGAGAAACTAACGTAATGAAATCCAAGCCGAAGGCCTACTGCTAAGCTAAATCATTCATTTATAGAATAAGAATGAAAGAACCTTCAGTTCCGCCCCATGTAATTTTGCATTTATTACAAGTATGTATCGTGTGCTAGCTTCACTTCGCACAGTACGTAGAGCCCTCCACATTAAAACAAAACATAAACAACTAATGCCAAGAACCTATTAAACACAGAATCTGACTGTGGTCATTGATGCTGCCTAGCTAGGGATGGTGAAACAACTGTTTTCCAGTTTTTTCTTCGGTGTTTTTCTATTTCGGGTTCTTGACTTATCGGGTTCTTGACTTCGGAAGAAAAAACCGGTTCAAGCTGGGAGGAAAAACCTCGTTTCGGTTAAACCGGTGCGGGTTTTCCCATCCCTTATGTGTTTTATTTAGCCCCTCTAAGAAGTGTAGGTGTAAAGTGGGCAGCACAAGGTGAATTTTAAGACTGCCAGAAATCAACTTTGTCCTTTTTTTAGGGTTTTCTTAAAAAAAAAAAAATTACTATATCTGTAACTATCCGTCAGTGTGTCACAGCAAGTTTTCTCAGGAAGTATAGAAGCTACACTCATCAAATTTTGTGAACAGCTTAGAAGTTTCTGGTTAATGAAAGTTCCGTAGTCAAAAACAATTTCAAAGGCTGTTAAGATGGTCTCTTCATACAAGGATGTGAACTCATAAACATTTTTTTTTTTTTGCACCAAAGATAGTCGAGTAGGGTGCCAAATGAAAGGTCTTGATGAGATTTTTTAACACCCGTTATTAAAATTGCAATATCACTGACGGAGTAGGAACGTTAGGGGAAGAACACGAAATTTATTTAGTCAAATGATTTTTTGTATGTGAAACTATTTGGGTAGAATTTTAAACACCCTATTTTTATTAATTTCCTTCGTGGCATCGGGCATTCCAAGAAATATTCCCGTCGAATCCTGGTCGATAGCTGTCGAAATATGGATGTTTTAACAGTTCCAAACAGGAACTATATGCAGGACCAGGCCTCAGCAGGGCCCAAATAAGCCTAATTTACAGGGAAATTCTCCTAAGCAGAGCCTAAAAATGGCCCAGCTTACCATTAAATTGACCCAAACAAAAAGTGCCATATTTAGGCCATAAATAAATGTCTGCAAAAACACATATCTGGACCCTAATTGTTTTGGCTCGAGGATACACTCATAATGTTTTGGTGAGGCCGTTTCCTAAAAAAGATCCGCAGAGAAATCTGTGAATTAGGACTATAACTACTATTTATTGTGGGAAACAAACGGAATTGGCCATAATGGCAAACACTTTTTCTATGTAAGTACTCGTATACACCACTTGTGCCGGGTTTAGAGCGTACTTCTGTTCCAGCATGACCATTGTAAGAATTCCTTATTCAAGTATACTGAAAATACCAGGGGATTGAAAACTCTTCTTGAAATTATGTTCGAGCCGTCAGGTTTTTTTCCAATTGCGGTGCTCAGAGTAGTCAAATCTAATTGAAATAGATATCGCGCCTTGGCGAACACAAACGGGAATTATGGACTCATGGGACTTATACACTCACTGCTACGTAGATAAATGACATAGATTGATCTTTAAACCTGCCAAGAGACGAACTTAACTTTTGACTGCACGGGTGGGGTCTACGTGGACCCCAATCACCATTTTGCCATATTATTTCCGATGTTATACATCCTAGCTCGCCGCGTTCTCAGCTAACCTCAGTGCATAGTGTGAAATGTTGAAGGGTGGACGAGCGTCACATATGTATACTTCTTTTTACCTTTTTTACCTCTTGGGGTACCTGGAGACCCCACGCGTGATTATAATTCATATAATTCGGTTTACTTGAACATAGTCTTATAAAAATGAATCGTCCATTGAGCAAAGACGATATCAGAAGAATTTTTGAAGAATCTATAAGTTCTGAAGATGTAAAAAATATGATTGAAGAATAATATTGCTGAAAGATGGCGACCTCAGCGACCAACATTCAATACACGGTTGAACATTTACCCGCATCCGAGATAGAGTAAAGTGATGACACGGGATCCAGCTCTGATGAAAAGGAAATATCTGGAAGCAGCTTCTATGGTTAGAACAAATTTAAATGGGCAATAAAGGCTCCCCATTAATCACGTATCCGCCGCTATAATATAGTTGCAGAGCGAGCCGGTCTAAAAGACCCTGCTGGCACCAAAAATAATATGACCCATTGGAGAGTTGGAAACTGCTATTTACGGACAATATTATACACATATTATACGAATTTGAAATTAGATACAAAGTATTCTTCCACTTTATTACACCCATACTATGCCAAAAACATTGATAGTGATGAATTTAGTGCTTAGTTATGATAATTATTTACATCAATATTCAAGTCAAACCATGAAAATGTTGCCTACGGGCTTCTGATTTCACAATAAGATATAGATTTTGTATTATTTTGGGCGTCAAAAGATTTTTATTTATTCACTACAATCTAACATTTGAACCAAACAATACAAGAGAACTTCGAAAATCTACAGATAAATTTACGTTGATTCCAGAAATTTTCGAAAAGTTCGTTCAAAACAGTCCTGCAATCTATAAATGTTCTGAATATTTGTGTATTGATAAAATGTTGGTAAAGTTTCGAGGTCGATTTTTTTTTTAGAATGTTTACAAAAAGTAAGCCGGGAAAGTGCGGCTTGAAAGTCCGATGCATTCTTTACGCAAAAACTCATTATTTGGATAATGCTTTTGTCTATATTGAAAAGAATCTGGTGACACAACGAAATTTAAGTTTGTCAGTGCCCACAAAGGTTGTGTTGAAACATGCTGAGCCATTTTACGGTACAAATAGAAATATCACAGGTGACAGTTGGTTCTCTCCTGTCGAACTTGTAGACAAACCTTTAGAAAATAGACTGACGTATGTTGGCATATTGAGGAAAAATAAGCCGGGAATTCCATGTGAATTTGTAGCTAACAAGAATCGGCCATTGCTTGGATTCGTTTGAGATAAGACATTGGTGTCTCATGTACCGAAGAAAAATAAAATTTTAATTTTACTTTCTTCAATGCACCATGAAGGAGCAGTTAACGAGAATTCAACCAAACGAGAAGTTATAGAATTTGGTTACAACACCAAAGGTGGAGTTCATGCACTGGATCTGCAATGTTATAATCATTCGTGTTCACGTAGATGGCCTAATGCAATTTTCGGTGGAAATTTGAATATTTTTGTTGCAAATGGATACGTGCTATGGGTGGTTTTCAATCCAGGTAAAAATGTTACACGGCATAAACATGTAAAGTCGTCGCCGGAATTACACATACATGCAATACATTTGCAAAAGACTGGATGACACTCCTGGATTGACAAAGCAAATGAAATCAATAACGTGCAAGATAGTAGGCAGGAACACTCTTTCTGCAAATATTTCAGTCGAGTTCTCAGAAGAAGCGAAGATGTTATATTGGTCCTAGATCCAAAGATAAAAAAAGCACTATTGTTTGCAAAAGATGCAAAAAACAATAAGTAAGCCATATTCAAAGTCAATAGCTCATTGTGGGCCATGTGAAACCATAGAGCCTTAGATTGTGAAAGTAGAAACATTAATAGTTTTCTGATGCTGTCAAAGTTTATTTTTTAAGGGGGATTGCTAGAAATACTCGTATAATCCCCTATTTTACATGATTCCATTCCTCAACGGAACCTAGCATCTCCAAGATTAAACTATGTGCGGAAAACTCTCTTCTTTCGTTGTAGAGGTCCCGGCGCAGCCTGTTCCATCTTTTGCATACAATAAATGTTTGACAGGTATCATCATCCTCTCTTCCGCAAAACTTACAGTCGTGCGACCACGAATTACCAATCTTGTGCTAGTAGAACAAAAACACCCATGTCCGCTAAACAGCTGGGTCAGGTTGAAGTTAATCTCACTATGGGTTTGATGCAGCCACAATCTCAGATCAAGTATGAGGCGCACAGTGCATCTTCCCAGGACTGTTGCCATTCATTGAGTAAGCGTTGTCTCTCCTCGCGGGAAACTTTCTCTCTCGTGTTATCAATTCGACGCAGGTAGATAGTACGGCGCTCTTCAGCAAAGAGGGCGATAGGTATCACGCCTGCGATGACCAGCACCACCGAATCAGAGGCACCGACTCTATGGACCTCATCAAAAGTCGCGTTTTTGATGGGTTGGGTCCCCTAAGCTGGCCATAAGTCGACTCAGAGCCGACACGCCTGAAGCAGTTTTACTAGCCGCTGCCCTTAATTGCTCAGAGACTCTTCTTCTTGTCGATCAGCAACGTCAGGTACTTTACAGATGGACATCAATCCCATTCAAGGGAGGATCTAGCCAATTCGTATCAGGACCAAATTCTTTTTACATTTGGCTGGTCAACTGTCGCGCGCTCACAGAAGACAAGGAGGAATTTTACAATATCCTGGAACGCACTATCGATGCATTGCTGTCAAACGATATTTAAATTGTTCTGGGTGATTCCAACGCAACCATTGGCCGAGATACGGCGCATAGAGGAACGACCAGAGGACATAGCCTTTATCCAGAGATCAGCGACAAAGGTCAACGCCTGATAGACTTCGCCACTGACAGGGACTTCACAGTAAGCTCCACACACTTCCAGTATCGAGAGATTACAAGAGAACGTGAGCATCCTCAGACGGTCGCACATTCAACCATGTTCTCATACAAAAACAAGCGGTTCCCAGCACTCTCGACATGCGGTGTCTCACGGCAATACGAGTATTTGCGATTCAGACCACTACCTTACAAGGGTCAAGTCCTGATACTGTATGTTCAAGAGCAGTGAACAAGGAAAACCAGTACGCATCAACATACCTCCGCAGGCGAGGAAAAGTAATAACATCAGCAGCATCTGGAAGACAGTAAGAGATGCGATAACAGAAGCGACCAAAGAGGCAATGGGGTATGGACCAAAGAAAAGTAGGAACGACTGGTACGACGAAGAATACAAGGAAGCGGTTGAAAGAAGGAACCAAGCGTAGAAAGAAAACATTTAACGACCAACTCGGAACAAAGACCGAAGAAAGCCTGAAAAAAAATTTGCCGAATAAAGAAACTATTGATCGTCAACATCAAGATACTACAAATAAACGAAAACATGACTCTGCATGATGTTAGATCGGCGTGTGCCTCTATTAAACAATGAAAAGACAACTTCAATCTACAAACAAGCTTTTGCAAAAAAGCACAAGGATCAATTATAGGTAATCCAGTCGAAATCAAAAACCTTTGGGTGCAATATTTCCAGATGCTATTCACAGATTCCCCAATAACTAATGAAGCTATGAACATTCTAGAAGCGGAACAAGTGGTTACAAACCAGAGACGAAATACAGGTAGCCGTACGGGGCCTCAGAAAATATAAAGATCATGGAATAGATCGAATACCAGCAAAACTGTTCCGGAGGGGTAGCCCCATATAAGTAGCCTTCTGCATCTACTTATACATTATAAAATACGGGCAGAGGGTCAGTTCCCAGAGAACCGGCGAAGAAGTATATGTCCTGTACACAACTAGGGAGACAAGCTATGGTGTGAAGATTATAGAAGCATCGCCTTACTTTGTACGCCCTATAAAACGCTCTCCGAAATCATAGAAAGAAAATTAAAGTCGTACTATGAAATTATTATAGGTGAGTATATTCCCAGTAAAGCAGATGCTCGAAAAGTGCAAGGAATAAAAACATCGATCTCCAACATAACAGTGTTGATAGAAATACGCTGTACAAAATAATACTTGACTGTTCATTCACAACAAAACTAATCCACATGGTCAAAGTCACGATGCTAAACACAGAGTCCCAGCTCAAGGTAGACGGAACTAACGGGCAGCTTCATAATGGAATCTGGCTTAAAACAAAGGGGTGAACTTCTTCCAATGCCGGTACATTAAAGATCAAGTACACACAATTGGGAGCGTATGCTGATGACGTCAATATTATGACAAGTTCAACTTCAGATGTCAAAACAATATTTCTGATTGTAGAATCGGAAGAAAACCGAATTGGGCTACGGATTAAAGAAACGAAAACTAAATTCATGACTCAAACGAGGAAGAACACTCCAAATTGACAAAACTTAACGATGGGAAACTATAACATTCAAAGTGTGGATACCTTGATCTATCTTGGAGCCAACCTGTATAGAAGAAGCGCCGAAAAGGAGGAGATTGGACGCCGCATAAATGTCGAATACTAAGGTTCACAGTTGCACACAGCCAAAATAAGCTTCGTATTTACAAATCGTCAGTGAAACCAATGCTGTTTTATGGAAGTGAAACATGGACCTTGAAGACCGAATCTTAAAACGCAGTGGAAAATCTACAACCCAGTGAAACAAGGAACAGAATGGAGACTACGTTACAATGATGAGTTGAATGCACTATTTGACAAACCGCCTGTATCTATTTGCGCAGTTGCGCAAATTGCAATGAGCGGGCTATGTAGAATGAATGGAAGAATACCGGCTACCCAGAAGGACATAAGGATAGAGTACAAGGTGGACATCCAGCGGAAAGACCGAGGATTCGATGGAAAGAATGGTTTGAAGCTGACAGCAGATCCTTGCTGGGAATGATCAACGTGCGCACGCACGAGGTGACAGATTGGAGTTACAGCAACGTTCATATGCATATGCACGCACTAGGTTTTTATAATATACAGTGAGCGTCAAAAGAAAGTAAACACCTTAGATACTTGTATTAAGAATTTTATTAAAACAAGGTAATTAACACAAAATCAAAAATGTGTATAAGGAATCAAAGACTTATTCAATGAGAACTGAACACAACATAAACATTAAACAAAAGTAATACACAACAAAGATAAATTCACTTTAACCAAAAAAAGACCAATTTTCACGCGTCAAAAAAAAAGTAAACAGCAAACAAAACATAACAGAACTTCAATAGAAAAGTTCGATTTTTTTAAATTTTCAATATTTCGTTTATTTTCCTTGGGGCTGCTTAAGTCCAAGGTGTTCCCACAGATGCTCGATCGGGCTAAGATCTAGGGACTGCGGCGGATGATCAAGTGTCTTAGGAGTCCGGTACAGTAGCCACTCTTTCACAATTTTGGACGTATGCTTTGGATCGTTGTCCTGCTGAAAGATCCAATTTCCAGACAAGCCTAATTTTTCGACTCTAGGGGCAACATTGTCCCTCAAAATGGCTAAATAATCCATTTTGTCCATTGTTGAGTCAACAAAAACAAGATTACCATCACCAGTTGCCGCCACACACCCCATACCATAACTGAACCGCCAACGTGCTCAACAGTGTTGGTAACACACTTTTCTTTGAAGGCTTCATTCTTAGCACGTCATATTTTTGGGGGCCTTTTCGCGCCGAAAATTTCGAATTTGCTCTCATCTGTATATAATACGTTTTCACGAGAAAATGGAGCCTCGTTTTTGTATTTTTTAGCGAAGTCCATACGCTTGATCTGATTCGCCTTGGATATGTATGCCTTTTTCCGTGGTATTCTTCCATGTAGACCATTTTTATGAAGCGCTCTCCTGACTGTACTCGCACTTACTTGTTTTACTGATGCCTGCTTTATGTCTTCTGAGAATTTAACTGCACTTGAGGCTGGATATGCCCTGACTTCTTTTACTACAGCTCTAACTACAGTACCACTAAGCCGCTTTGGGCATCGAGATCTCGGTAAACCTTTAACGAGATGATGTTTGGCATACTTATCAATATTTTTTTTTTTACTGGGCAGTGGTGTCTGCTCACAATTTCGCCCATTTCACGCAAGGATTTACCTATTTCTTTTAAGTCTATTATAATTTTCCGAGTATCAGGCGATGTTTGCTTTCCCATAGTGAAACTATTTTCTTTTACGTCTTTATTTTTAATATTAATTAGAACAAATACATATACTTAAAACGACACTTGGTGAAGTAAAGCACGCGAACAGCACAAATTTGTCACCAAAAGTTAAGGTTCTTCCCCGAAATATAAAAGAAGCGAAGTAAGTGTTACCACTGTTTACTTTTTTTTTGACGCGTAAAATCTGATGCATTTCGACTTCGGTGAGATTTGTGCAATGTTGCCACTTGTTTTGATTTCATGTTTAGTAGTAATCAATCTCTAAATGGTTAATATTACTTTTTATCGCAAGTCAATAATAGCATTGTAATGTAACAATTTAAAGATGAAAAGTTGGTGTTTACTTTCTTTTGACGCTCACAATATACACTTAATGGCATAATTTTCATAGATAATGAAGAGGATCATGATACAATCCAGTCAAAAAACTGAATTTTAATAGATTTTAAATGAAAAAGTTTGCCACTAAATAAGAGTGAAATAAAGTAATTTCAAAAAAAGAAAACCGACTCCAAAGTGCCTAAAAAGGGCGAAAGAAATTTTATGGAAGCAGTATCATGTCAGTTTTTCCTTGGTTCATCAATTTTTATTAATGGTCGCAACATGTTGGTAATTTTTATGTTGAAACGAGACAATTGATTTGGCACCGCTTCCATGAAATTTATTTGACTCTTGTTAAGAGCATTTGGTAATCGTTTCTTTTTTTCTAAGCCGGTGACTATTCCATGATTTGCGTGTCACGTGAATTTTATTCAGAATTATAGGACAAAATATTAATAAAATTCTTTTACGAGCCATCTCACTATGAATTATTTACAAGGTGTGTAAATCGTTAATCAAATATCCCACTTACATTGATAGAGCAGACACAATTCCCAAATAACGCGTTTTACATATCGGAGGCAATGTCATATGTACGAGTATGCATGAAAACTTTCATTTCCATAAAATTTGATATTTTAATTTTCGGCAGGAACAAGTCAAAGTTGATTGATCGCTTGCGTGTCAATAAATTGCTACTTTATGATAATGAAAAGGATTGCCGAAAAAATGAACCATTTCACGATTCTGCATTCGTTTTTTTTTTCTTTCTCATCATTTTTTAATCAAATTAATGGACAATCCAAAGCAAGTTGGCTAAAACAGATTTTGTTCAGGTTCGAGAAAGAAGGTCAGTTGCATTATGGTATCTCAGACCGGAAAAATCAACAATTCCGTAACGGTTCCACGCCGTTTCATTTCATTACGGTTGGCTCGGTTTTGAAGACATCACTTCAGTAAAATAATCTTAGCCAACATTTTTCCTATCCAGATAGCAGAATTTGTGTTCCCACCCCCATAGATACCTGGAGATACTTGTAATGTGACGACTACGCCCAGGAATCGAAGTGATTCCGATCCCGAACCCTTGTAACCTGCCAGATGGATATGTCCTCGAAGTGCCAGCGGACTTCATCTGTTGTGCGGATATCGTTGTGCAGAAAATATTTTTTTTTCTGTCCAAATATTTAGATCCGTGGATATAAATATTCGGAATATAGAATAAATCCAACCCCGGCACATTTCGAGACATAGCCATCTGGAAATGCCCCTCCACCGTGGCCATCGAGAAAACTATGCCACTGGCGACATCTGAAGAAGCACATTTCCGCCATATGAAGTGCCATTCCACGCACATATGTTTTGTCCGAGGTGACAACCGGAAATCTTGACAGCACATGGAGGCGCGAAACGTCATCGAAAAGTTCTTCGTGAGAATATCGAAGGTATTACAAAACCAGCTATACGTCGTTTGGCGCGACGTGGTGGAGTGAAGCGTATTCCCTGTTTAATCTGTGAAGAAACGCGTGGTGTGCTTAAAGTGTTTTTGGGAAAACGTTATTCGTGAGGCAGTGACATTCACCGGAGCATTGCCTCAGGCTGGAGCATGAAGCTCTGTCAAGGTCGGAAAGGAGCAACAGGCAAATTAGGAAAGAGGTTAGTTTAGTTAAGAAAACTTAGAAAAAAAAAAAAAGAACAATTTCTCTTAATGAATCCAGTAGGAGAATAATTCAACACCAAAATGATTTGACGCTTCTTAATGCGGAAATTCGAAGTAACGCTTGCTACCTTGTTCAGATTGATCAATTGGCATATCGCTTGCAATCCGCAGTACAGAGTGCAGTCTTCGGTAAAATTGATGAATATCTAGCTCGCGAAAACTTTCCTCACCGGATGCCAAAGCAACCATTCGATTTATGTCGACAATTATGCGAATATTCTAACGACTTATTGAGCAAAATGTTAGCATTCGAGCCTCGATCTCGCCCTTCTGCCTTGATGTGTCTCAAACACGAATACTTTGAACAGGAGCCAATGTGACGGATGTCCACTAACGAAATTGATATCATTGCTGTAATATATAGTAATAGTTTTAAGTGACATTCACACATTAGAAACATATATACATATAGTATGTAAACTGAAACGCTTGGGATGTTAAGTATGTTCGGTAATGTAAGGTACAAAACGATACCTCCCAACTTTACCGATGAAGCTTCTTTGGACGCCCTCAAATTTACGATTTGGTAGTAATCGTATAGAAGTAGTTATAAGCATTTATACTAATATAGTGTGCACAGAGCTAGGCACGTACAACTCAAAATCATAATAGTCGACTATGTGTTCAATATTCTTTGGTGTTAGGTACCTATTAACGAAAAGCAAGTGATATGATGAAATATCGGCAGTAGCACCATTTTAGACTACATTCATCAGCTGGTTATATAGAAAAGATGTAAAACCGCGAACAGTCGTTGATTAATAGATCACAAAAGAAGTATCAAGTTGAAAAGAAGACAAAACAAATGGAAGACTTAGTGCAAGTCAAAAGTAGATCTCTGTTAGTAGAATGAACTCACCAACGACTTGACAGAATCATAATGGTCTTATAAGGAATAGTCAGAGAACAGTGATATCAATCAAGTCAGCACCATTAACGCTCCTTCCACTTTCATAGATATTTTTTTATGAAATACAACAGCATATCACACTCCATTTTCAAGGTCCTTCTTCATGTTACTGAATACTGAATAGAGGATATGCCCCGTTTATTTATTTATTTGGAGGGTTCGCTTCTGACAACTATGAGTACTAGATGGTTTGTTGACCTACCACTTAACCAAAGGAATGTAAGCATTTTGCTGTTAGACTAGCCTTAGAGCGTTGTCTACCTGCCACGACGCTGGTCGGGTTGAAAGTTGTCTTAGCATCCTGACGAAACTCAGCTTGGCTCTATTCCACATATTTTCAAGAAGGTGTAGGTTTACCAAAACTACGGAGATTTTATCAGGCGAATGAGGAAAATTGATGGAGCAATTAAAGTAAACCCAAATATCCAGTTTAACACAACAGTATGAAGAAAAAATATATTTGCGTAACAACGCTTGGCCATTTTGATTATAAAAAAAGAAACAATTTTCTGTTTACTGCGTCTAACAAACTAACTTAGCAAGCCATAGACAAGATATGCAATAGATAACAATAATTAATTAATTAATTAATAATAAAATAGAAAAGGGATATTTTATATATTGACAACAGACCGATTTATAAACAATTTATCAAGATTAACTGATCATTTACACTACAAAGCCATTTGCCTGTTCCCCTAACACACACAATCAAACAAAGTATATAACTGAAAAAATAAAAGCCAAGGTGAACAAATATGTTAAACATACACTAAACATTCAACCCATGAAACAAAAAACAATAGTACTAATAATATATATTTACAAAAACATGTTTTAAAACAAACGAAAAACAAAAAACTAAATAAAAAGGATTCTGAGCGCAAAACCTCATACAAACGAAATAAACGGTAGAGTTGCGATAATATTGTGAAAATTTTAACAAAAGAGAATACGGTATAAACTTAATATTTTTGTTAATTGAAACATATGAGATAAATGCAATATTTTTTTTTTTCAAACAAACTAAAGACATAAAATCTAAGTTAAAACTATTAAAACCTAAAAATCCTAAAAGACCTGATGGTTCGATTGATTACGATTGGAACGCTTACTGAACATTGAATTGTTTTCAAAAAAAAACAACACAACAATTAGCATTAGAATTAACAGTAAGAAGACAATGAAAGAATATTAATAGAACTAAATATCATAAGAACTACAATCGTACAAAATGGTGCTAATAGTTTTTGAATTTTGTGACTTGTTACTACCCTTCACTCAACCTATACATACTATAGTATACAAACAGCTTTAGTTTCCATAGAGCCGAAATGTTTGCAATATATTTACGAAATGCTTTTCTGATTTTTATTGAAGCAATAAGCCGAAGAACAACAATAAATACAATAGTGTACTTACAATACGACCAGCCACACACAAATAAAAAAGAAAATAATAAAATAATAGTTTGTATTTTCTAGTATCATTTTGTTACAAACAAGCAAGAAAAGTCCAACAATAAACAAAATACTGAAAGTAAGCGGCGTGGTTTAGAAAGAAACATAATCTCGAGCCGACTGTTGAAATACATAAATAATTCCATAATTTCTTTGATATGTTAAAATTACAAAATTCAATTCACTGAAAAATTCATGAAAATATTAATGAAGAATGAAAATAATTGAGAAAAATTGTGAACGGCACGGATCAAATACTGGAAATCTCGGAAAAGAAAGGCCATAATTGCAAGTTTTATAGAAAAACTAACCTTTAAAATATATTATTATAATGCATGTAAATTAAGAAGGATTTTGAATTGTACATACAAAGACAAAGGAAGATACATAAATTGTAAGGTAGTGGTAAGAAAACAAAAAAAAAAACAAAATTTCTAAAGTATATGATAGAATAGAATACAACATGAATTGCTAAAAGTTAACCCACGACTTTCCTTTTCAGTGGTTCTTCTTTTTTCAGGGGGAACAGAGAGTGTAGGGTAAGTATGCCGTCGCGAGGGTAGGGTTTCTGCAAATCCGCTGAAGTCGGTTTCGCGTCGCGCGCGGTACGCGGTACCTTTGTTTGTTTCGCCATTTCTTTAGAGTAGTTTTCTTCGGTTTAAGTTCGAGTAGTATATTTTTCGGTACCGCGTCGGTGAATCGGTAACGCGCCTATGGGATTTTGTAGCGTTTTTGATTTGAGATCTGTGGATAGATCACATCCAGAACTAACGTAATGTAGGTTTCTCGTTCTGGATGAGTAATTGTTGACGCGTTTGAAAAACGGGCAAGTTCAGGTGACTGAAATATTGTGATTGAGCGTAATCCATTCGGAGACCCGCGACCGAAATCCTCTCCGAACTAGCTGGCCGACAAGCAGTCACCGCGTGAATGGATTACGGTGCACGGATTGGTTGACCTGTTGGTACCATCCGTTGGCACTACTCAGACTTAACGTCTAGAACCGATGAGAGGTCGGTTCCGCGTTCGAGCTGAAGGTAGAAAAAAATCATTACAAATGGCGCCCAACGTGGGGCCCAAAAACATCCTAAGGGGGAAAGAACTTCGCGTCTTCTGACGAGTTGGTCCTTTACGGAGGATGTAAGGTACTTTGGTACTCGAGTCCCACTATCAGGAGCAGTGGAATTGTGTGATACACATTAGAGGTCGCTTCACGTGAGTTGTAGCTTCCGCTCTCCTTTGTTTGATTTTTTTTTCTCGCGACAGAATCCTTCCGATGTGTTGTCCCAGGTTAACCCCTGTAAGGACCTTCTATTTTCTTGATGGAACTGCCAGGCTGATGGGTTTACCTATCAGCATGGACTCTCAAGAAAATAGAAGGCTACCTTGCCTTTATGTCGCGGAAGGATTCTAACTATTTCTTATGCGTGTTAGACGAGTGGTATCGGTTCAACGTTCGGTGGCGTATGCTGGAGTCGCGAAGCCCGGAATGCTTCTACGCGTCGGGAACTTTGACCGCGTACAAAGTCGTTACGGTAGCTCTACCACTTGTCTCGTCGAGTCATTTAACGTAGATTAGAAACGGTTTTTGTAATGTATGTGGGTTATGGGGTAATTTTCGTAAATCGACCGAAGCACCCTTTCTTCGGCAGATTACCACGCACTCTCTTTTCCCGTTGGAGGAGTCGACCACTGAAAAGGAAAGTGTATCAACCAAAATTTTTTTTTCTCGTATTATATCTAGCTCGCCACTAACGGCCACTAATTTAGCGACAAGTTTATATTAGGACTAAGTACATTCTATATATTTTTTTATTTTATTTTAGCACCACAAGTAACACACACAAAATGGCAACGAAGCGGACCCCAGACAAGCGTTGGACCAGATCCAAAACGGTCCAACCAGCTAACTGCGGGATCTGTTTCGAAGACGTAGTGGAGGGCGTACACAGCGTGCGATTGGATTGTGGACATTTATTCCATCGTGCCTGTGTACAACAGCTCCTCCTCACGTCAGAACTGTGTCCCTTATGCCGGCGACCCATAGAGCGGACCGCCCTAGACGTCCCCCTCGGAACGCCCCTACCAACGCGTGGAGCAGTGGCGAAAGGAGCTCCAGAAGCCGAACCGTCACACCCACTCTTAGACCTGCAAGGAGCAGTAGGCGGTGAAGTTCCGGCTGCAAGTGTCGTGTCCGAGGTGACAACCATGCCTTCCGCCCACTCCATTGACACCCTCGTGGCGTTGATGAGGGATATGTCGGAGAGGATTGGCAACCTGGAGGGAAAGATCCAGAATCTCCCGTTGAGCCAACCACCCAGCCGCGTGAGAACTCCGCTTGGCTGGGAGCCAAATCCCAGTGTGGCGATGCCCCACTCCCGACAATCCGAGCAATGGGTCCCACCTCCAAGGAACTCGGGAATGGATCCCAGAGCTCCCGAATACAGACCGCGACACAGTACCGGACCTCCGTTGGTACCTCCAGCCCCCGAGGCAGTTCAGTACAACAGGTCAGTAGAGGATGTGATTCCCCCCGGGAACGCATTGACACTTTTCCGAGACCCGACGCCTCGTATCATGGAGAGTTGGCGCCTGAACTTTACCGGGTTCAACGATATGATATCGGCGGACCGGTTCCTTTTCCGGATTCAGGCGTTGGTATCCAGCACCCTGGGAGGTGATTCCTCGGCCTTCCTCCGGCATGCCCATCTTTTGTTCAGCGGCGACGCTGCCGACTGGTACTGGAGCTTTAAAGAGTCAACGCCACGTCCCACTTGGCACTCTTTCAGTGCAGCCTTCCGCAATCGATTTGAGGATGGCTTCACTGAGAGAGAGCTAAGAGAGCAAATAAAGAAACGGAAACAAGGCGCTCACGAACCGTTCGACCAGTACTACACCAGTATAGTGAGATTGAGCACTCGCCTGCGAAATACCATGCCCGAGGACGAATTAGTAGAAATTATCAGGGAGAACATGCGCTGGGATCTCCAGAACAGCCTGCTACATTTTCCCATCAACACCATACAGGGATTGCGCCTCCATGCGCGTAGACAAGAACACTTGGATGAGCGACGAGGTACCTTCCGGCCACAACCTCGCATAACGGGACCAAATCCCCGAAATCATCACACCGCGGAGTTGATGGCAGCAGACCACCTGCTTGCTGATCCAGTACCAGTACCGAGGAGCGGAGCACCACCGGAGCTTGAGGACCCAGCATTGATTGATCGACCCTCCCTTGAAGCAATTACAAGCCCGACGGTATGTTGGAACTGCCGACAACCGGGACATCGGTTCTACGCATGTCCAGCGGAGCCAACGCTTTTCTGCTACCGATGCGGGAAGGCCGACACATACGCACCTGACTGTGCAAATTGCAAAGGGCGAAAAAACTTGCCACCGAGTGCCGCGACCACCCGTCGGCACTCCTAGACCCCGGACGAACCAATCCAGACCCCATCACCAGCTATGACCCAGCTCCCATCATGACTCCAACTCTGCTGACTCGCACCGCTAAACACAGTTCTCCCGAAGTTCCACAACCGACGCCGTCCTTCGCCGATGCCAACGCGCAAGGGAATGATAGCGAGGCGAAAGTTCCTTGGCATGTAAAACCTTTTCATGTCAGGCTGCGGAATTACTTGGCTACTCGACAGCGCATCTTCCATGAGGAGTTGGTCACAAATGTCCCACCGCGAAGCAAGCGAGCCACGCGTCGGATGCGGAGCTTCTGGAGAAAAGTCAGGCAGTCGAGAAAAAGGTTGAAGGACATATACTTAGACGAATTATTGAGGGATGATGTTCGGCCATATGCGTCAGTACACCTCCTGCAAAAACGAGTATCAGGCTTAGTCGATACGGGAGCCAGTGTGAATTGCATCTCTGCCGAGTTTGCAGGGGAGGTACTGGCCAAGCACGCGGACCAAATCCGTCATTTCACCTCTTGGTTAAGCACGGCGGACGGAACTCGTCACTCTGTAGTGGGAAAAATTATGACGGATGTCACCTTTAAAGGGGTAACTAAACCTATGGAATTTTTCATCATACCTCAGTTAACCCAGAATCTTTATTTAGGAGTGGATTTCGTTCGAAAATTTAACTTGGCCCCGGCACTATTTTCCAGTTCGACCCTGGAGTCCGTCACCACCGTTCCTGACCAATCTCAACCCACTAACTTACTACGGCATACACTGGATGTAACTCAGCAACTGCGTCTCGACTCGGCTATATCGGCTTTTCCATCGCACGAGAAAGAAGGTCTCGGGCGGACTGCCCTGGTGTTCCACACTATAGATGTGGGGGACGCTAAACCCATAAAACAGAGACATTTCGCCATATCTCCGGCGAAGGAAAAATCGTTATATGCCGAAGTGGATCGAATGCTATCATTAGGCGTAATCGAAGAATCACAGAGCGCGTGGGCTTCCCCAGTCACCTTAGTTGTCAAGCCGAACAAGGTCCGGTTATGCTTAGATGCCAGACGCTTGAACGCCGTCACAGTCAAGGACGCATATCCTCTACCGTTGATAGAAGGCATTTTGAGTCGATTGCCTAAAGCCCATTTCATCACGAGCTTAGACCTCAAGGACGCCTTCTGGCAAATTCCTTTAGACCCCGGTTCAAAGGAGATAACAGCCTTCACAGTCCCAGGCCGGCCCTTATATCAATTCGTGACCATGCCATTCGGATTGTGTAATGCCCCCCAAACAATGACGCGCCTTATGGATAAGGTGATACCACCTCATTTGCGGCACCAAGTTTTCGTTTACTTGGACGATCTGCTGCTTATAACCGAGACCTTTGACGAACACATCGACCTGCTTCAGGAGGTGGCTCTACACATCCGGAGGGCAAGATTAACCATCAACATAAGGAAGAGCCAGTTCGTGATGACGGAGGTGAAGTATTTAGGTCACATCATTGGGCATGGGCATATCAAGACCGATCCGGAAAAGACTCAAGCGATTGACGTTTTTCCATTACCCAAGACCACCAAACAGTTACGCCGATTCTTAGGCTTATGCGGATGGTACCAGCGTTTTGTACGTGACTATGCCACCATTACCACTCCTTTGACCGACATGCTGCGTAAGGGACGTAAATTCGTCTGGGAAGAGCCCAGCTTGCGAGCCTTTGAAGAGCTAAAGAAGAGTCTGACTACGGCCCCCGTACTGCACAGCCCGGACTTTGACAAACCGTTCTCAATCCATTGTGACGCGAGTCAACATGGGGTGGGAGCAGTCTTAGTCCAGGTTGCACAAGACGGCGAGGAGAGACCTATAGCCTTCATGTCTCACAAGCTGAACCCAGCCCAGCGAAATTACACGGTCTCCGAGCAAGAATGTTTAGCCGCGGTGTTGGCAGTGAAACGCTTCCGAGCCTATGTGGAGGGACACACCTTTGAAATCGTTACGGATCACGCTTCTCTGAAATGGCTAATGAGCCAGACTGATCTCAACGGCAGATTGGCCAGGTGGGCACTGAAACTCCAGGCATTTGACTTCACAATTCGCCACCGAAAAGGAAGCCAGCATGTAGTCCCCGACACCCTATCCAGAATGTTCGCCCCTGAAGGAGCCGAGTTGGTCCAAGAGGACGACAGCCCCCAATTGATCGATTTGGACCATCCTGCCTTCAAGTCAGCCAGCTACACCCAACTGATTCACACTATCCAGAATCAACTGTCCCAGCTTCCTGAACTGCGGTTGACGGATGGATTCATTTACAAACGGATGGGACACGCATCCGGAGACCCCATACAAGAAGAAGAACAGTGGAAGTTGTGGGTGCCCGAAGAATTAACCACTGATCTTATCAGGCGGGCTCATGACCACCCATCAAGTGCGCACGGCGGATACGGTCGTACACTTAGGCGGTTGAAAACCTGTTTCTTTTGGCCTAAGATGGCACAACAGATAAAAGCGTACGTAGCCTCCTGTGAGCTATGCAAGTGCACTAAAGCGCCCAACACCATTCTTCGACCACCCATGGGTAAGGTTGAGGTCCCCGAACGCGTGTTCCAGCGCTTGTACATTGATCTTATCGGTCCTTACCCTCGATCTGCTTCTGGTCACACGGGAGCTGTCGTGGTCCTGGACCAGCTCTCCAAATTCCCTATCATAGAACCACTACGTAACATGCACACTGGACCTATAATCAGCTTTTTGGAGAACCGAGTCTTTCACATGTTTGGAGTTCCGGAGAAACTTGTCTCCGACAATGGGGTCCAGTTCACCTCCAGCAAGTTCCGAGACCTAATGTCCAAATACGGCATCATCCACCAACGAACTGCCGTCTATTCACCACAAGCCAACGCATCCGAACGACTGAATCGTACGCTCATAGCGGCCATTCGCGCCTATGTCCACCCGAATCAGAGGGACTGGGATCGCAAATTGTCCGCCATCACTAGTGCGCTGCGCTCGTCGTACCACGCCACGACCGGCATTTCGCCGTATTTTGCAGTGTTCGGCCAGTACATGATCGGTCATGGGAGCGCTTACCGGCTATTGCGGCAGCTGAAATCGCTAGAGGACCCAATCGTGGTTCTAGAACCGCACGAAAAGCTCCAACTTCTGCGAGATCAACTGCGGGAGAAGATTGAAGACAGTAGACGGATGGGAGAGGAGCGGTACAACTTGCGATCTCATCCTTCTGGCTTTAAGGCCGGCGACGAAATATATCGTCGAAACTTCCGACAGAGCGATGCCACCCGCCATTACAATGCCAAACTAGACAAGAAATTCGTGAAGTGTCGAGTCATACAAGTCATAAGCCCCACCCGGTACCTCATCGCGGACATGACTGGTAAGACCCTGGGAATTTACCACGCAAAAGACCTTAGACGATGAAGTGCAACTAATTCCCACGAGAAACCTTGGCTTATCCCAAATCTCTGCCTAGACGAAGGCCTCCGAATAACACCTGACTTCCTACTATATAGTCACTGTCGAGTCTTCACGAACAGGGTTGTAGCCTATCCTTCGAAACGGATCTTCGACCCGCCACGTCCCTAACCAAGACCTTTTACAAAGGAGACGGGATCGTAATTACTTCGATTTTGGGGGGGGGAATGTGTAATGTGACGACTACGCCCAGGAATCGAAGTGATTCCGATCCCGAACCCTTGTAACCTGCCAGATGGATATGTCCTCGAAGTGCCAGCGGACTTCATCTGTTGTGCGGATATCGTTGTGCAGAAAATATTTTTTTTTCTGTCCAAATATTTAGATCCGTGGATATAAATATTCGGAATATAGAATAAATCCAACCCCGGCACATTTCGAGACATAGCCATCTGGAAATGCCCCTCCACCGTGGCCATCGAGAAAACTATGCCACTGGCGACATCTGAAGAAGCACATTTCCGCCATATGAAGTGCCATTCCACGCACATATGTTTTGTCCGAGGTGACAACCGGAAATCTTGACAGCACATGGAGGCGCGAAACGTCATCGAAAAGTTCTTCGTGAGAATATCGAAGGTATTACAAAACCAGCTATACGTCGTTTGGCGCGACGTGGTGGAGTGAAGCGTATTCCCTGTTTAATCTGTGAAGAAACGCGTGGTGTGCTTAAAGTGTTTTTGGGAAAACGTTATTCGTGAGGCAGTGACATTCACCGGAGCATTGCCTCAGGCTGGAGCATGAAGCTCTGTCAAGGTCGGAAAGGAGCAACAGGCAAATTAGGAAAGAGGTTAGTTTAGTTAAGAAAACTTAGAAAAAAAAAAAAAGAACAATTTCTCTTAATGAATCCAGTAGGAGAATAATTCAACACCAAAATGATTTGACGCTTCTTAATGCGGAAATTCGAAGTAACGCTTGCTACCTTGTTCAGATTGATCAATTGGCATATCGCTTGCAATCCGCAGTACAGAGTGCAGTCTTCGGTAAAATTGATGAATATCTAGCTCGCGAAAACTTTCCTCACCGGATGCCAAAGCAACCATTCGATTTATGTCGACAATTATGCGAATATTCTAACGACTTATTGAGCAAAATGTTAGCATTCGAGCCTCGATCTCGCCCTTCTGCCTTGATGTGTCTCAAACACGAATACTTTGAACAGGAGCCAATGTGACGGATGTCCACTAACGAAATTGATATCATTGCTGTAATATATAGTAATAGTTTTAAGTGACATTCACACATTAGAAACATATATACATATAGTATGTAAACTGAAACGCTTGGGATGTTAAGTATGTTCGGTAATGTAAGGTACAAAACGATACCTCCCAACTTTACCGATGAAGCTTCTTTGGACGCCCTCAAATTTACGATTTGGTAGTAATCGTATAGAAGTAGTTATAAGCATTTATACTAATATAGTGTGCACAGAGCTAGGCACGTACAACTCAAAATCATAATAGTCGACTATGTGTTCAATATTCTTTGGTGTTAGGTACCTATTAACGAAAAGCAAGTGATATGATGAAATATCGGCAGTAGCACCATTTTAGACTACATTCATCAGCTGGTTATATAGAAAAGATGTAAAACCGCGAACAGTCGTTGATTAATAGATCACAAAAGAAGTATCAAGTTGAAAAGAAGACAAAACAAATGGAAGACTTAGTGCAAGTCAAAAGTAGATCTCTGTTAGTAGAATGAACTCACCAACGACTTGACAGAATCATAATGGTCTTATAAGGAATAGTCAGAGAACAGTGATATCAATCAAGTCAGCACCATTAACGCTCCTTCCACTTTCATAGATATTTTTTTATGAAATACAACAGCATATCACACTCCATTTTCAAGGTCCTTCTTCATGTTACTGAATACTGAATAGAGGATATGCCCCGTTTATTTATTTATTTGGAGGGTTCGCTTCTGACAACTATGAGTACTAGATGGTTTGTTGACCTACCACTTAACCAAAGGAATGTAAGCATTTTGCTGTTAGACTAGCCTTAGAGCGTTGTCTACCTGCCACGACGCTGGTCGGGTTGAAAGTTGTCTTAGCATCCTGACGAAACTCAGCTTGGCTCTATTCCACATATTTTCAAGAAGGTGTAGGTTTACCAAAACTACGGAGATTTTATCAGGCGAATGAGGAAAATTGATGGAGCAATTAAAGTAAACCCAAATATCCAGTTTAACACAACAGTATGAAGAAAAAATATATTTGCGTAACAACGCTTGGCCATTTTGATTATAAAAAAAGAAACAATTTTCTGTTTACTGCGTCTAACAAACTAACTTAGCAAGCCATAGACAAGATATGCAATAGATAACAATAATTAATTAATTAATTAATAATAAAATAGAAAAGGGATATTTTATATATTGACAACAGACCGATTTATAAACAATTTATCAAGATTAACTGATCATTTACACTACAAAGCCATTTGCCTGTTCCCCTAACACACACAATCAAACAAAGTATATAACTGAAAAAATAAAAGCCAAGGTGAACAAATATGTTAAACATACACTAAACATTCAACCCATGAAACAAAAAACAATAGTACTAATAATATATATTTACAAAAACATGTTTTAAAACAAACGAAAAACAAAAAACTAAATAAAAAGGATTCTGAGCGCAAAACCTCATACAAACGAAATAAACGGTAGAGTTGCGATAATATTGTGAAAATTTTAACAAAAGAGAATACGGTATAAACTTAATATTTTTGTTAATTGAAACATATGAGATAAATGCAATATTTTTTTTTTTCAAACAAACTAAAGACATAAAATCTAAGTTAAAACTATTAAAACCTAAAAATCCTAAAAGACCTGATGGTTCGATTGATTACGATTGGAACGCTTACTGAACATTGAATTGTTTTCAAAAAAAAACAACACAACAATTAGCATTAGAATTAACAGTAAGAAGACAATGAAAGAATATTAATAGAACTAAATATCATAAGAACTACAATCGTACAAAATGGTGCTAATAGTTTTTGAATTTTGTGACTTGTTACTACCCTTCACTCAACCTATACATACTATAGTATACAAACAGCTTTAGTTTCCATAGAGCCGAAATGTTTGCAATATATTTACGAAATGCTTTTCTGATTTTTATTGAAGCAATAAGCCGAAGAACAACAATAAATACAATAGTGTACTTACAATACGACCAGCCACACACAAATAAAAAAGAAAATAATAAAATAATAGTTTGTATTTTCTAGTATCATTTTGTTACAAACAAGCAAGAAAAGTCCAACAATAAACAAAATACTGAAAGTAAGCGGCGTGGTTTAGAAAGAAACATAATCTCGAGCCGACTGTTGAAATACATAAATAATTCCATAATTTCTTTGATATGTTAAAATTACAAAATTCAATTCACTGAAAAATTCATGAAAATATTAATGAAGAATGAAAATAATTGAGAAAAATTGTGAACGGCACGGATCAAATACTGGAAATCTCGGAAAAGAAAGGCCATAATTGCAAGTTTTATAGAAAAACTAACCTTTAAAATATATTATTATAATGCATGTAAATTAAGAAGGATTTTGAATTGTACATACAAAGACAAAGGAAGATACATAAATTGTAAGGTAGTGGTAAGAAAACAAAAAAAAAACAAAATTTCTAAAGTATATGATAGAATAGAATACAACATGAATTGCTAAAAGTTAACCCACGACTTTCCTTTTCAGTGGTTCTTCTTTTTTCAGGGGGAACAGAGAGTGTAGGGTAAGTATGCCGTCGCGAGGGTAGGGTTTCTGCAAATCCGCTGAAGTCGGTTTCGCGTCGCGCGCGGTACGCGGTACCTTTGTTTGTTTCGCCATTTCTTTAGAGTAGTTTTCTTCGGTTTAAGTTCGAGTAGTATATTTTTCGGTACCGCGTCGGTGAATCGGTAACGCGCCTATGGGATTTTGTAGCGTTTTTGATTTGAGATCTGTGGATAGATCACATCCAGAACTAACGTAATGTAGGTTTCTCGTTCTGGATGAGTAATTGTTGACGCGTTTGAAAAACGGGCAAGTTCAGGTGACTGAAATATTGTGATTGAGCGTAATCCATTCGGAGACCCGCGACCGAAATCCTCTCCGAACTAGCTGGCCGACAAGCAGTCACCGCGTGAATGGATTACGGTGCACGGATTGGTTGACCTGTTGGTACCATCCGTTGGCACTACTCAGACTTAACGTCTAGAACCGATGAGAGGTCGGTTCCGCGTTCGAGCTGAAGGTAGAAAAAAATCATTACATACTATGCGATGATATATCCTTTTTGCGGTCTTCCTATTTTTTCTACGCATCCTCCAATGCCAGAGATGATAATATGTTAAAGCATTTACCTGTCACAATATCAACATACATCCACATGCAATGCACCTTCAATTTTTGTTCTTCAGCTGCGTTTGGTTCCTGCTCTTGGACTCGCGAGTGCTGTATCCACCGATCCAAGTTAGTCAGTTAGAAATTCAAGAATGAATTTCCCTCATACCTTTCTTCTTCGTCACTTTCTTGCTGGCTTCATGTGTCTTTTCCTTCACTCGTTTTTATGCGGCTTTTTACAGTTAAATAGAATAAGTTTCACACACTTTATTTACGAAAAAAGTGAAGAAAATACGAGAAAGAACACAATGCGGACGAAACCGAAACAGTGTGGCGTACGAAAACGTCTTGGAAGAAAACAACTCGAAAAACAAGCAACGGGTAATCGAGTCTTGGAACGTTTCGAAAAGGTAACACAAGGCAGCAACGGTTTATTGCCGATGGCTAGATGGCGGCATCGATGACGACACCGGCCACGAAAAATAAGAAAATACACGAAAAAGGAAAACTATCTTTTCGCACAGGAATTTCCTGATTTAAGCAACTGGTGAAGAAGACGCTCGAGCAATTGAAAAACCACAACAAAAACACAAGAAAAGAAAAACTATTTCGCTATTTTGCACCGCGGCGACGAAGACTACGACCACGATATCCACGATGATGATGGCTGCCCACCGCTCAAGAAAAATAAAAAGGAACTTGCGGCAAAAGAACGAACTAGCAGACAACAAATTGGAGGTGAACTTGCCTTGGCTTGCCTTACCTTGCCAGGCCGTGCCGGTGAAGATGGCGATGGACAAGAAAAATTTCGCCAACCTTCCTACCACCACTTCCAAGAAAAGAAGTCCGACGACCGCCCGACCAGCCAGCCAACTTGGCCGTGTATCAGACAAAGCAGTCGTCCCGGCATGGCTCGCCATCTTCCATATGAGCAGGTGAGTGCGAGGAAGACAGCTGATTTTACCTGTCGGATTACCTGGGCAGGTAAGGTAGGAAGAACGAGGTAATCGGTTTGTATGGTTCATGGCGGTGAAAGAGGTGCAGAACGCGACACAGTTGCCGGTACCCCGACACCGCGCCATTATGGCCCTGGTCGCGGGAGAACTTGGCGTGAAGAAGCTGATGATGATGATGGCACGGAGCCACACGGCAGGCCCAAGTGCGTTTAAGACATCAAGGTAAGTCGCATTACAAAGCTTACGATAGCGGAGTCAGGTGTTTAATAGGACGCAATCCGATTTGGTTGGAATTTTAATGCAAAAGAAGTCAATGATCCAGCATAGTATCAGAAATAATAGAGATTAAGAAATGAAACAATCGAGTTTGGATGAAATTTCGATTCTTGTATACTTTTGGATAAAATTATAAAAACAAATTGTGCTATAATAGCATTTTGAACGTAAGTTGGAATTTTCATATCTTAGAGGTTTATTGTTTCTATTATAAACCAAGCAGCTAAAAATATTTTAATATTTAAGTAATTTTTCGCGAAATTTGATTTCTTCTAATAAAATTTAAAACTATTTCGGCGAAATGCTTTCAGCAGGACACCCTCGCTGATAGTTTTATGTTAAGAGTAACTACATAGCCTCCAGAAAGAATGGTCTGATACGGGACGTCACAAATAACTACATCTGCTAGTTTTAAAATTTAAAATCTTTTAAATATATCATTGGCTTAAAGTTTATCGGATTAAGGAATTGATTTAACTTACAATTTTCCTTATTAAGGAGGGTTCAGCAACGATATGTATATATTTTTCAAACTCAATTGAAGACATGCATCAAACTGAAGTTTCCTACATTCGATTTTGTTAAAATAAATAAATAATAAAGCTTAGTAGTTCGCGTGATGAGTTTGTAAGATATGGAACTAGCGTTACCAGATTTTTTCAGCAAAGCGGGATTTTCGAACGTTTTTTGTGAAAAAGCGGGATTCTTTCATAGATAGCGGGACATAATTAGAAAACGCAAAAGGTCAGGAGTTTTAATTACTTATTTTTGTGCAAGTTTTAAGTTAAGTTTGCATTGATGTTAGATAGCCCTACAAAGTATTCTAATGAAAAAACACCACTGGCCTCCGGCCTTCAGTTCTCCCAACAAATACCTTTTTGGGTATCCGGTGTTCGTCCATACGATTCATATGTTCAGCCAATTGCAGCTTCCGCAATCTGACAATCGTTGAGACCTCCGGCTCGTCAAAAATTTCATACAGCTCATGATTGTATCGAATTCGCCATTGGTCCCCGTCTAGCTTCGCTCCGATTATTCACCTCAGGATCCGTCACTCAAAGGCGTTCAATATATTTGCGGATGCTTGGGTTAGAATCCATGTTTCACACCCATAGCATACCACAGGTCTTATCACAGATTTGTACACTTGAAGCTTTTTTTCCCTGTGTGTATGCAGCTGGTTTTCAAGATCGTCAAAACTGAATAAAATATTTTATTTGTGAGCTGTATTCTTCAGCGTATTTCATCTCTTTCATAACTGGTTCTCGTTATTTTGGCGCCTAAATACACAAATTCGCTCACCTTTTCGATACTGTACTCGCCAAGTGTGATATTTTGTGTACGAGAATGTGAGTTATTTTTCCTCGACAGCGTCATGAGCTTTGTTTTATTTTCATTTATTTGTAGGCCTACTAGTTTTGCTTCGCTGTCGAGTTTCAGAAAAATTTCTTTAGCGGTTGTTAATGATCGTGACAAAATTTTGATGTCGTCCGCATAGGCTACCACTTGGTTCGACTTGTATAGTAATGTACCTCGCATATCGACAGGTAGCTTCCTTACAGTGTCGTAACTAGGGGCTGGCCAGGTGGGGGGCTGCCAGGGATGCAAACTTTTGGGGCGCATTTCCACAACCCGAGACTGCGCAGAAGGGCAGCTAAAATAAAAATGCAGATTATAAACGCGCCGTTAACTTACACAAACTATTTTTGTCGAATCCTAAAAAACGGATTTTACATACAAACAAATATGTATTTCATATAAGAACGCACGGGTAGCTCAGCTGACTGTACCCATGTGCACAATTTATTGTTTTTTTTATGTGCAAAGAAATGTCGATTTTTTAAGGAAAACAAATAAAATATTGCATTGTTTAACATTAGAAACGATCATGAAGTGTAAAGTCATGAGGACAACTAGGTTGAAATAATAAACTTAAATAATGACTTACAGAAAATAGAAAATTTTGAAATAGCTTTTCTTTATCATTTCTGCTAGATTATTCTAGTCATAATCATAAAACTGCATTTCGTTCGCATCCGGGGCGCATCGGAACACATGATGTGCTCCTGAAACCGGTTTTGGAAAATCTAAAGTCAATGTTTGGCTCTCGGAAACCTGAAAGTCGTTTACATATTCGTGCTCGTGTCTATTCGTCTGTTCTCGCCCAGTACATAAACGGGGCATAACATGAATGCCACCATAAATGTTACATGTGCCCGGTATCTTTGAATAGGACGACGATCATTCTTATCAAACAAGCTGAACAAGTCACTCTAAGTAAGAAACCCGCCTCGGCATCGTTGTTAACAGTGACTCGATTTTTCCGTGAAAAAGTTCGAGCTATCATTCATCAATCAGTGGAGAAGACACTAAATACCTATTGTTATACAGTGCAATAAAGATAGGCTATATTTCAGTTGAATACTTTATTATTAAGTTATTTGTGAAGTGAACACAAAACGTCATTGTTAAGTATTACAATTCCAGTCAAGGTATTTCAATTCTTTTGATTGTGTATTTAGAATGCCACCACCAAAAAAAAACGCTGTCTGGATCCTAATTTCGAAAGATCAGAAGTACAAGCAAAGTAGAACACGAAAAATTAGCCCACACATGAAGCAAGTGAATATCGCCGAATCAAGAACAATGTGACATGACAATTACATCGCTGTCCGAAAGTAATAACTTCTACAGAAGGAAGGACAAAGGATAACACTGATAATGAAACAGTTTCAGATAAAAACGACAACCACGGTATGCGCTGATATATTTTTGTTGCTGATATTTAGTATTAGTTTAGATAGGTGCTTCAAAAGGTTTTATTTCATACTGTCGTGTTGTGTCAGATCACATTCACAGTGTTCATAGTCAATCCAAACAAGAAGTGTGTGGGGTTCGATTATAGCAGGAACCACGCAGTGCGAGCGGGAAAAGGTACCTAGTTGTTTTAATGGTCCCACTTAAACTCCACACTCTTTACTCTGCCTACAGATATTTTACTTGTTTTAATCAAATGTAGTTTATTTTTTTAATCAATTTATTTTTTGTTTCGTAGAAGTGTGTAATAGTTTGCTCGCCGGCCACTGCGAGGCTTCATTGTCATCAGAATATTTGTATTGATAAATTATGTATGAGTGTACCTTCGACTCCCTACAAGTGGCAAATAGCTCGTCGCGCTTTGTTAGTAATGTTTTGTTTATTTAATAAAATCTACCCTATTAATAAGTTTGAATGGCAAACATTTAGCGCAGATTGTGCTTTGCAATCAATCTCGTTGAGTGTAATGTCTTCACAAGGATACGTAGTTCATTACGACGGTCTTACACTTGCTTTTCTTCAGGTGATGTAAAGACATTAAATACTTTGGATTTGGAAGATGCTGACTTTGAAAATCCATAAATTATAATGACCCCAGGTCATGGACCAAAATAGATGACAAGGTTAGATGATGTCTCATTGAACGTGGACCAGAGTAGGGAAAAGACTGCGATTTAAGGCTTTCAATGACTGATGATAGCAGAATTTTTTCAGCTAATTGGTTTCACAAGACCTTGTTAAATAATGAAAAAAAATTTCGCAAAAGGTTTTCGTGATTAGAAATATTTCAATCCAAGAATAGGAGAAACACTGTAGAACATCGTAAATGTTATGTAACATGAAAAGAAATTGAAATGCGATTAATGAAAGGTAAAACTTTAGACAGAGAATTACAATGTGGAATATCTGTAGGAAAAGAAAAGTGGAGATACAAAGGTAGTCATAGACGTAGTAATGTTTTGTGTCAAAAACAATCTGGCACTGAGAGGAGGGGTCGAACAAATTGGACATCGTAAATCTGGTATATTTTTCAGTATTGTGGAACTCCTGGCGAAACACAATCCACAAATGAAGGAACACGTGTCCTCTATTACCAAACGAAGCCTTTCGTACTTCTCATCAACTATACAAATTGAAATAATTTCAACACTAGGATCAGAAGTCAAACATAAAATTGTGGTGAAAATTCTGCAAGCAAAATATTACAGTATCTCATTTGATTGTATTCCGGATATCAGCCACCAAGAACAAATGTCAGAAATTGTACGCTATAAAGATACAAATAATGGAAAGTGTACGGTTGAAGAAAGTTTTTTTAGCTTTTATAAAAACTGATGAAAAACCAGCCGTGGACTTACTGACAAAATCGTAAACAAACTAAGCCAAGACGGTCTTACAACGTCAGAGTGCAGAGGACAGTCTTATGAAAATGACGCTAAAATGGCGGGTAAATATCAAGGAGTTCAAGCGCGAATCTTGCAACTGAATCAGCATGCCAGATTTTTACCATATAGTGCTCACTCACTTCATTTAGTTGCAGTAAATGCGTCGTCTGTAACACCAGAATTAACTACATTTTTCGGAACAGTGCAAAATATTTTCAATTATTTTTCCGGATCAATTGAACATTGGCAAGCTTTATCAAACTTGAAATGGATTCTGAAGGGCCATTCTGATACGAGATGGTCAGCAAAATATAATTCATTTCACGCATTGCTTACTCAACTACCGCAATACCATTGATGATGGTACTGATGAAAACACGACATATACAGCTGACGCTGTATCCTCAGCAAAAACTACTTTAAAAATGATTAATTTCGAATTTATCTATCTATTGGCCGTATGGGATCATCTTCTTAGGAGTATAGATAAAGTTAATCGCATTTTACAGGGGAAAACCGTTTCCATTGAGGTTACATTAAAACAATTGCAGAGGCGTGTTGATTTTTTCAAATATTTCAGAAATAATCAGACAGAGCCGTGTAATATTTCCGCAAAAATAATAGCAAATGAGTTTTTGATAGAACCAGAATTTTCTGAAAAACGTAAACGAAAGGTTAAAATAATGTACGACGAAAAGGCCAAGGATGAAGCGGCTATAATGACTCGTCATCAAAAATTTAAGGTTCAGCTTCACTGTGCACTAGACAATCTTATTCAGTAAATGGAATGGAGATTTCAAAGTTTGGCTATCGTAGCTTCTGATTTTGGACTCCTAACAAGACCTTCGTTAAACGATACATCTACTGAAGAACTTAAAAAATCAGCAACTAACCTCGTATTAAAGTATAAAGATGATTTAAATGCCAATGAATTATGGTTAGAGATTGAAAGCTATAAACACCAATAAAATCATTGCTGCCTGATTTAAAAAATGCAAAATACATTGCACTGCATAAAGAATCTAGCTTAGTAACTACATATCCCAACATAGTGATTGAACTTCGCCTAGCATTGACGCTTCCGGTCACTTTTGTGAGCTGTGAAAGATCTTTCAGCAAATTAAAACTAATAAAAAATCACTTGCGATCACAGAACGTTTAAGCGATCTTGTCATATTATCAATTGAGTACGAAATTGCAAAAAGTATAAATGTAGATCAAATAATAGACCGATTGGCCTCGGAAAAAAGCCAGAAAAGTCGATTTTTAATTTACTGAAAATTAAAAAATACTTGTATTAATAAAAAATTTGTTGTTGTGCTATTTTTGATCTGTATTTGTTTATTTCTTTTCTTATAAAATATTAAATAAGACTTCCAAAGTCGTATTGTCGTTTCTCTTCTCCCATTAGAAAATGGGCGGCTAGTTCAAGTCTTGCCAGAGGTCCTCATGACTCCAGCTACGACACTGCTTTCTTATGATGTATTCTAGAGCCAAATTGAATAGCAATCGGACCAGCCCATCTCCCTGTTTTAGTCTGATATTTGTGTCAGAGGCATCGGTGAGTTGCTTATTGATGCAGACTTGTCATTTTGGTAAGATGGATTAATTTGCCTGGGATGCCAAAGCAAAGTATTATTTGGTACTGTACGTTATTTGTTCCTCTGCAATTATTAGTTAGAGTAGTCGAAAAGTTGGACCTCCCATTTGGTCTTCTTCCGCACCAGTCGTGGCGCTCACATACCCGAAATCACTTTCAAATAAAAAAGACATAGATATATCTTTCCAATAAAATCAATTTCATATTTTTGGTGTAATTTTTTTAAAACAGTTGATAGAGGTGACGCCATTTCTGTGCCGGGGTCTCTTAACGATTTTCTACTACTACATCCAGCGATGGCTTGAACAAGGTAAATTCTTCATATAAATCATCTACTGAAACATCGTCTGTCAAGTTTAATAAAGACAAAGCATTCTCAAAAATTTCAAAACTTACTTCATTTTTTAGGTCTATAAATTCTTGTCCAGGAAAAATATTTTCATCTGAAAAATCGTAACGTTTATCTACATATGTATTAGCTAAACTTTTTTTTTTTTTAATTGGATCATTTCACCCTTTTCACATCAATTTAATGTAAATCTATACGACAAATTTGCTCTACATTTGAAGCTTTATCTAACGTCGCGCGGATATCGATCACTCTTTCGGATGGCTCCGATAGCTTTTTAAATTACTTTTTATGGAATTGTTTGCAGCTACATATAAATGAGTTGCATATTTTGAATAATAATTTTTCTGAAAAATTATTAGAGAAGAAAAATGTTAGAAGAAGGTGGTTTCGACGTGTGCACTAATTCTCCTCAGGCCATCACACTTAGATACACACCGGTGATGGCGACCACCATGCTCAGAGGTGAGGGAGTTAATTTTTAATTTTTCTACTTATGCAAACTCAATATGTTTTTGTATCTGCAAGTTATATTCAAGGTAAATTTCTCTCGTAAGTATTTGTATTAGCTAAACTTTTTTTTCTTAATTGGATCATTTCACCCTTTTCACATCAATTTAATGTAAATCTATACGACAAATTTGCTCTACATTTGAAGCTTTATCTAACGTCGCGCGGATATCGATCACTCTTTCGGATGGCTCCGATAGCTTTTTAAATTACTTTTTATGGAATTGTTTGCAGCTACATATAAATGAGTTGCATATTTTGAATAATTTTTCTGAAAAATTATTAGAGAAGAAAAATGTTAGAAGAAGGTGGTTTCGACGTGTGCACTAATTCTCCTCAGGCCATCACACTTAGATACACACCGGTGATGGCGACCACCATGCTCAGAGGTGAGGGAGTTAATTTTTAATTTTTCTACTTATGCAAACTCAATATGTTTTTGTATCTGCAAGTTATATTCAAGGTAAATTTCTCTCGTAAGTATTTGTATTAGCTAAACTTTTTTTTTTAATTGGATCATTTCACCCTTTTCACATCAATTTAATGTAAATCTATACGACAAATTTGCTCTACATTTGAAGCTTTATCTAACGTCGCGCGGATATCGATCACTCTTTCGGATGGAATTAGTGCACACGTCGAAACCACCTTCTTCTAACATTTTTCTTCTCTAATAATTTTTCAGAAAAATTATTATTCAAAATATGCAACTCATTTATATGTAGCTGCAAACAATTCCATAAAAAGTAATTTAAAAAGCTATCGGAGCCATCCGAAAGAGTGATCGATATCCGCGCGACGTTAGATAAAGCTTCAAATGTAGAGTAAATTTGTCGTATAGATTTACATTAAATTGATGTGAAAAGGGTGAAATGATCCAATTAAAAAAAAAGTTTAGCTAATACAAATACTTACGAGAGAAATTTACCTTGAATATAACTTGCAGATACAAAAACATATTGAGTTTGCATAAGTAGAAAAATTAAAAATTAACTCCCTCACCTCTGAGCATGGTGGTCGCCATCACCGGTGTGTATCTAAGTGTGACGGCCTGAGGAGAATTAGTGCACACGTCGAAACCACCTTTTTCTAACATTTTTCTTCTCTAATAATTTTTCAGAAAAATTATTATTCAAAATATGCAACTCATTTATATGTAGCTGCAAACAATTCCATAAAAAGTAATTTACATATGTATGTTTGACACTTTCTGTAAAAATTGTTGAAGTCTTCGATTGCTTTGATCTTTTCAGATTCCATCAATTTATATAAAATCTGTTTTGTCTGGTATCCGAAAAAAAAACAATCCTAGCCTTTGAGCCAATCTTGAGCGAAAAAGACATAAAAGCCCATGCATTCCAGTTATGATAGTGGTCCGTGTGGAGCAGTTGGTTAGGGCACACTTCGCTTGCGCAGCAGCTCTAAAGTTCCAACTTCAGTAGTGGCATCGAGTTCGAGCTTCTGATGGTACTGTCGGACTATCAGCCAACGGATTCAGTAAAATTAGATAATAATCACATGGTTGAACGTGATATAGACATCACTTCGACTTCCGTTACGGTCATGAAATGAGATACCCTAACAGTAAATCTCAACACCAGGGTTCGGACTTTGACTATTGTGCGATGGATTATTATATTATTATTTCAGTTATGATATTCTTTTATTCATGTTTGCACTCGTCACATTATCAACAAATTGCAAGTGGGATAGAGTTCTTGTCTCTTCTGGTTGCAGGAGAAAAATCTTCTAAATCGCTTTCACTCACAATCCAAGCTGATCGAAGTACCGTTTCAAAGCAAGTCAAAGCGTGATTAATCTCTCAACAGCAGGATAGAGAGATAGAAATCTTGTTTGAACGTGATGCACTAATTCTACCCACTCCATTTCCGCAGTTTATCTCGATCAATTCGGCACGACGTTTTGCTGAATGTGAAAAATGGTCTGGATTCATTTCTAACCTATCACATGCAAATTTGCTTATGTTATACAAAATGTGAACTGAACAAATAGCCTTTAATATTTTTTCATTCTGAGCGGTGAGGTTTGTGTAATCAGCATGATTTGAACCCAAGTTTACATTTGCATTATCAACTCTTATATGATGTTACTTGCGTCAATTTTAAGCTATTTTTATGCAATGTTTCACAAAGCACCTTTGTTACTTGGTCAGTTGTTTCGTCATTACTTTCCGCAAAACCTAATAAGTTGTTTTGTATGCCTTTTTAAAAACTAAAATATCGCACACATCGCATTTTCCAACTCCAATTATAGCTTGTATCCGTAGAAATTTAAAGTAGGTGACCTACTTCTTTGGTGTAATGTCTTGCGGCTCATAACAATCCGAAATAATACTTCTTCTTCTTCTTCGTAGCCCTACAGCCCCTCTCGGGTCTTCGCTTCCTGCAAATAGCGCCTCCAACTGTCTCGGTCCATTCACCACGTCCTCCAATTTCGAAATCCGAGCAGCGATGAATTGTCTTCGTGGAGCGAGTCAGATCAGAGTTTCCTCGGTTTCCCCACTGGTCTCCGACCTTCAGTTCTCCTAGCGAATACCTTTTTGGGTATCCAGTGTTCGTCCATACGATCGACTACTTTATTCATCTTTTAAGGATACAATTGTGTAGAATTTAATTGACTGCACTGTTCAAAAAAAAAAACATGAAAGAAAAACTCACTGCCCACACAGAAAAAAGGCTTACTTTCGTTTGTTAAATATAATCAAACTACGGAATTCACTGAAAAGTGCTTATGCATTCAAACGAAACTAAGAAAGAAATGCATTATTTTAACGCCTAAAATCGTTTGCAGTCATTCGTGGTTCGTACCTGATCATGCATGATTGTGAAATAGAACAAGAGATTGATCGATAAAAAGTAAAATAACAAAAAAAATATGTCGCGTCCTCACAGTCGATTTCCTTGTGTTGCACACGCTTTTTGTGCTTCCGTTCATTATTTCACGACGTGTCATATCCCATTTAAAGAAAAAGTAGTAGCGTTGTCGTTTTATTTTCCCCCTAGTGAAATGAATCATTTGGAAACTGGAATAGATACAAAGTTTTGGAAGTACATTTATGTGTTTTCAATTAGTGAACAGGAGCGGTTTTTTACTTTGTACCAACAAAGTGATTTTCATTTGGTCCCTGCATATACATATAGGTAAAAAAAAATTTCCCATAGGAAAATCGCATGGTAGAAACTTAATATAAGCTCTGACGAATTTCCGCAGTAAGCCTAATAAAAACGTATTCAATCTACTTCAACCGGATATTTCGATGATAAATTACTACTTATAATTACAAGAAAACCTTATTACGAATATACAAGAGCGGTCCAATAAGTACTTAGCCTTCACAAGAACAACGAAAAACTATGGAAAAATGGCAATTTATTTCTCAACATAATCTCCTCTTAGCTCGATACACTCGACCTAGAAATGTACCAACTTCTTCTGAAAAATACGTTTTCTCGAGGTCTGCAAAGTACGCCTCGGTGGCGGCGATAACCTCCTAATTCGACTCAAATTTCTGCCCGGCGTCAAGTTTGGAAACAAAACGACGTCGCACGGCACCAAATCTGGAGAATACGGTGGATAAGGTAGCAATTCGCAGCCCGTTTGGCCGTAGTGTTAGCCGATCCGTCGTCATGGCGGCAGATCATCTTTTTCGTCGCCAAATGGAGCCTTTTTCTGCGATTCGGCGTCGAATCGGATAGTAGAGCCCTGTGACCATTTTGCATTCCTCCAAGTAGTCGATTTTGGGTACATTTTGCTTTCCCCTGGACCCCCTAATTCATAAAATTATTTTTTTATTTCAGATTCTAAAAGTTCTAATTAAGACCTTTCATTTGATACCCCACTCGACTACCTTTGATGAAAAAAAATTTTTAAGGGCCAATTCATTATTAGGGGGGACCCCCCTTAAACATTTTTTAAATTTTTGTTAAGGCCTTAACTTTTGAGAGACCATCACTTTTAACCTTTTCACAAAGTTTGAGCATTCTAGCTTCTATAGTTTCTGAGGAAATCAGCTGTGACGCACGGACAGACGGACGGACAGACGGACAGACAGGTCGCGAAACTAGTAGGTCTTTGTAAAAAATTTTTTTACAAAGACCTAAAAATGACTATCAAACATCATAGACTCGGCCTTGTCCTTTCCCCTAAATTCTCGGTGGGCAAAGCCTCTTCATTTGTTATAGGATAGAAAATTAGATTTCCCCAAGTACCGTTAACACTATCGGTTATAGATAAAAGTCAGGCTTAGACCAAATGCACGTAATAAAA
Source organism: Odontomyia ornata (assembly GCA_963969285.1). Classification (NCBI taxonomy): domain Eukaryota; kingdom Metazoa; phylum Arthropoda; class Insecta; order Diptera; family Stratiomyidae; genus Odontomyia; species Odontomyia ornata. Next base: position 115,003,963 of record OZ017738.1, read on the forward strand.
AGACCTATGAAAGAAGGTGTTTGGTATAAGTAAAATCCGATAATCTGTTTAAAAGCCATGCAAAAACTACTGAAGAACGTGGAAAATGAGCTCTTTTTAGATCCTTTCTGAATTTCTTATTATTTATTAAAATTCAACGAAAGCACCTAAAAGTTGAGAGTTGTAATATGATTCAGAAATGAGTGAAAGATGGGCACTGTGGGTTGCGAATTCTATTTGCTTATCTAGTTGAGAAAAAATAGCTAAATTTCAACCGCTGGACCTGATGAAAGTTATAAGCCAAGAAAGCCCTACAACCGCTACTAAGTAAGGCCAAAGCCTAACATAACCTCGTATTTTCGTACAATATCGATTTATAACCGGGAACCCTTTTGAAACGTATAATAAACATGGCTATTTCTGCAACTTTTTTTGTTATAAATATTTACAGCAATTTTGAAACTATGCATATTGTGACCTTAAGGATGATGTCATTCAAAAGCTTGTGTAGGAGATTAAAACAAAAACAGAACACTATAGTGATTCTTAGCTGAAATATTTATTACAATTTTTCAAGCTCGGGTAATTTTGAAGTTCGACTTTGTGCGCTACTCAGACAGCTCTCTTATCCCCCTCCTTTTCAAAAAATAAAATAAAATTCGAAACAAGTTGACTAGACAGATTCACGATCCTGTTAGAAGGGTTTTGTACTTAACTTGCGATATGCAGTCACCAGCAACGAATAAAGTCAAAAAACAGGTCAATGAGAAGTACATTTCTACAAGACAATTGTTGCTCCATTTTTAGCGGTCACCATTTTGTTGTTTTCTAACAAAAATCACTCAAATCACGAATTCCCAAAAATATTTATGTTATTCAGCTTATCTGAAAAATTTCAGAAGGTCAAATCAAAATTGTAGTATCTGATTCGATGAAAAGTCCATAGAATACCAATCGTGTATCGTTGTTGTTGAAATTAGAGTAATTTCAAATGGCTATAACTTCCGTGAATATGATTCGACTTCAAACTTACAGAGTATGTACTAGGAACTTTTGTAAGACTACTATACGATTTTATTAGGGAAAATGTGAAAATTGAATTCATACTATTATTAACTAAGTTGAGAGAATTTCAACTTCTAAGGTATTTGTTAGTTTTGTAGTCACGAAGACCTACCTCCCTGATTTTTCGGATCACAGGTGTCCAATAGCGAGGGGTGGACACATATTTTTCGTATATTTTCCCTCACCCTGCACGCCACGAAGTAGATAATGCTGTCTTCAGACCTATTTTGAAAAGTTCACATCAAAAGCTTCTATTTGACGCCCCATACCGGGTAAAAAAATGTTTGCGGCTCCTCTTTGCCTTCCCTTTGTCCTTTCAAACCGTTGAAAAATTTATTGATACCCAAACTTTCAAGAAGTCAGCACCTCCAAAGTTTGTTATCTGTAGCTGCTTTAGTTTCGAAAAAAAAACTGCTGTGACATACAGACGGACGGGCAGATAGAGAAATCGATTTCAACAAAGTTTTTTAAGAAATAGTACAAAACGCGTTTTGCTAACCCTTTTAAACTGATTTCATAATATCCAAGATTCATCGGTCTTTTTTACCTTCTTCAACAAGTTTTGACAATATGTCGAAATTACGGCACGATTATTAAGCAAAGAATCACAAATTACACCAAGTAGAGGAGAACATTACGCAAGACATAATTGAACACTAAAGGGGTAATTTTGAGTGCAAAAATATTTTATAGCAATTATTATTATTTTATAGCAATTATTATATTAAAAAATATTTTATAGCAATTATTAATTAATTTTTTATAGCAATTATTATTATACAAAGAATTTTAGTTATTTCGGTTAAATAAATTAAGTAGATAGTTTTGAACATGCTGACAACCTTGAAAGGGCATGATCCTATGAAACATATTGAAATCATCAGCATATAGGAAGAAAGAAATCATGTAAAGAAGACCTTTAAAAGACAGTAAGAAAAGGAGGAATCCAAGAATTGAACCTTGAGGGACGTTAAATGCAGACTGAAATTGTTCCATAGTATAAGCACAGTACGAAAATTTGGACAAATAGGATGAGATCCAGGAAAAGAAGGGACTATTGGTTCCAAGTGTCTCAAGTTTTTGGCAGAGAAGGCAGCTGTTGAAAAAAAAATCAAAGGCTGTTAAAACTGCAAAAGCTTGTAGCTGTAGAGAACCCTTCTTACCCTTCAACAAGCATCTAATAAAATTAGGGTTAAGTAGAAGTGGGTTAAACATTTCAAGGAACTCCAGCGAACTGAGATTCTGGGAGGAGGATGTTCTGCCGCCAGGAGATGGCCAACTGATAGAAGCCAAACAACCACAAAAAAGGAAGAAGCTACGATGCGAAACTAGCGGAGACATATGATGAGCAATTAAGAAGTTCTTTTGAAAGTATTTCCCTAGAGTTTTACCAAATAGTATTTAGCATTGTAGTAACAGTTTGAACATAGCGCTGATATAATGATGATAATAATTTGAATGCCTCATCTTTATTTGAAATTTTCTGGCAAAAAGCTTAAACTTTTATTTTATTGATTATTCATTAAGCTGATTCCATAATTTCAAGGCCATTAGAAAGTTTTTTAGTTACTTCTAAAGAAAGTAACCAGAAAACCCTAACAAATTGTCAAAAAGAAATACTTGTAATGATGAACCGAGGGATCTTTCGAAAAGAATTTATTTAAAAAACTATTTTAATTCATAGAAAAGAATCAAACACAATGCCACACGCACTTTATCGATGGTCGAGATGACCCCGATCTTCGATATATTTCATATACGAGTACATGCTACTAAAAGAGCTTGACGAATAATTATTTTTGCTAGTGCTGCTGCATTTCGCCGCGTCAGGAAGCACTACAAACGCTTCATATACGCCAAGACCAGCAGCCATGTGAAGCCGTCAAGGGTTTCCACCATATCATTCCCTCATCCATTTGTTCCCTCTTTTCACGTGGTCTTTCCGTTGCCGCCGGCCGGCTGCGATTGCAGTATATCAATGCAATGTTGTTCGGAATAAGTTAAGGGTTTCGCAACCCTAAAAAAAAACTTTTGCATAGATATGTATCGCGCTAGCGAAACACAATGCCACCACGAAGCCATTTATGACCTGGAAATAGCAGAAATAACGCCAACAATCAGTCAAGTCACTCACAATTTCAGCCCCTGCTAGATGTTAGCTGTTGGCTAGCTACCTACCACCGCCCAACAAATCCATTGCAAGCTTTCCTCCCAACAGCAACGACGACTGCCAAAGTTTGCTGGTGCGGAAATTTTTTTTTGCTAATTCGGAGGGAGCATGTGGGGAACGAGACATAAGATACCCACAGTGATCCAACGTAGCCATTCATTGACACAAGTTCGTAACACCTAACTGTAAAATGACAAGTGATTCGCGACTTGAGCGTTTATTTCTTATTACTATTCAATTTCTCTGATGCTTTGGCACATGGAGACATGCCAAGTCGAAGAATTCCTCACCTGCAGCCACTCATTGCAGAGATTGTAGGACAAGGGGGTTGAGCGGCTAACGCGTCACATATCACTAATGTACGCCACCATTCAGTTACCGGTGACACGCTTCGATAAATTGCTATTTATTTGAACTTTGCATTATCAGGTGGAAGGTGACGATAGAACTTAGTGGAAGTCCGTATTGAAGTGGTAGGTGTCAGAATTTCCATTTGCTCAAAGAGAAAATATTTAACTATTTAACTTTTTACAAATAAAAAGGTAAACAACTCTATTTCACACTATTCTACTTCAGTTAATGGATCTATAGAATAGGTTTCATCATTTTAGGAAAATAAGAGTAAAAGAATCTGCTCATAAATTTAGCATGCTGGCTAATCAAATCGGTTTGGAGATGCAGCTTATGCTTAAATATTAAATTATGGGAGATGAAATTATATTTTTTATTTAGAAATAATAAAGGTTCCTCTTGTATTATTTTAGCTTTTGGAAGTATGTTATTTACATTCGCTATCGGCAATTCGAGTCAACTTCATCCCGAATTTGCAGTTTTATTGCTAAAACAAAGTAACTTAATAGTTCAAACAATTTTGCGATAGTTGAAATAACTTCAGTTGATCATTCGAAAACCAGTTATATACGGGATTAGCTCTAAAGTATGACGAAACTAAAAAAAACACATAACACTTTCTGCCAAAAAATTGTATTTGAATTCATATCTATAAATAATTATGCAAGTAAAGCGCGCCGATAAGTTGAAAAAAATTGCCTTATTTTTGCTTAAAACCCTTAAATCGCCCGCAGCATGCACAGTTATGCTTAGCCGATGTGAAGTTGAGGGAACATCATGAAAATTTTTCAATCATGCCCTCGAAAAATTTGGATGGGGGACCAAGCAGCATAGTATACTCAACTAGTAATCACACTCCATCAACCCTTCGGAAAAATCCGAACACAAGCCGAACAGCGAGCCATAAATCTTCGGTAGCAGGTAGGTAGGTAAATGCTGACGCGAGGATTGACGCGAATTTAAACATATGCTTCGATGAGAGATTTCAGGATTACCATATCTCAAAAAATCAATAACTTTGCAGAAAAAAAAATCATTCCATGCAATCTTTTAGTTTTTTATTAGGATCTGGCAGCACTCCCATGTTCTGAAATGCGTAAAAGAACACGTGCGTCGGAAACTTTATTTGCATTTTGCCTTGTTTCTTGAGCGCGCCAAACATGGGATCAGCTTTAATGCCCCGGATCAGCTGTAATGCCCCTGGGAAAATTCAAAAAAGTGTGCAACACAGGGTAAATGAAAGGTGTGGGTACTAGTTGAGTATACTATGCCAAGCAGTTCACCAGCTACTGTTAGTATGTGTATACATATGCGCATTCTACCTCTTTCCTTCTCCCGCAGATTCCCCTTCAACTGCTCACCAAAATACTACTAACATAGTAAAAGTGGGTTTATACCAAAGACATATAAATAAATGAACGAGCAACGAGAATCTGTGTACTCGTCCCTGTGAGAAGCAAATTTGTCACATAAATAAGTTATAAATAACTTACGCTCTCGAAACTATATGATTCCCTCTGCTTCTCCTTTCCCTTTTTTCAGTACAGGTTTTTCTTCCCTCTCTTCAGAAGAATCACTTCCACCACTGACACCCGCGCACAACGACAAAATTTCATTTCACGTGCCCACGATCGCCCCTTCGTTATCATTCGTAAAACAGTTTGAGTACAACGCAACATACGACTCTCACAGAAAACTCGAACGTCTACGCAAAAGAAAAAGAAAGAGGCGCGGAAACGGCGAGAAAACTCATGTGTCAAAGCGGATGGAAACTTCGTAAATTTTTAATAAAAACTGTGAACTAAAGTGCCGCTTTCGTACACGCGATCTTCAAAACTAGAACCTTTTTAAACGTGAACGTGTTTCGGAGTGAATAAAGTGCAAAAACTAAAACATATCACTTCAAACCTCAACTTCACACAACCTTAACGAAGGTTGCTAATTGCTTCGGCTCTCACGACCGGTTGCGGATCCAGTACTCTCTATATCTATGGTTTATACTAAACCGTGCCATTTGATCGAAATAATTTTTTATGATGAATATCAATTTCTAGCTTGCAAATTTAAATTGCAAGGAAAAAATAAATATATTTATCAACCAAACAAGGTGTTCACAAAAAAAAATATAGATAAATTTCTTTATAAATAAAATATAACATATGCCTTAAGAAAAAAAAAAAAATTTTTTTTAGTATATATAACTTATAACTTCATTAATAATTTAAAATTATAACATGTATCATAATCACATTTTTATTACTTTGAAGTTAAGAAAAAGGATTGAAAAGAGTAGGTATAGGACGAAATGAACTTGGAAACAGCTGTTTTAAATGGAGTCTTGAGATGGTTTGAGAATGAAGATGACCTACCCTGTTGAAAATTTTGCAACATTTATTTATTGGCTCGTTTTCATTATAGATCGTGGTATGTTTACTTTCCACCAGTAAGCGAGAATGTCTCGTAAATCTTGCTTGTTCATTCAAGATTATCCTATCTGCCAGGTACGGAACTTTAATAGTACCTGTGAGGATGTCAAAAGCAAAGCAAGAGCTTATCATAGTCCCACGTGAGGCAAGTGATTTCATTCTGAGAATAGATAGCTGATTGTCATATGATGGCAAATTATGGAAATTTTGTGGGTCGTACAAGGATCTCAAAGTAAATAGCAAGAACTGTTTATGAACGGACTCCAACCTTACGCATGAACACCGAAAATCGGATACCAAACAACATTAGCGCATTCGAGAGTCGGGCGCACTAGTGATGTGTATTTTCCACCCACAGATTTTTAAATTCTTTAACATGCCGTTTGATGAAGCCTAAGACTTTATTAGCCCTGCCAAGAATTTCATCGTAGTGTAAATTAAAGCGGAGTTTCTTATCTAAGAAGACACCAAGATCTACTATGCTATCAACTCTGGAAAGCTTTATATTGTTAAGGTGATAATCACTGAGCAGAATTATATTGTCGCGTGTTATTGGTTCGCGGCCTATAATTTTAATGTTCCAGGAAAGTGAAAACGCAATGTCTTTTAATTTAAGTTAGAAGAGTTTATTTAATTAAATAAAATGCACAATAATCAGTTAACACTTTCACTAATTTTAATTTTCACTATTAAAATTAAAATCTAACACTTGTCCATAAATTTTTTATCGCAATTGTTTTCTAAATTACTTCACTCTTACGAAACACACTTTGCACTCAAACAATCAATTGTCTTTACTTTGCGTTCCACTATATCGCAGTTTTCTTATCGCGGTCAAATGAATGATGATCCCCCCATTCATTCAGCTCGCCTTTATATAGGGTCTCTACCTATTCACCCATTTCTCGTTTATTGGCGAATGTTCTAGCTGGTAGATTCGAGAAAATTAATGAATGGAGTGACGTCACTTGCAGATGTTGATCATGCTTGTTGGGTTCTCGTTTTTTTCGAGTGAATTCGTGTTCTTCATTGTTGTGAAAACAATTGCGACAGTAGCTCGCAGAATTATTTGTACATGTAACACTGCCCCCACCTCAGTTCTTTTCGCCCCGAAAAGATGTGTCGCCAGTTGTAGTCAATTCTCCCTGGGTGTAATATGGGGCAAGACGGTCCAGATGCACGATTTTCATTTTAGCTCTCGGCTTACGATGTTCCTGTATTCGGTATACGACGTCGTTGATTCGCTTTGTAACTCGGTATGGTCCCTCCCAATTATGTTGCAACTTTGGAGACCTACCCTTTCGCCGTTGCGGGTTATAAAGCCACACCAAGGCATCTTGCTGGAAGCCAGTAGAATTAGCCTTTAGATCATACCTGGTCTTCATGCGGTCAGTAGCCGATTCGAGGTGTTTTCGCACTGTCCGATGTATCTGGTTCAACCGTTGTCTTAGATCACTTGCGTACTCCGAGACCGTTTGGGGTTTCTCAGGGGGTGTTCCGAACTTTATATCGGCTGGCAAACGAATAGTCTTTCCAAAAATGACTTTGGCTGGGGCTTGGCCCGTCGACGCATGTTCAGCGGCTCTATACGTCATCAAAAATAGTGGGATATGTCGGTCCCAGTCCCTCTGGTTCTCGTCAACCATTTTGGCAAGGTGTTTATTGAGCGTGCCGTTGAAACGTTCGACCATTCCATCGGATTGGGGATGCAGCGGTGTTGTCCTCGTTTTCCGTATTCCGAGCAGCTCGCACATTTCGCCAAAAACTAGTGACTCAAAGTTTCGGCCTTGATCCGAATGTAGTTCGCCAGGTACGCCGTACCTACTGACCCAATTTAACACTAGCTGTTCAGCTACAGTAGTTGCTTCCTGGTTGGGAATGGGGTAGACCTCGGGCCACTTGCTGAAATAATCGGCTACAACCAGCGTGTATCGATTTCCCCATTCAGATTCAGGAAAGGGTCCAGCGATGTCAACAGCAATCCTTTCAAACGGTACCCCTACGTTATAGGTTTGCATTTGTCCTCTCAGTCGTCGCTTTGGGCCTTTGACGGAAGCGCAAATTGTGCATCTGCGACACCAGTCCTCTACGTCTTCTCGAGCGTGGAGCCAGTAGAACCGTTCCCGCAATTTCGCTAAGGTCTTGTTAACACCAAGGTGGCCTCCCGAGGATCCTTCATGCATTTCCTTAACCACATCGTGGATTCGGCTTTTGGGTAGTATAGTTTGCATCCTATAGGAGCTGCCATCCGCCGTTTCCCATTTCCGCTTGAGTACACCACCCTCCACCTGAAGGGAGTTCCATTGTGCCCAATAGCTTTTCAGGGTTGCGCCATGCGTTGAAACGTCCTTCCACTCAGGTCGCCCAGTCGTCTCCTTCCATACGAGCAATGGTCCGATGTCTTCATCGGCTAGCTGGGCATTTCGAATCTCCTCCGATGACCAACCTTCATCGAATTCAGCCGTTATCAGTCGCAGATCAACGGGCGGCTCCTTTTCCTCAATCCGTCGGCAATGCTTGCAGTTAGCTGGACATGGGCGACGAGATAGGGCGTCAGCATTTCCATGAACTCCACCCTTTCGATGAACAATTTCGTAGTCGTACGACTGCAATCTTTCGATCCATCTCGCAACTTGTCCCTCGGGGTTTTTGAAGTTAAGTAGCCATCTCAGCGATGCATGGTCCGTTCGAAGAACAAATTTCTGGCCATATAGGTACTTGTGGAACTGCTTGGTGGCCTCTATTATAGCCAATAGCTCCTTCCTGGTCACACAGTAGTTCCTCTCACTTTTTGAAAGAACTCGACTGTAATACGAGAGGACTCTTTCTTCGCCATTGATCTGCTGGGAGAGTACAGCTCCAATACCGCCGTTGCTTGCATCAGTGTCAACTACAAACATTTTTCCGGGTTTCGGATACGCCAGCACGGGTGATTCACACAGCTTTTCCTTCAGGGTCTCAAAGCCTGTCTGGCATTGTTCGTTCCAGACATACGGACGATTTTTCTCGGTTAGCTGATGGAGACACTTAGCTATTTTGGCAAAGTCTTTGACGAATCTTCGATAGTAGGTTGCCAGACCCAGGAAACTTCGTAGTTGGCGCTTGTTGTTTGGTGATGGCCAGCTTTTCACGGCTTCAATCTTCTCAGGGTCTGTTTTGACCCCTTCTGCTGATACGACATGTCCCAGGTATTTTACTTCAGCTGCGAAAAGGGTACACTTGTCGGGACTAAGCTTCAAATTTGCCAGTCGCAGTCTAGAGAAAACCTCTTCTAAGTTCCGCACATGCTCTTCGAACGTTCTCCCGATGACGATGATGTCATCTAGGTACACCAAGCAGGTTTTCCAGGTTAGACCACGTAGCACGTATTCCATCAAGCGTTCGAAAGTAGCTGGAGCATTGCAAAGCCCAAATGGCATCACCACAAACTGCCACAATCCGGTCCCAACTGAGAATGCGGTCTTCTCTCGGTCCTTCTTGTCGATTTCTACCTGCCAGTAGCCACTCTTGAGATCGAGTGTAGAAAACCATTTTGCGTCGGCTAAAGTGTCCATGATGTCATCGATGCGTGGGAGCGGGTAACTATCTTTCTTAGTGACGTCGTTGAGCTGCCTATAGTCGACACAAAAGCGAGTGCTACCATCCTTTTTCTTTACTAGAACTACAGGCGCGGCCCATGGACTGACAGAAGGTTCAATAACGCCTTGTTTTTCCATGTCCGAGATCAGCGCGCTCACTTCTCCTTGTTTGGCTATAGGGAGGCGTCTGGGTGCTTGTCGAATCGGCTTGGCTCCCTGTGTATCTATGACGTGAGTTACCAGACTCGTTCGGCCTTGGTCATCCGGGCTTGTTGAGAAGATGTCAATGTACTTGGTGACCAGATCAGAGGCTCGTTTGAATAGCTGCACCGGCAATTTGACTTGCTTCAATATTGCAGACGTGGATTCCCAGGCTTTGTCTGTGTCTTGCCTCCTTTTCCAATGATGGTTGTGAGTAGCTTCCAAAGAGGTGATGGTGGAAACAGGCTGGCAGCTGCCGATGACTTCTCCCGCTTTGATGCTCGTGGTTGAGTCTGCGGTGTTAAGGACTCTAACCGGCACATATCCGTTCCTTAAAGATCTTACAAGGCTTCGTCCTACAATCAAGCTGCGCAATGCGGATGTCTTCGTTGGCTCTATCAGATAAGATCGGTGGTCTCCAGAATCACCATCAAGCTTGGCCCATACAATGCTTTCGGAGGAATTCGGTACATCAGTGTCAGTACATACCACTACATTCATCTTGGGGATTTGGACGCTGGGATCCTCCATCAGTACTTCGACATTCTGCCATTTCAATACACGTTTGCCCAAGTCTAACGTGATTCCATGTGGTCGGAGAAAATCCATTCCGAGAATGCAGTCATCCATAATGTCCGCGACCAGAAAATTATGTCGGAACACAAGGTCTCCCAACTGTATCTGGAGGTTGACCTCTCCATGAACAGGTGCAGTTCCTCCCGTAGCTGTCCGTAGTGAGAAAATTCTGCCCTTGTGAAGTTGTTGCTGTCTAACTAGGTCTGGTCGGATAATCGATCGGGTAGCACCAGTGTCGATTGTTATGGTGCAGTGTTCTCCGTCAATTTGACCCGGAAGGCATAAGTCTGCTTCTCCACGATGTAGTCTTGACACAGTGATGGTGGTGCTGGGGACGTCGATCCTCCTAGCCAACCTCTGCCCCACGAAGTTGGCTCTTACATGTTTCCCGACCCCTCTGTTTGAAGGGCTTCCATTCTGGGCTCCTGACTCGGTCTGGATCTCCTCCTAGCTGCACACCCTGGACAATAGCTCGGTTTTCTTCGCTTCTTGCAGTCTCTTTGCAAGTGCCCCTTCTCTCCGCAATTCCAGCATCTAGGCGCACCATTTACATGCGGGTCTCGCTCGATTTCCACGCGTTCACACCTGCACTCGTCTGTCACTACTTCACGAACCCGGGCAGTGGTACGAGTCACATTTTTCGCTGCCTCAAAGTTCAGACTGTAAGCCAATGCGTCCTTAACCGTTTGCTTTTGAGCTAAACGCACGGCTTGTTGCAATTCCGGGTCCTTTAGTGCGCTGATGAGTGCCTCTGTCGCTGCATCATCTCGATGTTCTGGGTCGTAGGCTGGGTAAGCCAAAAGTGCTAGTCGCTCAATGTCTTGGGCTAGCTGCTGCAGGGTTTCACCAGGCTTCTGCACCCGATGCCTTAGCTGTGACCGATAAATCTGCTTTAGATGATCATCTCCATAACGAATGTCGAGCGCATTCATTATAGCATTCGAGTTTGAGTGCAATTCAACGGGGATCGTCTGCAACAGCTCGGCAGCTGGGCCTCTTAGAGCAAGAATCAATGCAGTTGCTCGTTCCTGCTCATTCCAGTGATTTATGCGAGCGGCTGCTTCAAACTGGGTTTTGTAAATAGTCCAGACCGTTTGCCCATCGAATATTGGTGCTTGTACATTTCTAGATGAGCTTTGCGCTGCGGTTATAATTGGGGCTGGTGGGGCGGTTACTACTGCCTTTGCTGCTTCCAATTCCTTTTTCATGTTTTCCATCTCATTGTTGATTCTCTCCTCGACCTGGCTGACCTTTTCCTCGACCTGGTAAACCTTTTCCTCGACCTGGTCAACAATATTAAAAACTAACCACCTGGCATTTCTCAAGGTTCAGATATAGACAGTTATTATTAGACCACTTTAGTAGGGAATTCATTTTATCTTGTAGGAACAGTGAATCACTTTGGGATGCTATAACGTGGTATAATTTTAGATCATCCGCATAAAATAAATATGACCTGTCAGACAAAACTTCAGACAGGTCCGATATAAATATGTTAAAAAGAAGCGGTCCAAGATGACTGCCTTGAGGTGCAACGGAAAAGACATGAATTTCATTGGATACATGTCCCTGAAATTTAACGGTTTGACTTCGATTTTTGAGATAAGAATCTATCCAATAATGATTCCAAATTTACGCAGTTTGAGTGACAAAATCGTATGATTGACACAATCAAACGCTTTACTAAAGTCAGTGTAAATTGCGTCGACTTGGTGCCCGTTTTCCATTGCACAGAGGATATTAGAGACCATAATTGTGAGGTTTGTGATTGTGGATCAATTTTTTCTGAACCCATGTTGTTGGTCATTGAGACGTTGCTCTATAATGGGGGATATTATAGAATACACTATTTTTTTAAAATAATTTTTGTGTTTATGATAATATGGCAATTCCTCTGTAATTTTCAAGTGCCCGTTTATTTTTGTTTTTATAGATTGGAATCAAATGAGAAAATTTCCAGTATGCTGGAAACACGCCGCTCGAGAGCGATTTATCAAAAAAAAAACATGGAGAGGTGAAGTTAAATTACCTCCACACTGAAAAAGAAAGGATGGTGGAAGTAAATCAGGGCCAGAACCATGGTTCATCTCAAGTGTGTCAATTGCGTTAAATATATCTTCTTCTGAAACTGAAACTTCTTGAAGCACTGTTGTGAAATTTGATTCTAAGTCATGTAGATGAGCTGGAGTGCTTGGCAAACAATACACATATAACAAGTTGGGTAAACAGACCTACGTTCATGTCAGAAGGGCTTTGTATTCAATTTACAAAATGCAGTCACCAGATCGAATCAAATCAAGAAACATGTCAAAGACGATTTTATTGGAGAAAATATGAAATACGAAGATCATACTATTATTAACAAAGTTGAACAAATTTCGACTTCTGAGGTTTTTGGTATCGTTATACTCATAAATATCTCCCTTGATAATTATTTCAGATGTCCATCCGCGAAGGAGGAAACACATTTTTCATGTGTTTCCCCCCCGTGCCCCCACTGAAGCAAAAACTGACAGTTTAACAACTGTTTTGAAAAGCACCCATGAAAAATTTCATTTCATACTCATATTGGCTACCTTTGACGAATTTTTTTTTTCAGCGACCACTCTCCTGTACTGTTATCATCGATTAATGGCCAATTTTTTCGAATCCTAGAATGGTTACAAAACCCTTTTGCTAGGAGCTCTCTCCCACCTCCTTGACTTGTTTCACTTATGAGCATTAATTGTAGGTACTCATCTTCAGCCATTCATTAAATTGAATCAAGTGTTCGAAGCATGCATGTTAAACGTTGAAGTAGGGAAAAAATAACTCAAAATTATTCAATCTTCGCATTTAAAACAGCCACTATTTTGTTTTACGATTACTGATACCACTAGCTGAACCGATTCTCAAAGATATTCATGACGCCTATAATTCCTGAAATTTTCATGCAAATCCTAGCAAAACTGTAGTGTCTGAGTCGGTAAAAAGCGCATGTTGTTCCATAGCCATATGTAGCCATAGTAATAAATGCAGCGCATATTGTTCCATAGTAATACAGGAAAATTCAAACCGCTATAACTTCGCTAAATATAATTCAATCTTTATGAAACTTTCAGGATAGATCAACCTTATAAATTGAATTTATGGGTACCGTTAAGATTTTATTCAAGAAAACATAAAATCGATAAATCATACTATTACTAACAAAGTTGAGTGAATTGCGACTTCTAACGTATTTGTTGCTGTTGTACTTACCAAGGCCTACATTCCTGATTTTTTCAAATTTTTCGGATCACAGGTGTCCAATCGCGAGGGGGGGGGGGACACAAATTTTTCGTGTATTTCCCCTCCCTGTGCGCCCCTCGAAGCAAATTTTGCCAAACTAAGGCCTTTTTTGAAAAGTTCTCATCAAGACCTTTCATTTGATACCCATATCGGCTACCTTCTATGAAATTTTTTTTTCGGGGAGGCACTCTCCTATATGGGGAGACCCCCCTTAAATACCTTATAAAATTTTTTTGTAGTTGAACTTTGAAGAGATCACCACTTTACACCGACACACAAAATTTGATGTTTCTAACTAAAGTAGTTTCCGAGAAAAACTGCTGTGACACACGGACGGACGGACGGACGGACAGACTGGTCGCGAAACTAGTAGGGTTTTGTAAAATTATTTTACAAAACCCTAAAAAAATGAAAGAAAGTGAATACCCTTTAATTCTACAATTTTTATTTTAGATTCAGTATACAATTGTTTCGTTCTCTACTTGAGAACTTCCTCAGTACTACTATTCCCTAAACTACAAGTGCTAATATTTATACTAAACTCTTTAAACTATTAAAATGAATCTCATCTAATCCCTCAAAGTTCTTTTACTTAATCTCTAATTACCTGATCCTTTTACCATTCAAAAATTTTGTTTTTCCTCAATTACTACTTGATTACATTCATTATTTTGTCAGCTTGAATAGCCAGGTGTATCCGTTACCTGGGTCGCCGTTCCAAATGCCCTGCGTCTTCCGATTGAATATATCTAAACTTTCTGCTACATTAAGCTTCCACCCGTTTGTAATCGTTTTCAGGATGCTCACGTTGTCCGCAGTGATGTCATGTTTTTCAAGGACTATATACTCCGCCACTTTTGATTTGAAGTTTTTTGCATCCTCCTTTTTGTTTTTGTTGACTGCTTCCCTTAAGTGCTCATTCCATCTGACACCTAGTGATCTCCTCGTTTGTCCAATATAACATCTATTACATTTCGGACACGATACCTTGTAGACTCCGTTCCGCTCCATTTTGGGTATGGAGTCCTTGGTTGCTTCTAGCAAGTTTTGTGGCCCGGTTCGTATAAACTAGATAGATGTCTACGTTTGTCATAGCCCTCTTCATTGTTTCCGCCGTTCTTCAGTCAAAAGTTACAACTAACCTCTTCCGTTGCTCGACTTCCGCAGTTAGCGTTGTGAACTTTTTGTTGAAGATCTCCTTCATTCGTTTGGCTATCAATTTGGTGACTTCATCCGTAGGGTATCCATTCCACTCGGCTAGCTTATAAATGTGGGACGTTTCTTTTTTCAGGCCTTCCTTATTCAATGGAAGCGTGAGCATTCGTCTTTATAAGTCATTTCCTTGGGATAGCCGTGAGCTTTGCGCTTTATATTCACAAAATCAAAGAATTTTTTAGGGTTAGCGATTATGTTCTCGCCAATTACATTAATATAGGTTTCATATGCCTCGGACGACTTTAATTTAAATTCTTCTGCCAACTCATCATATTCTCTTTCATAATTTTATACAATTTATTACCTCTGTTTCTTAAATTACGAAGATGTACCTAAAATCAAGAAAAAGGATAAGATAATTTGTCCTTTTTCTTGATTTTAGGTACATGGCTTTCAACGGCGTCAAGAATAATTTGGTCAAATAAATTTACTGTATCATTTATATCTAGCGCTGAAAGCCTACAAGTCCAGTCAATACTAGCAATGTGCTTATTAATGCTCTTAATGCTAATGCTACTCTTTATACAACTGATGGCTACTTAGCCAAGCAGGTTGTTGGTAAGCCTCGTTAACAGACCTATTCAAAATTGATTTCAAATTTACCACAAAAATCTTTAAGAGCTTCAGATAATGTGTGTAGAAGTAATAAACTTTCCGATTCACTGACTCTATGGTATGTCTCTACCAAAGCTTTTGTTTCTTCTGCAACTACTTTCAAATGTCTCCTGGATTACAGGTGCAGTGTAGAATATACCACAACTGCAATTGGTTAGGGGTACGACAATCCTTAGATCGTCAACTTTATTGATCTTTAGGTGTATTTTACTTGTATCAACCCTTGTTACACAAAGATCATGCAAACAATACATCTAACGAACTAGTTTCGATAGTTTAGATTTTGCCTACTTGATTTGATCGCATTGGCCATTCTTCTATTGTTTGGTTGATGACTTGCTTTCAATCCACTTTATTATACATACTTATGTCTGAGCGTGCTGCCTGATTGATGTACTTTCTAGATTTGTTGTTGCATTTCCCTCGCATTCCTGATTTATCTCGCGCTTAATCCGTACCAACACTTGAGACGGTTCAAGTACCACAATCTTCGAGTTTTTACTCCTCGAATCTCCGAAACGGAGAATTAACCAGCCCTCCATTAGCTGCAGCACCGCTAACACGCACGAAAAGCCCTTAAAAGGGCATCAGGCAGACACTCAAATGATATGTCGGGTTATCTTTCTCACGTTTTTCCTCCACCTCTGCGTCGGACTGTCACTTTGACAACCCCAGACAAAACAGACGTGGACTGGGAGTCGTCGCAACTGACGCGAGATGGAAAGCCACATGGCAGCAATGTGCATTTGTATTGGCCGCCAGTGGCGTAGGCCCTTACTCTAATTTTCGGCCGTAATAATCGTCCCACCCGGCAGGCTATGCGTGCTATAGTGGATAAGTTCGAGTCCAAATTTTCACTATTGGGCGTTCCGGTGCCAAAAAGACGTCGCACCGCTCGAAGCGAAGGAAATATCGCAGCCGTAAGTGCATCAGTTCAAAATGAGCCAAATCAGTCGATTCCACGTCGTTATCAAAAATTGGGTATCGCTCAAACGACACTGTGCCGTATTTTGCGAAAAGATCTTGGTCTACATGGTTACAAGATCAAATTGACTCAAGAACTAAAGCCACTTGATAATTCGAAACTTCTCGCAACGGACTCTGGCAAAGCTTGAAGAAAATGGAAAATTCCATTGAAAAAACGCTGAAGCTCATTTCTGGTTCAATGGCTTTGTTGATAAGCAACATATGCGTTATTGGCCAAACCCATATGTGCTTCTTGAGACACCGTGGCATCCGCATACATTACTGTTTGGTACGGTTTTCATGCCGGAGGTGTAATTGGGCCGTTTTTTCGTGGATGAAAAGGACCGTCATGTTACCGTTAATGGAGAGCGCTATCGTGTTATGTTGGAAGATTATTTGTGGCCAGAATTGGATGAACTTGACATCAACGATACGTGGTTTCAACAAGACGGTGCCACTAGCCACAGCACGCATCACAATCGATTTAATGAAAGGCAAATTTGGTGAACGTGTTATCTCGAGAAATGGTCTGGTCGAATGGCCATGCGATCTAACACCATTGGATTTATTTTTATGAGGCTCCCTGGTCTATGCCAACAAGCCGGTAACTTTAGACGAGCTCAAAGACCTGTGAAATTTTCGACGAACCAGAGGTCTTAACGACTGTAAGACTGCGGAAGCTGCAATGGGGTGGCCACGTGAATTGTATGGACGAACAATAGACACCGAAAAAGGTATTCGTTGGGAGAACTGAAGGGCGGAGACCTGTGAGGAAACCGTGAAAACGCTGGTCTGACTTGGTCGAATAAGACAATTCATCGCTGCTCGGATCTAGAAATTGTAGGACGCGGTCGATGGACCGAGATAGTTGCAGGCGCGTTTAAGAAGAAGCGAAGGCCCGAGAGGGGCTGTAGTGCTGCGAAGAAGACTTTTCAATTATTTATAACTTTGCTTGATGCTTGGCAGATTAATGACTTTCTCATATTACAAAAACTTTCAATTACTCGTAACTCTTACGTGGCGCAGTTGATTGAGGTGTTTTACTTTAATATAAGCGTTGAAATTCTGTTACAATTCAAGTGGTTATTATCGGAAGAACATACATTTTTAAGATTATGTTATAGCGTTAGAAATCTGCATGGGTTTACAAATGTGTATGAAACTAGAAGAAATTGAGAGAATTGAGTATTAATTAAGATACGCGAATTAATTAATTGGGAATATGAAAAACATTTTTAGTCCTTTTTTATTTGATTATATTTTATTTTCCTTTGTTTATTTTCAGCTGTATTTTTTAAACCAATGAACATTTTAAGCGAATTATGATGCCTTCTCGGGTAGCAGGCTACTGCCAATTAAACTTATTTTCTTCTTCACCAATTCTTTCATTAGGAAAAATATTGTTCAATTCGATTCCCGGACATTTAAAACGATCAAGAAGAAATGCCATAAAAACTCAATACCGTAACAATACGACGGGTTTTCAAGAAAAAACAGAATTGGCCCTCGGATATCAAATAAACAAAATAATTGACTATCTTAGAAATAATATTAGTTATTAGACTCTAATGAAAATTTTACTAAATGAAACTTTCCCAAACGAAATCTCAATCCCTCATTGAAATGACGCTCTCTATCGCTTTTGTCCATAATGGTCAACTGCCTTTATGAATTCATCATTAAATTTACCATCCACGCATCACGTATCTTCAATAGAAAATCTGAGGTCAACAATCAACGAAGAAATTAATTTGGAGACCATTGGATTGGTAGGTTTCGCAATTATTTCGTTCACAATACGAATCCACACCTCTGTGGTAATTTTCTTACTTTTATTTTTTATCTACTAATTTCGTTAATGAAAAAAATAAATAACCATGGAAACAATTAATTTCGTTCAGAAGGTATGAAGTTCAATGATTTTAAATAATTAAATAAAATTTTAGATTGTTAATTGTACTTAGCTGAAAAGTTAAGGGAGTTCCTTAGCAATATTTTGTACGAACCTGAAAAAGACAAAAAATAACAATTGTTCAATTTAATTTTTGTAATTTTTGTGTTAAATAGTATTGATTTAAGAATATTATTTAACATTCCCTGCCCCTCAGTATTGAAACCTCGCTAATTCAATTTACCACTCAACTGCAAACCTACAAGTATTTTTTTCTTTCGTGGTGCAATTTGCATCACACACACATCAACAGCAAAGAAATAGCAATCATCAAATGACCAGTCTGTACCCTGATAGGACATATTAAGTTCAAGGTCTTTCCTGAGAGTCTCATATCATAAATCTTCCATCATCTCCTTTCCCACTAGTCCAGCATTCTGGGTAAATCCTCTTGTGGTATTTGCGTTTTCGTTGTTTTATTATTTTTTTTTATTTTCAAAGTGCATCCATTCAAGTGCATCATCCACCAAGTACCAACTGTGGAGAGAATGCAATTTTCCATGCATTTTATTTATAGACTATAGTAGTGTATACAGCGAAGAATAACGAGGTTGGGTTAAGATAATAAAATATGCCATTCAAGAAATTGCTATTGATGTTGGGGTGAATGCTGCTGGGGTTTGTGCGATAACGATAACAATTAATGTCTTCATTTTTGATTTGATAACGTGGTAAAGAGAGGGTTATGATGCAAAGAAGTTATTTTAACGATTCATTTTTAATTCAATTATTGTAAAATTGATTTTTATTTCAATTCTAATGGCAAGGTTACGAAATTGATGAATGAAAATCGAGGTCATATTGGAAGCAAGGAATTCATCAAGGTATTACAGTTATTCAAAAGGAATTTTAGATGATTTTCTCGTTGAAAATTTACCTATTGCAGAGTATTTTACATACTAAATAAATATATATCCACGATAGAACGAAAGTTGTAAGCACAATGGATGCCAAAATTTTACTTCAATGTGCATCAAATTATCAGGAAAAGTGTATAATAAATTCGCCAAATCAGTCAAACGAAATGGCGGAAATTTAAGAAGAAATTCGATGATTTAATTCTAATTTAGACTAAATTCGGTACAAAAAGTTGACTGGTATAATCAATTAATTATGATAGATGTGACTAGGTTATTCAATTGATTGTATGAAATTTGATAAGGTATTCTTAAATGTAGAAACAATTTCAAGTTACTATTTTGATTGTTCGCGTTAACATGAATTATATCATCCAAATTAATTACAGAAAAAAACGCCTGACAACGAATTAATGATCATCCAAACAAAAAAACACTTTGCAATAAATCAAAACAATTACATCATCCGAAACAACCATTATGAATCATCATGACCAGCAATCATCACAAAATATTACCGAGCGAAAAATCGGGTCATTATTATCAACAACAAGCACTGATGGGTAATTTTCGATAAAGAAGATACCTGAATAGGGTCGTTAATTCGATTTGTATTAGATTGATTTTCTACACTGTGAAAACGAAGTACCCGGAAATTTTAATTTAAAAAAACTGTATTTTGTTAAGTTGGTAGGACTGTCCTTAGTTACTATGCCAAATATAGGGTTTCCCAATAAGAGGTGTTATTTTGATATTAGAAGAAAAATGCCATTTTTTAATATAAATGATCGGATGTTTATTCATTATAAAGAAAAAGGTATGCCGCTAATAGTAAAAAATACCATCAGGCAAACGACCACGCTTACAGGACCATATCCTTTTCATGAAATTTCCCATAACCAATCCTAAAGTGGCTGCTCTATGTCCTCGATAGCCTCGCGAATTCCATCTTTGAGGTATTGAATCGACGCTGGGATTTTGGCGTAGACCGTCTCTTTCACGTGGCCCCAAAGGAAGAAGTCGCAAGGTGTTAGATCACAACATCTTGGTGGCCAATTGTGATCACCTCTTCGAGAGATAACACGGTCCGGAAACTTTCCCCGAAAAAGATCAATGGTTTCGTTGCTTCTGTGGCACGTAGCGCCATCTTGTTGAAATTAAACGTTGTCCAAATCAATACCATCCAATTTCGGCAATAAAAAATCATTGCTCCAGCCTCATTTTCGAAAAAGTAAGGTCCAATGACTCCGCCGGACCATAAACCGCACCAAACAGTCACACGTTGAGGACAGAGAGGCTTTTCAACAATAACCCTTAGGTTTTCCGAGCCCCAGATGCGAAAATTTTGCTTGTTGAAGAAGCCACCGAGGTGGAAATGGGCCTCATCACTCAAGATGATTTTCGATGGAATTCCGGATCATTTTCATGCATTTCAAAGACCCAATCAGCAAAGATACGACGTTGTTGATGATCGACCGGCTTGAGTTCTTGTGTTAACTGAACTTTATAAGCCTTAAGACCCAAATCTTTATGCAAAATACAGTGTAATGACGTTTGTGGAATGCTTAATTCCAAAGAACGACGAGGAATGGACAAACCTGGGTTTTCTTCATCACATTCGGCTACACCAGCAATATTCTCGGCTGTTCTTGAGTGACCTGCACAGGTTTTATTCTTCAAATCATTAAGTTGTCCCAACAGCTTGAATTTTTCCACCAATTTCTGTATAGCGGTCCGACAAGGTGCTTCACGACGACCCAAAAATGGTCGAGTTTTATGAATCGTCTCTGCCAAATTTTCACCATTTTTATAGTGAATTTTAATAATTTCAATGCGTTATTGAAGCGTGTATCGTTCCATTTATATTAATGGCGTAGTTTCTACTTGTTAAATGTCGAAAAATGACAGCTTCAAAATTGACATCTACCGAAATAGCGGGCTATCCAAAATAACACCTCTTATTGGAAAGCCCTTTATGAGCGCGATCTGTCAGCCAGTTTGTTTAGCAGCTGCTTAAGTCGGTACACCTCAGTAGTGCGTTGCGATTTTTGTGATTTTTTTTTATTGTGACCGAATTTACAGCCAAAAACGCAATAAATACCATCGATCAACCACCGTATTCACCAGATTTCGTTCCGTATGATTTTGATGAATAATTAAATATTCTGCGTTTTGTTTGCAATTTCCGGGTACTTTTCGGACACAATGTAAAATAACACTCGCTGTAGGAGCTGAAGGCCATCCCAAACAGTGTTTCGAGGACTGGAAAAATCGTTGGCGTAAGTGTTGTGCATCTGATGGGGATTACTTTGAAGGCAACAAAATAAATATTGATGAATAATTAAATTTTTTGCGTTTTATTTGCATTTCCCGGATACTTTTTTGTCACAATTTAAGATGAAATTTTACGTGAATGAAAGTTGTTAAGCGATTTTCGAAGTGATGCCAGAATAAAGCAAAAATAAATTAAAAAAATTAATTTCCGGGCAATCAGTGATTAACTGATTTCAAAAATTTATCTAGGCTTTGAACAGAAAATATTTGAGTTGTCGGTTCTCTAATTTCAAAATAGCAGTTGATCAAAGTACAAAATTTTGATGACCTTAGAAGTCCAAGTTTTTATACAATTTATACTAACCATAGACATTAACAAGATTTAATCAAATGCCTTAATGATCGTTCCCTTGTGGAAAGTGGCGAAACCGAATGTTGAGCAATAAAGTTGAAAATTCATTATTTGTAGCTGTCATGTGAAACAAAATTCTTTGATTTTTACTCTAAGAAAAGTAGAGCTCCAATAGAACGAAACGTGGCATAATGATTGATATTACTACGAGATTTTCCAGTGGGTGGCGACACTGGAAAATGAACATGACTAACTTCGAGGGGCTCATCTATGATATTATTAGTTTGTGTATGGAATTTCATGACATTTCGTCCATTCATTTACAAGCCTTCGTAAAAAAAATGGAAAAACAGGAATATCGCATCTTGATCAAACATTGTTTTTTGATGGGAAAGCTGCTAAACAATCATTGCAATGGATGAAGAAATGTTAATCCACATCTGTTGCTTTAAGGACAACAGTTTATCGGTGTTATGATGAATTTAAAATGGGTCATACAAGCACCGAAGATGCACTTCGCTCTGGAAGGCCAAAAGAGGGTACGAAAGCGGAAATCGTAAAGCAAGTGGACCGAATCGTTTTAAATGACCGTGAAGTGAAGTTGCGCGAGTTTGCATCTCAAAGGTAGGGCAGGATACATTATGCAAGATATTTTGAAGATGAAAAAGCTATCGGCGTGATGGGTGCCGCAGCGTGATTGAGCGGATTTTTTTTCGATCATGAAAGAAACGCGGGTCCATTACCAAACGCCTGAGACCAATAGGCAATTTACAGAGCGGCTGAAAAGCCACGAAAGCCGAACAAAAGTCCAATGCTTGGGCATCTTCCCTCCGTTTTGTTGGCATGCGCATGGAATAATCAGCCACAGACGAGTATTATGAAGTCTTACTGGAAAAACTGAACGACGAATTAAAGAAAAAACAGCCCCATATGGCGAAGAAAAAAGTTCTGTATCATCAGAAAACGCACAGTTACACACGCCCTTGAAAGCGATAGCCAAACTGGACTAATTACGATTCGAAGTGGTTGCTCTACCACCGTATTCTCCAGTCTTGGCCCCAGGGACTATTATCTGTTCCTAGTGGCTCAAGATTGAATAAGTAAGCCATTGCAAGTACTGAGGCGTATTTCGAAGGGTTTGACGTTTGGTACTACACAGAAAGGGCATCGAAATACTGGAAAATCGCTTTACCAAGTATATCGCCCTTGACGGCAGATATGTTGATTAATAAATGTACCTCTGCCAATAAAAAAAGTGAGTTTTCATTACAACTTCCAGGACTTATCCTGTGTACTATAGGGTGGGCAAAATAAAGTTTCTTTTTAAAAATGCAATATAATTAACAAAAATCAAATTTTTTTCTTATATTTTGATTTTATTCGCAAGAACAAACCTTCCCGTAAGTTGTAAAATACAGTTTCATTCACATGGCTGTCACGGCTGACGTGACAGTAGGTCATCCTCTCAGCCCAATTTCCCGAGACATTATTGATGGTTTCGGGCCTCATCTGAGCAATCGTTTTTCGAATATTCAATTTCAGTGTTTGAATCGTTTTTGGATTTTCCGCATCACATCGATCTTTCACAGCGCCCCATTACAATAAGTCCAACGGTGTCATATCGCAGCTTCGAGGTGGCCAATTGACATTGCCAAGGCGGCTGATTACACGATCTCCAAATTTCGTGCGCAAAAGATGGATTGTTTGATGAGCTGTATGGCATGGCGCGCCATCCTGTTGAAACTAAAGATCAGTCAAGTCAAAATCTCCGGCTACAGAAAGTCGGTTATCATGCCTCTGTAGTCCTCTCCATGACCAAAACTGCATTTCCAGCCTCATTTTCAAAGAAAAACGGTTCAATGATGCCACCACTCCAGAATCGGCACCACACTGTCATTCGCTGAGGATGCATTAGCTTCTCGACAGTCACGTGTGAGTTTTCCGAGCCCCAGATGTTTTGTTTGTTCAGATAGCCGCCGAGATGAAAATGTTCCTCATCAGAACCGATGATTTTTTGAGAAAAATCGACCACCAGTTCGAGCTGCTCTAATAACCAAACTGCGAACTGAATATCCATCACCAAACAGTTAAACAGTTTTGAACCATTTGCGTAAGGCTGGATACACAAAGAAACTTGACGTTTGAGTGCCGCATGAATTAACACAAAAAAATTTGATCGACCGAATTTCCATTTGCGAAATGCTAATAAAACGCAACGAAATCGAGCCATTTTTGAAGCAAATCATTACGGGCGATGGAAAATAGGTAAGATACGAGAATGTCGTTCGAAAAAGATCATGGTCCAAAAAAGGTGAAGCATCACAAACGACTTCAAAGCCAGGATTGGCACCAAATAAGGTGATGCTGTGTGTATGGTAGGATTGGAAGGGAATTCTTTATCCTGAGGTGCTATAACCTGGCCAAACACTCAGTTCGGCTCTGTACTGACAGCAATTAACCAGATTGCAACAAGTAATTCAAAAAAACCGGACAGAATTGATCAATAGAAAGGGCGTTGTCTTCCATCATGACAATGCCAGACCACACACATCTTTGATGACCCGGCAAAAATTGGCAGAGCTTGGCTGGGAAGTTTTGATGCATCCACCGTATAGTGCAGACCTTGCGCCATCAGACTACCATTTATTTCAGTCTCTGCAAAGCTTCCTTAATGAAAATAAATCCACTTCAAAAAGGGACAGTGAAAATCACTTGGCCAAGTTTTTCACCGATAAACCACAAAATTTCTACCTGAAAAATGGCAAAAGGTCATAGATAACAATGGACAATATGTACTTAAATAAAATCCATTTTAAATAAAAGAAATATTCAATCAACAAATGACAAAAAAGTCTCAGTACTTTTAAACTTACCAATATTAGATGGGGTGTGGACCTCACAGTAATGCATAGGAGAGAAGACTTGTTCGTCACCTCCGAGATGAGAGGAAAATCCACACATCAATTGGACGGTCTAAAAATTTTGTTACAAATGCTCTTAAACTGAAAAACTCCATTGAGACGCGTGGATCATTTATAAAAATTTCACCAGTGATCGACAAAGGTATCGTTACTCGTACATTAGCTAAACGCGCCCCCTTTAAATCATCCAGGATAATTGCAAGCGAAATTGGGAATATTGTTTCATCACGAACCGTTCGAGGGCGATTGGTAAGCGCAAAACTATTCGGCAGGATGCCCGAAAAATTTCTCTCCTTAAAACTGCAAATTTGAGAAAGAGAAAAAACTTTACGTTAGCTCATAAAACCTGGTGCGGACCACAGGGTGAGGTGAAATGGCGCAATATCCTTTGGAGCGAAACGATCGTCGACCGGACAAAAAAAAATAATGTAGAACGGAGGTGGCAGCAGGGGTTTTTCATGACAAGGTGTAGGTCTGATTCATAGAATTGATGGTATATTGGATAGATTCGTGTACAAGGATTTTTTGGAGATAGTAATGTGACCATATGCCGTTGTTGTGGAAATTTCAGCAAGACAATTATCCAAAACACTCATCTCGATCGGTCAAAGCCTGGTTCCAAGAAATGTGGACGTCCTTCAGTGGCCAAGTCAATCCCCAGACCTCAATTATATCGAGAATTTCTGGGGTGAATTTAAACAAGAAGTTTCAAAAATGTTTTGCCAAACAAAAACCAATTATAGTAGAATATTCAAAAAGTTGGTACAATATTCCTGTCGAAACTAGTCGGAAGTTGATATTGTCTATGCCTGGAAGAATTGAAAATATCTTTAGCGAGTATTCAGGATATTAGATGCGCCTTAACTAATTCTGTATAAAAAGCGACCATAACTACTGAAATTTCTATGTTAATTACGATGTTTGATGGGTACACCTATTATTCGGACCATTTGAAAATTGGTACATTTATAGAATTTACCAAATGTTGTTTTTTTTAAGTTTGTGAAGCCTTTCGTTTTTCGTTACGAAGATGAAGTGTGTTTATTTTTAAAAACA
This sequence comes from Odontomyia ornata, assembly GCA_963969285.1. Taxonomy (NCBI): domain Eukaryota; kingdom Metazoa; phylum Arthropoda; class Insecta; order Diptera; family Stratiomyidae; genus Odontomyia; species Odontomyia ornata. Next base: position 115,029,786 of record OZ017738.1, read on the forward strand.
ACTGAATTTTCAAGAGATAATAAAGAAAATTATGACAATTAAGCTTGTTTTAGAAAACTGCGCACACCTATTATTTGGTCCAGTTGTGTATATAATTTCTCCACAAGTCAATTAAAATTTCGACCTGTCACCTCTAAGAATCGCTAAAACGATACGTTTTAATTTGTGTTTCTATTAACCCAATTTTCCGTTGTGAGACTGATAAAGATGTCATCATTATATGAAATAACCCTTAAGAAACGAAATGTGCTACCCCCGCTATTTCGTGGTGCTCCTTCAAAACCTCCGACTGGGGCCCTTGGACCCGGTATGCCTGCCGAAGAGGGGTCGTGCGCCACTCGCTTTGCCAGTGGGCCCCAAATGAGGTCGCCAACCGAGAATGCGACCGAGTCGGAAGGTTCGCACCGGCCTGACCTTTATTTAATTTCGCGGAGGACCAAACCCTATCTAACCCCGAATAACGTCCCTAACTTTGCCCCGTACTGCGGCGCGCTTCACGCTCCTACCCCACCGGTGATGCTCGGGGACACTTTCACGCGGCGGTCAAGAACCACCCCGAACCCTCGTCACTGTCGCAACAACACCTCAAAAACCTCGCGAGCCAGACCTCACAATGTTCACTAAACACACTTTTTTTCCACTTATTCTAACAGTTTTATTTTATAGAGTGAATATGTAAATTAGCCTCGGAGAGACACGCTTTCAAGTGTTTGTCAAGCTTTGCATCCGGCAATGTGGCAATGCCTCACTGCATTACCGCCCTGTAGCTTCCACATCTACCAGCGGGCAACTCGTGTCATCATTTACTTGCTTTGCTGCTGCACACATATATTGGGAGTGGAACTATGCACACATTGAGACAAAATCGTATTGTTAAAAGAAATTTTGTTCGAATCCACAACGTATTCCACTCAATGCACTTATTCTATGCAATATGATAATTTTAAGGGCTACTAAAGGCCTCGATCGTAGTTTCGCTTAACATCGTTGTGCACTGTATTTAAATTTAATGCATTAATTCCCAATACTACACTGAGCTCACAGACAGCTTTTATGGGAGCTGCTTCTTGCACACCACTGTATATAGCTGTTTGAGTTTCAACTGCATTCATATTAGCCGCTGGTAGAACATATCTTGCACCACTAATCCTTTTGCTATTAATCAAATCACCACTGCGTAGTTTTTACACCGTCCCTGTTGATTTGGATATTTCAATTGTAATGTACTTTTCCCAGATATCGAAGATTTAAAGTCTTCACGACTTTTCCCCGCATTATGCGAATTTGAAGAATTCGCAGGTTGACCAACAAATTGCTGTCGCAGGTATTGAATATAAGAATAAAGTGTATTACTTGATATGGTAGATTCATAATCAATTGTGTAGAGTATTAGCGATAAAATGCACCGAACCCATCATTTCTATAGGTTCCTCCCGTGAATTCTAAAGCTGAATTATATGGCGAATTGTTCATTTGCAGCCTATGCTTTATCACGTCTGCTGGATTCGATATGGCATCACGTGTAAGTGTCGCGGCAACCATGTAATTGATTTGATTGCGCTTTGTGTATCTTGCCTACGTTTCTTTTGTACTGCAGATAAAATTTTGGTACTATATTTCCCATTGTTGAATTTAGCACTGTGGACACCTGCAACCACCAAACCATCTTTAACGCTGTACTTTTCTCGAGTTTCTTCAAATCAGGTAGTATATGCATACAATTGATGCAGCAATATGCGGGGAAGTCCAGAACAACTACTTTGCCTTTAAGCGACTCTGTGAATGTTAACAGCTCAGTTCCATTAAACCAGTCGAGATCTTCTTTGAATTCTGGAATGAGTTTCGCCCCCGGATCAGCTTTCTTTAAATATTTTCCCAATATTTCTTCAGTTTCTTCAGCCGTTTTCGCCAATCTCAAATATTTCAAATTCAAATCGGAGTCCTTCATTAGTATTCGAAGCTTGTACGCATCGTTTTATAGACACTATGATTTGGCATTCCGCTTAGAATCTACTTAGTCTAATCATTACATGTACCAAGAAAATTACAGTTGAAAATACAATATTTAACTCAAAAAATTACGTTACCAATTCTTCTTCAGTCTGGCTGGCGTGATAAATATTAGCTCTAGCTCGCGGGGGTCTTGCTTGTAGGATTGCGTGTGAACGTGTCCCGTGACAAATGTAAAAATTATCCTCAGCTATCATTTGTTTCCAGTATATTTTGACAATTCATCAAGTATGGAGGCAGTTAACTTTATTTCGTTAAGAAGAAATTTTTGAAAGAAATGTTTAAAGGGAAACCATTTGTTATTTTGATTTTGGTTGGATTATATTGCGTGCATGTTATTATATAATAAAGCATGTGAATGTAAAATCGATTTTTGCTATAACCCCTGCTTTTCACAGATTAGACAAAGCCCGAGACCATTCATCTTCTCTCTCTAATTCACCCTTCGACGGCTTTCGCATTCCAATAAATATTATGAAAAAAAACTTTAAATACCATACATACCTTTTCATATGTATTTAACCATTATATTTGTGTGAATGTGCTACATTGCAATATCGCAACGAAATGTCTTTTTCTAACACTATCGAACGATTAAGAGGACAGAATTTTTTTTATTTCATTCTTTTTCAACATTCAGAGAAACTTTTTTCGCCAAAGACATTCCAACACCAACATCTGCAACTTGAGCCAACCTCTGAACCCTACCAGTAAGGGGGGAACGTATAATTTAAGTATATCATACTACGAACCACCCTTAAGTCTCCCACTTTCCGGCCAACTTTGCTGGCATTCCGATAAACACGGGAGGCGCACGTAATCCTCCCCGAGGATGGGACACTAAAACCAGATAAAAAGGAACAAAAGCGTGAAATGAGTGTTGGAAGTTCTTATTCTCGAGATCGATTTTGAGGAAAGAGACTTTTGTGTGTAGTGTAAGCCCGGACCAACCAAAGGGGTGTCTCTTTTTATTTTTTCTCGGTCGACAGCACTTTTTTGCCATCATTGAATTTCTTCGCTCGACTACCATTGCCGACAATTCTTTTTTTTCCGACGTACCAACAACCGCTTGGTATTTCTCATTTATCCATACTCCACCCCCAACTTTCAACTCGTCACATACCGATGTATATCCACCCCTTCAACGCCACCTTGCTCATACCGGACTGTAAGTTGTTTAAATCCAGCACTTCTTTTTTATCCAATATAATTACGTGAGTGCGCCACATCGTGTCAGAGAGAGGGATGAAAATGAGCGGTACCAATGGGTGGGAACAAACCCCGCCATCAGGCAGATATAGCCAGAGATACTGGCGGTATTGTTGAAATGAGATGCACTGTGTCGGTCGAGATTAATTTATTCAAATTGAAGCAGGAGAAGCAAAAAAAGGAAGCAAGAGAGCAAAGCGTAGAAAAAACTTCAACATAATTACTTTGGCCAAGGTACACGAGACAGGCAAACGTACTGTACATGGAAAAGAATAACGGGGAGAGACTTTGTAATTACGGTAACACAGAGAATTTTTCTAAAGTTTATATAGTGAAACAACATTAAGATGGAATTCATCGTGTGATAGGATGGATGGACTTTGATTATGGTATTAATGTTCTAGCTTTTGCGATTAATCGGTTCCATTTGCGAATAAATACAATAAGGAACTTCTTCGTAATTTTTCAGCTAGTCTTTGCGAACTTCCAATTCATCGCTCTCTGATTTCAAAATCGCAATTCGTATGAAATCTTTATCACAGCGGATTCAACACAATTGATGAGTATTGGTTTTTCTTTTCGATTGGCAGGTTAGTTAAGAACTGGTGGTTCGCGGCCGATGAGTGGGTATTATGCCAATTTATTTAGCAGTGTCTAAACTCCGCGCTCATGATACTCAAGACAATTCATTGTCTTACTCATTTCATTGGCAGTCGACTTTCAGCAAGAGTTGTGCAGATTGAATGCTCATCTGCTGTTAAGTATGGGATTCATGCATAGGTACTTTTTTCACGTAAGTCAGTTTAGAGTGGCATTGAAGTATGACCCAGTTTACGCGTACTGTAAAACCTTCCCTAGGTCTCCTGATGCACTTTTGGTTAAGGGTTCGGCCACATTGCGATTTTACCGTCGTATCGAGTGATTTTTGGACGCAACTATGAACACACTGCGACAAGATTTGGAAAGGAACTTCAGTCATGCGCAGAACTAATATGCTCATTTGAAGGTATGTCTTTACCAGGAATACATACGCTAACTCATTTGTGCGCTAAGAAAGAAACTGCCATGCACGCCAGCGTCAAATGTCCAAATGATGTGCGCCTGCGCAAGTATCACAAAAACTTCCTAATAAACTGGTTTTAAGAAAAATCGCAAATTCCTGCGACTGCCAACCTGGCCAAAATTGTGGCAAATGAAAGTGTGTGCGCTTCCATTTAATCTGTGTAACTGGTGACAGTAGTGCGACTACATAGTCATAGTCTGATCCATCCCTTAGATTCAAAGTTCATTTTCCTAAGGGTTGAACTTTTAAAAGATAGCCACTTCTGAACTTAACGCAATGTATGATGAGAGTAACTTCCATTTTGAAAAAAATTGCAGTGTCCAAGTCGATGATGATCATGAGTGCATTTTGTTGTTTTTGTAATGTCATATAATTGAAATGGCTATATATCACAGGATTATGATCCGAGTTGAGTGAAATTGTGTAACCAGAAGTGTGTTATGTTAATCTACTCGAAGTTTAAGGGTACCGAGTGAAAGCTACTAAAAAACAAATAATATAACTAACCAAGCTTACGAATGTCGTCTTTTCAAGCATTTGTTGCCCTTGTACCAATAAAGACCTATCTCCGTTGTTTTTTCAGATTCGCAGACTGGATTGTGTCTAATCGCGAAGAAGGCGGACAAATTTTCCGCACGTTTTGCCTTCCCTGGACCCCCTGATGCATAAATTGCCGGTTTAAATTCATATTATAAAAGTTCTAATCAAGACCTTTTATTTGATACTTCAATCGACTAGCTTTGATAAGAAAAACTTTGTTTGATACCTTGATTTATGAGGGGATTCCCCTTTAAAACCTTGAGAAGCTTCAGCTTTTAAGATCATCACTTCTGACATTTCCACATAAAGGGTTTTCCAATAAGAGGTCTTATTTTGAATAGCCCGCTATTTCAGTAGATGTCGATTTTGTAGCTGTCATTTTTTGACATTTGACAAGGAGAAACTACGCCATTAATAAAAATGGAACGATGCACGCTTCAACAACGCATTGAAATTATTAAAATTCACTATAAAAATGGTGAAAATTTGGCAGAGACGGTTCGTAAAACTCGAACATTTTTGGGTCGTCGTGAAGCACCTTGTCGGACCGCAATACAGAAATTGGTGGAAAAATTCGAGCTGTTGGGTGATGTGAAGAATAAAACCCGTGCACGTCACTCAAGAACAGGCGAGGAATATTGCTGCTGTAGCCGAAAGTGTTGAATAAAACCCAGGCTTGTCCAGTGCTCGTCGTTCTTTGGAATTAGGCATTCCACAAACGTCATTACGGCGTATTTTGCATAAAGATTTGGGTCTCAAGGCTTATCAAGTTCAGTTAACACAAGAACTCAAGCCGGTCGATCATCAAAAACGTCGTGTCTTTGCTGATTGGGTCCTTGAAATGCATGAAAATGATCTGAAATTCCATCGAAAAATCATCTTGAGTGATGAGGCCCATTTCCACCTCGGCGGCTTCTTCAACAAGGAAAATTGTCGCATCTGGGGCTCGGAAAACCCAAGAGTTATTGTTGAAAAGCCTCTCTATCCTCAACGTGTGCCTGTTTGGTGCGGTTTATGGTCCGGCGGAATCATTGCACCTTACTTTTCGAAAATGAGGCTGGAGCATCAGTTACGGTGAATGGATTGCGCTATCGAGAGATGATTAATGATTTTTTTGGCCACAATTGGATGGTATTGATCTGGACAACGTTTAATTGCAACAAGACGGCGCTGCGTGCCACACAAGCAACGAAACCATTGATCTTTTACGGGAAAAGTTTCCGGACCGTGTTATCTCTCGAAGAGGTTATCACAATTGGCCACCGCGATGTTGTGATTTAACACCTTGCGACTTCTTCCTTTGGGGCCACGTAAAAGAGAAGGTCTACGCCAAAATCCCAGCGTCGATTCAATACCTCAAAGATGGAATTCGTGAGGCTATCGAGGACATAGGGCAGCCACTTTGCGATTTGGTTATGGAAAATTTGGTCCTGTAAGCGTGGTCGTGGCGGTCGTTTGCCTGATGTAATTTTTTACTATTAACGGCATACCTTCTCCTTTAAAATGAAATAAACATCCGATCATTTATATTAAAAAATGGCATTTTTCCTCTGATATCAAAATAACACCTCTTATTGGAAAACCCTGTAGTTTGATGATTGTAGCTTCTACAGTTTCTGAGACAACTTGCTATGAAAGACGGACAGACAGATAGCCATAATGCAAAATTAGTAGGTTTTCGTTCAAACACTTTTCACAAAGCCCTTATAAAAATTGATCGAATTATAAAATAAAGAACATATGATAAATTGAAAGTAGAAATAAACAGCTTCCATTTAATTTCGTGTTTTATTTTTCGTCTCGAAATCGATTTTCAACCGTAATCGTTCGGTCTTCTTCAACGATTAATTGATTTTGACTTACCTTCCCGATTAAATACTGTGTTTAATGAAATTTACTTTAGATCATTCAAAGGTAATTAAAGAAATTTGCTTAAGCTAATAAAAGGCAGGAAAGGTAATTTACAAAAGGGTTGTTACAAAAATATTGTTTTTACAAAATTTAGAAAAGATATTATTATCCTGATTCATCAACTTTTTCCTTTCCCGAGTAATTGCCAGGCTTTCCATCACATCCAATTCTCGTATGTCTCTAGCTTGCTTGATGACCGTTGCGTCCTTCACAATTATCTCGTGTCCCTTCGTGATAATATGTTCCGCTATCGCCGACTTGAAATTTGAAGTTCTTTCCTTCTTCCTTGTTGCTGCTGCTTCGCCTAGATGCTACTTGATTCGCGTGCCGATGTGTCTCCTCGTTTGGCCTATGTACACTTATTCGCAAGTGGGGCATTCGATGCGATACCAGATTTTTCGTGAGGTTCGTCTTTGTCCTGATTGATTCGCCTCTTAATCCGATTGCTGATACCTTCGTGATAAGTTAAAGCCTTCCAATACGTTCTTTCGGTATTCGCATTTGATGATGTTGATCGCCTCTGTCGCTGTCTAGTTATCTGGATCTTCTGTGCCATTCTCCTAATTGTCGAACCCTTCAAGCCGTTTAGTCTAGCCGTCTCAACAATGTACCTCATCTCCTTTTCCTTATCTTCTTTGCTTAACGGCAAATCGAGCATCCTGTCGATCATGTCTCTGTACGGAGAAACCTTGATTTGCTGCGAATGATTTGATGTGTTTGGAATCGTTCTCTGTGTGTGAGTTGCTTTCCGGTATACATCGAAAGTTATATTTGTTTGAGTTCTCCTTACTTCTATATCTAGGAACGATAGTTTACCGTCTGTCTCTTCCTGCATCGTGAATACTATATTCTTGTGGGCTCGATTCAGGTCAGCAAGCACCTTCTCCACGTCACTCCTGCAGTCCCTCTTCTAATTTCGTCATAAATATTTCGCCGAAGAATGGTGAAAGTGGATTTCCCATCGCTACTCCACCTTTAGCCTTATAAAATTTCCCCCTAAAAGTGATATACTGCCCAGTTTATTATTTTCCTAGTTTTTTTCCAAAATAATGTATTTTCTTGGTGAGAAAGCCATTCTTCTGTGTATCCCAGTGTTTCGATCACCGGAATACTCGCGAATAGAGCTTTCACGTCGAAAGTCACCATAATTTCGTCTTGCGCTGGTGAGACAAATTTTAGAATTTTCTCAGAGATTTTTTTGCTGTTTTTTACCGATTTACTATTCATTTGAGTTATTCCCTTAAACTCATTCACCAACCATCTTGCCAGTTTTTGGGTCGATGAATTCACGGCCGAAATAATCTCACGCATTTCGTTCCCCGTGAGATTATTTCGGCCGTGAATTCACCGACCGAAAAACTGGCAAGATGGTTGATGAATGAATGCCCCACTTGTGAAGAAGTGTACATAGGTCAAACGAGGAGACACATCGGCAAGCGAATCAAGGAGCATCTAGCAGCAAGGAAGAAGGAAAGAACTTCAAATTTCAAGTTAGCGGTAACGGAACATATTATCACGAAGGGACACGAGATAACTATGGAGGACGCAAAGGTCATCAAGGAAGCTAGAGATTTACATGAATTGGATGTGGTGGAAAGCCTGGCAATTACTCGGGAAAGGAAAAAGTTGATGAATCAGGATGACGGAAACTGAAGATCGTGGCTATTCGAATGAAATATTTTTTCTGAGTTTTGTAAAAACAATATTTTTGTAACTACCCTTTTGTAAATTACCTTCCTACCTTTTATTAGCTTAAGTAAATTTCTTTAATTACCTTTTAATGATCTAAAGTAAATTTCCTAACTCCCAGTTAGTATATAATCAGGAAGATAAGTCAAAATAAATTATTCCCTGGAGGAGACCGAACAATTACGGTCGAAAATCGATTTCGAGAAGAAATTAAAAAAAAAACACAAAATTAAAAGGAAGCTTTTTATTTGTACTTTCAGTTGGGAGTATTTCGTGAAAATGAATTCGATTACAAATATGTGATAAATGTTTTGTAGTAAAGCTTCTTGGCGCCGACAATGAATCTGTCCAACAAATTCCGCAAATACGAAGCTAGTCAGCTAAGCTCAGTTTTCTATTATAGCTCCCTGACCCCCTTGTGCCAGTCCATCGACACTATGAGTTCACTACATTCAGATTAAGCTGAAATTAAATTGGAAAGCTTTTTTGGTAAGGATTGAGGCATTTAATAACTTTACGTTGAAGTAAATAATTTAGCGTATAGTTACAAATGCAATTACTGTTTGGACTAGCGGATCGTCGTTAGCCTCCTGAGAGAAGGATGCGGCAACGGAAGGTTTATCTTCGCTCTGGGAAACCATGGGCAGATTATAGAATCCTTCTTCTGTTGTCCGTCATAAAGTTGGCCATAATATACTTTACCTAAAGGCCAAATCTCAGAAAGCTAATACACTTTGTCGTGTGATTTTCTTGCTTTCCCATTCATTAGGCACTAGCGCAAATACGAGCATTTTCACTATGCTCATTGAAATAAGAATAATAATAAACCTCGAGGCTTTTTCCGCTATCGTACACCTCTTGGAGAAAGGTGATTGTTATCAACACAATCGAACCTGAACCTTGTCATTAAAGAGCCTAAAAATTGAAATAAAATATCTTCATGATTTCCAAGAAAAGTTGTATAAGTTTCTCGAATGATTTTATTCTTTGAAAAAACTGGCAACAATGATTATGCCCTCTGAGGGTTCCAATCGCGATTACACATTCCTTGAGGATGAAGGCAGATAAAGAGTTTTGGTCTGTCTGACGCTAGAAGTTTTCAGAGAAGAGAGTGTGTCAGACTCAAGAGGCTATCTTTATTACGACGGAAAACCCTTGTTTTGATACAGTATCAGCGAATTCATTAGCCAAAATATCACAGTAGCCCGGCGTGGTGCCCATGTAAGGTAAAACATATTGTCATTCGCAAGAGCACAGCTAGTATCTGCATTCAACTCAGCCATAGACAATCCTAAGTCCGATTGAGAAAGGAGGAGGGGTCCCCTTGTTTCTCCACCCCCAGCTTCCATGATTCCTCATCCTAAATCCTACGACCAAATGGTAGCAAATGGTCTCGAGGTCGTACAGTGGGTTTACTGGTTCCCTAATGATGCAACGATAAATGCCAATAACTGCAAAAACACCTGCAGCTCTGCTACTAAATCCTACTTACACCTCCTTTGTGGTAACGTAAGAGGGTGAAGGCGAGTCTTCCGTGCCTGATAATGGAATCGAAAGTAATAAATATGCCGCCGGAATAGAGGCTGGGCGATGCGCTAACTCTCCGTCCCTGGAAAACCATACAATGTTTCGAAATCTGCAACGTAGCCTCGGAATTCATTGGATCTAAGGCAACGACCTCGCAACCGAAAAAAGGACTATGCCATTGTATCCTGGAATGTTAGATCACTCAACTACCCCGCGCTGTTGAAGACCTTGTACAACAGGCCAATCAATATAAATTCAAAATACTGGCAATTCAGGAAACGAATTGGACTGGAAGTGATATTCAAGATATGGGATCGCACACAATATTCAAAAGTGAAAAGCCAGCTGGAAAGCGAGAGCTCGGAGAAGCCTTCATTGTGGATAGGTAGCTCAAATAACTCGTTATTGATTTTAAGGGAGTCAATGAACAGTTGGGTGCGATCCGTATAATAGCGAAATTGTTCAAAATTTGGCTGATAAATGTACCCGCCCCGACCGAAGAAAAGGACGAAGAAACTTAGGAAACGTTCCACAATCACCTAGAAAGGCTAATTGACCTATTGCCTACAAACGACACAAAAATAATTCTGGGTGATTTCGAAGCTAAGGTTGGCAATGAGATATCTCATCGGAGACCGACTGGAGGATATAGCCTCCACGATGAAACGAATAATAACGGCCAGCGCCTGATTGACTTTGCATGTAGCAGAAATCTAGTCATAAGTACGACTTGCTTTCCACATCGACGCTTACGTAAAACGACCTGGGTGTCACCGGATGGCAACACACAAAACCAGATCGACCAACAACGTTGGGCCTCGAGCATACTTGACGTCCGTACACATATCGAGGGGCCAATTGTAACTCGGATCATTATTTGATCAAATTGATTTATCAATATCGTATGTCAAAGGCGTATTTAGCGAAGACCAGCCCCCTACAGAAATTCGACATCGAAAGGCTTCAAACGGCGTCTGTGGAAAAAATTTCAAGGAGACCCTCGACAACTAGCTAGCTCCCATCCTATCTGATACATCGCTGAAAACAACCAACGAGCTCTGGGTGGAAGTGAAAGCGGCTATTAAAACCGTAGCAGAAGAGACGATCGGACATCAAGTACGGCGCAAGAGAAATCATTGGTTCGATGAGTGCCAGAATGCGTTAGATAAAAAGAATCAGGCGTAGAAGCAACACCTACCGCGGAAAACCAGGACGAAGAGAGAACATTATGAAAATCTCAGGAGAGTAGCGAATAAGATAATTAGAATTAAGAAAAGAAAATACTAAGATGACCAATTGAGAAGTATCCATGTAAGTCTAGCGAGCAACTACACAAGACATGCATACAAAGTAGTGAAAAGCCTGAAACGTGGTTACTAGCCCAAAACCACGCTCTGTCGTGATGACATCGGCAATATCATCGCTGATGAAACGAAGATTAAGGAAAGATGGGCATCATATTTTAAGAACCTCCTTAAACCTCCGCACAGCTCCAGAGCGTCGGAGCCTATAGCTGTCTGCGGAGAGCTTCCATTGGCCCCACCAACTCTGGATGCAGTTTGTTCCGCCATCAAAGCCCAAAAGAATAATAAAGCGCAGGGCATCGATGAGGTTCCAGTGGAGCTCATCAAATATGGCGGCAGTAGTGTTCATCAAGCTATTCACAAAGTCGTCCAGCACATTTGGCAACAAGAACATATGCCGAACGAGTGGAGCCAATCAATTATATTTCCTACCCACGAAAAAGGTGACAAGTTACAGTGCGAAAACTATAGAGGCATATCACTACTTTGTACGGCGTACAAAATATTTTCAAAGATCTTAGAAAGAAAAATCAGATCATACGCCAACAGTATTGTTGGGGAGTATCAAGGTGGTGTTAGAGCGGGCAGATCGACGATAGACCAATTGTTTACAGTCAAGCACATAGACGTACACCAAATATTCGTTGATTTTAAGCAAGCATACGATAGTATTGATCGTAACGTACTGTACCAAATAATGCTTTGCTTTGGCGTCTCAGCCAAGCTAGTCCGTCTTACCAAAATGACAATGCCGTCGACGTTCTCCCAAGCCCGCATCAATAACCAGCTCACCGACGCCTTTGACACAAATATCGAACTAAAACAAGGAGGTAGGCTGGCCCCATTGCTATTCGATTTGGCTCTGGAATATTTTATCAGAAAGCTACCAGCTATTCGACCGAACCATTTCTCGAGATAACAAGTTCACCAAATTTGCCTTTCAATAAATCGATTGTTAGGCATGCTGTGTGGCAAATGGCATCGTCTTGTTGAAACCACATATAGTTGATGTCAAGTTCATCCAATTTTGGCCAAAAATAATCTAATGCGATAGCGCTCTCCATTGACGGTAACATGACGGTCATTTTCTTGCACGACAAAATATAGCCCAATCACACCTCCGGCATGAAAACCGCACCGAACAGTAATTTTTTGTGAATGCAACGGTGTCTCAAGAAGAACATGTTGGTTTGTTGCTGACCAATAACGCATATGTTGCTTATTAACAAAGCAATTAAGCCTGAAATGAGCTTTATCGCTGAAGATGATTTTTCGATGAAATTCTTCATTTTCTTCAAGCTTTGCCAGAGCCCAATTGGAGAAGTTTCGGCGTTTTGAATGATCAAGTGGCTTTAGTTCTTGAGTCAAATCGATCTTTTAACCATGTAGGCCAAGATCTTTTCGCAAAATACGCCACAGTGTCGTTTGAGCGATACCCAATTCTCGAGAACGACGTGGAGTCGACTGATTTGGCTCATTTTGAATCGATGCACTTCCGGCTGCGATATTTCCTTCGCTTCGAGCGGTGCGATGTCTTGTTTGCCCCAGAACGTCCATTAGTGAAAATTTGGACTCGAACTTACCCACTATAGCACGCACAGCCTGTCGGATGGGACGATTATTACGGTCGAAAATTAGAGTAAGAGCCCTTAAGAGTTGCGACCACTCAGAATTTCGGTAGCAATTTTTAATAATTTCCAAACGTTGCTGGTTCGTGAACTTACCAAGATAAAAATGTTGACCTTAACTAACGTTTTGAAATTAATAGTTCATTGAAAAAGTTACAGGGTGCGTTCATATAAAGATACCAAATTGTTATGTCCCTGATGGAAAACCCTATGCAATAAATTTTCAAAGATTACAGTGATAGTTTTTACAGATTCCATAAACCCAGCAATTATCATGTCTTTCTAGGGGTATATAACATACATAATAGGGGTACCGGTTAATTCATGCGGTTTTTTTCAAATATTGAAGCTTTATTGAGAAAAATTGCTTTTAGACGATCGGAAATGGTTTGTTGAGCGACGCCAAGTGATTTTTCAAGTTTGGGATGGATTTTGGTCTAGCAATGTCTCCAATTCGTGATCTTCAAACTTTTTTGGATGTCCGGGCCGTTCATCATCCTCCAAGTCAAAATACGCTCAGCTATAGCATGCACACAATAACTTCCACGAAAATACGATGACTTTCGGAAGCCTTTTTCTTCAATGAAGAAGTACTCCCCGCAAAAACACTTTATTCCGCACAAAATTTTCAACATTTAAGGAGTAAAAAAAGTACGTTTACGCTTCAGCTAAATGATACATACTGATTCTGAAACTATATGACAGTAGCTTTCCAACACATATTTGGAAAGGTGAATCACTGGAATAAACATCAAGTTACGCCATCTGTTAGAAAACCGCACGAATTAACCGGTACCCCTATTACATACTTGTAGAAGTCAGTGCAAATTTCAACGTACTCTTACTCGGAAGCCAATTTGAATCTACTCCTTAAGTTTACAATTCCCTAATTAAATCGTGACCTGTCTGTCCGTTTGTCCATCCGTCCGTCCGTCTGTCCCAGCAAATTTTCTCGCAAAAGCAAAATTTTTTTTTACCAGTGGTAGGCAATTTGGGTATCAAATGAGATCTTGATGAAATAAGGTCTTAACTAGCTCTCTTTGCATCGAGGAGTGCAGGGGGAGGAGAAATGTACGAACAGTTTGTGGGGGTGAAAATTTATCAATTACAACACATATTCACGAGATACTGTGTAGACACTCGTTCGCAAAGGAGCCAAACACTACAATATGTAAGAATTTTGATGACAATTTTAGAAATATTTTTTAACACTGAAATGTTATTATAACTACTCAAACATTAAAGTCAACACATTGAAAATAAAATGGCGGTAAATTAAAATACATAATAATAATATATTTGTTTTCCGAGACCATTTTTTCCGTTTTCAAAAGACGTTCGATTTACTGATAATTTTACAAAGCTCTTGTAGCAGGAGCACTCTCCTGCTACTTCAACTTATTAAAAGCTCCTGGACATCATGGTTCTATTGAATTATTGAAAACACGAACACCACAAAATATCGATAATGGCTAACAAGAGAACAAAAGATTTCAGCTGAATTTCGTAATTGAAAAAATAACACAAAACTTGTACCATACATAGTTGAAACTGAGTTCCAGGAAAACTAAATCAACTGTCAAATCTTTGAAAATATCGATTTCATCGTACATACCTCAATAAAAATTCTACCTACAAAACTTCTCAAGGAGTATTTATTTTATTTAAATTTCATATAGGTTTAGAATCTGTTATTCTACGAAAAAAATTGTCTAAGATTGAAGCCACCATGTTGCAGATATTATTTTCTTCATATTAAAAAAAAGCAACATCAGCTAGAATCCTTCCTAGAAAACTGACATGAATAAAATTAATCGTTTATCCTTAAAGAAGTAGATTTAGATATTTACATTGGATTCTGGATTTTTGTTCGATAAACCAACGATAAATCGGAGAAAAAAAGAACGCAAGATAAACATTTAAAATAAGAAAGATTAATTCATTTTTTCTGGCGTTCCTGGAAGATAGGGTATATCTCCTTTAAGAATGAATTACTGCATCTTGCCACCCACACATTCATCTTCCTCTTGCTTGCGGGAGTAGCATCAGCATTCACTTCTCACGTTTCTCTCCGCAGAAAAACTGAAAACAAACTTTTTTCCTATCGCTTTATCGAATGAGGGTTCTCTAGTGAATTCTATCCAATCCAACCGTCCTCCGTTTGCCACCCAATTTCCCGTCTCTACATTTTTTTCTTTTATCTAAACTCCAGATTCTCGTCTTGACTGAGGTGGTGGCAGAGAAATTTGAAGAGAGTGTTGTCCTCGTTCAAGATGAACAGGAATATTTGGTGCCGCGCTTAAGGAATTCGGTATTTATTCCTATTCCTTTTGAAGAGGTTACTTTTTATATTTTTTTTCTTCATCAACTTTGCTGACTGACTACTTGGCAAGGCTCTAAGGTGGACGGAACTCCTTTTTTCCTGCATTTGCTAGTTTCTTCGGTCGTGGTGAAGTGGAGAGAATTTAAAAATTCCTTATTCCTTTTTTAACTACCATTTCTCCCAAGTTTTTTAAAGAACAAAATGCAGTGATGTTAGAAAGCGAAAAAAAAATACGTCGACCAAGTTGAAGTTGGGCGCGGTGTTCTTTGATAACATGCAAAAGAGCTAAAGCTTAAAGGAAAAAATAGGAGGGAATAAAGCCAAGGATATTTGGGTGCGGGTGTGATAGTAGGATGATCATCACCGGTTGAGAGGATTGCCAGCATAACGAATGGAGACGGCAGGACGAAGTGAGAGATAAATTGCGTAATTTTAGATTTCTTTTCTTTCTCCACTCGCTAAGAACATAATCCATTTTGAAGGTGTAGAGTGAGTGTATACTCTTTGCTGGCTAGTCGACCTCAATATGATTTATAAATTTCTGTAGATATACTCGTACATGTTCTATTGTTTTCGAATGTGGAACATTGGGGGGTTAATGGTTTGAAGTGGGCGAGCCGATGCATGTATGTGTTTAATCCAATGATAAACTGCTTTGATGTATCGAATCGAAGTTGTTAATCATTACGCCAGCGAAATAACTTCCAATGAGAGTATTTAGGATCAATAGGATAGTAGAAATAATAATAACAGTATTAATTTTTATGGAAACTTGTGGACTAATTTCTATTGTGATGTTAAGAAATTGAGATAACCTAATCCGTAAAAGAAGACGCAATTATGATTATCTGCTGTGATGTTAGAATACATTCTAAAGCTATTTTTGTTCGGATTCGTGAATGTTATAACTTTAATGTTGCTATTGTTGAGCTTCCACTTCAAATGAGTCCATAAATACTCTATCGGATATACAAGGTACGTTGCAAAATAAACGAGACTGTGCTAAAATAGAAGGAGCTTTGTTCTGATAAATTTGAGTTTATTTATTCAAAATAGTCTCCTCCGGCCTCGATACACTGTTTTGCGCGATCCAAAAGCTCTTCGAAAGAATGTTTCAGGTCATTAACCGGAATGTCCTTCAGGATGTCGGTACAAGCCTTTTGGATGCCCTCTACGGACGCAAAGTGTTTCCCTTTCATGGCCAAATTCAATTTTCCGAATAGGTAGAAAACCCAGGGAGCAATATCGGGCGAATACGGCGAGTGATTGATGGTCAAAATTCGATTTCTAGTCAAAAAATCAGTCACAAGAGTGAATCGATGAGATGGTGCATTATCATGCAATAAGCGCCAGCTTCCTCCTTCGCGATATTCAGACCGAATTCGACGAATGCGATGCAACAAACGCTTCAAATCGTCAAGATAGAAAATTGCATTGACGGTTCGGCCCGTTGGCACGAACTCCTTGTGCACAACTCCCTTGGAACCGTAAAAACAAATGAGCATCGACTTGATTTTTGACTTCTCCAAACGCGATTTGTTTGGGTGATAGTTCGTCTGGGACCTTCCATTCGGCACTTTGACGCTTGGTTTCGGATTCATATTGAAAACACCACGTTTCATCACCAGTTACAATGTTCTAAAGGAAGTTCTCGTCTTTTCTCGCCTCTTTAATGATGTCGACGGAGACGGTAGATGTGAGAATTGTGTTTAGGATCACTGTCTTGATACAAACTGAAAGATGATAATATTCCCAATTTTGGAGCGTTTTTTTTTTTTTCAATTTACATTTTAAAAGTTTTAAATATGCGTGTCTATCCATTTTTCCTTCAATGATGTAATTTTCCAACTCCTGATGCTGCCATTGACCCCAACAACGTTACACTTCAACCGCCATGTTTTACAGTTCCTTTGATATTTTTGAATTCTAGCTCTTTGTTTTTTCCTTCCATATAAAAACTCTTCCATTTAATTCAGAAAAGATAATATTTGTTTAATCCATGAATATAACATTTTCCTAATATAATAAGGGCTTGTTTATATTGTTACATGTACAAATAATTCTGCGAGCTACTGTCGCAATTGTTTTCACAACCATTAAGAACTTCATGATCAACAATGAAATTACTCGAAACCTGGAGAACCCATCAAGCATGATCAACATCGAAAAGTGACGTTACTGCTCCATGCATTAAGCTGCTCGAATATACCAGGTACCTCTCGGCAGAACATTCGCCAATGTACGAGAAATGGATTGAACGGCTAGAGACCCTGTATAAAGGCGAGCTGAATGAATGGGGGGATCATTCATTACATTCATATTGAAGTGATAGACAGTTGAAGTAAAAATTGATGGACGAATTGTAAAATAGTGAAATTATAAATTGTGCATTTTTAGTAAATAAACTCTTTTAACTTCATTTAGAAAACAGTGCGTTTTCTCTTTCCGGGAACATTAAAATTATCGGCAGCGAACCAAAACAGGCGACAGTGGTGTCAGAAGTGGGATAGAAAATTTTGGAAGTGAAAACGTTTAAACATTTTTAAAGTGCACAATAGTGAAAATTAACGTGGAAACTGGTGGAAAAATAGCCGAAACGATAAAAATGCCAGAAAACCATATCGGAGCTCAAGGAGGAGCTGGAACAGCGAAATCTGGAAACACAAGGTACAAAGGCCATACTGATTGCACGCGTGCGTGACGCGATCGAGTCGGAAGGCGTGAATCTGGATTCGGGTGAGCTCTCAGATGCGGAAAAAGGCGCAGAAGGTGGAGAAGTAGAAACACCAAAATCAAAGGAGCCAGAAAATGCGGAAATGCAAATGTTAATGCTGATGTCATCCAGTCTAACTGCGAAGCGAGATGAACAATCAGCGAAGCTAGACCAACAAGCGTTCGAAATTAAGGCAGACATCACACAGAAGCTGGAGAAACAGTCAACCGAAATAAAAGCGGAGCTCAGTAGTCTCAACAACCAAATAAAATGCGTCGAGGAAAAGGTATACCAGGTCGAGGAGAGAATCAACCTGGAGAGAATGAAGAGAATGAGAATGAACCATGCGATGGAAAATATGAAAAAGGAATTGGAAGCAGCAAAGGCAATAGTAACCACCTCACCAGCCCCGCTTATAACCGCAGTGCAAAGCACATCCAGAAATGTGAAAGCACCAATATTCGACGGGAAAACGGTCTGGAGCATTCACAAAACCCAGTTTGAAGCCGCCGCTAGGATAAATCACTGGAATGAGCAGGAACGAGCAACTGCATTAATTCTTGCTCTAACAGGCCCAGCTGCTGAGCTTTTGCAGACGATCCCCGTTGAGTTGCACTCAAACCCGGCTGCTATAATGAATGCGCTCGACATGCGTTGTGGAGACGATCATCTGAAGCAGATTTATCGGTCACAGCTACGGCATCGAATGCAGAAGTCTGGCGAAACCTTACAACAGCTAGCCCAAGATATTGAGCGACTGGCACTTTTGGCTTACCCAGCTTACAACCCAGAACATCGAGATGACGCAGCAACAGATGCATTCAACAGTGCATTATTTATTTATTTATTTCACCAAAATACAATTACAAAATCAATTTAAGTAATTCAGCAGAGATATACATAGACATCTGTACGCTTTCCGGTAACTTACTAAGAATTAAATTTTCAATCAAAAACATATGATATACTATCACTTAAAATTAATACTATAAAATAAAATAAAATACCATCACCAGTTTAAAATTATTCAAATTCATCCTAAGATGTTTTCTTTGATCCATTTTTTTAGTTTAATTTTAATTGGTTTTTTAGATACAGCCAGTACTTTGAGATCATTATCGAGACTTTTAAACCAGGAACCAGGAACTGGAACAAGCCGTGCAAACGGTTAAGGACGCATTGGTTTATAGTCTGAACTTTGCGGCAGCGAAAAATGTGACTCGTACCACTGCCCGGGTTCGCGAGGTAGCGGCAGATGAGTGCAGGTGTGAGCGCGTGGAAATTGAGCGAGACCCGCATGTAAATGGTGCGCCTAGATGTTGAAATTGCGGAGAGAAGGGACACCTGCAAAGAGACTGCAAGAAGCGAAGAAAACCGAGCTACTGCAGCTAGACCGAGTCAGGAGCCCAGAATGGAAGCCCTTCAAACTAAAGGGTCGGGAAACATGTAAGAGCCAACTTCGTGGGGCAGAGGTTGGCTAGGAGGATCGACGTCCCCAGCACCACCATCACTGTGTCAAGACTACATCCTAGAGAAGCCGACTTATGCCTTCCGGGTCAAGTTGACGGAGAACATTGCACCATAACAATCGACACTGGTGCAATCCGATCGACTATCCGACCAGAACTAGTGAGACAGCAACTACTTCACAAGGGCAGAATTTTCTCACTACGGACAGCTACGGGAGAAACTGCACCTGTTCATGGAGAGGCCAACCTCCAGAAACAGTTGGGAGACCCTGCGTTCTGACATAATTTTCTGGTCGCGAACATTATGGATGACTGCATTCTCGGGATGGATTTTCTGCGACCACATGGAATCACGTTGGATTTGGGCAAACGGGTATTGAAATGGCGGAATGTCGAAGTATTGATGGAGGATCCGCGCGTCCGAATTCCCAAGATGAATGTAGTAGTATGTACCGACACTGATGTACCGAATTCTTCCGAAAGCATTGTATGGGCCAAGCTTGATGGTGATTCTGGAGACCACCGATCTTATCTGATAGAGTCAACGAAAACTTCCACATTGCGCAGTTTGATTGTAGGACGAAGCCTTGTAAGCTCTATGAAGAATGGATACGTGCCAGTTAGCGTCCTTAACACCGCAGATTCAACCACGAGCATCAAAGCGGGAGAAGTCATCGGCAGCTGCCAGCCTGTTTCCACCATCACTTCTTTGGAAGCCACTCACGACCATCATTGGAACAGGAGGCAAGACGCAGACAAAGCCCGGGAATCCACGTCTGCAATATTGAAGCAGGTCAAATTGCCAGTGCAGCTATTCAAGCGAGCCTCTGATCTGGTCACCAAGTACAGTGACATTTCCTCAACAAGCCCGGATGACCAAGGCCGAACGAGTATGGTAGCTCACGTCATAGATACGCAGGGAGTCAAGCCAATTCGACAAGCACCGAGACGGCTTCCTATAGCCAAACAAGGAGAAGTGGACATGGAAAAACAAGGTGTTATCGAGTCTTCTGTCAGTCCATGGGCTGCGCCAGTAGTTCTAGTAAAGAACATGTTGGGTAAACAGACCTACGCTCATGTCAAAAGGGTTTTGTAACAAACTTCTCAGAAATTCAGTCACCAGCAATGGATAACGTCAAGAAATATGTCAAAGAGATATGCACGTTCTAAAGAAAATCCATTGCTTTTCTACTTTCAACGGTCGCCATTTTGTTGCAACCCGACAAAAATCACTCAAATCATGAATTCTCAAAAATATTAATGTTATTGACATTATTGGAAAATTTCAAAACCGCAGTGACTGATTGGATGGAAAGGCCATAAAATACCAAAATTGTGTGTTACTGTTGCTTTAATTGGAGAAATCTCAAATGGCTATAACTTCCGTGTATATCATTCGATTTTCATCAAACTTACAAAGTTTAAGAACCCTTAGTAGGACTATGTAAATGTCGAATTTCGTTCAGTTTAAGGATACCGATGCGATTTTATTGGGGAAAATGTGAAATTCGAAGATCATACTATTATTAACAAAGTTGAGCGAATTTCAACTTCTGAGGTATTTGTTGTTGTTGCACTCTTAAACACCTACCACCATAATTTTTTTCAGATTTTTCGGATCACAGGTGTCCAATCGCGAGGAGGAGGGACACAAATTTGTCGTGGATTTCCCCTCCCTGCACGTCCCTCGAAGAAAAAAGTATCAAATCAAGACCTGTTTTGAAAAGTTCTCATCAAGACCTTTCCTTTGATACCCATATCGGCTACCTTAGATGAATTTTTTTTTTTATGTGGGTCTCCCCTATATGGGGAGACCCCCTTAAATACCTTATAAAACTTTTTGTAGTTGAACTTTGAAGAGAGCACTACTTTACACCTGCATACAAAATTTGATGTTTCTAGCTTAAATAGTTTGCGAGAAAAAGTGCTGTGACACACGGACGGACGGACAGACGCGCACAGACAGGTCGCGAAACTAGTAGGGTTTTGTAAAATTATTTTACAAAACCCTAAAAAGGATGGTAGCACTCGTTTCTGTGGACGGGGGGATGGTTTCGTGTGGGTTCGGTGTTCAGGGACCACCTTCTTTAGTGTGTACCTAATGCCTAACGAATCGATATAATCTTTCAGACTCAAGCTTAATGCTCTGGAGGGCGCGGTTTCGAACGCAGAAGGCAAAGTGCTCGTTGGGGGCGACTTCAACGCGAAAGCAATCGAATTGGGCATGCCTCAAACGGATCCGCGGGGAAAACAAGTCCAGGAAATGGCGGCCAGGACGGCCCTCGTCGTACTAAACTCCGGAAATACGCCGACTTTCCGTTGTATTGGCTGTGAGGGAACCATACCAGTCGTGACATTCGCCTCGGAGTCCTTAGTACGGAGGATATACAATTGGAAAGTATTAGAGGACTTCTCAGCCAGTGATCATCAGTGCATTCTGCTTGAGATCAGTGATGTTGTCTCCCGACGTCCGTGCTCTCGGCTTTCTACAACTGGATGGAGCATCGGACCGATGGACGTCGAGAGATTCGTCGAGGTGCTCACAGCAGGAGAGCCGCTGCAAGGAGCTTCAGAGGGGGTGGGAGGTCAAGACGTGATGAACTCAACTATGAGCATCATTACGACTGCTTGCTGCGCTTCTATGCCCCGTCGAAGACCCCGGCACGGCAAGCCCCCTGTGTACTGGTGGTCAACTGAAATCGCTGAAAAGCGAAGGGAGTGTCACAAACTTCGACGTGAGGCCCAACGGGCGCGGAACCGTGATGAGGCATGCAACTGGGTGGCAGCATATAAGTCGGCCAGAAAATGCCTTTGCAAATTGATCAACAATAGCAAGGCTCGCTGCTCGCAAGAGCTAATGGACAATGTGAACAAGAATCCGTGGGGCCTTGGCTACAAGCTAGTTATGCGGAAGCTTGGCGCCCTCTGGAATCCTTGCATATATGATGCGGAAAAGATGGATGAGATAGTGCGGGGACTCTTCCCCACCCATCCCGTCCGTGTTGACGCTGTTCATGGTGAAACAGCAGTCGAGTGTCCACTCTTCACACAGCCGGAACTGGAGGAGGCAGTCCTCTCTTTGAAAGCGAGAGTCTATCACCATTGTCCTGCCTTGCTGCTCAGCACATTCAACGCTTGCCTACGGAACGGGGTTTTCCCGGCACGATGGAAGGTGGCGAGGCTCACGTTGATCAGTAAGGGAAAGGGAAATCCCGAATCGCCATCTGAATACCACCCGTTATGCATGCTAGACACGGCTGGGAAAGTGCTAGAGAAACTCATCAAGGGAAGACTAACTGACGCGATTCGTGCTGTTGGGGACCTTTCTCCTCGGCAGTACGGTTTTAGAGTAGGACGTTCTACTATTGACGCGATTGCAGAGGTGGTGAGCACGGTTCAAAAGACAGAGGCATATAGTCGCACCAAGCGACGGATCGCGCTGCTGGTGACACTCGACGTCAGGAACGCCTTCAACTCGGCTAGATGAGTGGATGCTCTGGTTACGCTGGAAAACCCTTTTGAAGTTCCAGAATATCTAATGCGGCTTTTGAGGGACTACATACAGGACCGAAGCCTGCTCTACGGATATGAGGCAGGGCCATCGAAGGATGGTTGTTACATCGGGTGTTGCCCAGGGATCTATCCTTGGCCCAGACCTGTGGAACGTGTCTTACGACGGGCTACTGAGACTGGAGATACCAGATGAGTCGCGCTTGATCGGCTATGCGGATGATTTTGCGGCTCTGGTCGCTGGACGAACCATTGAACAGGCGCAACTCAGGCTAGGTATGCCAATGCGCCGAGTGAGGGACTGGATGCCTGCTCGCGGGTTCAGTTTAGCGCTGGAGAAAACCGAAGTAGTCATCTTGACAAAAAAGCGAATCCCTATAGTAAGGAATATCAGTATTGGAGACATACGAATCGAATCGAAACAAGCGGTGAAGTACCTGGGGCTACTGATCGACTCGAAGATGAGTTTCTCTGAGCAAATCAGGGCAACGGCTGAGACGGCTGCTTCAGGAGTATCGGCTCTGAGTCGACTTATGGTCAACGTAGGGGGACCCAGTCCATCAAGAAGACTTCTCTTGATGAATGCTGTAGGGTCAGTGCTACTGTACGGAGCAAAGTATGGGGCGATGCTCTCAGTAAGGAGGTATACCGAAAACGTTTGGCACAGGTACAGAGAAGAGGAGCACTGAGGATTGCATCTTCGTATCCGACAGTCTCTGATTCGGCGGTGAAAGTCATTGCAGACGTGATACGTGATGAAATTATTCGTTTATTTCTCCTGTTTTGAAAAGCTCTCATTAAAACCTTTCATTTGATACCTATATCGGCTACCTTTGATGCATTTTTTTCAGGGCCAGTCCCCTACATGGGGAGACCCCCCTTAAAGTCCTTATAAAATGTTGTTGTGGTTCAAATTTGAAGAGAGCACCACTTTACATCTACATACAAAATTTGATGTTTCTAGCTTTAGTAGTTTACGAGAAAAATTGCTGTGACACACGGACGGACAGACAGGACGCGATTTTAATAGGGTTTTGTAAAACTATTTTACAAAACCCTAAAAATTACATTACATTTTGACAGGAGTCACGCGTGAGCTGTCACGAAATCCTATTGAAAATCAAACCTCATAGTGAATCACCCTATTACAAATTCTACTACTATTAACAAAGTTGAGTGAATTTCGACGTCTAAGGTATTTTTTACTGTTGTACACTCGAAAATGCATGTTTTCTTCAAGATTTAATAGCCTGTACTTTATATGCTGACGTTGATGAAAAATGATACAAGTTTACTCGTTGAACAGATTCTCAAAAATGTGCATGATACACATCTTTCCTGAAATTTTTATGCAAATCCTAACTGGCCTGTAGTGTCTGAGCCGATTAGAATCAGATATTGCTCAATAGGCACGTATTTTGGTTGCTGTAATACTGAACATTTAAATCACCATAAGTTTGTTAAATACTATCCGATTCTTTTGTAATTTTCGTAGTTTATTGACCTTATAAGTGGCCATATATATGTAAAACTTCATTGAATTTAAAGGTAGACTCACGATTTTATACAAGAAAATGTAAAATTGATAAATCATACAATTACTAACAAAGTTTAGCGAATTCCAACTTCTCAGGTATTTGTCGTTGTTATACTCATAGAGAATTATCTCCATGATTTTTTCAGACTTTTCGGTCCACAGGTGGTCAATCGCGAGGGGACACACACCATTTTTTCGTATTCTTCCGATTCCCCTCCCTACCCCATCAACGATATTGCAATTTTCATAATAGATGTTAAAAAATCCCATCAAGACCTTTCATTTGGTATCCTACTCGACTATCTTTGGTGGAAAAAATTTTAAGGGTTCACATCCTTATATGGGGAGACCCCTCTTAAACGCCTTTGTATTTTTTATTTTGACTATGGAACTTTCATTAACCAGAAACCTCTGAGCTGTTCACAAAATTTGATGAGTGTAGCTTATACAGTTCCTGAGAAAACTTACTGTGACAAACTGACGTACGGACGAGTACCGATATTAATAGGGTATTCTAAAATTTTTTTTTTACCAAAACCCTAAAAAGGATCCGTGCAGGACATTTTGTGACCTGTATGTTTTTCCTATTTATAAAGCTAATCACTGAAAATGTGAGTCTTGGAACAATAGCCGGTTTAACTATCTATCCTACTTAAGCAGAAAGGACGTCGTTTTAAGAGTAAAGAATTTATTTAACTCAACATTTAAAAAACTTTCACGAAATAAATTCAAATCTTATGCTTGAATATTGTCCAAAAACGACAAATTTCTTTTGTAAACGTGACATAAATTGGAGTAAATTATTGAAATACATTTAATTTTGCCTTAACTTAAAGCACTTAAAAGATTTACCATTAATTAAAAATAAAATATGAACATTAACGTAGCCGAGCCAATACAGGGCCGTATCGCGAAGAAACAAAGCTAAGGTTAAAAGTCCAGGGAAATCGACTACAAATTATACATACACTCAGCACACAAGGCAATCCATCACCCCAAACGCATGCATCACCAAGAATCTAGGTCCAAGTTTTACCTACATATCATCTTAAGATGCTTCCAGTGAATTAAGATGCAAACAGGAAAACAGAAAACAAGAGGCGTACCAAGTGCAAGTGGAAAATCAAGAAATTCCTACACTAGGGCAGTGTTCTATGCTCGCACAAGTAAATTATTCACGCACTACGAAGATGAAGCAGAATTTTCTTTACCTGCACTTTTCCTGGTTTACTCCTAAGCAATAAGATCTAAAATAATCCTGGGAAGTACGATGAATCCTTCCTTTTAATGGAAATCCTTATTGTCACTAGTAAGCATAAATAATTATGGGAAGAACAAGCTCTCTATTCCACAACAACCCAACTCTATCTACTTGGTAAATGAACACTGGTAACACTTGCAAAATTGAGTGGTAATTCACGACTTCCGTCCGATTTTACTCGATTTCCGCGACTGATCGCCTCTTGGAACTTCACATTCGAACCGGAAACTATAAACAAATTAACAACTTATTCAAAATATATATTTGGACGTACAAAGGGACGACGACAATGTCCCACGTACTACCAAATAGAATCAATTTCAAATCGAAATCTCACACGCTCAGATACCGGACAACTAATACGTTAAGTACTAAAAGTAAATTAGTGTTGAAAGGATACAAGAAATGTTGTCTACACGCGGAAAACCGGACAACAATCCGCGCCCCTAGCGGTACGAGGTCGAACTTGAAATGAAAGGGAATGTTCAAGGGTTTCTCTGCTGCTAGCTGGCGCAAAGACGGGGACACAATAAACCAGGCAAAGGCGAAGCCACGACGATGACGATGTCGATGAGGAGGAGACGCGACGACGGTCTCGAAATGGGAAAAAATGGAAAAAAATGTGGAGGAAAAAAAGAACCCAATCCATGAGTCGGGAAGGGAAAAAGACATCGTACACGCCGCCAATTGACGGACTACACAACTTCACACAGTCTTGGGCCTGTGGAATCGGAAATAGGATTGGAGCGGGTCTGGGACACAACTCGACTGGCGAGGGTGACCCGGTGGATTGGTGCGCCCAGAAAGCTTTGGTGGAGCAGCATCAGACAAGAAATTGGTCTGCCAGTGGCAGCACTGATGTTTTCCACTGGGTGGCTGATAGTGTATAATGTGCTGGGAAGACTGCACACAAGTCGACAGTGATGCGAAGAAAAACTAAGACAACTTTAATATAAATTTTAAATATATTTATCAAGTTTGAAAGTTTTGAATAAACAGAATGGATTATTTCAATACATTCATTTAATATGAATAGAGGGTTAAATATTAGAAGATTCACAATGGATGAAATTGAAAATTAGAAAGTTGTAACATTTTAAGGGAATTTCAGGACTAATGGAAATCTTATGATTGACAAGAGCATTTTAAAGTCACTCAGTAGAATTCAGATAGTAAAATAAGAGAGGAAGTTCGCAGTTGCATGATTTTAGCCGTGCATATTTACAAAGTCCTTTTTTAAGTTCAAAATTTCTATATTTTCCTTAATTTTATTTGATAAAATGTTTCGTGTTTGTTTTTAATTTAAATAATGATGATCATCTTTGAAGAAACGAATATCATTATCAAGTTCAAACATAAATTATGATTTCAAAGGTTTTTATTAATCAAATAAGCAAGAAAAAATAAGTTATGCACCCACTCCTTCGACGAGCGCTCGATGTTAGGGGGTGTAAGAGTGCCTGAAATTTTTACTTTATCTTGATCTGGTGATGGTTCTTCAGAATAAAGTACTGATCGTTCTCTAAAATATCGATTACTGCTACCTCTAGAATTATTTCGATTATTAGTTTTGTTAGTTTTTTTGTTATTGTTGTGTGTGTGTTTTTTTTTATTATTTGATAATTGGATAGTAGTTTTATTATACTCTGTATCAAAATTGGCAGCGCTATTTTCTCCTGCACAATGTTTGTTCCGGCGGCTAACTTGATTGTTATTAGTTGGCTGTTGTCGGCATTCTTGTTGCATGCAGGATGTTGATTGGTTGCAGATATATCCGCTGCCAATAGAACAATTTGCCGGATTGTGGTTTCTTATAATTTGCAGCTCGGTGCCTTTTGCGGTAGCGCCGGTGCCTGATCTAGCATTTTATAGTAATACTGCTGAAGTTCCGGTTTTTGCAGCGCTTTAAACACCTTAGTTGGATACTTTTTGCCGACACTGATTTTTTCCGGAGATAAGAGTGCACATTCACTAACACCACCCCCGATACTGTGTGTGATAACCTCGCTCTTGGCGCCCTACGTCATTGACGCGGCCAGCAGATCCCTACACCCTAAGCCACTGACGCCGACCAGCCGATCCATATATCCTACGCCACTGACGTCAACAGTTCTTGAGCACTTTTAAACTCTAATCGTTGCCATTGAATCGCAACTTGAAGTGTGTCCGGAAAAGTCAAAGCGAAAGCAGTATCCCGTTCACCTCGTGCTGGGCTTCAGTTCCACGTTGGCATAATTCATAGACATCTGAAATCGCGTGCAACGAGCCCGGAAGTGTTGGTGCAACTACTGCCGTTTATTCTGCAGCCATTCTAGACTATTTGAAGGCTGAGGTTTTCGAATTGGCAGGGAGTACACCTAAAGATTGGAGGGTCAAACGTATCACTCCCTGGCATTTGCAACTCGCCATTCGTGGAAACGAGGAATTAGACAGTCAGATTAAAGCCACCATCACCGGAGGTGGTGTCATTTCACACATTCACAAATCCTTTATCGCGCTTTGCCAGCTTTGCGTACGTGGGAAAAAGGTATACTTTGTTTTGAAAAGTGAGGTTAATAGTTCTGTTTTGTCGGCTTTCTAGTCGGTATTCTAAAACGGGATATAGGCTTTAAAAAGGGAAATAGCCACCTGAAGAAGCGCTACACCAGCTTTGCGTACGAAAAAAAGAAAAAAGGTATAGTTTATTTATGGTGCCACGAGGTTCTGCGTGTATCTAACCTCAATTGATTTCTCCGTCAGGTGGATTGGGGAGCGAGAGCCCCAAAGCAAATTTCGGTGCTAAGCGGCAGACAGAGCATGTGCGAGTGCAGGATCCGGATTGTCCACCGCCATTTTGCTGCTGTACAATAGATTTCCTGACGACGGCTCAATGAAACAAAGACGACAGCAAAATCGTTCGCAAGGAGGGAGGAATTTGTGTGAGCAAGGATATAGGTGGACGTTTAGGGAAGATTTCTCTACTAAATCGCATGTAGTAAATGAAACCAGATCCGCCCTGATCAATTTGTGTTTAGTGATAAGCTATAGAAGTGGAATTTTAAGAGAAAACTTTTATCGTAGAATAGAAGATATTTTGGGAAGAAACGTGTGTAAAGCCGTGGACTGTTGTTCATTGTGATTATTTTAAAACTGTCTATTCTCTCCGCGAAGTGGCAGTAACTGATAACGTTCTAAATGGGAATGGAGTAAATGCTCGTGCCTTTACTTTCCACAAACACACAACAAAATCAATTCTAGCTATAACAATTAGCATTTTAATAATATAGAGGCTAGACTGGGTAAAAAAAAAGCAAGTCATCTACAATCCTTGCAAGGACCGAACGTTTTGAACGATATGGATGAAAATGGAAAAACCATTTCTAAGCTTTTCCCCATTAATTTGTTTTAGTTTAACAGTAGATCATTCAAATATGTAGTATTAATTATAGATTTGAACAAATATTTTGCAGTTTGCCAGTGAAACTATTTCATGGACTAGATTTATTCGGGATACAATCCAAAAAATTGAATCATACTTTGGAAATGAAATGAAAGGCTCTGCATTTATTAAAGTCGATCATATCTATATAGTTTAGAAGATTTTTGTTAGTTATATGAAAGAAAAGTTACAGAAAAGAAAGAAAATTGTCATAGTTTAAGTAAGAATTGACTTCGGCTAATCTATTTGGCTACATCTATACGTATTTAAACTTGGCAAGCTTGAGGTATTTTGAAGTCACGGATGGCGAAACTCTAGTATATTTTCAATATTTAGAATGATTTTTAAGGAAATCGTTAATTTAAGACAACTTCGCTTATAAAACCAAAAGAAAAAGAAAGAGTTGTGCCCAATTTAGGTGTGTTGTGTTGATTTTGATAATTTCACATATTTGGGCTCATGAAACATTATCTTAAAACGATCAAAGGCATAAAAAAGTAAAATTTACGGATTTAGTTTGTAGTTTTAGTTATTACTGTTAAAAGTAAGAAGCAGTAGCTAATTCAATTTCTTAAGATAAACATGTGCGAAATTGGAAAAAAATTTGAGATAAAATTCACTTATTCTGAAAAAATGAGTACAATTCAACATTTTTATATTGACAAAAACAAAAATGCGACAAGAATAATGAAAAAATAAAATAAACTAAAATTGGGAAAAATCCAAATTCGAAGTTACATGTACTGAACGAATTTTATTACTGAAACGGAAAATGATAGACAAACTAACATTTGTATTGTTGTTCCGAACGGTTGTTTTATTCTCTAATGAAGTATTGATAGCAATTAATTAATAAACGGATATATATTTATCCCATTGTTATCAGCCCGGCTTATTCAAATTCGTACTTCATTTATCAAAGTATTAAATTGAAGTTTTAACAAGGGTTAGAAAGTGAAACAAAAATTCAATTAGTCTTATGATTAGAGTCGTAGCTTGCAAGAAGGTTAAATTTAATATCAATATCTCATTTGACCATGAAAGTAAAAAAAATGTTATGAATGTAAGTCATTCAGCAATTAACAACTAGAATTTGGCAGCTATTTCTGTCTTTAGATTATGTATATGAGTATATAAACTGAATATTTGAAAACAATGTTCTGTAACTTGTTGGATAATGTTTGGAGCCAAGATTCATTTATCTTCCATTTCCGATGTCATCTTCATATACTCTTCATTTGCCTTTTATCTTTAGTCACTTCACACCACATATCATAGATATTATACACTCTAAATATCTTCTGAACTTATAAAATTTATAATCCTTCAGGATCTTATCGAACATTGAACTTATTATTATATTTACTTCGGGTTTTGAAGAAAAAACGAGTTAAAAAGAATAAGATTTAGCAAGTTGACTAAAGATTAAAGATATATATTTCACTTGAGTTCTTATTCGTAAACAGAAAAGAGTTGTAATTAGTGTAAAGCAAAAACATGAAACAAAAGCTTGTTTTTGTTTCTCTGATGACTTTACGTTGCTGCTAGATAGTTCTATTTTAGCTGATTTCATTTTAATATAAATGAATATTCTCTTACAATATTAGTTTTAGTCGTACGATTAAACACAGAAAATGTTTATAAAACGTAATTGCGAAAGAGAATACGAAAGATGTTTTTCATGAAAAAAAAATCAATAGCATTTGAAGGGCCGTTCAATTTTAGTATTTTAATATAATTATACATATAATACTGAAAATTGATTGTGAATTCGATACACAATTGAAATCGGCTTCATGTTGAAGAATTATTCGTAGGTTTATGTTAAAATTTAAACTCAGAACATAATTTACGAGTATATGTTTAGTAATATCAAATTTCATACAGTATATCCTTCAAATGTCCATTCTTAAACCAACTAACAAACTTATAGTTTATCACATGCTTGAAGTTACAGTGTAAATAGAATGAAAGTAGTCAATTATTTTGTTTGTTTGGTAATGAAAGTATTTGTAAAGCGCAAAAGAAAATTAAATTACATAATAATTTTAAAAATTTTAGACTTAATTGAATATGCAGTGACTCCCAAAAAGATCCGCACAAGTAAGAAATGTTCCTTCTTTTTCAATTTATGCTTCAATCCATGACACAAAAAGAAAAAGGAAATATTATTAATTGAACAAAACATCAGCTCGATAGTTTTACTCAAAAAAATAGAAAATGTACCGCAAAATGAGAAGTAAAACGAAGGATTAAAAAAGAAGCACAAAAATATGACGCCCCAAAAAGATCCGCACAACAAGGAAACTTGGCCAAACATGTGCATTTTTATGTAAAAAGAACACATTTGAGTGACCTCTTTATAGCATATCGCCTTCAGTGATAAAGTCGTAATAGATCCGAGCAGATCATATTTAATATTGATCACAAACCGCGTGTTGTTCGTAGCTTAAAAACACGTTGTGCTTTTTAAATTAAAATGGGCAAATACACGTCTCCAGAGAAGATCCAGTTGGTGGTTTCTAACCATATGGAAGGTAAAAATGTAGCAGAAATATGTTCGAGCCTCAACATGAAACGTAGAACTGTTTACGACATTCTCCGGAGGTATAAAGAGGAAGGTAGAATAGACTTGAAGCATAGCCCTGGTCGCCCAAAGGTTCTAACGACGCTTGAAGAACGCTCTATCGTCCGGAAAATAAAAAAAAAATCCGAAACTGAGTGCTCCAAAAATTGTGAGTGAAGTGTTTGCAGAATTTAAGAAAAAAGTAGGATGTGAAACAGTTTGACGAGTTTTGAGAAATGCTCAATACAATGGACGTGTTGCACGGAAGAAATCATTCATCAGCGAAGTGAATAGAAAAAAGCGTTTAAATTTCGCTAAAGAATTTATATTAAAGGAAGTCAATTATTGGAAGGATCTGATGGACGTGTTATGGTGTGGCGCAAGCCCAATGAAGGATTGAGTCCAATTAACCTCAGGCCTACAGTGAAACACGGAAGTGGCAGTTTGATGGTTGGGAATGCGTATCTACTCGTGGTGTTGGCGAATTAGTATTTACAGATGGTATCATGGATTCCCGTCGATATTTAGCCATTTTGAAGGAAAATTCGCGAAAAAGCGCTGCTAAAATGGGCATTTTGGACAGACAATGATCCCAAACATAAGGCACGCATTGTTCAAGAATGTATAATTGTCCAAAAGTGGTTCATCCTCCTCCTCAGTCACCGGATTGTAGTCCCATTGAAAATCTCTGGGATGGATTGGACCGGAGAGTTCATAGCACGCCAATTTGTTTAAAAACGGAGCTCGAGAAATGGCTTCGCGAATACCTGCGGAAAATCATCTCAAGTATGCCAAATCGACTGAAATGTGTCATTGAACAAAACGGACATGCAACAAAATACTAGCTTACTAAAATTTTTGTTTATTTTTACAATTTAGCTCTTGTGCGGATCTTTTTGGGGGATGATATTTTCTGTTTTTTCATGGAATTTCCTTTTTTTTGGTATATTTAAAGTGAGAAACTATTTTATTTATGTGATCTGTAAGACTGTTATGTTCTGCTCATAATAAAATGTTTAAACAAATTTTTCCGTTTTTAATTGCCTTATAAAATGCGAAAGGAGGAAAATTTCTTACTTGTGCGGATCTTTTTGGGAGTCACTGTAAATACAATATAAATTCATAGCTTAAATAATTAAATTGGAAATACAGAATAATGAATTGCTGAAAGGTTAACCCAGTCTTTCCTTTCCAGCACAACCGTTCCATTTCAGCAGGTTAATGTCGGCCAACGGTGAGTATGCCGCCGAGAGGGTAGGGTTCCAGTAATCCACGAATGGTCAGTTTCGCGTTGCGGTTGGTACGCGGTGCCATAGTTTGTGTTTGCGTATTTTTATTCGAGTAAGTTCTTTTCGGTTTTGCATTCGAGTAGTGTATTTCGGGCACCGCTTCGGTTATATTCGGGAGCGCGTATCATTTCAGTGGTTGTTTTCGTTCTTTTTCTCTGGAATGAAGATACGTGATTTAAAGTAGGGTCGATGGAAGTTGTTCGGCGCGTTTTAAATGGGGCATTTGAACCGGTGGCTGAGTTTTGTATTCCAGACTTGGTCTGCTCGCGTAAGGCCCGCGGCCGAAACTCCTCTCCGAAAAAGCTGGCTTGCTACCTCGGAGTAGACGAAGAGTGTCCGGACTTGTCGACCTGATGGGTAGAGTCCGTTGTCACGTTCCAAGACTTCACGTCTAGTACCAATGAGAGGTCTATTTAGATATCCTTCGGGAAATCTCGAACGTACGAGACGTGATAAAATCATAACATGTGACTATTATTGCTGTTATATTCCCCAGCGGAGACCAGTGAGAAAACCGAGGAAACGTGGTCTGAGTCGGTCGATGAAGACAATTCATCGCTATTCGGATTTCAAAATTGGAGGACGTGGTCAATGGACCGAGACAGTTGGAGTTATTTGCAGGATGCGAAGACCGGAAAGGGGCGGAAGTTCTACGAAGATGAAAAATATTCTCCAGGGAATGAACCCCCTTCAGCAAAAAATACAACTTCTTGCAGTTGCTTGCACCCAACGCTGCTATTATTGCACCCACAGTGTGTGCTATTAGTGGCAGCACGTTCATAATTTGGACTTCTAACATAATTATTGCTGCAAATGTTACCTCCTAAAGCCGTTTATTTATAAGCACTGTCTGATTGATGCACATACTGGTCCCTAGTTAATACCACAAATCAGTAACAGCATCATTTGTCTGCAGTTTATGCCGGTCCGATTCATAACACGTTCCAAACACAGCATGACTGAACTTATCTATTGCTAGCTTGAAATGCCTCACCCATTTCTGCAAGTTTAAATTGAGCGCAATTTTCAAATTTATTTATTATTATTGTTACACTTCATCGCAAATCCATTTAGACTCAACAGATTAATTTTGAATTCTTCCACTATGAGCACATAGATAACAAGCAAGATTATTTTCACAAATTACTTGTCTAAATTATGCTTAAAGCAAAAAATTGACTTTTTTGATTTTCACTCCGAAATTATATCGCGGGTGTTCATATGGGACACAAAATTTCCACCATCTCATCATAGCTCTCGGCTTGTTCCGCTCATTTCGCCTCACCCATGTTATTTTCCGTTCAGACATTTCGGATGTTTCGCAATTTTGTTAATGAAAGTAACAGACTAGCACACAAATTCCGCCTACAAAGAGAATGCACGAAACGTCTACAAGTAGCACACCGCCTTGACAAAAAATACGGCCGTACCGTTTTTTCCTTTTTTCTCTGACTGTCGCCGTTCGCGACCAACTCACAACTTCCCATTGTCGTCAACCGACAAGCAACTCCTCGCCCACGAGAAACTCTTTCCCGTTTTCTTTTCTGAACGGATTTTTCCCTATTTCATTCGAATTGTTTTCGTTTCTCTTCACTGTCCGTATCGGTACCGTCATCACCTCTTTCCCAATCACTACATATATACAGATCTTGCATGTATTTTAAATCGGACATGTTCGCCTTTGAGCAGGCGATTGGCAGGTACACATTCGCTTTGTTTTGTTCAAGCTGGGTACATACCCCACAATGTGTGAGTGTTGTCATTGTCTACACATTTCTTACCTATTTCGGCCACGGTCCACTTATTCAAGTGAATGTTTCCCTATTCGTTTAAACAACAGTCGCTTAACTTGTTCACGAAAACGTTCCAGGGAAGCGGTTCGCTGATTATTTGCACTGTTTCGCTTTTTTTAATCGAATTTAGGGATTTGATTAAATTGGAATACTCTATAAATCCATCAGTTTTTGAGTGATTGGTAAGAGTTACGGTGCGTGCCATGGTGGTAGTGATGGAGGAAGTGGTAAGGGCGGCGATTGCTTGTTGTAACTGTTGCGGAATTATTGCTGATGTGATCTTGTGATTATTTTCGCTTGTAAAACAGCATAATGATGAACCGTACCCTTCTGGTAACGATACCGGTTGGGAAAGTTCATGGTGCAGCTGAAGTTGACATGTTTGATGGAATAGGTTATTCGGGCCTACAGTCGTATCGGTCGTTCTGCCAGCTGCTGCAGGCTCTAAACCTCCGCTATACAAATGTTTTCCTTAGTCAGCCAAACCTATGCTCGTGGGTGCAATTAGTGTCGCTGTAGTTGGGACAAATGGTGTTTTGAATGAACAAGCAGACCATTTGGAGATATTGAATGCATTGGGAATTTCCTTCTCCTCATACGTATTCGTTGCCTGTTCACAGTTTTTTTTTGGTAACCATCCACTGTTGTAAAAACTATCTTCTTTTGATGATTTAACGTCATCGTAGGATATATTATTCTGATACATGTGACGTGTCATATCAGACATACTGCCGAAATCTTTAAAAGATGTCAATTCATTATATGGTACATATTCATTCATATCATCATCAATGCTATTGTTACCTGTTATATATATCTCCATCTTTGCAATTGGATTATTTGGCGCTCCACGTTTGTTAGACAACTTGTTCAAATTATTTGTAGCATACATCATATTTGAAAGAACTTTACTATTATTTGTAACAGCTGCCATTTGATGCAGATGATCTGAAGACTTCATAATGTTCACTTGGTTTGTAGCTACATACGTTTTTCTAAATTTTTCTCATAAGGTATAACTTTCCGATATACTGCGATTACGATTCTTTTGTGATATTAGAAATTCCCTCAAGTGGTCTGTTCCTATTTCCCAACAACCTTCAAAGTCCGTATCTCTGGTTGGAGACGAGTTTCCACCGTATGAGTTCTTCTGGACACTACTTATACGTCGTTTTCGTGAAGGTCTCTCGACCAGTTTGCCTAGGCGGACTGCTCGATTACTACACATATTGAGCGTTTCCGCAGCCTTCAGAGTTTCAGAAACACGAAGTCGACACGTCTCCTCCGGTTCGTTACCATCAACATCGTTATCTTTACTATTGGTATCGTTAGCGATGATATTCCGCAGGATGTTTTCATCAGAGGGTTTTTCACAAGAGCCGCCAGCATCAGCCACACATACATATTGCTCTAAGTCTTCGCTTGTTGTGGGTAGCTGATTATCAATAGTCCTAGTCCAAACGCTCCACGGATATGTCATCTTCTTTGCCAGAATTAGCTGGATTTAGAGTTATGATAAATCTTACAATGCTTCGGACAAACCCAGCGTGTTCACAACAAACCCAGCGTGTTCACAAAATGGTTCTTTCGTGAGTTTAGTCCGGTCATCGTGAATCATTAGAATAACATCAAGAACAGTAATTTTTGGGTACTCAGCACTACTGCTTTCACAGCTGTCAAGACTAAATAATTTTCAGAATAAGGTTTTCCCGAAAGTGCGATCTCAAGGCCCAAATACTGGTAAGTCTAAAAAGCATTGAGCCTTTTTGTCATTTTTCGATTGAATATTTCTTTTATTTAAAATGGATTTTATTTAACTACATATTGTCCATTATTATCTATGACCTTTAACCATTTTTTGGGTAGAGCCATTATTCCATCTGTGTAGAACTTCTGTGGTTTCTTCTTCTTCTCTTCTTCTTAGCACTACAGCCCCTCTCAGGCCTTCGCTTCCTGCAAATAGCATCTCCAACTGTCTCGGTCCATTAACCGCGTCCTCCAATTTCGAAATCCGAGCAGCGATGAACTGTCTTCGTCGACTGAGTCAAACCAGCGTTTCCTCGGTTTCCCCACTGATCTCCGGCCTTCAGTTCTCCCAACGAATACCTTTTTGGGTATCCGTTGTTCGTTCATACAATTCATGTGGCCAGCCCATTGCAGCTTCCGCAGTCTTACAATCGTTGAGACCTCCGGTTCGTCAAAAATGTCATACAGCTCATGGTTGTATCGAATTCGCCATTAGTCCCCGTCTAGCTTCGCTCCGATTATTCGCCTCAGGACCCGTCACTCAAAGGCGTTCAATATATTTGCAGATGCTTGGGTTAGGGTCCATGTTTCACACCCATAGCATAACACAGGCCTGTGGTTGATCGGCGGAAAACTTGGCCAAGTGATTTTTAGAGTCCCCTTTTGAAGTGAATTTCTTTTCATTAAGGAAGTTTTGCAGAGACCGAGACAAATGGTAGTCTGATAGTGCAAGGTCTGGACTATACGGTGGATGCATCAAAACTTCCCAGCCAAGCTCTGTCAATTTCTGTGGGGTCATCAAAGATGTGTGTGGTCTGGCATTGTCATGATGGAAGACAACGCTCTTTCTATTGATCAACTCTGGCCGGTTTTTTTGCATTGCTTGTTGCAAGCTGGTTAAATGTCGTTTGTGATGATTCACCTTTTTTGACCATGATCTTTTTCGAATGAGATTCTCGTATCTTACCCATTTTTCATCGCCCGTAAAGATTTGCTTCAAAAATAGCTCGGTTTCGTTGCGTTTTATTAGCATTTCGCAAATTAATTAATTAATAATTTGTGCGGCACCCAAACGTCGAGCTTCTTTGTGTATCCAGCCTTACGCAAATGATTCAAAACTGTTTGGTGATGGATATTCAGTTCCTAAGCAATGACATGGCTGCTTAAGTGTCGGTCTTCTTCAATTTTTTGTAAGATTTCATCGACGTTTTCAGTGATTGGTCGACCTGAGCGAGGTGCATCTTTGACATCAAAATTTCCCGGACGAAAGCGAGCGAACCACCTCTTGGCTTTTGGCTTTTCATAAAGTATCTTGACCGTAGACACCACAAATTTTTTTACGAGCCTGCGATACATTCTCACCTTGATCTTAGTGTAAAATATAACGATTTTTTCAGAAATTTCACTCATTTTTAAATCTATTGGCATACGTCGTACATATTTAAAACACCTGGGATTTTGAGAATACCGATTACGAGGTCTTTTTTTAACTATGCTACTCATGGTGGCTGCCACCATCAAAGTTAATCATTCCTTTGATAATTTACTTCTTGAAAATTTCACGTCCTATCTTTTCAATCGCTCGTGTTGTGTTAGTCTTTATGGAACACTGTCATCTCCTTTTTGCCCGTCTTCTGGTGTCCCTCAAGGGTCTATCCTTGGGCCTCTTCTTTTCCTACTGTTCATTAATGATCTTACCTCTGTAATATCCTCTCCCTGCCTCCTTTATGCTGACGATTTCAAAGTGTTTCGAGTAATTAGGACTCTTGACGACTGTCAGCTTCTTCAAAATGACCTACTTAATCTCAGTAGTTGGTGCACGAAAAATGCTCTTTCTTTAAACGTATCCAAATGCTTTAAGATGAGTTTTACTCTTAAAGCGGTTACTTTAATGTACAACTATACTTTGTGTAATGTTGTTCTCTCTTCTGCGGACTCATGCAAGGACCTTGGTGTAATTTTTGACCCCAAGCTCAAATTCGATGTCCATATCCTATGTATAATTACTAGAGCATCGAAGGCTGCTGGGTTCGTTCTGCGACATCTCCAGAAATTTGAAAACATTGCTACTGCTGTCCGCTTATTTACCTGCCTTGTTCGCCCGCTTCTTGAATACTGTTCAGTTGTGTGGTCTCCTCGACATCAGTATTTAGTAACTTCACTAGAAAATGTCCAGCGAAAATTCACACGGTTTTTGTTCTACAAATTTAATTTGCCCTACGAATCCTGTGAGCGTCGATTATCTGTTCTTTCCATTCCTTCCTTGTCTTCTCGTAGAACATTGTTAGATCAATGTTTTCTATATAAACTATACAATCATATTTTATCCACTCTTAGAGAAGACCTGTACTTCAGACAGATTGCACGTCCTACGCGATCTAGTAGTCTTCTTGAGGTTCCATATGCCCGGACTGAGTTATACTTTCATTCAATAATACCGCGTATCATTAGAAAACATAATGATCTTGAGCTTGGTTCTTTCTCCTTATCTTACTTTGTTTTTAAGAATAGACTTAAGGCTTTAATTATTATGAATTCCGTTTAATTTTTTAATTATACTTATTTCTAACTTAGTACATACGCTTTAGATTTAAGTCTGCTTATTTTTTAATCTATTTTGTAATTGGACTTCTTAGTCTGTTAAATGGATCTAAATAAAAAAATTACACGTTAAATTACACGTTTAACGACTTTAAATTTCAACGTCATGTCTGGAGTTAATTTATAAAAGAGCCCAGTCTCATCGGTATTAAAAAATTTTCATTGAACAACTGAAGTTAGGAATATTGAACTCTAGAGCAAAATTGTTAGTTTTTTTTTTTTTGAAGCAGAGAGAATTGACGGCTTGACACGTTTACATTTCAAAACATTAGCATTAAGCAGGGGTTCTATCTTATTTTTATTTTTCTCCATTGTGAATATGGTAGAATCAGACACGCCGAACTGGTGCGCGAGGGTTACATTCGATTCGCCCAGCACTTTTTTCTTCAATTGAAAAACACTTGCGCTTTACGGAACTCATTGTCTCGAGCTTTTAATCTTAGATGATTAACGCTGACTGTGATTTACGCACGCTAATAAGGATAAATAAACATGCGGGGAGTACGCGGAGCGCGGGGCGGCGAGGTATTGATGCGCAGGTTTTGTAAACAACACTGCGCGTCGTTATTACCGAACAAATTATAATTAAAATAGGTCGCTATAAGCAGTTGGTCGCTTAAACCGGAGTCATACTAAACGAAAGCAGAACTCTTCTATCTATCTCCATTCAAAAGTTATGCGTGAACATACATGAAACAAGCTGGGTAGACCGACCTACGGTCATGTCAGAAGGGTTTTGTACTCAACTTCCCAGTAATGCAGTCACCAACTACGAATAAAGTCAAGAAATATGTCAAAGAGATATGCACGTTTATAAGAAAATCCATTGTTTTTCTATTTTCAACGGCCGCCATTTTGGTGCAAACCAACAAAAATCACTCAAATCATGAATTCCCAAAAATATTACTGTTATTGACCTTATTTGAAAATTTCAAGAAGATCAAATCAAAACTGCAATGACTGATTCGATGGAAAGTTCATAAAATACCTAAATCATGTGTTATTGTTGTTGGAATTGGACAAATTTCATATGGCTATAACTTAAGTGTATTTCATTCGATTTTCATCAAACTTACAAAGTTTAAGGACCTTTTCTAGGACTACTTTAATCTCGAATTTTGTTGAGTTTAAGGGTACCTATACGATTTTATTCGGGAAAATGTGACTTTTAAGGTACTTGCTGTTGTTGTACTCGTAAACACCTACCTCCATAAGTTTTTTTAGATTTTACGGATAAGAGGTGTCCAATCGCGAGGGGGGGACACAAATTTTTCGTGTATCTCCCCTCCGTTTGTGCCCTTGAAGCAAAAAGTGTCAAAGTGAAAAGCTCTCATCAAGACCTTTCATTTGATACCCATATCGGCTACCTTTGATGAAATTTTTTTCGCGGGCCACTCCCCTATATGGGGAGACCCCTCTTAAGTACCTTATAAAATTTTTTTGTAGTTGAACTTTGAAGAGAGCACCACTTTACACTTTGTTAAATTATTTTACAAAACCACAAAAACGAATCAACCAAATTTTACGTGATGTACTGATAACCTTCTGTCCTTTGGAAGTTGGTTAAAAAGCAATCGGCTTGCTGTAGAGAAACAAATAAAATAATTGACTTCATATACCTTGTTATTACAAAATTTTTTGAATATAATCATTCAACTAATAAGAAATTCAAATATTAATAAATTTTGATATTAATTATTTTTAATATTTGTTCGTTTTGCCTTTATGTGTTTTAGAAAATAGAATTTTAGAACAAAGAAAAAATTCTTTTATAATATTTCGACAATTACAGGTCCATCACTTTTTGGTTTTCAAAGGTTGGTACATTATTGAACAAAATGAAGAACCAGTAGTCAATGAGAATATTTTTTAAGCATTCGAACTGTAAATTCTAAATAACTTTTCTCAAAATATTTAAACTCAATATTGCAAATGAATACCCATACTATATACTCGTATGTACTAACATATGCTTGCATCACTTTTATCCATTCTAACGGAACTACATAAATCACAAGCCCAAAAACATACGATGATTTGCTTGCAGACAAGCGGCATCTACATTACAGATGCTGCTGTTCCTGCAACTACTGTTGCTGTTTATCATGCGAGTAGAAATACTAATACACCGACATCGAGGCCGATTCATCTCATCTTTGCTTGCTACATTCATCAGTGCGGATACCTTTCCTCCATTGCTTGCTTCAAGGATATACGGCACATTTATCATGCGAAAGAGTTTGAGATTGACGGCCATATTTGAGCTGGTAGCTAGGAATAGCACATCCTGGTAAAGTTTAAAAAGGTGAAATTGTTTACAGAAAGAAACGTTCTTATCACTGGCGTGACTCACGTGAATCGTGAAGCCGTACATAGAAAAGGATGACAGTGTGGCATGGAGTATCTCTTTAGTAAATGCCGGCTTTTCAGTACATACTTCTCTTTGTCGACGTCTACAAGGACTGCATTCCTAGAAAAGGAAATCCCCCAAAACTAATCAAAACGACACGTACGTATGTATGTACGTATTTGCAGAACACGTATAAATGAATACACCAAGATGTACTGTGAATACAATTGGAGAAGCAACTTTGCGTAAGTCTAATAGTGTGATGTTAGAGTGTAGCTCTCCAAAAAACTACTAAGGATATAGCACTGTACAGCCAACATCCCCTTTATATCTTGCTACAAAAATCGAATAGGTATCAGCTTTGTGAATGAATTTTCGCTGCGCGGTTGTAGAAACATATGCATGGCGGCCTTAATAGATCGATCCTGTTTGTTTTCAATCTATGGGGATGGAGGAGACGGGATGTGTTTACAATGAAATCGTAGCCTCATTGGCAATGAAGGTTGCTATAGTTATTTATATACATATAGTATGTGGGAACCAAAAATACATTAGAAACATTATTTTATTCGTTCAGGTATACATATTATTGGACGGCTTAAGATGGCATTCCTATTTATTGACAGAAACAATGAATGCGATTAAGGACAGGAGTTACAAATTCGCAATCATCCAAAATTTGCCGACGCGACGGTGGAATCATTATGGAGATAGTGTAATGAATTTCTACTTTCAGCTCGAACGCGGAACCGACCTCTCATCGGTTCTAGACGTTAAGTCTGAGTAGTGCCAACGGATGGTACCAACAGGTCAACCAATCCGTGCACCGTAATCCATTCACGCGGTGACTGCTTGTCGGCCAGCTAGTTCGGAGAGGATTTCGGTCGCGGGTCTCCGAATGGATTACGCTCAATCACAATATTTCAGTCACCTGAACTTGCCCGTTTTTCAAACGCGTCAACAATTACTCATCCAGAACGAGAAACCTACATTACGTTAGTTCTGGATGTGATCTATCCACAGATC
Organism: Odontomyia ornata; assembly: GCA_963969285.1. Taxonomy (NCBI): domain Eukaryota; kingdom Metazoa; phylum Arthropoda; class Insecta; order Diptera; family Stratiomyidae; genus Odontomyia; species Odontomyia ornata. Next base: position 115,072,269 of record OZ017738.1, read on the forward strand.
TCAAATCAAAAACGCTAAAAAATCCCATAGGCGCGTTACCGATTCACCGACGCGGTACCGAAAAATATACTACTCGAACTTAAACCGAAGAAAACTACTCTAAAGAAATGACGAAACAAGCAAAGGTACCGCGTACCGCGCGCGACGCGAAACCGACTTCAGCGGATTTGCAGAAACCCTACCCTTGCGACGGCATACTTACCCTACACTCTCTGTTCCCACTGAAAAAAAGAAGAACCACTGAAAAGGAAAGTCGTGGGTTAACTTTTAGCAATTCATGTTGTATTCTATTCTATCATATACTTTAGAAATTTTGTTTTTTTTTTGTGTTCTTACCACTACCTTACAATTTATGTATCTTCCTTTGTCTTTGTATGTACAATTCAAAATCCTTCTTAATTTACATGCATTATAATAATATATTTTAAAGGTTAGTTTTTCTATAAAACTTGCAATTATGGCCTTTCTTTTCCGAGATTTCCAGTATTTGATCCGTGCCGTTCACAATTTTTCTCAATTATTTTCATTCTTCATTAATATTTTCATGAATTTTTCAGTGAATTGAATTTTGTAATTTTAACATATCAAAGAAATTATGGAATTATTTATGTATTTCAACAGTCGGCTCGAGATTATGTTTCTTTCTAAACTACGCCACTTACTTTCAGTATTTTGTTTATTGTTGGACTTTTCTTGCTTGTTTGTAACAAAATGATACTAGAAAATACAAACTATTATTTTATTATTTTCTTTTTTATTTGTGTGTGGCTGGTCGTATTGTAAGTACACTATTGTATTTATTGTTGTTCTTCGGCTTATTGCTTCAATAAAAATCAGAAAAGCATTTCGTAAATATATTGCAAACATTTCGGCTCTATGGAAACTAAAGCTGTTTGTATACTATAGTATGTATAGGTTGAGTGAAGGGTAGTAACAAGTCACAAAATTCAAAAACTATTAGCACCATTTTGTACGATTGTAGTTCTTATGATATTTAGTTCTATTACTATTCTTTCATTGTCTTCTTACTGTTAATTCTAATGCTAATTGTTGGGTTGTTTTTTTGAAAACAATTCAATGTTCAGTAAGCGTTCCAATCGTAATCAATCGAACCATCAGGTCTTTTAGGATTTTTAGGTTTTAATAGTTTTAACTTAGATTTTATGTCTTTAGTTTGTTTGAAAAAAAATATTGCATTTATCTCATATGTTTCAATTAACAAAAATATTAAGTTTATACCGTATTCTCTTTTGTTAAAATTTTCACAATATTATCGCAACTCTACCGTTTATTTCGTTTGTATGAGGTTTTGCGCTCAGAATCCTTTTTAGTTAGTTTTTTGTTTTTCGTTTGTTTTAAAACATGTTTTTGTAAATATATATTATTAGTACTATTGTTTTTTGTTTCATGGGTTGAATGTTTAGTGTATGTTTAACATATTTGTTCACCTTGGCTTTTATTTTTTCAGTTATATACTTTGTTTGATTGTGTGTGTTAGGGGAACAGGCAAATGGCTTTGTAGTGTAAATGATCAGTTAATCTTGATAAATTGTTTATAAATCGGTCTGTTGTCAATATATAAAATATCCCTTTTCTATTTTATTATTAATTAATTAATTAATTATTGTTATCTATTGCATATCTTGTCTATGGCTTGCTAAGTTAGTTTGTTAGACGCAGTAAACAGAAAATTGTTTCTTTTTTTATAATCAAAATGGCCAAGCGTTGTTACGCAAATATATTTTTTCTTCATACTGTTGTGTTAAACTGGATATTTGGGTTTACTTTAATTGCTCCATCAATTTTCCTCATTCGCCTGATAAAATCTCCGTAGTTTTGGTAAACCTACACCTTCTTGAAAATATGTGGAATAGAGCCAAGCTGAGTTTCGTCAGGATGCTAAGACAACTTTCAACCCGACCAGCGTCGTGGCAGGTAGACAACGCTCTAAGGCTAGTCTAACAGCAAAATGCTTACATTCCTTTGGTTAAGTGGTAGGTCAACAAACCATCTAGTACTCATAGTTGTCAGAAGCGAACCCTCCAAATAAATAAATAAACGGGGCATATCCTCTATTCAGTATTCAGTAACATGAAGAAGGACCTTGAAAATGGAGTGTGATATGCTGTTGTATTTCATAAAAAAAATATCTATGAAAGTGGAAGGAGCGTTAATGGTGCTGACTTGATTGATATCACTGTTCTCTGACTATTCCTTATAAGACCATTATGATTCTGTCAAGTCGTTGGTGAGTTCATTCTACTAACAGAGATCTACTTTTGACTTGCACTAAGTCTTCCATTTGTTTTGTCTTCTTTTCAACTTGATACTTCTTTTGTGATCTATTAATCAACGACTGTTCGCGGTTTTACATCTTTTCTATATAACCAGCTGATGAATGTAGTCTAAAATGGTGCTACTGCCGATATTTCATCATATCACTTGCTTTTCGTTAATAGGTACCTAACACCAAAGAATATTGAACACATAGTCGACTATTATGATTTTGAGTTGTACGTGCCTAGCTCTGTGCACACTATATTAGTATAAATGCTTATAACTACTTCTATACGATTACTACCAAATCGTAAATTTGAGGGCGTCCAAAGAAGCTTCATCGGTAAAGTTGGGAGGTATCGTTTTGTACCTTACATTACCGAACATACTTAACATCCAAAGCGTTTCAGTTTACATACTATATGTATATATGTTTCTAATGTGTGAATGTCACTTAAAACTATTACTATATATTACAGCAATGATATCAATTTCGTTAGTGGACATCCGTCACATTGGCTCCTGTTCAAAGTATTCGTGTTTGAGACACATCAAGGCAGAAGGGCGAGATCGAGGCTCAAATGCTAACATTTTGCTCAATAAGTCGTTAGAATATTCGCATAATTGTCGACATAAATCGAATGGTTGCTTTGGCATCCGGTGAGGAAAGTTTTCGCGAGCTAGATATTCATCAATTTTACCGAAGACTGCACTCTGTACTGCGGATTGCAAGCGATATGCCAATTGATCAATCTGAACAAGGTAGCAAGCGTTACTTCGAATTTCCGCATTAAGAAGCGTCAAATCATTTTGGTGTTGAATTATTCTCCTACTGGATTCATTAAGAGAAATTGTTTTTTTTTTTTTTTTCTAAGTTTTCTTAACTAAACTAACCTCTTTCCTAATTTGCCTGTTGCTCCTTTCCGACCTTGACAGAGCTTCATGCTCCAGCCTGAGGCAATGCTCCGGTGAATGTCACTGCCTCACGAATAACGTTTTCCCAAAAACACTTTAAGCACACCACGCGTTTCTTCACAGATTAAACAGGGAATACGCTTCACTCCACCACGTCGCGCCAAACGACGTATAGCTGGTTTTGTAATACCTTCGATATTCTCACGAAGAACTTTTCGATGACGTTTCGCGCCTCCATGTGCTGTCAAGATTTCCGGTTGTCACCTCGGACAAAACATATGTGCGTGGAATGGCACTTCATATGGCGGAAATGTGCTTCTTCAGATGTCGCCAGTGGCATAGTTTTCTCGATGGCCACGGTGGAGGGGCATTTCCAGATGGCTATGTCTCGAAATGTGCCGGGGTTGGATTAATTCTATATTCCGAATATTTATATCCACGGATCTAAATATTTGGACAGAAAAAAAAATATTTTCTGCACAACGATATCCGCACAACAGATGAAGTCCGCTGGCACTTCGAGGACATATCCATCTGGCAGGTTACAAGGGTTCGGGATCGGAATCACTTCGATACCTGGGCGTAGTCGTCACATTACACATTCCCCCCCCCAAAATCGAAGTAATTACGATCCCGTCTCCTTTGTAAAAGGTCTTGGTTAGGGACGTGGCGGGTCGAAGATCCGTTTCGAAGGATAGGCTACAACCCTGTTCGTGAAGACTCGACAGTGACTATATAGTAGGAAGTCAGGTGTTATTCGGAGGCCTTCGTCTAGGCAGAGATTTGGGATAAGCCAAGGTTTCTCGTGGGAATTAGTTGCACTTCATCGTCTAAGGTCTTTTGCGTGGTAAATTCCCAGGGTCTTACCAGTCATGTCCGCGATGAGGTACCGGGTGGGGCTTATGACTTGTATGACTCGACACTTCACGAATTTCTTGTCTAGTTTGGCATTGTAATGGCGGGTGGCATCGCTCTGTCGGAAGTTTCGACGATATATTTCGTCGCCGGCCTTAAAGCCAGAAGGATGAGATCGCAAGTTGTACCGCTCCTCTCCCATCCGTCTACTGTCTTCAATCTTCTCCCGCAGTTGATCTCGCAGAAGTTGGAGCTTTTCGTGCGGTTCTAGAACCACGATTGGGTCCTCTAGCGATTTCAGCTGCCGCAATAGCCGGTAAGCGCTCCCATGACCGATCATGTACTGGCCGAACACTGCAAAATACGGCGAAATGCCGGTCGTGGCGTGGTACGACGAGCGCAGCGCACTAGTGATGGCGGACAATTTGCGATCCCAGTCCCTCTGATTCGGGTGGACATAGGCGCGAATGGCCGCTATGAGCGTACGATTCAGTCGTTCGGATGCGTTGGCTTGTGGTGAATAGACGGCAGTTCGTTGGTGGATGATGCCGTATTTGGACATTAGGTCTCGGAACTTGCTGGAGGTGAACTGGACCCCATTGTCGGAGACAAGTTTCTCCGGAACTCCAAACATGTGAAAGACTCGGTTCTCCAAAAAGCTGATTATAGGTCCAGTGTGCATGTTACGTAGTGGTTCTATGATAGGGAATTTGGAGAGCTGGTCCAGGACCACGACAGCTCCCGTGTGACCAGAAGCAGATCGAGGGTAAGGACCGATAAGATCAATGTACAAGCGCTGGAACACGCGTTCGGGGACCTCAACCTTACCCATGGGTGGTCGAAGAATGGTGTTGGGCGCTTTAGTGCACTTGCATAGCTCACAGGAGGCTACGTACGCTTTTATCTGTTGTGCCATCTTAGGCCAAAAGAAACAGGTTTTCAACCGCCTAAGTGTACGACCGTATCCGCCGTGCGCACTTGATGGGTGGTCATGAGCCCGCCTGATAAGATCAGTGGTTAATTCTTCGGGCACCCACAACTTCCACTGTTCTTCTTCTTGTATGGGGTCTCCGGATGCGTGTCCCATCCGTTTGTAAATGAATCCATCCGTCAACCGCAGTTCAGGAAGCTGGGACAGTTGATTCTGGATAGTGTGAATCAGTTGGGTGTAGCTGGCTGACTTGAAGGCAGGATGGTCCAAATCGATCAATTGGGGGCTGTCGTCCTCTTGGACCAACTCGGCTCCTTCAGGGGCGAACATTCTGGATAGGGTGTCGGGGACTACATGCTGGCTTCCTTTTCGGTGGCGAATTGTGAAGTCAAATGCCTGGAGTTTCAGTGCCCACCTGGCCAATCTGCCGTTGAGATCAGTCTGGCTCATTAGCCATTTCAGAGAAGCGTGATCCGTAACGATTTCAAAGGTGTGTCCCTCCACATAGGCTCGGAAGCGTTTCACTGCCAACACCGCGGCTAAACATTCTTGCTCGGAGACCGTGTAATTTCGCTGGGCTGGGTTCAGCTTGTGAGACATGAAGGCTATAGGTCTCTCCTCGCCGTCTTGTGCAACCTGGACTAAGACTGCTCCCACCCCATGTTGACTCGCGTCACAATGGATTGAGAACGGTTTGTCAAAGTCCGGGCTGTGCAGTACGGGGGCCGTAGTCAGACTCTTCTTTAGCTCTTCAAAGGCTCGCAAGCTGGGCTCTTCCCAGACGAATTTACGTCCCTTACGCAGCATGTCGGTCAAAGGAGTGGTAATGGTGGCATAGTCACGTACAAAACGCTGGTACCATCCGCATAAGCCTAAGAATCGGCGTAACTGTTTGGTGGTCTTGGGTAATGGAAAAACGTCAATCGCTTGAGTCTTTTCCGGATCGGTCTTGATATGCCCATGCCCAATGATGTGACCTAAATACTTCACCTCCGTCATCACGAACTGGCTCTTCCTTATGTTGATGGTTAATCTTGCCCTCCGGATGTGTAGAGCCACCTCCTGAAGCAGGTCGATGTGTTCGTCAAAGGTCTCGGTTATAAGCAGCAGATCGTCCAAGTAAACGAAAACTTGGTGCCGCAAATGAGGTGGTATCACCTTATCCATAAGGCGCGTCATTGTTTGGGGGGCATTACACAATCCGAATGGCATGGTCACGAATTGATATAAGGGCCGGCCTGGGACTGTGAAGGCTGTTTTCTCCTTTGAACCGGGGTCTAAAGGAATTTGCCAGAAGGCGTCCTTGAGGTCTAAGCTCGTGATGAAATGGGCTTTAGGCAATCGACTCAAAATGCCTTCGATCAACGGTAGAGGATATGCGTCCTTGACTGTGACGGCGTTCAAGCGTCTGGCATCTAAGCATAACCGGACCTTGTTCGGCTTGACAACTAAGGTGACTGGGGAAGCCCACGCGCTCTGTGATTCTTCGATTACGCCTAATGATAGCATTCGATCCACTTCGGCATATAACGATTTTTCCTTCGCCGGAGATATGGCGAAATGTCTCTGTTTTATGGGTTTAGCGTCCCCCACATCTATAGTGTGGAACACCAGGGCAGTCCGCCCGAGACCTTCTTTCTCGTGCGATGGAAAAGCCGATATAGCCGAGTCGAGACGCAGTTGCTGAGTTACATCCAGTGTATGCCGTAGTAAGTTAGTGGGTTGAGATTGGTCAGGAACGGTGGTGACGGACTCCAGGGTCGAACTGGAAAATAGTGCCGGGGCCAAGTTAAATTTTCGAACGAAATCCACTCCTAAATAAAGATTCTGGGTTAACTGAGGTATGATGAAAAATTCCATAGGTTTAGTTACCCCTTTAAAGGTGACATCCGTCATAATTTTTCCCACTACAGAGTGACGAGTTCCGTCCGCCGTGCTTAACCAAGAGGTGAAATGACGGATTTGGTCCGCGTGCTTGGCCAGTACCTCCCCTGCAAACTCGGCAGAGATGCAATTCACACTGGCTCCCGTATCGACTAAGCCTGATACTCGTTTTTGCAGGAGGTGTACTGACGCATATGGCCGAACATCATCCCTCAATAATTCGTCTAAGTATATGTCCTTCAACCTTTTTCTCGACTGCCTGACTTTTCTCCAGAAGCTCCGCATCCGACGCGTGGCTCGCTTGCTTCGCGGTGGGACATTTGTGACCAACTCCTCATGGAAGATGCGCTGTCGAGTAGCCAAGTAATTCCGCAGCCTGACATGAAAAGGTTTTACATGCCAAGGAACTTTCGCCTCGCTATCATTCCCTTGCGCGTTGGCATCGGCGAAGGACGGCGTCGGTTGTGGAACTTCGGGAGAACTGTGTTTAGCGGTGCGAGTCAGCAGAGTTGGAGTCATGATGGGAGCTGGGTCATAGCTGGTGATGGGGTCTGGATTGGTTCGTCCGGGGTCTAGGAGTGCCGACGGGTGGTCGCGGCACTCGGTGGCAAGTTTTTTCGCCCTTTGCAATTTGCACAGTCAGGTGCGTATGTGTCGGCCTTCCCGCATCGGTAGCAGAAAAGCGTTGGCTCCGCTGGACATGCGTAGAACCGATGTCCCGGTTGTCGGCAGTTCCAACATACCGTCGGGCTTGTAATTGCTTCAAGGGAGGGTCGATCAATCAATGCTGGGTCCTCAAGCTCCGGTGGTGCTCCGCTCCTCGGTACTGGTACTGGATCAGCAAGCAGGTGGTCTGCTGCCATCAACTCCGCGGTGTGATGATTTCGGGGATTTGGTCCCGTTATGCGAGGTTGTGGGCGGAAGGTACCTCGTCGCTCATCCAAGTGTTCTTGTCTACGCGCATGGAGGCGCAATCCCTGTATGGTGTTGATGGGAAAATGTAGCAGGCTGTTCTGGAGATCCCAGCGCATGTTCTCCCTGATAATTTCTACTAATTCGTCCTCGGGCATGGTATTTCGCAGGCGAGTGCTCAATCTCACTATACTGGTGTAGTACTGGTCGAACGGTTCGTGAGCGCCTTGTTTCCGTTTCTTTATTTGCTCTCTTAGCTCTCTCTCAGTGAAGCCATCCTCAAATCGATTGCGGAAGGCTGCACTGAAAGAGTGCCAAGTGGGACGTGGCGTTGACTCTTTAAAGTTCCAGTACCAGTCGGCAGCGTCGCCGCTGAACAAAAGATGTGCATGCCGGAGGAAGGCCGAGGAATCCCCTCCCAGGGTGCTGGATATCAACGCCTGAATCCGGAAAAGGAACCGGTCCGCCGATATCATATCGTTGAACCCTGTAAAGTTCAGGCGCCAACTCTCCATGATACGAGGCGTCGGGTCTCGGAAAGGTGTCAATGCGTTCCCGGGGGGAATCACATCCTCTACTGACCTGTTGTACTGAACTGCCTCGGGGGCTGGAGGTACCAACGGAGGTCCGGTACTGTGTCGCGGTCTGTATTCGGGAGCTCTGGGATCCATTCCCGAGTTCCTTGGAGGTGGGACCCATTGCTCGGATTGTCGGGAGTGGGGCATCGCCACACTGGGATTTGGCTCCCAGCCAAGCGGAGTTCTCACGCGGCTGGGTGGTTGGCTCAACGGGAGATTCTGGATCTTTCCCTCCAGGTTGCCAATCCTCTCCGACATATCCCTCATCAACGCCACGAGGGTGTCAATGGAGTGGGCGGAAGGCATGGTTGTCACCTCGGACACGACACTTGCAGCCGGAACTTCACCGCCTACTGCTCCTTGCAGGTCTAAGAGTGGGTGTGACGGTTCGGCTTCTGGAGCTCCTTTCGCCACTGCTCCACGCGTTGGTAGGGGCGTTCCGAGGGGGACGTCTAGGGCGGTCCGCTCTATGGGTCGCCGGCATAAGGGACACAGTTCTGACGTGAGGAGGAGCTGTTGTACACAGGCACGATGGAATAAATGTCCACAATCCAATCGCACGCTGTGTACGCCCTCCACTACGTCTTCGAAACAGATTCCACAGTTCGCGGGTTGGACCGTTTTGGACCGTGTCCATCGCTTTTCTGGGGTCCGCTTCGTTGCCATTTTGTGTGTGTTACTTGTGGTGCTAAAATAAAATAAAAAAAATATATAGAATGTACTTAGTCCTAATATAAACTTGTCGCTAAATTAGTGGCCGTTAGTGGCGAGCTAGATATAATACGAGAAAAAAAAATTTTGGTTGATACACTTTCCTTTTCAGTGGTCGACTCCTCCAACGGGAAAAGAGAGTGCGTGGTAATCTGCCGAAGAAAGGGTGCTTCGGTCGATTTACGAAAATTACCCCATAACCCACATACATTACAAAAACCGTTTCTAATCTACGTTAAATGACTCGACGAGACAAGTGGTAGAGCTACCGTAACGACTTTGTACGCGGTCAAAGTTCCCGACGCGTAGAAGCATTCCGGGCTTCGCGACTCCAGCATACGCCACCGAACGTTGAACCGATACCACTCGTCTAACACGCATAAGAAATAGTTAGAATCCTTCCGCGACATAAAGGCAAGGTAGCCTTCTATTTTCTTGAGAGTCCATGCTGATAGGTAAACCCATCAGCCTGGCAGTTCCATCAAGAAAATAGAAGGTCCTTACAGGGGTTAACCTGGGACAACACATCGGAAGGATTCTGTCGCGAGAAAAAAAAATCAAACAAAGGAGAGCGGAAGCTACAACTCACGTGAAGCGACCTCTAATGTGTATCACACAATTCCACTGCTCCTGATAGTGGGACTCGAGTACCAAAGTACCTTACATCCTCCGTAAAGGACCAACTCGTCAGAAGACGCGAAGTTCTTTCCCCCTTAGGATGTTTTTGTGCCCCACGTTGGGCGCCATTTGTAATGAATTTCTACTTTCAGCTCGAACGCGGAACCGACCTCTCATCGGTTCTAGACGTTAAGTCTGAGTAGTGCCAACGGATGGTACCAACAGGTCAACCAATCCGTGCACCGTAATCCATTCACGCGGTGACTGCTTGTCGGCCAGCTAGTTCGGAGAGGATTTCGGTCGCGGGTCTCCGAATGGATTACGCTCAATCACAATATTTCAGTCACCTGAACTTGCCCGTTTTTCAAACGCGTCAACAATTACTCATCCAGAACGAGAAACCTACATTACGTTAGTTCTGGATGTGATCTATCCACAGATCTCAAATCAAAAACGCTAAAAAATCCCATAGGCGCGTTACCGATTCACCGACGCGGTACCGAAAAATATACTACTCGAACTTAAACCGAAGAAAACTACTCTAAAGAAATGACGAAACAAGCAAAGGTACCGCGTACCGCGCGCGACGCGAAACCGACTTCAGCGGATTTGCAGAAACCCTACCCTTGCGACGGCATACTTACCCTACACTCTCTGTTCCCACTGAAAAAAAGAAGAACCACTGAAAAGGAAAGTCGTGGGTTAACTTTTAGCAATTCATGTTGTATTCTATTCTATCATATACTTTAGAAATTTTGTTTTTTTTTTGTGTTCTTACCACTACCTTACAATTTATGTATCTTCCTTTGTCTTTGTATGTACAATTCAAAATCCTTCTTAATTTACATGCATTATAATAATATATTTTAAAGGTTAGTTTTTCTATAAAACTTGCAATTATGGCCTTTCTTTTCCGAGATTTCCAGTATTTGATCCGTGCCGTTCACAATTTTTCTCAATTATTTTCATTCTTCATTAATATTTTCATGAATTTTTCAGTGAATTGAATTTTGTAATTTTAACATATCAAAGAAATTATGGAATTATTTATGTATTTCAACAGTCGGCTCGAGATTATGTTTCTTTCTAAACTACGCCACTTACTTTCAGTATTTTGTTTATTGTTGGACTTTTCTTGCTTGTTTGTAACAAAATGATACTAGAAAATACAAACTATTATTTTATTATTTTCTTTTTTATTTGTGTGTGGCTGGTCGTATTGTAAGTACACTATTGTATTTATTGTTGTTCTTCGGCTTATTGCTTCAATAAAAATCAGAAAAGCATTTCGTAAATATATTGCAAACATTTCGGCTCTATGGAAACTAAAGCTGTTTGTATACTATAGTATGTATAGGTTGAGTGAAGGGTAGTAACAAGTCACAAAATTCAAAAACTATTAGCACCATTTTGTACGATTGTAGTTCTTATGATATTTAGTTCTATTACTATTCTTTCATTGTCTTCTTACTGTTAATTCTAATGCTAATTGTTGGGTTGTTTTTTTGAAAACAATTCAATGTTCAGTAAGCGTTCCAATCGTAATCAATCGAACCATCAGGTCTTTTAGGATTTTTAGGTTTTAATAGTTTTAACTTAGATTTTATGTCTTTAGTTTGTTTGAAAAAAAATATTGCATTTATCTCATATGTTTCAATTAACAAAAATATTAAGTTTATACCGTATTCTCTTTTGTTAAAATTTTCACAATATTATCGCAACTCTACCGTTTATTTCGTTTGTATGAGGTTTTGCGCTCAGAATCCTTTTTAGTTAGTTTTTTTGTTTTTCGTTTGTTTTAAAACATGTTTTTGTAAATATATATTATTAGTACTATTGTTTTTTGTTTCATGGGTTGAATGTTTAGTGTATGTTTAACATATTTGTTCACCTTGGCTTTTATTTTTTCAGTTATATACTTTGTTTGATTGTGTGTGTTAGGGGAACAGGCAAATGGCTTTGTAGTGTAAATGATCAGTTAATCTTGATAAATTGTTTATAAATCGGTCTGTTGTCAATATATAAAATATCCCTTTTCTATTTTATTATTAATTAATTAATTAATTATTGTTATCTATTGCATATCTTGTCTATGGCTTGCTAAGTTAGTTTGTTAGACGCAGTAAACAGAAAATTGTTTCTTTTTTTATAATCAAAATGGCCAAGCGTTGTTACGCAAATATATTTTTTCTTCATACTGTTGTGTTAAACTGGATATTTGGGTTTACTTTAATTGCTCCATCAATTTTCCTCATTCGCCTGATAAAATCTCCGTAGTTTTGGTAAACCTACACCTTCTTGAAAATATGTGGAATAGAGCCAAGCTGAGTTTCGTCAGGATGCTAAGACAACTTTCAACCCGACCAGCGTCGTGGCAGGTAGACAACGCTCTAAGGCTAGTCTAACAGCAAAATGCTTACATTCCTTTGGTTAAGTGGTAGGTCAACAAACCATCTAGTACTCATAGTTGTCAGAAGCGAACCCTCCAAATAAATAAATAAACGGGGCATATCCTCTATTCAGTATTCAGTAACATGAAGAAGGACCTTGAAAATGGAGTGTGATATGCTGTTGTATTTCATAAAAAAAATATCTATGAAAGTGGAAGGAGCGTTAATGGTGCTGACTTGATTGATATCACTGTTCTCTGACTATTCCTTATAAGACCATTATGATTCTGTCAAGTCGTTGGTGAGTTCATTCTACTAACAGAGATCTACTTTTGACTTGCACTAAGTCTTCCATTTGTTTTGTCTTCTTTTCAACTTGATACTTCTTTTGTGATCTATTAATCAACGACTGTTCGCGGTTTTACATCTTTTCTATATAACCAGCTGATGAATGTAGTCTAAAATGGTGCTACTGCCGATATTTCATCATATCACTTGCTTTTCGTTAATAGGTACCTAACACCAAAGAATATTGAACACATAGTCGACTATTATGATTTTGAGTTGTACGTGCCTAGCTCTGTGCACACTATATTAGTATAAATGCTTATAACTACTTCTATACGATTACTACCAAATCGTAAATTTGAGGGCGTCCAAAGAAGCTTCATCGGTAAAGTTGGGAGGTATCGTTTTGTACCTTACATTACCGAACATACTTAACATCCAAAGCGTTTCAGTTTACATACTATATGTATATATGTTTCTAATGTGTGAATGTCACTTAAAACTATTACTATATATTACAGCAATGATATCAATTTCGTTAGTGGACATCCGTCACATTGGCTCCTGTTCAAAGTATTCGTGTTTGAGACACATCAAGGCAGAAGGGCGAGATCGAGGCTCAAATGCTAACATTTTGCTCAATAAGTCGTTAGAATATTCGCATAATTGTCGACATAAATCGAATGGTTGCTTTGGCATCCGGTGAGGAAAGTTTTCGCGAGCTAGATATTCATCAATTTTACCGAAGACTGCACTCTGTACTGCGGATTGCAAGCGATATGCCAATTGATCAATCTGAACAAGGTAGCAAGCGTTACTTCGAATTTCCGCATTAAGAAGCGTCAAATCATTTTGGTGTTGAATTATTCTCCTACTGGATTCATTAAGAGAAATTGTTTTTTTTTTTTTTTTCTAAGTTTTCTTAACTAAACTAACCTCTTTCCTAATTTGCCTGTTGCTCCTTTCCGACCTTGACAGAGCTTCATGCTCCAGCCTGAGGCAATGCTCCGGTGAATGTCACTGCCTCACGAATAACGTTTTCCCAAAAACACTTTAAGCACACCACGCGTTTCTTCACAGATTAAACAGGGAATACGCTTCACTCCACCACGTCGCGCCAAACGACGTATAGCTGGTTTTGTAATACCTTCGATATTCTCACGAAGAACTTTTCGATGACGTTTCGCGCCTCCATGTGCTGTCAAGATTTCCGGTTGTCACCTCGGACAAAACATATGTGCGTGGAATGGCACTTCATATGGCGGAAATGTGCTTCTTCAGATGTCGCCAGTGGCATAGTTTTCTCGATGGCCACGGTGGAGGGGCATTTCCAGATGGCTATGTCTCGAAATGTGCCGGGGTTGGATTAATTCTATATTCCGAATATTTATATCCACGGATCTAAATATTTGGACAGAAAAAAAAATATTTTCTGCACAACGATATCCGCACAACAGATGAAGTCCGCTGGCACTTCGAGGACATATCCATCTGGCAGGTTACAAGGGTTCGGGATCGGAATCACTTCGATACCTGGGCGTAGTCGTCACATTACAATAGGTAAGCCGAGAAGGTTAGTGTAGCATTTCACTCAAATCAACCATATGGTTTTGGGTATTAGAAATGCACTCTGCTTCACAAGTTTTCGTTTAAAACACGATTTTGTGTAGAAATCCGTCATATTGAATCTTTCGCCTTGACCCATCAATAAGTAAATTAGGGCCTTAAAATTTTGGAAGCATGCTGAGGGGCATGCATATGTTTCAGTGAGTACGACTGAGTCGTTTCGAAATTTCAGGACTTATGAGACTTCCTCTCGAAGTGAAATGAGTAGACAGAAATATTCATAAAGGACTGCATCGATGGTCTGCTGTCTCGGCGAAAGAGGTTGGTGGGTTTCGCCGAGATTGGCCTTGCCTGACGACGCGTGAATACGCTGGCAGGCTAGCGTTGCGGTGTCGTGGAGCGGGTTCTTTCGCCCAGCACAAGGACCCACCGCAAAAAATTTCGCACACAAGAAATTCGAGGATCAAAGAAATATCGACCGAAGTCGAGAAGGAGGTAGCCTAGGTCAAAGAAAATTGCTGACTCGGACGACAAACCGGGCCTGGAGAAAACAGACGGACTTAAGAGGACTTCGTCGTTACCGACGATACTTATGGCCCACAAATAAGAGTGGGGCATCCAGGCGGAAGCGGTGTCCCCTCGCATCCTCCCAACCGGATCAAGATCCAATGTAGGCGTGGCCATACATTTCCCATTTATGTTAAGTGAAAAACTCTGCAAAAAACTAGTCAGCAATTTTTCTTGACCCTTAGTAGGTTACCTCCTTCTCGACTTCGGTCGATATTTCTTTGACCCTCGAAATTCTCCTTACAAACTGACACACGAATTGACAGGACTAAAGTGGCAAGAAGAGAGAAGAACATTCATCGACGTTATTAGTGTTGGATTAAGCAATTGAAGACTACCCACTATTTTCATCATTACCGCTTTTCGGTTTGGGATTTAGAGAAGTTAGACAAAAGTAAGATTTTGTTCGAAAAATCACCATTTCCGATGAACATTTTCATCTGAGCGCTCAACTTTACAAGTAAAACTGGTGTCTTGGACTGATCCTCAGAAAGTGACTATGTGGATTGTGGAATGACGAAATTATTTGGGAATTTTTCGATGAGCGGTATACAGGTTTAATAATTTACTTTCTTGGACACAAATCGAGGATATCGACTTAGGCAATCTTTTGTATTAAATAGTCGACCTTCGCGAACGAAGATCGTGAAGCGCACAACAGACTATCAAAGTGAGGGCTCACTGACCAGAGAGAGTTCTGGTTAAGTTCCATTTGGCAAGTGGCAATGCCAAAAAATACTTATCTTTTCACGGGATGAAAATTTGGGATTCAATTTATCTGTCTGCACACCGATCATGTCAACAGAATTTATGGTAAGGAGAAGAACGAAAGAAGTTCTAAAACTGGCAAACCGTAAAAATTAGCGAAAGAGATGGATGGACTCTATTCTCATATTAATAAAGGGTTTTCCATTAAGGACATACAAATTTTATCTTTTAATATAACAAAACTATTTGAGATATTTAGTTCAAATTTATTGTGGGCGTAGTGCAAGCATTATAATTTATGAATGATATTCGATTTCGGTCATATGACCAACATGAGCCCGATTACAGCGGTCGATTCTTTGGACCCAATTTCCCACCACACTGCCAAACATTTCGACCGGAACGTTGGCAATTTCGCATTGGATGTTGTCTTTGAGCTCGTCTGAAGTTGCTGGCTTGATGACATAGACCAGGGATTTGATATAGCCCCATAAAAAGAAATCCAATGGCGTTAGATCGCATGAACGTGGCGGCCATTCGACCGGACTATTTCTTGAAACAAACCATTCACCAAATTTGCATTTCAATAAATCGATTGTGAGGTATGCTTGTGCGGCTAGTGGGCGCCGTTTTGTTGAAATCACAAATCGTTGATGTCAAGTTCATCCAATGCTGGCCACAAATAATCTTCAAACATAGCACGATAGCGCTCTCCACTGACGGTAGCATGAAGGTCGTTTGCATCTACGAAAAAATACGGCCCAATCGCACCTCCGACAGGAAAACCGCACCAAACAGTAATGCATATTTTGCTTATTAACAAAGCCATTGAGCCAGAAATGAGCTTCATCGCTGAAGATGATTTTTCGATGAAATTCATCATTCTCTTGAAGCTTTGCCAGAGCCCAATTGAAGAAGTTTCGAATTTTGAAATGATACACTTACGGCTGCGATATTTTCTTCGCCTCAAGCGGTACGACATCTTTTTGGCATCGGAACGTCCAATAGTGAAAATTTGGACTTGAACTTATCCACTATAGCATGCACACCCCGTCGGGTGAAACGATTATTACGGACGAAAATCGGAGTAGGCGCTCTTAAAGTTGCGACAACCGATTCTGAATTTCGGTAGTAGTTTTTAATAATTTCCAAACGTTGCTGATTCGTGAGCATGACCATGATCAAAATATTGGATTAACTAATGTTTTGATATTGACAGTTCATTAAAAAAGTTTAAGAAGTTTATATAAAGATACGTAATGGATATGTCCTTAATGGAAAACCCTATATATGAGGTGACATGAGTAGTGAATTTGAGCAAAGAAGACACATAGGACAAGTTTAGCTGAGCAACAAAACCTCGAAACTAACAAACCTAGTGCTAAATTACTATACATATCTACAATGTCTCGTATAAAGATTGGGTAAAGCCATTACCACCCAATTTAAAGTGAAATATTGTATTTATTGCCGGTAGCTTTAATACTTCGAAAATAAACAAAACTTTTGTCATAAAAAATTTTTTGATGGCGGATAGTGTGTTGGAAAGTTACATTCCTCCCTGACTTACAATGAAAGTTTGGTGACATTCGGTTCAGTGGAAGCGAAATTATTGCGTCTAAAGTGACAGTATGTTTGTGTCATTGGTACAAAAATTAGTTTCGAACAAAGAGCTAATATCAAATTTTGTTTTAAAATCGGTAAAACGTTTACCGAAACATTTGAATTGATGATAAAAGTTTATGGCGATGATTGTCTATATCGTACCAGAGTTCATGAGTGGTTTACACGTTTCAGAGGTGGCAGTGTGGACATAAATGACGATGAACATACGGGCCGCCCAAAATCAGTGATCACCAAAAATTCCCATCGAAATTGTGCGTGAGTTTATCAAAAATGAGCCGAAATCATCGTTCAAATTCATGGAATCGGAGTTGAATATCTCCAAAACATCAATTCATCGCATTTTAACCGATCATTTGGGTTTACGAAAGGTTTGTGCACAATAAACGAGACTTTTGTCTTAGAAATTCACTCTTATGTCTGATTTTTGGACTAGAAATCGCATTTTAACCATCAATCACTCACCGTATTCTCCTGATATGGCTCCCTGTGACTTTTGCATATTCGGAAAATTGCATTTGGCCATGAAAGAAAAACGCTTTGCGCGCATCGAAAAGGCTTATACCGACATCCTGAAGGACATTCGGGTCAATGACCTGAGACACTCTTTCGAAAAGCTTTTGGATCGCGCAAAACAGTGTATCGAGGCCGGAGGAGACTATTTTGAATAAATAAACTCGAATTTATCAGAACAAAGCTCCTGTCGTTTCTATTTTAGATCAGTCTGGTTTATTTTGGAACCCACTATATTAATAGGCGGTGCACCGGGATGTTAACTTGATGTGATCAATTATCAACTTATCATTTAGAGGTGGTGAAACTATAACGCTTAGTATTGTATAAAGCGCTTTTGTCTTGTGACTTTGTGAAACTAGTGCCTCTTAAGTACACATTTTTAAGCTTCAAAAGTGATCTCATGAGGCATGCACAAACTGGAATGATTGATGAGAGCAACAACCAAGCGAGCCTTGTAACACGACCTTAAAAGAGGAATAATTTTAGTGCGAAGGAATCCTTGTAAAGCTGATACGTCATCACACGAGAAGCAATCCTCCTAACAAGAGACAGCAGACATATCAACATGAATAATCCAATAAAACTGTCTATTATTCCACCGTGTAAATAATTGAAGATGTAATGGAATATATAGAATACGCTTTAGAAGTGTTTATCGACACCGAAGAAGATTACTACAATTAACCCTTCGATTCGATATGCCAGTACTTATGAGTATATTTATTCGAAAAATGGTATCAAAATCGGCACTGTAAATAACGTTACTAGTACTCAAAAAGTTACCAATATTGGTACTGTTGCGAATTCCGGCGTACCGGCATTCTCCCATTTGCAACTTCAAATTGCCTCCGTAACATCTCCACCTTCTTTTGGGCACATATACCTTTTAATCTGTACATTCAATTTTTTTTCAACATTTAACCGTTTCCCTATAGTTTTTATATCCCCCATCATCTCAATCCTACCCTCTTATCTTATGTTCAATTACAAACCAAACAAAAAATATTATAATAATAATCTTAACTTTCCCACTAATAACATTCCATTAATTACTTCCCATTAGCAAAATTTCCTTCGATATCCTAACAAAACCTAATTCCTTCCTTCATACTAACTAATTTTATTCATTAGCTCCCACTAACAATTTTTATTTGTCATACTAATTAAAATTCATTCTCTATTCGCCACTAACAAATTTCCTCTCAATGCCCATTAAGAATGGTTCCCATTGAAGTTGCTAATTGGATGAACGGGAGATCAACAGAAGGTGGCTCCGGTGGTAGCGTCGTATTTTCTCGACCGTGGGGTCCACTGGGACCCTGGGTTCAAGTTCTCTCGAGCGCAGGAAGACACTCTTTTTGGGATATTGGCAAAAACAATTGTTTCCGTGAAGATAATGATTTGCATATAACCAAACGCTACATAGTTACGCAAATCTACATATATGCAAAATGGAAATTGAAGTGTATTGAATTTTGATGACGTTACCCGGGTACGGCAGCATGAATTGGGGAAGGAAAGGATTGCGGGATTGGTCTTTTGGGAGTTGATGGAAATCTGTATTCGGCTTTGAGAGGGGAGAGAGAGTTATTGCAGTGTGAGAGTGACTTGGAATTTATGATTAGAAAAAAGTTTTGATTGGGAATTTGTGAAAAGAAAAAGTTTGTGGGTCAGTTTTTGGGATGGTGACGATTATTTTTGGTGGAAATGGAAAAAGGGAGAAAAATGACAATATAAACAAAAATAAGACGGTTCGCGAGTGTATCTGAAGAAAATTGTTAATGAGATCACTAAGGTAGGTTCTTTGTTTTGATGGTGTCGGAGTGAAGAAAATAACTTTAAAAGAGGATATTAAATGTATTGAGAACTAATTATGTGCAGACAGAAATAGTACAATTCATCTTGCGGTAAATGAATTCATAATGATCATTGTCAGGAAAAGACGATTTAATCGCGTGTTTGGAAGTCTAAAAAGAAAAATAAAACAAAAAATTGAAGAACGTTAATAAAGCAAAGCGTAAGCAAAGAATGTATGATTGAGTGAATTAGATGGATTTCGAGACGTTGTTCATGGCTGGTAGCATCTTATTGCTGAAAAAACCCTTTTATTATCGAGGAGAAAAAAATAACTATAGAAAAGAAAAAACAAATGCATAATGAATTTTACAAAATTCCAGTTGCAGAGCACTCCGCAGCCGTATTAGGGTGAGTCATTTTACATTTTTTTCCCTTTGTTTATTGCTTTCATTTTTTTCTGCTAATACTAATTAAATCTATTTTGTATATTATTTAATTTATATTTTTGTTTTGTTTTTAAAAGTTTTTGTTCTGTGTTTTTCTTTGTTGTATTGGAAATTAAGTATTTGTGAAAATATATTGGCCATGATATATTGTATTAGAAGTACAAATTTATCATTTCTTAAAATGACCTCCCCCTTTCCCGCCCTTATCCCTTCGTGTTCGTTTTCATGTGTAGGGTGGCTGAGCACGAGCACGAGAACATCGTTTTGATTTTATGAAAGAAACCGTAACATTGATAAATCCTACTATCATTAACAAACTTGTGTGAGTTTTGATTTTTGAGTTATTTGTCGCCCTTGTACTCATACACCAATTTTCCATACACTTTGCCACGACCTGGACACCCTGATGCATATATGACTTTTTATTTCAGATTCTAAAAGTTCTAATCAATACCTTTCATTTGATACCCCACTCGCCTACATATGATTAAAAAAAATTTTAAGGGTAACTTCAGCATACAAAGCCATAAAAAACTGTGGCGTATTTTCCAAGTGATTGAAACATTTTACAATCAGCAGCATGTGCTCCTATTCTTGAATCACTTTCCATTACCCATTTTCGGATTAATAGTGCTAAAATAAATGAAAGATTAAAATGTTCCTTAACAAGCACTATTTTTATTTTCTTTTCTGCCATATACCGATATTTTGGGGACTAATTGTCGGCTCCCACAGTGGCAATATTATATAGGAGGAAGGAGACAATAAGTCCCCGAAATATCAGTATATGGCAGAAAAGAAAAATAAAAATAGTGCTTGTTGAGGAACATTTAATCTTTCATTCAACATCCATTTTAAATTCAATGTCAAAGTCAAAAGCACTTTATTCAATACTAATCGTTATAAATTTTCGAAAAATATAAACAAAAAAATACTATTACTTAATGGTCCAAATGGCTCTCAAAATTTATACGTTATCAATGAAACACATTTAATAAAAAAAAAACAACAGCAAATTCAAATTACTTAAAAGTATTACATATTTATGATTCAATTGGAAAAAGGAGAAAAATCGACAAACACAATTCAAAAATTATTTATAATTGCAACACAACCGTGAACTTTGATCCTACACCTAATATGTTATAACCTAATTCTAATAAAATTCAATCAAAAACTTTGTCTTATACTAAAAAATTCTATCACAATATTCCTAACTTACGCGTTTAACCTTATCTCTAACTTAATATAATTAACATAAAATATACTTATCATAAATATTGAAACCTATCGCTAATTTTTAACATAAACAAACAACACGAAATGTAGCAATAATGAGCTGAAACTGTCATTCAACCGCTAATACCTAGATTGCTCCGTCTCAGCTCGATCAGTCTCAACGAATCTAGCAAATGAGTATCTCCATTGGAATTGTTGGTCTCGTGAACTCATATTCGGAAGATATTTTATCTTTTTATCGATGGACCGTCTATATATGTTATAACTGGGACGCCGTCAGAATCAAAAACATATCGATTCATGTCCAAATTCATGAATGCTTCTGGAGGAAGGAAGCCAGTAGCGGGGCAAGTCGCAATATTCCCGTCTGTAGGGTGGAACGGCTGTGAAATCCAGGGATTTTCGTTCAGTTACAGGTCTTGCGATATGATTCCGAAGAAGTTTCGATATGAAGATATCGACTCTTGTCACTTTAGCAGTTTGTTAAATTTTTCTATTCGATATAAAGTGCTTCAAATCCGTCTCAGACTTTCTGTACAAACCAGTACATGCACGAAGACATTTCCTTTCGAAAACTCTTAATCTTTCCATAGTACTAGCACTCTGGTTGTACCTGATCTGACATCTATATTTCAAAACTGGTCTGACCAAAACCTTGTAACAGATAACTTTGACCTTTTGATCAATGTATCTGGAACGTGAGTCATCGAAGGGCCATGACTACTTTTTGTGCTTTACTAAGCATGATTTTGACATGTTCAGAATAGTACAGATACTGATATAGACGGGACCCGTTCTACCATTTTAAATTCATCATGACTTTGTTTCGCCAATGGCTTATATCATTCCGCGTCCCATATTATACGGCGTGCAATGTTTTAGTTATATCGTGGAGGGTGTTCTTCGCATAGCTGCTATAATGCAGAGGCTTCTACTTTTAGTATAACGACTATTCTTCTGGCAGCACTCCTTTGTCCATCTTTGGCCACCAGACAACAGCCACCACGTAGGTGATCATGGGTTATTCCGCGTCGTGGTAAAAGCGATATAATATCATTGGTTTTAGCCCCCAAAATTTCCCTCAAGCGACTGGTGTAAGAAAAGAGTTTTTTTACTTTTCGTGAATTTATTACCGGTAACTGTGCCTAAATATTTGACCTTAGTGGTTAATTCAAGTGTTTGGTTAGTTAAGGTTGGATTTCATTTCCTTCAAAGTATTTTAAGGATTGACTCACAGACCTCCGTGCAGAATCCGTTATTTTCAGATCTTGTTGCATAAGCTCAAAAAGTATTTCTGGGTATTTACTCATTATTATGATGCGAATGTCATCGGTATACTTCTGGGCGTAAATTTCAGCGATATTTAGTTCAACTAATAACTGTCAATAACCAGCTCCTAAAAGAGGGGTGATAAGATACTCCTCTGTGAAAACCTCTGGTGACGGTTGTATGTCTTATTTCCTTGAAAATATTTACCTAGACCAGTCTGCTCTGGAGAACGGCTGTTTTCATCTTAGATAATGTATCTTATACGTCACGTCGTCGGTGGAATTACCAATAATTCAAATTAAATATTGTCGAAGACTCCTGTTTCCAGACACTCCGTCTCCTAACGCCTTGTTGTTTGAAGTGGTCCTAGATTGATAAACGTGTTGGTCAGGGTAAATTGGTTAAAACAAGTATCTTTTATAAGTCTCTCTTCCAGCTTCCCAAGGTTTTGAGCATGAAGGAGATTAGGCTAATAGGTTTCTCCCTATTCGTCTGTGTTTAGTCTCGTCAAGGTTTCGCCAGAAAACAAACTCTGACATGCCTCCGAGTTGTTGACATGGATATACTGATCCTATTTACTTTTGAAACAGTTGGTACTAGGTGCAGTTGGTACTAGGTGTAAGGAGCCCTGATAGAGTAGCAGCAGTTATATTACGTCTGGCCCATTTCACGCTATTCCAGGTAACAACTTTTTTTGTTAGGCCTATTCACAAAAGTTAACGACTCTAGCTTCTATGGTTCTTGAGAAATTCTACTGTGACGAATTTACAGACAGGCAGGTGCCGATTTCGATTCAAGACCTCAAAGATGGAATTAGTGAGGCTATCGAGGACATAGGGGAGCCACTTTGCGATTTAGTTATGGAAAATTTCATAAAAAGGATATGGTCCTGTAAGCGTGGTCGTGGTGGTCATTTGCCTGATGTTATTTTTCACTATTAACGGCATACCTTCCTCTTTATATTGAAACAAACATCCGATCATTTATATTAAAAAATGGCATTTTTCTTTTAATATCAAAATAACACCTCTTATTGGAAAACCCTGTATATGGAGGGCTTGCAGCTGTTGAATTTCACGATTCCGAAGAAATACTGAGAAATACGGTTTGGTCCAGTTACACATGCATTCAAAATGTAAAATCGTGTAACGTCGACGATAAAGCTGCGGCCCTCGAAAAAGTTGAAGCTTATTAGCTCAAAATAATGTTTGAATCCATCGAGCATAAACGTCAAAACAATGTATCTAAAATAGGATGTAAGGAGTGCAGAAAGTTATGTACCGGGCAAAAAAGGGGATTAGTTACAATGCAGTTTTAAGAACCCATCAGATAAAGAGAAAGCTGGAAGAAAATAAAATAAACAGCAGCTTACGGTGGTGAAGAAAATCAGATAGAAGTATGGTATGGGAGGTTATAAAAATAAAAAATGAAATTAGGAAACAGTAATCTCTTAAACAAAGAAAGTAGACCAGCGTGATTATGGATCCTCTAGATATGAAAAATCAGTATACGAGATAGTTGAATAGCTGAAAAAAGTAGTAAATAATGAAGAGGTCAATAAGTAGCTGCAGAAACGCGTTTGTTGATTAAATAAGAACAAATCAAAGTGTAAACGAAAGCGTGTCTTATAGATTCTACTAATTTAATCGAGTCAACGAGGTGAAGCTCGAGCTTCAATCTGTCTCATTCCGTCTTCGTCCCAGTAAAGCTTTGACAACCATCGAAGTACATATGTTCAAACTTCGCAACTAGTGTGGTGTAGGTTTGGTTGAGAAGGACTCTCAACTAGCTCTGGCTCTAAGCAGCTGTCCTACTGATACCAATCCTCGCATGGCCTTCCTGCTTCCCAATAAGGTGTCAACACACACGAACGGAAAAAGTGGCGCCATTACAAATTATCCCCAGTAACACCAACAACAACTGCTTAAGCTCTTAAAACAGAGGAAAAACAAACGGAAAGCATAAACTTATAGGCCACAATTGCGGCATTTTGGCGCGGTAAGGAAATCAAGCGCACTATGGAGTATTCTGTACTGGAGGAGCAGAAATCTGTATAATCTGTGCTAGAAAAACAAACGATAAGAGAAAACGTAGAAATGGAAAAATTTTGCTCCTGCAGTCCACGAAACGCCTAAGGCACGTGAATTAAGTGTTATGTTAAGCCTCCCTACAGAAGAGACGTCAGACAGTTCACCCTGGATCGATTCCAAGAAAAGCGGCTTGCCCAAATAACGAGAACAGTTCTAAACCAAATGAAAGACACTTGCGACAGCAAAAAAAACATAACAATGACGTGAAGAGAAGTGTTTGAGCTGAAAGAGCTTATACAAGGTGAGACAATTAAGTAATGAGATTTTATTGCCGCGCTTGTCGTAAACCTACGACCTTGAAATTCCCTTCCCCCTTCCCCGGCATCCTTCTCCCTTCCCCCTTCCCCGGCATTTTTCTCCATTCCCCGGCATCCTTCCCCTCTTCATTGATATATTTACCATTACTCTAGCTTGTCTAGTTCGCCTGCTGTGTCGTGTTGAGTAGACGTGTGTTGGTGGTGCTCGTCACGAAAATGGAGAAACGAAATCAAGAGCAACGCGTCGCGATAAAATTCTGCGCCAGATTGGATGAAACAGCTTCGGAAAAGTACGCTAAAATTGTTAGAGTGCATGGTGATAGTGCTCTTAGTTGTGCACAGGTGTTTCGATGGCATTAAGAGTTTAAGGAGGGGCGTGAAAGCGTGGAAGACGAGGCGTGGAGCGGGAGACCAGTCGAGATGCAGACTGACGCGAATGCGCAGCGTGTGGCCGCCCTAATCCGTGAAAATCGGCGTTTAACAGTTCGAATGTTGGCCTCGGAACTGGGTATGAATCGTGAAACAGTCAGACAAATTTTAACCGACGATTTTGGGATGAAAAAGTTGTGCGCGAGGATGGTTCCAAAGAACCTTTCTGAGGAGCAAAAGCAGCATCGAATGACCGCCGCAGAAGACTGTTTGGAACAAGTGGAAAACGATCCCACGCTGCTTGATCGAGTTATTACAGGCGATGAGAGCCGGTTTTGCAATACGACCCGGAAACCAAACGCGAAAGCTCGATTACGGACATACAGGCGGTCGTGACGAGGGTACTCACGGACATCCCAGTCGAAGTGTCCCAGAAATGTTACGAAGCATGGAAAATGCGCTGGAATCGTTGTATAGCTGCCCAAGGGGACTACTTTGAAAGGGATGGCAGAGCTGTAATATAATTATTAAATATACGGTTTTCATGGAATCAGTCTCATTACTTAATTGTCACACCTCATAGACTCCACGTGGGCACTACAGACACGGGAGGCTTAAGACAGAAGAAGAGCAAATAGCCAGAAGTTCTAATACCTTGTACGACCAGAAGGCTGCCCTGTAGTCAAATCGAAAGGCACCAAAAGAAAAAGAGAGAGGAGGCGTCAACTAAATATGCTACTGTAGAATGGGGAGTTTCAAGAGATGCTATCTGAGGTAACCAAAAAAGCGGCCTAAAAGTCCTCCTCTCATATAATGATAAAGAGTTTTCCAAAGAAAGAAAAAATAAGGAAGCGTCCGATACGATGCGCAAAGGGAAAATTGACATACGTCGCAAATGCCTATAAGTACTGCTAGTTAATACAACCAACGACAGATTCTACGCAGATGTGCTGCGCGAAATAATCACGACGCTGAAACTGCCATTAGAGTAGTGCTGCTCCGATACCATGCGCAAAGGGAAAGTTGACACACGTCGCCTATAAGTACTGCTTGTTAATACAACAGATTCTACGCAGATGTGCTGCGAGAAATAATCATGACGCTCAAACTGCCATTAGAGTAGTGCTGCTAGCCCATATCAGTGGCTTACTGATGGAAATCAGGCCAAAAGGCCATCAACAAAACCACATTCCCTGATGCGGTTAAAAGGGAACTTGGACAACAGACAACTATAAACTCGCTCCAGCCTTTGGATTTTCGAAATCAGGGACCTTTACGGAATTGGCTGAAGCAGAAGAGGTCATCAAAAGGGAATTGCCTATATTAAATGAATTCAAAGTGAGACAGACTCAGGAAAACGGTAGTAGAAAACATATGGCCATTGTCGACTTAACTGACAAAGACGCAGAGGAAATTCTAACAAAGGGTAAAATAAAAACAGTTTGCATGATCTGCAGGATACGGCCAAGAATAGTTTTTTCTATTATTTCAAGGGCTATTTACTTTTGAAACAGTTGGTACTAGGTGCAGTTGGTACTAGGTGTAAGGAGCCCTGATAGAGTAGCAGCAGTTATATTACGTCTGGCCCATTTCACGCTATTCCAGGTAACAACTTTTTTTGTTAGGCCTATTCACAAAAGTTAACGACTCTAGCTTCTATGGTTCTTGAGAAATTCTACTGTGACGAATTTACAGACAGGCAGGTGCCGATTACGATTCAAGACCTCAAAGATGGAATATGGCCACAGTGCTGCTCGCAGAGGCTTGCTAGGAGCTCTTTTTGTAAGAAATGTGATAAAACCGCGAACATAAGGAAAGTACGCAAAGATGAGGCACATAGCGTGATGCCGCGTTTTCAAAGAAGCCCTAGTCACATAAACTTACAACGTAGCGTAAATGTTCAGGATCTCAGTTTATGGCGGACATAAGAGCCAATTTTCTGCTGCTCCACGAGCAATACCGCGAAAAGATTTCGTTAGCCTGGGAACGGATTTGTGAGTATCCGGTATTCAGGAACCAATGATATATTTTCAAGTCAAACTCAATGCTTTGGACGATGCTATTTTTGCTGACGGAGACTTCATTGCTAAACCCATTGAATGGTTCATGCCAAAAACAGACCTAAGAGGAAAACGGGTCTTGAAGATAGCAGCTATGATAGAACTCGTTGTGCTGAACATTAGCACTACGCAAACTTTCCGGCGTTGGGACTGTATTGAAACCATACCGTTTCGGAATCCTTAGTATATTATGTACACAACTGGCAAGTACTACAGGGCTACTCAGCCAATGATCATCAATATATTATGCTCGTCGATGCGCTCACGGTGAACGAAAATCGAATGGAGGTTCCAGGATCCAGGTGAGGTAGTGCAGCTGATTTTCCGGATGTGCTGCTCAGTACGCTCAACGCATGCCTGAGCTTTGGAAGATAGCGAGGCTCGGATTGAGCAGCAAGAGGAAGGGGATTCCAAGTTGCCGTCTGTACAGCGTCCATTATGTATGCTACACATGGCTAGGAAAGTGCTCATAACGTAGAGAATTCATACTGCTTCACAGCAAAGCAAGGTCGATGAAGGATCGACGTTACATCATGTTATATGTCGTTCAAGGATCCATCTTTGGCCCAGATCTGCTGGAATATCTCGTACGACGGGCTACTGAGACATGAACTACCTTATGTTTCGCGTTGTGCGGACTGCATTGCGGCGCTAATCGCTTCACTCGCAGTTGAACCAGCGCCACTTGGTCTAAATATGCTTATGCGCCGGATGATGGACTGGATGAATACTCGCAAGTTCAACTTAGCACAGGAGAAAACTGAAGTGATTATCGTGGCAAAGACGAGAAACTTTAGAGTAGGGAGGATTAATATCGGGGAAGTGAGAGTTGAGTTGAAATTAACAATGAAGTATATGGGCGTTTTGATCGGCTCGAAGTTGTGTTTTTCTGAGCAAATCAGGGGAATGGCTGTAAAAGCCAGAGCGGGTGTATCGACATTTAGTCGACTAACGGCTAACTAACGAAGACCCACCTAATCAAGAATGCGCTGTATAATATGTGTTTTTGTACGAATCCATAATACGGAGTGACACTCTCAGCAAGGAGCTATACCAAACGCGCCTGGCACCGCTGCTGCAACGAGGACGCTAAGGACTGCATCTACATATCGGATAGTCTCTGAGACGGCGCTGCTGGTCATTGTAACTGGGATACCCAATCTATATGCGTAGACAATGCTTACTCACCGATTGGCAACAATCCTGGGTGAATGACACGAAAAGGAAGTTGATCGCGCACCTTATCTCTGATCCTAGGCTGGTCAGTGGAAGGCAATATGAGACTGACGTCCACCTAACCCAAGATTAATTAGGTACAGTCTCCTTTCTAGCAATCCCTCTTCCTTCCCTCTACCGCTGGAACAGAGATCCTACGACCTCATGGCATCCTCAAGCGTAGAAAAACCAAGCCTAGCCCGAAGTAAATTGGTAAACAGTTCCAGGCTATGTTCTCAAGTTAACATGAGAGATGTTTAGTGACACAAGTCGGGACTCTCCACACTAAGGGCGTCGAGTCAATAGGAAACAATGAAGAGGGCAGTAAGTAGCTATCGAAATACGCATACTAATTCAATAAAATCAAATCAAAACTTAATGGAGGATATGATTAATTAATTTTGAAAATAGAAGAAATCCAACAGAAGTATGTAGCTTTCTAGAATTATTTCAACGTTCTCCTCAGACTGTTTTAATCATTAAACCTAAAGTTTCTTTGATGCTAATGGTTCTCAACGCCGACTGCTTCAAAATAATGAAACAGTTTATAGTTTATTTACAGTTATATTTATTATTTCTGATTCCAAAAAGAATAGATACTTTCGCTATACTTTTCTGTCATACCTGGCTCTACAAGGTTGCTAGGACTTTCATGCAGCTTTCTGAAAGCATGTGAACTATTAGCCTCTATTTTTTCATTTTCGCTTCATTAAAATGATATAAAATTGCATTCATTACTGATTTATTTGAAAGTCTTCTCATAGTAACAAATTTCCTCTTTATCGACTTAATTACATTTTTATTTATATTCTACTGAAATATCTACTTTCTTTTTGTATCTGATGTAAGTTCAAAAGAAGGATTAAGTCATATCTTCGTTCCTTACGTATTTTAATGATTTGAATATTAATTTGAGATGTCTTTATATTACTGTGCCTTCATACAATGCTGCTCCAAAAATTAAATACCACTTTTATGAAAATTTTTTAACTACAGGTTTAATTATTACAACACTAATCCGTACATATAAAACAAGGGTTAAAAGAGTCTCTATGCATACATCAACCGCATAAATCTATTTCATCCCTCACAATTGGATAAGGAATAAAATATATACAACCCGAACAAATTAATCACAGTAACAAATAAAAGCTTCGCTGATTTCTTTCACTGGATGAAATAAGGACACTCATTACTACTAGCACTTGGTTGCGCTCAAAAAATTATGCATAACCAAATTCTACAAAACCTCTCCCCTGCCTTAATCAAATATTCAAATGTCCTTTAAAGATTTAACATTTTCTAACGACACTCCATGAATACATTACATTAACGACAAATCTACCAACTGATTCTCTAATACCATTTTGAACCACTCTCCATCCTGACTAGTATTCCATATTCCGAAGCGAGCAAATTGAGCGACATTTTCGGGAACAAAACGACAACGACTTTAACATTGCCCATTTGTTCAGTACGAAAAAATGGTGGTAAGTAAAAACAGGCGACGAAAAAATCATAGCATAAATGGAACCTAACCTGAAGCGCTTCACGGAACACGCATTAGAAGCAGGAAAGGGTGAAATACCGGGAGCGGACCTAAGAACTCAACGCGGTAGCTAAGCTGCCCATCCTACAGACTTCCTTGGAACCGGACGCTACTACTCCAGTATCCACTAAACCACCTTTGTATCCCTCTTTTCCCAACCACTGCTATATCCCTTCTTTCCTATGCCCCGAGCTCTTTCTCAAACTTGTGATTAGTTCTTCTTTTTTCAGACTTTTTCCCACCCGGTGGTGGATTTTGTTATGGCGAACTTGAAGCCGAAGCCAAGGAAAAAGAACAATAATACGACCATCATCGTTGTAAAGAAAAAATGTGCTTGTATTCGAATCAAATTGCCGCATCCGAAAACGAATGTTGTTGCTGTAGTGCTTGCTATTGAGCATCGGCGTGTGTCCCAGTCGTCAGGGGTCTGCACTGTTGTGCTCCACTTAAAGTGGCCCCAATGTGGGTATAACCAGAGCAGTCACTCTTCAGCTTGAACAACTTCCCCAACACCCATCCACCTTCCAACCACACCACTTTTACCTCATTCATCACATGTGTTGGTGATTTTTTTCTGCGCCGGCTTATTTTTATTTTTGTATGCGAAATCGTGATCAGATGATGCATGCCAATGTATTAACATTCTTTTTTTTATGCTCACAGCTTCATTTTTCTTAAGCTGCTCGGTTACAAAGCTCATCGCCCCCTGACCGAATCAGCTTTCGGGTTGCCAGGTGAGCTTTGTAGTCGTGGGTGGCGGGATTTCAATTGCGGGACTTCATCCGATAAAGATATTTTATGTATGATTTCTGATTTTCAGGTGAGTAAAATTCATTGAAGTTGTACTATTCGTTTAATTATTATTGACCAATAGAGAAAATAAGTTTACCCCTCAAGTGTTAAAAATCTTCTGACACTGATTTTGTTTATTATAAGCTAATAACTTTGATGCGAACATATTTATTAGGGTGCAGGTTGTAATGTTTTATTAGCTATTAGCGAAACTCCTGAAATGATACTTATGCCTATCTAGCTTGTGAGTTTTACAACTGTAATGTAAACTACACTAGCGTGAAGAAAAAAATCGACCCATCCCATATACTTTGGTTTAGGGCACGATAAAACAAAAACTAAAAATGTAAAAATCATGCCTTAAAACTGTCTTACAAACGAAAAACTAAGTTTCCATTATATTTTAATGGCCATTCAATTACTTCAAATAAAAGCAGTTGGATTTGCTAAATGTTTATCTACTAATTTTTAATGTTTTGGGTACAAAATAAGGGAAAAATGATAAAACCTTATTCAATAGTTTGTGCTGCCACTTCTTGCTCCTGTTGCAGCCTGCATTGTGTTTTTCATGGACTTTCATATATTGTTTATTTTTTTTGTAGCACTTCAGCCCCTTGCGGGCCTTCGTTTAAAGATAGTTAAGAGTATCTCATTATCATGATGTATCGGTATCCCACAAGGTGATATGGTCAGTATCCCGGTTTGGCCGTGTGTCCGTCCGCCCAGCTGCGCTATGTTCTGATTTTGAACCAGCACGTATCATAACTAAACGGGCCCATTCGAACTAAATCTCTTTGTCGCCACAACGAGAGACGAACCAGGGACTTTGGCTTACGGGGTGAGTGCTCTAACCACTGCACAACGCGACTACTGTACTTTCATAGTGTTTTAATAAATTCTCGCGTTACACCTTTCCACACTACTTCGATCGCCACCTGTAGTTGCTGGACGGTTTCTGCAGGCTGAGGTCTGGCTCTGACCCGTCTGCAGCTCATCCCATAGATGTTCAATAGGATTAATGTCAGGGTTCTTTGCTGGTTACTTCATAACAGGGATTCCGACAGCGCACAGATATTGAATGTTAAGGCAGCATGCAGGCGGGCGTTGTGTAGTGAAAATAGGTATAAAAATGTCCGTTCAGGACTGCAGCGATGGTCTGCTGCCTCGGCGGAAGAGGATGTTAGGATCCGCCGAGATTGGCCTTGTCTGGGGACGCGTGAATGCGCTGGCAGGCTAGCGTTGCAGTGTCGTGGGGCGGGTTCTTTCCCCCTAGCACAAGGACCCACTACAAAAAATATTTCGCATTCACGAATTAGAAAGGGCCTAAAATGCCGATCGACTGGTGCCGAGGTCGAGGTAACCTACTAAGGGTTGACAATTGCTTGTTCAGAGAACAAGTTGAGACGAGCAAAAACGGACGGGCTGGCGGACACGTATATCTACGTTTTGCTATGA
Source organism: Odontomyia ornata (assembly GCA_963969285.1). Classification (NCBI taxonomy): domain Eukaryota; kingdom Metazoa; phylum Arthropoda; class Insecta; order Diptera; family Stratiomyidae; genus Odontomyia; species Odontomyia ornata. The sequence goes on from OZ017738.1 coordinate 115,104,146, forward strand.
GTATGTAAACTTGTGTATGGTTGAAGCTGAGTACAGACGGACTAAACAGACGTATATATGTAACTATCGGCGCAGGTCCTTTGCGTGGTACACCCCGACTTCTTTCCCCGATAGGTCGGTCAGCAGCCAACAATTGGGTCCTACCACCTTCTGTTCGCGGCTTTTCAGGAAACGCCGGCCGGTCCAGCTTGGCATTATAATGCCCAGTGACGTCACTTTGGCGAAAATTACGCCGAAAAACCTCATGTCCTTCCGTAAACTTGGAAGGTCGTGACCTGAGGCTGTACTGCGCCTCATTTGCACGTCCTGCGGCCTTTATCTTTCGTCCGATTTGTTGGCGGAGGTCTCCTAAGCGCTCGTGGGGCTCCAGCGCAACGACTCCCAAACACTTCAATTGCCGTAATAGCCTGTATGATTTACCATGGCAAACCATGTGCTGTCCGAAGGCGGCAAAGTAAGGTGAGACACCGGTGACGGAATGATAAGATGACCGCAGAGCGCAAGTTATGGCGGACAATCTGTCGTCTCAATTCTTCTGATTTGGATGAACATAAGAACGGATCACGGCTAACAGTGTGCGATTCAAACGTTCAGATGCCTTAGACTGAGGAGAGTATATGGGCGTCAGTTGGTGTTCGACGCCGTACTGTTCGAGTAGGCTCTTAAACTGCCGAGATCTGAACTGTACTCCGTTGTCCGAGTACACACTTTCGGGTACCCCGAACACGTGGAATACCCGACTCTCTAAAAATTTCACGATAGATGGAGCCGTGAACTTGCGAATAGCTTCCACTAGTGGGAATTTCGAGACCTGGTCTAACACACAACGATAACTCCGATGTGTCCCATAGAAGGACGAGGATATTGGCCGAGTAGATCTATGTACAGACGTTGAAATACGCGTTCTGGGACGTTGAGTTAACCCATAGGAGGTCGAAAAGGCTGGTTGGGCGCTTTAGTGCGGTCTCACCGGCGCTCACGCAGTCTTTGACCTGGGATGACATTTTAGGCCAAAAGAAGTATTTCTTAAGTCGCCGAAGCGTCCGACCGTAACCTCCGTGGGCACTTAAAGAATGGTCGTGTACGCGGAGGACCAGATTGTGAGTCCGGTACCCAGAGTTTCCAGGACTCTTCTTCCTGCCATGGATCACCAGTGGCGTATTCATTTCGTCTATACACGTAGCCGTCTATCACTTTCAAATCAGGCAAATGTGTTGGTTGGGTTACGATGGTTTGCCTCAACTCTTTGTAGCTGTCTGATTCGAAATGTGGGCTATCCAAATCTATCTCAATGGAGTCCTCGTCATTCACTGTCAATTCGGCTTCCTCGGGTGAAAACATTCGCGAAAGAGTATCGGGCACGATGTTCTGGGTTCCTTTCCGGTGTTTGATGGAAAACTTGAACCCATGCAGTTTAGGAGCCCATCGGGCCAGGCTTCCATGTAAGTCGGCTTGGTTCATCAACCATTGTAGCGAAGCGTGGTCTGTGATGATTTCAAACTGGTGGCCTTCGAAAAAGGCTCGGAATTTCTTCACAGCCATCACCGCTGCAAAACATTCCTGCTCAGACACGGTATAGTTCCTTTGGGCCGAGTTCAGCTTATTGGACATGAAGGCAATCGGAGCTTCCTCTCCCTCTGCGGTCAATTGCACAAGCACGGCTACCACTCCATGTTGACTTACGTCACAGTGAATGGAGAAAGGCTTCTTAAAGTCGGGGCTGTGCAAGACCGGAGCTGATGTTAAGGCTTGGTTTAGCTCTTCAAATGCCTTTCGACTGAGCTCGGTCCAAATGAACTTCCCTTTCCGAAGCATGTCCGACAGGGGCGCTGAAACTGTTGCATAATTCCGAACGAACCTTCGGTAGCAACCGCACGCACCAAGGAAACGTCGTAGCTGCTTAACAGTTTTTGGTAAGGGGAACTCGTCAATCGCCCGAGTTTTGTCCGGATCTGTTTTGGTGGTGCCATGTCCGATGACATGTCCTAGGCATCGGACTTCATTCATGACAAACTTACTATTTTGGACGTTGATGGTGAGTCCCGCCTTACTGATGTGCAAGGCTACTTCTTGCAGGAGAAGGAGGTGTTGATCGAACGTTTCCGTGATGAGTAGAAGATCATCCAGGTACACGAACACTTGGTGTTTCAGATGAGGTGGAATTACTTTGTCCATCAGCCGGGTCATCGTTTGCGGAGCGTTACACACGCCGAAAGGCATTGTGATGAACTGGTATAATGGTCGTCCGGACACTCTGAAGGCGGTCTTATCCCTTGACCCGTCATTGAGTGGAATTTTCCAGAATGCACCTTTTAGGTCGAGACTGGTAATGTAATTTGCTTTCGGCAGTCTCCCCAATATTCCATCGATGAGTGGAAGAGGGTAAGCGTCTTTGATGGTCACTGCTTTCACTTTCCGGGCATCTAGACAAAGGCGGACTTTACCTGGCTTCACCACCAAGGTTACCGGTGAGGACCAGGCACTTTGGGACTCCTCTATGTCCCTCAACTCGAGCATCCTGTCCAATTCTGCGTACACTAACTTTTCCATAGCCGGTGAGATGGCATAGTGTCTCTACTTAATTGGCTTAATATTGCCAACATCGATGACATGTGAGACCAGTGTCGTGCGGCCAATGCCTTGCGTGGCGTAAGATGGAAAAGCAGCGATGGATGCTTCCAGACGTTGTCGTTGGTTAAGTGTTAATTCATGTCTATCTGGGACAGAAGCGAGTTCGTTGACATATCTAGTATTTAATGGTGCAGCGATGAATAAATCTGAGGCTTCTGGAAGAGAGGGAACATCCAGCCATAGTCGTCACGGCTGGTGGGTTATCGTCAAGGTTGTTGGGGTTGGCAGACTCAGCTGGGAAGGGAATAAGAGGGAGTTTTGACTTGGACGCGATACGGCGCGGATGCGAGGAACGATTTGGATATTTTTGCTGGCCGCGTTTTTGAAAGAGGGAAGTGCGGAAAAGCTGTCAATTTCGGATTTATTGTCAAACGAAGTAAACGTTGAGAAAAGTGCGAAAAACTAGTGAAAATTTCGTGCTTTCCGTCGGTGTAGTATCCGATAAGGACTTCAAAATTGGATGGACGGGATTTGCAGAAGTGAAGAGACAAGTTGGAGAGGAAATGGAGTGAATATTGCGCGCCAAAACACATCACCAGATAATTTACATAAAACATAAATGAAAAATACTTCGAGCGTAACATTCTGTAGTGAAAAATGTATGTGGCCGTGTGAGAAGTGTTGAAATTCGCTGCGTCGCTAAAGATAAGAGAAAATTTAAGGAAAAACAACCGCGTTATCAAAACAGCCACAAAACCATTGAAAAATGTTTCAGTTATCATAATCTAATATTCAATTGATTAAAAATCGCCCTAGAAAGCATACAAAACATCAAATTGCATTCTCCGCCCATTCTAATGTTTACGATCGGTCGCTTGAAAACCCCAAAACCAGCCCCAAACCATCGTCGTCAAGTTCTCCAACTACATCAAAATTACCAACAAAAGTGATTAACCGCAGAAATTCGACTCTAGCCGTGCATATGTGTAACGTGAAATTGCTCGTTTTCTTACCCCTTTCGTTGGCGGGACAATTGTCCACACCAGCCATACCGGCTTTGTTAAAATTAGCAAGAAGCACAGCACAAGCGGATTGGCAAGCTTCTCGTCAATTGTTCAACAACATGCTTAATTAAAGTGTGTCCATGAAGTTTTCAGCCTTAACAATCTACCCACATCATCAGCGGGCGCCCACCGAGGATGTAGGGTAAGTACCCTTTTGGTTTTTTTTGCATTCGATCCATAAAATAATTTGCAGTTTGTTTCAAAAAATTTTCTATAACGTTTTTGCATGATCATTTGTTATAATTTTTTTTTTTTTTTTGATTTTCAAGCATTGATTGAGAATATAGGAATCGAGTGCTTTATCGTAATTATTATTGTTTTTTTTTTAAGTTTTAAAGGTAAAGCTGATATTTATGCTGTAATAATTTAACAAAAAATACAATGGATTGTTAAACGTACCCTTCGGTCTTTCCATTCTATCAAATCTGAGCGGATATAGGACCCGCCACGATGGAAGGCTTTCCGGATAACATGGGCTAGCCATCGGGCGCGCTCCACCGTTTTGCTGTATGCAGGGGCTCTTGCCGGGTAGAATGGCCTTCCGCTCACGTGCCCTTTTATGATATAGGGTTATGTGATTTCATTGCATAACTCTACAGCATAAATTGGTTACGTTCGTGCTTCTCATTTGTGGGAAAGAGTCATATTAAGTGCTTTTGTATGAGTTTTTCACTCAAATGGGAAACACATGGCCACGTCTACGCTTGGATCTTGATCCGGTTGGGAGGGTGCGAGGGGGCACCACCTCCATCTGGATGCCTCCCTCTTATTTGTGGGCCATAAGAATCGTCGTTAAAGACGAAGTCTCCGCCAGTCCGTCCGTTTTTGCTCATCCCAACTTGTTCTCTGAACAAGCAATTTTCAACGCTTAGTAGGTTACCTCAGCCTCGACACCAGTCGATCGGCATTTTAAACCCTTTCTAATACGTAAATGCGAAATAATTTTTGTAGTGGGTCCTTGTGCTAGGGGGAAAGAACCCGCCCCACGACACTGCAACGCTAGCCTGCCAGCGCATTCACGCGTCCCCAGACAAGGCCAATCTCAGCGGATCCTAACACCCTCTTCCGCCGAGGCAGCAGACCATCGCTGCAGTCCTGACGGACATTTTTATACCTATGTTCACTACAGTTGTCCTGCATGAGCATGATACCTTCTTGTATTAAACCAACGTATGGCATGAACCGATGTTTCGGCGGCTCCTTGACGAGGAGCGAATACAAATTCCAGTTCAGTTTTGCCTTGAAAATAAATACCACCCGGCGTCGCAAAGATATTGAGGAACTGTTAAGGCAGTATGTAGAAGGGCGTTGTCCTGCATAATGAACTTGAGACCTTCGCCTACAAAACCAAAATATAACATGACCTGCGGTTTCAGCAGCTCCTTGATGTGCCGGTAGATAATCAATATCCAGACAAGAAGCGGATACGAACTCAAGTTCAGTTTTGCCTTGAAAACAAATACCACCGTAACCAGCCCGTGATCCTCTTCCAAATGCTACTCGTTCTTCAATACAAGCCTGTGCAAATCGCTCTCCCTCTTTTGAGTACATTTTTATGCATCCATTTCATTTAGCTTGACTTTGCACTCATCCGAAAATAGTACGAACTTCCGTTGTTCGAGCGACCAATTAACGTGTGCGCGTGCTAACCAAACCCGCATTTGGCGATGAACAGAAGTTAATTTTGGACCGTTGGTAGGTTTGTGTGAATGGAATTGTCTCTCTGCAAGACGTCGTTCTATGACCCACTCTTTTTTTAAATTCCTTGAGGAGCGGCGAGAAATCGGTCTAAAGATGGCCTGGGCAGGAATAAAGCACTGGCCAGCGGGTTTGATATGGTGCCTGTCAGAGGGGGCTAAATGATTTGCAAGCCCACTTTGGACACACGATAATACTTATTAGTATGATGGGGATTAGGAAATATTTGTGTGAAAAGTAATAGAAGGAGGGAGTGGGAGCCACCTTAACCCTCTTAAGTATAGGGGAAAAAATTTAAATGTACAAAATAATCCATTTTATAAGAGCCGGTGTGATAATCTAACAACAAATTCGGCATCCACGAGTATATAAACTATAACCAAAAGAAAAACGAGGGTGAGCACCCTCTGCGTATCAACCCTGTGGTATAACTTGCAGAAATTAACATTGAACCATAAACATTTTACAGGGTGTAGTTAATGTGGTGTAACAAACGTGTAGTGTGGTATGCAATATCACAGGTGGAAGGTGTTTAGGTAGAGACTAAACATCGATTCCACCTAACGGCATGGGCAACAGTAACTACTATGAGCTTTTCATCTTCAGAATGGATAGGGGCCCAAAATTAGATGAATAAAGTAGCACAACCAGAGATCACCGGGGACACAGGTATTACATTCAGCGGGCGTACAACTTAATTTTGGCGGTGTCCCTGTAGGCACAAAATTCTAAGATTAAATTAAGGTTGTTTTTAACGAGGATATCTTCTACAGTGTCAAGTCCATTAAATTTAGTGAGGAATCCACACCTCTCCCTTTTATCATTGAATGCGTTGCATTTGAAAAATTGATGATCTTCCGAATCGAAATATTTAGCTTTGTACAATCTTAGATTGTTTTATCCTTTATTAACCAGGATGCTATTGGTTTATTTGCCCGCAGAACTGCTTATAGGGAGTAAATGAAACACTGGTTTTTCGCCCCTTAAATGGTGAGCCTTCTTACAGATGCAATCACAGAGCCACTGTCCTTTTTCTAGGCAACGATTTCTCAAATCACGTTTCAAACTTGTAGCGATCATACCCATTATGTCATCCTGTTCAGGAAGTGTATGTGTAATGGTGCACCTTTTTACACCTTCTTTAGCGTAGTGATCCACTCCTACCGCTTCAATCCCTTTATGACCAGGAGTCCAGAGCAAGTTGAATATCGCGTTAGGATATTTACTAATCTCTTGCCAGATGTCATTAACAACCCTTTTGTGATTTCTGTTGTACTCACAGTTTAGTAGCCCAGTTCTAGAATCGGAGAAAATTTGTATGTTGATGGATGTTTTTTCCGCTGATTCCGCGTTAGATAAAAAGAATCAAGCGTACAAAGAATATGCGGGTAGGAAAACCAGAACGAAGAGAGAACACTATGAAAATCTCAGAAGAGTTGCGGATAAGATAATTAGGATTAAGAAAAGAAAATACTATGACGACCAATTGAGAAGCATAGATGTAAGTTTAGCGAGCAACAACACAAGACAAGCATACAAAGTTGTGAAAAGCCTGAAACGTGGGTATCAGCCCAAAACCACGCTCTGTTGTGATGACATCGGCAATATAATCGCTGATGAAACCAAGATTAAGGAAAGATGGGCATCATATTTCAAGAACCTCCTTAATCCTACGCACAGCTCCAGAACATCGGAGCCTATAGATGTCTGCGGAGAGGTTCCATTGTGCCCACCAACTCTGGATGAAGTGTGTTCTATCATCAAAGCCCAAAAGGATAATAAAGCGCCAGGCATCGATGAGATTCCAGTGGAGCTTATCAAATATGGTGGCAGTAGTGTTTATCAAGCTATTCACAATGTCATCCAGCACATTTGGCAACAAGAACATATGCCGAACGAGTGGAGCCGATCAATTATATTCCCTATCCACAAAAAAGGTGACAAGCTACAGTGCGAAAATTATAGAGGCATATCACTACTTTGTACGGCATACAAAATATTTTCTAAAATCTTACAAAATAAAATCGGATCATACGCCAACAGTATTATAGCCACGCTATACAGCAAAAACTGGCGGCAGTTCATCATATGGTACACCGGCTAACGACATTGCCCCTCAGCGAAGACCGATATCAAATGGAGTTGGAACACATCAAAAAGATAGCAGATATTAACGGTTATCGTAAAACAATGATCGACCAAATGATTAATAAAAAGAGATCGAAGGACGCAATAAACCACCATACCACATTAATCGGGCAAAATAGTGAATCCAAAAATATTAAGGCAGCGATAACGTACTAAACATTGTTTCTAAGGGCAAAAACAATACTGAAGAAAAGGAACATTGACATAGTTTGCTCGAGCAGGAGTATGCAACTGAAAAGCATTCTCGGAAGTCCAAAGGATCCGAAAAATATGTGGGAGAAGAATGGCATTTATAAAATAACCTGCCCGGAATGCGATAAACCAAACGGTTAATCGGCGTAAGACTGCAGGAGCACTTCAAAGAAGCTGAAAACTGCCAAATTGGCAAAAAGAGACAATGCGATCTTAAATCCATAGTGGCGAAGCATGTGATCGAAACGAACCACGCAATAAGCAACGACAACGTTAGAGTCATCAAAGAGGTTATAAATCAGCGGAAATTGGACCCTTACGAAAGCCTACACATCAGCCAGATAGAAAAACAAAACAAGTTGAGTAAGCAGGAGAGTGCTCCTACCAGGAGGTCTTTAAAAATCCTAGGGTTAGAAACAAGTTTCCTAATAGCGTGAATCGATAACTTGAATTATTCATCCAATACTTTGATATGAAGTCGTTCAAATTTATACAAAAGATGCACAATTTCTTTCATAAATACAGTGCAGCCGCCATTTTAATCTAGCTTAAATGATTTGCTGGGCCGATTGAACATGTTCAAGTTAAACACTATTCCTTAAATTTTCATGAAAATTGAAAGAAAATAAAAGTGCCTAAGTCAATTTTAAATATATATATAGGATTTTCCAATGAGAGGTGCTATTTTGAATAGATCTTGTGATTTAACACTTTGCGACTTCTTCCTTTGGAGCTACGTGATAGAAAAGCCCTACGCCAATAGCCCAGCGTCGATTCAAGATATCAAAGATGAAATTAGTGAGGCTATTGAGCACATACGGCAGCCACTTTGCGGTTTGGTTGTGGAAAATTTCATGAAGAGGATATAGTCCTGTAAGCGTGTCGCAGTGGTTATTTGCCTGATGTTAGTTTTTGCAATTAATGGCATATCTTTTTTTATAATGAAATAAACATCCGATCATTTATATTAAAAAATGGCATTTTTCTTTTATTATCAAAATAACACCTCTTATTGAAAAACCCTATATCAACCATAAACACGTGTTATTGTTGCTGTAATTTCATATAATTGAAATGGCTATAACTCACTTGATTATTATTCGATGTCAATTAAATTTTGTGAACATATATATCTTATGTTAGTCTATATAATTGCAAAATTTCAAGAAGTTTAAATCTACCGTTTTGATTTTATGGGCAAAAATGTAAAATCTACAAATCATACTATTATTAACAAAGTTGAGCGAATTCCGATTTCTAAGGTATTTTTTGCCCTTGTACTCATAAAGGCCCACGTTCGTGATAATTTTCGGATTTTTCGGCTCAAAGGTGTCCAATCGCGAGGGGGAGGGATTCTAAAAGTCCTAATCAAGACCTTTCATTTGATACCACACTCGACTACCTTTGATTTAAAAAAATGTTTAAGGGCCAATTCGTTATTAGGGGGGACCCCCCGTTAAAATTTTTTAAGTTTTTGTTAAGGCCTTAAATTTTGAGAGACCATCACTTCTGACCTTTTCACAAAGTTTGAGCGTTCTAGCTTCTATAGTTTCTGAGGAAATCAGCTATGACGCACGGACAGACGGACGGACAAACAGGTCGCGAAACTAGGTCTTTGTAAAAAAATTTTTTACAAAGACCTAAAAAGGATGAACACCGACTTGGGCAAAATACTCTCCTTTATATGAATTAAGTCTCCTTTAACGATCTGTGGAAACAAAAATAAATATTGGCTTAGGATTACCTAGATTAAGAAACAAACGTAATTAGCTATGGTAAAATTTACCTGCAAAATAGATTGGTAGATATCGCTGTAAAATAGGATATAAAATTACCTGCTATTTGCTAAAAGCAATCAAAGGATAGTTAAATTTGATTTTTCAAAAAATAGAAAGTATAAATAATAATTTGCTCACTTGGAAAGGAAGGAAGTACCTTCCGAAACGTGCATATGAGGAAATAAAAAGTATAATTCAGTGGGGAAACCGAGGAAACGCTGGTCTGACTCGGTCGACGAAGACAGTTCATCGCTGCTCGGATTTCGCAATTGGAGGACGCGGTCAATGGGCCGAGACAGTTGGAGGCGCTATTTGCAGGAAGTGAAGGCCCGAGCGGGGCTGTAGTGCTAAGAAGAAGAAGAATCTTTAAGGGCTGCTAGGATTGCGTGCAATTCTGCATTCAACGCTGAATATCTTGCCTCATTTTTTGTAAGGTTGAGGAAGGCACCCCGCGCTCCCAACATATTTTTGGTCCCGTCAGTCACATAGACGAGATGAGAGTCACTAATCTGATCATTTACGTGGATGCTAAAATTGTCGTTCAATTTATCTCTCGTTAAGGGCGTATGAGCATTGTAGACCGGGTTCCTGGCTTCAAGGGTTACCTTGACATTCCGTGATTCAGTGATAATATCGGATGTGGCAACGTTATTAAAGCTGATCCTGAATTTATGGTGTACTGATGTCTAGCTACAGGCTGACGGGCTTAGAGCCTCCAATACCGTGCTGGGGAAGTTGTTATGCAATCACTTACTAAGTTCTCCAGCGGTCAGCAATTCAGATCTGTCCTTGGCCATAAGTTCGCCTGCCATTTCGAAAGCATATAAATTAGGGGTGCTGCATGGGAGTCCTAGACACAGCTTGAGGACTTTGGTTTTGATAGAATTGTTGCGGTCGAAGAAATAATTGAGGAGCGTTAGCAAAACTGGTGATGCCATATTGAAGTTTTGGTCTGATGAGAGGTTTTTAGTTGTTAAGAGCATTTGAAATTAGTCATAGGTCTACACAACATTCTAATCAGATTTTGCTGGCAATGCTTAATGACAATAGTATCACTCCATTACTTAAGGGATCCGAATCTGCTTATCGTACTTCCCAGGTATTGAATGCTATTTTCTCAAGCGATCTCCGTTCCATAGATTTTTAAGGTGCGCTGTGAGCGTTTGTGGCTAGAGAAATTAATGGTTTGACCTTTGTCCGAGTTAACTTTCAAGGCAAGTGAGTCACACACTTTGCAAGAAGTCATTGATCTTCACTTGCAGGGCCTCTACGGTGTGACGGATTTTCTTGCCTTCAGATACCATAAGGAAAACATCAGTATTTTGTAGGATGGTGGTATTATGATCAGCCAGATTGTGTAGGCTTTTGATGTATATATTAAAGAGGAGGGGACTAAGAACGTCATCCTGTGGCACACCGTTTGTGATCAAAATCCTTTGATTATTAAGAACCAAGATTCTCCTGCTAAAGAATTAAATATCCAGTTGATATCGTAGGTAATAGTGCCCGTGTTCCCATAGTCCGCTCACCCTATAAGCCGAAGGTCCCTAGTTCGCATCTCTTTGGCGACAACGAGATTTGTTTCGAGTGATTCTTCGGAAGGACTATAAGCCCGATCAGTTATCATACGTACCGTTTTAAAATCAGAACGTATCGCAGCTGGATTGAGGACAATACAGCCAAAGCGTGGTACTCACCATATCACCTTCCCGAGTGCCAATACATTCGATCAAGGTAATAAGATACTCTAACTATCTCTAAGCGGAGGCCCGAAAGGGGGCCGTGTTCATCAAAACTAGCTTGAGTGTGTTCAAATCAACATGTTCGCAGGCTATTTTGAACTTCGATCCTTTGTCAGTAGCAAGCTTTAACATTAATGCGCTGAGGCAGGAAGAAGTTGACTTGTTTTTCCGATAAGCATAGCAGTGCGGAGACGGAACATTCTTATTTTCGCTGAATTGGCCGATTTGGATTTTGACCAGTTTGTCGATTATCTTGATAGGAACGCCGATCAGAGATATGGGTCTGTAGCTGTTGCGATTAGCTGGATCATTGTTGGGTTATAAAACTGGGGCAATTCTGATGAGTCTACAGGATCCAGGGATGTTCCACTCTGTGACCCCATTATTGCATGCTTCAACGAGACACTGCGGGTGATTTTCTGCAAAGACTTCCAGCATGTTATAATCAATGGAGTCAATAGCTGGAGCAGAAGGCTTCTTTGGAGTGTCAAGAATCTGCAACAGTTCTTCTTCTTTGAAGAGATGCTCGGAGTCAACGGTAGTTATAGATTCTAAGGTGATGTTACTGCTGGGATGTTGCTTATACTTCTGATGTGTTGGAGAAAACTAAAACTTTCTACCTCGTCCATCTGACCGCACTTTAATGAGATTTGATGTTATTAATAAACTTTCAAAAGCTTTTGATCTTACCGACCTCGCAGGCATCAAGAACAGCTTTCTCCCCAGCCTTTTCTTTTGGCGTCTCCTACAGTGCCTTTTCACTCACTTCTAATTTCATTAAGGGCAGACCAATCCACTAGATTTTAAACGTTTCGAGTTTCTCGGGCGCCTCTTTCCTCTTTTTCCAGATTTTCATAACGTCTTCCAACCACTAATACTTGTTACTGAATTGAACTTTTTTACGAGTGATGTTATTATTAATCATTTGACTCAAGTCGTTAATGATATCCCCGAAGTTACCTTTAAAGGATCCAGCTATACGATATCAATTGCAATCCTGTTCATGCCTCGACACAACCGCCATGTGCTGGAGATAATTTTTATCGTAATTCTGGACAATGCCTAGACCATGCATAGACCCTCTTTGACCTCGCTCCAACTGGTACGTTCTAATAGAATGTTGGACAAGGTAACGTCGGGCGAGGATAAAAACCATTTGCCATCGACCATGATTTGTGTGAAAGTAAATATGCCAGAGTTAAGTAAATTGAATTTAATGTCATCAACCCGATCCTTTGTACCTTTGCTGTTCGATAGTTTGTCGCCCCAGCATGTGTCTGGCATTTGAGTCACCTCCTATAACGTATCGTTTTGTAAAGTCTAGTTGTCATATGATGTTTTCCATTTCCGTTTTAAAGGCTGAGACATCACTTTTGGTGGATCATATATCGAGACAAAGACAAAATTGTATTTTAGATTAATTGTTTCAATCGCTACAGCTTCTAGGGTGGCACTCAACCTTCTTCTTCTTTGTAGCACTACAGCCCCTCTCGGGCCTTCGCTTAGAGATAGTTAGAGTATCTCATTTTCATGACCGTATTGATTTTTTTGGAAGTTGGTTTGGTCAGTACCATGCTCCCGTTTGCTTGCTCAGCTATGATATGATCTGATTAAATCAGTACACATCACCACTGAGTGAACACTCGTAGTTCGTCCGAAAAATCCCCTGAACTAAATCACGCACTCAACCTAATCCGAGTGAATTTTATGTCCTACCAAAGTAGGATACTTGCGTAGGTATATTTAAGGATAACCTTGCGTCAATCTCCAACGGGCGTTCGTTTGTTGGTGAATCTATGTTTTCTTAGCAGGAAATCTATCTGCGTTATGTCTTCGAGGTCTAGCCCCTCATATCCGCTTCTCTTAAGAATAGGTCTGGCCTCTTTATTTGTGACATTGAGGATAGAGCTGACCTCCACCTCATGCTTATATTTGACCCATTTAGGGCAATTTTGGTTCAAAGCAACGTGGTCACTGCCATTTACAGATTGGGTGGGGGTGGAATTTGCGGCGTTATCAGAGTCCCTCCTATTTGGCCTCGTGGCGTTTGCGATTTTTATCTTACGTAGTTTGTTACCAAATCGATTGCATGGTATGGCTATTTGTAAGAATTCATTTAGGTCCAGATCAATGTCTCTGATTACTCCGTGCATGTAAATGAAAATCCCCGGTATGAATGCATTGAGATTATGCTTTTTAAATACTTGATTCTTATTTGCCTCGTTAGCTTCGATGGGTGAGCCAAAGAATACCAAAGAAACCGTTTTGCTGGTTATACGTGACGTGATATTTGGTTTCTTTATTTATAAGGAAGAAGCAAATAGGAGTCAGGCGAACTGGTTTACCTTCGAACTTCCTTTCAAAAATTACTGCAAAGGATTTATCCTTGGCATTTATGTTGTATCTTTTCGTTTTTGTAAGAGGCACGAACTTAGTACCGTCTTTTGAATTATCAATTTCCATACTGTTGGAGGAAAAGTTACCAAACGGTATCGCGACACTTTCTTTTAAAGCGTAGGCACTATCATCACGTTTCTCTGCACTCGCATTATTTCGACCATCGTTATATTACTCCAGAAGTCTTCTTTCTCCTTTACTTTGAATTCTATGATGACTTGTATTCACATGTCTTCTTTTCTTGTCGTTTTCTTTATCAATTTCTCCCACGAGTGGGCCTGGGGAATTTTCTATCACACTACACTTGTTTTTGCCGAGATCAGGAGTGTGTCCTTCCTCTTCATCCTCCAGCTTGGCGCGGCATTAGTTTCAAAAAATTTATACCACAGGAAAGAAATATCGAGTACTCACCCCGCGATAGATTGAAATATATATAATAATATAGAATAAACTTCAATTTAGTTCGGGAAAGCACAAAAACACCGGCCGCCTAGACAAAATGGCGATAAAAATGTCCAAAATTAAATCACAAATGACTTAATATTCGGGTTTAACAGAAAAGGTTAGGAAAGATGCGTCTATACGGATGTCTGATAAAGGAATGGTACGACCCACACACTCCCTACCACTACTGTGATGTCAATGGACAGTTGAAGGCGCTATTTGCAGGAAGCGAAGAACCGAGAGGGGCTGTAGTGCTGCGATTAAGAAAGTTTATCGGATTTTGACCTCTGAAGTACTCGTATTTATTGGTATTTTACTCATAAATACCTACTTCCAAGATTTTTTTCAGATTTTTCTGCCCAAAGATATCCATTCGCGAGTAAGTTTTCCGAAATCCTGCTAGTTTAAGGCCAGTTATAAAAAGTTCTAATCAAGACCTTTCATTTGATGACCATATTTATTACCTTTGGCAGAGACCTCCATAAAAAACTTATTTTTTTTGTACCGAAACTTTTAAGATGGCACCATTTTTGACCTACGTCTAAAGTTTCATCATTCTAGCTTAAAAGGTTTGGGAGGAAACTTGCTATGGCACACGCACGGGCAGACAGGACGCGATTTTACGAGTAGTAGGGTATTATAAAATTATTTCACATTGCCCTAAAAATGAGTAATGAAAGTATCTGAAGATGATTCAAAATGTAAAATATATGCAAATGAAGTTCATGAAACCCACGTACACACAGTATAAAAGTTTTTTTTCACTACTTAATCTTATTTTTGGATTGCTTTTCCTGCTCGCAAATTTAAATAAATTTACTCATCATAATGAAGATTTTAGGCTAAACGTGGAAATAATATAGAAATATTTTGGATACATTTAAAAATTGCATTAACCCTCTCTTTCAACTGCGACTTTATGGCTACATCATTTTCAAGGTGTTGCTGTTCTACAACGCGACATATTACCATAAAAACGCGTATGATCACCCGATAGTTAATGAGTTTTAAATAGTCTACCATCTTTTAACGTGCATTTTCTTCTTTCCTTTAAATTTTATGAAACCTTTTCTCAGACTATGTTGACAATGATTGTAAAAAATGTACGTCTTTTTTATAGTTGTTTTGGCAACTTCCCAGAGAGGCAAATTACTCGTAATTATCAGATAACATTGCTCATCAGTTGACCATATTCATTCATATTTTCATAAACCCCGCTTGTGCAGCAGCTCCCAAGTTCAAGCCTCGGTGGGGGCATTGAGTTTAAAGCTTCTGATGCTGCTGCCTGACTTTCAGCCCACCCAGCTGTGATGGGTACTAATTGAAAAATTAGGTAATAATCACATGGTTGAGCGTGCTATACGAGTATATTCCGTTAGTCATGGTATTTGATACCCTAACAATAAATCTCAACTCCAAGGTTCGGACTTGGATTATAGTGCGATAGATTATTATATGTACTATTTTAAGGATATAAAAGGATTTAATTTTTTTTTGCTTTAGCACCACTCCCCATTTCGGGTCTTCGCTTAGAGATAGAGTATCTCATTATCTTGATCACATGTATTGGCACTTGAGGTGGTATGGTCAGTACCGCGGTTTGGCTGTATGTCCGTCCGTCCGAAGAATCACACAAAACAAATCTCGATGTCCCCAACGGGATCTAAACCAGAAACGTTCGCAGCGTGTACTCTAACCACTACACTACGGGGACCACAAAAGGATTTAATATTTGCTAATTTTGCCATAACTACATCAGCAAGTATTGCAGTTATTTGTCTATTGTCAATTTTTAAAATTATTATTTCATTTTCTACAAAAATGATTCAACGAGAACTTAGTGAAAGGGAAGTAGTGGAAGTCCTTTTAGATATTCTAGGAGATGATTCGGGTAACATGTTCAGCGATGAAGAGGGTGACGAATGTGCCCTAATGACAAATGTTGTTAGGC
Source organism: Odontomyia ornata (assembly GCA_963969285.1). Taxonomy (NCBI): domain Eukaryota; kingdom Metazoa; phylum Arthropoda; class Insecta; order Diptera; family Stratiomyidae; genus Odontomyia; species Odontomyia ornata. Next base: position 115,120,131 of record OZ017738.1, read on the forward strand.
CGCAGGTCCAACAATTCCTTAGTGTCGGACGATATTGAGACGGAGGGAGTTTTAAGGAGATATCAGAGACAGGTAATTATAGCTTTTGAGTTGTTAATTTGTTTAAACATTCGACAAATAGTAATTTGAATTTCCTGTTTTCCCATTACAGAAAAACAGGCAATTGAATCGTTAAATCAATGCGAGGAGAGAAGGAAATGAAGTACGAAGACCCTTCATCGGGCTCAATATCGTGTCCGAGAAGAGAGGTAGCCAGGCGCAAAGTAGATATTGATCCAATCAACGTTGATTTTTTCAAAGCCGAAGAATTTGCCCAGTCTGCTTCAAATGTTCATGTGCTTCATCGACGATGACATTGTGACGCACGTTGTGGAGCAAACGAATTTATAAGCCAAGCAGAAGGACATCAATACAAACGTCAGTATTAACCACTCGGATATGCGAACGTTTTGGGCATGAACATCCTGAGAAGCATCATTAAGATGCTCAGCTACAGAATGTATTGGGAATCAATACACTAGGTATCCAGGTATTGTCAATGCCATGACAAGAAACGGGTTCGACCGCTTGAAGTAAAATTTGCGCCTGAATTACAATATCTATTTGAGGAGGAGGAAGGATCCCCAGTGCGACGCGCCCTTCAAGGTCCGTCCATTTTTGGACAAAGTCAAGCAGAATTTAAAAAAGTTGCATCAGAAGAATATACAATAATTCTGTGGAAGAAGTCATAATTCCGTGTAAGAGTTGGAAAGCAATTGTGCAATACATAAAACGCAAATCTCACCAATGGGCGCGGGCTTTATGAATAATTTTGAAATTTATACGGGAAAAGCCATATCCAGACTTGCATCCGATATAGGTGCTGGTGGCGATGTCGTGCTAAACCTCTACAAAGACTTACCCTCGCAACGGAGTTATAAGATTTTCACAGACAACTGGTTTTCATCTTATAAGCGGGCATTAGCGCTAAAAGAGAAAGGACTACTGATGGTTGGAGCTGTTTGAGCAAACCGTTTGACTGACTGTAAATTTACAGATCACAAAGCAACAGGGCGAAGGTCTTTTGATGCTCGGACTGAAGTTGAAAATAATGCCATAGCTGTGACGTGGGTCGACAACAAACATGTGCATTTAGTGTCAACGTTTGCAGGCACGGATCCAGTGGAAATTGTGAAGCGGTGGTCAGTTCAAGAAAATCATGACATTGGTGTTCCACGTCCCTATATCTGTGCCGTGTACAATAAATATATGCGTGGAGTCGATCTGAAGCAAATGCTGGTTGCATTATACAGGATGGACATTGGAACAAAACTAGGTATTATCTTTGAATATTTTACAACCTAATCGACCCACAATGTTTGATTGCTCTATCGGCGAGTTTGTAAAGCGATCGATGTATCAAAAACAGTTCGGCTTCTTGTGTTCAAAGCCCAAATCCGACACGCGCTATTAACTTTTGGTAAAAGCGCCCTGTATAAGCTACTCAGAACTATTATTTCCGCGGAACGTAGTGAAAGCCCTTCTACGTCAACGTAGTTCTCAGCAGCACAAGTTACAGAGGATACCCATTTCCAGCCTCATTCCCGAATTTCGGCTTTGGAAACAATTTGCACAATTTAACTTTTATATTTACTAATTTATTCTTATTTAAACGTGAAAATCACAAACAGCAAATCGCTTTGCTAATTTTTTGCAACTCTGGGAAAGAAAGCGTTAATATCGGAAGGAAGAAAATAAAGTCAAAATGCACATTTTTCGAACGTTCAATTTTCATTTCAAAATTTTCCATTTTTCAAATAAAAATTAACTTTTACTATTTCGAGATTCACAAATTTCAAAACAAAAGTTACGATTTTCAATTTCATAATTCACATTTTTCAAATGAGCAGTCACACGTTTGTTTTTAAGTGAAAATTTACACTTTTGAAAGCAAAGGTATAAGTTTTCAACACAAAAGTAACACCTAGAAGGAATTGGAACAGTTTGTGAATTCTTGTGAAGCATGAATTTAAATAATTAATATATACAAAAAATTAAAAAACTGAAATTTTAAAGTAACTTATGCGCATAATTTGCAGTAACTTACTAAACCTAGTTGAAAACAGTTATGCCTATCGGTCTTTCAATCTGTTCGTCTTTTCATCTGGCCATTTATCTCCGAAATTACAGTAGCTGCGGACACTAAGCGTGATGGATACATTCAGAAATAATTGCCTTTTTTTTAATCATTAGTCTTATATGTATTTTCCAAATGGGGAGACCTCAACTCAAAAACCATTAAAAAAAATATTGATACTCAAACTTTCAAAAGGGAACCACTTATTAATTCACCGAGTTCGGTGTTCGTCGCTACGATAGGTTAGGAGATAAACTGCCGTAACGCAAAGACGGAGGGACTGATGAACAATTAAGATTGATAAAATCCCAAGTAAAAGCCATGCTTGACGAGTATTCCTAAGTTTATCCCATTTTCTTCCGATTGCTACTTTTGTGTTGAAAACTGACATTTATGCTTTGAAAAGTTTTAATTTTCAAAAAAAGTATGATGTTTCATTTGAAAAATCCCCGTTGGCACACCAGCCGGATAGGCAAATTTCTCTTAGGCACCGCTAGTTTCAAAAAGCAAATAAGAATTTGATTGGCCGCCTTTTTGCAAGTTAAACACGGTTTAAGAAAAATTGTCTGTTATACAATATAAATACTTCCATTGTAAGAGATTTCAAACGTTTCAACGAAAATTCCTATATTCCTTGCTACTAAACTAACAAATTTCGCTTCCTTTCTAACCTTTGGAGGCCGCCATTTTAATTTCAAGCGTTTAATTTGGGAGAATTTAAAAAGAAATCGACCTTAGAGTCTCATCAACTACTGTGCCAAATTTTGTTCGAGTCGGAGTTTTACTCTGGGCAGGAGGAAAACATTTGATTTTTGTTGAAAAGGCAGCTGAAATACTCGTATAAGTTCTAAATTTTCGACTTTTTTATTTATCATTCGAACAAATTTTTTTCAATAATTCATAATTTAAAGTTTCATCAAAAACTGTTGAGCAGATTTGGTCGCTAGAGGGCAACGAAAATCTGAAGAAATGACATATTTGAACCGCCACCATTTTGAAACTTGCATCTATATTAAGTTTCATGCAAATCAAATTAAAATGGTGACTTTGCGAGGCCTTTCAGCCGCCATTTTAAATTTTGAGACCTGAACGCAAATTTTTTTTTATTGTTCTCTATATAGCTTTTACCACAATGCTAAGTTTCATTAACATCGGTTGAACGGTTTGTTCACAACTACAAAAACAATATTTTGCACGTTTTTCGGCCTTTGAGCGGCCGCCATTTTGCTTCAGGCTATTCGACTTTGAATTTTTGATTGTAAGTTTCATCACCCAGTTCAATGAACCTGTGCACCTAATCTCGCCCAGATGAGAGATATACTTTAGTCAGAACCGAAATAACGGATTTTCATCTAAAATGGCCGCCATTTTAATATTTTTTATTTGAAAAATAGGAAATTGAGAAATGAATATTGTATGTTTAAAATAAAAAATTGTGCACTTTTGTCCCGGAGAAGATATACGAGTATCAATTGTGTTCACATCGCACTTCTATACGAGGACAGGAAACGAAGGAGCTTGACAGCAAATTCAATGGATTACTCAATAAACATTCAGGATTAAGGAAACAAACTAATATGGAATTATATAATCATCAAATCCTTAGAAAGCTCTACCGAGGACCATATTAATTTTCTACGTTTGGGCTTTAACTACGGCCCCCTAATCAAGAAATTATTTTTGTATATAGAAGCCTGTGTCCTGCTTCTATATCAAGAATAATTTCTTTATTAGATGGCCGTAATTAAAGTCCAAGCACAGAAAAATAATAGGTTCCTCGGTGAAGCTTTCTGAGGATTTCATGATTACATAATTTAGAGTGTTTTGGCTCAAGGGACAGAAGTCCCTGGTTCAAATACCATTGATGACAACCAAATTTGTTTCGAGTAATCTTTTGGGCGGACTATAAGCCCATTCATATGATACGGAGTGCTTTAAAATCAGAACGTATTGCAGTTGGGTGGACGGACACACGACCACACGATCAAGATAAAGAGATACTCTAACTATCTTTAAGCGAATGCCCAAAAGGGGTTGTAGTTGCTAAAACAAATCGAATAAAAATTGTGAATTTTAAAGGCCTTTAAGCTTTCAAATTTTGACTAGCCGCCATTTTTTAAATTTAAAATTTAAGACCTGACCTTAAACTGTTTTTCATAGTTCTCTAGACAACTTTAGCCACTACCATTAAACCAAATTTATTCAATATTTGTTAGAAGGTTCGGCCACAACTACAATAACAAATTAGTATTATTATTAGTAAATAAGTATATCAAATAAAATGTGATAATGTCGGAATTCTGGAGGAAATTAACGATGGGAAAAGAATGGATGCCGGGAAAACAAACTGGTTATAATGCCTTCCAAAACATCAGGCTAAACAATTTTTTTATTCAATTTTCAAATAATATTCTATTTTTTCGATAATGTCGTTTTTTTTATGTTTTTCATAGTAAATTGATTATTACAACAAACATTAATCAGTGATAAATCGATCATTTTGTTGGATGGCTTTGGCTATCTTTTAGTAGGTTGAAAAATTCCACGATCGAAGAAGCCTTGATTTTTAGGAAACGAACAACTAGTCCGCCTCATTTTCTACAGCCTGATCGGATTCGAAAGTTTTACCATTCAAATGGTTTTGAAAGGAGCGAAACAAATGATAGTCTGATGGTGCTAAGTCGGGGCCAGAGGATGGATGTGATATCAATTCCCAATTGAGCTCCATTAATTTTTGACGGGTTATCAAAGAGGTATGAGGTCTGGCGTTATCATGATGGAACATCACGTCTTTGTAATTGGCCAGTTCAGGGCGTTTTTTCTTGATTTCATCGTTCAATTTCGATAGTTGACGACAGTAGACATTTGAATAGTTTCTTGGAAGCAGCTGAAAGGAGACTATACCCTTACAATCCCACCACACATAAAGCATAACTTTTTTTAGGTGCATATTGGGTTTGGATGTCGATTGTGGGAGGTCATCTTGTTTGGTTCATGCTCGTTTTCGGACTACGCTATCGTAAATAATCCATTTTTCATCACCTGTTATGATTCTCTTTAGAAATGAGTGGTATTGGTTACGATTCAGCAAAGAGTCGTATATGTTAATGCATTTGGTGAGGTGGATTTCCTTTAATTCGTGTGGAACCCAAACATCCAGATCGTTTACATAACCAAGCTGTTGTGAGTGCAAGTAAACGGTTGAATTCGGTACATAGAATAATGCTCCAAATCTAGATGACAAAAAGACATCTGATACGCTACGAGAATTCCCAGTGCCTTTCAATAGATTTTATATGTAGGAAAAGAATATATGAATTGGGGAATACCTGAGTTTCTTTTTTTTTTTTTGTATCGCATCTTCGGAGTTCGAATCGTCAAATTGCTGCAGCTCTTAAATCTAGTGGTGGCTTCGGGAACTACACGTTAAATTTAATTTGAAAGGAAAAAAATACTGATCTTCGACTTTAACCATCTCGAAAACTAAGGACTTTTCACCCCTATAACTAAAATCGTGTAAAATATTAGTAGATATTTTAAATTTAGCATTGGCTAAACCCTATTTGTTTGTATTCTCTTTCCTTGTTAGAAAATAATTGATCATACTTACATGCAAAATATAAAACATGCAGTAATATTTCACTCCTGGAATTGAAATTTCAAATATTTTTTTCTTTACCACTACAGCCCTTGTCGGGCCTTTGCTTAGAGCTAGTTTTTTTTTTTTTGCTTTAGCCTAGAGATAGAGTATCTCATCTTGATCGTACGGATCGGCACTCGAGAAGAAAATATGGTCAGTATCACACTTTGGCCGAGTGTCCGTCCATCCAGCTGCGATACGTTCTAAATTTTAAATCAATACATATCATAACTGAAAGGAATTATAGTCCCGTCCGAAAAATTACTCGAAACAAATCTCTTTGTCACCAACTGGATTTGAACCAGAGACCTTCGGCTTACGCAGCGAGCACTCTAACCACTTCATCACACGGAATTTCAAATATACGAGTATGTGCAATAATAAACTGGAAACCAGTGGCGTCTCGTGGATCTAAAGGTAAGAATAGCAGAAGATAAGGCGAGACATATTGTTTGATTTTTATAATTCTGAGCAAACGATATCTATAAGTTGAAAAGTTCTGTAGGAGACATAATTCTTGTGTGTTCTGGTTCCCAGTAGGATATAACCTTGTTGTTCTCACTAAATTTATTGAGTTCAATATAACAATCTTTCCCTTATATTCGATGTCGATGCGACATTGCGGATACTTAATGTGACCAAGTTACCCGCCAACATGATGCTTAGCACTATTCTTTAATCATCCTGAAAAAAATACATTGGAGACACTACATATGACAGGGTAAGTAATCCGAATATGTTTTTTATATACATTCATCGACTAAGTCAGCATTGAAGAAGTACATTTACTTGTCAAGTATGCATTGAATATGGAACACCCAAAAAATGAAAATAAATTGAGTGAATTTCAACGCCTCAGAATTTATAAATTGAAGTTTAAAAGTACGAGTACAATTTAATCAAACTAGGAAAGCTAAAGGATAAAGATTTTGAACTTATATTACTATTCTTACCTGTAATTCCGACTCCGTAACATCTATTTCACCTCTATATACAAAATCAATTATAGTCTTCAGATCTGTGTAGATTATATCTGCGGGTAGTATAATTGTTGGATGTTTGCATGGGTTCTCTAATAACAGTTTTTGAAAGTATGTTGAGCAAGCTGACAAAACAACCTAAAATTTCAAGATATTAGGAATGTTTTAAATTATATATATCATAAATTCAGAATGTTTGTTATACAAACCTTATGAGCTTTTATTGATCCATGCTCGCACGATAAAGTAACATCAACAAATGATTGATCTTCTCGCAATTGTTGAAAAACGGTGGTCATAGTACTTTGATAGTTGTTCCATCTTAAACTAAAATACTGATGACTTCTCACGGCCATTTTAATTGATTTTATTTCCTTAGATGAAACAATGCAGCATATATTTTATAAGGACGATTAACTTGGTGAAGCATACATTAAAAACTGAAATAAAAATAGATAGTTCAAATACGTTTAAAAAAATTAGTATTTTGCACTTTTATAAATGATTGTTATTTTGAAAAAACAAAAGAAAGAGTTCTAATAAACATGTTAATGATTGTGAAAATCGTTCAGACACATAGGAAAATATTAATTATTATGAACAGAATGGCAGCCATTTGTAAAAATTTCTTGGTTAAAGTAATCTACTCTCTGTACTAAATTTTAAATTGATCATTTGACCCTTTTTACATCAATTTAATGTAAATCGATACGATAATTTTTTGCTCTACAGTGAGCTTTTATTGCTTCGTGCAGATATCGATCCCGTTTTTCGGATGGCTCCGATAGCTTGAAATAACTTTTGAAATTATTTTGTAGCTACATGATTGAGTTACTTATTTTTATTAATTTTTTTCTGAGAAATTATTAGAGAAGAAAAATGTAAGAAGGTGGTTTCGACGTGTGTACTAATTCTCATCGGGCCATCGCCCTTAGTAGATACACACCGGTGATGGCGACCACCATGCTTAGAAGTGAGAGAGCTATTTTTGATTTTCCTACTCATACGAAGTCAATATGTTTTTGTAACTACGTATTATGTTTAGGTTAAACTTCTTGTGTGTGTATCTAATAAGAGTGATGGCATCCTTCTAGGGTATTCGTTATTGTTGTACTTACGCCTTTATAAAGAGTTAATAGCCCTTACTTTAAAACTTAAAAAAGAAAGAAAAAAATAACCCAAATTTACGCAATATTCTCATTAAAACGACCGCTATTTTGATTCATAACTACGATATCACTCGTTGAACGAATTCACAAAGATCTGCATGATATAAATCCTTCCTGAAACTTTCATACGAATCCAAACAAGCCCATTGTGTTTGAGTCGATTGGTCATGCATTGTTGTTGTTATACTGGAAAATCCAAACCACCATGACTTCATTAAATACAACTCGATCCTTTTGAAATGTTCCTGGTTGTTCAATCTTAAAGATAGCCATCTGGCCATAATTGAATTTAAGGGTACCCTCGCGATTTTATCAAGAAATTGTGAAATTCAGAAATTATACTATTACTACCAAAGTTTTGAGGCATTTGTCGTTGTTGTACTTGTAGAGAACCAGATTCAGGTGGTAGGCAGAGGAAGCGGGATTTCAGATTTTTCAGTCCACAGGTGTCCAATCGCGTGGGGAGGAGGAACACCGTTTTTTGTTTCCCCGCTTCCTCTGCCTACCGCCTTATTGATTAGTTTTGTAAGAAAATCAAATTTCTCTTTAATTTTAATTTGGCGCGAAAATTTCTATCAAAATATACTGGTTAAGCAGATATAGAATGAACATTGTTGTAAAACCGTATTTCATTCTTGTGATCTTCGAAAATTTAGTCATTGTAGCCTCGTAAAATAAAATATGATTCGGTTTCTCCGGAATTTTCCTTATATTCTAATACCAAAATAAAAAACCTTATTTTTACACGTCGTTTTTTAATTAAACTGTAGTACAGTGCGCACTAAAGAGATAGCACGCCTGAAAATATCTCATTATTTCTTAAACTACAGGATACAGGTCGGTAAAATGTTCTACAAGCTAGACGCGCAGACTGATATACACATTTTTGCCCAAAAATAATTAATCTTTTCTCCAAATTTGAGTGTTTGTGGTGTATTGCAGCTTTCAGCTCATCCACCGTGGCATATGGCCTTCATTCGGCGTAAACAAGTCAAACCAGCTGTCCCCAACAATTTTCAAGAATGTTGAGGTCGGGTGATCGAGAAGTTCAATTTCTTTATCTTCAAAAAATGATTTCACCTTCCTGGCGGTGTGCACACACGCATGATCCTATTGAAAAATCGGCGGTGCATCTGCAATGGTCATTAGCCCGTCAGATATTTGTTGTACCAACAGCTGTACATACTCATCAGCGTTCATATTGCCACTGATGAACGCTAATTTTGATCGACCGTCAAATCCATAGATGTCAGAGAGAGTGGATTTGAAATACATCGCGAGAGTTGAACATTTCATGATGTGGCGTGAGGTTGGCATGTTATCACATGTTGATTTGAATTTCAAATAAGTTGACGTGACGTCTCCCACGAAATTTCGGGACTTGAACTAAATCAATTTTCCGCGCGGGTATTCTAAAATAAACGATTAAAAGTTGCAACATGATCTACCCTAGGAAGGATACGTCCCTGGCATGTTGCCGATAGGTGTTTTTACAACCCCACACACATCACTACATTTTTCTTTTCCCGACACAACAACACTCGCGATCACGGTCAAATTTTTCAGTTTTATTCATTATCACTTTTGCACTACATTCAACAGATTTATGTTAAAAAATTGTTCTGTGTACAATTTCAGATTCAACTTGACAAGATGTCTCCCGTCATCTGTTGTAATTTCACGAAATATATGTTTTCAATCATATAGTTGAGTTTTCGTTGACAATTCGTAACGGCGTGAAAGGCGAGGGGATTTCAGTTCGTATGGGAGAGGAAGGTTTGTATATAGTGAAAAACCTTCACTAACGTATGAATGATAATAAGTATATTTCGCGTCCATTACTTTATATGTCTTTGTTTAAATCCGATTGCGACCCATATCATCATCGATCCTCCTCCATTCTGCCCCTTCCTTAAAATTTTTTCCTCAATGGATGCAATGGAAATAATATCCCCAACGATCTGGGCCATCCAAATTAAATTACATTTCATCGGAAAATATGAACACGCCACCACTTTTTCATCCACTGAATAAGGCGCGTGCAAAACTCCCAACGGTACTTTTTGTGAAGGGGGGTTAACGTTGGTTTCCGCTTTAGCTACCCACGTTGAATGTGTGGCGACTTTTGTATTACATTTTGTATGTTGTGTACTTTGGTTTGGAAGGCTCCGTTTTGTTTTGACGCTGAAATTCTAAAATCGTATTAATTTCGGAATAATTTAACATATTACCCCGTGCCATTTTCCTAAATATTAACTTTTTTTTATTCAAAAATGGTTATACACTCTGACTGGATGCCTCAATTGTGAAGTTCACAGTTTAAATACCAAAACTAAACTGGCCTGATGGAGGAAACTAAGCTAATTCCTATCCATCTATCTTTTTTACGCACCCAAAAGTCATTAAATTCGGCATAAATTCTCAAATTATGAGAAAACCCTAATTATTACTGAACTAGCAGAATGTTGAATTTCATTGAATTACCCATGCGGTTTTATTGAAAAAAGTATGAAATTTACAATTAATATTAGTGTCAAAAAAGTTAAGTGAATATCGACTTCTAAGGTATTTATTGTTGTTATATACTCATCTACCTCCCAAAATTTTTTCAAATTTTTCGAATCGCAGTTGTCCAATCAAATGCGGTGAAATGGGACATAAAAGAAAAGTGTGTTTAAACGAGGCACCTTGTATCCTTTGCAAGGATGCTGATCCAAGACCGGATCTTGGACACGTCTTGGGATCAGCAAAATATCAGATTTTCCAGGGAGCCCTAGCCAAGGTAAAATCAGAACTTCGATGACCCGTACCCTGCAGGTAAGTCTACACCGCAGTTCAACCACCCAAACCTGCTTGAGCAGTTTGCGAGAGACATAAAAGCCGACTTTTTGCTGTTGAGGGAGCAGCACCACGATAAAAGTTCTACATACATCATGGTATCCTGACGAAACTGTTGGTACCGCCATCTGGGTTCGGAACAGTGATTTCCAGGGGGATTGCTGTGGACGGGGGGATGGTTTCGTATGGGTTCGGTGCTCAGGGACCAGCTTCTTTAGTGTGTACCTAACGCCGAACGAACCGATATCATCTTTCCAAGCCAAGCTTAATGCTTTGAAGGGCACTGTCTCCAACGCAGATGGCAACGTGCTGGCTGGGGGAGACTTCAACGCTAAAGCAATCGAGTAGGGCATGCCTTTAACAGGCCCCCGGGGAGAACGAATCCGGCCAGGACGGCGCTCGTCGTGCTAAACACAGGAAATACGCCAACTTTCTCCCGTATTGGCTGTGAAGGAACCATACCGGATGTGACATTCGCCTCGGAGTCATTAGTACGGATGATACACAATTGGAGCGTATTAGAGGACTCCTCAGCCAGTGATGATCAGTACATTCAGCTTGAGATCCGTGATGTGGTCTCCCGACATCCGTGCTCTAAACATTCTACCATTGGATAGAACATCGGAAGGATGAACATCGAGAGGTTCGTCGAGGTGCTCATGACAGGATCCCGCTGCAGGGTGATTCACAGGGGACACAAGAATTGCCAGCTTAAGACGTGGTGAACTCAACTATGAGCATCATTACGACTGCTTGCGGCACTTCTATACCCCGTGAAAAACCTTAGCACGGCAAGCGCCCAGTGTACTGGTGGTCGACAGAATCTGCTGAAGAGCGAAGGCAGTGACAAAAGCTTCGGCGTGAGGCTCAACGGGCACGGATCCATGACGAGGCATGCAACCGGGTAGCAGCATTTAAGTCGGCCAGAAAATACCTTCGCAAATTGATTAACAACTGCAAGACTCGCTGCTGGTAACGCCTAACGGAAAATATGAACATGGATCCGTGGGCCCTGGGCTACAAGCTAGTTATACGGAAGTTTGGTACCCTACGGGCGCCTTGCATACATGAAGCGGAAAGGATAGACGAGATAATGCGGGCACTCTTCCCCGCCTACCCCACCCGTGTTGACGCTACTCACGGTGAGACAGCATTCGGGTGCCCACCCTTCACACAGCCAGAATTGAAAGAGGCAGCCCTATCATATTTCAAGAACCTCCTTAATCCTCCGCATAGCTTCAGAACATCGGAGCCTATAGATGTTTCCGGAGAGCTTCCATTGGCCTCATTAACTCTGGATAAAATTTGCTCTACAACAAAGCCCAAAAGAATAATAAAGCGCCGGGCATCGATGAGATTCCAGTGGAGCTCATCAAATATGATGGCAGCAGTGTTCAGAAAGCCATCCATAAAATCACCCAGCACATTTGGCAACAAGAACATATGCCGAACGAATGAAGGCAATCAATTATATTCCCTATCCACAAAAAAGGTGACAAGCTACAGTATGAAAATTATAGTGGCATATCACTGCTTTGTACGGCGTTCAAAATATTTTCAAAGATCTTAGCAAATAAAGTCGGGTCATACGCCAATAGTATTATTGGGGAGTATCAAGGTGGTTTTAAAGCAGGTAGATCGACGATAAACCAATTGCTCACTGTCAAGCAGGTACTTGAAAAATGCTGGGAGTTCAACATAGACGTACGCCAAATTATGAGAATAAAACAAGCTCGTGACGCAGTCGAGGAAAAAAAATCAAATACACAATATATCACACTTGGCGAATACAGTATCGAAAATGTGGGCGAATTCGTCTATTTAAGCGGCAAAATAACGAGACTGGTAATGAAAGAGACGAAATACGCCGAGGAATACAGCTGGCAAATAAAATGTTTTACTAAGTATTGACGATCTTGAAGACCAGCCGCATTCACAGGATAACAAAGCTCCAAGTATACAAATCTGTGATAACATCTGTGTTATGCCATGGGTGCAAAACAAGGACCCTAACCCAAGCATCCGCAAACATATTGAATACCTTCGAACGCCGAGTCCTGAGGCGAATAATCGGAGCGAAGTTAGACGGGGACCAATGCCAAATTCGATACAACCATGAGCTGTATGAAATTTTTGACGAGCCGGAGGTCTCAACGATCTTAAGACTGCTGAAGCTGCAATGGGCTGGCCACATGAATCGTATGGACGAACAACGGATGCCCAAAAAGGTATTCGTTGAGACAACTGAAGGGCGGAGACCAGTAAGGAAAACGAGGAAACGCTGGTCAGACTCGGTCGACGAAGACAGTTCATCGCTGCTCGGATTTCAAAATTGGAGGACGCGGTCGTTGGACCGACGCAGTTGGAGGCGCTATTTGCGGGAAGGGAAGGGTCGAGAGGGGCTGTAGTGCTACGAAGAAGAAGTCCTATCACTGATAGCAAAGATTTCAAAATTGGAGGACGCGGTCAATGGACCGAGACAGCTGAAGGTGCTATTTGCAGGAAGCGAAGACACGAGAAGGGCTCTAGTGCTACGAAGAAGTCCTATCATTGAAAGCAAAGAAGCTCCAGGCCCGGAAGATGTTCCAGCTGAGGTGTTGTAACATGTCTATAACCATTATCCTGATTTGCTGCAAAGGGAAGGGGATGGGAAAGGAAATTCCGGATCACCGTCAGCATACCGCCTGTAATGTATGCTAGACACGGCTGGGAAAGTGCTAGAGAAAATCATCAAGGGAAGACTCACTGACGCGATTTGTGCTGCTGGGGACCTATCTCCTCGGCAGTACGGCTTCAAAGTAGGACGCTCTATCATTGATGCGATTGGAGGAGTGGTGAGCGCGGTTCAAAATGCAGAGGCACATAGCTGCACCAAGCGACGTATCGTTCTGTTCGTGACCCTCGAGGTTAGGAACGCCTCCAACTCCGCTAGATGAGTGGATATTCCCGATACGCTGGAAACCCTTTTCCAAGTTTCAAAATACATAATGCTGCTTCTGAGGGACGACCTGAAGGACCGAAGGCTGCTGGATGGAAGTTACATCGGGTCTTGTCCAGGGATCTATCTTTGGTCCATACCTTTGGAACATGTCTTACGACGGGCTACTGTGACTGAAGACGCCAGATGAGTCGCGCTTGATCAGCTATGCGGATGATGTTGCGGCTATGGTCGCTGGACCCACCGTTGAACAAGCGCAACTTAGGTGAGGTATGATAATGCGCCAAGTGATAGACTGGATGACTGCTCATGGGTTCAGTCTAGCACTGGAGAAAACCGAAGTGCTCATCTTGACAAAAAAGAGAGTCCCTAGACTAGAGATGATTAATCTTGGAGACATACTAATCGAATCGAAGCCCGCGGTGAAGTACCTGGGACTACTGATCGACTCAAAAATGAGTTTCTCTGAGCAAATTAGGGCCATGGCTGAGCCTCTGCTCTGAATCGACTTATGGCCAACGTAGTGGAGGGACCCAAGCCACCAAGAAGACGCCTCTTGATCAGTGCTGTAGAGTCAGTGCTCTCAGTAAGGAGGTGTACCGAATCAAAATCAAATTACGCAAGTCCTGCGAGCCTTGTAAAGAAGATTGGAAAGGATAGATTGTTTATATATTATAGTCTATACACAATCTATCCTCTCCTTTCTTCTTAACAAGACTCGCAAGACTTGCGTAATTTGATTTTGATTCCTGGACGATATGTACTTAAAATGTATCAAGGACGTTATCGAAAGCCTGGAAATATACAAGCTACCTGAGGAAACAAGAATGAACCACGATATGGGAAACGCCTTTTCTAAACTTTTTAAAATATTCTAAAATCATTATGAAAAATAAATATTTTAAATCGCGTGTAAAAATTAGCAATAAACTCCTCCTTTGAAAATTTATGGCTGGTTAAAAAAACAAACCATTTTAGTATTGTAAAACTAGGGCAATAAAACTTCATTCAGCAATCAAACCAATTAGCCACTTTAGCATTGAAAAACTAGGGCAATGAATCTTTATTCAGCAATTAAAGCCAATAGATATAAATAACCCTGTAAAGAATTAGTTTCCGTAGTTTACATAAACCACTGAAGAAGAGTTCAACTAATACTCGAAATATCGGTATATGGAGCATAAAATAAAATTTACGGTATCAGGAAAAAATCTATTTTGAATTTATCTTTCGGTAAGTTGAAATGATTTTGAGCGGAACAAATGATAGCTGCTAAGTCAGGACTATAGGGTGGATGTGGCATCAGTTCCCAATTGAGCTCAAATAATTCTTGACGAGTTATCAAATAGGTGTGTGGTCTGGCGTTACCATGATGCAACATCACGCCTTTGTGATTGGCCAAGTCAGGGCGATTTCTCGGTTTCTTCGTTCAATTTCGATAGTTGACGACAATAGGCATTCGTATCAGTAGTTGGGTTTCTTCGAAGCAGCTCAAAGTACACAATACCCTCGTAATCCCACCACACAAAAAGCATCTTCTTTTGGTGAATATTGGCTTTGGACGTCGATTGTGGGGGCTCATCTTGCTTGGTCCATGATCGTTCTCGGACTAGGTTATCATAAATAATCCATTTTTCATCATCCGTTATGATTCTTTTTAGAAATGCGTCATTTTGGTTACGATTCAGCAGAGACGCATAAGTTAATACGTTTGGCGAGGTGGATTTCTTTTAATTCGTGAGGTACCCAAACATTCAATTTTTTTTACGTAACCAAGCTGTTATGCTCGGGTATGCTAATGCGCCGAGTGAGGGACTGGATGACTGCTCGCGGGTTCAGCCTAGCTTTGGAGAAAACCGAAGTAGTCATCTTGACAAAGAAGAGAATCCCTAGAGTAAGGATGATCAACATTGGGGAAGCACTCGTTGAGACTAAACTAGCAGTGAAGTACCTGGGCATTTTGATCGACTCGAAGATGCGTTTCTCCGAGCAAATCAGGGCAATAGCTGACAAGGCTGCAGCGAGTGTTTCGGCTCTCAGCCGGCTAATGGCCAACATAGGGGGTCCCACCTCATCAAGAAGGAGACTTCTGATGAGTGCAGTACAATCTGTACTGTTGTACGGATCGGAGATATGGTGTGAGGCTCTCAACAAGGGGCTGTATCGAAGGCGCTTGGCACAGGTACAGCGACGGGGAGCGCTGCGGATTGCATCTGCATATCGGACTGTCTCGGAGTCGGCAGTGCTGGTCACCGCAGGAGTGATACCCATTGCCCTCCTTGCCAAGGAGCGCCGCAGAATTTACCTGCGGAGGAACGAATGCGACAGAGATGCTGTCGCCCACGAAGAACGAGAACGCTCACTCAGTGATTGGCAACAGTCCTGGGTGAGCGATACAAAAGGTAGGTGGACCGCACGCCTTATTGGTGACCTGAGGCCGTGGCTCAATCGAAGGCATGGTGAGACTGACTTCTATCTAACTCAGCTACTGAGTGGACATGGATACTTTCGGTCTTACCTGCACAAGATTGGTAAGTCACGGTCTCCTGACTGCATATTCTGTGCTGGAGAGGTCGATGATGCCTACCACACATTTTTTGTATGCAAGGGGTGGGAAAGGCAGCGCGGTGACCTCATTGAAGAAATGGGAGATCTCTCTCCGGATGAACTCACTGGAGAGATGCTCACATCCGTTGACAAATGGAACTGTGTGGCACATTACGCTCGGGCAGTCCTTAAGATAAAAAGGAAAATATGAGCACCTGGAGGCGTCCAGGGCGGAGGGGTCTCTTTTCTAGAAATCCCTCTCCCTTCCCCTCCTTCCGTTGGAAAAGGGATCCCTGTAGCCCGGTGGCGCCTAAACGCGTAGAGAAATGAGGCTTAGCCCGAAGTAATGTGTCAAACGGTTCCAGGCTAGGTTCTCAGATTGACAGGGGAGGTGTTTAGTGGGTAGTCCAAGGGTATCCTCCATGGGAGTCCCACACTGCCAGACTCGGCGGGCGTAAATGCCTTCACCTCCCTACCACAAAAAAAAAAGCTGTTATGCTCGTAAGTGCAAGTAAACGGTTGAATTCAATAAGTCGACGGGCCACCGATAAGAAGATAAAACTCTGAATTTGAGTTCACGAGACCAACAATTTCAATGGAGATACTCATTTGCTAGATTCGTTGAAGCTGATCGAGCTGGGACGGGGCAATCTAGGTATTGGTGGCTGAATGACAATGTCTAAATTATTCGTGTTTATTTTCAGTTTTGGTGTTTTTCGTTATTAAGTTTTTGAGTTTCAGCTCATTATTGCTACATTTAGTATTGTTGTTTATTTTTGTTAAAAATAAGGTATAGGTTAGGTATATGTAATGTTTATTATATTAGTTAGAGATAAGGTTAAACGCTTAGGTTAGGAACATTGTTATAGAATTTTTTAGTATAAGATAAAGTTTTTAATTGCATTTTAATTAGAATTAAGTTACAACATATTAGGTGTAGGATCAAAGTTCACTGTTGTGTTTAAATTATAAATAATTTTAGGATAGCGTTGGTTGGTTTTTTCTCCTTTTTCCAATTGATTTTCAAAATATGTAATAATCTTAATTAATTGAATTTGCTAGTTTTTTTTTTTTTGAAGAAATATGTTTAATGATAACGTATAAATTTAGAGAGCCATTTGGGCCATTAAGTTTTTGTATGTTTATAGTTTGGAATTTGCTTTATATTCTTTGAAAATTTATACCGATTAGTATTGAATAAAGCGTTTTTGACTTTGACTTTGCTTCTCTACTATCTCTCGAGTTGTAATACGGCGTTTAGTTTCGATTGACGCTTTTATTTTGACGTCATCAGTTGTGGTTGGACGACCAGTATGTGGTGCAACTTGCACATTAAAACCCCCAGGAGGAAAGCGAGCAACAAACGCTGACACTGGCGTTCAGTAAGGCAGTCCTCACCATAAATTTCGCACAATTTCCGTCGAGCTTGCACCTTATTTTTGTCCTTTCGGAAGTTCAACAATAAAATATGCCGATAATGCTCGCTTTGATTGTCTATTTTTAAGGGTTTTGTAAAATAAATTTACAAAAACATACTAAAATCGCGACATGTCTGTCTGTCTCTCCGTCCGTGTATCACAGCAAGTTTTCTCGTACACGATAGAAGCTAGAAACATCAAATTTTGTATATAGGTGTAAAGTGGTGCCCTCTTCTAAGTTTAATTATAAACATTTTTTATAAAGATATTTAAGGAGGTCTCTCCATACAGGGGAGTGGGGGTCTCTCCATACAGGGGAGTGCACATTTCTTTAATATCTTTCTTGATTTTATTCGTTGCTGGTGACTGCATTTCGTAAGTTGAGTACAAATCCCTTCTAACATGAGCGTCGGTCTGTCTAGAGTTTATTTTTAACCAAGTTCTTGTTTACTAATGACGCTTAATTTTTTACTGAAGAAAGTTAAAGTCTAATCTTTAAATTAGTTTATAATAATATAAGCCACGCAATCACTACTGCATGAAATATGCAGTTTATGTCATCTATTATGGAAAAACCCAATATATGTTGACTGGAGTAAACTCAAAGAAGCTTCAATGCTATCTTCGAGGAGTAGCTCCCGATCATCGCCTACTTTTGAACGACGAAGTCGAAACGGAAAATCACATCCTCTCTGATAGGCTGCAGGATGGTGCAGAAAGCCTTTGGTGATGAGGCTATGTATAAAAAAAATGTTTACAAGTGGTATAGTGAGTTCCAAGCCGGCCGTGACCGTGTCGAAGACGAAGAGCTTCCTGGGCGACCATCAACCTCTTCTCTTCTTCGATTATCGTGGTGTTGTGCATTATGAACTCCTTCCGCCGGGCCAAACAGTCAACAAGGAATATTATTTGAACGTTATGCGTCGTTTGCGTAACGCTATCCGCCTAAAAAGGCCGGGATTGTGGAAAGACAATTCTTGGGTTTTACACCACGATAATGCACCATACCATACTGCACTCGTAGTTCTGATCATTTTGCCAAAAACTCAACCCTTCTGCCTGTTCAGCAAGCTCAAAAGACCTCTCCGGGCACACAGTTTTTACACGATATAGGAGATTCAAGCCGCAGCGAAGACGGAACTGAAAGCCATCCCGGAAATGACGCGTATCTCAACACTAATGAATATTTTGACATGTCAATTTGACATAGATTTCACTGACAGTACTACCAACCTTAAATAAAATAATTCTCTAAATCCTTCGTTTAAATTGATATGTCACCTTATTTTTTTTGGTCACAGTAGTATATTTCATGGCGGAATTGGCAGCCGAATAACCAAATTTTTGGCACCTGTAGCAATGGTTGAATTCGCTTTTCTGGAGACGTTTCCACCCCATCACACCTTATTTTTATGTAAGGCACTTGAACTAATTTTGCTGGGAATCTGGACTAAGTAATAAGGCAAGTTTTTACGCTCGACAATCGATCTCCTTGTTACAAAGTCTTTAACTGTAATAAATTCGATCGACTGTGTCCTCTCCGCAGTCCAGACCCTTCAATCAAAAGATCTGTTTTTTACCTTTTGGGGTGTATATAAAATGCGGAACATCTCCAGAATTCAACGCACTTTTTGCTGCCTGAAAATCACCCAATGACTTAGTTCTAATTGTCACTTTATCGGTACTGACTCTCTCGATCTCAAAATCATTTAACTTATTTTCAGCTGCCAAAAGCCGAACCATGTCTTTTTCTGTTCGCCCAAATACATTGATAGGTGGGACTTTTTCTTTCATTTCATTAACCTGGACAGACGGACCTATAGACAAAACTTTCGGTTTTTTCTCCCTATTTTTAATTTTTAAATATTCGATAAACCCATTATCAGGTTTAGTAATACAACGTTCAAAAGTGTTGTTACCTGTATCCGCTTCAATACTCATAGAATCGTCTAATCCAGCTAGCGCTACGTAATAGTTCGTGCCGACGTTTGCTCCGCCTGCGCTGAGGACATCCTCTTGATCAGGTTCTTGTTGTGGTTTGTTAGATTTCTTTTCTTCGATCGCTTTTGACTTTATTTCTTTCTTCCTGGTTTCTTTTGCTTTGTTGAACGTCAATTTTCCAACTAGTTCTTCTAGCAATTGGATTCGAAGTCTGAGTTCTTCGTTTTCTTTCTCAACCTTCTCAGCTTTCTCGTTAGCTTTGATGAATTGCTCAATATCGATGACTGGTAAAATTAAATATTTTAAGCAACTGTTTTATAATATTCGAAGCCATAATATATTCACAAAGTATCCGCACTCAATCTAGCCTCCGGAAAAAAAAAGCCGAAGCCAAGCCGAAGAGCGAACCATAAATCTTCGTAGCGAGGAGATAGGTAAATGCTGACGTGAGAATTGGCGCGAATATATGAGTAAACATGTGATTCGGTGAGATTTCAGCATTAACAGACCTTAAATAATTAATACTTTTGTCTATTTACAGAAAAAAAATCATTCGTTCGATACAATCCTTTAGTTTTTTATTAGGATCTGGCAGTGCTCCCATGTTCTGAAATCCGTAAAAGATCGCGTGCTTCGCAAATTCTATTTGCTTTTTAGTTTGTTTTTGAATATGTGAGGCCCCGGCTCAGCTGACCGGCCCCTGGGAAAATTCAGGAAATGTGCAACACTTGGTAAATGGAAGCTGTGGGTACTATGTTTGAAACGACGAAGTTTAGTAATAAAGTGTTGAAAAAATAACGTTAGTAACCCAGGGTTAAACCAATCCAAGTTAAACTCAAAATATTTACAACCAAAGTAGTAACAGGTTTGTGCGCCCGCTAAGCCATTAAAATGCATTCAACAAGCAGATTTTGCTTCTAGTATCTTCCTCCTTTCGTCCACTGTGTTCTTTCATTCAACGAAACACCAGGAAAAACAAAAAGTCAAATCAAACACTCGCGGAGATGCGTAAATCTTACCTTTGCACTGTTCCCCGCTCTGTTCAGTTTTCACTTGTTCTGTCAGCACCCAAGCATTCACCTTTAGTCAGTTGTTTCGTCTCCTCGTTCACTTTCTTCCTTCTCTCGTAACAAGTTTGGTTCCCCGCCGCTGCGCCCGATTCGATAATGCTTGCGCGACCAAAACAAAAATAAAAATTTCACTACCAATCCAACAACGTTCAATCGCGAGGGGAGCAGGGGTCGACAAACAATCGACAATCGTTAAGCGGCTAATTATCTCTGCCCGATAAATATTGAAATTAATCGCTCGTTCGTTTTACGACAACTTCCATTTTTATGTTATTGATTTTCCCGTCCACGCTTTATCGGTCTTTTCCGTCGGAAATATGCGCTCACACACACTCGCCCACTATCACGCGCGCCCTGAACGCACAGCACAAACACGATCGCAATTGTTTCCCACTTGCGAACGAGGACGACGAACGGCAGCGATCACAAACCAGACGACGAAAAAAGAAAAACTCCTTTTCGGTGCATCGAGCACTTTTTCATTTCAACTGCGCTCGCCTTCGCCTTCCACCAAATACGTGCGCCAATGCATCAAGTTCAATGTTCAGACGCGGACATTTTGCACTCGCGTTTGACATTTGCCCCGGCGGCAGCCAAATTTGATTTTTGACACTTTACACGCCTTTTCTTGCATGTCCCTGGACGTGGGCAAATAAACACTTGTCGCAGCACTTACTGAAAGGAATTTATGCAGTGAGCCGCCACTCGCGTGTCCAATTCTCGCAATTCAAGAAATTCCTCGGCACCAAGGTACACGTCCGAACCACAGGTCGCGCATATAAACATGGAACATCCACGGAGCCGGCACACAGAAGTCACAAGCCTGTTCCTGGACCTAAAATACACTTTTGGGCTCTGCCTTTTGCGAAAACGTTCGTGTTTTAAGAGCGATTGTTCTTTACACCGCCGTTTATTCGGAATTCTGCTTTGCACGACAGACGAGCCTGGCTCGACGTTTTTCCGTCGACACTTTTTCACTCGTTTCGTTCACGGTGATTTTCATTTCTTCGGCATCCGCTCCACATCGGATGCGTTGATGTAGGTGTATATCGCCGAATGGAGAGATGCATGCGTGTGTGCGTATGCAAGATTCCCCTCCATGGACAATTTAAATTAAATAATGCGATTAGAATGCGCGCAATTGATAAATTATTGCGGAGGACCATGGAAATATTCGTAATTACCATTGAAAATCTATTTGTAACTGTTTCAATATGTAAATACCTTTATATGGAGGTTTTGCTGAGAATTTCATGTCAAAACAGGCCGGAACGATAAAAGTGAAACATGGGAGCTGGTGTAAGAAATCATTTGTATACGAAAAATAATATCAAGAGATAGAAAGAGAACACAAGATAAAAACAAAAGCCGGCAAAAGGTACTAGAAAAAGATTTCGCTCTAGTCGACAAGACAATTCACAATAAACGTACTAAAATTAAAGTGAGGAATAGTGATGCCATGATACATTTTGAATACGGAAGAGGCACTAAATTCTGAATATTTCGAATTGTTATAATAAACATAGCCAAACCTTAGCTCTAAATTTTCGAGGTAAAGATTTCTATAGGCATGTTCAGCCTACATATACAAAACTTCAGGATGGGTAAAATCTTATGAGCACGCGCGACATAACGAAAATACGTTACCGTTTAGGGAACAGACAGACAACGACAGGACATTCGCAAATATGAAATCAGCTGCAGACAGCTCAGATGATTTTGGCGTAAAATATTATGAGCTTACTGACCATATACCGCTTTGATCAAGATAATGTGATACTCTAACTGAAGCCAATTTGAATAGAAGAGGCCACATTCGCCCGCATTTTTGATATTGTATTCGCCAAGTGTGATGATTTCGACATTTGAGGTAATTTTCCTCGACTGTGCCATGAGGTTTGTTTTATTCTCATTGATTTGTACCCCTACTACTTTTGCTTCGCTGTCGGTTTTCAGGAAAATTTCTTTGGGGCTTATTAAGGATCGTGATAAAATATATATGTCGTCCGCATAGGCTCGACTTGCATAATAACGTACCTCTTGTATCGATACGTAGCTTTCTGATGGTATATTTCCGAGCCAAATTGAATAGCAATGGGGCGAGCCGATCTTCCAGTTTTGTCCGATATTTGTGTCAAAAGCGTCGGTGTGTTGGTTATTGATGTGGGCTTGAGGGGTTGTCGACGTCATTGTCATTTTGGTAAGACGGACTAATTCAGCTGGAATGCCAAAGCAAAGCATTATTTCGTACAGTACGTCACGATCAATACTGTCGTACGGTTGCATAAAGTCAACAAAAATTTGGTGTACGTCTATGTTGAATTCCCAGCATTTTTCAAGTACCTGCTTGACTGTGAACAGTTGGTCTGTTGTTAATCTGCCTGCCCTAAAACCACCTTGATACTCCCCAATAATACTGTTGGCGTATGATCCGATTTTTTTTTTCTAAGATTTTAGAAAATATTTTATACGCCGTACAAAGTAGTGATATGCCTCTATAATTTTCGCATTGTAGCTTGTCACCTTTTTTGTGGATAGGGAATATAATTGATTGACTCCACTCTTTCGGCATATGTTCTTGTTGCCAAATGTACTGGATGACTTTGTGAATAGCTTGGTGAACACTACTGCGACCATATTTGATGAGCTCCACTGGAATCTCATCAATGCCCGGCACTTTATTATTCTTTTGGGCTTTGGTGATGGAACAAACTTCATCCAGAGTTGGTGGGGCCGATGGAAGCCCTCCGCAGACATCTATAGGCTCCGATGTTCTGGAGCTGTAAGGAGAATCAACGAGGTTCTTGAAATATGATGCCCATTTTTCCTTAATCTTGATTTCATCAGCGATTATATTGCCGCTGTCATCACGACAGAGCGTTGTTTTGGGCTGATAACCACGTTTCAGGCTTTTCACTACTTTGTATGCTTGTCTTGTGTTATTGCTCGCTAAACTTATATCTATACTTTTCAATTGGTCGTCAAAGTATTTTCTTTAAATCACACGGGGAGTTTTTCTACGGCTTTTTTAACAACTTTGTTTATCATACTTCGTCGTTTTGTTTCAATTTAGATTTTTTATGCCTCCAAATTAATCATCAACATCCATTTGACCCTCGTTTCCATCGCAAATGTCACAAAAATGAGTGTCGGAAAAATATTGTCATTGTTGATAATTGATTTGAGATAGCAAAGCAGAGTTACGTTCGAGCCCATCACCAATGTTGTCATATGAGAGTATTAATTGTAAGGTTATAAATAGTACTGTTTGAAAAATGTTCGTTCTTTTTTGTAGCAGTGATAGAGCGAATAAGATATGAATAAAACAACAGTTGCTCAGATTTCAAACCAGCGTTTTAAAGACAACAGGTTAAATTCTGCCGAACACGTTTTATTCAGTAGCTTGAGTTAAAAGAAAGCCACAAAATTTTATTCTATCTTAGAAATCAGTGAATTTCAGACGCTGCCCTTGAACTGCCATTTTCTATTACTTTGGCTAACAAGCTGCAAGTTGATGACCAATAAAGAGTCTTTGAGACGATTTAGCCAGAGAAAGCTTATTCTTTCTGTTCCACCAGTGTGATTTATTGATTTCAGCAACATGCCGATTGAATGTTCCCCATCCAATACGCCTGCAGCAACGAGTCAAGAGCTGCCAACGTCACCAAACAACGCAACCATCTCTACTATGCCAACCGCCATGTCTGAAAACAGTGATATTAATTTAGATGCAATATCAAGGGATACGATCGTAAGTTGCTTGACATGAAAAGCGAGTTTGACCGGCAAATGCATGCCATGCATGCGATTCTCATCTCAAATAACCAGCAGCTACAAGGAACTGTAAGTAATCTTCGAGAAGAAATGCATAGCCGCAAGCGAGGAGGCAATGGCTGCGGTAGCGTATTGGAGAGGGATAAGTTTAAATACATTGAAAGTAGCATTTGTCGCTGGAAAAGTTCGTGTGTACCCACCGGGTATCACACCATACCGAAGCTGGAAGTACAAGCAGTAGTAGTGGGCGTGAGGCTTAAGGAAACAATCGTGAAGTGCCACACAGTCAAAATTTGGACTGACTCAAATACAGTGATTAGGTGGATCTGATCAGACCACCGAAAATATAAACAATATGTTGCAAATTGGGTATCGAAAATTCTAGATGGTAGTGAAGCCGAGGACTGGCGATGGTGTTCGGGTTCTATTAACCCGGCTGATGAGGCAAAAAGGGCAAAGTTTTCGAGAAACTACGCAGCAAATGGAATTTGGCTGAATGGGCCTGATTTTTTGAACAATGAGGAAGAGCAGTGGTCACAAGAATTTTCGATGAAGAACTAAGAGCCAAACATTATCTTTTGGCAGCGTGGCAAATAAATATGATTGTACCAGATATTAAAAGATTTTCCAAATATAACAGGTTTAAAAGAGTGATGGCTTGGGTGTTCCAGTATTTTGATAATCTGGTAAAATACGACAAGTGCCAATAGTCAATGGAGAGCCGACATCTTCCAAAGAATTTGGAGCCGAAAAATATTTATGTCGTTGAGCACAGATGCAATCTTTTGGAAGCAAACGTGGGCGCTTACAACGTGGTGAACTAACTTCCAAGAGCAGTCCATTGTTACAATTGAATCCGCCTATTGACAAGGGCAGCATCCTTCGCGTAAATAGAACAATAGATCGGGCTCTTGTGTTACCAGAAGATACAAGGCAGCCAATCATCTTAGCTAAAAATCATGCGATGACTTTCTTGATTGTACAATATTTTCATATGAAACTGTATCACATCAACCATGCAACAGTAGTCAATGAGATTAGACAACGTTTTTGGGTTCCTGCATTGAGGAGCTTGGTGAATACTGTGCAATCGCGGTGTATACTCTGCATAATTCGTAAGGTAAAACCTAAGCAGCCACTAATGAGTGAACTTCCTGTGGAGCGGCTGACTCCATACGTTCGACCATTTTGGTATACGGAGCTAAATTTTTTTGGCCCTATAAATGTGATAATTCCTCGAAGCCGAGAAAAAAGGTGGGTTACACTATTTACCTGTCTAACCATTCATGCTATCCATTTAGAAGTTGTGGCTGATCTTTCAAGCGACGCTTATCTTGTTTGCATCAGAAGAGGTGTTTCGGTTCAAATTCACAGTGACAATGGAACTGAGTTTGTCGGAATAAGCAAAGAGTTGCCCGGTGTTCAGGGGTTTTTCGATGACGACCGTATGAAAGCCGTGCTTAGTTCACTCGGAATTGAATGGAAATTCAATACCCCATCTAATCCGAGTGAAGGTGGAAATGGGAAAGAATGGTTCAGTCAGTGAAAAAGCCGTTAACGGTAGTGTTGGCTGAATAATCACCACGTCTGGAAACGCTGCAAAGCTTTTTGATTGAGGCTTAAAACATAGTGAATGCTCGGCCAGTTACTCACCTGCCTGTAACGCCAGAAGAACCAGACTCCCTTAACCTGAATCATTTCTTGCTTGGCTTCACAAATTCTACAGAAACGCCATCGAAGTTTGAATTTATGAATTTGCGAAAGCAGAGGCGTCTTGCTCAGAATCTAAAAAATGGAATGTGGCATCAATGGATAAGGGAGTACTTGCCAGAGTTGACCCGCCGAGTGAAATGGGGCCAGCCATCCGAGCCTATACAAGCCGGTTGTCTCGTATTTATTGTATTTGTGATGTAGATCTTCCGCTTAATAAATGGAGGCGTGGCAGAGTGTGCAAGCTACATTATGGAAAGGATGGAGTGATACGTTCAGCTGACGTGAGCATGAGTACAGGGATCCTAAAGAGACCAGTGTCAAAGTTGGCAGTTCTAGATATCGATACCTCAACAGAAGATGGTGAATCCTTTTATCTTCACGCTATTGATGTTCTAAATCCAATGCGGACAGCCATTGGTCAACATATAAATCAAATTCTCTTGTACGAGCTATCAACGTTTCATCTTTGGTAGCATCATGATTTCATTTTGCATTTCTTGAAACTTTAGTATACACATTTCAAAAACATACTTCTTTCTCTTAATATTATAAAAACCAATAGAAAAATAACTTTTGTTTTCACATTCAATTAAACGGAAGTGCCTTTTGAGCAAAAGATAACAGTTTCAAGAGAAAACAACTTCGAAAACAGCTATTCCTTGGTTCGACTGATAACCAACCTCCACCGCGGACAACGGACAAAATCCAACTCCTGACTGATTAGAATCACTTCCTTTGCAGGCTTGTTCCGATTCTGTGAATTAATTTTCAGTATACTTGTACTACCACTAGTAGTAGCGGTCGTGGATATACTCGTTGCAGTAGTGAGTTTTATTTTTAGATCGTGACCGTAAGTTTACTGTGCAGTTTTTTAATTGGGTCTGGCATTGATAACCTACCAGTTTATTGAGAGTTATTACCTAATAGCTTATTGCTATCAATATTATAATTAGTGCTTGAATTATTGTTTGTGTTTAAATGAGAAGTGATCGGAAACTTTTGTGATATTTGTTATAGTATCTGAACTGTACCTTTTGCTTGCTCTTGTCAACTTGGAAGTTGCACTGGTCTTATTTATTTATGTGGTTGGTGATAGTGATGAATATAAAGGATTCTGTATAGTCTCTGACATTTGTACTGGCATTTTATGACAAAATTAAATCACGATTACGAATATATCTCTAATGAAATAAGATGTTGCAAAAAGCTCTATTGATTTCCGTATGGTTTTTTTAAATCCTCCCACAGACGATAGGTTAGCTTGTTGTATTGAAGGAATGTTTGTACGCGCGGCCAACCTTCCAGTTCGCGTTGGGACGTTGAGCTGAGCCTGTAATCCCAAATCCAAATCCTCTTCGCTTGGGAATACATGGAAATTTTTGGATTAGATCTTAAAATCAATGGAATATCATCATTGCTTCTTGCGATACTGCTACATTGCAGTATTACTTGAAGTTTTGACTGCAGTAGTTGCACAGGCTTAGATACAGCTGATGGCGATGGTGTATTACACATAATGGGTACATCATAATCAACCATAACATCATTATCCAATTGCATTTGCCCACTTCCAGATGATGTTAATTGCACAGGTTTGGCCTCTAGGTCTACAATTTCATCAATATGTCCATCTTCCAACGTTGTTGGTGGGCTGTGAGTTTGATTTAGCTCTGAAGATTCCTGTCGTTTGGGCTTTCAATCTCGTTTGACTAGTCCAAGCGAATGGAGTTTTAAGTTTCTCCCGTATCTTCTTGTTCATCAGCTTCTAACCCTTTGTTAGATTGTTGCCAAAATGCAATAGCCTTTTCGGTAGTTCTTAACGAATTGAGCCTTTTGCGTTTTTCCTTCAGGTGGTTTCAGTAACAGGTTTATAAAATATCTACAAGTTTTCAAACTGCCGGATTAATTTGAAACTTAACTGGAATTTCTTGTGTGACGAGAAGACTTTCCAGCAATAGTACGTCCCGTGCAATGTAAGCATACTACTCCACATTAATTTCCCTTTTCAGTGTGCATATTCTAAACATTGAATTATTATCTTATAGGGGTTATCACAAATTAGTAACTGGCCTCCCATATTTGTCAAATCAACATCACCACTATTTTCTCTTGCAGTTTCTCTAGCAGTTCACTTTTATGGACTGCTCGATTACTACAAAAGCCTCTCTGATACTCTCTTACAATGCTTTAATTTTCTTTCAATAATTTTGGATTGCAGTTTGTATGACGTACAAAGTAAAGTATTGTGGACCTGTCAGATTGGCCATTGAAGTATATAATAATTTACCGTCTGTTTTAAAAATACAAAATATTTCCCTGTTTTGAAAACATATTAACAGAATTTACTAATTGAATGTTGATGAGTACAGCATAGTTAAACTTGCAACTTTCCGTAATACTAATACTTTTTTGCTATTTGGGATGGTATAGAATTAACATTTATGATTATGTATGTTATATCTATTAAAAATGCGATTCAAATTGTTTTTCCTTTTTGTTTTATTTTTTAAAGATTATTCAATTCAAATTACTGCCCGTGGGTAATCGTATAGTTTATTACATTGAATTTATGGTTCCAGTATGTACAAATATTTCATAAAAGTGAAAAATAACAAACGAAAATAAAAATAAAACCCATTTATTTCTTAATTTGTGATTTATATTGAAGTATCTATTCATATCGGGATATGATGAATTTTTATCAATCTGATTCCATTGTCCTTTGATAATGATTTTTTCCCATCCAAATACGTAGAGGGCACGGGTACGGATTGTCTGGCACAAGTGCCAGTGAGTTATAAAGAAGACCGAGCTCAGCTGACTAGCTTCGCTTGATTACTATGTACGCGTGCTTGTCGACTAGATATTTGCGGGATCATAAGAGGAAGATTTTTGTCGCACCCTGAAGCTGCACCGCAAAATATTTATCACGTGTACTCTACTCTACAAAACATTCCGATCAATTTATATTATCATTCGAAATGTTCTACTACTCGTCTGTATCAACTAAGCTACTCCACAGTAATTCAAAATTTTTTTGTCTCGTTCAAGTTAATGGACACGGAGGCTTGAGCAACATTGTACAAAAAAGTAACCGTTACTTTTCCTGAAGAAGATCATTGCACTACAGGGAATGTCAAACCTAAAGATGTTAAAGGGCTAAAGTGAACCACTCATTTCTGCCTAGAGGATTGAAACTTGATGGGTGTAGTTCATTTTAACCTGGTAAAACAAGAAACTAAGCAGTTTTGATAGGATGACTGGCTTCTCTTCTCAGGAGCAGCCACTCCTGATCACCACGGGTCAGTCGACTGCTTATGTTTATTACACCTTGCAAAGGCAGCGTTAAAGTAATGGAGAAACTTTTCATGGCGAAAGTTTGAAACGCGTTTTAAACGGGCGTTTAAATTGGGGGCTGAAGGATTGTAAATGCGCTTATTTGACTCGCGTAAGACCTGCGACCGAAAAATTCCCCTCCAAAGTAGCTAGCCTGCAAGCAGCGACCTCGGAGAAAACTAAGGTTGACTGGACGAGTTGACCTGGGGGATACAGCAAGAATTCAAGTTTTTAACCCATAAGAGGTTGGGTTAGAAAATCTCGGACTTACGGATGAAGCAATATCATTACACAGTTGGACGAGACTTGCCTACTGTTTGATTTATTTGTCTAACTCAATGACATACAAAAAATCAAACTAAATTTAATTAAAATTTACTATTCGCAAATTCATCATCTTCTCCGTCATTCAATAAGTCTACAAAAGATTCGCTGGCATTTTTTAGAACTTTGTCCTGATTCTCCAGGCTTATTGATGTTATAATTAATGAAAATCTGCTTTAGTGGGTGTTATCGTTGCCGCAACTATCATCTGATAAACTATTAACTTCTTTTTTACATGGTGTTGTTATGACATATTTGTTAATGTTTCCAGCCCTACTTGGTCCTACAGTATGTTCAATTTAAATCCACGTCATCTGAGAAGAGCCCAATTTTATTAAGAACATCTTGTTTTTTATATAACATTTTCCAGATAACATCATCAGCTGTATTCCGAACTGATAAATAACGACAGGTACCAAATTCCTCTTGTCCAATACAATGAGCTTGATTTTTGGCTTGCGCCAGAGTACCTGGATTCAACTCCTATTCAGCGAAAGTAATTAATTGTGCTGCATTCAAATTGATTCCAGTGTTGCACGCTTTCAACGACAAAATAGTCAAATGACACAAATTTTTGGTTTGGAATCGATTTATTTTTGCGTTCTTAATTTATTCTTTGTTGATCCATCAATTCTAATCACAGATAGCATCCGTAACAACTTTATAATGCACGAATATAATAAATTTGATCTTTTGTTTGGTAATACTTTTTAAATAGGAGCAAATGGTGTTACATTTAATTTCAACAGTTTCTGCATAGTACATGGCAAGGAGATCTTCTTTTAATTTTACGTTACACAGTTATTTGCGATTGTTTTCCTAGGTCCATGTAGGCTTTAAATTAGTTAATTAAATCTTCATCCAAGTAAACTGTTTCCCTATTCTTCCCAGATAATTGGAGCAATTCATTCGCAAGCTACATAGACTCCAATTTTTCAATCCATTTTTCCATGATTATGTAGCTACAGATCACAACTTTGGCTTCATCAACAAAATCACTACTAGATATAAGACAATTTGCGGACGTGCGTCACCCATGAATCTCTAGCTGACGCAGTGGTTGCAATGAATTATGGCCAATCTTCATTTTATAGGTCAGTCAGTGCTAAAGCTTGATAGGTCTTGCCTAATCGCATTTCATCAGCAATTAGAAGTTAGTTTTATGGGGTTTAAGGAATGGATCGTACTAAGACAAGATAGTTGCGCAACTGTCGTAATTTGCACATGGTTAAATAGATGTGTGCACGTTGTGGCCAGGTTGATTTTCGCAGGAGTTTGCGATTTTTTCCTAAAACCAGTCTACTAAATATAATAATTTTCGGGTAGGATGTTTTGTGATACTTGCGCAGGTGCATATTATTTGGACAATTGATGCTGGCATGCATGGAAGTTTCTTACAACGAACGAGTCGGAAGACTTGAACTAAGCCCAAATGATTGCCTTTTGTTTCATTGAAGCAGCAATAAAATGATAATAGCATTGAACGAAATATGAGATAATAATATAAAGATAATGCTTGAAGAAAGGAATTTTGAAATAATAATGCCGCCACTCTTTGTGTATTCGTCATATCTAAGATCATACTGATTGCCGTAAACATAATATGTAACAAGAACGATTCATTTTTTTCAGTCCCTCGAGCAGTTCACATGCTTGGACAGGAAAACAAAACTCCAAGCATACAAATCTATGATATGATCTGTATTATAATAAACCTATGAAACCACATCTGTAAGCATATTGAAATTAAGCTAGAGGGGGGCCAATGCTGAATTCAGTACAAACATGAGCTGTATGAAATTTTCAACGAGATCTCAAAGATTGTAAGGTTACAGATGCTACAATGGGCTGGCCACCTGAGTAGTATGGACGAGCAATGGGTACAAAATAGGTATTCATTAGGTAAACTGAAGGATGCAGACCAGTAGGTAAACCATGGAAATGCTGGTCTGACTTGGTCGATGAAGACAGTTCATCACTGCTTGGATTTTCAAATTGGAAGACGCGGTTGATAGACTGAGACAGTTTGAGGTGCTTTTTGTAGGAAGCAAATGGCCAAGAGGGGCTTTAGGACTATGAAGAAGAAGATAATATGAGTAAAGGTAGATGAGTAATACTAGTAAAATTTCATTTGCAATATTAAAATGTGCCGAGGTGTATACAAATTTTTCTTTTTTATAAAATTCAGGGTCATATAAATACTTTCCACACTTCCTGCATATTAGGAAGAAATGAAAACTTACCAAAATGCCCTTAAATTTACAGGAATTGGTGCCAAATCAATTTCTCCATTTCGACAAAAATTGGCTACATATTCACCACTATGTATTACTTGGGGAAATTAATTTATTTCATTCATTTATGGTATTTTGAAGTTACTTCCCATTTTTTACCAATTTCCGTATTGATTTTGATATATTTTGTTATTGTACCGTGGAACTGTCAATAATTTGAGTGCAACTGTTGGATAATTAAATTGTTGTTCTGATGAAATCATTCAAATGTTAGTAATTTGTGAAAAGTGTAGAAATTGAATAGCCCAACTAGGCAAACTATTCGAGGGTGTCTAACGAAAAGAAGCAGTTGCATAATAATAGTTACGCAATAAGTGCGGAACAATCTAATACGCAACTTAATCATATTATAAGTACTAACATGAAATAAATACCACCATTATCACCGCTACTATCATCGATGAAAAGTTTCTCCGATCTCTACTCAACGAGCATACAAGAAAGTTTCAATTGACTTGCAATAACGTTGAGATCAATAAAATTACAAATTTACTTGTCCCATTTAGTTTTAAAAGTGGTCATAATAAATCTAGAATTGAATTTCTAAATCAGTTTATAAAATCGTTAACAAAATAAATAAATAACGATATGCCCAAATGATTGGTAATGCCAACACCAGTTCTACGCGAATGAACGAAGCAATTTCAAGATTCCACTTGCAACCGAATCCATTGTTACTGCCATGGCGAGAAGTCAAGCAAGTGGATGAGGAAGATAATTCGAGCAAGTAGATGAGGAAGATAACTCGTCGAGTGGAATGGGGAATGGTATTGCGACGTGATTCCGTACCCGCGGAGAACAGGCAGTTTGGAAGATAACGAGGAAAAAACCGGTTATGAGTGGATTCGAGTACCGGTATGATGCCATGGAGTTTGAATTACTGCCAAGTATAGGAAAAAATGAAAAAATTCGTTGAGAAAGAGGATTTGTTACCGAGATTAAGTCGCTACGTGCGTGATTTTTCCAATAGGTTTTCCAATCGAAGACACCATTCTCTCGGTATTTAATAAGAAAACGATTGGCCGAGTATGTGAAGTGTTGGTACGGAGTTCGTTGTGGGTTTAACGTTGCATCGTAGCTGGATAATCGTGTGTGATTGGGGTGTAGCTTCCATATTTGTTTTCGTTTGTAGAGTGGCTAGCAATTGGAGGTAGCATGAATAAGTGAAAAAAACTTAAGTTTTGATCTTCGTGTAAGTTGGAGTACGATTAGAAAATACACTTGACGTGGGCAAATAATTGCGTGAACATGTGAGGTTATGTAGTGTGACAAATTATGTGAATATTTTGAACAAAAAGCACAACCCTTGACAGGCCCAGCGTGGTAGATTTATCTTGCCAAGGAATTGAGTGTTGGAAAAATATTTCTTCGAACGAAACATGAACATCGTTATTGACTGTCCACGAATGTCGTGCGCAAAGATAAATGATTTTTCCGAAGCAGTATGCCATGGTTGTGTCTACTACCAAGGTGCAGATCGAATTTAGCTCGTGCTAGATGTGGCACATCAAATGAAACGATTGCACTAGGCACCCAAGAGTTGTCACGAAAACGGCGAAGTACAACAGTCTGGTCGCAGAAGTGAAACAGTTAGTGGAGTACCGGATCAACAATCGGGAGGTTCACTCGTACGAATACCGGGTGTTGAAGGGCCGTTCATTCTTACTATTTTACCTATCCACCTGTTGAAAACCTGAGATTTTTTGTTTTTGCCTGATCCATCTAACTAAGACCTTAATTAACAACATCTTGTTGATGATAATTGTTGATGAAAAGGGGGAAAATTTTTTTTACACTGAGGAGTGAACATTTACCATTTTGCTTTCAATGTTAATATTTATAACTTTAATACAAATCTGAAACATTTTTATTTTTTAATTAAAGGAAAAGTTCATATAAATGGCTTTTGTTTTAATTTTTCATTTAAATGAAAAATAAAACAGCCATGTCTACAATGGATCTTGATCCAGATGGGGAGGGGTGTGAGGAGGTACTGGTTCTATCTGGATGCTCCACTCTTAGGCGGGGCCGTATGTAATGATTTAGCACATCTTTAACGTTCGACACTTTCCAAAGGAAACCTAAACCGACCTCTCATCGGTTCTAGATGTGAAGTCATGGAACGTGACAATGGACTGTACCCATTAGGTCAACAAGTCCGGGTGCTCTTAGTCTACTCCAAGGTGGCTGCTGGCTAATTCGGAGAAGAGTGTCGGTCGCGGGTCTTACGCGAGTAGTCAAAGTCCGAAATACAAAAATTCAGCCACTGGTTTACATGCCCAATTTAAACGCGTCGAACAACTTCCATCGACTCTACTCTAAAAGGGAACAATAACAACCGCAAAAAAATGCGCGCTCCCAAATATCACCGATGTGGTACCTGAAATATACTACTCGAATGTGAAACTGGAAAAATCTACTCTAAATAAAACACACAACATGGCACCGCGTACCGATCGCAACGCGAAACCGACCATTCGCGAATTACATGAACCCTACCCTCTTAACGGAATACTCACCGTTTCCCGACATTATCCTGCTGGAAAAGAACAGAAAAGAAAAGACTGGGTTAGCCTAGCAATCCATTTTATTCACTTCTTTCTTCATATTAATTAAATTAAGGAAGGTATATTAACTTTGTAGTAGGACTAACAATTCAAGTCTATCTAGTTTTATTTTGATCATGTAGAACTCAAAGCTTATGGTAGAGCTTTATATAAAATCTGTACAAACGATTCTAGTTTTCTTCTAAAAAATATCAGTCATTCTGAAAGAGTTCTACATGTTTCTTGCCTACAAAAATTAGACCCAAATAATGATACGAATTGTGAAGAACGTTACTATAAGAGACCTTCTGTAGATGTAATTTTAAATAAGAACTGCCTTAGTAGCTGTTGAAAAATTAGTAACGTCTATCACATTCCTAGCTGATATCGTCTCTAATCTATTTACTTATGATTTGACTTAATACCGTGGGATGTTACTCTAACAGAACAGCTTAAACTTAATAGTAGATCTTAATCTGTAATATTTTGTTTCTTTATTCTTATTGTTCTTCGAAAGCCTTATATACCTTATTTATATAGAGTGCACACATGATTGCCAAACTGAAATATTTGTATGAAGTTTCAAATTAAAAATAGTTTCCTAGTAATGCAAATTTAGTTCTCCTTCTTTCCATTTTCTTCATTTAAAACAATTGAGCTTAGTTGGTAAAATCTTATTTTCATTTATCAAGTAGAGTAAGGTATAACATAGTTCAGAATTTATATAGGAGTCTTGTTTTGTATTCTTTTTTTTCTCCTTCTCTGAAATTAAGTTTAGTTACTACGAAGGCCTTTTGCTATTCAATATAAATTTAAGCCTTTAAAATTATTCCTTATCGTCAGTTTCTTAAATACCCCTTCGTAGTTTTTTCCCCCTTTTTTTTAAATTTAGAGAGGAACTAGAAAGAAAAAATTGTGGAACTTGAAGAGTTTTTAAATATCTGGGTATCGATTTATGTTTAAGAACAAGGTAGCAAAATTTTCAAACAAGAAAAATCATAGATTAGTCGAAGTATTTAATCTAGTCGTTGTTTTTGAATTTATAAGAAGTACAAAAAAAAATTTACAATAACTTCTTCCTTCTAACTTAACGCCTTCATACATTTCTCACATTATATTACTGGGATGATATTCAAACTGAAATCAATGTGCGATTTGATTGGGGGGGAAAAATTAAATTTGCTAGAACATTTACGCTTCAACAGACACGATAGTGTAAGTGTTTGTGGATACGGCATGCAGTAAATTACGTATAAATATTTATAACGGCATGCAGCAAATTAGGTATAAATATTTATAGAGGTACGACATGCAGCTAATCAGGTATAAATACAATATTTATAGAGGTACAACATGCAGCGAATCAGGTATAAAATAGAGGTTGGACGGGAAGAATGAGCGTTCAAATTAAAAAATTAAAATTGATTTCTTAAGAGTCTTAAAACTACGTTAACTGCTTAACATATTTTCAAATCTATCTCGATGTATTATTTTAGGTTGTTTGTTATACTTAAAGATTCATATTCAAATATAAACTTCATAATTTAGCCTTTTTAGCTTATTTGTTTGGTTTTCTTCATTTTTCCTATATGAAAGGGATCTGAAATAATTTTTGTAAGATATTTTGCAGGTTGAATAATCATCCTATTCACATTATTGTTGGTAATTATGGTTTTATCTTCTTTAAGGTGTCTTACTAATCGTCGAATATTTTCTTTTTTTATCTTTGTCATCTCTTAACAGTTTGTAGTGAATTTACTGTTTCCAAAGTCCGTAAAGGACTGCAGCGATGGTCTGCTGCCTCGGCAGAAGAAGGGCGGGTTCATTTCCCCAACACGAGGACCCACTGCAAAAAAATTTCGCACTCACGAATTTGACTGCTGGAGATCCAGGGGCAACCGAAGTCGCAAAAAGTGTAGATAACTACGTCGAGGGAGATAGTAATTGTTTCGAGAATAAGAGAAACCTGAAAAGAAAGGCGGACTTGGGGTAACCTCGTCATTACCCGACAAAGTTCATGGCCCACAAATGAAAGAGGGGCAAACGGGTGATGGTGGAGCCCCTTCGCACCCACCCAACCGGAATAAATCCATATATATTTTGTTGCAGTGGCCAGGTATTCCTCTTCTGAGTGGAAAACTCATACAACTTGAATTGCATGAACTTTCCCATCAGAAGGGAGTACCCCGGTGACCAGTTTATGCCATAGAATTATACAATTTGATTGCATAACTCTATGCCATAAAGAGGCACTCTGCTTGGGCCACTCAACCCGCGACGTCACCTGAAACGAGAAGGATTAATTTGTACCCGGCGGCTGGCTCATGGTTTTAAGGGCAGCCTGCCACCGTACCAAGTCCTATACCCGGTTAGAGTCGGAAGAAAGGAAAGACCAAAGGGTATGGTATTAATTCATTGTTTTAATTCATAAAGAAAAATATATTAAAAATAATAATAAACAAGACCTATAAATTATATAAAATGGAAAAAAAAACAATCAACTTTTCCTTCTTTACAAATATGCTCAATTCATTCCAGATGGTTCGTTCATACGTTAAATTTGTTCAATTTTTACCCAAACACTTGTGTAGCAGAAGTACGTTAAGAGCACCGTTCAAATCAAAACTTCAGGTTAATTTCATTATCGTCAGCACGTATAGAAATTTGATCTAACATACTTTCATTCATTATATTTATTAGTCCTTATTCAACAATACATCATTTTCTTGTACCTCATGGATTTGTTCAGCCTCAAATCGATTCATCAAACAAACTGTACTGATTTCAATGATGCCTGACGGTCACAAAGCAACTTACGCTAGGCCCATCTGACATATCAACTAATTAACATGGTTCAGTGTGAATTTTGCATCACGAAATCCCCAAAATTATTTCAAACAAGAAATATCGGATAAAAATTGTGCACCCACAACTCGAACCTAACAAATCGAAAACAACTCTCTCATTTCTATCAACTCATCTGGAATCAGCTAGATCGCATGTTTTTATATCAACTTTTCTCCTTTTGCTACTATTGTTATCAAAAGTTCTAAATATTTAGTATTTTTTTTATCTTCAGTTATCCGTTGAAGTCTTATCTACGTTACTTTCAGCGAAAATAAATCTCAAGGAATATTTTTCTTATTGTTTGCTTTCATTTTATATCGCCTTAAATAAGTTTGCTATAATGTGTATGTATTAATTGTAATGAAAACGTAGTAAACAATTAAAATGTTATCTCTTTTCAATTCTTTGTTATTTTATCATGTTTTGTTTTTGTATATTTTTGGGAGTTAACTGAAAAGTTCTATTTTGGCGCAATCGATTTGCAATATTTTAAAATAAATTCCTTCTGTTTTTTTTTAAATGAAAAAAACATGCAAACAAAATATATATATATATATATATATATATATATATATATATATATATATATATATATATATATATATATATATATATATATGACGCAATAAAAGGGTACTCACCTGCATGGTCCTCCGAGCGCTCGATGACGATGCAGATGGTCTGGAAATTTCGATTCTGTAACAAAGCTATTAACAAGTCTCGATCAATTATAGTCTTTAGATCTCTGTAGATCATATCTGCGGGTAGTATAATTGTTGGATGTTTGCATGGATTCCCTAGTAACAGTT
This sequence comes from Odontomyia ornata, assembly GCA_963969285.1. Classification (NCBI taxonomy): domain Eukaryota; kingdom Metazoa; phylum Arthropoda; class Insecta; order Diptera; family Stratiomyidae; genus Odontomyia; species Odontomyia ornata. The sequence continues at coordinate 115,158,431 of OZ017738.1, forward strand.
TTTGAAAGTCTGTTGAACAAGCTCAACAAATGATTGATCTACTCGCAATTGTTGAAAAACGGTGGTCATAGTACTTTGATAGTTGTTCCATCTTCAACTAAAATACTGATGACTTCTTACTGCCATTTTAATTGATTTTATTTCATTAAAAACTGTGCACTGTCACGAAATGCTTTCTAAAAGTCTCGACGGCGACTGCGAAACGACACACAAATTTGTTTTACGTGTTGGCTGCCAATTAGATGTGACCTCCTGTTTGATATTGCATCGGTTTTAAGTAAGCATCTTGCACGAAAATATTTGGAACGAAATGTAGAAGAGGAATTTCAGCGATTTTACCAACAATATCACTTATCCTTAGGCGATTTGAATACTCTTCAGTATGTACTTCAAGAAGCTCATCCTCTGTTATTTGCATTGGACGTGAAATATGTTTTTCATCACAAACCTCGCTAGTTAATAGGTGCTCCATACCATCAAGCGACCTTCCCCAACGCACAGCAATAGTTCATCGAATTGGCAAAACAATTACCAATATTATCAAATAACGTCTCATGTTTGTACTTGTAGGAAATCAAATCGATCCAAGCGTACAAAATATACCCAAATATATCGTTATATATGTCATTTGAAAACAATTGCCAATATAAACCACAATTTGTTAAAAAGGGAACAGAGTAAATAATTAATCGTAATATCTACTGCATATACACACTAGTATTTAATCGTTAGAATTGGCATCGATTGTTTGCTCTTGTGCTGGGGATTGTTGTTGCTGTATACGATTTTGATTTCTTTCAGGTGATATAACTTGTTCTATTTCAACTGTTGCTGCCGATGGTGATGTAGATGTTGATGAAATTGATGTTAGTGGTCCATTAGCATAACCATTGCACATGCTTTCATTTTGTTGTTCTAGATTCAATGCTGCATCGTTCACTGGTTGATCATTAGCTATATCATCTGAATCCATTCTTAAATCATTATCATTATGTTCGTCACAGTGATATTCATCGTCACTTATTGAACTATGACGACTATGTTTTCCACTATATTCACTTGACGAGCACGATGAACTAGTACTACTAGAACTATCACTTTCACTGTCTTCACTTGTACTCGAGCACATCTGCTTATCGCCATGTTGCTGCTTTTTGCATTACCAACACCCTTAGCTCGTCGCTCCAGTCTTCGTCTGAGATTTTGGTTTGTGAAGGGCTTCAGAATTTTCAGTATCGTTCGAATCCGGTGAGCTTAGGTCATGCTGAACGTACGACGAAAGTGGTAGCATGCAAGGAAATTAAGCAAAAACCCACAGCTTCAATGTATAACCAACACTGCACCAGCCACTGTACATATGGGTAGATTTTACTTAACAGTTAGTTAACATTTTCTATGTCACTCATTGGATTATATCGTTTTTGTGCCATCTTTGCTTTACGTACAGAATTCGGTCATGAACGCGCGGATGGACTCATGGTCTTATGCGTAATCACATCCAGAGTTTCATTTAAATGCACTTTAAACTCACGAAGTTGAGTTTGAAATTCTTTGGCATGCGGTTTTCACAAATGCAAATGTGCACCAAGTTGCGGAATTCTAGGGGATGAAGCGAGGTCGCGGTAAAAAAACAGAGAGATTCAGCACTTCACGATTATTTCAGTAATTACCATGTTGCAGGTATTTCTATGAAATATCTGGTATAAACTCGAACAGGCTGTTACAGCAGAACGCAAACATATAAGTTGATTTTCACTTGCAACTGATATCACGCTTGCCGGCGCGGTCCTCTTCACGTGTTTCTCTGTCACGATCGTAAGTCCACTCTCGATCCGTTCCAAACTTGTCTTCTTTCTTCTTCTCCTACTTGATGTGGGTTTTTCTCACGTTCCTGTTTGGGTGTTGCAGTAGATGTGAGCGCTAGTGTAATTTAAATTATCAAAATCAATACCTGAACTATAGCCAGCACTGCGCTAATTCCCACACGTGTGTCTCTCCTTCACTCCAAATGTCAATTGCCCTGTCCAAGGTATTTCCTCGTACCAGATCAATCTCAAACCGGTTCGGTTGCAAATTGTTCTAGATCAATCGGAAATTGTTCCGATTCAATCTGCAACCGTACCGATTCGATCGTTTCGATTGATCTGGGACATTTTGGGGTTTTCTTTAACCCTTTAACTGCTCGATTATTACAAGTTTCGGGATTGAATTTTTCTTAAATATCCTTTTTCAAAATTTAATGTGTAGATCTACTTAAATCATAAATAACACTAGATAGATTTTGATCAGTTAAATGCTAATGGAACATAATATCGCGTGACCTATTTTTAATTTGAATCTTATTGTAATTTTACTGTTCAACTAATGTAATAGGAATGGTCACAAAGTTTTAGCGACACATAACTATCCAATGGTATTCCATATCGTTTTAACGAAAAAATGCAGACGGTATTTTATAAAGAGAACACCGCAAGCTATATTCCTGATGTATTATTTAAAATAATAATAATTAATCCAGATGTTGATACTGAACAATTTAGGATGATACTTGTTCTATTGATTGAAATTACGGACTGGGCAGATTGCTTTGTTCTCTCAGACTTCCAACTCACATTGAAATGGAATTCCTGGGAACATGGCAGGGAAACTATGCAAAAAATCGGTGGTGATACTGACGCAGATTCATAACCAGCACCTTGATTTTAATTCACCTATGCTGATGTGTTTTCCATCTGGGTGAAAAGTTGTGGACTATCTCCTGTTCGCGTGTCAACATGACGGCTAGAAAGTCGACGAAACCGAACTATTAACCTCACTTTGCAAAACGAAATATACCTTCCTTTTTTCCGAGCAAGCGTTGTGAATGTGTGGGATGACAACATCTCTTGCAATGCAGGTTCCAATCCGACTGTCCAATTCGAGAAACTCCGCTGTCAAATCCTTTAGAATGGCTACAGAATGTACAGCAGCAGTTGCACCACCACATCCGGGTCTCGTTGTACGCGAGTTCCGATGCCTAAATTCTTCTGCCAACGTGGAACTGAAGCCCAGCACGAGCCGCACTGGATACCGCTTTCCTTTCTTTTCCGGAACTCTTTTTCTGACACACTTTAGTCGCGGTTCAGTGACAGCGATTAGTTTAAATGTCGTCCACGAACTGTCGACGTCAGTGGTGTAGGGCGTATGGATTGGTTGGTCGGCATCAGTGGCGTAGAGTGCCAAGAGCGAGGGTATCACAAGTAAGTGCTTGGAGTAAAGACGAAATCTTCTCGTGTTCTGCACGCGTTAATAAAGCATGGGCGTCAATTTCATAATTCATCCCTTCAGTAGGTTGCCTCGGCCGTCGACACCTTTAATCGGTTCGATCAAGCATTTCCTTTTCGTCGTATAATTCGTGAATGCGAAAATTTTTTGTAGTGGGCCCTTGTGCTGGGGAAAAGAGCCCACCGCACGACACCGCAACGCTAGCCTGCAAGCGCATTCACGCGTCCTTAGACAAGGCCAATTCCGGCGAGCAACATAATCTTCGCACGTTAAGGCATCAGTCCATCGCTATAGTCCTTAACGGACCTACCAACTCAAATTAAATCCCTACAAAAGTTTTGAATGTAAGAAAATATGTAACAGCCAAACCATCTTCGACACGTACTGCTTTGTGTGGCGTGCAATCAAAATACATAACGGAAAAATTTAATGGCGTTAAATTATGTGATTTTTCGTAAAAATAAATTGAAATAAAATAAAGTAAGTTCAAGTCCTTTCCCAAAATGTTTATCCATTATTACTTTATATTTCAATTCTTCCAATGCTTACTCAAATTAGACCAGTTTACCAATCAATGAAATTATTAAACTTTGGCCAAATCATTATAATACAGAAAAGTAAAGAGAGTTGTTAACGAATCGGACATGAAAAGATTAACAGGATGACTTCACATATTTTTTGTGTGCCCCCTTATACCGATGTTTTACACATTGTCTGGGTGGTGCACCTGTAGAAACGACGAAATGTGAAATGCAGATCGCACGAGCGTTGTGCGACGAAGAAAGTGTGATGGAGAGAGTGGAAGGGAAGGAGGTATTTAAAAAAAAAAAAAATTTATCTTCAAATATTTATGAACGAATGGATGGAACAAAGCACCATTAATTAAAGTATTGCAAATTAATTTTTGGAGGAATGCAAATCAATTCGTAATACCTGTTGCCAGAAGGGATCGTCTAAAGAATCATGTCACGAATGATACTCTGCGTACATATAACAATCTTCCGGGGATGGTGAACGAAGCAAACTCACTTTTGATATGTAAGAAGACTTAGGGATCGTCTAATGAATACTGATAGAAGCGTGGTCCTGAAGATTTCAACTCAGTATCTTAAGGCATTATTTGAACCTAGGTCGAGATACTTGAAGAGACAGCCGCTCAGAGTTTTTTTTTTAATGCGTCGTAGTATATGAGATTTTTTTATCTCTGAGAGCTGATCACAAATTCGTCTAGATAAGCACAAAAGGATTAATTCACAATATTTTATGTCCCCTTATACTGATGTGTTGAACGTTGTCTGAGAGGCACATTTGACGAGGCTAAAAAATGTGAATGCAGGTCGAACGAGCGTTGTGCGATGAAGAAAGAGTGATGGAGTGGTAGGAGTTTGAGGTAATTAAGAATAAGCATCATCATCAGTTGAATTCTCAAATTTATGGTAACTCAGCTGGATTTCGGACAGGAACGGACTTCATTTCACACATTATGAGCAACAGCCTTAATATTATCTACGTTGAAAAAATGTCAAGGAAATGTCTATTGTGAATTCTTGTGTACATCTAGTACAACTTGTATGCATCCTATCACGGGAAAATTACACACGCACACATACGCAACCGTAAAATGTGCACTGAATTTACAGATTGTTCATGGGCCATGTTTCGTTTTGAAACGATCAACGCAGAACATTTCTAGTTAGGATCAAGAACAGTTCGGTCGCTACTCATCGATACAGCGACGCCATTTGTGGAGGGTTTCGAGGTTTTAATATCGAGATTTACATTAACTCCATTCTACACAGTTCGCCTGAAACATTAAATAGTTTTGCAAGTTGCCGATTGTTCGCGGTTCTGAATTTTTGGAGTCGAGGAGATTTGTGCTTGAAAGGATCGTGATATTTGCCGCCATCAGATGAGGCCTGTACGTGGTAGTGCTTGAGGTGAGTACAGTTTTGCTAATTTGTAGGCTATCCTGCGAGCCCGGATCGAACTGATTGGTCCGATTGGGATCTGCTAGGTGCCCGTCTGCTGTCTAAATGTTATTAGAGAACCCTGTTGACGTTGCTCGTGGTCCACTTGCCGCCGGCTTGAGCAAATCGCTTGCAGTTTTCCACGGAAAATTCATTTGAGGTCTCCGGACGCCATTTTGAATATTTGTTGGCTTTGTCTCCCGCCGAAATCGGTCCGTTCCATGCAGGTCATATGGGTGTACATAAATGGGTTTTTGCGGTGGTTGGGAGAGTGTGTGTCCGTGCATTGGAGATCGGCAAATCGCACACATTAACATGTGGAACAGCGTGAATTGGATTCAAGTTGAAATATTTGTATGCCACGGCTTGGGGAGGGTATGTTTTGTTTTTATGTCCGTTTGTTTGGTGTCAAGATGCCATGCGGGTACAACGTGTAATGGAAGTAATTGGACAGTGAAAGGTGTTTGAGTAATTTTAGAGATTACAGATTAAGAATTAAATGGTCTGAATCATACTTAAATGTTTAATTTACGAATGGTTACACAATTATTTTCAGAAATTTGATTTTTGTGAATTGATTTAGAATTTAATAAAATCTAATAACTGTAAGGTTTAAGGTCCTTGGAGGTTGCAAGCAACGTTTTTGTACAAAGTGGCAATAAAATTCCCATAAATAATACTTTTCCATACATTTTCCAGAAGTGCCAAGAGGTTTGATATCCTCATCGAAAAACAAAACTCGATTGAATTTCAGCGTGCATGAAAGAAAGTAATCGGTATTCTATAGAGTGAAAATTGTCGGCTACGGAAAACTAATCATTCTTGCAATTTTATTGGGCGCATAATACTTTTTTTTTTAAATTGCGTGGTTGACCAAATAATAATCCCCTCAAAGAAATCGCCTGGGCTAAGTATACTTTGTCCGACTGGTTCATATACGGAGCGTACAAAAAACTTAGTCGTAAAGTTGAGGCTCGGGTGATGTTAGCATAATATAGGGCTAGGCAAACGAAGGATCGTGACACTATTTTAAGAGTGTATAAGATCAAATATAATATGGGCATACAAAACGATACTACTTTAAAGTCATGTCCATTGAACTGATAATTTGTTATCGCTGTGGTAGACAATACTAACTTGCAATAGTTCGGACATAATCAAGCCAGCAAGGCACCGCAATATATTCACACCAATCGATCAGGCGAGAGCTGAACTATCCAACGACCTGGGGGGAAATCTACGTGGTCTTCGCGAAATTCCTTAAATTTTCGAATTTTTAATTTGCAGTTTATTCGAATAAAATCATAATCACATGGTGCCCTACTAATAAAAATTTGAATTGCTTGATTTCGAATTTTCTAGCAGATTGTATGAAATGTGTTTCTTGCACTTAAACCTTTCTCTTTTATTGTCCTCCCATTGTCGTTGGGAGTGTAGAGCTTCTAGAATGGAACCACTTTCGTTGAAAGTAAATGGTCTCTTCTGTCTCAGGTATTTAAGATATTCCTTAGCTAGGCGGCAAGTTACCAGACTGTTTTTCACCCGGAGCGGTGCCCTGTAGAACGTCGGAAGATGTTCTGGTGCTTCGTATGCCAATCTGCACTCTTCACTTTTTCTTGAAAACTGTTTTCTTAAAATGTGCATTGGGATTGCAGTGCCTCGTGATAAATTCTCTTAGGATCCTAAGTTGGTAGTTGCTTAGTTTCACGCACGATTTAAATAGTTTATTATAGGTCTAAAGGAACGCTTTCCATGATTTAGTACTGGATACCTTCTCTCTAGTTTTTCATGTAACCTTGTTTCCTCTTCCTTATGATTTCTGCGGACAAAGCATATCTAGTCCGCGTGGCTTAGTGGTTAGAGCACTAAGCCCGTAAGCCGAGGGTCTTTGGTTCAAGTCTCGTTGACGTCGACGAGATTTAGTTCGAGTGGTTCTTCGAAGAGACTATAAGCCTGTTCAGTTATGATTAAATTTTCGCCCTGAGAAAGGACAGATGCCATATATTTTGCCACGTGGCGGCTTAGTGGTGTCATTTTAAACCAACAAATTTTTGTACTGTGTATTTTCCCATGTTTAGCGCTTCCAGACTTCTCAATTTGCACTTTCGCTACTAGAACGCTATTTGTTTTTTGAAACTTTAGCTTCCTTTACGGAGGTTCTAACGAAAAGTGAGCGTGAAGAGTGAGCCCCGAAAAAGCGTACCGAACGAACATGCAAACGGAAGTAAGACGAACGCGGTGCGCTATATATACGTTTACATGAGCGAGAGGAGAGAGCTCAGAAAAAACGTACAGAACGAAAAAATAATTCTTCCGCCGCAATACACTTTCCACACCACTTTTCACCAACGCTTTCCCAGCTCCTCCAACGCCCGTTTTTGCTCGCCAACGCTGTCTTAGCTCGTCTTCCCTAAACGTTCGAAGAATTATCCACCACGTTCACTCGTCGCAACGCCTTCACGCCACAAGAAGATTACGCCAAAACAGAAGTGAGGCACTCTGGGAGTGCCAAGTGGGAAGTTTAGCTTCGTTTCACAAATGATTATGTAAAGGTTAAAAAGTTGTAGGTATAGGATCTTCCATTCGGGACATACAATTTCGTATTTTTATATGAAGGCACTCTTAAATTTTTTTAATGAACTGTCAATGTCAACGTTAGTTAAAGTCAACATTTTCATCATGGTAAAGTTCACGAATCAGCAACGTTTGGTTTCATCGAAAAATTATCTTCAGCAATGAAGCTCATTTCTGGCTCAATGGCTAAGCAAAATATGCGTTATTCGTCAGCAGCATACCCACATGGGCTTCTTGAGACAACATTGCATCCGCAAAAAATTGCTGTTTGGTATTTTGTCATATTATATGCATCCTAGATTTTTGAATTTGTCACATTAATTTCTGAATTTATCCTGCATTTATCTCTATACAATTTTTTAACCTTTACATAATTATTTACATAATTATTTGCAAAACGAAGCTAAACTTCCCACCGAACACTTCCAGAGTGCGTCATTGCTGTTTTTGTTTTTATTTGACATATATATTTCGGGAGTAAGTTACTCCCTTCTTCAGTGTAGAAAATAATTGGTACTGAAGAAGGGAGCAACTTACTCCCGGAATATATATGTCAAATAAAAACAAAGCGTTTTAGTGGAGAAAATGCAAATTAAGGATAATTTTTGTATTCAAAAGCATAAATTCTAAACCAATAGCACTTAGAACACTCGTGGCTAAACACAAAAAAGGGCTAATAAATTCGTTTTATGAACTGTGCTTGCCGTATTTCTACAGCTTCCAATAAAAAACGAACAAAATTTATTTTCTAACTCGCACAAAATTTTCTATTCACGATGATTTATAATCTTTCCATCTTGAGATCAAAGTGAAACAAACTGAAATACGAGTATTTGGTTACGCCCGTTAGGAATGCTCACTAGCATAACAATCGACAGCTGGTATAGAGGAAATATCAATGTCAGCTACGTAGCGAGTTTTAAAAAGGTGGTAAAAGGTTAATACTAGTAAGCATGAAAGGGTTAAACCAACATAACTTCGTTAAAAACTATCCGATTTTGCTGAAATCATACTATTACTAACAAAGTTTAGTGAATTTCAACTGCTCGGGTATTTTTTGTTGTACTCATACAGATCTACCTCCGTGATTTTTTTTCCGATTTTTCGGTGTCGTTTTTCGTGTTCTTCCGCCTCCCGTTCTTATCCTGTACGATATTAAAATTTTGAAAATAGATATTAAAAGATCTTATCAACTGAGCTGTTCACAAAATTTGATGACTAGCTTCTTAAGTTCCTGAGAAAACTTGCTGGGACAGACGGACAGACAGGCGGACAGACGGACAGACAGGCGGACAGACGGACAGACAGACGGACAGACAGACGGGCAGACAGACGGACAGACAGACAGACAGACAAACAGGTACCGATATTAATAGGGTATTGTAACTTTTTTTACAAAGCAATAAAAATTAAAATTCGAAAGCGCATTTTCTACATTGTTTTGAGCACCCAAAGATTCTTAATGACCCACAGAAATGTGTGATACACGTGCTGTTATTCCAGTTATTGATAATTGGAATGGATACTGCTCCAATTTTTTAGGGAATATAACAATTTACTTTATTACACGCCATTCAGTGTCTATGCCCCAATTCATACACGAATATACGAGTAGCTTCTTGACTTTTAAATGAAAATATTAAATCAATCAATGCATGAGGATTCTTGATCTTACATTGAGCTAACGCAATAAAGAGAAGACTTCAAATATTTTCATATCATTGGTTACCATACCGTAGTGTTTTTGATTTAGTCAAGAGAGCTGCATGCTTGCTAATCCACTAAAATATTTTTGCGTTTACTTCCGAACGCAATCTCTACTTAAACTATTCTAAAGAGCATTGAATGCGCACCCTTATTCGAAAAGAGATGAAAGTTCAAGATTTGTCAACGAAATGTGAGCTGATATACTGTTCCATTTTATATAATCGTGCATTACATGGTTTCTTCAGAAACTGAAGCAGCTAGAAGATGGGCTAAATAGATATTTCGGTTTAAAAATATAATAAAATGAAGAAAAATTAGACTTACAAATGGTTTAGAAATGCGAAAATTCAATTATTTGCGGAACAAAAACGTTGATTTTTACTGATCATGTCAAATCTTTCCTAGACGTTATGGATGTTTTCGGGTGCTACCTTTGAAAAGTTTAAATAATTTCAGCTAAATGATCTAAATCGTTTGTAGATGCATTGCATCCAAGTTTTACTATACCAAACTAGGAGAAATCACGTAGACAGCAGCGCGCTTAGCGCTTCATTTTCACCGAACTCGTTTTGAAAACACACGTTGTTTGGGCTCGGCAATAATAGTCACTCGGGAAATTAATCCGATTTTTCGATAGAGATATGATAGACACGTTCATTATTTCGAACGGAAAAATATTGTTTAGGGCTAAAAGAATCTACAAATTTGAAATAAATCACTAGTTAAACTACCCTGCCCAATATTAAGCTTATGTAAAGATTAGACGTGTTGTCCACGTAATGTAGTGGTTGGGTGCATGTTGTGTAAGCTGAAGGTCCCTGGTTCGTATCTTCGGATGGACTATAAGCGTGTTCAGTTACGATCTGTGCTGGCTTAAAATCGGAACGTATCGCAGCTGGATGGACGGACACACGGTCAAAGTGTGGTGCTGATCATATTACCTTCTCGATTTCCGAAACATAGGTCAAGATAAAGAGATACTGTATCACGAAGTGAAGGCCCGAATGTGGGCTGTAGTATTAAAGCAAAAAAAAAGATTAGATGTAAAGCCAAGATGTCGGGTAGTCCTAAAAAACCTCGGGTTGGGGTGCTCATCGTTTTTAAGACTGGCGGCAAAGGTGTTGGTAAAATGCTATTGTGCTCGCCACACTTAGATTCTGTCCCGTGAGGGCACTAACATTGAGAAGTAAGTTCAATTTTGTGTATCTTTGCAGGACAAGAATTACCATTGCATTTAATAATATAGGGCCACCCTATGAAAAATCAAAATAGTTGTTGTATTTTGTTTGGTTCTTCGCCAGCATTTTTAAACACATTTTCCGGATTGAAAAGGTCATTTTACGTTAGAATATATATTTAATTCATATTACGTATGTATCCAACATAGAGGAAACCGGCATGGCCTCCATTGAGTCCCTGAAGAGTTTCTTTTGTCGACCAAGTTCTTGTCACGAGGTAGAAATTTCTTTACAGAGGTCTTTCATGGTTGCAATATGTTTTTTGCGCAGCATCTTATTGAATCCTCAATAGGATTCATGTCCGGGGATTTACCCTGGCCACTATTTTATAGATTTTGTTTTCTAAAAATCAATCGATTGCTTGTAGTAAACATGGGAAAGTGCATTATCTTCCTGAAATGACCATGTTTTTCGTCGCCCAGAAGTGTAGATTATGATGGTATTATCTAGTTTTCTGGGGTCTCCAAATATCACGTTTTACTCTACGTGTACAAATACTAGCTATTCAAATCCCTTTGATGTCATTCACCCTCAGATCATGACCGATCCATCTACTTGCTCTGTACTCTGGAACAGGAAGGTGTTTTTTAACGAGTGTTTCTTCGAATCGTAATCTCTCTATACTTAATAATTGAAATCATTCATCCGAAAACATGAGTTTCCCATTTTTCATTGGTCCAAGGGTGATGATTCTTGGCCCACTAAGTATCGTTGACGAATGATTTGTTTTGATAGCAGCTGTTTACAACTTGCTATTCGTGATCGTACGTTTGCATCGTTCAGTCTTTTTGGTAGAGTGACATTTGAGACATTCCCATTTGCTATTTGGTGGATTTCTCCGAAACTTGCCCAGCGGTTCCTTCGGTCGTAACGATAATCTGTTGCGTGCGGTCGTCCTCTTCCTCCGAAGCATTCCTTTATGCCCCTGGTCGCTGCTAGCCTTTAGATTGTATTGTACACGCAAGTTTTACCTATATTTAAACTATTTGCAATCTCTCGTTCTGATTTTCAACTTTCCGTAGGGCAATAACGAGCCATTTAACGGCATCTGATACAGAAATACCTGCCATTATTGTCCACTGGTGGTACTGTTCGTCACTGACTAACCGATCGTTTGTAAACATTTGAATTGGTAATACAGTTCGTGTATTCAGAGGAAGCTTCGTCTGTATGCCATTACATGCGGGCATTTCGTAAAGTCGCTCTATACCTGTTCTAATTGGTAACCAGATTGAATTATACTGTACGACAAGTACGCTATTGTAGCAAGTACTGGATCTTGGCAAAACTTAAACATTTTTTTGCAATAGTGGATCCGCTTTCTCTATACCGATCATTTATGGATAATAGATGATCAGGTACAGTATTAATACTCACAAACTACATTGAAGCCAACTTAGTTTTTTGCTGCTACATGGAATATGATGGCTTATTAATTTTTCGACACTAAGCTAATTACCAGCAGCCGCCAATGCACGGCTTATTTAGTTGATGATATGTGCTGATGCGAATGCGCTTAATGAGATCCGGGAGAGTTCGCATAAAAAAGGATCTTTGTATGAATTCAACTTTTCTAATAACCTGGTTATTTGGACCTCTAACAGAAGAGACGTTTTTAACATAACACTGTGAGGAGTTCCAGTTCACTTCACACAAATGAGAAGCGTTCCAAAGATCACTAAATATGAAGCAGTAGAAGTCGAAGCCCCGATGCTGGAAAAGTGTGATTGAGGCGCCTCGTGGTGTACGCAGGGCAGAATTTAATTATTCTAAGAGAATCAATGCTTGGTCTAACAATAATCTTAAATTAAGACTTCAAAAATACTAGACAAAAGAGCTTACATTCAAGGTATTAATTAGGTAAGTGGCTTCCGGCAAATTTTGGGTATAAATCCTCTTATTCTAGGCTCTAGATAGAAACTGGGCTGGATGAAAAAATTAGGGTTTCAATGGACAGCCAGAAAACATTGGTCAACCTAACTCAAGAATTGCGAATAAATGCAGGAAGCGTTCCAGTTATGTCCGATGCGATGGGATGGAGTGCTTATTCGTTAGGCCCTTTGAAATCTCCAATTACTCTGTCGACGTCCAGCGGACACGAGAGGAACAATGCCTTGGCTAGAAGTCATATATAATGTCTGCCTAAAGCTTGTAAACATTCCCACTTACTTGTGAGAGACTAGAATTGTTTTTATCCCAAAACCTGGCAAGGTGTCGCATGCATTATTAAAGAACTATACGCCAATTTGTGTTAATTTCCTTCCTACTACTGAATATATTAAACAGCTACTGAAAAACGGGTGTTGTGTCTTCAATGGATAAGTGGTTAATACTGGTAACCCTCACGTTGGTATTGCTATGTGATTTAAGTCAAGTGGTTGTTCAAGAAAATAGATCAGAGTGCAGATGATATTGCTATTGCAATATCAGGAAAATTTGTCCCGACACTCAGAAATGGTGCCGAGAGGTGCGAAGAGCCATATCGAATAAAACGGAGGTGTTTTTTTATTTTAAAAATAATCTATACTCAAATTGTACAGGCTTTTAATAATACTAGTTACAATCTAATTTTTCGAATATATCTTTAATGTTGAGCAAATAGTAGTCTGCGTGGTGTAGTAGTTAGAGTGCTCGCTGTGTAAGTTGGAGATCCCTGGTTCGAACCACGTTGGTGACTACGAGATTTGTTTCTAGTTATTCTTCGGATGGAGTAGAAGCCCATTCAGTTATGATATGTCCTTGTTTAAAATCAACGTATCATCTGGATGGATCAGCGGCTAAAGCGCGGTACTGACCATATTAGCTTCTCAAGTGCTGATACATTCGATCAAGATGAGATACTCTATCTCTAAGCGAAGGCACGAAAGGAGCTGTACTGCTAAAGCAAAACAAATTATCTTTACAAGTAATAATTAAGTTCCAAGCTTTGGGCAGCCCGAAAATGTATGAAAATCAGTGCAAAACATCTATGAATTATTCTGGAGTCGAATTTTCTATGGAAAGAAGTAATACATAGCAGACAGGAAAGCGCAAAGAGGAGTATGGATATTGAGACTACAGCCTCGCGTTGGCTCTAGCATCTACACTGCTGTAGGGGACCCTACTCTACTGTACGGAACAGCGGTGTGGTGGCTATGGATAAAAAAGCGGTGGACCAAAGACAATGAATAAAGTTCGAAAGCCAGCAGTATTGTTTATCACAGGATGACTCCGTATAGGGGACTCTGCACAAGACGTGTAGAAGTCGCTATCTCAAGTGACTTTTACTTGCCTCTTTCTGATTAACCGGTTTTTATTTTCTTTGGAGGCGTTGGTTGGTCGGCATTACAAGAAATATACAAAGAAACTATTTTAAAATTACATGAAACTACTTGCATTTTAATCAGTGTGCTCGCTCTGCCAGTCGTGGTTGTCATGTCTGAAATGATGGATATTGATATCTTATTGGCTGGTAGATAATATTCTGGGGATATGACTGATTTTATGTGATGAGTTAAAAAAAATTATAGAATAAGCAAATGGAGGTTGACTTCACTTGACAACTTGGTCCCTATCTCTGACTTCCCATATGTACACTTTTATTCATGGAATCTGAGATTCTTCACCATATTGTAAGAGTACTCTCACTATACTCGTACATCGAAGTAAGTTTGAAACTCAAGATTTATAGGAAAAATAATACAAATATCTATGTTCAAGTTAACTTCCTTTTGCTTCTTTCCGCCCTAAGCTAGAGCAGATTTCACACTGAAACAGTAACTTCCTACCATCTTTTATGGTCATGTTGCCTGGCGTGTTGGTGTTTTTTTTTTGTTGATGTTTAGTTAGGATTTTGATAAAAACTTCAGAGGTTAGGTTTTGATTTCCCGTACATCAATAGAATCGATCAGGGTTTAGTAAAAATAAACTTTTACAATACCATATTGAAGTGAGTATTTTTTTGTCCGTCCTTGTATACGACTGTGGGTCATAGAAGTTTTCCTAAGCGTCTTCAAGAGCTGCAATCATCAAACATTAAAAAAACTTTATAGAGTTTGTGCGGAGAAGTATCGGTTTCAAAAATTATTTCAAAGGACGTATATAGACATGACTCTTCGAACATTTTTTCATCGCAACGGTATCAAATGAAATTTCTTAACCAAACCCGTCAAGATCAAATATTAAAATTGAATTATCGAAGTAAAGGAGTGCAGAGGAAGGGAAAGCACACGAAAAAGTCGTGGTTTCCCCTTACACGATTGTACACATGCGGACCAAAAAATCTAAAAAAAAAACGGTGCACACTAAAGACAAAAATATCTCAAAAGCCGAAATATAACCAATTTTGTTTAAAATTCCTAACTAATCTAATACCGTTATATCCTGAAAGTTTAAAAAATTAAATTATACTCAATTATTAAATTATACTTAATTATTGATATCCGCAGAGGAATTCCGTTTTTATTTTTTGAAAAGCCGTCAGGCGTTGCTTTTTATTTTTTGAAAAGCCGTCAGGCGTTGCTTTGGATGAGCAGACGCGTTTCGACTCTTTGTTTCATCCTTAGTGTCTAAAGGATGCGTTGAAGGAAATGACTTTATATAGGTGTAGTATGGGTTAATTAAATCTCGTCGCCAATGGGATGCGAAACATGGACCTTCAGCTTCCGCGGTTAGCACACTACTGCACTACGCGAACTTAATTATTATAGTTAACTTGTCTCTGTTAGAACAGTAATATGTGTCTCATTGCAATTTATATTTTTTATAGGTGTGCAGAGGAAGGGAAAGCACATGAACAAATCGTGGTTTCCCCTTACACGATTGTACACATGCGGACCAAAAAATCTAAAAAAACCGTTGCACACTAAGGACACAAATATCTCAAAAGCCGAAATATAACCAATTTTGTTTAAAATTCCTATCTACCGTTATATCCTGAAAGTTTAAAAAATTAAATTATACTCAATTATTGATATCCGCAGGGGAATTCCGTTATTATTTTCTGAAGAGTCGTCGGACCTTACTTTGGGTGAGCAGACGCGTTTGGACTTTGGGTGATCCTTAGTGTCTAAAAGATGCTTGGAAGGAAATTACTTTATATAGGTGTAGTATGGGTTAATTAAATCTCGTCGCCAATGGAATGTGAACGAGAGACCTTCAGCTTCCGCGGTAAGCACACTACTGCACCACGCGGACTATTAATTATTATAGTTAACTTATCTCTGTTAGAACAGCTATATCTGTCTCATTGCAATTTATATTTTCTATCGATGCAGAAATTTTCGTGAAATGTTGAAGAACATTGTCTTAAGCAACTGATCTATATGTAGAACTAAATGAAGCTCAACAAAAAGGTTGAAAATGAATATAACAGATAACAACAGTAATTGAAAACCACTTAGTGGAACCCTGGTATCTATTTGAAAAAAGGACGTGATAAAAAAGACTATTGATCAGAACGGATGTAGCAGTTACCAGAGATGGCGAATCGCATAAAAATTGACAGAGAACGATGGAAAATAGTTCCGAAATAATTCAGAATCAAATCCTGTTGGAAAAGAAAACAATAAATATCCAACAAACAACACAAGTATCCAACGTCAAAAATCGGCCTTTTTGGTGTTTTTTTTACTAGCAGAACACTGTACTTTTCAAGACCTGCCTCTCTGTTCGATTGTAAAAGGGTTTTATTTCTGAAACTATATTAGCTGCAATTACCAAAGTCCAATAGGCAAATCACAACCAATGGCACCTTGAAGTTTCTGATGTCAATAAATTTCTAAGTTTCTTGGTTTACTAATGCTCGAATTGACAGCTTTCCACGAGGTTTGTTTCGCTTTCTTCAATTGTTGGACAAATTCTTTCCACAATAAACAGCATCACTGGTTTGAAGAGTTAGTATTTAGTCAATGCTCATGTTATTAGCATAACCCACGACAGTGGTGGAAGACTCTGTTCTGAGAAAGAAAACTAATAAAACAAAGTTTGCGGACATCACATTTCAGCTTTATGAAATATTCTCTACGTGACAATTTCTTGATTTGTGAGGTTTCTCAATACAGATGCATCCAGTTTCGTAGGAATTTGCAAGCAAATCATCGCCCATTCAGACCATAGATAAATCTCGTTGCAGCAGTGTTCAAGCCATTGATTCGTTATTTCGTCTCCATGACTTTTTAAATAAGAGGGTGGAAGATGAGACGTCAAACGGATGCAGACAACCGACATCTTACCAGGGAGGCTTGATCCACTCCGAAGAACTAAGATAGTTTTTTCTGCTCACCAGAGCAACGCGTACTGGAAAGTATTTTTCAATTCCACGTCCACGGGTTCTGTATTCAGGGACAAATTATAACATCTTTTGAGTATTTAATTGGTACTGGCTTCCAAAATACGCAGTAACCATTTTACAAAGACCTAGTTTCGCGACCTGTTTGCCCGTTTTTCCGTGCGTCACAGCAAGTTTCTTCAGAAACTATAGAAGCTGGAATGCTCAATCTTTGTGGTAAGGTCAGAAATAATGGTCTCTCAAAAGTTTAGATCTTAGCAAAAATTTAAAATTTTTTTAAGGGGGGTCCCCCTAATAACGAAGTATTCCTTAAACATTTTTTTTTGAATCAAAGGTAGTCGAGTGGGATATCAAATGAAAGGTCTTCATTGAGCTTTTGGGATCTGAAAGAATAAAGTCATTTTATGCATCGAGGGTCCAAGCGGAAGCAAAACTTGTTTCGAACTCTACGATGGTTACAAATCCCTTCTGGTTCGAGCACTATCTTGCTTATTCAACTTGTTAGAATACAAAGGTCCCTGGAGGCTTAGAACATTCGTACATTCTGCCATCTCAGCGAGTAGATTCAACAATTTAAGTCATACTAATGGCGTTGAGCTTTCTCCGTATCATTGGGGAACTTATAATTCTGAAATTGGTTTAAATATGTCTCGGTTTATTTCCTTTTAAGGGATTGATAAATCCTGTTCAAATAGCACATGTGTCAGTCTCACTGCGGTTTTTCTCAACAACTGTTGAAGAAAGCTGTCATTAAATCTTGCTTGGAATGGTTTATAATTAGTGTTATTAAACCCGTAAGAATGATATAGTATGTACATTTCGGATTGACCTCCTACAAGCTTTTCAAGTGTGCATTTCCTGTGACAGCGGATGAGGCATGTATCCACCACTACAATTGCACACCTGAATCATAAAAATCATCTGCTGATTGTAGTACAGAGGAAAAAGAAAGCAGTCTGTATTTTTGGACGCGCACGCCTTATGGGAAAAAAACCTATCAGAAGCGGCTATTCATAGATATAGAGAGTACTGGATCCGCAACCGATCGTGAGAGCCGAAGCAATTAGCAACCTTCGCTAAAGTTGTGTGAAGTTGAGGTTTGAACTGATATGTTTTAGTTTTTGCACTTAATTCACCCCAAAACACGTTCAAGTTTAACAAGTTTTTAATTTTGAAGATCGCGTGTACGAAATCGGTACTTTAGTTCTCTGTTTTAATTAAAAACTTACGAATTTTCCATCGGGTTTGACGCCTGAGTTTTCTCGCATCTACGAATTTCTTTTGCTTTGACGTTCGAGTTTTCTGTGAGAGTCGTTTGTTGTGTTGTACTCAAACTGTCTGCGATAACGAAGGCGCGATCGTGTGCACGTGAAATGAAATTTTGTCAGTGCGCGCGGGTGTCAGTGGGAAGTGATTCTTTTGAAGAGAGGAAAGGAAAACTTGACTGGAAAAAAGTGGAAGGAGAAGCAGAGGGAATCATATAGTTTCGAGAGCGTAAGTTATTTATAACTTATTTATGTGGTAAATTTGCTTCCCACATGGACGAGTACACAGCTTCTCGTCACTCGTCCATTTGTTTATATGTCTTTGCGGCTATTACATGGCGTTATTGGCGCGTTTAGAGGGAGAAATCGCGAATGAATGACTGTCATGTGCTCATTCCACTAAAACTCGTTTCGTGTTTATAAATTCAGAAATTATTCTGGACAGTACGAGTAATTCCCACTTAATAGTTCATCAGACTTTTTTTTATCGTACTTGGACGCTTTAGTAGTTGCAACTCTGTCTTCCTGTAACAAACCTTAAGAATTTCAAGTTCGATGATTTTACATAATTGTCTTTGATAATGAAACTGAAATAAATGAACTGGAATTCATTTTTGTGCGTTCTCTACTGTCACATATTGGAGAGTCTAGTTTACAATAATCCTTCACCAGTCAGTTTCAAAGTTAAAGTAATGCTTAGGTAAGAAGAAAGCATCAGATTCATTACTGAAAAATCTATAAACTTTTTAAAAGGTTCTCTGTATAAAAGGTAACACCTTTTTTGAGCATCACTTAATACTTTGATTACGCCGGCAAAGAGGTAGGTGTCAAGCAATTGCGGGCGGATCATCACATAAGCGATGAAGAATGGTTTCTTCTCACATCTACAACTCCTGCCGAAAAAAATTTCAAAGGACACCCATCCGCGTTTCATGTCTGTCAAATGCACAGTGCCCGGTAAAAACGCTGTGCAACTGATGCCACAAGTTGTCCACAATTGCCAGTTTCATTGACCAAGGATATTTTGCGTTTTTGCTTGAAAGCCAATCCAACGTCATTGGAATTTAAAAAAAAATTACAAGCATGATCAATATACGAGATTTGTTATGAAAAGTTCCAACGTATTCTTCGTCATTCGGCATGTGCAATTCTTCGAAGTACTTCCTATTTGACTACGTTTCAAGTAGTGGTTCCATGACCTGAAGCAGCTCTTGAAGTTAGTGTTCGGAGTGGTTCAGTACACTCATCGCACTCGCTTCATTTTTCTCTGTGTTGTTGTTGAGCCAAAAATCCAAGGAGTCTTTAAGTACTGCTAAAAATCCAAGGAGTCAAGTACTGATGAAGCGGGAGAAACTGTGTCATCTTCTCTATATACAAATTCTTGTGCAAAGTATGACGAATCAGCTTATAAATTATTGAATTAAAGAAGCCAGTCGCCTCTCATGCAAAAATGCGATCATTTCTATCTTACTGCGTCACGCAGTCCTTTCAGAACTTTAAGGTTAAATCTTTGTTGATTGCCATACTTCTAAAACTCATGATGCACAACATCTTCATAATTGAAGGATACGATCAACTTTGACTTGACATTTGTTCCCGCTTTGACGTGTTTTTCTTGTTCATATAAACCGAATTTAACAATTTTTTATCTGTATTTTGTCATAAACACGTTCCTTAAGGCCTTTTGTTCCATTCCAGTGTTTCTGGACATCTTGTTCGAGTTGCGAAAATTCGTCTATCAATTTATTTTCAAAGATAACAAAATCCGACGAATGCAAAAAGGCACTGGAAATAAATGCTACGCGCACACTAACACGGTTCATTCATAACCTAGCCCCAGCAGCCGACAACTCCGTGAAAGTCGATGGAGGTTTTGGGGTGGGGTTATGAACGCAGACTACGTCTTTTCGGGCTAAACCTCGAATTCTTGACAGAATTCAAATGATGAAACGATTAGAGCGCTTGCCTTTGCTGCAGAGGTTTACTGGATCAAATCTTTGATGGGAACGTGTTCAGTTATTCTTCCTTTGGAATACGTTGTATGATGGATCGAACCACAAGTTCTTTACCATACTACAAGTTAAGTAGTCCGTAATTATCTAAAAAATCAATCTGGGTAGGGGATCTCTACGGCCCTTGCCAAGTTGTTAAGTTTTCCTACTTGGTACTTATAATAAAATGATGGAATTCTGACGTTAAATACATATTTTACTTATCTCTTCTAAGTTAAAAATAAAAGTTTCATATCTCCTAATCACTCACTTTGTATATGAAAGTGTAGCATGGAGTGGACACCGAAATTTGTCGCGTCATAATTTTCAATGAAATATTTTATTGCTTATGATAGGGTGAAGCCAGGTTCAAATGCACGCGGCTGAAGTTTTTTCAACTCGTGAGTGTGCTTCAACGAGTTCATTAACCTTTTACTCTTTCATGCAATATGTCATTTCACATTATGCTTTTTAAATTCATATTTCGCCAGTTTATTATTTAGACAAGTGTAAAACATCCATATTTTAGAAATAAATACAAATAGTTTTATACATACCTAAATACTGAATAGAAAATTCCCCCTCTAGGTGGTGTCCGTTGGCAAAACATTTGATGTTAATATTGCTCCTAATTTTTAGACTATTTGATCATGGAGCTTTCATACGAAAATATAGAGAAGTGGAATTTATCTGCTTCTGATGATGTAATTTCAATGTGGAGACAACTGATAGGAATTGTTGAGTTTCATTTAACAACATTCCTTTCTCTCCTCAAAAGTCAGGCAGGAGCCTGACTGTCGCTATATTTGGACATTTATTTTCGATGCGTTGATGATCAGGACGGGCTTTAATCTGATATACTACCATAGTGAAAACTTGAGATTTTTCAGATTTGGCTTGGTGGAAGTTCATCCTCGCTAGGAAAGTTCCGATGGTGAATGCCTGGTCCATTTGGTTACGAAAAGTTAAAAATGGATAACTTGATTGACCATATTTATTTCTCTTTTCTTTAACGACTTTCTTTCGAATGTGCCTTAAAACAGTTCTCTTTGACCGAATTCATTCTGCACAGCTAAGCTAATTTTTCCTCTCGGCTATACTCGTATAATAGGTTAAGATGTTTGAACTTTCCTGATTCTTATAAAAGAGATCTGGCAACATCGCGCTCAATCATTCGGTCATCCCAACAATTTTGTTGCTTTGCGTTTAAACTATTTTAATGCATAATATTCGTACAGTGAAGCGCGAGATCCGTAAAATGTACTTGAAGCGAGCGCGACGCATATGTAATGATGTGTGGGGAGAAGTGAATATATTTTCAAGTGTACATGTCAAAGCTATCCGTGGAAATTTTTCGGCAAATTTTTCATTCTCTATTTCAGTACCAGCAATAACATCCCGTACGACAACGAAAAGCAATCAAGAATGTTAAACTAAGAAGTTTGTTAGCTGTGCTACTACTATTCGTCCCCTGCTATTTCAATCGTCACTGTTGTCACAAAAATTTTGCGCCGACCATTATCTTCTCTGCCCGCCTTCTATTGCTGCTTGTTGGCTGCTTTTGCTACAACTGCTATTTCTGCGGACTGATTGGTAATAATGTATTGCTTTTCAATGTGTGCTTTATACAGATGAAGACTAAGACGATAAGCTTGTCGAGAGTCTTATGAGCAGCGGCAGAAGTAGCTTCTTTGCTTTATTTTGCCCATCCGAACCGTCTCTTTAAGTCATGATGGTAGATTGCTAACTGCATGCTGCTATAGGTTTGGATTTGTAAAAGCGATTGTCAGACAACACACAAGTAAGCACATTGTGGAATCCACAGCTTTGAGTTGGCGATCACACCATTCGAATAATTCAGATAAAAAGCGAATAACAAAAAGACTTCAGATCCAAGTTTTTATTGAAAGATTCTCGTTCTGCCGCTGTAGGACTGATTCCACAAATACCATCCTGTGTTGTATGTAAGCTCGGCGTTGTTACACTGGTTGGGGAAAAGTGCTTTCCGTTGCTGCCGATTTATATATAATTCGTAGTTGCCTCTTGGCCTGTTATATTTGCACGCGAAATTTATGTAGCTTTTGCGGTATGCTTGCTATTTTATTTACCGTGCTGTACGTACTCGTATGTTTAGTTATATATGCATAAATTGTTTGCGTCTTCAATACAGCCTCGAAGTAGTGATTGCACTCACGTACGAGTATGTGGTATGATGTACCATGTCCGACATCTTATGCTATTTAGCACGGATAAGCTCTGTTGGACTTGAAGATGTTTAGGTTGAATTTGGTGAATGCAATACTTTCTTTTCCCTCTAGAGAACATTTTATTAGTGGGTTTTAAAATTGCAATGCACGGGCTGTTGATGAAAGACCTGAAGTAATAGTGTGTATGCGAAAAGATTCTGAAGAAGGCTTTCGGGCTTAGTGGGTCATAGTAACTGGCAAGTTTTTACCTGTTGTGCAACATTCCAACTTGGAGATTTTTGCTAAGATGCTTTTTGTATAGTTCTAGCATAAATTTTTAGTACGGAGTTAGTCGAGTGAGGCTTTCATAATCATTCCCGAGAACAAGAAATTGCTGATTAGAGCATTTGACCTATCTTAAGGTTTTCGTTAGTCGCTGAAATACATGCAAAGCTTTGAATTTACAAAATTGGATCTGCCGCACTGTTCTTTTGATCAGGAGCTATAATATTATAGTAAATTTTAAACAAAAATATATTTTGACTTAACCTTGATTTGATTTCGAGAAACAAATTAAAAAACATGCTATTTTTGCAGAAGTGCATCTTATGTCGACCACATTGCAATTTTTGATGAAAACTAATGAACTCTTTGGTTGTTACTGCAATAATAAATTTAGTTTATTTTGTGAAATTTGCGGGGCCGCGATTTGGAAAATGTGCGTTGGATTTTTGATAATTTTTGCAAAGATCCATCATGTAGACCAATCAACCATTCATCCAATTTCCCGTAAAACTCGCTTTACAAAGCCTTCAAAATAATTTGTATCAATATAACTGGATGGATATGAACACTGTGGTCAAGCCACTTGGATCCTAATTCTATAATGACTACGGTACCTTCCGAAAACTTCCTTTCCTGCGTTGTGGCGTTAAATAAGATTTTCATAAATTGAGCTTTTGTCGGTATCACCTATTAAGTATATTATTTGAGCGAAGCTCTACCGACTGCGCCGAATATGATAAGCAAACATTATTACTACTCTACAGATCGCTTTAATCTTCAATAGATTTTAAGGACAAGCATTTGGCGTTGAATATCTTGGCTTGCTTTAACCAATATAATTGGTAGAATCAAAACATACTGGTAGCAACTTCAGGCCAAAATTAACTAGATTTATACTGTAAAAAGTAGCCAAACGATTTTATTCAAATTTGGCGATAATGTTAGTTGACGTACTGTTATGTATTATGCAAACTGAAAAATTAATAAACTAAATTTGTGACATAATCTTATTTCTAAGGTAGAGTAATCGACACCCCTGCACAAGCATACATATTTAAAATTTTAAAATAGTAGCGGTTGAAAATTCTATATACTGTAGGGCTCTAAAGCGTAAAATTTTGAGTAAGATTTCACTGAAGTTAATCATGTTTCAGTTGTTGGTAATAAATGGAGCCATACAATTGATATTCATGAGGTGTCATGAAAAACCGAACAGAGACTTTATCTGTCCGCGGGGTAGCGGAAGCCCATGACCTATATATATATATCTTTTTTTTTGGTTGCGAGGTGAATGTCATTGACGCACAGAGTGTGGGACTCCCTTGCTCGCAAGAGGCGCGTGGACTACTCACTAAACACTATCTTCCCCGTTACGCCACTCGAGAACCCAGCCTGGAACCGTGACACATTACTTCGGGCCAGGTCTCGTTTTGTTACGCCGTGAGGCTGAGGGATCCCTGTTCTAGCGAGAGGGGAGCGGGGAAGAGAAATTGCCAGACAAAGTGATCCCTTTTTGTCTTTTAGGACTGCTCGAGCGTAATGTGCCACCTGGTTTCATTTGTCAATCGGTTCGAGCATCACCGATACTAAATTATTCAGGGTGACCTCTCGCGTCGCCCTGTAGATATCCCTTCACAGCCTGCTCCATTTTGTGCACGCAAAAAATGTGTGGCAGGCTTTGTCTTCCTCTCCTGGACAAAATCGACAATCGCGGGACCGTGAATTACCAATCTTGTGCTGGTAAGATTGAAAACACCCATGCCCGCTCAAAAGCTGGGTCAACATAGAAATCAGTCTCACCATGCCGTCGATTCAGCCACAGTCTCACATCCGGGATGAGGCACGCAGTCCACCTTCCCTTCGTGTAATTCACTCAAGACTGCTGTCAATCGTTGAGTTAGCGCGGTCTCCCCTCGCGGACAACCATCACCCTCGCGTCCTCGTTTCGACGCAAGTAAATAACCCGGCGCTCTCTAGCAAGGAGGACAACAGGTATCGCGCCTGCAATAACTCTCACCGCCGAATCAGATGCTGTCGGATGCGAAGATGGAATCCTCAGTGCTCCACTTCTCTGTACCTGTGCCATGCGTTTTCGGTATACCTCCTTACTGAGAGCGTCGCCCCATATTTCTGCTCCGTACAGTAGCACTGACCCTACAGCACTCATCGAGAGGCGTCTTCTTGATAGGCTGGGTCCCCCTAAGTTGGCCGTTGGCCCGATTTACTCAGAAAAACTCATATTCGAGTCGGTCAGTAGCCCCAGGTACTTCACGGGTGGCTTCGATTCGATTAGTACATCTCCAATACTGATCATCCTTCTCTAGGGATTCTCTTTTTTCGGTTTTCTCCAGTGCTGAACTGAACCCGCTAGGAACCATCCAGTCTCTCACTCGGCGCATTAGCATACCTAGCCTAAGTTGCGCTTGTTTAACGGTGTGTCCAGCAACCAGAGCCGCAACATCATGCATAGATCAAGCGCGACTCATCTAGCATCTCCAGTCTTAGTAGCCCGTCGTAAGGCACATTCCACAGGTCCGGACCAAGGATAGATCCCTGGGCAACACCTGATGTAATTTCCATCCTTCGTTGGCCCTGTGTCGTGTCGTAGAGCAGGCTTCGGTCCTTTAGGTAGTTACTCAAAAGCCGCATTAGATATACTGGAACTTGAAACGGGGTTTCCAGCGTATCCAGAATATCCACCCATCTAGTGGAGTTGAAGGCATTCCTGACGTCGAGTGTCACCAACAGGATGATCCGTCGCTTGGTGCGATTATACGAGGGTCATTCAACAAGTACTTAGTCTCACCGCCCGATGGCGCTGCTATTACACACGAGTTTTACCATCGTGCAGCACATTCTTTTAGTAGCCTTCTGTCAAAGTTTCAGTCAATTCCCCTCATTAGTTTTGTTTTGATAGCTTTTGGAAGCGAGCGTGTCGGTCGGTTATACAAAAATGGAAAAAGAACAATATCGTTCAGTGATTAGATTCTTGTTTTTGGAAGGGAAAACCCGCACCGAAATCAAAGATCGCTTGGATGCTGTATACGGTGACTCTTCTCCTTCGATGGCGACCGTCAAGAATTGGTTCAACGAGTTTGTTCGTGGCCGCACGTCGGTTTTTGATGAGCCACGCCCAGGTGCCCCGAAAACGGCTGCTACGGAGGAAAACGTTAAAAAAATTCACGATCTCGTGTTGGCAGACAGTCGATTGAAGATTCGCAAGATAGCTGAGACTGTGAGCATCGCAGAAGGAACGGTGCATCATATTCTACACGAAGAACTGGGCATGAGAAAGCTGTCGGCGCGATGGGTGCCGCGTTTGCTCACAACGGAAAACAAACGCAACCGTAAGACCACATCGGCGACGTGTTTGGCGCTGTTCCAGCGCAATCCGGCGGAGTTCTTGCGTCGTTTCGTGAAGGTCGACGAAACATGGATTCACAGGTACACACCAGAGACCAAGGAACAATCGAAACAGTGGACTTCACCCGGCGAACGTGCTCCGAAGAAGGCGAAGACTGTTCGATCGGCCGGGAATAGATTTGGGTCGAATGAGGAGGTCATCGCCCCCCACAGAGGCCTATTTTGCAGCCCTCGAGAAAATGTATTTTTTGGCTTGAAGGAGACTTGGAAAAATAAATTGTCACCTTTCCAAAATTTTCGTTTTTCTCCTGTAAGCTAAGAACTTGTTGAATGACCCTCGTATGCCTCTGCGTTCCGGACCGTGCTCACCACCTCTGCAATCTTATCAATGGTTGAACGTCCTGCTCTAAAGCCGTACTGCCGAGGAGATAGGTCCCCAGCAGCACGTATCGCGTCAGTGAGTCTTCCCTTCATGAGTTTCTCTAGTACATTCTCAGCCGTGTCTAGCATGCATAACGGGCGGTATGCAGACGGTGATTCGGGATTTCCCTTCCCCTTGCTGATCAGCACGAGCCTCGCCACCTTCCATCGTACTGGGAAAACCCCGTCCCGCAGGCAAGCGTTGAATGTGCTGAGCACAGCAAGTCAGGACAATAGTGATAGACAAGCTGCGACACCTCAGCTGGAACACCATCTGGGCCTGGAGTTTTCCTCGCTTTCAGCGAAAGGACTGCATCTTCCAGGTCCGGCTGTGTGAAAAGTGGACACTCGACTGCTGTTTCACCATGGATAGCGCCAACACGACCAGGATGGGCGGGGAAGAGTGACCGCACTATCTTGTCTATCTTTTCCGCATCATGTATACTCGTACATTATCGACTTCTGTTTCCGAATACAATACTTCCGCCACCTTTTCGACGTTGGCGATGAAATCACACATCGTCGCTTTATTTGCCAGGTTACTCGTTACTTTCCTACCATAATCTCCTCGTTGACTTCAGGATGGTTCTTTATTATTTCGGGATTTACGACCCTTGCTTCAATCGCTTCGGTAGCGGTCGCAGCAGTGACCATTGAATTCTCGAATTCCTTTATATTTTCCTCCTCCGCTTGAACACTTGAAGCGTCCTGCAGTTTCCGGCTTTTCCTTTATAGGACGCTCTGACGTTCGCATTATTTTTTGCTGCGCCCGAACGCCGAGGGAATCTCAGTCTAGACCAGACTGCATGAATTTGCTACTCACTTTTCTAGGTTAAATGTTTCCGTGCGAACTCCATTATTTTCTTTCAATTATCTGTCGTTACCAGGGGTTTCTTCCCGACTATCTTGCCATGTAGTCGGACATCATCATCATCGATATATCGCTACTTCCCCTGAAAAGTCGGCGATGAATTTTAACGATGTGCGCAAAATTTTCCCGATCCATATTAAACTGGTAGCTGGTATTTTGTTGATATGACAAGCCTATCAACAAAATACCAGTCTACAATCAGTTGTCTAACCAGGGGAGTGCTTCCCGTCTTTATTGAAATTAAAAATATTTTTTAATACTCGGAAAATAAGTTTTAAACCGCAACGAATGCAACGGATTTTTTCAGACTGATCATAAAGAATTTTGCTGCCAGCCTTTTTATAATAAAATACATGTGTTTCGAATTATTCGTCCGCTTGAAGTTTTGTGTTTTCTAGAACTTTATTATCCTGTCATCTTTTTAGATGTAGCATGGGCTAACACTTTACCTCTCTTAATTTCTATTGGATTAAGTTCTAACGAATGATTCATTGGCAAGTTAGGTTTCTCTTAGTAAGCTACTACATGGGGTGATAAGTCCCGTGATTATTAATGAAAGCTAGCGTTTTTTAGGCAGATTTATATATATTCCTCCACATAACCGTCTTCTAGGGCGATACACTTGGTATCGCAATTTTCTAGCATATCGATGCCCATTCTCTAGTACGAAACGTCCAAACCTTCGAAATACGCCTCTGTATTCGCAACGACTTTCTCATTCAATCTGAATATCATTGCCGCTTGAGTTTTGGGAACAGATAATAATCGCTGGGGGCTAAGTCTGTAAAATACGATGGGTGAGTAACTAATTCGCTTCGCGATTTGGTCCAATTTGGCCATTGGTTTCAAGGACATGTGTGATGGTATGTTATGGCGATGATATAGTACATAATTTTTTTCTTCGCCATATGGGGCTGTTTCGGCGATCATTTAGTCCAATAATGCTGCATAATACTCTCCTGTGACTGTTCTTCCCTTTGCAGGTAATCGATGAAGATTATTCCATGCCCATCCCGAAAAACGGCCATTACATTCCCGGCCGGGCGTTGGACTTTTGGCCGCATTGGTCGGCTTTCGTGGCTTTTCAGTCACTCTGTACGCCGCCTACGGTAATGGAGCCACGTTTCATTCATCGTCACAAAACGTCGATGAAAGTCTGCTCGATTATGCCGTAGCCGTTGAATAATTATTTTTGGTTGACGATCAGCAAAATATCGTGCATAATGTATCCTGCTCGTTTCTTTGAGATTTCGGCATTCTTACTCTTTTTGGCCTTCCAGCATTCGGTGTATGACCCAAGTCACTAAACCCCACCAATAAACTGTCGTCATCAATGCAGCAGATGTGGATTAACATTTCTCCATCCATTGCAATAATTGTTCAGAAGTTTTTCCCATCAAAAAACAATGTTTGATCAAAATTCGAATTTCCCGTTTTTCACAATCAAGTGAGTTCTAGCAATTCCTCAATTGTATGGAATTGCAACAATAATAAAACGTGTTGATGGTTGGTATATATTTCAAATTGACCTTGGCACTTATTTTCGTCGAATTTTGATGAAAATTTAAGGAATAGTGTTTAATTTGAATACAAGTATGTCCAATTAGCTGAGCATTCAGGAAAATTATTTAAGTTGGAACAAAATGGCGACGAAAGAAACTGCATCTTTTGGATGAATTTAAAGGATTTCTTATACAAGTGATGAATTCAAGTCATCGATTCATGCCACCAGAAAACTTGTTTTGAACCCTAGGATGTTTGCATAGTCCTTCTGGTAGGGACACTCTCCTGTTTACTCGACTTGTTTTTTATTTGAATGCTGCTAAAATTTTATTTGCAAATCCCTATAGCTATTTGCTGAAAATCATTGCAATATGTAATGTCAACCACGTGATTACTTATTGAGCTAAACCCAGAAAAAAATTTCTGTGAATTTGCGCATAAACGGGGGTGTAAAAATCTTCGAAAAGTTGTCAAAAATTTGATAAATTTATTACATACCGGACGCTTCAGTTAACCGCCCAAATTATGTATTAGGTTGTCCCATAAGTTTCTTTCGCTGAAGCGCACGAAGATATTAGGATGCAATGTTTACATAAACTTGTGACCATCAACGTTCAATTTTAATATCGCATTCAATAGCCTTCTAACGATCAAAGAGTATGTTTCGTTTTCTTTAATTAATTTTACGAAGTCCGATTTTATTATCTAATGATGGAAAACCAAAGGAAACATTTTAAGACATGTTGTTTCATTGTTGCTAGTGAAGCAGCCAATGAAATTTTTATAATGTATGGGAAAGACGCTACAAGTGTTCAGATAGTTTGCAGTTGGTTTAGGATTTCCTGAGCCGGTAGTTTTGACCTGAAAGACGAAGTTCGTTGCGGCCGCCCATCCACTACAAAAACAGATTTCATTATAACCCTGGTGGAAGAAAACCCGTAGTATGCTGTTCGCGAAGTAGCAATATGTTAGGTATTCCGCGGACAACCGTTCATAATCATCTGACAAAATTGTGTTACATCACCAGTTTAGACGTGTGGCTTCCTCACGAACTTACTGATCGCAATAATCTTGAGCGTGTTTAAATATATGATCTTCTCCAGCGACATAATACGCATCCTTTTTGAAGTGACGTCACTGGAGATGAAAGCCGGATACTGTATGAGAACATACAATATCCGGCATACAACGGAAATGCTCTTCGACTAAAAATGCTGAGCCTTTAACTGTAGTTAAATCTGGCCTCCAACCAAAAAAAGTTTGCTTTGGGATTGGAAGGGAGTAGTTTATTATGAATTATTCGAGCAAGGTGAAACGGTCAACTCGACGAAATACTGCAGCCAACTTAATTATCTAAAGAATGCCATTGCCAGAATTAGCGAACCTATAAAGTATCGTTTTTCATCACGATAACGCCAGGGCCAATGTGTTTCTACTCGTCAGAAATAAATTATATCATTTAACTGGGATGTACCTCATTCTCCCATTATTTATTTCTTTCATTGAAAAATTGCCATCGCGGTAAAAATGTTAATTCAAAAAAAAAAATCAAAAATGTACCCTGATGAATATTTAGCCGACAAATCTCGAGAAGTTTTGGGAAGAAGCCATTATGAGGCTTTCGAAGAGATGAAGAAAGGTTATAGCTCAAAATGGATCATATATTAATATAATTTTCTTATTAC
The DNA here is from genome assembly GCA_963969285.1 of Odontomyia ornata. Classification (NCBI taxonomy): domain Eukaryota; kingdom Metazoa; phylum Arthropoda; class Insecta; order Diptera; family Stratiomyidae; genus Odontomyia; species Odontomyia ornata. Next base: position 115,189,018 of record OZ017738.1, read on the forward strand.
TAACGACGAAGGAACTTATGGGACAACCTTATACAATCGCCCATTTTAAAAACAACCTTATATTTATCGAGGTACTGCTCAACCAAATTCTCCTCTCCATTCCACCGCGACACAATGTGAAAGTACAATTTTACTATCTATTTAATATTGGTTAAAAATTTGTACATTCAAATTCATTTATTCATTTCATTTAAATTTATATCGACTCAAAAACTTGCGCTGAAATCGGGCACACAGAATTGGAATCACAAGGGTGAAGCGCTCCCATTGAACTACTGGATATAATATATATAATGCTAATTTGAATCTTCTATTCCTTCTTCGAATTATCCGTAATGCTGATTATGTTATGTCTTGTATAATTTACACAACTTTCTAGTACATTTGACCTGATGTATCTTAGTGTAATTTTCCTCAAGTTAATATGATGTTGCTAAAGGAATCCGTTAATTTTATTGTTCATATAAAAAAAAAATGTCGTTTAATTCGCTTTTTTTCTCTCTCGGTTAACGATTCTTGGTACGCAAAGATACATTTTAAGGAGGTCGCGGCCAAGCTTTTTCGTAACTTATAATTACCAGAACCAAGTCTGCACTTTGGAGTCATGCAGCGAATTTCGCTCTGCTCAGCCTGATTTTTCATTTCGGTATTCGAAATAGGGATGGAAAAAACCGTACCGGTTTTTTTGGTTCGCAGAACTGATTTTTTCCTCCCGGCCAAAACACATAAAAAATCGAATGCAAATGAATACAAAGAACCGGAAAACAGTTTTTCGCCATCCCTACCTAGGCAGCATTAACAACCGTAGTCATCAGAGTGGAGGACTTCACTCGGAGTGCGAAGTGATGCTTGCACACGATATACAATAAATGCAAAATGTTTGCGGACTGAAATGAAGGATCGTTGATCCTTATACTGGAAATGAATGACTTAGCTTAACAGTAAGCTGTCGGCTTGTATTTTAATATGTTAGTATCTTATTTTTGATACAAAAATGAAATATCCTGCAGTTCGTTTTGATTTAAATAATCTTGTGAGTAAAAAATCGATCAACCATTTATACCTGAACTTAATCAATGGCCATACTATAAAAATCTACATTTAATTTTGATTAGTTTTTTTATTTAAAAAATTTGCTAAGGTAAAAACCGAATTTCAGTTCTTCAGGCCGTAAAAAATCGCCCGGTTAAATCGAAGATGAAAAAACCGGTGAACGTTTTTTTTGACCAAAAACCGCCATCCCTAATTCGAAATCAGCGTTCAAAAGCCTGGGTTATGAATAAATATCTGTACTGAAAAATACGATTCATTAAAAACTGGAATGTACTTGTACGATCACCGGGCAAGTACTGGGTTCAATATCGATGCTTAAAAAATCTAATGTCAGTACTGAAATCTCAGTACCGAACCGGTCTACTTGCATTTTTCAAAACTGTTGCCGAATGTTTAGCTTACCATGATCCGCCAAGGTCCGCCTAAGTCAAAATAATGAAATTTTGTGAGACCAAATGTGTGGGCTTGTGCATATTTTGGTAACAAACAGTTTTAATAAGGATTTAATAGATGTCTGTCGATATGTAGGGATACGTCAACAATTTTTTACGAATTGTAACTGATAATTTTCATCAAATCAAAGGTTTTGACAAGTAAGATACTGAGGGTTTTATGGGCCGGTTGGTGATATTGCCCACTTGTCTTTATGGCCTCAATTTTCGACAAATCCGTCAGATAGCCGAGCTTTCAGATTTAATCAAAAACGGTAACTACAAAAATCGTCAAATCTTATGTGGGCCCACAACACGTTCAATTACATTACTTACTTTTAAAAATGTAATAGCAAGCTGTGGAGGGCAAGGAGGCTAAATCTGTGAGCTAATAAAATTCAAACCTTTTTTAATCAACCTATACAGGTGCTCTTTAAAAGGCATAACACTAACTCCGTTCCATAAATTAAGTATACCGGCGAAAATGTTTTTGTTTTCTGGAGCAAAACACAGCCAACTCATTGTTAAGAATAAAGTACTAGTTATTTCATATGCTCTGTGTATAATCCAGATTGAAATCACGAAGTTCTAATTCCCTTCACTGCGCTAGAATTTTCTATTGTCCTATTCGAACTGATAGCCCAGCTCTCCCAGCCCTGCTGAATTATTGTAAAGTAAATCAACGAAAGCAGAAAAAACACGAGAGTAGACGAGTTGGGTGTTTCGCACAAAAGGGCTTCACGAGACCTATTATATAAGTCTTAAAAATGTATGCTCGATACCAAAGTGTGTAGAAAAAGAGAAAGGATGCAACAAATTGTATCCCCCAGGCAACAAGCCATCGGTGGATCGAAAAACTGAAAAATAATCGCAATCGTAGAACTTAATGTATTTTACGGCCATAAATACCTCTGAAGTCAAAAATGAAAATTTCGGTCATAGTATTGCTTATAAATTTCAAATGTTTGCTATAGTAAATGATAATGTATTCAATAAACTTGGTAAGTAATACATTACGTCTTTTTAACTCACAAATATCAAAAAGCTAAAATTATTTAGCATTACTACAAACATAGATATTTTAAGCTTTTTTAACGAAAGATATTTGTGGCGAATATAATGTTAACTATTCATTTCAAGTAATTGCAAAGGCTGAATAGTCGACGCCAATTTACTTATGTGACAAGCGTCTTGTTTAGCTCTTAATGGTAATAAATTCGAATGTAATTTTAAAAAACGCAATTAAAAAAATCTCAGCATACAAAGTACTAATACACTTTTTATCTAATACATATCTAACGGCGATATTCCCGAAATATGCAAATATGTTAAAGAAGTTATAAAAATTGTATGACTTCAGTCTCCTAGGGACCTATAAGCGCTTAATGGCTACTTGCTTTGAAGCTCTGTAGTTACCTACCTACCTATCTGTTCGTCTGTCATCAAAATTATCAATGGATAAACAATCTATGCGCTTTTAGGTCTTTGTAAAAAAACTTTTTACAAAGACCTACTAGTTTTGCGACCTGTCTGTCCGTCTGTCCGTCCGTCCGTCTGTCCGTGCGTCACAGCTAATTTCCTCAGAAACTATAGAAACTAGAATGTTCAAACTTTGTGAAAAGATCAGAAGTGATGGTCTCTCAAAAGTTAAGGCCTTGACAAAAATTTAAAAAATGTTTAAGGGGGGTCCCCCCTATAATCGAATTGGCTCTTAAAAATTTTTTTTAATCAAAGGTAGTCGAGTGGGGTATCAAATGAAAGGTCTTGATTAGAACTTTTAGAATCTGAAATAAAAAAATCATTTGATGAATTAGGGGGTCCACGGAAAGGCAAAATGTACCCAAAATTTGTGTCCCCCCCCCCCCCCTCGCGATTGGACACCTTTCAGCCGAAAAATCTGAAAATTATCACGAATGTGGACCTTTATGAGTACAAGGGCAACAAATACCTTAGAAATCGAAATTCGCTCAACTTTGTTAATAATAGTATGATTTGTAGAATTTACATTTTTGCCCATAAAATCAAAACGGTACCTTCAAACTTCTTGAAATTATATAGACTGATATAAGATATATATGCTCACAAAATTTAATTGAGATTGAATCATAATCAAGTGAGTTATAGCCATTTCAATTAAATGGAATTACAACAACGATAACACGTGTTTATGGTTCATATAGGGTTTTCCAATTAGAGGTGTTATTTTGATATTGAAAGAAAAATGCCATTTTTTAAAATAAATGATCTGATGTTTAGTTCATAATAAAGAAGAAGATATGCCGTTAATAGCAATAACTAACATTGGGCAAATAACTACTACGACACGCTTACAGGACCATATCCTCTTCATGAAATTTTCCATAACCAAATCGCAAAGTGGCTGCCCTATGTCCTCGATAGCTTCACGAATTTCATCTTTGAGATCTTGAATTGACGCTGGGCTATTGGCATAGGCCTTCTCTGTCGCGTGGCTCCAAAGGAATAAGTCGCAAGGTGTTAAATCAGAAGATCTATTTAAAATAACACCTCTTATTGGAAAACCCTATATATATTTAAAATTGACTTAGGCACTTTTATTTTCTTTCAATTTTCATGAAAATTTAAGGAATAATGTTTAACTTGAACATGTTCAATCGGCCGAGGATTCAGAAAAATCATTTAAGCTAGATTAAAATGGCGGCTGCACTGTGCTTATGAAAGAAACTGTGCATCTTTTGTATAAAGTTGAACGATTTCATATCTAAGTATTGGATGAATAATTCAAGTTATCGATTCACGCCATTAGAAAACTTGCTTTTAACCCTAGGATGTTTACAAAGACCTTCTGGTAGGAGCACTCTCCTGCTTACTCAACTTGTTTTATATATATTTTCTTATTCTAGAACTTCTTTAATAAATAATGAAGACAAACTATCATATTCTTTTTGTATAAGAATTATACTTGCAGTGAGCGTAAATTAAATTTTCTAATTTTTAGCTCCAACTGCATACAGTGGAGGTGTTTAATTCGAAATCATTCAAAGTAACCAACTGTATTTTATGAATTAAAAATTTCAACGTACGTAGTATCTTCAAATATGCTCATACTCGTATTGAGCACAACTGGTTACAATCAAGCTTTAAAAGTGTAACATAAAACACTCAAGCGAATATCACAAGAATTTTTCCATCGAAAAGCTGATCGTAGTATGTGAAGATAGTGGAGTTACTTTGCAAGAAGCTCCAAGGGAGAATTCAATAGAAATATCGATTGACCCTCTTGTCGTGTAGCGTGCATTATCACAACACACACAAATTCAATACGACTATGCTATAAAAGCAGATTTCCACTCGGCGAATTTTATTCGTGGGGTGATATTGTGAAACAGTGTCGCATATCGAAGCTTTGCGCTGCTCTTGGGCACGAATTTCATGCGGGGTAGCGCTGTTCAAGGATAATAAAGGCAATGAACGATATTATCATCACCAACCAACCCCATTACGAATCGTCAAGCTGGCCCGACAACCGAACGTGTTTGCGTCCCCTAAAATTTGAACGCTTCATGCCATGTTCTTCATAGCTGTTGTTATTGCTGCAATGAATGATTATCGCGAATGTAACCGGGCTTCCTCTTTTTGTATGGTTAACGGTGGACGCCGGTAGGTCTTCATCATCCCCCTTGTGAAATGGTGTGTAAATATGTTTCCTTGGGGTCGATTTTTCTGCGTTGGTTTTGTAGCGCTCGGTTGTTTAACGGTTGGAGGGCTGCTATCTATTAAAAATGTTGAGCACGGGGGAAAATGCGGAGGGAAAGTTTTATCCCTCGTCTCACATCCTAGCCCATATGTCCCTTTTGGATATTGTGTTCAAGCTGGGAGTTGTGTGTAGCAGCTGCCACTCATTTTGGATCTTGTTTTGTGCATGGAATCCAACCGACCCATGACAATTATGTTGGGCATTTTCATCCTGCGAAGAGCAAAAAAAACCTGATGAAAATGGCGCTTGTGGAAGCGGCCGCCAATGGAACATCTGCGCGATGCGCACCACTACGATTATTGCACAGCATAATGTTAGAGGATGATGACTATGAAAAGAGGCTTGACGACTGTAGAAAATGGTACCTAAGTTCATTTTCAACTTTTTCTATTTCCCGTTGATTTGAGTCCTGGAGTACAACCTAGTTTTTGAACTGGGCATCATGAATTTACTTTACTTTTTGGGTGTCATAGTCCCTTTTCAACCGAAAGATCACATAATATCGATAAGGACAGGATAAAGCGACGATGCCGCCATTGCAGTATGCGGTGTCACGTTCACGTCCTTTATCTCGTTGTAGGTGTCGGTGGCACAAGCCCTTTGAACGAAACAAGTCCTTGTTATAGGATTGGGATTACGCATTGGTTGTCCATGGACGCACCATATTTCACTTCCTGTCTGTGTGCGAGCATGGGGTTTTTGAATTTCGGAAGCAACCGTGGATACATTGGAACCAAGCAATGTACGAGTATATTGATTGTCGATGCTTACCTAGCGACTGTTAAAAGATATATAGACGCGTTGTGTGTGGCCATTTTGTATTCGAGCGGATTGAATCGATCGTTATCGTTTGAGGGCGTTGAATACGTTGTAGCTTCTCTGAAATTTGAATGTTATAACTAGAAGTTTTTGCAAATGAATTAATGCAAATCGAATTAAAGGCAACATTAAATTCTTTTTAGAAAGAGTATAATGTACAATAATGAGAATAATTAAATGTTCGTATTCGAACTTCTACGTCACAACGCTTACTCTTGACTCTTCATCTTAAGGAACAATGAAATGGATAGATATTAGTTTAGTTTTATTAATTTTCTATTCTTGTCGTAAGTGAACTTTAGTAAATAAATATTCCACATAAGAATCTCATGTAAGCTTTTATCTCCTCTAATTGCTGACAAAGCTTCAATGCGTTTCATCGTCATGAGTGCTTAGAAAAAGCTTTTTCTTTTCTCGTCATAGTCACAACTTTTGGCGGAATCGGCTACATATTTTTTTTCCTTCCGTTCGATAAATTAATTTGTCTGCAAAAAACAATTCATGATTCACTCATTTCTCCGGCTTCCACGAAAAACATCAAGTATTCGTCGTGTTGCTGCTGTGTGCTTATCGTTGCACAAAATCAGAGTTCACTATGTTTCATTCGAGCTTGGTAAAATATAAACTAACATTACGCTTTTCCATAAGTCTGTCTCTTTCGATTATCACACTTTTAACTAACTAACGAAAGAGAAAGAGTCAAGTGCATGCCATATATTATTTCCACTTTGGTATCTACAAAATGATGAAAAACGTAAAATTGTTAGTACGAACATGATCATGCTTGAAAATTTTCACAGGTATTTATGGAAACTTGAAGTGTAACACCCCGCTCTCGCTCTCACCATCTAGCTAGTATGGTCGGAGTTCGGTTAAATGTTCGTCGGTCCGTAAGTCCGCCTATCATATCCATACGACTTCGTTTTATAAGGTGTGTGCATCATCATCAGCATCGTCGTTTCTTGGCTACATCAGCAAGTTCGATGCATATAAGATGTTCAATTGAAGAAAATGAAAATCCTAAAGGGGTTAGTGCGGGGATTTCCTTACATTTGAGCATGTTCATATCATAATAGACATATTTTTCTTCAAGCTACTTGCAATAAGTAAGAATTTCTTATCTAGAAAATGACTCGAGGTATGCTTATTTGTTTAAATTTGTGCTTTGCGATTATTAATAATTATGCAGTAAGTTGGTTTGGTTGGTGATCGTTGTAATAATGGTCTATTTATTTTATTTTTCATATTATGTGGTTGCATGCAACTGACGTCAGTCAAACTTGAGATCCGATAATTGGATGAATAAAAATCAAATTTCAAAAATATTCACCAAAGAAGAAAAAAAAAGTGATTAACAATAATCAACTTGAGAATTGGTGACGCATAGCCGTTTAATAAGGCTCTTGTTTATTTTCAGAATAGCCCTAAATTATTCGAAATTATTGCTACCAACGCCATTTACATGAAATTCAAACTTGTAGGTAAACCTCTAGCAAATTTATACATTTCCAAATTTTAAACGACACAAAAATAATAGATTATGCTTCCCGCGATATTTTTTTTTTAGTATATTCACGAATAATGTTTTAACAGAACTACACATACAAGTATGGATTTTTGACCCTTAATGGATATCACTTGATATGCTAATGATAGTATCCACACTCAATCTACCCTCCGGAAAAATCCGAACACAAGCCGAAGAGCGGCCATAAATCTTCGGTAGCAGGTAGGTAGGTAGATGCTGACGCGAGGGTTGGCGCGAATATAAACATGTGTGCTTCGATGAGAGATTTCCAGATCTCAAAAAATCAATAACTTTGCAGAAAAACAAATTCGTTCTATGCAATCTTTTAGTTTTTTATTAGGATCTGGCAACACTCCCATGTTCTGAAATGTGTAAAAGAACACGTGCGTCGGAAATTTTATTTGCTTTTTGTTTTATTTTTTTGAATACGACAGGCTTCGGCTCAGCTGACGTGCCCCGGCCCCTGGGCAAACTCAGAAAGTTTGCAACACAGGGTTAAATGGAAGGTACTATAATGCTAACCGCTTCGATTAAAGCAGAAATGATTGCAAGCCTAGATGTCGTGTTTTGAATCATAGAGAAAATTGGGAGGGTTTAGCCAATCAATATTTTCGGCCAGAGACAACCAGCATTATTTGGTCTCGTTGAACAAAGCATAACACTAAAGATTTAATGGCTAAGTAAATTAAACTCTATTAAGTTCAATGCCGTTTGTGAATTCCAGGAGGCAGAGGTTTGTGGAGAATCTGATACATTACCGAAGGTCTTTTGCTGTAGACACATATACAAGGTGCGTTCCAAAATAAACGAGACTGAGCAAAAATAGAAACGACCGGAGCTTTGTTCTGATAAATTCGAGTTTGTTTATTCAAAATAGTCTCCTCGGGTCTCGATACACTGTTTTGCGCGATCCAAAAGCTTGTCGAAAGAGTGCTTCAGATCATTGACCGGAATGTCTTCCAGAATGTCGGTTCAAGCCTCTTGGATGTCCTCTACGGACATTCATGGCCGAATAGGTAGAAGTCACAGGGAGCCATATCAGACGAATACGGTGAGCGATTGATGGTTAAAATGCGATTACTAGTCAAAAAATCAGTCACAAGAGTGGATCAATGAGATGGTTTATTATCATAAGCGCCTGCTTCCTCCTTCGCGGTATTCAGGCCGAATCCGCCGAATGCGATGCAACAAACGCTTCAAAACGCAAAGATATAGAAAATTGTATTGACGGTTTGGCCCATTGGCATGAACTCCTTGTGGACAATTCCCTAGGAATCGTAAAACAAATGAGCATCGACTTAATTTTTGACTTCTCCAAACGCGATTTTTTGGGTGGTGGCTCGTCTGGGGGCTTCCATTCGGCGCTTTGACGCTTGGTTTAGGGTTCATATTAGAAACACCACGTTTCATCACCAGTGACAATGTTGTATAGGAAGTTTTCGTCTTTTCTCGCCTCTTTAATGATGTCTTTCGAATGTTAAATTCTGAGCAATTTTTGGTCATCAGTTGACCTGTGCGGAACAAAACGTGCACAAACCTTTCGTTAGCCCAAATGATCGGTTAAAATGCGATAAATCGATGTTTTGGAGCTATTCAACTCCGATTCCATGAATTTCAACGGTGGTTTCGGCTCATTTTTGATAAATTTACGCACATTTCGATGCAGTTTTCGGTGATCACTGGTTTTGGGTGGCCCATATGTTCATCGTCATTTATGTCCTCACGACCATCTCTGAAACGTGTTAACCACTCATGAACTCTGGCACGAGATAGACAATCATCGCCATAAACTTTTTTCATCAATTCAAATGTTTCGGTAAACTTTTAACGGATTTTAAAACAAAATTTGATATTAGCTCTATGTTCGAAACTCATTTTTGTACCGATGACACAAACATACTGTCACTTTGACGCAATGACTTCGCTTCCACTGAACCGAATGTCACCAAACTTTCACTGGAAAGGTCAATTTTATGACAAAAGTCTCGTTTATTTTGGAAGGTTCCTTGTATGTACAAATATAAGCTGTCAACTTAATTGCTAAATAAAATGCTTGATGAAGGATATGTCGGCATAATTTTGCCGGAGATGATGGTGTCCGAACCTTAAGAAGTGCTAAGACAATTGAGAGCTACTACATATTTAGGGACTGCCACATCGATTTAATTTCTAATCCGTAACACACTTAAATAAAGGAAAAATCTGATAGTGCAATGTCACTAGCACACTTGTATATCAGGTTAACGTACTTGCTGTTTTCTTCTATGTTGAAGATATATTCAACAATGTGTCATTCGTGAGGTGAACAGGTACAGCGTTAATTTAACAAGCAAGCGGGTGGCAAACATTGGTATCTACCAAGCAGGAGTTTTGAATCTCGGTATTATGGGACCTGGCAGCTGATTGTCTAGTAGAAAACCTCGATCAGATTGGATATGAATTGAAGGTCCATGCGTATGAAATTGCTTTTCCCATAATAAAAAAATATATTTTGATGCTTTTTAGGATTTTGAAAATGATTTTGCTACTAAAATCCCGACCTGTTGGCCCGTTCGTTCGTATGTCACAGCAAATTTTCTCGAAAGCACTGAAAGCTACAAACACAAAATTTTGAGAACAGGTCAAAAGTGATGCCCTATCCAGATGGATGTCAGAGAATGGATCCGAAATACATCGAGAGAGTTGAAGCATTTCATGATGTAGCGCGAAGTTGGCGTGTTATCAGCTGTTGATACGAATTTCAAATAAGTTCGATGTGACGTCTCCCACAAAATTATTCTAATTTAAACGAAATAAAAAATTCAACAGGACAACCCTATGGAGGATAAATCCCTGGCATACTTCCGATAGCTGTTTTTACAATCCCCCCACACACATTTCATTTTTTTTCCCGATAGCAACATTCGCGATCACTGTCAAAATTTTCAGTTTAATTCATTATCACTTTCGCGATACTTTTGCACACGAGTTGTCTTAAAAAATTGTTCTGTGTACAATTTCAAATTCAACTTGGCAAAAAGTTTCCTGCCGACTGTTGAATTTTCAAGAGTCACACGTTTTCATTGGTTGAGTATTCGTGTGTGGATTTGCTCTAGCACTTCATCCCCTTTGGGCCTCTTCTTAGAGATAGTTAAAGTACCTTATTACCTGAATCGAATGTAGTGGCAATCGAGGTGATATGGTCAGAACCACGCTTTGACCTTGTGTCTATCCATCCAGCCGCGATTCGTTCTCATTTTAAACCAGTACATACGTCTGTGCGTTACATCAAACTCCCCGTAAAAGTAAGTGACTCTTAAAAGTTTTTTGAAGCTACGCTATATGGACGGAATCGACGCAGAAAAAAGGACTTAAAAGCATTCCACAATTTTTTCAGGAACGATAAAATTTAGACTCATCAAACTTTGTGGAAGGTCAGAGATTAATTGAGAAATTTTCAAAGGATCTTAAAGGGGGTCTCTGTAAGGATTTTCTTTTCTTTTTTCTTTGAAGAAAGTCTTGGTGAGATCTTTTAATACCAAGTCTTAAAATTAAGCTTTAATTTTATTAAAGGAGGGGTGCAGAGGAAGGGAAATAACAAGAAACAAGTTGGGTAGACAGACCTATGCTCTGTCAGAAGGGTTTTGTACTCAACTTCCAAAATGTAGTAACCAGCAACGAATAAAATCAAGAAACATGTCATGTTTGAGGATCATACTATTATTAGCAAAGTTGAAAGAATTTTGACTTCTGAGGTATTTGTTATAGTCATACCCATAAATATCTCCCTTGATAATATTTTCAGATTTTTTAGATCACGGGTGTCCATTCGCGAGGGAGGAAACACATTTTTCATGTATTCCCCCCCTGTGCCCCCACTGAAGCAAAAACTGTCAGTTTAAGAACTGTTTTGAAAAGCTCTCATAGAGAACTTTCAGTTGATACTCATATCGGCTACCTTTCATGAAATTTTTTGCAGGGGCCACTCCTCTGTACTGTAATAATCGATTCATGGCCTGTTTTTTCGAATCTTAGAATGGTCACAAAGCCCTTTTGCTAGGAGCTCTCTCCTGCCTCTTCGACTTTTTTCAACTGTATGTACTCATCTTCATGATACCTATCATTCCTAAAATTTTCATGCAAATCCTAGCAAAGCTGTAGTGTCTTAGTCGGTAAAAAGCGCATATGGCTCCATAGCCATATGTTTCCATAGTAATACAGGGCATATTGTTCCATAGTAATACATTTCCTCTTCCCCTGCCCCCCCTCGGTACTCATAAGTCAATTTTAAGACTTGTTTTGAAAAGATCTCATTGAGACCTTTCCAGTGACACCCTACTCGACTACAAGTGGTGAACAATTTTTTTTGAGGGGTTAACTCCCTATATGGGGAGACCCCCTCAAACCCCTTTGAAAAATTTTTCCACCCTTGAACTATCAAGAAGTCACCACTTCTGACCATTCCACTAAGTTTCATGGCTGTAGCCTCTATAGTTTCGGAGAAAAAGTGCTGTGACATACAGACGGACACACGTCGTGATTGCAATAGGGTTTTGTATTTTAGTACAAAACCCTAAAAATTGGGTCCTCCTTCGCAGTTCGATAACTGTGGACCTCAGCATTTGAAGAACTCTTCACCATAAGTCAAAATTCGATATATGTTAATAATAGTAAGATTTGTAAGTTTTCCATTTTGCCTATAAAATCAATCCTAATTGTTTTCTACCTTTGAACCGTTCTAGATTCCGTAGGTATGCAAATTTGAAAAACGATGACAATTTGGTGAAATTTTGACCGAAGATTTGTTTAGGAGGTCAGAACATCGTTTACGAGTAAATGTTTTTGTCTAGATTGCCAAAACGATATGTGTGAAATTGGAAGATCAATTTTCACATTTTTTTCTAACATTGAATCGCTTTATCTCGCTTAGGCATGAGAATTTGGAAAAACGGGTTTTTTTTTAAGAAAACCGAAGAAATGTTTTGGGTTCGAAAGACCGTTTAAAAGTATCAGTGTTTTACTAGAGGGCACCAGAACACAGAACACAGAAAGCCAAAACCACCTTTGTGAAACTTCAATATCTCATATTTCACATTTTTTTTATGATTTCACTCGTATTTATATTTATTTAAAGTAAATTTGTTCAAATTCAATTCTCAAATACATTTATAACTTCATATTTTACATGCTGAGAAGAAGCATTTCTTCTGATTGCCACTATTATTAATTAATATATTTTATGTGCATTAAATGAAAGGTCTTAATGAAAGATATCGAAGTGTGCAAAGTGTGGTGGCGAAGGCGAGAAGCGCTAAAAATTTTCGAAGGTCATGAAAGTAGGCCTTTATGGAGTACAATAGCTACAAATACCTCAGAAATCCCAATTCGATAAACTTTATGAACTACATTTTTGCCTATAAAATCAAGAGACCCATAAAATTGCTCATATCCACGAATTCTAGTAAACAGCATATTTACTGCCAATTAAAAGACCCTTCTGGCAGGAATATTCTCTTGCCACTTCGATTTGTTTTCGTAGTTGTAACCGTAGTCATCATCGATAGCATCGTTTCAAATCGGCCCTTCGCCTCCAGTAGAAGTCCCCTCCAATTGTTGCGGTTATACGACTTCTTTCGGCGATCTAATATCCCAAGTAGGTATCTACTATCAGTTTCTACTGAGTTCTTCCATCATTTCTTCGGTTTTTCCAAACCTTCATCAGCGCTCTTCCATCCCTTCTACATGTTCTGTCCATTGCAATTTTTGGAGTTATACGCATCCAGATACAGGTGGGTCGTCATATAAATTACACAACTCATCGTTGTAATCGCTGGGGGGCCATATATGCTCCTTCCTGAGTACTTTGCCTTTGAATTCATCCAGGGTTTTCAGAAACATTTGTAAGAGTCCAAGTTTCGCATCCATATAGCAGCAATGATTTTATGGTTTGTATATGCGATGCTTATTTTCTCTAACCATTTCCTGGACCTTAGCATAGGAAGTACTGAGAAGTCGGTTTGTTTGCTGCGTTTATCCCTTTCCAGATGTACTTTTAAAGCATTCGAAGCTATATCCATACTTTCCATGTTGCTTGCAGCCTCCTTGGTTCAGGTTTTGTCGATTTGGGTCATGAATATTGTTTTAACTTTATTGATCGAGCGGTCGATTTTTTTTCGCTTCTGACACCAGTCGTATGAGCACTTCATTCGCATCTAGACTTGATTATGACATAATTTTAACGTCGTCGGCATATGCTAGCAGTCTAACGAACTTGTAGAGTTGAGCCTACCTGTTGTTTCAGCCGGCGTTTTCCTAATCATATATTCCAGAGCAGCTGGAATCGGTTGGGAAGCTTTCAGTCATATCTACGTTGCTATTGCATGCTAAATATGATAAAATGGAACGATCGATTACATGGATCAAAAAGTTGTTGCTTTTAAGCTTAATATAAATTCTGTCAACTTTAAAAATAAGGCACAAGGGAGCTTTCCTAGGGTCCCAAACTTCTACGGAAGACAAACATTAGCGGTTAGAGCTGGTAAGGCATTGTGTGCAACTGTAAGAGAACGTGAATCTTCCTGCCTCGCTGGTGGAACCAAATCTGCGCTTGACAGCCATAAATTGAGGTTATATTGATGGGGAGGGCAAAATTCTTCCATACAGAAATCTGGATGCGCGTTCCTCTCTTCCGCCCATTTCCGTCTGAATTCGAAACAGATTGGAATGGGAGAATGGTCTATTATCCCAAACGGTCTCTATGCAGATACATTATAAAAGATTCAAAGCCCAACCATAGTGTATGGGGGGGGAGATATACGAGTAATTTTTCTAATAAAAAAATAGGAGCTATTGGCTTGTGTCAGCAGAAACTGGAGGTACTTGAAATGATCGTTTATTTTCACTAACAGCCAAGTTTTTGAGTCATTTGATAACGCTCACATGGATGCAAAGATATTGGCCATTTAGCCAGACACGCTTGAGACTAAAAAATCCTGACGAGAATAATGGAGTACTCAAACGGGAAATTTGTAGCATCTGGCATACACTGCGAATCGACATCACTTTATTTGCAGAAGTTGTAAGTAGTTAAAGAGATTAAAGAGATATAGTACATTGTTTTAAGGATTTTGTTCTTAAACACAAAACCTTATTGGAATCACGACTTTTATTAGTCCGTCTATCTATCTGCCTGGTACAACATGCTGCCAGTCATTAAACTTTGAGGAAAGATCTGAAATGATGGCTCTCTGAAAGTCAAATTGTTTAGAGTTAAAAGAGCCTCTCCATAAAAGGAAATGACCCGTAAAAAAAGTTTTTTTTTTCATAAAAAGTAGCCGAGTGAGATATAGGTTTTGAGGAAAATGTTCCAAACCAGGTATTTAGATTTCGTAATCAGTGTTGTGTGCCGAAGAGAGACGGGGGAAGTGTACGAATGTTTTGCGTTCACCCTCTCGTGGACCTCTTTTAACCCCAAAACAAAAAAATCGGTCTAATGTATCAATTTTACATTTTCCAATATGAAATTGAAAGGTTACCCTTAAATATAATGAAATTCAATATCGAGGAATTTTATATGGGGTTGATCTGGCAAGTTTCAAAAGGATTTCAACTTTTGGTCCAATTTATTTACGATCCTTCTGGTAGGGGCATACTCCTGCCTGTTTTCATATGAAGTAGTAGTTTATGCGACTTCTTATCAAAGTTATTAAAAATTTCCATCAATATAGCGCATTCAAATTGATCGCTAACAACTTTTGGATCGCCCTGACAGCCAACCGAAACGGCATGTCTTAATATGTTATCTCTTCTGTTATATCACTTTCGTGGTGAATTTGTCTAAGCGAGCTTTTTCTCGGTAGAGATTGACTTCTTCACACTCGTGATCTATTGATGTATGTACTGTACCTCCAAAAAGATAATAACTGTAGAAAAAACAAACAATTGTTGTCTTATATGTGACAACTTACTTGGGAAAAGTTGTAAAAAATATTTGTTCATATAGATACGTATGTTAACAAATATGCAGATTGACAATCCTAGAACATAATTTACTTTTACCTAGAAATTCAAGGTAATCTCCTCCCCAGCGCACACATATTCCAACGGTATTTCCATTTGTTGAAATAGTCGCTTCTTTTGTAAGGTCCTTCAGCTCTGGCGCGTTTGCTTTAATCTTAGAAATTGTCTCAAATCTTTCCTTCAAGGATATTTTGAGTTTGGCGAACAAAGTCACTAGGTCAGGTGAGTAGGGCTGGGGAAGAACAGCGGTCGAGTTCTGAGGGCGGAATGCACTGGAGCGTTGTCATGAGGTAAAAACCAGTCGTCATTTCTCACATATCACCTTTTGCAACCGTCCGACGCTACAGAACTTTGATGTTGTAAGGCTGGTCCACTGTGGAGTCTTGGAGAAGGTACTCATGATGAAAAACATTCAGCATCAAAGCACACTGTCGGCATCATCTTGACATTGGATCAAACTTGACGCACCTTTCTGGAACTGGGGGACGATTGGCCCTTTATTTTGATATAATTGTAAATTCATAATTCATCACCTCTTCTGATCGATTTTGATTGTCTATCCTCAGTCGTGGCACAAATTTCGCAACAGCGCTGTAATCTTCGATTTTTCGGTCAAAACTTCGTAACGAGATTCAATTGATAAACGAAATTTTTCAGCAAGTTCCCTGATGCTCAGACGTCGAGTTGCCAACTCCAGGGTGTTTGTTTTTCGGTATGTGGTAGTCAGTTGACGTGGAAGGATCCAAGACGATTATTTTGTTTCACTGTCGACCACGCTTAAAAGGTTTGTATCACTTGATACATGCTGTATGCTTTATAGCAACATTACCCATAAGCCGTGTCGACCATAGCAAATGTTATAGATCTTCCAAGTTAACGCAGAATTTCACAGCAAATCGCTGTTCGTCATTATTTTTTTTAGGGTTTTGTAAAATAATTTTACAAAACCCTACTAAAATCGCGTCCTGTCTGTCCGTCTGTCTGTCCGTCCGTCCGTATGTCACAGCAGTTTTTCTCGGAAACTACTTAAGCTAGAGACATCAAATTTTGTATGTAGGTGTAAAGTGGTGTTCTATTCAAAGTTCAACTACAAAAAATTTTTATATGGTATTTAAGGGGGGTCTCCCCAGATAGGGGAGTGACCCCCGAAAAAAAATTTCATTGTAGGTAGCCGATATGGGTATCAAATAAAAGGTCTTGATGAGAACTTTTCAAAACAGGTCCTAATTTGGCAAAATTTGCTTCGAGGGGCGCACAGGGAGGGGAAATACACGAAAAATTTGTGTCCCCCCCCCCCCCCTCGCGATTGGGCACCTGTGATCCGAAAAATCTGAAAAAAAATCAGAAATGTAGGCCTTGGTGAATACAACAACAACAACAAATACGTTAGAAGTCGCAATTCACTCAACTTTGTTAGTAATAGTATGTTTCATCGATTTTATGTTTTCTTGAATAAAATCTTAATGGTACCCTTAAACTCTATGAAATTCAGTACGCAGATGACTATTTATAAGATTGATCTATCCTGAAAGTTTCATAAAGATTGAATCATATTTAGCGAAGTTATAGCGGTTTGAATTTTCCTGTATTACTATGGAACAATATGCGCTGCATGTATTACTATGGCAACATATGGCTATGGAACAAGATGCGCTTTTTACCGACTCAGACACTACAGTTTTGCAAGGATTTGCATGGAAATCTCAGGAATGAAAGGTGTCATGTATATCTTTGAGAATCGGTTCAGCTAGTGGTATCAGTAATCGTAAAACAAAATGACGGCTGTTTTAAATGCGAAGATTGGATAATTTTTGAGTTATTTTTTCCCAACTTCAACGTTTAAGGTGCATGCTTTGAACACTTGATTCAATTTAATGAATGACTGAAGATGAGTACCTACAATTAATACTCATAAGTGAAACAAGTCAAGGAGGTGGGAGAGAGCTCCTAGCAAAGTGGCTTTGTAACCATTCTAGGATTCGAAAAAATTGGCCATGAATCGATGATAACAGTACAGGAGAATAGCCCCTGAAAAAAATTCATCAAACGTAGCCGATATGAATATGAAATGAACGTTTTCATGGGAGCATTCCAAAACAGTTGTTAAACTGTCAGTTTTTGCTTCAGTGGGGCACAGGGGGGAAATACATGAAAAATGTGTTTCCTCCCTCGCGAATGGACATCTGAAATAATTATCAAGAGAGATATTTATGAGTATAACAATAACAAAAACCTCAGAAATCGAAATTCGTTCAACTTTGTTAATAATAGTATGATTTTCGTATTTCATATTTTCTCCAATAAAATCGTCTTTGACATGTTTCTTGATTTGATTCGATCTGGTGACTGCATTTTGTAAATTGAATACAAAACCCTTCTGACATGAGCGTAGGTCTGTTTACCCAACTTGTTATGTTTGTAGAATGTTAAGGGTGGTTTGCATAAAGCATATTTATTTATTATATTCATTCAGTCATCATTCAATGTGAAATGCGGTAAGCCAAAAAATCGCTTTCACCGAAATCTGCGTAAATAATCAACATCGAAGATATTAGCAATCGCGAAACGCCATTATTTCTACAAATGATTGTACAAATCTAACGATATGTAGAGCCCTCTGGACCTATGTGGAGGCGGTTTTCAGATTCAAAATGGTGATTTTTAATTTTTTCTACAAATATACAATTGATCAATAGCTTAACCTAACAATATACATGCGGGTTGTGCCTTAAGGGCTTTTCCTGGAGTTCAATAATAAATTACTTTAATTACATTATAACATTAATTTTTTGGTAAAAGAAAACTTTAAAATGTAGACACCCCCACAACATTATCAAACATTAGTAGATTAAAAAAGAAGTTTGTAAAAATCATTTGCTCTAACAACTAGTTTTAAAAATTGATTTCCTTAAAAGTGTACATTATTTCCTTAAGACTACCTTAAAAACTACTCATTCGCTGCGGCCATTGAGCGGTTGTCCGTCGCCCTCCTAACAACTTCCGCCTTATGCTCCTTGGCTCTCCTGATTCCCGCTTCCGCCAGTTTTTCTGCATACGATTATATCGGCTCCATTCCTGTCTCCTGGTATAGCACCTCGTTGATGGGTAAGACCGTCCGTCCTCCCGTCTGTATAGGCCTGTGGAAGCCCTAAGTATTTTCGCTCCACTAATCCTATCTTGCCCCATTTTGTTTTCGGAGCTCCAATCCATATCACCGCATATGTGATAATCGGACGAATCAAGGTTTTATAGGCCTATGTGGAGGCGAGCAATTTCGGCATTCAATTATATGTTTCCTGAAAGTCCATTTGGCAACGAGGGGGAGACACAAATTTTTCGTACGTTTACCCTCCCCTTGCACTCCACGAAGACTTGTTTTGAAAAATTCTAATCAAAACCACCATCCATTTGACACGCCACACGACTACCTTAAACATTTTTTTTAAGACCACCTCCGATGCTATTAACACTTGATTGAATTTATTAATGAATGGCTGAAGATGGACCTTACAATTTTTTAATGTGAAAACATCATGGAGGTCGATCCAATTCCAGGTATCGATGGCCTGCCGAATATAATACTTAAAAATTTACCCAAAGAAGGAATAGTCTTCTTATGCCACCTATTCAACGCTTGCCTTAGGCTCTCCTTTCCATCCATCTGGAAACAAGCTCTGGTTATACTTATCCTGAAGCCTGGAAGAGATCCGCACTCTCCCGATAACTACAGGCCCATTAGCTTACTACCAGGTTTAGGTAAGCTTTTTGAAAGAATAGTCCTAAAAAGATTAAATGATTTAATAGCTAACAATAATATCCTACCTGATTTCCAATTCGGCTTCAGAAACAGATATTCTACAGAGCATCAGCTTTTCCGTGTTACGAAGGACGTCAAAGCAGCGATGTATAGTACAATAAATTGTCTGTAGGTTTCGTGAAGCTAGACATAGATAAAGCCTTCGATACAGTCTGGCATGATGCTCTGGCCTATAAACTTCAGAAATATAACACACCCCCATACTTGTTGAACCTTTTAGATCAAAGTAGGGGTAAGCATTTCCCCAGTGAAAAGTATAACTGTCGGTGTTCCGCAAGGCTCCTGCCTAAGCCCATCACTATATAACATTTATACGTCTAACTTCCCTTCTTTACCAAGCTGCCAAGTTGCAGCTTTCGCAGACGACATTTGCATATAAAGCATAGGCGCAGATCCAACTTCCATAATTACCAGCCTTGAAACGGCGTTAGAACTTACTTATCAATACTACCATAGATGGCAAACTATTCCCTGGAGTGAGGATCTCAATTATCTTGGACTTATATTCGACAAAAAACTAACCTTCAGAAGTCATATTGAGCATATTAGCTCCAAAGCGTTTAAGGCCGAGCTCTCGCTTACCCCCTTCTTAATCGTAATTCGCGTCTCAACACCAGAAACAAAGTCCTCATCATCAAAATGGCAATCCAACCGATCAGCCTATACGGTTCACCTACCTGGATCCAATGTGCTAAATATCTAGTAACAAAGCTTCAGATCACCCAAAATAGATACCTGAAAATGGTACTTAATAAACCGTTTTACTTCTCTTCTGAAAAACTACACAGCCTTTCTGGCATTAGTCCAATTTATAAGCTCGCTGCATCGCGCCGTGACAAATTAATCGCGAAAGAAAATGATTCGCCCAATCCGCTAATTCGTGCCCTGTCGAACTGAAAACCAGCAGTTGCTACCACCTATCTCTTTGTCCGTCACCTAGCCTCATAGATTTTAGCTAGTTATAAGTAGATAGTTATGTAGAGGTTTTTGCCTAAATTTTCCTCTAGCTAATTGTAATATTCACATAGAAATACGATACTACGCATAGTTTTAAGTAATGTTCAAACGATGGTGAAATGACTTTGTCAGAACACCTACTATATTATAAGGCCTCTGTAACGCATACATTCTAATAAAGAACAAAATATATATCTAGATCCAATAACAAATAACATAGAGGTTGTTAGACTTTGCTAATAATAGTTGGATTTGTAAATTTAAAATTTTCGCCAGTAAAACTATTAATTGTATTAAGTAAGATGAAAAGATATGTAAGTAGTCCTTTAAAAATTTCTCACATTCTATGAGTTTCAAGAAAATTAACAGAAGGTATAGACATTTGAGTTTTCTCCGATTACAACAATCATACATGGTTTTTCTACCACTTGGGCTTTCCATCGGACCATTACAATTTAGATTGGAGCTTCTCCAAATTTGCAGATAAAATTAATAACAAAAAAACATTTAAAATTCCACTTAGTCAAAGCTTTTAGCAATATTGCAACAAAATATTGGCCGGTTAAAACGGAGCAATATTGGTGGTTTATCTTTTATAGCAAGACAGTCCAGTATTTATTGTGCATGTAATTAAAGTTTTTCTTGAATCAAATCATTCTATATGTCTGCATATCGTCCGTTAAGTACAAAACCCTTCTGACATGAGCGTAGTTCTATCATACTTATTTATGTATTTTATGAATTCGGAAAATTCCAGTCAAAGGATAATATAACCCCGGCTGGTAACCTAGCATTTTCGAATTTTCTTATGAACAGTCACTTCTTTGTAAACACAGTTATTTCCTATTTAACAATAGCAAGGATCCTTCTCTCCATAAACTCAAAATCGTTCTCAGAATAAAAAAATAAGTACCCAGTTTTCAGATCAATATCCTTTTTGTGGTACGTGGAAATTTCCGAAAATCAATACCGTCCCCTAACATAGTGTAGTACAAGAACAACTTCCCCCAATAACCAGTAACAACACGCAAATGGCAAAATGGCGATCGTTCTCATGAAAGTTGGAACCACGCACAACCAAACACTGAACCGGAGCCATGTTATTTTCTTGCTGCTGCGTGCGCATGGTGCGCATTATCGGGATGGTCTCGCTCTATCTTTCTGCCACATAAGGGAGCGGATGAAAAACGGGAAAAATAATAAACTGGCACATTTGGCGATGATGATTTTGCTAGTATCCTTGGTTTGTTGTTTGCGTATGCTCCGTCGTCGCAGTCTCTCGTAAATAATAATCCGTTCTATTCTGAGTGATCAAATGGCGACGAGGCAAGGTTAGATTCTTGGAAAAAGGGTCCCTTGTCTCTGTCCCATTGAAATTGAATAGAAATCCGGCGACCAAGGCGGGCCCCATCATAAAAAGTACATTATCCTGTTTTCAACTATCTTTCATGTCGTTGCTAATGTTGTCCTTGCTTTGTGTATTGTGAAGGAGGGAGTATTATCGCTTTTTGGATACGACTAGTAAATGCGTCACGTTGATGGTTCCGTGTGCGTATACGTATCCTTAGGGAAATAATTATTCATGGCTGGGTGGGTATCCTGTTACATTTGCTACGATGTTTGGTATTTTCTACCTCGTTTTTGGAGGGTTTATGGATAGAAGCCAGAGTTTGGGTGCAATGCTGATCTCACTTGAGTGTGGAAGGAAAATGTGGGAATGATAGAATTTTTTTCTCGAATTTTTCTTCTTCAGTTCTGTAACACGCACTACCTGTTTTGGAAATTTCATGCTATTGTGAAATTATAGGACTGGATAATTGAAAAATGTTAAATTATTTAGGGGCACATAACTATGGTTTGAAAATTGCAGGTATATTGTTTCTAGTAATTTTTTATTATTTATTTTTTTTCTACTGGGTTGTATGCTAACATTATTTTTCCTTTTTCAATGAAGCCTTTGTTGCTAATGTCGAATGCTAATAAATTGGCAAAGAATGATAAAAACACGCTAAACGACGATAGCATATATAATTTTGATTGAACTGCTCATATCAGTGTCAAAAACTTGGAATTAGTTTGAGTACCAAATATGTGAAATTTATTGCGAACATGGAAAAGACTTTCAAACACAAGACATGATGGTGATCCTTAAATCGTCTTTTCACCTATGACTATCATAAATGGTCGTCGAATGCAGCTTAAGTAATTAAACATAAAATTTTATTTTGCTGTTCATCTCGTGTAAGTTTATATGTTCAGGGCCCGTTGTTTGCAGGATGATCTCATATCTCGATGTTACTGATATAACGATAAGTCATAATAACTTTGAAAGCATGCCACAAGCGCGTGCATATCGATTTTTCCAACGATACTCCATCGTTCGTCGTTGCACTTTAGAGATGGGGAGTATGGATTTTCCGGGCACACGACAACATCTTTCGTAGTCGTTGTTCCCTCATTCGATCTACATATATCCAAGGGAGAAAAACAAATTATTTTTGTGTGTATGCAACCTCACAGTTGATATTTATGTGGAGGGTCCCGCTATATACATTCTGCTTAGGTCGCCTGTGAAGCTAACACACAAGGTGTGCTTTGTTCGCATAGCGTACTCACCGCCACCGTTACATGGGGGAAAGCGATTTTCATAATTTTACGTCGCTTGGTCCTGATGTGCAGATGTGATATGCATGACCCACGTTGGGTTTTCCTGTACAAATGATGCGCGCAGTCGATTTCTCAGTCTATTTCGTATATTTTCTTCTCAGCGTTGTAGAAGAGCAATGCTATCCCCTTTGAAATTGGTCCCAACCCAGCGATGTGGGTTGTTTCGTGCGGGTTTTTTGCGTCTGGGGAAGCAAGTCGATCGCATACAGTTGGAGTTCTACTTGAAAAATTGCCAGACGAAAACGATTCCATAATCCTGTGTATATTTCTTTAGATAAACAATTTACTTCATTTTAATGACTTGAAAAGCTTAATCGAAGAGTCATCTGAAGTTAATTATGTTATTTGTCCGTTGCAACACTGAAGAATTTATCATTTCCACTCGGAGCTTTCGTTTAGATTAATGAAGCAATATTTTCAGAAAATTCCCCGTTACCATTGGCAATGCCATTTACAATTTGCTGCTGCCATTGGTCGGCATCAGCCCAGTTGAGTAAGTTTTCATTCAAAGTTTCTAAATGCGATTCCGGATCCTCGGGCTCGGTTAGCGCCTGTATACTCCCTGCGCCGCTCTAGTTGAAATGAAAAGCGTGCTGTGTGTTGGGTTTCCGCTGCGTCATTTGCCAAGCCCAACAACACAATAACATCCAATTCAACGTACATTTCGAAGACATTAGCAGCAGTAGTAAGCAAGAAAGCCACCCGCTGCGTGAAGCTTCCAATACTCCCCAAGTGCGCGCTAGTCATGTGCTTTGCATTTAGTTTTGTTGTCCGGTTGAAGCAACATCACATATTTGCCGAGTTTGTTGCTTGTATGCTTGATACATCTTCTCTCTGCTGAAAATCGTTAGTTTTTAAGATATTTTTGCATCATTGTCCGCGGAATGGTAGAAAGATAGATAGAGTGATAGAAATAAAGTACCAGAATAAAATTTTTCGTTCGTATAAAGTGTAGAGTGACCTGACTAAAGTTTATTGTGATACTTTTACAACTTAAATTCATTGCAAGTAGTGTGCGCGGTGCGGTACTAAGGTGTACAGGTCGTGTTGGCGCGTAGGTGAAAAATACTCTTGGCCTTGAAAGGGATTTTTCACATTCTTTATATGAAGAACTTGGATATTTTTACCTTTCGGTGAGTTTTCTTTTAACTTTATCTACATGAATACCTCTCTGGTTTTAAAATGGTTCCTTAGGAGGATTTTATAGTGTTTTGGATTTTACTGCGCGCGCGCTAATTTTTTCGTTTCACTTCTAGTGTTCGGTATATTAGCGGCGGCGGCGGATGTTCCCCTAAATTCATAATGTTCGAAGTGTTTTTAAGGATCATCTCGTACAGTGATGCGTAAAAGAATGTTTACAAACAGATGAAATGTTTTGAGGATGAATTACCTATTAAAATATATATTTAACTCGCAGATTTATGGAATAAGAACATTTTAGTCCTCTCTTGATTTATGAAAGGTGATCATTTTAGTTGTCTCAGAGAACAAACATGCATTCTAAAAGCATAAGCAAAATATAGTTATGAACTAAATTTCCAATGAATGTTGAAAATTTTTAAAGGTACATTTACTGGTTCGTCAAGCTCGCAAGAATAAATTAAGATTACAATAAACTGGCGAGTTCAGCAAGGGTACACATCTCAGCGGTTGAAAAACTTTCTGATGCGTCCAACAGATGATGTTCCCACCATAATTGCTGTTTGAATGTTTTCTAGTATGCATTTTTGATCAGAAATTAATTTTATTTCATACTTTTGAAATAAAAATTCACAAGAAACAGGTACCTGCCGCAGGTGGGATACGTTAATGTTTCAACGTTTATTCTACAAACAGATCAATGGGTAGATTGGTTCTTAATGATCGTCCTTTAAATTCAATCAAATGCATTCTCTTATTATGTATGTAATTATCTTATTAAAATTTAATTAGTTGCAATATCCAAAGAAGATACTTTTAGTAAGTTAAAATCAACATATATTACCTCACTAAACCATGTTCCAGGCTAATAATACCATATTTATCATTTAATGCTTTGAAATTAATTTTCAGTATTGCGAACTTTATCTAATTTTATTTCCGAATATAACAAATAATTCACAGGCAACATAAGATTTTCAACATAAAATGTTTTTTCGTATATACCCGTGTCGTTTATTACCCGCCTTCAATTTTTGCCTACATACATGTGCACTGCACTTCACCTCGACAACTTTTCTTTCTACCCAAAGCATCGGGGGATCATATCTTGTGGGTGTATTGGTTGCAATAGTGGTAGTGTGTATAACTATATAGAAAAGTGATATTTTATGTGAAGTCCGACCCTCCGGCATCGGTTCACAAAACACGTAAACCCCGAACCCAACCATACAACATCTTCTCTCTTGTGAACGCACAAGGGATCGTTTGAAATCGTTTCGAGGGGTTTGTGACGTGCATTCAGTCTGTCCGAAGCTCTCGTTTCCAACGTATCGGGCTCTTCCAACAGTTTCAGCAACGTCGCGTATCAAATTAAAAGCGTCTAGATTAAAAAGTTCTCTCTTCCCTGCTTTTAAAACATAAAATCAAAGTATATTTCTGCGTGTGAAAAGTGCTGCTCCGCTCCAAGTTTTTAAAGATTGCTTTTCTGTAAAGTTTAGCTAGAAATTAAGTTCAGACGAAGAAAATTTAAGTGTTTTTTGCAACAAAACGCGTGTTCGTTCGGGGGGCGTTGAAATATCGGCTAAAATATGATTAAATTTAGTGCTATCGACGAGGAGCTTTGATCATCAAAGTATGTAATTTATAACTTTCCTGCAATAAGAGTTTTTTTTATGTGCTTTTTGTTTGATGCAAACACAAAAATCCTTCTAAGAATAAATGGCTTATAATTAGGCCGTTTTTCCCGTATACGATTTTCGATTTGGTGAAAAATTTCTAGCAAATTTGAGTTTTAAATTGAGGATAAAGATGGTTTAAATTGAGTTTATTCTTTCGAAAAATTCATAGTGGATACTACAAAGAAAATTTTTCTCGAATGTACGAACGAAAATTTTCTAGGCCGACGGAAAATTTCTCTGTGGAAAAAGGTCTTATGTGGAGCTAGTTGCCTGGCTGGCGTCATAGGTCCGCCATTTTAAGTTCCACATAAAGCTAACTATGTAATTGTATATACAGCATAATATAGTATGTGCCTCTCGGGTACAACAGAGCAGCAGCAGCATAATGTCGGCGGAAAAGTAGAGATAAACCATTCCATGTAAGTGGTGGCGGACCTTTCCTCTCAGGGGGTCCGCCTATTTGCCTGAATTTTATGTCTGCATTTCGGTTAGCAGTATTTTTCCAACAAACTTTTGCTGCTACCCTGTTTTTTTTTTTGTTAAAGCAATGAATGCTAATATTCATTATAGCATTACAGTCTAGAGCAAAATTTTCCGTGCATAAAAAATAATGGGGAGTAAAATATTTGCTTTGTGAGAGTGGCAATATTATGGTAACGCTCAACTTTAGAATATTGATTTTTCCCGTTTATCATGATGTTTATTAAACTGTACTCTACGTTCTCTGAATTCATTTACGTTGATTTGTTATTGTCCTTTCAAGCTTCAATGTCCGCCTAGCAAAAGCCATAAATTGCGAGGTGATTTTTCGTTTGATGGCGATTGTAGAAGTGTGTCTTATAGTTTCTTCGATGTGTTGAGTGAAGCAATTCCACGTTTTGCACATGAACTTTTTGTGTCGCGGCGCATAGAATTTATCTTGAATTTTCAACATGTCGAAAAGCTACTGAGCATGTAATGTATGTGCAAGTTCTGTAATAGCTTTATACTATTTGTACAGTTGTGTATGGGGCGAATACACAAGCTATGCACGTTATTTTTCCCCTTATAGTTAGATCATGTCTAGCTAGTATACATAGATGATTCTTTTGGAGACTAGCTTTGGGAAGCTTATGCATTCACATTGAATTTTAAATAAATTGTGGGTTAGACAGCATATCTTCACGTTTTTTAATACAATATGACGATGTTTGAATGCCCTCAAAACAAATTTTTTGTTGATATTTAGATATTTGCTCTCAGCAGACCGGTAAAATATTTTGCAAAATTTATATTCAAAATGAATTGGAGACCCGGTAAAATAAGTTTCCAGTATTGGCCTCTTGAAATGAGCAAAAGTTTTGCGCCATATATTTAATAATAGCAAGAGTTGGTACACACTGGCATACAAAATTTCCTTTTATTGTTTATTGGACTAATTTCCTCGCAATATTGCATATATTTGGTATCATGTTATCGAGGTAGAAATTTTGAAGTTCTAATTTGTTGCTCTATAAATTATAAATAGAATTTCAAATATGGAGGGCACCCGAAGAGACTAATATTACTTCCAAAATTCAATAAAAATTAATGCATGATTTAAAACAAATTTGTAATAAGCTCTCGTACCTACTTGTCGCCGCAAAAATCCCGATGAAATCAGTATATTTGATATCTTGCCAGTAGCTTGCAATTTAAACATTTTACATTTATTTGCCATTAATATCTTTTCTGATAAGTGACGCAGAATGGCGATTATGTTTCAAATCCCATCCTGTCCTTGTCTATCATGTTTTTATTTCCAATATCATGGTTAATTTACACAAATTTGCATAATTCGCCATATTTTCCTTTCACCGATTGAGCCCAAAATATAAATCTCCCACACACTAATTTCATGTTTGCTTCGCGTCTCATTGTCCTAGATCCAAAGAATCATAATTTTAACAGCTTTATAACTATGGATATTCTCATTTTCCAATCTGTCATACACATCTTAACTTCTAAACTGACGCATCAACGAACTTAAAAAAAAAAAGAACTTGTCAAACTTTCCGATGTTTTTCGATGAAAATGCCAATGATGCTATATATTTTTTTATATATCAAATTAGTACATTAGATATTTTTTATTGATTTTCTGCAAATATTGTATGTACGTTCGTACGTCAGCAAACTAGTTTCCATCCTAAATATTTCTCAGCTCACTACTTACACACTGCGAAATCGTCTGAAGTCTTGCGATTCTTGGTTAATGGTGTTGTACACACGCTACCTGTATGAAATATACTGTAAAGGTGAGGAAGAAAAAAACCCGCGTCGGAAAAAAACAATCAAAGTCGCTTTAACTATCACACCATCTAACCTGTTCTACTTTGCGTAGTAGAGAGAAACAGACAATCATGCATGGCTAGCGCAATATGTAAGTATGGGACGATAGAGTATAATTTACATATGTGGAACACCTTCTCAAATAACAGATTGAAATTCTGGATTAACTGGATGTGTTTATATTGTCCAGTTCTAGAGAATCGGTATTAACTTTGTGGCGCTCACCCGTCATTTTATCGTCGCCATTTATTTAGTTTTATTTATACTACATTGCACAAAAATGAGGAGCGAGATGGTCGAATTTCGCATATAGGTGTTCTAAATGTCAATGTTAAGTATTTACCTCTCCTATGCAATCGTGGTCTCGATATTTACGATCTCTAGTAACTGTAGATTGTACAAACACCACTTCCATTGGAATTTACGTTTGTACCTTCTCCTTAACCTCTACACAAGTAGTTTGAAATATTTGCGAATCTTTCAAGTTGGTAGGTAAATTGATCTTTTGCGGTGCTTGCTTATACATATCAATTCGCAATGAAACAATGGTAGTCAACTGGAAACATGTTCAAATGATTTCAGATATATTTTTCGTCGCAAATTGTCACGTTGATTTTCACGTGATCACCGTATGCATAAATTTCGAATGTGAATACATAATTTGTTCGACTGAACTCCGATTACTATTCGATGCGCCATGATCTGATGGTGTTGTGTCTCTGACCCACCGATCAGATGTGTTACTATTGTGCAAATTTTTCACTCCCACAACAGTCGAGGTTGTGGCCGTCTTAGGCTGCTATCAAAATTATTGCGCGCCTTTCACATTGGTATTCTACTTGGATTTTCGTTGTCGGGTACAGTCTGAAGTCAGGCCAGTTTGCATTTCTGCCGTTTATAAAGTTAAGATAATTTTTGATGCAAATAAAGGTTGATTCTAAGCTCGACAATAATGATGGTTGCAGCTTTTAAACGATGAAAGCAATTTAATTTCTTTTGCGGTTGCAAAGGAACCTTCCAATAGATTCCGGACGGATAATGGAAAAATGTGCTTGGTTTCATTTTGTAGGTTACACACTTATTTCTTTTTCTGTTAACAGTTTTTGTCTTAAATTCCAATAGAAATCAAATGTAACCTAAAGTCCATGTTAATTTCGCAGCCCCTTAAGCATTTCTTCACTTTCATTTATGTCGAAAAAAGTTATTTCCCAATATTTTCAAGCTAAATTTTAATTTATTAGGCATTAATATATTAAAAATTGAAAAGAAATCCATCGATCAGCTGCTGTATAAGAGAATTGGTCAAGGTAATATCGATTACCTGTTCTGGCTTTTTTTTTTATTTGCATACATTATTCATTGGCTGAAGTGCGTCAGCAATGTTATTTTTATTTCTTTCCACTCACAATTTGCCGTAGTGGCGGCAGTGGCAACATGTATACTATATCTTACTGAAACATAAAAAAATCCATTCTGCCTTCCCACTCTCGAAAATCCTGTTTTTGGTCAACCAGCTTAAGAAAATACCTTAAACACACACCTCCCTCGCGTTATCTATCTTCCTCCAGTTTGTATCAACCGACAAGTAAAACTATATCTTCTTGTCATAGATCTTTCGTGTTATTCATCGTATCCAGTTTTTTCGACATTTTTTAAAATAGAAAATCGACTGTCGGATCTTTTATATTATGTATTAAAGTGGCTATTTGAGTTTTGTCAACCTTTCACGTTATTATCAGCACTCATCTACATTATCATAACGACGAACTTGAACTTGAACGTTTTATGACAATGCAAATAACTTGAAACGCCGTTTTCGTCATTAGCGGCAGTAGCTACTTTATTATGATTTTTTCTTCTTGAGATAAGATTCAATGATTTTTCTGTGTACTATTGGTATCAAAATTGCAACCAATGAACCATTTGAAGATGTAAGGGGTATGTTGTGGTAACTTTATTTTCATGCGTCACAATCTACTGTCCTGAAGGCTGTTTTAAACTCCCATTTGAAATTATTTCTGATTGTGAATTTTAATAGAAATGGCTTTATCCTTTCAAATCCAAGAAAATCCGAACTTGTTCTTTCAGGTTTGACGATTGTTTTTATCTGACTCGAGTTACAGGGTCTCCTAAAAGTTCAAATTTGTTAAAAATAACGAAGGTTCGAAAAAATTGTCCTTCCATTTAGTAGATACATTATACTACCATTTAAAATTTCCATTCGACTACAATTTTTGGCCAAGGCTATCATTATGCTGTGACGCAAATGTGCTGAGCAGAACTAACTGTATAAAATCATTTAATGCCTCGCAGTATCCAGTTTAGCTAGTTTGGGGAGTCAACATCTCCATTTTATTCTTAATTTTTTTATTTATCAATGCCAAGAACATTCATGAATAAATTTTATTGACAAAGTGTTATATAATGATCTTAATTCAACTCTTTCTCCATTCGCCTAATCCAATATGAGTTTGGTATTATATCAAGGAAAACGACGTTTATGTTCATTAAAAAAAAGGCGAAAGTGAAACTTTGTAAATGAAGAAAATTGGCATGTTTGACACGATAAACAAAATACATAGCTATTATTATGTAATTTTTGACTAAATTTATTTTTTATATCGAACATGATTTTGTCTTTGATTTATTAGTTGTGGCTTGGTAATATTTTATATACAGTTATGGACATCTAATTTCATTTGAGCATGTATTGGTAACAACTTATTTCTGTTGAATTTTTTGTATATCTTCATCTAGTCATGCATAGTTTATACTGCGGTAAACGCTCGTAGTAAATTATGTTGACTTTTTTTTTGCCGGCTGACCTTGTTAGAACTAGTAATTCTTCTATTCTAAGATTTTCTATCATGCATGAGTTGCATGCAAAGCATTCTGCTCAGTACCAATACTCTTGTACGAGGACTGCTTTTGTGCTTTCTCCTTTCGATAGCAGACGAAATCAGCCTTTCAACGTCATTTTTGTAATAAGAAATAAACTTGTATCTTTATGGAAGCCGGTAATGCTAGATTTTGCTAAGTTAAATCTCATGCTATCTGAAAAACTCGATTTTTCTCGCTAGATTTTTTCGTGTTTTTTTTTAACCCTTTCCGCCCCCTTCGATGCAGATATTGATAGTTCAATTTCAGATTCAGAGAGTTCTTATCAATGCCCGTTTCTTTAAGATACGAGGATCTCCTTAAAAATCCTTGAATAATTTTTGAAAGAAAAACTTACTAAAGCTTTCTCTTGTGACCCGCCCACGACGTTTCACGGTAGCGATTTCTGAAGTTTCTGAGAAAGCATTCTGTAACGGGTGGGCAGAAGGTCTTCTAACAAAGATCTTTGAGAACCCTGTGTGCTCTCAGATTAACCCTATTTGTTGTAGTGTCTTTGGTTTTGTAGTTATTCTATCATTTATTTAAATCTTGCAAAGCTGAAAAAATTCAACAAAGCATTTGCTGCGGTTATTTCACAGCAGTCTGGACACTTCAAAATAACTAATTATTTATAATTTAAGGGAAGAGAGAAGAAAAATACAAGTATAGAAGTACTCTGACATCAATTAATTAGAAACAAAATTAAGTAGCTTCATGCTTGGCAATCATGCCTGGAGTAAAATTATTGGTCAGTCTAAAAAGTATTGAGCCGTTTATGTCACTTTTCGATTGTTTTCTTTTATTTAAAATGGATTTTATTTAAGTACATATTGTCCATTATTATCTATGACCTATTTGCCATTTTTTTTGGGTAGAGCCATTATTCCACCTATGTAGAACTTCTGTGGTTTATCGGCGAAAAACTTGGCAAAGTGATTTTCACTTTTTGAAGTGAATTTCTTTTCATTAAGAAAGTTTTGCAGAGACCGAAACAAATGGTAGTCTGATGGTGCAAGGTCTGGACTAAACGGTGGATGCATCAAAACTTCCCAGCCAAGCTCAGTCAATTTTGCCGGGTCATCAAAGATGTGTGTGGTCTGGCATTGTCATGATGGAAGACAACGCCCTTTCTATTGATCAATTCTGGCCGGTTTCTTTTGAATAGTTACAATCTGGTTAATTGCTGACAGTAGAGAGCCGAATTGATTGTTTGGCCAGGTTCTAGCACCTCATGATAAACAATTGCCTTCCCATCCCATCGTACACACAGCATAACCTTATTTGGTGTCAATCCTGGTGTTGAAGTCGTTTGTGATGATTCACCTTTTTTGACCATAATCGTTTTCGAACGACATTCTCATATTTTACCCATTTTTCATCGCCCGTAATGATTTGCTTTAAAAATGGCTCGATTTCGTTGCGTTTTATTAGCATTTCGCAAATGAAAATTCGGTCGATTAAATTTTTCTGTGTTAATTCATGCGGCACCCAAACGTCGATCTTCTTTGTGTATCCAGCCTTACGCAAATGGTTCAAAACTGTTTGGTGATGGATATTCAGTTCCTTAGCAATGTCATGGCTGCTTATGTGTCGGTCTTCCATTTTTCTAAGATTTCATCGACTTTTTCAGTGATTGATCAACCTGAGCGAGGTGGCATCAAAATTTCCAGAACGGAAGCGAGCGAACCATCTCCTAGCTGTGGTTTTTGATAAAGTATCTTGACTAGCGCCACAAATTTCTTCACGAGCCTGCGATGATTATGCAAAATATAACGAATTTTTTCAGAAATTTCACTTATTTTTAAATGAATACAACTTCTGACACGAATGACGAACTACAAAACTTTCCATATGAAAATTGTAGACCGCAATGTCACCTTTCAAACGCATGTCAGTCTGATTAGTATTGCCCGATACATGACAACGAACACCATCTAGTGACAAAAAATACAATACCCTACTTTTTAGACTATCCAATAATTCAGGAAATTTCTGGAGCTACATTAGAAATTCATTTATTTGGCTACAAAATACAATATTGTTGACATAATATTAGCATTTACTTGTTTGACAATGCCACTATTTCTTAAAGATGCGCTGAAATTATTGGATTAGGCCACTTCATTAAATATAAACAATAAAAACGCCCGAACAAGCTGCTGTGGCGAGTGGCAGCAAAAAAATCAAAATTTAAAAATATTCACGGTTGAATGTACGATTTTTAGGGGTTCGTAAAACCAATTTCATAAAGACACTAGTTTGGCGTCCTGTCTGTCCGTCTGTGTGTAACAGCACGGTCTGTCAGAAATTATAGAAGCTACAAACTTTATGGAAAGGTCACAAGTGGTGGAGTGAGCGAGCCGAAAAGTACGAAAAATATACCATGTCATACGAAAAGTTATTTTAAACCCTAGAATGGCTTCGAAGCGCTTCTGATAGGAGCACTCCCATGCCTAACTCCTCACCTTGTTTTGAATTCCAAGCAAATTATGTCTTGCCAGGTTAGGTAACAAAATGCTATGCCCCCAGCTTAGTCCTTCGGTTAAAACTTTTGTTTCGTTCTTTATTAAAACTTCTGTTTCGTCCTTTATTGAAATCACATATAGGCGCGGAGGTATATGAAAATGAATATTGTACCAAAGTCATTTCCAAATGCACAAAGTTGGTGTTTTTAATTTTATTTTCGTTCCCGTTCTGTTGGGTATTGTGGTTTCAGAATTCGTTTTAGGTTTTCTCAAGTATCGGCACTGAGCCCGGTATGGAG
Source organism: Odontomyia ornata (assembly GCA_963969285.1). Lineage (NCBI taxonomy): Eukaryota > Metazoa > Arthropoda > Insecta > Diptera > Stratiomyidae > Odontomyia > Odontomyia ornata. Next base: position 115,222,793 of record OZ017738.1, read on the forward strand.
GTACAGATTTTAATCATGATTCGGTTGTTTTTTTTAGTATCCATACTAGAACCGATTTTTCTTACCATAAGGCGACTTTTTCCAGGAACTGCAAATGGCAGTGTGTATTTCAGTGCCATTACTAGCAAGAGGGGATTGGTACCGGTTTTTTGAACACCGTAATTGATACCGGTCTTTTTCAGTTCTGGTTTTTGCAACCAGAATTCGATTTTTGGTATCGGTTTTCGAATACCGGTTCTCATGGATGCCAGTATTGGTACAGAGTACAAACCGATTGACCGGTGTTCGGAATAACGGTATTTGTTCTCAACCTATCCTTAAAAACATATTTTCGATTGTTTTTAATTGATTATGGGGAACACTTTTACAAATTAGCCGTAATTTTATTTTGGCTTCGATAATTTTGGTGAATGATTGGATATTTAGACATTTCAACGAATTATTCTTGAAATTTGTAGGAAAATCCACAAATGCTGTCAGCGTCGATTTGAAACTTACATCAACTGTAATTCTGAATTATTGTTAGAATGAATCCTGAAAGAAAATTTAATCGTATGTAGGCAATATGGGCATAAAATGAAAGGTCTTGAGGAGAACTTCTCAAAACAGGCCTTGAAATGACATGTTTTGTTTTAAGGGTTTCAGGGGAAGGGGAAATGTACGAAAAATTTGTATCCCCCCTCGCGATTGGACTCCTTTGACCTGAAAAATCTGAACAAAATCAGATGTGAGACTTTAAGAGTAGAAGGGCAACAAATACCTCAGAAAGTCGAAATTCGATCAACTTGTTAATAATAGTACATTTTGTAAATTTTACATTTTGCCCATAAAATTAAAATGGGACTTATTAAATTATTGAATATTTAACAATTACAACAACATTAACACGTGATACAAGGGAGGTACACGTTTTCAACGGACCTAGAAACTACAAATATGTAGGAATTTGGCTAAAATTTTTAGAAATGGTTTATAATATTGATGTGGTACCATAACCAACTAAGCGACGGAGTCAAAACACTTGAAAGAAATGGGCGGTGAATTTAAAAACGTAATAACCATAATAGTTTTTCGAACTTAATTTATGGAATCCGTATATTAATCAAGTTTTAATATGCAGGATATATTGTATAATTTACGAATTGTTTTACAGAACCCTTTTGGCAGGAGCACTCTCCTGCTACTTCAAGTTGTTTTGCTGTAAAAAACCGGGAAACCGATGAACCGGTTTCTTACCAAAAACCGCCATCCCTATATTGGATCGCATTACCTTTCAATATAGGTTGTGTTTGTAAAATGGAATACGCTTACACACATATTGGGTGTCGCAAAATGGCCTAAAAATATCAGCCAGGTACGCAATTTTTTGTTCAGCTACAGAAATGTGAACATTATCATGCGCTGACATGATTTGAATAAGACGGATTTGCACCACATACCACAAATGATTCTATAGCGTCATTACACAATTTAATCCCCGAAACGAGTTTTCATGACAGAGTGGTCACCGCAAATCCCTGCTTTAACTCCACTAGACTTATTCTTGTGGGGTAAATTAGGAGCACCGTCTACGATAACAATCCTTGAAATTTGATAGATTTGTAAAAAAATATTGAAGGAAAAATCAAATTGATTCTTTAACAACTTATTAGAAAAGTTTTCGATAATGTTCGCCAAAGTTTTAGCAAGTGCCGCCAACAGAATGACCGTCATTTGAACAATTTGATTTTAATATCTTTTATAGGCTGTGTATTGATAACAAATAATCATTAGAAACAGTTTGAAGATTTTTTATTTTCGCTTGAAATAGTTGGTCGTTGTGAGACACTGTATTATAGCGATTGTCGGTTTAACATCACGTCACCTTTCTGATGTCTCTTTGAAGACTCATGGTCTAATTTCTTCGGCGTCAAAAAAATATTCATGGCATATAAATGGTCTCAAATCGATTGAGCAATTATATTGAGGATTCCTACCCACGCTTTTTGTTGTCGGGAGGGATGACCATTTATGTCCTGAATGTGTGGGTCCCAGACGCACAAGGCTTCTACACTACCCACTAAACACTTTCCCGGAGGATTTGAGGACGTAGCCTAGAAACATTTGACAAATTACTTCAGGCTAGGCCTCGTTTTGCTATGCCTTGTGGCGTCATCCCCTTTTCTCGTGGAGAGGCAGTGGGGAAGAGGCATTTCTAGAAAATAGGCCCCGTTTCCGTACAAATTTAGTTCACAATATTTATGGTGCGGCATCTCAGATTTCGGCTTTGGCTCCAAGAATAGTCGTTTCCAAACGCTGGGATTTTTATAAAAAGTCGTTTGGAAGCCTAAAGTCTCTAGCTGATATCTTTGGTCGGTCACCTTTGAGTTTTCTTATTAGTCGTTTGTTTTCCAGACCCATTAAAATTTGTGTAGATTTACGTTCGTATGCGAGTAAAGTCAAACATTTTTTAATTTTGCTTTAGATTGTCCAGATTATATCACAATAATTTAAGTTATATCAAATCACTTTCGAATGGTATAAAAATAAAAAAAATTAATATTGCAGCCAACTCTCAACATTGCATTGAAAATTCAAATGTGTAAAATTTTTCCATCGGGCATATAATTGAAAATATTTCAGATCTAGTGGAAAATTTGGAAGCTTATATAAAATATACCTGTAATTGTGTTGTTTCAAGAATAAAATGTGATGGAAATAACAAGCATTATTACATCAATGTGTGGAAGCATCTCATTAATGGGGAAAATCATATTCAGGAAATAGGTGTTTAAATTTCGTTCTAAAATAGTATTAACTGACAATGAAACCAATATACATACAATTTTCATAATAAAATGATCCTTTGTTGAATCCATAAACAATAGTCAACTGCTTTCTTCTTTTGTCGACATATTTTTGGGTTAACACACCAGTATATTTTTTTAAAGGCAACACCCGACTAAAATTGGTCTGTTCGCTAAGGTATGGGTGCTGTGCGAAGTAAGTTTTCTCGAAAACAACTCGCAACTTATGATTTACTCCAAAAGGAATAACATCTCCGTAGGTTTGGATTGAGAAAGAAAGTTATTTAGTCCACCCTTCATCTCTCCCTCCCCCTTTTGATTACGTGAAAATTTATTCCCAAATCATGTATGCTTGATATGGAATACATTTGATACAATCTAATGGATGGAATACATTTGATACAATCTAATGGCGATTCGATTTTGTTGAAATTTTCTAATTAAAATATTGGAAACAGCAAATGGAGTCAAGACCTGTGATGATGTTTATTCATGAACTAAGCATTTATCGTTTCATATCTCCAGTTGGTTGGATCATTAAAAATAAGAGGAATTGTTGCTTTTTTTGAATTGGTAAAATAACATTTTCAGTGTCAAAAATATAACATATTTTAATCATTTGTAATGAAAATCTCACTTTTTAGCATATAGTTGACTTATTGCGTGCGTTCACAGTTCAATGCGATAAATGGAAATATTTTTGAAAAGGTTAGAATTTAGGTAAACACCTTGCCCAGCACGAATTTCATTGCATATACTCTTCTGATTTTCCTCAGTTGCGAATGGTATATTGCAGATGCTCACGCATTTTATCAAAAATTCAAATATGATACAATGATAAAAATAGAAGAAAGGAAGCGAAATAATAAAAACTGGTTTCCATCCCATTTTAAATTATCAACTTATTTTTCCTTCGCCTGTTGGATATTATTTTAGGACAAATTTTAGAGGTCATTTTTTACGTATGTACACCAGAGAATGTGAATGGTGGCGAACAGGTTATTTGCCATTTCCGCAGTAACGATTTTTTTGTTCAAGAAATTTGATTGGTTATAAAAAATTTGCGAATTTTCAAAAGATAATAGCATAAATTGTTTGGATTTATGTAGATAGAAATTTTTGATATCATTCTAAGCGAAACTATTAGAACTTGAATGAAGGCCTGAAACAACTTTCACAATAAAAAAAGGCGTTACTGGCGTCGTACAACCCGTTTGATTGGTAGGTGAGTCGATTGATGATAATTAGGATAATTTGACTGGATCTTTATCAATATCATGATAGTTTTTTGCCCTCATATTTCGGTATGTTCATATTATCTCAGATATACAAAAAAAGCAACTTCGTCAGTTCAATCATTGCAATGAAATAACCGTAGAAACGTCAGCATCTAAATCTTCTTTATTATAGGCCTAAGTTCCATCGGTTAATTGATATATTCAATCAACAAGATCTGTTGAGGTACAGCTAAAATTCTCTAAAAATAATACGCTCTTATGTTTTTCTAACATTATAAAATATACAATTTCATTATCTCCTCATTGTGCTATTCTCCATATGCCTCTAAAACTTATGTTGTAAATACTTTTCAATGTCACCTTACTTATCAAATAACTTCGCCGCAAAGTAAAATATTAAATATGTATAATTATTTTTTCTCCGTTGTGAGTTTTTGCACTCACTTATGGCAGATTTGCTATGGAAAAATTGTCTCGTGCTAGTTGTCTGTAGATGATGCGAAAAATTGCGTGAGAAATTTTCGTCTAGTGATCGCTAGGCTCAATATTTTAAGTCCAACATATTAAAAGTAAAGATAAGGTATTCTGTTGTTAGTAAAAATCACATTGTTGCTGCAGTAAAAGCGCAAGTTTTCGCGTCAATTGAACTTTTTTCTTGTAGTTGTAATCAGGCATTGTTTTGAAAATAAAAAAGTGCTTTGGAATTCGAAGATTATTACAGCCGTCACGCATGATTTGATTCATTTCTTGTAGATATTTTATTCAACATTTTGTTTACTGACAATATCTGTGTCTAGTTATTTTGGCACCCAAATATGTCTAGCACTTGAAATAAAGCCCGGTAATATGTGTATTTTAAGATATCAGTGAAAATCGTACCATTGATGCGACTAGCTTTTATTTGATGAATTAAAAACACATGCGTCATCGTGTACCTTTTCGAGAAGATTCATCCAATTTGAAGTGTTGTCTCATATTTGTGAATGCTTCACGTAGATTGACTATAGGTAGGTTGTTAGGGTATAATGTATTTGCAATAGTAATGCGAAAGCTTTCCACTCATCTTTAAGTTCCCTGCTTTCTTCAATTATTGGGTGAAAAGTATTTCTGCATAGTTATCAATATTAACCTTTGTCTGATAAGTCTCTAAATCAACTATAGAAAGCTTATGGTGGACAACTTTGGGGGCCGGGCCGTGGGAGGGGACTTAGGGATTGGTTATAAACTGCTTACGGATTTTTTTGAGTGTGTGTGCTGGTGCGATGTGGAATTCGTACCACTACGTGCTCATTCCATAGAGCATAACGATGTATTACCATTAAGTTCTCGCTATGCGTTTTTTAATGTGGCATTGCTCAGCCTTGTTTCAAGATTTAACTTAAACTGCTTCTAAGCTTTATTTTTAGAACATACCTATCGTATTTAATCGGTTGCCATAAAAACCGGAACGCAAGCGATCACGTTTAGTTTTATGCTAGCATGTTTCACTGAAGCAATCAGCATATTCCAGCTAATTTGTTCACGTACGAACGATTTTCTTGTTTTTTCTCTTTTCTTTAGATGTAGTAGTAGTAATAAGTAAACATTGGTTTCACTTTGGATTATTGGCTCTTACGTAGGGAGCGCACAAGCGAGAAAAATTAGTCGCTCTAAATGCTGCAAGTACACGCACTAAAAGGGGAAATATGAAAGCTTTAAAAGTATTTCCTGTTTGAATCAATTTCCATGAACTTGTTCTCCTCTTCGTGGAGAGCGACTTTTTATTTGTCAATATTCTCTCCTATATTTATATTTATAAAGCGCCATTAGAAGCATATTGTCTCGGTCAACGTCTCATCCATCAAGAGAAAATTCTTGACGCTTTGCTAGTTCTCTAGTCAGTTGATAATTATACTGGTAATTAGAAAATTTTTTCGGGATATCTAATATTTCTAAATAAGTTATTGGCCTCAGGAATGTTTTGTTCAATTTGCCTAGTTTTAAATGTTGCTAATTTATTTACTTAAACATTTTGTCATTTGTATAAGGAATATTATAATTAACGTTATTTCTTCTTCAATTACAGTATCATCGTGGACCCTGAACCAACAAAAATAATTTACATGAAACACACAAATTAAAATCGTCCGATTTTTGTTTTTAAACGAACAAAAATACAAAAGCCTACACATTGACACAACGCAAAATGGATGACGATCAACAATTTTGTTTACGATGGAACAACCATCAGAGCACGTTGATCAGCGTGTTCGATACCTTGCTAGAAAACGGAACATTAGTGGATTGCACATTGGCAGCCGAAGGGAAATTTCTCAAGGCACATAAGGTCGTGCTCTCAGCGTGTAGTCCGTATTTTGCTGTAAGTATCAAATCCTAAATTTTATTTTATTTGTAATATTGTCATTTTTTTATTTTATGTGCTTTAAGTAAAGCGTGTTCCCAAAAAAATACATCAATGTCTAACTTTCAAATTTTCCTTCAACAGACACTCCTATCGCAACAATATGACAAACACCCTATCTTTATTTTAAAAGATGTGAAATTTCAAGAATTACGAGCTATGATGGATTATATGTATCGCGGTGAAGTGAATATATCGCAAGATCAACTTGCTGCATTACTTAAAGCGGCCGAATCGTTACAAATTAAAGGTTTGTCAGATAGCCGAAGTGCCGGTAGTGGACTTAGTGGCGCAGGTGGGCTTGGTGCCGGACCAAAGCCATCAACAGTCGATCCTAAACCATTGTCTGTACCTGTGGCGTCCGGACCGATAAAGGGTAGCTCGCCAAGTGGCTATACGATAGAACAAAAGCGGCCTCGCCATATAATCGGTGGTCCATCATCGATAGATTCACAATGTGGCTCCAGGGAGGGTTCATCTAGTCCAACATCAAGAAAAAGAAAGAAACTTCGACGTAGAAGTATGGATAATTTAAATGCTGGTAAGTAGTTAGTTTATAATTTAATAATCAATGAAGTTTTAAAGGAGACAGCAATCTTAAACCCGATTCCAACATTTTCAATCAAATTTGATGGAAACAGTTCAAGTTCACAAATCTTCCGATTTTTCAGTAAATTTCAATATACGAGTATAATAATGCTAGAAAAATTTTTTTAATGAAAAATGATCATCAAATTCATTGCTCGTTTTAATATGAAATATTTTGCTACACATAAAGTGGTGAACTTTGAGTCAATAGCAGATATGTCACGAGTCAGAAGAACATTATCAGGGCATTCGTCAGTTGTTTTGTTTACCTTAACTTGTGTTGTTTAATAATAATAATAGTCATTCGCATAGTTTTATCAGCATTCCAACTTGAAGTATTTAGCACAGTATTTCTCGATCAATATTGCCCTATGCTTGTGTAAAATCTACGGGAATTCGGAATATATTGATGTTATACTTCCAGTAATTCTCAAGAACTGCTTAACTGCAGAAAGCTGGTCAATGGTTAATCCTCCAGCTTTAAAATTGTTTAAAATATCGATTGACATTTTTCCTTTTTCCGTTTTACAATAATAAATACCTTTAAGACAGAAAGATCGAGATGTATCAATCCAAAATAGCTGCTATTTTGCTTTCGAGAATATTATCCTGACTGCCGACTGCCATATTGCAAAGTAAACGCATTTACATTCAATTCAATTTACTAAAAAGGTCAGAAGTGGTGGTCTCTCAAAAGTTTAGGTCTTACCAAACATTTAAAAATTTTTTAAGAGGGGCCCCTCTCATAACGAAGTAGTCTTTAAACAATTTTTTTAATCAAAGGTAGTCGAGTGGTGGGGTATCAAAGGAAAAGTCTTGAGTCATAGAATCTGAATTCAAAAAGTTATTTTGTGCATCAGGGGGTCCAGGGGGAGACAAAATGTACCAACATTTTGTGTCTATCCCCTCGCGATTGGACACCTTTGAGTCGAAAAATCTGAAAAAATTCACGATGGTGGGCCCCAAGGTACAAGGGCAACAAATACCTCAGAAATCGAAAATCATTCAACTTTGTTAATAATAGTATGATTTGTAAATTTTACATTTTCGCCGATAAAACCCAAAACGGTACCTTTAAACTTCTTAAAATTCAGCAATTGTATAGAATCATCTAAGATCTTTCTGTTCACAAAATTTTATGGAAATCTGATCATAATCAAGTGAGTTATAGCCATTTCGATTGTATAGTACTACACAACAATAACACGTGTTGATGGATGATATATATTTCAAATTGACCTAGGCACTATTATTTTCTTCCAATTTCCATGAAAATTTAAGGAATAGTGTTTAATTTGACCATCCTCAATCGGCCGAGCATTCTGAAAAAATATTTAAGCTGGAACAAAATGGCGATTGCAACGTGCTCATGAAGGAAGCTCTGCATCTTTTGCTTGAATTTGAACGATTTCTTACACAAGTATTGGATGAAGTCGACGATTCACGCTATTAGAAAAATTGTTTCGAACCCTAGGGTGGTAACAAAGACCTTCTGTTAGGAGCACTCTCCTACTCGCTCAACCTGTTTTTAACTCTAAAGGTACTAATTGTATGTGGTGGCACAAATTTACAATTTTTACGACTTGCTTTTTCATGCCAAAGACATTCATATGACTTCCACGCAACATTAATGATCTTTAATAAGAAATAAATTTTTAAGGGTCGCCTCCGTTAAATTACCGGCCTCATTTCTAACTCGTTAAATGCTTCAACTCATCGTGGTTGCACCTAATTTATCATCGACTTTCGCTTTTTCTCCAAAAGTTAGTATTAGAACCTGAAAATTAGAAAAACAGACTTTGAAAAAACAAAATGTTAAATGAATACAAAACGTTTTTAAAGCCTTCCGGGAGTATTGACCGTTATGAAATCTGTTTTAAAAATAAAATTTAACCATTAGATTGTTGTCCCTAATTCAAAAACACTCTTTTTCTCAATTTTCCTGAACTAATATTTTAATATTTTCTGTTTCTCCTAATTCTACAGATAATCACGAACACTCGAACTCTTCATCACAATCAATGCAAATCAACTCATCAGTACCACCATCAAATACCTCAACAGCAATTTCATCTGTATCAAGTGCAGTTACAGCCGCATCGCAAGCAGCTATTGCTGCGGCTCAACAAGCAGCAGCTGGTGCAGTAGCTAGTGCATCAGGGGCCAGTGGTGGTGGTGTTGGTGGAAGTGGAGTAGTCGGAGCAGCAGTTACCAAAAAGACTGATAATGTTTCAACGAATGCTAAATTGGAGGCAAACGTTGAACATGAAATGGACAATGAAAACGGCGATGAACATGACGATGGTGTCAAAACAGCTACGGCGATACGAAAAGAGCAGAACAAACGTAAACAACATGTGGATACTGATGGCGGCAAAGATGGTAGCGGTGAATTATTAATTGAACCGAAAAGTGAATACGAAGAAGGGAACGATGAAACGGTTGAAGATTTAACGCTGGACGATGAGGAGTTGTTGGAAGATTTGGAACAAGCCGGACCAAGTCATGGTGGTGGTGAAGGATCTAGTCAGGGTGAGTGTTGCTTGTTTTATTTAAAAATCAATAAGTAGAGTCTATATTCTGAGTATGGTTCAGAAGCTATTTGGCTAAATTTGGCAACATTTTTAATCAAAGAATATCAGAAAAGCATTTGTTTGGAAGGAAAATAAATACTAAAAAAAATTATTGTTTTATAATTATTCTAACGCATGCTCCGTGCATTTAACGTATCGCCAAAGTATTTTTTTGTTAATCTGATGAACATTTCATTTCGTCCATAAACGTTCTTTATTTGAAAATGAAAACAGAATAATTCACAATTTCATGTTTGGTGTTTTACCTTTCAATCCTCTTCTTTGAGCACAATAAATCCTCCAATAAATCACAAAATTCAAATTTAATCGATTGAATACATTCCAATAAAACTGGCAAATTTGTTGCAAATATAACCCAGGGAAGATTGCAATAAATACACACATTTGCATAGGAAATTCGGTTCATCAACTCACAACGTATTGTATTTTCATGTACACATATTTCATGAAACTTGAGTTTATATTTAAATTAGCAGTTCGATCTGCAGACAATTGTATGCATAAGTTAACATATTTTTCATGCCGTTAAAAAATCAATAACCCTTCTTGAGAAGTCTTTCAATGAAAATGAATGAAATTTATGATTGTACATGTGTATTTAATCTTCTGTTTTTGTCTGAATTTCGGACACGTGATATTGGGAGCATCTTTTAAGAAGTGATGAAAAGATAATTCCGACCTTAATGGATGGGGATTATGATAGTTGTAATAACGTTAATAAAGATTGAATAGGTGAGGCTACTACTTAGGAGGAGGAATCAAGCAAATTAAACAAATCTTTTTAAAGATAAATTCACAGTCCTAAAATTTCGAATAATTAAATTTTACCTTACCAATAGAATTGAAAATTGATTTCTCGAATAAGTTGATGCATTTAAGCTAATTCGTTGTAAATCAGTGTTTCAGTCCTTTCCCGATCCCGTGTGTCAGTATTTCGACCTCATGACGAATCGATTTTGGAGAGGATTGAACAAAAAAGACCATTGAGGTAATTATAGTATGTAGAAAAATTATTACCAAGGATTTCAATTTGCCTGAAATTACAATTCAAAAGTATAATTCAAGATTTCTTGTTTGATTTCGGTCTTTCCGACGTTTTTAAGGGGTTTGCACTTTTGCAAAATTCTATTATTTTAAACACCTGTCTGCCCGTCCGTCCGTCCGTCCGTCTATCACAGTAGTTTTTTTTTTGATACTATATAAGTTTAATCACCAAAGTTGATCAGAAATGACGGCACCTTAAGGGTTCTGGTTTTCAAAATCGTTAAATGTTCGAAACAGAGGGTCGCCCCCGTGAAAAACTCTGCATCTTTGGCCCGCTCTTCAATATTAGATGAAGAATCTTATTTTGGTCTTGTTCTCTCATTTGTATCAACTCCAACAAAGTGACTGTTGCTGAAAAAGGAGTAAAAATGGCATTTCTTTAAACGAATTTTTTAATATACGAATAACGTCCAGAGAAGTATCCGACCGGCATTTATATCTCAACGCTGATGTTATTTTTTCGGTTATACGGTCACGTGACTCATTGCAGCTCGGGGCATCGCTTGGAGATAGAGTATTTCATTATCTTGATCAAATGTATTGGCATTCGAGAAGGTGATACGGGCAGTGTTACGCTTTTTAGCCTTTGATCCGTCCACCCAGCTGCAATACTTTCTGATTTTAATCCAGTACGTATCATAACTGAACAGGCTTATAGTCCTTCCGAAGAATCACTTGAAACAAATCTCGTTGTCACTATCGGGGTTCAAACCAGGAAGCTTCGGCTTACGCAGCGAGCACTCCCTAACTACTACACTACATGGACTACTGCCAAAGCAGCCTTGGAACTTCGATTTCAAAATAAACTTTAGCATACTCTTCTTGCTGTCGTCCGACGGATGTCTGTTGAGCGGTATTTTCAATCTTTTGAGAACAGCAACAAGTCGAACGTGGGAACAGCCAAGAGATATTCTAAGTTGTCCTGGGCGATTTCGTAGTGTTTTTATTGGTATTGTCAACAAATGCAGCGAACTTAAAAGATACTCTGTCAAAAATATATGCTGCGCGCAAACCAAGGCGTCCCTGTCGTTAACTGTGGCATCCAGGAAGTTTTTTGGGAGATTACCGGTTGCGCTCATATTCTGCTGAAGCCTCTAGAACGTTATGGAGCGGAGATGTGAACAGATCTCGTACATGTAGATAAAAATTTCTTGCGTTTTTATGGTTTTGTAAAATAATTTTACAAAACCCTTCTAAAATCGCGTCCTGTCTGTCCGTCTGTCTGTCTGTCCGTCCGTCCGTCCGTCCGTCCGTCCGTCCGTCCGTCCGTGTGTCACAGCAGTTTTTCTCGGAAACTACTTAAGCTAGAAACATCAAATTTTGTATGTAGGTGTAAAGTAGTGATCTCTTCAAAGTTCAAATATAAAAAAAATTTATAAGGCATTTAAGGGGGGTCTCCCCATATAGGGGAGTGACCCCCCGAAAAAAAAATTTCATTGAAGGTGGCCGATATGGATATCAAATGAAAGGTCTCGATGAGAACTTTTCAAAACAGGTCTTCGTTTGGCAAAGTTTGCTTCGAGGGGCGCACAGGGAGGGGAAATACACGAAAAATTTGTGTCCCCCCCCTCGCGATTGGACACCTGTGATCCGAAAAATCTGAAAAAAATCAAGAATGTAGGTCTTGATAAGTACAACGACAACAAATACGTTAGATGTCGCAATTCACTCAACTTTGTTAGTAATAGTATGATTTATCGATTTTATGTTTTCTTGAATAAAATCTTAACGGTACCCTTAAATTCTATGAAATTCAGTACACAGATGACTATTTATAAGATTGATCTATTCTGAAAGTTTCATAAAGATTGAATCATATTTAGCGAAGTTATAGCGGTTTGAATTTTCCTGTATTACTATGGAACAATATGCGCTGCATGTATTACTATGGCAACATATGGCTATGGAACAACACGCGCTTTTTACCGACTCAGACACTACAGTTTTGCTAGGATTTGCATGAAAATTTCAGGAATGATAGGTGTCGTGTATATCTTTGAGAATCGGTTGAGCTGGTGGTATCAGTAATCGTAAAACAAGAAAATGGCTGTTTTAAATGCGAAGATTGAATAATTTTGAGTTATTTTTCCCAACTTCAACGTTTAAGGTGCATGCTTTGAACACTTGATTCAATTTAATGAATGACTGTAGATCAGTACCTACAATTAATGCTTATAAGTGAAACAACTCAAGGAGGCGGGAGAGAGCTCCTAGCAAAAGGGCTTTGTAACCATTCTAGTTTTCGAAAAAATTGGCCATTAATCGATGATAACAGTACAGGAGAGTGGCCCCTGAAAAAAAAAATTCATCAAACGTAGCTGATATGAGTATGAAATAAAAGTTTACATGGGAGCTTTTCAAAACAGTTGTTAAACTGCCAGTTTTTGCTTCAGTGGGGCACAGGGGGGTAAATACATGAAAAATGTGTTTCCTCCGTCGCGGCTGGACATGTGAAATAATTATCAAGGGAGATATTTATGAGTATACCAATACCAAAAACCTCAGAAGTCGAAATTCGTTCAACTTTGTTAATAATAGTATGATCTTCGTATTTCATATTTTCTCCAATAAAATCGTCTTTGACATGTTTCTTGATGTGATTCGATCTGGTGACTGCATTTTGTAAATTGAATACAAAACCCTTCTGACATGAGCGTAGGTCTGTTTACCCAACTTGTTTTTCATCAATTTCGTAAAGACCTGTACATTTCATTCATATTTCTGCCTACTCAACTTGTTAATTTTTCTACGTTTCACCATACGAGTATTTATGGAATATTGTACAGAATATGAGATAAATATATTCTAGACGAAAATAAAAACATCTTGAGTATACAGGCGAATGCTACTATATCAAGTGTTTGTACGCAAACCTGTAAAATGTAAACTTACATCTAAGGGATGCATCAGACTACGACTATTTAGCCGCACTTCTGTCGCAAGTTACACATGGTCCAGGTCGGCAGTCGCAGGAATCTGCGATTTTTCCTAAAACCAGTTTAGCAGGTAGTTTCTATGATACTCGCGAAGGCGCACATCATTTGGACATTTGACGCTGACGTGCATGGAAGTTTCTTGCATAGCGCAGAAATGAGTTAGCGCATGTGTTCCTGGCAAAGACATACCTTCAAATGAGCATTTTAGTTCTGCGCATGCCTGAAGTTCCTTCGGAGATCTTGTCGCAGTGTGTTCGTATTTGCGTCTAAAAATCGCTTGTTACGACAGTAAAATCGCAATGTGGCCGAACCCTAAGGGGTGGATCAGACTACGACTATATAGTCGCACTACTGTCGCAAATTACACATAGTTAAATCGAAGCGCGCATATGGCAATTTTCGACAATTTTGGCCAGGTTGGCAGTCGCAGGAATTAGCGATTTTTCCTAAAACCAGTTTAGTTGGAAGTTTTTGTGATACTCGCGCGGACATTTGACGCCGACGTGCATGGAAGTTTCTAGCATAGCCCACAAATGAGTTAGCGCATGTATTACTGGCAAAAACTTACCTTCAAATGAGCATATTAGTTATGAGCATGCCTGAAGTTCCTTTGCAAATTTTGTCGGAGTGTGTTCATATTTGCCTCTAAAAATCGTTGTTTACGACAGTAAAATCGCAATGTGGCCGAACCCTAAAGCTATAAATTTATCACTTGATGAAGTTAAGGAAAATTAACACAAACTGACTCTATATTTCCATTAAAAGCGGCCTCTTTTTTTATTTATCGAATATAAATCCTTTATGATACTCATGATATACAGTAGCGCTCAAAACTATTTTGACAAGTCTACAGAAAATAAGAGCAAGACTGAAATAAATTCAATAAGTTATTTGCAGTATCGTCATGGTTAGCAAAATATAACACATAAATGTTAGGAATTGCTGAACAAAACAGAAAGTTGGAATAACAAAGGATTAAAAGTATTTTGACAGAAAATGTTTGTTTCTCATTTAATGTTGATTCTTTTAATTTATTGGTAATTAGTATTTCGTTGCGTAGCCATTTGTCTTTAAAACTACTTTGCAACGTTGCATTGAGTCAACTAACTTTTGTAAGCGATCAAGAGCGATCCGACTCCATTCATTGCCTAGACCTTCAAATAAATCATCCTTATTTGAATAATTTCGACACCTTACGCGAAGATCAAGCTTTTTCCAAGATTTTATATCGGGTTTATATCTGCACTTTGACTTGTTCACTCAAGAAGTTTGATTTTGATAACCCTCATGAAGTCATATGCTTGGATTTATGCTTCGAACCGTTGTTTTGCTGGAAATAGCAGTCAGTTGGCATATTTTTTCGGGCATATAACATTTGCTATAACATATCAGCATACATAAAATGATCTAATGTGCCTTCTATTCTTACCAACGGTCCAACTCAGAAGCGAGAGAAATCGCTCAAAACCATGACGTTACCACCTCAATGTTTCACTGTGGGCATTTGGTAGCGAACATCAAAATTTTTGTTTTTTACAGGGCACAACGTATCCCATCAGAAGACAACTAAATACTCATCACGCCACAATACATTGGGCCATTCAGAGCTGGTTTACAATCTGTGCTGTTTTGTGGACACAAGACGCAGCTTTCTGTTATTTGCCGAAATCAGCGGCTTAGTAATCCTAGATCTTTCAGCCGTCGTTTCTTCTCCGTACCACTACAGCCCCTTTCGCTTCCTTCAACAAGAAACCTTCAACTGTCTTCGTCGATCGAGTCTGACCAGCATTTCCTCGGTTTCATCACTGGTCTCTGCCCTTCAGTTCTCCCAACAATACCTTTCCGGGCATCCGTTGTTCGTCCATACGATTCACGTGGCTAACCCATTGCAGCTTCTACTGTCTTACAATCGATGAGACCTCCCGCTCATCAAAAATTTCATACAGCTCATGGTTGTATCGAATTTGCCATTGGTCCCCGTCTAGCTTCGCCCCAATTATTGGTCTTAGGACCCGCCTTTCGAAGCTGTTCAATATGTTTGCGGATGCTTGGGTTAGGGTCCATGTTTTACACCCATAGTACAGCACAGGTCTTATCACAGATTTGTATACTTGGAGGTTTGTTTACCTGTGTATGCAGCTGGTCTTCAAGATCGTCAGAACTGAAAAAAATATTTTATTTGCGAGCTGTATTCTTCAGCGTATTTCGTCTCTTTCATCACTGGTTCTCGTTATTTTGGTTCCTAAATATGCCCACATTTTCGATATTGTATTCGCCAAGTATGATATTTTGTGTATTTAAGGTATTTTTCTCGACTGCGTCATGAGCTTTGTTTTATTCTGATTTATTTGTAGCCCTACTAGTTTTGCTTCGCTGTCGAGTTTCAGGAAATATTCTTTGGCTGTTGTTAACGACCGTGACAAAATGTTGATGTCGTCCACATACATTACCACTTGCTCGACTTAATATAGTAACGTACCTCTTGTATCAACATGTAGCTTTCTTAGGACATATTCCCGAGCTAAATTGAATAGCAATAGAGCCAGCCCATCTTCTTGCTTTAGTCCGATATTTGTATCAAAGGCATCCGGTGAGGTTATTGATGCAGACTTGGAAGGTTGTCGACGTCATTGGCATTTTGGCAAGACGGATAAATTTGGCTGGTATACCAAAGCAAAGCATTATTTATTAGTACAAAGCAGTGATATGTCTATAGTTTTCGCACTGTAGCTTGCTTGGGAAAATATAATTGATTAGCTCCTTTCGTTCGGCATATGTTCTTGTTGCCAAATGTGCTGGATAATAATTTTATGAATGGCTTGCTGGACACCGCTGCCACCGTATTTAGTAAGCTCCACTGGATTCTCATCGACGTCGTACAGTGGAAATCTCCATGTTTATGTCATATGTAGTTACTCAATTCATTTCTGGTCTGTACAGTCGATTGCCGGACATAACTTTTTTTTATAAAGCAATCTTCATTCCAAGTGGCTTTCTTGGGACGGCCATATTGCGGCTTATTTTCTACTGTCTGACGTTTGGTGTAAGCCTTATTCCAAGAACTAACCGAGCTGACGGGATATACCTTCGAGCAACTTCTGAATTTTTGAAGCCATTTGAATATCCCTTACTTTTTGGCATTTCAAGTAAAAGCTAAATTACTGTTTCCAAAAACAATTGAAATCCGAGCGATATTAATGACAATTGGAAACTGAATACTTGTCAAAATACTTAGAGCGCCTACTTCAACTTGTTTCTTAGAATACAAATAAAATGACAAGCAAGTTGCAAATATTTCCTATTTATAATTGCATGTATGACGTGATAATATGCAAAATCGGTAACTATTTAGAAGCACACAGAAACGAGACAAATAACAATTTGTGCAAAATTTAACAAAACTTAGCCTCAGAACTGATAGGAAGGGAGGGTGTATTGTTGCATAGCGACGTATTGATGTTGTACAAGAAAATTTAAACCACTATAACTTCGTACTGCCTAGCAACACGCTTTGATTTGATAATGTTGCCAGATTTTTGAATCAGTATCTGGCACAGCTTGGTGGCAGTATAGTTTTTTTTTTTAGAAGAACCACAAAAAAATCCGTTGCAATCAACAGAATCTGAATAAGAAAGCCACTACGTTGAACGTTGAAGATAAAAGCTAGACAAAACCCAAACATGTTTTATTTTCGATAAAATTTTACCCTCAGGGAAGATGAATCGGTTTGAAGATAGGTTCTTCCTCGAATAATTTTGAAGCTACATTTGGAATTTTTATACAACCATACTCATGCTCAGAATTTTTTTCTGTCTGAAAATAATCGAATATTTGTTAATTTTCTTCATTTATTTACTCTTACAGGATATGCACAATGGCAAGTTGATCGATCTCAGGATGATGTTTTTATGGCAGCACAAGAAGCGGCTGGACAGCAACGGGATCCACAAGGTAGGTTCAACGTTTTCTTTCGAAGATGATGAGTGTGGCTAAGAAAATCTGAAAATATTACAATCCTAAATTAAATATGCCTATTTGTGACTAGTTAGCGCTGTTCGGATTGTTTTGTTCTGAGTTTATTGTAAAATATTCCAATTGGATAGAGTGAGATGAGATGTGTATTGCATTCAAATTTATTAGCCATACTCGCATACTCGAGGCAAGTTTCAATGGAATGACATATTGTTATCAGCGATACAGCAATTTTTTTCTTGTGATTCGATATGAATTTCATTCATGAAATAATTCTGTGCTAATAGTAAAGTGAATGGGAAAATTTAAAACGCGTCAGAACGATTTTCATTCCATTGTCTAGACCTTTTTTCGAATTTGCTCAAATAATGTTGAAGTAAAGATTGACTTTTGGTAATTTTTTTTGGTGTTTGTGTAGCATTTTGTTACGACTCTTGTATTACTAAAATTCACGATTGGAAACAAAATTAATATTTTGAAGGGAACAATTGCATGATATCAAATTTATCTCTACCGGTCCTCGAAAATCGCTCAAAATAGTTCATTCAAGTTAACTTTGTTTCCATTCGTGCACTTAATCTTCTAATATTTTGATATATTGGTACACTAAAATATTTCTATATATACATAAAATTTGTAGTACTAACTGATCTTTTACGCAATAATACTACATGAGTATAGAAATAATTTAAAAAAGCAATGAGTTCATTAAGAAACAGTTCAAATGAGAATTGAGCATACTTAATTTAAACGAGTAGAAACAAACAAAATATATTTGCATTTTCTTATAATAATATGCAAAAATGAGTCAAATCTAGAATCGTAAATTCATTAAATATGACTTAGAAGAAAGTTCTAATTTTAGCTTTTTGATAACGATGAAAATTTAGAAATTTGAAAGGAATTTATAAATATCCCAAAATAGCAAAATGAAGCGAAACGTTGGCCTCTTCTACTTTATATATATCATTTTTGGTTTTCAACAAATTATCATTTTATTAGGTGTTTTTTTATTTCGTTGAAAGTTACCGACGCAAATGTTATAACTAAAAGCTAAACCTTTGTTTTTCACCAAAAATTTGTTTATTCGGAATAAGCGGAAGAATCAAATTTAAAACTTTACGCCTTTTGTTGCGCGTATATTTGCATTTGATTACTTGACAAAGCAAATTTTGAAACCTTAATGGGAGTATATATCTCCGTAATAGTTGTTCGTTTTGATATGGTTTGCTGCATTTTTTTTTTCTAAAAAAAAATCGAAAGAGGGATAAAGCAAAAGATAGCAGGAATAATGAAAAGAATTTTATTTATATATGAAGTGCATGCCATTTTCTCCTTCTACATTTACCTTTTAATTACTAGTTATGATGATAACTCTTATTTCGTTATATATACACATAAAAATGCTTTCATACTTATTTTGGTTGACGGGACTATTTTCTAAGTTGTATTATTTTATTATTAGTTGTAATATTTAATTTTACATATCTGAAATTTAGCTTTAAGTTAATTGTTTTCGGTATGGCACCGAAAGTTATTCATTTCGGCTTGAAAATTTGACGTCGGGAATCTTGTAACGCGACGTAACCTTTCATATTTTGGCTAACATTGCGTATAGATCAAAGTCGCTGTTTTCCATCGGGAATATTTGCTTATAACGAAGTTAAAACGGAATAAAATTCGAATTTTGTATTCGCGAATATTATTTCCGAAATATTTCCAAGTATCTTCTTGCAAGTCAAGTACAAGTAGAGTGCTAAGTGTAGCAGTGAATTTTCGAGTCATTTAAATGTCAAATGACAGTTAATGTGGTTGGTGAGTGTGATCGGCACAGTCGAAGAGTTCCATTTGGATGTTGCGGCCAGGGCTGGTAGCTGTAAATTTGTAATAATTTACAGTGAGGTAATAATTGGACTCTTTGACTAGTTCCAACTATATAGTTTCGGCGTCGAATGTTGTGTGGTAAAGCACGTAAGTATTACTCCGTATCGACAGTATCGGTTGTGCGGAGAAATATTTTTTAAAATGAAATTTTATATTTTAATTCTACTCATCAATTTTATTTTCACTTTGGATTTTTTTTTTAAACTTTTTCATTTATCCGTCCTCTTTCATCTATCGTTTTGTGCCATTCAATTTCCTTTTCCTTTCTTATTTCTTCCTGTTCTAATCCCTGCCAACACGAATGGTGATAACATAAAACTTTGAAGCATTTCAGCTTTGGATCAGTGTACATCATTAAGATAAGTATATTAAAAAGGTTTGTTTTCGTTTCGATTTGCAACAATTTCCATGAACTACCCATAAACATTTTCTATTTAAATTTCGCATGGAAATTGTGCAGCATTTCGATAAAATTAAAATGTAAGAAACGCGATTGTTTAGAAATGAAACCATCTAATACATGAACGTAATTTTGTTTTTCAATGGAAGGGCCAACGTTTTTCTTGATAGATATTAATGTTGTTGCTATGTCCTAAGGTTGATGTTGCCCAGTGTAACTATTCTTCCTAATGTAAAAATAATTTTGCTACACATGAACTTACAAATTATTAACACGAAAATTAGCATGCGTTTGGCCCTTTCTATTGAAAGCAACTAATTTACATTAAAAAAAGATGAATATTGAAAGGTAAATAATCAAACACAACATTAAGAATATGCCGGAAGGATCTGTTCTCATGCCAACAATAGTCGAAGATCGAATTAATAAAATGAGTAAGTTTATCTGTATATTTTGAGAATAATCAGAAAGAAATGAAGGTGATATGAATGATAAATTTGGAATGTAACTAAAAGTTCTACAAAATTTCACAGCTTTCAGGCTAATAAAGAATTAAGAATCCATCCTTAAAAACATTTGCCACAATATTTAATCTTTTCCCATAATGTCACCTTCATTTCTTCGAAAATAGGATTTTGAAAGTTAGTACTGAAAATCTAAATTTTTCTCCGGTAGTTATTTGACGATGATAAATGCAACTGACATGGATTTTGGTAAATTAGTATTCATATAGAATTTGAGTACAAAATACAGCTAGGTTTTTTTTTTATTCAGTCAGGAATCTTCATTTTTCTAAAACTTAGTTTCTGTTGGTTCCAGCCAAACATGCGAATTTCTTAGGGAACGATAATAATGTGGGCCTTAAACGATTTTTTTTTTTAAATTTAAACCTTCCAAAAAATGCGTTTCCGCTAAGTATAGTACATCATGAACCATAACGTTTCTCAACCTGTGTGGCAACATGGAAACTACATCGATAAAACTGCTTGTTTTCTGGGGCGATCTCACAAAGCTACCATATTTAAGCTGTTTGGTAAGCGATCGGATCAAGTCGTATAACTGTGCTTACTCCGATTCTTCACATCAGAACCAATTATGTAGTTTTGGGTAAGTTTCATAATTTGACATATCAAGCTCAAAATTACATAATTTCCCATACAAATTAGCGTTTCGCAAATTTTCTAAAATTTTAATCGAATCTCCCTTGCAAATCATGTCAAATCGAGCTGTGGCAATGCTGTTTTCATAGAGCATTGAAAATTGAAAAAAAAATTTTTTAAACTGGTCATTTTTATGGGAATTTGGCGCCCAGTTAAATAAATTTTTCAATTTTATCAGGTTTGGCAAAATTCGACTGAATTGTCAAAAGAAATCACGCCAATTTGGTGTGAGCAGTTTCGTCTTATTTGAATATTGCTTGGGCCAAATTGAGTAATTCGGGCTGGAGTGTACGTATTAGAAAGGTTTTTGGGTGGAGAATAGGGCGGGAGGCCTAGCTTGTGTCACCCAGGTAAAATTTTAGCCATCTGGGAAACGTGGTTGAGCGCTCTTGTACTGAATTCATTTTGTCATGTCATTCGTATTGTTGTCTTCTCCACTTGTATGCTCGCCATCAATGCATTCCTTTTTTAGCGAACTCAAAATATCCGAAAGAAGCAACTTATCAAATGCTTAGCTTCGAATCATAGATATTTAGCACGGCCTTCGATGTTGTTTAACACATTTACGATGTTCCTACAATTTGTTTACTTTTAATTACAATACAGTAGACAGGTTTCATCGCCGAAATACTTCAAATCAATCTACTATTCAAATTTTCCAAAAAGCGAAACTTTCCGCAAGCGATGCTTATGTCTTTTATTGTGATATATTCAATTAAAAAACGATATGATACCAATAAAATTTACAAATATAAAGATTTGTGTTGACCAATGGCTCGAATTTATCATTGGAAGTTTCTTGAGATATTTCGAATCATATTGGCGCCTTTGTTGAAAAAACCCTCAATAGATTTCATTCTACATGATATCAAATGGGACTCAACTGTCAATTTTGATGAACTATCTTAACCTTTTCTTATACTCAAATCTAGATTTATGTAAAGTGTTCTATCTACACTAGGTAAAGTGGCCAGAGCATTCGCTTTCTATGTGGCAGTTTATTGGTCCAACTCACGTTGGCGGTTCCGAAATCTGATCACTTTCTAAAGTATTGCTATGATGTCTTAAATGAGAAGTTCGTAGCATATCTAAACACTTGTCTGACCTTTAATGTTCAATTGATAGTTATTGATCGTAAATCAGCACTAACAGAATAGTAGTCATCATCACGTTGAAGCATTACAAACTAATAGCTTCTCTAACATGTTTTATCATCTATTTTGTAAGGATCCCTGCCCCCCAAAATTGATGAAATATAGCAGCTTGATTGGTTTTATCGATGTAATAAAGTTTCGCGAGACTGATACGAATGGACTTTCTATAGTATGAGAAGCTTGCTTCCTAAAAGTAATTTAAGGAAATGCCAAGAAATAGAAGGTCCATATCAATGTCATCCAGAAATAAGCAAACCACAAGTGATGAGATTTCTTTTGAAAATTAGAAAACTTGGAGCATATTTCATAGGTTTACATTTAGCTAAAAATGTAAAAATTTTCATAAAAAGAGTGAAAAATGGGTACTACAATTTTCTGGCTAGAAAACGACACAACAATCGTAAGATAATTTTTGCAAATACAATGGATCTGAAATTGCATCATTTCTTAGCATGAGGGTAATTTCGCTAATCAACCAACCATAATTTTGTTCATCTGGATGCAAGCTTTTATCAGAGATTCAATTATAAAGTTATAGGAGGAAACAATAGTATACTCTAATTCAAATAAAGGTGATAATCGCTGTGGAACTGGCTAAATAATAGTCTGCTTAAAGGTGTCATTCTTCATTTTTCCATTCCCTATTAAAATCTAACAGCAACTGGAGTATCACTGAGGATGAGAGTTGTTTACTCTTGAAACGCCGGTGTCGGCTAAAAATCAATGTTAGAATGGAAATTTTATTATTCATTTATATTCCGCTATCTAAAAAGTTACCGGGTGAAAAAAAAAATAAATAGCTGAACCTGAAACTAAAATCAGCTACCAAGTGGCCAGAACAAACATTGAAGAATGCATTAATTGCATAGATTAACTTCGAAGCTTTTCTTAGAAATTCTAAATTGGTAATAAGCGTTCCGCGACCTAGTTCGTCAATTTACGATTCATAATAGGGGTCTGTTGTCAACTTCAACTGAGGTTTCAAATCGATTCCTCGAGTTTTATACTGGTGATTCCTGCTTTTTTCTATTTAGGCAGCGCACTGTAATTTGCGTAGTCATGTAAAGAAGGCTCAAATTATAACTTTTTTAACAGGTTGGTGATCTCCGCCGCCAGCATAAAGTACTCGTTATGTATTATACAAGGATTCAAAAAATATCAATCCCTCTAAATTTGAAAAATAAACAACAAGGCACAATTTTCAAGTTTTTCGTAATTAATTAATTCACCACAGTTTATATACAGTCATTTCTAAAGACATTATTTCTGAAAAGTTTTGAAGCTTTCATTTGCAGCTTTAAAGTTAGTGTGTGTGATATGCATGTAATCCTGCTGATATGCTATATCTACCCTAATCATTAGTAATAAATTCATCAAATGTATGTCAAACGTAACAATCACATATCAAGATTTTCTTTCCACAAAAAATCGTTCTGGATTGGGACTGTAGAGTTGTCACCATATGCTTTCCGAGGGACTCTAGGACGTATAAAGGTTTGTCTGGTGTACGGTCAGAATGTAGCGCGTTCAAACCTTCTGTAACGATGAGATGTACAACAGCCTTACAAGTGTCAGAACAAGAAATTTTAAAGAAGTCATGGAACTCATCGTCTCACCCTTCCTGGACTTCTTTGAATTTCATCACTTTGTAACTTGCAAATGGTCAGAACGACGACCAGTATATTAAATATCTTCTTCTTGTAAGCTGCACATGAAGTTGTATAGCCTTTTGTCGATTTTTGTACAAAACATGCTTTCTCAGTTCACAAGGCGTCGTGAAGTGGTTTTAAAACAGGTGTGCATTAAATCCGCAAGTCTTGAAACAAAAATCATTAATTAATGCCGGTTATACGCATATCATTAAAACAAATAAAAACACAATCTATAGGTCTTCTCCGATTTCGCAATAGGTAACCCGGTTTTGTTTCACAAAAAGATAGGAATAAAAACTCCAGGTTCAATCTCTATTTGATTTAACGGATATTGTGATCAATACAAAGATTTTTCATGTTCTTTTTGTCGCTAACAAAATTAAGTATTTCGAAGTAAATTAACATGTGATGTAGCAACTAGAAAGAATTACTGAATTGACGTGTTGGCTATTGATCCTATATATCCGAACTGGGTAGGCGGAATAAAAAGATCAACGTTTTCGACTTAGGTTGAAATATTTAGCCGAAAGGTATTGTACTACGCAAAACTGAGATTTAAGTATAAAATTTTAACTCATTAATGATGACGCGTTGTGTAGTGGTTAGAGTTCTCGCTTCGGAAGCCGAAGGTCCCTGGTTCGAGTCTCGCTAGTGACACCGAGATTGTTTCGAGTGTTCGGACGGACTGGAAGCCGGTTCAGTTATGATACGTACTGGTTTAAAATCAAAACGTATCGCAATTGGGTGGACGAATTAACAGTCAAGGCGTGGTACTGACCATGTCACTTTGATTGCCAATACATTCGATCAAGATAATTAGATACGCTATCCCTAAGCGAAGGTCCGAATGAGGCTGTAGTGCTAAAGCAAAGCAAGAAATACTGACGCACCGAGGGAAACATTGCTGTTAATATTACACAAAAATTTTTTAAACAAAAGTTTTTAGGCATTTAAAGGTCTGCGAAGACCTATGGCAAATTGCCAAATAAATTGTATGAATTGATTTTGTTCTAAAAGGATACGTGAATCATTCGAATTCATGTCCAATCGCCCAGTTCAGAAAAAGACCCTAAATTTATTATGGCGAATTCTGTTATTTTAATACTCAAATGATCCCGAATATGTAACTGATCACATGGTTGAAGCACTCTCTGTGTCAGGAGACACTATAACCCTAAATTATCTATATTAGGCACATCTGCGGTTGTTACGCGTAGAACTGATTCCTTTATTTCTCGACTAAAATTAACATACTTGACCATTTAGCCGAAATTGATCTCATGTAATCTGCTTAAAGATGTGGATGATTTCCATCTTTTTAATGAAAAAGATTTACTCGAATCAATTTCAGCGATTTTTAAGAGTTTTTTTTCCAACCTGCACATATCGCGTCGATTGAGCAATCTTGGCTTTGAGATGTCAGCATCTGGTTCTTTGATCAAATATTCATTGGACTTCACATTTGTATAAGCTCATTATTTGTTGGAAGCATGAACTAAAACCTAGATTTCTCCCAAACAAACATTTCTAGTGGATAGTATCTACAAAAAAGATAACCAGTTGCAGCTGTTAAAGAGACTGCTATATCTTTCTCTTTCTGGAATTCAATACTTAAAAATTTATCAGGCCTGTTTATCCTAACTGGCATTAGAATAAAATCGAACTGATCTAACTTGTATAAGAGTTCAACGGAGCAACGGGATTAGTAAATCTTATTGATCAAAACAATATAGTGAGTCACCATTCAAAGGGTCCTGTTTAATTCCAGTTAGATTGAATATATGCAGCATCAAGGCGTTACTTTCGACAAGCTCTTATGCTTTCTAAATGTCAGACAATCTTCGTTCTTAATGAGCCAAGGATATGGCGTGACTTGCTATTGTTGAACTAAAGCATTTCTCGGATCTTTTTACATAAAACGGCACCTATTCCTTGGTCCATGGAATGCTTCCCCCCCATATCTCTAATCTTTGTAGTGAAAAAATTCCATCGACGGTGTCGGATGCTTCCTTGCTTATCCATTTTTTGGGATCCGTTCTTCGTCCATTCTTTGCACTTAGCTAAGCAGTCGTGAGTTCCGCAGTTATCATGTAGACTTGCCATTGGTTTCGTTTTCGCTTTGTTGATTTTTTTTTTTTAAGTTTTGCAGGATTTGAGTCAGAAATTCACAGCACACGTCATTATGGCATAGTTGGATACTAGTTTTAAACAATGCACTGTGTGCATCCTAAATAAATTATAACGGGAACTACGATATTTGTGATCATTTCGATATGCTCCCCAGCCTTTAGTGAGAAGGTTTATTCATTCAAGGCCTTCTCATTAGAAAGTGAAGAACTATAATGGCCGCGCCACCCATTAAATTTTTCAATTAAGAGTTAACATTTACATCAATAAGAACTAGTGTTCAGTAGAACGTCAAATGATTTGAGTTTGAAACAAAATTATCATGGAGTTGTTTTGCTTGCAATGCGATGGCTTTTATTTCGTCAAATCCGTTTTCGTCACTGCCCATAAATGTAAGCAAGCTATACAATCTCTTGGATTGTTTTCTACAGTTTATTCTAAACCAAAGAACGTCTGCAGGCAGGTATGCACGAATATGGAAAACTGGCAATGCTGGTAGCAATTTTTACACTGCAGCATCATGTGCAGAACTTCATGATTGAATTACTGTGCTTCTGAGGTAATCTTACGAGCGATTTACGAAGAAATTTCCATTATACGAGTAACTGTTGGTTATATGGACTCGAACGCTATTTCTTGTGCGTTAATCGGTTATTAGTCCCTTGTATACTTTTTGAAGATTGATTTTTTTTATAAACATTCGATTTGACAACAGATATTTAATTTTTTTTGTAAATATGACAAGGATCTAGCTCTCACAAGCTTGATAGACAAAAAACAATGAAAATATGCAAGCAGTTTGATCATACTCAACGCTTTCCTGTCCGTTTCGTAATTTGTTAAGAAATAAACGCTAGAAGTTCATTTCTCATATAATAAATGAGTTAAGTTGTCTATTAGTTTTTCAGTTACGATATCAGCGAGTCTATTACTGCGTCGATAGTTCTCGCATATGATCGATTTCAGATTAAAAAATCTGTTTTCCTTCAAAACTTAGAAAATTCCATTCTGCGGACGCCGTTTGTATAAACTCTTGTAGGATTCTACCCCAGCTACACCTATGAAATAAGGTAGGACAACCAGAAGAATGTATTCAATCTATCCTCTTTCACCGCTAGCCGGGCAGGTACTATTCATTTAGTGTGCTAAACCTAGAGAGTGTCGCTAGCATGTTTACGACGTTTCTGTTTTTTTTCGTGTGTTTCGTCTTCATTTTGCAAGATTGATGCCATATAGCTCGGGGTTATGTTTGAGTCTTCCAAGTTAAATCAATGTCTTTGCAGAGGACTCGCAATGCAAATATTCCCGCAAACAGCACTAATAATACTCTTCGCAAAAGTTGCTTTAAGTTGCATAGAATACAAAATAAGTTTATTAATATTTTCAAACACTTTTGAAAATCCTAGTAAGCAAGTTTGCTTGATTATGCAAAAGTATGGCTGCATAGCTGCAATAAAAGGGTCATATTTTGATTGAAAGGCAAAGTATTGTCCGGTTAAAAAAATTAAATGCAGACATGAAGATAAAATTGATAGATTTAAAAGTTTCAAAAAAGTAAAAATAATAATTTCCTTTTTTGATTCGATGAAAATAATTTTTAATTCTTGCAAATACCGAAAGTTTCGGAATAAACACCTATTCCGTCCTCAGTGCAAACTAAGTTTCTAACTTACTACATTAGTTTGGTTGAAATTTCGAAACCCGCAATGCTTGTAAAGATTGAAAATATTAATGACTGAAAAAAGGAAATTATCATTTTTATTATTTTGAATTCAATAAGTTCGTTGAAATCGTCGACTAGTTTTATCTATTCTAAGTTTACTTTTCACAAGTTAAAATTATCCTTGATAAATTGACAGTTCCATTTTGAACTCCTATGGTATGCCGTCTGAAAAATACGAGTAAATGCCATCATGATAACCGATTTGTTCAATGTTTGAAGACAGGAAAATTGAAATACAGGGTGCGGCAGCATAACTTCCTTTTTTCAAAATTCAACAAAACAAATTTTCAGCGGTACTTGTTTAAATGCACGCTTCGCACTGTTCCAACGCATGATAGCGACTAACCAAGGGATGAGCAAAACTTTAAAATCACCTCTCTCGAATGAGACTACTAGCGCCGCGCTATAACAGTTAGCACTTTAAGGGCGGGCATTTCAAAAAAGGAAGTTATGCTGCCGCACCCTGTACTGATAATTTCAACTAAATCATTCACATGACATCTATGTGGTAAGAGGCGATCCTCCAAACGTATTTTAAATGTCTAGATTATTACAGTGGTTGATTTTGAATTACATTTCATCTAATAATCTCTAACGCTTAGTAATCGATTGAATTTTTACAAAACGCAAAAATAAATGATTTTAGTCATTAATTTTACGAGTATTTGTTTGATATCCATAGGCAAATTTTTCTATTTTCTTGAAAAGCTGTCGGGCCTGGCTTTGTTGTGTTAGCAGACGCGTTTCGACTCCTTTGAGTCATTTTCAGTGTCAAAAGGATGTGTTCAAGTATAAGGACATGACTTTATATACGTGTAGGATGGGTTAAGCAGGTAGATACTAAATCAGGTCAGGTATAGGAGAGATATTAAGTTCTCGTCTTTTCGGGTTATTGGATGTCTGTTTGTTCTGCTGGTTCGTGTCGCTTCCGTTTTCGACCACACCCTTCGACGAAGACGGAAGCGACACAAACCAGACGGACATCCAACAATCTAAAAGAAGAAAACCTAATATATCTTTACCTAACCTAACTTAGTATCTAACCAGCGTAACCCATCCTACACCTATGTAAAATCATGTCCTTATACATATCCTTTAGACACTCAAGATGACTCAAAGGAGTCGAAACGCGTCACAGAACAAAGCCAGGCCCGACGGCTTTTCAAGAAAAAAAGCTAGTTAAATATATAACTAATATGAGGACTTGCCGCGAAATCATTTCTATTCTCTCCAAAGCCCCTTGCAAACTATAACGTTGATATTACGTAATTCATGCATGTACTCATGGCTCATGGCTGTCAAGATCTATTAGCCATCGCTCCTCACTATAAAGTGACGCCTCACTTCACCCCTTCAGGATACTCGGGCACTAGTATGTGTTCAAAATTTACTTTCAATTCCTTTATCAAAACAATTACGTTACTTTTTTTTCCGTAGCACTACATCGCCTCAAACTGTAGAACTCCATCGATCGTTTCCTTACTTTCAAAATCAAGCCGCGAAATACTATCCTGGGCGATATTTAGCCCTGCGTTTTCTTGGCTTTCCACTTGATCTTCACCCTTCATTTCTTCCAGCGAATACCGTATAAGGTGCCCGTTGTTCTTCGATACGAAAATCATGTGGCCAGCCCATTGTAGCTTCCACAGTCTATCTTCGTTGACACCTCCAGCACGTCAATTCCTGCTCTTGTATTTTAATCCTCCATCGGTTCTCTACTAAGTTCTTCACTGTGGTTATTTGGATCAGGGTCTACTTCTGGAATGTGTTTTTTATATGTTTGCGGATGCTTGGCCGAGGGTATATGTTTCATATTCATAGCATAGCCTGTCGTATCGCAAATTTGTATATTGCGCTTTACTTTTTCTGTGTATAGCTGGTCTTCATGATCGGCAGGAATGAGTAAAATTTTTTATTTGTGTAAGAAAATCTTATTCTGCGGACGCCATTTGTATAAACTTTTATGTAATAAGGTAGGGCAACCAGAAGAATGTATTCGATCCATCCTCTTTCACCGCTAGCTCGGCAGGTACTATTAATTTAGTGTGCTAAACCTAGAGAGTGTCGCTAGTATTTTTTATGAAGTTCCTGTTTTTTTTGCCGTGTATTTCGTCCTCATTTTGTAAGATTGATGCCATAGCTCGGATTATGTTTGAGTCCTCCAGGTTAAATCAATGTTTTTGTAAGGGGATGGCAATGCAAATATCGCCGCAAACACAGCACTAATGATACTCTTCGCAAAAGTTTCTTAACTTTGCATAAAATACAAAAATAAAAAAAGGAATGAGAAAGATTTTTTATTTGTGAGCTATATTCTTCGATATATTTTGGCCGTTCCAATTTTTCGTTCATTTCAATTGTTAGGCTCCCTATAATGAAAGGGGCCTCATTACCCTTTCAAAGTTTAATGCATAGCTCCAAGTTGGGACATCGTCTCCAGGATAAATCGCCTCTAATCGTCGAATTTATGCGATCTCTTTTACCAGTCGGAAATTACATGCAAGTATCACAGCTGTCAATATCCCCCGTGTGGTCTTCCTATTATTTCTTCGGATTCCCTACTGGACATTTCTCTTGTGCTCTAGCCTTTAATGAATGCTTAGGTAGTCAGTGTTCTTCCATCCTTGTCACATGTCCGATCCATTGCAGTTTGCGTATTTTCATGCATACGAGGTACAGGTAGTTGTCATACAACTTAGCTTATACTCTGTTCCAAGCTTGACTGGGCTAAAATATTCTCTAAGCGCGTGAGTCAGAATACATCCAGGCTCTTCAGAAAAATTTCTAAGGGTTCTCGCTTTGCATCCATACTATATTGCAAGAATCGCTTATTATGGAGTCTTCTGATTCCATAGATGACTCAACCTCTTGTTAAGACTGGCAAAATCGTCCTTATAACCAGTACCAATTTGGCTCCTGTACTAAATTCGAAAGCCTCGCCTTGGTGCGTAAGTACTAAGCTCCCCAAAAGCTTACTTTCCAGTAAGTTTATTCCTAGTGGTAGCATATTCGATCCGATAAGTACTTAGTGTACAAAAGAAAAACAAAAATTTTGGAAGAGTGGCGATTTATTTCTCAACATAATCTCCTCTTAGCTTGATACACTTGACCCAGCGATGTTCCAACTTCTTTAACCCGTCTGATAAATACAATACATTTTCTCGAGGTCTGCAAAGTAGGTCTCCGTGGCGGGGATGACCTCATTCGACGCAAAAATTTTCCCCCTTCGAGTGCTTGGAAACAAAAAATGTCGCACGGGGCCAAATCTGAAGAATACAGTGGATGGAGTAGCATTTTGTAGTCCAATTTGGCCGTGGCGACGGCGGAGATGTGAGCCGGTGCGTGTTCATGGTGGAAGAGCACATTTTTATTCGCCAAATGGGGCATTTTTTCTGCATATTCGAGTCGAATTGTCCCAATAATTCGGCATAGTAAGGCTCTGTGACCGTTTTGCCCTTCTCCAGACAGTCGATGCAGATCACACCTTGTGAATTCTAGAAAACGGTGGCCATCACCTTTCCAGCCGCATGAAGTCCACTGTTTCCTTGGTCTCTGGTGTGTACCAGTGGAGTTTCGGATGTTGGATCTTTCGTCGACGGTCACGCAACGTCGCAAAAACTACTTCGGATTGCGCTTAAACGACGTCAAACATTGCTCTGAAGTGATCTCACGGTTGCGTTTGTTGTCCGGAGTGAACAAACGCGGCACCCATCGCGCCGGCAGTTTCTCATGCCCGAAATTTCATGCAGGACATGACCCACACGGTCTTTTGAGATGTTGCCCTTTCTCCATTTTTCTAAAATCCGCAGACACGCCTGCTTCCACACGCGTTCAAACACAAGCGAGTCCGATTCGGCTGAAATTTTGACAGTAGCCGCGTACGAGAATGTACTACACGAATCTCTCTTGCGATAGTGGCGCCATTGGGCAGTGAAGCTGAGCACTTATCGGACCGCCCTCGTAAGTCTTAGATTTCATTTGCTTTTACTTGCCCATAAACGGTTTCGGACTCTTTAATATGTTACTTGAGTACACTACAATTGGATGATAATGAAAAATTAAATACAAATACGTTTTCCCAGGTGTGGACTAGATTTTAGGTGACCTTTTCAGATAGTAAGGTTAATTATTTCAGAGGACTGCAGATTTAATCTTAAATATTCACTGAAAAACACTATTTAGAGGAGAGAGAGAGAGAGAGAGCACCATTGAAATTTAAAAACACTCATCTAAGGCTAGTTCAATACCTTGGTCTTATGTTTGATAATATATGTACTCGCTACTCATTAATAGATTTCCTAAGATACTTTAATCATTGTACGAGTAGTTGTAGCCTATGCATTGGCTTTAAATGATTGTGTTTGTTCAAGTTTATCGTTAGTCCTAATGTCAATAGTGCCAACAAGAACAGTACAACAGTTACATCCTATTCATTCCTTGGCTAAGGTATCTGAAAACAACTAAAGTCACCACATACTTCCAAAACCTTACTCCTTAAAAGTAGATTAAAGTCAATCTTTACTTCAGAATTAATGTACTTCATAGTGTGCAATATTCTTACAACATTAAATAATCTTTTCAGTACGAAGTACGAGAAAATCCAAAAGAAAACTAAAATTTGAAGCCCAACTCGATGCCACAACTGATGCGTATGTTGAACATCAACTATTTCGCATTAGTATAAGACGTCGATGTGTAGTATGTTATCGACGCATATTTGAATTATGTGGCCTACGCGAAGCACAAAATAAAACTCCACGAACTCCATATCAGTGCATTGTTTGTAAAAAGAATTTTTGTATAAATTGTTTCTATAAGAGACATGCCGAAATAGTTTGAATAAAGATTTTAATTTGCCAGGATGTTTAAAAATAAGTATCTTTGGTCATATACTATAGTATTAGCCAACTCTTGTAAGAGTGAAAATTGACTGATTCTTTTAAAGAAATTTATCCCAAAACAAATACTACTTAACAAAAAGATCAAATAGTTTTTAAGAAATTCCTTTTTTCACATTATCTGTGATGTAAACGTAATTTTCGTGCACTCACCTCTTGCTCGTTTTATCCTGAATTTATTTCAATGGATATTCTGTTAAGCCAGAAGCCCACCAACCTTGGGTAATATGGTTCGATCCTAGAGTGTTACACGATCGATAAAATGCCAGAAAAACGTATTTTTTGAAAAGCTCAGTTTATTTAGTTGAAATAGTTTGCTGACCTTTAGGAAGAAAGCATGATTTCCATAGGTCATAACGATATTTTTCCTTCTGAAGTCTGGTAACATTCGGACATATTAAAAAAGCAAATGGAAATTTGTACAGGGTAGCCCAATAAAATAATGCTAAACGCAGTCGTGTTACAAAACATCATTTTGAGGGTTTTGTTAAATAATTTTACAAAACCGTAGTGACTCTAAACTACAATAGCTTCAAACATGGGATCTAAGTGCGTTAGTAACACGTTATTATACCTGAAAATTTCATAGCAATCGAGCAATACATGGATTTTCAAGGAAACTTTAAAGATGGTGTATTACATTGATAAGTAAATAAAATCTGTTCATGATAGACCAGAGTTTCATGGATTTCATATGATGTATTCCAATGGAGGAAAGTAAAAAATTTTAATTTTTAGCTCTCCTCATTCCCTATTCAAGATAAAACATATGTGTAAACAATTTTTTCGATTCAAGTAGTCTCCGAGATATGGAATTTTGAAAATTTATATACATATTGTGGCATAGTACAACATTTACGCGGTCCATCGTCTTTGTTCGACACGTTAAAAATGCGCGTGAGGGATTCTGCTAATTCGCCCGGCACATTCGAGTGAGAAAAGTGTTGGAAAGTGACATCGAATTTCCATGTCCATGAGAAATTTTATTGATTTTTAATGCCTGTATAATCATAACTACTTGGACATTTTTAATGAAACAAAATCTAGTGTATTTGTGTCCATAAGCGCCCTACCGTGACAAAATTTCAAGCGATATTGCATATTTAGTATGCTTCTCCATTTTCATTCACACATTCATGCTCTCTTGGAAATGTGAGAAGCATGTTCTTTGTTTACAAAGTATAACGGAAGATGCTTTCTCATTTTAAAATTAAAATCCAAGCATTAATTTTGGATGAGAAGTGATTTCAGTGTGTTTCAATCGGCAGCTAGTAACGACAAATTTGTTTTTGTAAAGTAAAAATGGCTTCTAATTCCGAATGTAGTGTAATCAAATGGCACTATTCTGTATGAGTAAATTATCTGTGAATCTCGGTAAACTGTTAATTTGTAGTATATCCTCGTCTTGACCCTTGGTTAGAACTATTTGTAACATTCGAAGATTTATCATATAATTGCTTTCTGATTATGCAGATTGGCAATTGTACTATGTGACAAACAGTCGAAACTTCACAATTTTAAGTTACATAAAAGTGCGAGTTTTATCTCGACACAAGTCGCAATAATTTCCGATCTTGTTGAAAGCCATTGCTGAAATGTATTTTTTCTCTAAAACGATGGGCCTCTTTCTCCTTGTACTTTGAATACTCAGTATTATGGCCGCTAGTAGTTAATGCACCAATAAATCTTGTAGCGAGATACACCAAATTTAAAGTAAATTTTTGGAGACATTCACATTCCCTTCATTGAATGCATACACATTGAAGGTAAGTTTCGCATCTCACCCAGAATCATCATGCTACTTCGGATACTCTCATTTGCTTGTTATGTTTTCGTTTAAAACAAGTTTTTGTTCGATACCACGCTGCTTCGCGTATTTCAAGGTCTCTATGCAGGTTGAATGAATTTGTTCGAAGCTTTCCTTCTATTTACGAGTATGTATATCTATTCTATTGTATGAACTATCAAGCAAGTATGTAAAACAAATTTGCAATTTGACGGTATCCAACCTTCAAAGATATGTTTGAGTATGTATTATATACGAGTTCATATACGCTTTTAAATGTAAGAAACAGTTTGAATCGGCAAATGTTCGGTAACATAGTCACTTGAAAATGCATGACGATGAGCTTAATTTTAATCAGATAGTCTGAAGCTTTGCCTTTCATTAGGTACTCGTACATGCAAACAAAAGCAAATCGATTTTGTTCTTGAAAGCTTATTGTATCTAAAATGCAAACAAATTTTGATAAAAACCCTATCTATCTTATCTAAGTTTAACGCTTTTTTTTCGAACATTTTACTATTCCTTAAGTTTGGCCGATCAGATTGAACTTGCTTGTTAATGAATATGCTCTGACTTGGTGACACTAAACAAACCAACCCTAACTTTTAGCATCGAGAATAATACCACATTTTGTCGCGTATTTCAAGGTATCAGTTAATGAATTTTTTCGAACCTTTCTATGTATATGTCCTGGTTCCGTTTTTCTTGTATATTCATACACATTAGCAATTGATCATATATACATGCTTCATGATTAGGAAATTTTTTGACTATGCCCGAAATTGTGCCACAGCCCAATACTTGTAGTTTCGTGCTACAAGCTGTCTGAATTTACAATAATTGCCTCAAGACAATCTTCGCATCGAAAATAAATCATTGGAAGCTTTTATCCAAAAATGTGAAAATGGTTTAATTCTATTTTTAGAACTTATATATCTTATAATATTCTTATTCCCATTATAAATTGATTTAGAATTAAAATTTAGCATCTAATCCGCTAAAATGTAGTCGATTGACTTATCTAGAAAATTGTGAGTTCGAGAATGGTAAATGAAATATTTTTTTGCTCATTGGGAGAAGTGCGTCAGCAGGGTATTTAGCATATTAAAAGAAGGTCGTTCTTTAGCCATAGTTGTAAATCGTATTAGAATTGCAATTAATATTTTATAATGAATTTGAAATCTGCTAGGAATGAATTATAAACAATCTTTAAATCCAGTTTCTAAATCTTGAAAGCTTAGTGTCCGAAAAACTGGTTAATCCTAACAAAGTTACGAAACAGTTTCATATAGGAGTGGTTTTTTTTTTTTTTTTTTTTTTTAGATTTTTAGATAAATACATACTTCATTTTTAGATAAATACATACTTCAAATCCGTATTGCTAATTACATTCTTTTCGCATCGCTGAAATTAAGAAACCTCGATTGTTGGTTACGTTGCATATATGATTATGAATTAGTTTTTCCAAAGTTATGAGGCAAAAATATCTGGAACTATTTCTATAATTTCAAAAAGTTTCCTCCTATGTCTCATAAACAGGTCCAATTATAATTGATTTGAGGCAATGCTATTTGCAATTTATCAATTGGATGCTTTATATGAGGTATGCTCTAAAACTCAAACAGTTAATTCTTCGTATTGCCGATTACTCAGGCGTTAATTCTTCATATTCAAGATCACTTATGCGGTAATTGAGGACTCTCTTTGAAAAACTATTTTAAAGGCTAGCTCAGGTCAGTTTCTCCCCCAAAGCAACTGTAACACAAATTTAATATACGAGTACAATTTCACTAATTTGGATCCGACAAAAATACTAATACTTAATACTTTCGCACATCAAAATCCGTGTTAGTTCATTTACAAAAAAAAAATGTTTGCGAGTACATAGTTGGTAAGCGTTATATCTTTAAGCTGAAAAATACTAAATCAAAATCCGCG
This sequence comes from Odontomyia ornata, assembly GCA_963969285.1. Classification (NCBI taxonomy): domain Eukaryota; kingdom Metazoa; phylum Arthropoda; class Insecta; order Diptera; family Stratiomyidae; genus Odontomyia; species Odontomyia ornata. The sequence goes on from OZ017738.1 coordinate 115,259,074, forward strand.
TTAGTTCATTTACAAAAAAGATGATTTTGCGAGTATAGTTGGCATTGGAGCGTCGTATTCTTAAGTTAGAAAAAGTTTGACGTTAAAAATAATTAATGAAATATTATGTACCAATAATATTAAAGAAAGCTTACGAAGCAATTAATGAAATGTTGATATGTGCGTAAGTTTGAAGAATTTTGTAATGAAAATTTATGTACAACTTTTTTAATTTGATATGCTTTGATTCGCAAGCGTGACTTTGGATTTGTTTTTTTTTTTTGTCATTTGATTTTTGCAGTAAAAGCATTTCTAAATCGATCACATAAAGAATGATTCTTAAAAAAAATCGATCGATTTTTTTTCTTTTATTGCAATATTTCCATAGATTTGTTAATGCCTACATGGGAAGTTTTTGATTCAATTTCTGAAGAAAAAGTTAAACGTCGAAGAACACGACCATCGCATAGACTTGATTTTAGTGATTTTCATTTTGGAAACATCAAAACGGAAATTACAGAAATCGATGATAGTGAAGATTCGAAAAGTCATCAAATGATACGAAGGTAGATGGTTTTTTCATAAAAATTTATTATGTTATTGAAATTAAAATCTGATTTTGAGTATGGACCGTGAATTTGAGGTGAAAACTGAAATTATATTGTCAAATCGATGTGCTCTTAACATTTAACATTCTAAATGATGGCAACTTTTTTCAGTGCTACTTAAATTCCTGATAGATCTTATTGTCCTCATTGTCCCATTTTTGGATAGCGAAAATATTCGTACCTGACCTTGAAAAAGAACTTTTTTTTTGTGTTATATTGCCATTGTCATTTTTGACGTGTGGGCTGTATCAAGAACAAGATTTTCTGATTTTGCTTTTAAAACTGATAGATTATATTCAGCTTTCGTTGAAAATGAACTGAGGGATTTAATTCGAATGAATCATATATCATTAAAATCTCTCCATAAAGAGTCACTTAGATATATTTACTGCTGTACTTCCATCATATTTACGTACTACATTCTTGCTGACGGTGGCACACATAAGCCCATCTTAAAATCGGCTTCAAGAATGGGTTATTTCCTAACATTTCTACTGCATATTGCATATGGAAATTCTTCCCAACAACATGGCCTCAGTTCAAGCAACGTCCAAAATTTATTAGGAAAACTACTGCAAATTATATGTTTTATCCTTAGCAGTTTCCCGAGTGTACTTCATAATGATAGCTTCCACATCATCAATGAATTTCGGTCGGATGACGAGAGATATAGCCCGAAATGAGCTTTTTAGGGGTTTGTAAGATAATTTTACAAAACCCCTACTAAAATCGCGTCCTGTCTGTTCGTCCGTCCGTCCGTCCCAGCACTTTTTCTCGTAAACTACTTAAGCTAGAAACATCAAATTTTGTATGTAGGTCTAAAGTGGTGCTCGCTTCAAAGTTCAACTACAAAAAATTTTATAAGGTATTTAAGGGAAGTCTCCCCATAGAGGGAAATGGCCCCCGAAAAAAAAATTCATCGAAGGTAGCCAATATGGATATCAAATGAAACACTTGCTTCGAGGGGCGCACAGGGAGGCGATCCGAAAAATCTGAAAAAAATTATGGAGGTAGGTGTTTATGAGCATAGTATACTCAACTAGTAACCACACTCCATCAACCCTCCGGAAAAATTCGAACACAAGCCGAACAGCGAGCCATAAATCTTCGGTAGCAGGTAGATGGTAAACGCTGATGCGAGGAATGGCGCGAATATAAACATATGCTTCGATGAGAGATTTCAGGGCTACCAGAGCTAAAAAATCAATAACATTGCAGAAAAACAAATTCGTTCCATGCAATCTTTTAGGTTTTTGTTAGGATGTGGCAGCACTCCTATGTTCTGAAATGCGTAAAAGAACACGTGCGTCGGAAATTTTATTTGCATTTTGCTTTGTTTCTTGAGCGCGCGAAACATGGGATCAGCTGTCATGCCCCGATCAGCTGACGTGCCCCTGGGAAAATTCAAAAAGTGTGCAACACAGGGTAAATGAAAGGTGTGGCTACTATTTGAGTATACTATGTTTATGAGTACATCAACAATAAATACCTCAGAAGTCTAAATTCGATCAACTTTGTTAATAATAGTATGATATTCAAATTTCACATTTTCCCCAATAAAATCGTATATAGCCCAGTCATATTAGGGCTTTCACCTCGGAATGAAAGATAATAAGCTGCAAATTGGTATGAACCTTTGTTTTGTCATTCTAAATGTTGTCTCAAAAGTCACAATCGTTATCGTGTTCGCGTCTCAAGATATTCAAGGTCAAAGGTCACAAAAATCGGTTTTTCGCGAATATCTGGCTTCCTATCGGTTAAATGAGATTTGCATTTATTATAAAAGTTGTAGGCTATAAAATTCCCTACAACTTTTGTTTAAACTTTTTTTTCATACGACCAACCGTTTTGAAGGTAGAGCGCGAAGAGTGCACATCGTACAGTCATATACGGCCTAATGCAAGGTCAAGCGTGAGTTATGGTTAGCAGTACGTTATAAAGTCAATTATTTACTTGGAAATTATAATTATTAAACAATGCCTATTATTTATGTACTAACTATTAATTATTTATATTTAATTAAAGTAAGTAACTTGATTATTTATATATAATTATTCATATTTAACTATTTAAGAATATCGGGATCATATGTATTTTCTTCATCGGGATTACTTGGATACAGTGAAGCGTTGAGGCAAGCTTGTCCGTTGCACTGGCCGCAAGCTAAAGAACATTGTAGCCCTGATTTTCTGCATCCACAGCGGGAACCACAACCATTTTTGCAATTGCAAAATATTACGTCAACACTTGTTCGGCTGGTGCTGGAGGTAATAACGTTCGTATGGGCTCCAGGATTTCATTTTCAAGCATCCAGCCCCATTCTTTAGGTTCTAAGTCCTTCCCTAACCACGTTTGAATCTGGTAGTAGACACGTTTTATGTGTTGATGAGCTGCTACACTTGTTGGTGGAAGTGTTGACGTAATATTTTGCAATTGCAAAAATGGTTGTGGTTCCCGCTGTGGATGCAGAAAATCAGGGCTACAATGTTCTTTAGCTTGCGGCCAGTGCAACGGACAAGCTTGCCTCAACGCTTCACTGTATCCAAGTAATCCCGATGAAGAAAATACATATGATCCCGATATTCTTAAATAGTTAAATATGAATAATTATATATAAATAATCAAGTTACTTACTTTAATTAAATATAAATCATACGAACGAATTAAATATAAATCATGGAACACGATAACGATTGTGACTTTTGAGACAACATTTAGAATGACAAAACAAAGGTTCATACCAATTTGCAGCTTATTATCTTTCATTCCGAGGTTGACCCCTTTTTTTACCTAATATGACTGGGCTAATAGGCACCCTTAAACTGAACGAAATTCGATATTTAAATAGTCCTACAAAAGGTCCTTAAACTTAAGTTTGAAAAAAATCGAATGATATGCACGGAAGTTACAGCCATTTGAAATTTCTCCAATTACAACAACAATAACACATGATTTTAGTATTTTATGGACCTTCCACCGAATTAGTCACTGCAGTTTTGATTTAATCTTTTTGAAATTTTCAAATAAGGTCAATAATAATATTTTTGGGAATTCATGGATTGAGTGATTTTTGTTGTTTTGCAACATAATGGCAACCGTTGAAAATAGAAAAACAATGGATTTTCTTTCAAACGTGCACATCTCTTTGATATATTTCTTGGCTTTATTCGTTGCTGGTGACTGCATTTCTGAGAAGTTGAGTACAAAACCCTATTGACATGAGCGTAGGTCTGTCTACCCAACGTGTTTTATGTTGCTGCGGCTTTATTTTGATACTAAATACTAACGTACGCAGAGAAAAAATAATTCGGATAAAGTACACAAACATCGTGTAGTCATGCAATTTCTTAGGAATTTTCGAGTCTTCAATTTGCGAAAAGTTTTGAATAATTTTATTTAATACTAGACACTAAAGTGTATCTCCCAAACTCATGATCATATTCCGCCTATTTAAAAATAGCAACCTTAAATTTATTTTGGAGGGTTTTTGTTAAGCTAAGTTCCCCACCGCCACACGCTATTTTGAGAATATAATTTTACGATCTATTTAATGTTGTATAAATATTCATTTAAACTTATACCTTCTCGTAGAATTGGGCTGGAATCGAACTTACATACATCATGGGGACAGAAGAGACACGAATCATATCTAACTCTAAACTAAACCATACTCGTATACTAAAGGACATCCGAACTTTCGATTGTCGTGGCGGTTATTATGCGTAATGCTTGGACCATCTTATTAGCTTAATATAATTTACACAAATGTCGAGTACATTTGGCTTAGTGTGGTCTAATGTAACATGCCTGAAGCTATGGGGTTGTTCGATAATTAATGTCGTTTTTTTTATGTTTTTCATAGTAAATTTATTTATATTAACAACAAAAATTAATCAATGATATATTGACCATTTTGTTGGATGACCTTTTGCAATCTTTCGGTAAGTTGAAAAATTTCTCGCTCGAAGAACCTTTGGTCTTTAGAAGCGAAGAACTGGTCCAACTCATTTTTAACAGCCTGACTGAAATCAAAAGTTTTACCATTGAAATGGTTTGGAAGGGAGTGGATGTGGTATCAGTTCTCAATTGAGCTTCATTCATCTTTGGCGGGTTATCAAGTAGGTATGGTGTCTGGCGTTATTATGATGGAACATCACGTCTTTGCTATTGGCTAGTTAAGGGTGTTTTTCCTTGATTTCTTCGTTCAATTTCGATAGTTGATGCCAGTAGATATTCGAATCAACAGTTTCGTTTCTTGGAAGCAGCTTAAAGTAGATACTCGTACCCTTGTAATCCCACCACACGGAAACATAATCTTCTTTTGGTGAATATTGGCTTTGGATATCGTTTGTCGGACTACGTTATCGTAAACAATCCACTTTTTATCAGCCGTTATGATTCCTTTTAGAAATGGATCGTTTTGGTTACGATTCAGCAAAGAGTCTTATATGTTAATGCGTTCGGTGAGGTGGATTGTTGTAAGTGCAAGTAAACGGTTGAATTCGATAAGTCAAGCTTCTTTGTTATCTCTTGAGTTGTCATAGGTCGGTTAGTTTCACATAGTATCCACACCTTCCATTTACCCTGTGTTGCACACTTTCTAAATTTTCCCAGGGGCCGGTCAGCTGAGCCAAGTTCTGTCGTATTCAAAAAACAAAACAAAAAGCAAATAAAATCTCCGACGCACGTGTTCTTTTACGCATTTCAGAACATGGCAGTATTGCCATGTCCTAATAAAAACCTAAAAGATTGCATGGAATGAATTTGTTTTACTGCAAAATTATTAATTTTTTGAAATCTGGTAATCCTAAAATCCCTCATCGAAGCAAATGTTTATGTTTGCGCCATTCCTCGCGTCAGCATTTATCACCTACCTGCTGCTGAGGATTTATGGTTCGCTCTTCAGCTTGTGTTCAGATTTTTCCGGAGGGTAGATTGAGTGTGGTGAGTATTCTATGGTCCTCATTATACATCACACAAATTCTTTCAAGCTTGCACGGCATTTTTGCTCTTTCGGAAGTACAACAATAACATATGTCGATAATGCTGCTCTCTTTGATTGTCCATTTTCAAGTTTATTTTTAACCAATTTGTAGTTTACTAATGATGCTCAGTTTTTGACTGAAGATAGTCTAAATTCTAATCTTTAAAATAGTATATAATAATATAAGCCACACAGTCAATATTGAATGAAATATTCATTTTACGCCATCTATAAGAAGAAAAACTGGTAATTATCATACAACCCAATATGTAAGATTTTGCTTAAAGTTATGTATATTTTCAATGTTCATTTGGGTAAAATTTAATCGAGTGAACTAAGGTTGCAACGATAGAGTCGATAAAATAGAAAGTAGTAAGTAGAAGAAAAAAAATCAAAACGAAGCACAAACAAAATAATGGCCAATTCTATGTTTTTTTAGAAAATATATTCGATTCCTGGGCTCTGTTTAGTTAATACCAAAATATAAACGTCTCTTACTGTTCTTTAGTTCCTGGGAGGTGTTGAATATAGTGGGCTGAAAGGGTAAAAATAAGTTGTATTCCAAGAAACTTGAAAATACCAATAACTTTAAGCTGTTAAAGGTTTAAAAGTTGGTTCTAAACTAGTTATTCTACTTAGTTTATTTGTTGAATCGTCTGTGTTCGGGTTTCTATAAAATTAGTGTAAATGATTCTCTGTATCTCAACCGGAGAATTTTATCAATTGTTCCCATGTATACACATGTTTCCAGGCTCACTCAGCCTCTTAGTACAAATTGTACTAAGAGGCTGAGTGCGCCTCCCAACCCGCGTTTACAAGGGAAAAAATCAATAAAATTGTTCGGTAAAGGTAGCAGAGAATTTTTTAATCTAGTTCTATAATTCTTCTAGCTATCATAAAGTTCTGCACGCTACAGAGTTTGTTATAATGTTGGTCCTGAGCTCTGGACTTGGATGGATCTCCCTGATATTCCACATAAGCCAAGAAAATCTCCGCTTCTTGGCAGAAGTCAATCGTTCTTTCTAAGGAGATTGTTTCCTTAACGATGTTGTCAGTAGGGTTCTTGCACCGTTTATGTTTTTTTTCGTCCATCCATCCGTCTGTGGCGAATAGCAAGCTTCCTCGGAAACAATACAACTTCCGGTACAAGGAAATTAATGTTTTTATGGAATGAAATTTGAGCGCAAAGTTGGATTTCAATCAAAGGCCTAAAAGAAATCTTTTAAGGTTAAGTGTTAACAGGGCCGGGACTAAGTTGAGTGGAGCAGGGAGAGTTAAATATGAGAAAGATTCCGTATCTTCGTCCCGATTTGGCATTTTTGAGTCGGAGTCGGTCATAAAAAGGGTAAGAAACAGATATTTCAGTATTCAAAATATGAACTTTGTTAGTATTATGATCTATGAATTTTACACTTTTGGTTATAAAATCAAAAGGTACCTTGAAATATCTGATAGATGCATGTACCCTGAAAATTTCATAATACAATAATTGAGCCGAAAGCAATTAACTTTCAACACTATCATACTTCTGATATTTATCAATTATCAAAAACATGTCAGAATTGAGGTAAAACATTCAAATATCGTGAAGTGGTCAGCAAAGAATAACTATAAGGGTGACAATACATGACACATGTAAAGTTATTCTAGGATTCTGTGTGAGCCAATGTTCAGTTTTCTAATTTGTTCACAAAACTTCTGGCAAGGGCAATCTCTTGCTACTTATTCTTTTGCTCCCTTTCGCGCCTTCGCTTAGAGATAGAGTATCGTATTATCTTAACCAGTATCACGCTTTGGACGTTGATCGGTCCACCCAGTTGCGAAACGTTTTGATTTTAAACCAGTACGTATCATAATTGAACGGGCTTATAATCCGTCCGAAGAATCATTCGAAACAAATCTCGTTGTCACCAACGGGGTTCGAACCAGGGACCTTCGACTTACGTAGCTAGCTCTCTACTGCACAACGCGGACTACAGGAACTATCTAGTCCTCATTATTTTGAGGTGATGGCAAAAATCTCGATTTGCCGTATCTTTCCTTAATTCCTTTTTCACCACTGCTAGCGGTACTTCGTGTTTCTCGCTTGTTATATTTTGCTTTGTTGATCCAACTCTTGCAAACATTTTTGCTCCATCGTTTTACTCTATGGAAATTGTCGTTGACTTCCATTCGGTTGGCTATAGCCTTTGGATCCTGTTTTCAATTTGATAATAACGGTGAAGGTACCTCGCTATTAACACAAACGCAACCCGCACTCAGGATTTTATTTTCTGAAAAATTGTCTAAATTGTAAATATTTTCGAATAAAAAACTGCTTGAACTTCAAGCCGTAGCACTTCGTGACATTCTTATTACGTCAATAAAATTGCCATATGATTTTGTAATTTTATCCTCTGCCCTCCTTTCCACACAGATTTAAAAACGTTGAGGTATTCCTCCCTGTTAAGAGTTGACATTTCATACCACTTTTCGCCATTTCAATCTGAAGTTCTTGTTCTACAGCAGTTCAATGTAATTTATTGTTTTTGGTGTCAGTTCATCTTTAATATATTCACTGATCCTATGATGCTGAAAGGGGTTCCACATATTACAAAAATATCCAAAAACTGTGTGTTTCTGATAATGAAATCTTACAATTAGTTAAGTAAATAGGCGCACCCACGCGCAACGTTTCTATCTACTACTACTTATCCCACCATCACAGGAAATATTTTTTTATATTTATTTGTCACTATTAATTTTATGTGAATCTAGTTCTGAAAGCTAAAGGTTTTCTTCTGTAAGACATTCCTGCATTTAAAAACTTTTTTTGGCAAGTTTTCGGTTACCTCAAATTCATGCTCCAAAAAAAAAATAGAAATAATAGAAATAATTCGAAAGATACAAGTGATTAAATATATTAATTAAATTTCAAAACAATAGTACAAAGAGAAAGGTATCAGAATATCTTTGTGCTGAATGTGGAAAATCATATAAGCATCGTGGAAATTTAGGTCGACATGTTAGGTATGAATGTGGCAAACCAGGAATATTTGCATGTCCAGTATGTGATCGACGTTTTCATCAAGGCTGCAATCTTCAACGACACGTTTCTACGCTACATATGCATCATAAACGTATAAATTAGTCAAAGAAATTTTTTAATACACTTTGCCTTTTATCTGCTATATATACATAAATACGAGTATAATAGAATTAGTTTTTACTGAGCTACTAGTCATTGAAAAATTTATTGCATGAGGTAAATACTTAAAATTTCAAGTGATAAATTATTCAAAAAAATACAGTTGCTGTGTATATAACAAAAAAATATTTATATTTTTTAAGGAACAATAGTATTTAGGTTGAGAATAATGTACTTATTTGTTGAAGAATAATCAAATGTACTATATAAACGAATTAAATATTTAGTTTGAACTAAGTAAAATTTAAAAATTTTAATAATTTACATTGACTATAAAAACATTGAAATTGATTTAAGTAGATAGTCCGTGATCGTTGGTGTGCATTATTTTCTAGAGAGTTAATAACTATACTTCTAGCGGGTTATAGAAAGGGTTTCCAGGCCGTCACGAATTTTTTCGTTCGGAAGATAGTTCATTTGCATGCGGACACACTCATGTATTTTTGTTTTAAATTTCTTTAATATCCAAATATAACTCAAATTTCCACACAGTGTCTAGCATTTGAGGGTGAGCGATGTGAAATATCGTATTGAAGTTTTACTTCGCAATATCGATTTTCTGATCCAAAAATACTGAAAAGATTCCTTATTAAAATCTCCTAGAGAACTTAATCGCTTATCATTAAAAATTTGTTCGTTCAATCTTTACTTAAGTACCAGAGCCTTGCAGTTCAAATTAAATCCCACCAAATAGTAGGATCTGGGTAATTAGCAGAGAACACTCTAGTATCTTTACAATCTAAGCGCGCAGCTTTAGATAGTTTCATCCATTTATTGCTTTGAAAAAAAACTTTGCTTTATTTTTTTTACATCAAGTTCTTTGCATTGAGCTGTATTAGAGCAAAAACAGTGAGAATAAGTTTTAATATTTCAAGGACATAGGCTCAAAATAGCTAAATTTTGTGAATCCTTCCTTTCTTTATTCCTCTTATTGTCTTTTGCCTCCTGCAAATATCGGCGCCAGCTATCTCGGTCGATCAACCGCGTCCTCTAATCCGGACAGCGATGAGCTGTCTTCGTTGGCACAGTTGGAACAGCGTTTTTTTTTCCACTGCTTTCCGTCCTTTCTAGCGCATCCCTTTTTAGATACCCGTAATTCATCCATATGAATGTTTTCAGGTCATAGCAGCTTCCGTAGTTTTGAAATTTAAGAGACTTCCGGCTTGTCAAATTATTTATACATTTCGTGGTTGTATCGAATTCGCCATTGGTCCGCTTATAGTCTCTCTTCGAGCATTTACCTCTGGACCCGCGTCAATGTATTCGATGATGCTTGTGTGAGAGTATATTCCGCATCCATAGCATGGATAGGAATATCAAAGATTCTTATATTTTGAGCTTCCCTGTGTATGAAGCTGGTCTGTAGTATCCTCCGAACTGGATAAAATAGTTTTATTTATGTGCTGTATCTTCGCGGTTTCATTGTCTTTTTTGATAATATTTTATTCGCCAAATGTAATATTTTAGTTTTTTGGCGTATTTGTCTTTAACTGCGTCATTATTTTCGTTTTTGTCCCAATAATTTGTAGCTTTTTTCTAGTCTGTATTTGACGGTTGATGTTGATGTTCACATAAGTTATTATATGCGCCTGTCTTTTATATTGATGTTCTTCTTGTTTCGACTGGTAGCTTTGTGATGACGTATTCCAAATCTAAATTGAACATCAGCTCTTCTTCCTGCTTTAGTTCGATATTCGTGTCAAAGGTGTCGGTGAGTTAGTTATTAATTCGTACTTGGGAAGTTATCAGCGTCATTGTCATTTTGTTTAGGTGCATTTATTTAGCCGGATGCCAAAATTCAGTATTATTTAGTAAAATAAATTAGAATTAATACTATCGTATGCTTGCTTCAAGTCAACGAAATTTTGATAAACATCGATGTTGAACTCGCAGCTTTTATTAAGTTCCTGCATAACTGCAAGTTGATCCGTCGTCGATCTATGTTATGTTCTGAAGCTACTTTGGTACTCCTATAATATTGTATTCACATAAACTGGTCTTATTTGCCATTATTTTACAAGATCTTGTATGGCGTCCGAACTTATAGGTTTATGCTTGTTAGTTTTTCACTTTTTTTTTCGTGGATAAGAAATATTGATTTAATTAGCTCACCTGGAATCCCATCGATGATGCCCAGTTCATCATGACGATAGTAAAATCCATACAGCAGCACAAGGTCCATGAGTGTGGTATAGCTTTTCTTTTCATAAACATGAAACCAAATGTGTGCTATATAACAAGCATTTATTCTGTAGTTATTTTATCTGTACTAGCCATAAAAAATATTTTATATTATTCAGTGAATATAAAACAAATCTAAGTCGTCGTTATCTATGTAACCTCGGTGATTTTTCCATACCTTATAACACAATCCCATAAATTTAAAGCTTGTCCTGAGAAATTATGCCATCAGTTTCCTACCACACTGTACGTGTAAAATGATGTGATCCAAATGGTGAAACATTCAATGAATTTGTTTCCCACTTAATAAAATAGAGCAGTATTAAATTAAAATTAGCGGCTGATATTATTCTAACTATACCATTTGAAGCACAAAATGTGTTTTGTTAATTTCTTAGATACGTCACTGAAATTCACTATTCTAAATTTTAAACCTAAAACTGTAAATTCTTTTGCTTTGAACTGAAAGGCGCGATCTACGTTGGGTCTTAAAAAGTCAAATTAATTCTCTTGAAAATAATGCATCCAAAATAATATATGCTAGTCCCAAAAACCAAAATAATTGTGTCTAAAAATAGATAATTTCAAATTAACTAATTAAATGTTAAATGGTTTCCTATTAATTTATTTTGCTTTCATCTTACCAAAGATAATTCCCTACAACACCAGAAAACAAACTAATCCAAAGGAAATAATTTTGACATATTTATTTCTCATTCTAATGTAAGCATTTATTTTTGCCCTCGAGAATGCTGTTTACTTTTTTCTAACATCTTTCACATAATACCACACATCACATGCATATATAACTTAATTTTAAAATTTAAAATAGAACGTCAGTGGACAGATGATGCAAAAACAGAGAAAGAGTGCATTGAAGTTCAAACTAATCCTGTTGCATATACATTTTTAAGAGACAAGAACTGAACATGAACAAAAAAGTTAATAAAAACTAATGCTAAGGCAAAATTTCAGGATATAGTCATTACAATAATTTTGCATTGACGCAAGATTTACAAGAATTATTTGCCTGTCCACAATGCAATCGTGTATATAGGCGTTGGGGAACGCTACAACGTCATCTGAAGCAGGAGTGTGGCAAAGGTAAACGTATGGTTTGTTCGGTTTGCGGACATCGAACAAAGCGTGCCGATCATCTTATGCAACATGTACGTAAAAGACATCCTGAAATTGCCAATAGACGACATCCGTTGCGATCGACGGATTTTACTGTCTAGTTATACCAATGTAAAAAAAAAATTTTTAAGAAAAAGGAAAAAATAGAACCCTGAAACCAATTTGGAATTGATTAATAACCCCCTTTGGAATTTTTTTTCTGCCCAAGCTTACAGTGAAGTACGAGTACTACTAATAATGCTTTACATTAATTTAGATATATTCTACCATTTAGAATCTTGAGAAGAATTTAGTTAATTATATACTTTCACAATTGTTTAACAGTAATTTTTTGAAAGAAATCTGTTTATTCATTTCAAATGTTTTCTTTATTTTAAAAATAAAGTGTGTAACATATTTATAAATGAAAAATAAACATTTATTGAATAATAATTGCGAATGTTTTTCTGGAAGAATTCTATTGTTGTAAACTTTAAATTTTCAGGTTGAAAGTGATATTTTGGGTTCGTTATAATACTGAATGATAGGAAGGGCTATAGTACAATAGAAATCATGATTACAATAGAGAATTGTTTTTTCCAGGTTACTTTTCTTTTGATTTTATGATAGGGTTGAAGTGTTGGAAATATAGGTTTGTAGCAAATCGAATGTTTCAGCTTCTTTTCTCCGGAATGCTTCCAGAAGATACACCAACGCTCGCGTCCGTATATTAAATTACGTATATTTTTTAACGAATAGTTTCTGCTTCTGTTGCTTCACTCACGGTCTTTCACGAGTGTCAAGCATATTGGTTGAGCGTTACTTTCATGTTTTTATTTGTTGTATGGCCTTAAATGAAAGTCTTCAATGAAGCAAAAAACAATTTTCTGAATGAAATTCGATGTTTTTCATCAATATTTACTCAATTGTCACCTACATAACTTCATTAATTTACTAAGGTCAGCATTCGAAAATTACCAACAACGATCTAAAGAACTCGTCATTTAAGTATAATCGATCCTTCCGTGCATTATAAGACAGATCTCACTGCATGAGTTAAACGTTATTCTTCCAAAGTTAGTCATATAAAACACACGATTTATATCGATATTCCTGTCTCATCTCAACCTTTATTCTCTTATAGTTTAGTTGAATATAAGTAACTCACACGTTCATATTGCTATGGCATGTCCACGGCATGGTTCTTAATAGAAATTCTCAAGCCTCTTTAAAACTTTAATTCTAATGATACTCTATCCTTCCAAATAAATATATGTATTAAAATTGGAGTAACTAACATTTTATCAACTGGATATATTCTGGAAATAACAATGAATTAACTCCCAACAGAATTACTTTGTCAATTATTACTGCAATTTTAGTGGAAACATACAAAAGCAAGTCTAGATTAAGTTGAATCTAAATTAAAACAACCATTCATTAGAAAGGGTATATGGGAAAATAAAACATACGCTAAACTATAAAACTTCAATTTAAAAACACATTATAAGTCGACGTTTTAGAAACCAAACCCAAACATCTTTCAGATCTAAGGACAACGACATACGTGGCAAATAGTAACATTGTTGGCAAAATGATATCTTCATCTTCATCCCACAAGACATTACAATCTCAAACGGCTGCCGCCGCATGTATTTACGAACCAGATATAACAATACGAAGTCTTTATAAATGTTGCTCAGTGGGCATGGCATGTAGCGGCTGCTCTCTAACTTCGTCGGTGGCAGCAACATCATCGATGCAACAAATTTTACCAAATTTTTTAAGTTCAAATGCCTCTACCACGTCACTTTTGTTGACACAATCTGATGTTGCTGCTACAGCAGCATTAACCTCGGCATCCTCTGCTTCGTCATCAACAAATTTAACATCGGCAAAAGCTTCGTCATTACAGCGACAACAGCAAACTAATTCCTCTAATTCGAATAAGCCTTCAGCACAACGTAGAAGCGCGACAGTTCAATTTGATTGTATTTATTGTTCGTTTCGTTGTACTTGGAAATATGATTTAAAAATGCATTTAAGGCAAAAGCATGGCATTCATAAGAAAAAATAATATTCATAACGCTTTCGAGATAATATTCAAAGGAGTAAGAAAAGTTGAGTGAATTCATGATATCAGTTTTAAACATTTTTGAATACAGATTCTTAGAACATGAGCGGTGGTTGCTATTTAGAAAGATGAGCTGGTTGAATTATTCATTAGATTTTTCATTCAGAATTAGATTTAACATTTTAAATTCAGTTCTCATCTTTCTCCGAGTATTTTGCAATAATTTAATCTAGTCATTTCTCCAGTTAGTAATTTTCTAGATACATTAAACTTCATTGTTCGGGTTTATTTCGGACTCTCTCCTGTACCAGTGAGTGCAGTGTGAATTCACTTAAACTTGCACACTTCCTTTTGAAATAAACTCCATTGAATGTAATTCAGTATAAATGTACTCTGTATATGTACAAAAGAAAGATAAAAGTCCTTTTAAACATGTAAATTTCCTAGTATGATTGTTTGACATATTTTTTTTAAATTAATTTATGTATAGATTTTTTATATAATGCTGTATAAAGAGATCTTATTGTTAACTGAAAATTGGTAGTTTTCTTAATTGAAATGAAGATTTCTTGTTCATTTGAGTATATTATTGATCATATCCATTAGTTGATCGAGCCAATAGATGACTTGCGTGTGTCTTTATATTTAACAGTAGATTAGTTTTGTAGATAATGTAGTTAGATGTATAGTAATGCCTACGACTTATTTGATATGGTTAAAAAAACTCACTTCAGAAGGCAAAGAAATTTTTGACTATTATCTTAAATTCTATGAGATATAGATATGGCTTGAAAGAAAAATTCATGAAAAGTGTTGAAATTGCCTAAATTTTCGATGAATTCTGTAACTTCCCGGAATCGAGTATATGAATTTCGATCTCTTTTTCTTGTTTCAAGTTTCAGTTTGGGAAATTTCAGATTTCACAATGAAAACACTTTCGAGCTTTCCTAAGCTTATTTTGATGAGAACTTCCTTTATCAAGCTATCCAGTTTTAAAGGCGTAATTTTCAAATGTTTTGTTAACGGGCTTTTTGAGGACAAATTACGTGAAAATTTAAATTCGCACACTAACGAAAAGGAAATTCCACCTAGTAATTTTTCATTGCCCCAGTTTAATTCCAATAAGTATAGTTAACTGCACGCAAGTCACAGTAGAAAGATCACAATTTAAAACGTAAATTTGTTTAAAATTTAATTGTTTTGTATTCCAGTAAATTTTTAGTGTCTGTGGTATGTTACTTTCTTTTGTATGGACATTGATTTTTATTTCGACATGATTTCGTAGCAAAAAAAGTTAAAACAGCCTCATCATCATTTACTTTTAATTTGTATTTTTCATTGAGTTTTAAATATTTATTTTCTCCATTTTTTTCTCTCCCCATTTTATGTACATATATGTTGGGAAAAATCCAAACAATAAAACAATTGCAGCTATGGTATCGTCACCACAAGACATAAAATTCCATCAAAGCATGATTGTTGGCGATTATTCGACTGAACGTTTCCCATGTTCGGTATGTGGTAAAAGTTATCTTCGAAAACGACATCTACAGCGTCATATGCGCGATGAATGTATCGGAATACCGCCGCGTTTTCAATGTGAATTATGTCCGTCAAGATTCCGTCGCAAGTACCATATGGTGCGTCACATGACATCCAAGCATGGAATACCAGCACCACCCCATCTACCGCCACACGAGCAACGAGCATCCATATCTCATGGTGAAATGGGCGGAAATGGTAGCCGGAACGGGCGAAACCCATCGCCAGATTATGGAACAGTATCAGCACAAAATTTAAAGAAAGAGAATTTCGAAAATGATTATAAAAACTATGATTTTAAACATCATGAAAATGCTAGTCTGAATTTTAATCCGGCCGACTACAAAGACTATAGTAAGGCGGTTGATGACGATTGGAAGATGAAACTAAGCTTGTCGTTAATTTCAAACTCGTTACTTAAAGAGCGACTCGTCAATGCCTTGCCATTCACGTACAATAATAATTAATTCGAAACGCCGATTTGATTTACAATTTGCGGCCATTCACAAACGCTTATTTTTACCTGTGAACGTCCACATATCACGATACATTATTCTTAAGAAATGACTAAAGAGAATGTTAATGCACAAATTTTCTTGTGCTAATATTTATATTAACAAAACCAAATTAATGGAAACAATAATTACCAAAAATGCGAAAACAAAGACATTAATTATAATAAGTGCTAATTTAATGTTTTATTCATGTTTTTAAAGTACATTCTTATATTGATCTCGTATTTTTTTTTTATATATATATAAGTCATTTACGTCTCACATGTAATTTTTAAAAGTAATTTTAAGATTTTGTTTAATGTAATATATTCAGTATTTAATTTATAAATGCGTGGAAAACAAACCAAAGCGCACCTTGATTTATTACAATAAGTTACTGTAGTTTTGCATCCAATTTTCATGTATGAATTTATATTTTTCCGTCAAGTATTATTTGATAGTTGATCTCACGCTAAATATAAACGAACACATAGGTGCCATCAAAAATTATTCTCATATTTGAAGTGGGACCCCGAAAAGTACTCAAGAAATTGTATGACGCTTAGTATTAGTATTTAAACTATAAAATCGAAACAAGACATTATACGGTCGGCTGTAATTTTTGTCATTATTTATAATTTATTTGCCATATATGTACTTCTGGCATAATTTATATGTGTGCATAACATTTTATATGATTTCGATTTTTAATCATTTGATAATTACTTGTCATCACAACAATTATACTCGTTTGTTTTTTCTAAATAGATTTTAATTTGATTTCTTTGAAGATACTCATTTTTTCAATCTAAAGAATAAGTATGAAAAATCTGACGAAATATTTTTTTTATATTGATCGAATTAAAACGCTTTTAATTTAGATGTAGATAATTTGAACAAAAAAGAATAGAATCTGAATTAAAAATTTTATAATTTCCACAAAGAAACACGTAGATTTAGTGAAAAAAGAAAACAAATTTTTTCATGTATGTAATATATAATTCGTGATACTGTTAATTCTTGAAACGAAACAAATGCTGTTCCATCTATTTCATACAAATTTTCATTAAAATAAAGTTTAATTTTGCAAATAACAAAATGCTATTATATATTCTATGGACGATGGGGTGATTGGATTATTCATATCAATAAGTTTTTTCCTTTATTTTGTTTTTCATTTTGTATTCTGGCTAATTGCACGTATCCTGCTTGCTGTCATCCTCTTGTTGCTATTTTCATAAAAAAATTTAATATTTTCAACAGGTTTTCCACAAGTGTATGTGAAATGAAATCAACTAATTTGATTTTCAGTTTAAAAGAAACGTTCTCTTTACTCAGCCCTTGAATAACAAGTTTGATAGTCTATCTGTTGTTGCGTAAAGCTGGATAACAAATCCTACTTAGGTTGTCAAATATTGTCTTGAGAAAAGGTCTCTAAAATTGAAACAGCTTTTCTTTTTGCTTTCAGCGCTATTTTTATTAATTTTCATTAAAAAATTTTTGTATGTTTTCTATAGCATCGATAGATTTGTCTGATTGGCAAGTTTTTGAGTATCATTCCCGATTTTCTGGGATAAAAAGTTGAAATGAAAAACCTTGACACGAACATTTTTGTTTAGCCTAATTATCTTGTACGGTATGAAAGCACTCTGGAGATCATACCCCGCAGATCAGGAGGTAATCAACAATAAACCGATTTTTATTCATATTTTATTATGTTGCCGGCACGCACGAAGCTAGTCGGTAGAATCCAGTGTAATTTGAGTCTTGTCGACTAGTAATCTATAGCAAATCACATTCTTCAAAGTCATTTCTATAATGCTAATGCCTCCAAGAGTATTATGGTTACGGAATGAGATACTCTAGCATATCGCTATACCAAGGTTCAATCTGGACTGTAGGGTGGTGCATTATTATTTAACATTTTTTAACTTTGTGTCCAAGAGCGGTTTGCATTTGAGCATTCCAGTGTTTTTTCACCTAGTTTACGTCTGACCGTTTGCACTGAGGCATAAAGATGCATGCTCCAAACAAGCATCACTCCTCAAATGAAAGATGGATTGAGTTTCAGCAGGGATAAATTTCGAACTCTAACCTGATAATTGCAAGCAAGGGCGTACAAAGGGAATCATGAGCAAGGACCTAGTGTGCTGAGTTTACAATGATGTTTTTCACGGTCCCATCCGTATGCATTGGAAACATTAAATTATAAATTTTATCCATCTGAGTGGCCCTCGCAGAGAAGACGGAGCTTTGAGATAACGGACTGCTTTTGACAATCGACTTTCATCCAAAGCTTTCTTCCCATCTCTACTATATTAAACTGCACAGGTGTGTATTGAGACATGTGTTCAAACCGAGCAATCTCCGTGAAAATAAGTTGTGCCATAAATAATCTTACTTTATTGGTCAGCAACTCATATTTCATTCTTTCCTTTGAAAATACGCTTATGTGTTAAAATTTATACAAACCGAAATTGATTTGTTTTGATGTCAAAATGTTGCTGGTATATATGAATTTAAAGTAGCTTGAAAACTTGAGTTGGAAAATTTTTGTACGGAGTAAATATTTTTTTTAAAGTGAAGCAATACGCTGAAAAGTTATTAAAGTTGACTAACTAGTTGAAAAATAAACATACAATTTCGAAGAATATACAAGATGTCAAAAATAAAAAATGCGACCGAATCGTCGCAAGCAGATCTTCAACTAGAAAAAACCTACTATTATATTATTATTATATTTTCCCCACTGTTCTCTGCCCTTCAGTTCTCTCAACGAATACCTTTTTGGGTATCCGTTGTTCGTCCATACGATTCACATGGCCAGCCCATTGCAGCTTCCGCAGTCTTGCATTCGTTAAGATCTCCCGCTCGTCAAAAATTTCATACAGCTCATGGTTGTATCGAATTTGCCATTGGTCCCCGTCTAGCTTCGCTTCGATTATTCGCCTTAGGACCCGTCGCTCAAAGGCGTTCAATAAGTTTGCGGATGTTGGGTTCGGGTCCATCTTTCACAACCATGTCACAGATGTGTATACTTAGAACTTTGTTTTGCTGTGTATGCAGCTGGTCTTCCAGATCGTCGAAATTGATTAAAATATTTTATTTGCGAGCTGTATTCTTCGGCATATTTTGGCGCCTAAATACACGAATTCACACACTCACATTTTCGATACTGCATTCACCAAGTGTGATATTTTATGTACTTGAGGTATTTTTCCTCGACTGCGTCATGAGTTTTGTTTTATTTTCATTGATTTGTAGCCCTACTAGTTTTGCTTCGCTGTGAAAGTTTCAGGAAAAGTTCTTTGGCAGTTGTTAATGACCGTGACAAGATGTTGATGTCCGCATAGGCTACTACTTCGCTCAACTTGTATAGTAATGTATCTCGGGTATCGACAGGTAGCTTCCTTATAACATACTCCAGAGCCAAATTGAATAGCAATGGGGCCAGCCCATCTCCCTGTTTTAGTCCGATATTTGTGTCAAAGGCATTGGTGAGTTGGTTATTGATGTAGACTTGGGAGGTGATCGGCATAATTGTGAGTTTGGTAAGACAGACTAATTCGTCTGGGATGCCACAGCAACAGTATGTTACGATCAATACTGTCGTATGCCCAGCATTTTTCAAGTAGCTGCTTGACAGTAAACAATTGGTCTATCGTCGATGTACCTGCTCTAAAACCACCTTGATACTCCCCAATAATCTTCTTTTCAGCACTACAGCCCCTCTCTTCGCTTAGAGATAGAGTATCTCATTTTCATGACCGTATTGATTTTTTCGGAAGTTGGCTTGGTCAGTACCAGTTCCCGTTTGTCTGCTCAGCTATGATATAATCTGATTAAATCAGTACATATCATCACTAAGTGAACACTGGTAGTCCATCCGAAAAATCCCCTGAGCTAAGTCACGTTGTTCACCAACGAGATTTGAACCTGGGACCTTCGGCTTATGCGTCTCATGCTCTAACCACTAGACCACATAGACTACTACTACCCAATAATACTGTTTGCGTTTGATCCGGTTTTGTTTTCTAAGATCTTTGAAAATATTTTGTACGCCGTACAAAGCAGTGATATGCCTCTATAATTTTCGCACTGTAGCTTGTCACCCCTTTTTGTGGATAGGGAATATAATTGATTGGCTCCATTCTTTCGGCATATGTTCTTGTTACCAAATGTGCTGGATGATTTTGTGAATAGCTTAATGAACACTGTTTCCCCCGTATTTAATGAGGTCCACTGGAATCTCATCGATGCCCGGCGCTTTATTATTCTTTTGGGCTTTGATGGTACAGCAAACTTCATCCAGATTTGGTGGGGCCAATGGAAGCTTACCGGGAATACCTATAGACTCCGATGTTCTGGAGCTATGCGAAGGATTTAGGCATACTTGAGTATCTGCAGGCGTTCTTCACTAATGCTGGAAACTATCCCAAAACATTGCTTGATTTTGAATAATTTAATTTGAACAAAATTTACTTTCCTACTTAAAACCTAAGTTATAGTCCTGATTTCAAAATACATGATGTGTGTAAAATAATCGCAACGAAGTCTTCGTCAAACATTCATACAGCTCAAGGTTGCATCGAACTCGCCATTGGTCCCCGTCTAGCTTCGTTTCGATTATCCGCCTCAGGACTCGTCTCTCGAAGGCGTTTAATTTGTTTGCGGATACTTGGGATACGATCCAATTTTTACACCCATAGCATAGCACAGGTCTTATCACAGATTTATGGGTTAGGAGCTTTGTTTTCCTGTGTATGCCGCTGGTCTTCAAGATTGTCAAAACTGAATAAAATGTTTTATTTGCGAGCTGTATTCTTCGGCGTTTAATACTACTCGCAACAAGTGTCAGCAATACATTTTCGACTTAAGCTTTCAATAGCTTGTGAGTAGTTAAAAATCTTTTTATTATTAGTTGTGAATGACACTGAATCGGTCGAATATCGGTGGTTTTGGCTTTAATTTCGATTATGATTTTTACTTCATCACTGTAATTCAAGGTATAGAAAATAGGGCCTAGCTCCAAATAGTGTCTTAAACGGCTCGAGGCTGGATTCTTAGGTCGTTAAAAAAGAAAGAGTTTAGTGGATAGTCCAAAAGGCTTGCGCAAATGGGAGTCATTACTCAGGTTGCAAATAGCCTTCGCCGCCCCGGCCGAAAATGCGTTTCGTTAGATTAGATTAGGTTAGACTGATACCTGGCAGTAAGATCACTGTATGCAAAAAAAAATTCAGTGTCACGCTGGCACTATAGATTGTATGAATTGAGTTCCCTGCAATTCAACCTTCAAACACTTATGGAGCCTTGTTTCTTCTTAGGATGCCTAGAGTGCCTTTAAAAGATTAATAGCTCCCAAAAAAGAATTACCTTTCACCTGCAAGTTGCTCTTTAGCTTGGTAATAAGTTGCCAGAAGATATCTTCTTCACCTTAGTACATCAGAAAATATTCTGGTGTTTCATACGTCTTTGCCGCTCGCTTTAATGATAATTTTCCATAAGTATCCTCCCAATTAAAAATGCTTCGAAACAAATCTTTTGGGGATCTTGAGCTGAGTTCATTACAGCTCCAAAGAACGATTTCTTTTCAAAATTTGCCTTATTTTTAGCAGGAAGGTATTGATTTTATTATTATATGATAGAGAAAAGAAATGAAAGTCAATTTTCAATTTAATAAGTAAAATCAAACTGAAAATCATCTTGAAGTGAGTGGACAACTCTTCTTCTTCTTTGTAGCACTACAGCCCCTCTCGGGCTTTCGCTTCCTGCAACAACTGCCTCCAAATAGCTCGATTCTAATTTTGAAATCCGAGCGACGATGAACTGTCTTCATCGACCAAGTCAGACCAGCGTTTCCTCGACTTCCCCACTGGTCTCCGTCGTTCAGTTCTCTCAACGAATACTTTTTTTGGTATCCGTTGTCCGTCCATACGATTCACATTCCCTGCCCATTGCAGCTTCCGCAATATTATTATCGTTGAGGCCTCTGTATCGTCAAAAATTTCATACAGCTCATAGTTGTATCGAATTCGCCCGTCTAGTTTCACTTCAATTATTCGCCTCCGGACTCGTCTCTCGAAGGCGTCCAATATATTTTTGCGGATGCTTGAGTTAGGATACATGTTTCACACTCATAGCATAGCACAGGTCTAATGACAGATTTGTATACTTGAAGCTTAGTTTTCCTGTGTATGCTGCTGGCCTTCAAAATCGTCAAAACTTAAAATTTCTTTGCGAGCTGTATTCTGCGGCGTATTTCGTCTCTTTCATTACTGGTTCTCGTTATTTGCCCACATTTTCGATACTGTATTTGCATCATGAGTTTTGTTTGATTCTTATTGATCTGTAGCCCTACTACTTTTACTTCGCTGTCGAATTTCAGGAAAAGTTCTTTTGGAGTTGTTAAAGACCGTGACAAAATGCTGTTGTCATCCGAATAGGTTACCATTTAGCTTGACCTGTATAATAACTTACCTCATGCATTTTATGACATATTCCAGAGCCAAATTGAATAGCAGCAACTCCTGGGTGAATTTGAAGTGGAAGCGAATATACTTCCATTTATCCTTTGTACGAAGTGTATGACGATAAAACAACCTGTTGAGACAAGTTAGTGAAAGCATTTGTTTTACTGCTTTGGGGCAGACGGTGCATACAAAAAAAAATAGATAACTCAGACAGGGTGAATAGATCTTTGAAAATGCTATTTCTTGTCGAAATCTTAAACTTTTTTGTCATATTTTAGGAGCTGGTAATTAAGTATCGATATGTAGCTGGATTGTTGATGTTAGCTCAAATCGGCCATTCATGGATGGGGACCTTCTGGAAGCAACAAGATTTGATTCGGGTGATATTATTCGGCCCTGTTTTATTGACCTTTCTCGAGGATTAGCCCAATCACGGAATGAGATACATATTCTAATATATCTCAATGCCAAAGTTTGTTCATGTATTAAATATGGTAATTTCTTGACTGAAATTCATAACAATGATCGCATAAATAAGACTATACGCGTTATAAAGGGCAGTGATGCATTTTGTGGCTTAAATGGTTCTCATGAGTGCAATGTTAATATGTCCTCTCGCTGTTAGTTTCATCATACATACTAAGTGATTCGCTTGTTAAGCAAGAATTGCTTGAACAAGCAACATTGAATTAATGCATTTACTTTCAAATTAAAATGCAACTATCACAGAACCCTGCTGAATTCTTCTCTAAGTATCCGGCACTGTCTGCTTTCAATATCTTGGGCATCTCCGAAAAGAAAATTGGAGAGTTATTCTCGTTGAACACATTGGTTTGGATTTGAAACTCAAAAGACATCACCGATGAATACCCGGTCGATCGAGGCGTGGCATCAAAACGCAACTAATTGCGGATACAGGTTGGAGCCAGCCACTGTAACAAACTAGCATCCTGTGAAATTATAATTTGGTAACTAGGTCAGTATGGTATTTATTATGATACCAGTCTAAGTGGTGTTACAGTTAGAATGGTTATATTTTGCAAGGTGGCTCGTTGGTACAAATACCGATTGTGATAACGAATTTGTGCTAGTGGATCTCCTTTCAGACTATGATGCTGATTCCAAACTAGGTAATCATATGACTGCGTGGGCGATAATTTTCATATAGATTACCTTTATGTTGGGAAATATGAGATTATCAAACAAGTCTCTTCACCGGCGCTCAATCTGAACTGTTGCGCATTAGATTTCGCAATCCTTTTATTATGTTTAAGCATAAATTAGTGACAAGAATTTAGTTCTTATTTTTGAACCGTTTAATCTATTATAGTATAAAAAATTAATAAATTACCCGCATGAAAGAAATATAAAAATTTCGAACACGAAGTTCCTTTTGATTGCAAATAAATGTTTAACTTTTTAAGTTAGTAACATACAATCATTGCAAACATTCTTTTTTTCGTGCATCAGCCCTATAGTTGTCTCGGCCTATCGATTTTGTCCTCCAATTCAGGAATATGAGATACGCTGAGCTTTTATCATGGAAATAAATCAACGTTAACAAGGCTTTCCATTTTGCCTTCGTTCTTCAGTTTTTCCAAAGAATATCTCGACTGGATTGTTGCCTGATAATTAATAAACATTGTGAAACCCCTTCTAAGAAAATTTATTATAGTCATCGCGCACTAGTCCAATCTGAACCTTGGCGTTGAGGTTTTTAGGGAATCTCATTTCTTAACCGTTACGAAATTCGAGAAGGTGATATAGTCAGTATAACGCATAACCGTGTGATTATTACCAGATTTTTTAAAATATTACCTATCACCTACTGCAAACTCGTTTCCACCAATGAGCTTCGAACTTGAGGAATATTGTGTAAGCGGTAGGCACCCTAAACACTAAACCACACGGACTATCTAAGGAAATTATCCAACTGTAATTATATTTTCCTTTCAAATTCATTTTAAGTTTCGCTATATATAAAATTGATTCTTCGAAGAAAATGGTATTCTCTCTGATCTTTTGTTTTCTTTCATTTTTCTGTTTTCTTCTTAAATAAACTTAGGGTAGCAAACTGCAAATAAAGGACAAGATTATGGTAAATAAAAACATAGGCACTCAACGGGTTGTCATTTTTGAATCGAAAACGGTTGAAGCGTCTGAATAAAAATATTCGAAATAATCGAAAATTTCAAGAAAAAAGAAAATTTAATATTTTTAATTTATTAACTGGAAGAAAATTATTTCTTGTGCATAAGCCATTGTGCCAGTTTAAGTCAGAACTTTAGTGTTAACTTTGTTCTGAATTTTAAGGGTCAAATGTTCTCAACTTGTCATAAACCGCTAGAAAAAGAAGTCTCCACATAACAAAGTAACATCAATTAAACACGTTGCAAATTCAAAAATGTCAACCCATTACAAATTTTAAAACTTAAAAATACAATCTCTTTTCTAATATATCTTCATTTATACATTTTTAGATTTTAATTATGGATTGATCTCGTACTCGCCCCCTTCATTCACACGATGTCATATTTTATTATACTATTATACGTTTAACATCATACAACATAACAAATGCCTGATCACTTCATTGAATATGATTGCTTTTGGTTAATCGGCTATTATAAGAATTTTTTGAAGGATAAGGAATATGAAAATTGAAATAAATCATGGTGATGGCGAATAATAATGGTTGTGGTGATTTTTGTTAGTTTAATTTTAACATGTTTTGTTGATACTAGAATTAAGTTGGAATGTGTTTTGTATATGTGATTACAATATTGAATCCAATATTGTGTGTATATAGTCTGTCAATAAAGTGTTATTAATTTAAATACGTTTTTCAAATTTTTGTTATCGAACAAATTGTAATTTGAGATAAAATTAGAGGAAGTTACATGATGGTGTCGTCTGCACCAGTTTATTTGAGATTTCGTTTTATAAGTAGTTTCATTAATTTAGTTAATAATTAAGTGCTCAGAGCAATTGTGAAATTCGAATTGATATTCATATTTCCGTTAGTAGGTGAGACCCTGAGGAACCCTCCTCTGGGAACTTTTCCGGTTTTGCGTTAAAGCCCATCAGGTTCACTTGTCTCGAAATTAATAAATAAGCGTTTCATTGACCTTTCTCATTATCATCTATGGCGGGACAATCCAATCCGGGCCTTGATCTCCAGAATTAATCTCCTCCAATCACCGGGGTTCAGCGACCTTGTTCGCCAGTTAATCATTCTCAGCAAGTATCTGCTGTCCGCTTATATTGTGTCTCCCCCTTGAATCCTCAGTCTTCCCACTGGACGTCTACTTTTAATATTCTTTTGGGTAGCCGGTTTACTTCCATTCTTTGTTCATGGCCCGCCCATTGCAATGTGCGTAACTTTACGCAAACAGATACAGGTGGTTCGTCAAAAAATTCATACAACTTAGTTTTAACGTGGTCTGCACTCTGTTCTATGCTTTACTGGGCCATGGAATTGATATTTCTCAATAAGCATGAAAAATTGTCTTCAATACTTCTTTCATTATAAGTTCTCTATTGTCACATATTTGCCGCAATTGTTTTAAAAAAGAAGTAATAAAGTGAATCTTGAAGCTTTGCTCTGCTTTATTTTTTCATAATTAAAAAGTTGACCAATATTTATATTTTCCCCTATGAAAAAAATTTAAGGAACTAAGCACCATTAAGTTTCCATGGATCATTGAAATTTTTACGTTTTATTTGAAAGCAAATAAGTGTTTAAAATTGAATTTAAACGTAATGCATTTTCTTCGTAGCACTTTATGGACTTTATTTTTCTTACACCTTTTCAACATTGACAAAGCGATTAGCTATTTAATGCCGATACGTATTTAAGAACGTCTGTCAGATGAGAATGTTATCGATAAGATGTATGAGTATAGACATGGGCTTTGTCCGGCCAGCGAATAAGCAATTACCTTAATAACTAAAGAGGCTACATTGCTTGCAATAATTTTTACTTTGATGATTATTTCTCATGGTAAATCTTAGAAAGCGTTTTTCAGCATACTCGTATCACCCAAATTTGCTTTGTGTTTTCTATGTCGAAACACCTTTAAACGTCTAATATCGGCTACAAACCATTAATTAGTTCAGTGCTTTATGAAAAGGCACGAGTAACGCCCAAAGATTTGAAGTGATACCGGACAATCATAACGAATTGGTGCATAGCGGTCTTTGTTCAACTGCCTAAATGGGTTGTTTTTTTACTAACAATTTATTATGAACTCAAATATTCTGTTTCATCATTCAGCTTTTCTATTGCACTGGTTTATCCATTAAATTTGATTTAGTGTTCGATTGTCTTTCTTTGTAATTTTTAAAGTTAAACATTTTAATATTCTTTTCATAAGATTGGCAATTGCAGTTTCTATATGTAATTTTGTATTATTTATTTATGTTATCTCACGTAATAGGTATTTGGAAATTGTGATTTGTGAAATTTGGTTTGCTTTCAGTACAACAAATCGAATCAAAATTACGCCCAAAGATTTTAGTATCAATTTAAATCTTTCAATTACAGATGTTTACAGCCTCTTCGATCAACATACAATTAAATTACAATCAAACCATTTATTACATTCATGCAATGATTGTGGCCGATCATATAAAACGAAAAAAAGTTTAAGTCGTCATCGAAAGTTTGAATGTCGTTTCGCAATACCACGACCACTTTTCAAATGTCCATCTTGTGATTATGCCGCGAAACGTAGTGATAATCTAACAAAGCACTATAAAAAACACTACAGTGATCCGAGTTTTCTTTATAATATTAAGAGTGTAATGTGAAGCAAATTTTGAGAAGGGGACTCTTTCCATGGTTTTAAATTAAAAATCACTTTAAATTTGCTAGAGAGCGCTGGCAAAATTCTACAGAATTTGTTTATTGGTTTTGTTTCAGAATCAAACAAAAAAACTTGACATGAACACATGTTAAATTTGATCTTGATTTATTTGTAAAACTAACTTATTGTATTGGAAACATTCTTAAAAATTTGATAGTGTCTAGCTGGAAGTGAAATGACATTTATTCCCGTAACATTAAATCATTAGTATTTTAACATTTAACTGCACTTATATGCTTGCTGAGTTGAATTAAATCAGTAAAACATGCTTGTTTTTTTTATAATATTTATTAATATTGCATTCCATTATTTAATATTGATTTTCAGTGTCATTAAAATTAATTTATTCTAATATGTGTCTAGTCTCGTAAATTATATAATCTATTTTTAAATTGTATAATTAATTAAGCAGGAATGCGGAGAACAAACTTTTAATGTGTATTTCTTAGTTTTACATTCGAAATAAGCTTTGAGGAGAGAATTTTATATGTAAATATTCTTTGATCAAATGTACTACCTTTGGTAATTATGTCCTATACATTCCTGGTGATAAATCCCATTTGTAAAATTTTCCTTTACTTCTCATATAAATTATCTCCTTGAAACCTCACTGTGACAGTACAAAAATAGAATCAATGCGAATGTTCAAAAATAACCATAGAATTTAGTCGAATGTTAGAGTTGTATACTCTACTATACCATTATTTTATGTACATCTCTCAATATTTTAACAATTAAGTATAAGAACAGCAAAAGATGCACGCTCTAACATAAACATTATTACATGAAAAACACAAAATTAAAAACAAAATGTTAAAAAGCATCAAATCTCCAGATGTGAATTTAAATTAAAAATAAAATTCTATCTATATATTTTTTCTATATATTTTAACATTTTAGATTTGATGATAATTTCGGCACACCAAAGATCGCGTTACATATGCAATTACTGTGGAAAAACATACGCATCAAGAGGAAGTCTCGGTAGACATACACGTTATGAGTGTCCATATACTGGTGCTACTCCTAAATTTCACTGTCCTCATTGTAGTTTTGCTACTAAACGAAAAGATAATCTAAAATGTCACGTCATCACGCATCTAAAACGCACCTTTCATGTAAAGAAGGATGAGATATATAAACAACATTAATCCTTTTTATTTATATCTTACTGACATTGAATGTAAACCCGTTTTTTATAAAAGAATGCTCTTTAAAGCTACGGAATACTTTATTAGTTCATGTATATCAAATGATATCTTTGTTGGTCTGTGAAATCGATCTTCGACCGATCCTGAATTCGGCAATTGAGTTCGGTTTGATTTACAATAATAGAAACACTGATACTAAATTAGAGGCTATACTATACCAAATTAACAGACACCACAAAAATCGTGCGTCTGTAGCTAGCAATATTTTTGTATTTAACGTCGGGAGCTTTATTAATACATTTTCAAGTCGTAGATCAATTTGAATTGTATTATTTTTTCGCGTATATACCATGGATGTCATGGTTCTTTCTTCTTGCTTAACTTTAGTTCCATAAATACCAAGGGACAACTGCTTGCTTTCTAGATTTTACTGTTACATCCATTCATTCAGCCGTTATTGCTTAAATTCTTGGCTAAACTTCTTAGCCAAGACTTAATGAACAGTTAAGTTGCCCCATAGTTCTCATTAACATAATTAGGATATACTATATGTTGCAAATCGTATCTATTGTTAAAGTAACGCATAAATCATATTTCTTTAATTCCATATAACTTGACCCCAACCAAGAACTTGCTTTGCTTTTGAATTTCCTTAGAATATTTTAATTAATTCTTTATTTCATTCGCTGGCAACGCACTTTATTATAATACTTGGAATGATTTTGCTATACTATAATTGCTAATATTCAGGATCTAGGAGTAGGAAAGCCCTATCCTGGGATACAATATTGCTTGCGAATATATTGAATCAGAACTAAACAATTGTAAATTTTCAACATATTCTCACCAATAAGTCTCAGTGTAGCTATTGAAATATAAAATATAAGTAAACTTTGAAACATTGAAAAATAACAAAATATACCTCGCTACTTTTTGCAAAGTGTATGATGATATGATTTGAATATGACACATCAATAAAGCCTTCCCAATGCAAGTACACGATAAACAATTTAAAATAATATAAAGTATTTCTCTCAGTAATAAAATTTAAAACAGAAGCCAATGAATTTGTTAGATTAGAAGTATTCTATGATTAAATAGAATTAAATTACATGGACAAATCAGGATACCAAAGTCTATTTTTACTAAATGTAAGCTTAGCATCTGAAAACATATGCTATCTCGAATAAAACACAACACCAACAATTTCCCCGATTCTAACAGTTGATTATGTATGGTAAAGCAAGCTTTTACCATATCTTATGCTAAATATTGTTTTTTTTTTGGGGCTTAACGAATCAATTTATAGCATATTTTTAATAGAAAAGAATTAAATACTGTTGATGGTTAATTGAAATTTTTGATATTTATCTGATTTAATTTAAACAACAAAAGTTAAGGAAATTTAAATATGGCATTAAATATCCCAAATTCTTCTCTTTGCGAAAACGCTTCAATTTATATTTATAAAATCAAAAGAAAAAAATCCTTGAAATTTCAAAAAAAAACACAAATTCTTCTTACAATTTAAAATTAAGAAAATCATTCTGGTATTAATGTAATAATATAAAATATGTATAACAAATGAAATCGTTGTAAAAGACTATTTTTCTATGGGAGAAATGTTTTTGAAATACAAAAATATATTTTGTAATATTGAAGTAAAAAAATGAAATTCTGTTTGATTTATGTAGATTAGATTGGAATTTTCACTTTCATTATTTTATTCAAAATAATCTAATAACCTTGAATTTTTCCAGGTTGATCAAGAGAGATAAAAATTCGGTGCCAATTCACATACTGACGCGTATTGTTTTCGAATAATTTACAAGTTGGTGAGAACAACATATTTTTTTTCCACATATTATCGTTAGATATCAATATATATATATATATATATATATATATATATATATATATATATATATATATATATATATATATAAATAAATAAATATATAAATATGTATACATATATACATATAATATATATATATATATATATATATATATATATATATATATATATATATATATATATATATATATATATATATATATATATATATATATATTCCTGTTATTCTTTAATCGACCAAATTATTGACTTCTATGCAATTATTGTGTCTTGAAGACCTGAGAACACAATATTCGCGACTGGACTTCTACTTTCGAGTTTTCGATTAACCCCATGGTCTAAAATATATAAATTTTGGATAGATCAATTTTTAACAAATATTTTCTTTCCTCTCTTTCCTTTTTTCGCCAAATTCACGGAAGGTATTTATATTGGATGAACTTTCCTTGTTTCGCATTCGCTATCCAGCTTTCTGAGACAGTCTTTGGGATACCCTAGAATTTTGGGGAAAATCGATCATTCATGTACCTTTATTTTATACGGTTTCCTAGGTGACCTCGATTCAAAACACATTCGACTCTAGTACACAAATTTTTCTATTTGAAACCGTTATTAGCAAGTTTTTATTAAAATCAAGCCAAAATAGTTTTTCCGAATTGCTTGTATTTTTTTCTTTTCCGTATAGCGAGGGAATGTTTGCCTTCCTGTTTCTACTGTTGCAATTTTAGTTTATTGAATAGGCTTGAAAAATTTATCACCTTAAAGTCTTTCGTGATTGATTGAAAAGAGATTTTTCTAAATATTTGTAAGTTTACATACATAAAATGTAAATGTTGCAGTTAGTAGTTATCACTGTCAATAATAATCCGAACACTCCAGCTTGAACCTAATTGTTGAGATTTTTACGAGTATCTAATTTTTTGACTTAAACGGCAATCGCGCTTGACCATGTAATTGATTATTTCTAAATTTTAAAATTGTTCATCACAGCTGAGTGTTCTTATAGACATTCTGAAGTACTGTTCGAAAAAAATCTCGTTACCACTAATGGGCCTCCTCGAATCAGTATTCTTTGTCTGCAATGGCGAGCACTTTGATCACTACAGCCACAATAAATCAAATTGTTGAATTCAATCAAGATAGCCGATGTAGCGCATGTAAAGGTTATTTAAATTTTTCAGGAAAGGTGTTTCCTAAAAGTTTCTGAAAGAGATTCAGATATTCCAATTATGTGCTATGAGCGTTCAATATACTCGTAAACAAGTGATCCTCGTTTAGTAATATAGGCCAGAAATTTAGAATGAATTTTTATATTGTTTTCTAATCTGTCGTCTTAAAAGTGAAAGTGAATTTTAGAAACTTTCACATTCAATTGTAAATGAAATGCCAAATATGCATTGTCACTTCCTTTTAAGAGAGTACTTTAAAATAACGAAATGTTTCGGTAAATATTACATTTAGGCTTTATTGTTGCTATTTATTTGAGAAATGAAAAAAAAACAAGATATTCTAGTTTCATAAAGACAATCTTATCTACAGCTGCCGTGAAAACTGTCTAAAAACTTACCTGTAATAATATTATATAATGCCTGTGTGTAGAAATTCAACATAAAGTATCCACTCTTTAGATGGATAATCTGCATCCGCAATTAATGTTGAGTAGGTCTGTACGACTTTTGTATCCTGCATTTTCTTTAAGGGCCTTCTTGCAAACAATATCCAATATTTATCGCATAGTTTGTAACCCCGTCAATTTCATAATAAATAAGAGATTGATAGATAGTTCTCCACCTTTGAAGAATAGTGTTTCTTTTGGGGAGACGATACAATTTGTTGTTCTTCCCTTTTTAATTATTTTTTTTTTGTATAGTATAGATATATAGATTGGCGATCTTCGGATTGTAATGGAATATTAATCATAAAACTCAAACTGTTGTAGGTAAGATTTTTTTTCAATTATATCGTTCCCTTTGAACGGTAAATAAAAATTGTTAAGAAAAATAAATTTTAATTCCATATTATTATATTATAAATTTTTCTTTTCCGCTCGTGCTAAGAAATCTCTGGGTTAAAAGTATCGATTTGGTCTGGAATTATTTGAATATAATTTTAACACACCTTTAAAGCCAATTATGAAACCTTAATTGTTTGATTGTAAATAGTATTCAGTAACTTTATAAGTTTCTATACCAGAATAAGTTGATTGTTACAAATATGATACTTATTGGAGGACATAAACATCTGAAGTGAAATCCTTTTAAATCGAATGTTTTTCACATTAAACAAGCGCGGTTTAAAATTCTCCTGATCTTACGTTGCCTTATTTAATGTCAGTTGCGTGAAATCGGTTAAATGAAGAAAGGGCCGTGTATTATATATAAAAAATTATCTCTACAAAAAATGTAATAGAGCCGAATAACATTTTTTAAGGTTTTTGTGATGCAAAAAAAAAATCAAAGTACCAACTCCAAATCGATATACTAACCCATTTAATTTTTCGTAAAAATTTTATTCATTTCCTACAAAAATTTAAATTTTATAATTTTAGGGTGCCTATACGATGGGGAATCAGCAGCATGATGTTCATCAAGAAAATATGTACTATCTTCATAAAATCCTGGAGATTTTGTTAATCTTTAAATGGATCAATTGATTTTGAAATGATCACTTTCCAATAAAGGACATAAAACGGCGATTCCATCGTACACGCACCCTCTTGACAAATCAAAAACAAAAATACCGTCTGGTATAAAATTTAAATTTGACACTTTCAAAATCAACCTGCATAAACATACATTTTCAAGGTGCTTCTACAAAAAGACAGCTTTGTTTTTAAAGCTGATCAAAACCAAATATAATGAATTTATATTAGATTTAATGTTCAATAAAATGATATTATTTGACAATTACAAGTCTTTCATAGATGAACTTAATAAAAAATTATATTGAAAATTAAATAAAAAACCATTGAATGGGTTGTTGAACATACAATTTCCAAGTGTAAATAATTGAAATTGCATACATAATTATTCAAAATGCATATTTTTAACATTTAATTTATCAAATAATATTTGATATTTCCATTTAAAAGCAAGTTTATAATGTATTTAATATCTGTTTTATCAGAATATGTGTGTTATTCTACTTCTAATTGTTTATAATTTTGGTTGAAATGCTTTTTCATCGTTTTATTCCCCTTCCCATTTTAATTAATGGTTGTTTTTCACTTTTTCTCATTAATTTTATATTGCACTTGATATAATCCTTTACATTTTATGTCCATTTTTCCGAATCTAATCTAAAGTGGAAGCAGGTTTAATATTTGAAAGAGGAAATAAAATTGTTCATAAATACATAGGATAAAATAATATATAAATTCGTTGATTATTATATCATCGAAGGTCACATTTTTCTATATTTCAGACTACTCCATATTGACAGGAGCGACAGCACCATATTTGCGCGACTATTGGTATGAGTTGAAATTTTCCGACCTTTTCAAATTGATCAATCCAGACGGAAGATACCAATGTCCTCGATATAATTGCGGAAAAAGTTACAAAGACGCAAGTTCGTTGCAGCGACACATTAGGTGCATTTAATTATTTCCTTAAATATACTCCTAGTAAATTAATGTTAACCTTATTAATTTTTTTTTCTTTTCGCCAACAGATATGAATGTGGCGGCCAGAAGAAATTTCGATGTATAATGTGTGGTAAAGCATTTTCGCAAAGCTCACACCTAAAGCGTCATTTGGAATCGGGTGTTTGTGTCAAATATTATTTATAAAATACGTAGTATACGATGAGAATGTATTTATTTCATAGGTGGTTTTCAAAAATTCTACAGTTTTATACTCCAAGATAAAAACTGCTCATAATGAATGCTGGATAAAAATATTTAGTTGAATCTCATAAAAGTGTACCTAGTCGTTCAATCGGTTTCAATAGAAAGGGACATGAAATAGACACCCTTAGCCGGAATAATTTTAACCCACATACATACCTGATACAAAGCTTTATTCTAACCCAAACTATCTAGTTAACATTAGAGCAGTTTTCATCAAATGTTTATTTAGTAGATAGTATCAAAAAGAATTGTATACAAACAAAAAAAAACATATCAAAGCTCTGTTCTTTTTGTACTTTTCCAGTGGTGTAACATAAGTGTAGCAAAACTTAGTTTGTAAGACGAAACCCCCAAGGCCATTTTATCATAAATCTTAAGTATACCTTAAAAGCAAAGTAACCCAAAACAAAAGATTTAATCAAAATAATAGACATAGAGAAAAACGAAAAAAAAAACAATACAAGGAACTGTGCCAAATGTATAGTACCATAATAATAATCATGTAAAGAATATATATCAAAATGAGTCATATTATCTGTCCTTCATAAGGTTCTTCACACAGCTTTTTCACATTAGACTGTAAAATATTTGAAAACTACTGTGATATTTGTTGAAATTAGATCTGTAGGCCATAAAATGTATGTCATAGGAAAAAATACAAATGATATTCATGCCAAGGGTGTTAGATAGGTTATACATACGATTGATAATATTTAAAAAGAGTGGTTTAAAATTAAAATTTTATATCTTTTTCGCCATAGGATTTCATTAGTTAATTATAAATATTGATATATTTTGCATTAAAAGAAGTATTTTTAATAGCAACTTATCGGACTGACTGTTAATCATTAAAACAAACAAAATGAAACATAATCAACGGATAGTAATATAATCCATGAATATTATTTGCCTTTGTTGTTTGATTGAATTGATTGAAGAAAACACCTTAAACAAAACAGTTATACACATAGTACGCTGTAGAATGCCATAAAAAACAAGTATACAAGTCATAGTTTTTACTGTTTACAAATTATACATTTTCAGAAATATTTAAAAGATTTTGTTGTTATAAAGAACAAATATATTATTAATACGATTAAATTATTTATTATATAGTCTCATGACAAGAATGTCAAAAAAGTCGATTGTTACGTTATCAAATATATTGAATATTTTATTCTTGAGTTGATTTAAACATATGAATTACACCAATAATACGACAACAACATATATACTCAATGGAAAACAAAACAAAAATAGAAAAGAAAACTGATTGCCATATTTATACATATTTGTAAAAAAAAGATGAAAACTCGTAGATTTGACGAGAAATGAATTTGAATTAGAGCAAAGCATTAAAAAACAAAACGAAAACTAATAAAGAATATTTTTACATTAAAGAAAAATAATGGTTATTTATATTTCAACAAGCTAATCACGCAGTATAGTTCATGCTACTAAAACTCAACAATAATGTCATGTATTTAAGAAATGTTTGTAATGGATATTTTTTTTTAGTTTTAGGCTTGACACCCAGTACACCATCATCACCATCACCATCGGAATCGAATGATTTCTATGCGCCTAGCGTTGATAATGATTCAGTTATTGTTGATTACATTGATGACATGGATATTGTTTCGTCTCGCGATGAGATTGTAATAAAATCAGATGAACATATTGTTATTGTTGAAGATCCTACAACAAATATTATAGAAATAACTTGCAATGAATCGATAGAATCAAACAGTATTATGTCTCCGGTCATACAACATTTATGTACTGAAGAACAAGATCATGAAGGATTTCAACAAGTTATGAACGAACAAATAACATCAGAAATATGTATGCAAAATGCAAATTATGAGCATAAAACCTCCGATAAGACTACTAAAAAAGATAACATGCCTAAGGATATTGTATCCTACCAACGATTCGGGAGATTAGATCGGAAAATTTTAGCCAATCCATCTTTTAAATGCCATTTGTGTGGATTTAGTTGCTGTTTTAAGCAATCATTACTTGATCATTTTGCTAAAGTTCATCCAAATTAATATCATAAAGTACAATTAATCGAAACCAATTATAATGTTAATTTTAGTATTTAAGCTGAGGACTAATGTTTCTTTTGTAATTTTGAATGAGTTTATTTTCAAATAAAGTTAATTATTTTCTTAATAAAACTCTTCTGTTTTATTTACTAACTATACTTTAGTCAGGTCGATATAAATTATCGCTACCGTAATTACAGTAGACGGTACTACCTGGAACTGTAGCCTCATTTCTTTTATTGTTTTGGCATGAGCTAGAATTGGGAATAATTTTAAGTAATTATTTTCAACTGAATTACTTTTCTTAAATGGTAACATCAAGTGTTACAGTACTTCATATCTATCAGCGCCCCATTTTCAACAAAATTTTTAAAATTTCAAGAACTTTTCGTTCGAAAATCAGATGTTGACTCAAACCATTTCAGTTTGATTTTCGATTTTGGTGTTATGAGTAAATATGAATTAAAACAAACATTTGATTATTTATAGTTCTCCTTCTTCGTAGCGCTACAGCCCCTTCCGGGCCTTCGCTTCCTGCAAAAAGCGCCTCCAACTGTCTCGGTCCATTGACCGCGTCCTCCAATTTTGAAATCCGAGCAGCGATGAACTGTCTTCGTCAATCGAGTCAGACCAGCGTTTCCTCGTTTCTGGTTTCGCCACTGGTCGCCCTTCGGTTCTCCCAACGAATACCTTTTTCATGTGGCCAACCCATTGCACCTTCCGCAGTCTTACAATCGTTGAGACCTCCGGCTCGTCGAAAATTTACACTAAATACATTTTATTAAATTAATCCACGCGAGCTTTTTCAATACATCTATCTTTATCAAGTGGAAGTTGTAGCATCCACTTAATAAAGATACGATGTATTGATGCAGCTATCGTGCATTCATTTAGTAAAAAGTTTTTGTGTAAATCATAAAATGGTGTTTCAATTCTTGACTAGTGATGGATTTACACCTAGTGAAGGCCTCATCAATTAAATATGTTATCAGTAAATAAGCCATAATTGAAGTTCCGCAGAAGTATTTCTGAGTTTCTCAACCAGATCTTATCGGTGTTTCATTATTCGATTCACTCGAATGAAGAAATCTTGCAGAAGGTGGGCCTCTTGCAGAAGAGATGCCCAAGTTGCTTCAACAGACTAATTCTGCTCAACTCGATAATGGGGTCACACGTTGTCTGGATAATGAGTTTTCATATTGTCTCTAAAGAATCCTACCAAGCACGTAAGAAGATATTCAGGTGTGTCATCCGCAAGCTTGCAGTATCAATACTAGCCGTTTTTCTCCAATGTCCTTTGAGTTTGTAATGAATTCGTCGTAATAACGCTTTGTATTATATTGTTTCTTATCAGTAAGTAAGGATTGCCCGAATCAAGAAAAGTGATTATGTTCCAAATGGTATGTTATCATATTCTTTTGCAGTTAAATTTGTTGTCTACTGTCTTCAACTTTGGATCTAAATAATTCTAACAGTATTTAAATTATTAATATTCTCGGATGAATCGTTGGATATCGTAGTGGCTATTTATTCCCCGCATATTCTGTCACTGCAGCCCTCCCGCATATTCTGTCACTGCAGTCCTCCCTTATTCCTTAGAAAAAAACACCATGATATTTTAACGCGCCTGTGAAGTACATTTTAACACATAGAATATATTTTTTCCAAGCTTTCTGCTTAATCACCGCAAGTCAGACAAATGTCGTTCCTTTTTAAATCTAGACTATGAGAATTGCGGCCTGTTTGTACTCGTATGATGCCAATAAGCTTTTTACACTGTAGCTGTTTCTGCCCATATTTTTTGTCCTCATTTTCTTAGGGTAAGGCTAAAAGTATGGCTTAGCCAGCAATAATTTCTGCCGTTTTCAGCTGTATACATCCTACCTTAAATCATTTTATCTTGTTCCCTTTACACTTTTGTTAGTGCCGCTTTAATTGCGCCGGCTCTTGCTGTATTTCAACCGTTGCTCTTTCTAACTAACGTCCACACTCTTGTCTCCTTCTAAACCTCGGTGTCCCGGGACTTATATCAGTTCTCTGGTTTGCTACGAACCTAAGGATCGCTTCAGTGCTTACTTGCTATTCTATTGAATGTCGAATCCACAATAGAGGTAGTTCATTGCCGTTTTCGCGGCTGCTTTAATCGCAAATTCTTCTGACTGAAAGGAAATTTTGTAATTATAGCATATAGTTTCATTTGAACTGTTTGAGCGGTGGGTAGTCGCGATAATTTATTCCGGCGTTGGTTTTTTTTATTATGATCTCACTTTACATCGTGGTCGGCTGTTCTTTGGGCAGTATCTTTGTATTTCGTTTTTGTTAAATCCGTGCCTCTATATAAATTATCAAAGAAGATGGGTACTTTCATCTAAATTTTAATTTTTGTAAATGTATTCCTTTTTGGATAGCGAAATCCCATATCCATATCCCATATAAATTTGATATTTATTGCTTGGTCTAATTCATAAACTTTTTAAAAGAATTGTCATTTTCCCTTTACTTAAATACTCTGCTAGTAGAGCTTGAAGGTGAAAAGAGATACAACTTTTGTTATCCTTTTCTCAATGAAGAGAACTTAAACATCGATCTTGAGTTCAATAAAAGCATGGTAATCAATAAAATCAATTGAATTAATGTAATTTAGAAGCTTTCAATCGTTGAACGCATTATTCAATTAGGAATTAAAAACTTGGTTTCGTTTGTTTTCGGGACTCACAGCGTGAAAAAGGATTAAGATCTTGCAATGCGGAAAATACTCAGAAATTTTGGTGATTAAAAAGCCCTTGTAATTCGTTCTTTTTAAAATGATTTCATCAGAGGATCCTAGTCAACAAACTTTTGTTTTTTCCTTAGAAACTTCTTGGCGGGCTGATCCAAAATTAAATTCAGCCTTCGGCAAAAGCAATGTCATTTTTAAATTGCATTGATTAATGTGACACGCTTGTTGCAAGTTCTTTAAAAAAATTCTTCTAATTTCTGCGAAACTTCAATTTCGGATTTGTGTAATGTTTTAGGATACTCTTCGCTATCAATTTATATTTTAAAAGGCTCTTGGCTCGAAGAATAAATACACACTACAAGCGAACCAAGCAGTTGCAAAGTTCGCTTGAAAGTTTCGGCTTGGAGGTTTGTCATGTATTTTAAGTCTTAAAGGCAAATGCCAATTTAGAATCTTGTGATATTAATTGCGTCAGCATCTAGAGAACAATAACTTGTTAAAAATAAGTGGCGCATATCATGTTCTTATAACAAAAGATCTTTATTTTCAAATTGCTAATTGAGATTTCTTTCAATTCACTTTTAACGCTCCGGTTTTAATAATGAACAGCTTCTAATTATTTTTTACAACTATGTTCACAATCGCCACCCGATATTATTTATACAAATTTTCACATTTTCCTTCAAAGTAAATTATCCAAAATCAAACCGAAGACTTTTTTATAATAACAAATGTCAATTTTTGATAATTAAATTTTTTATTGTAATCAGTTATAATTTATTTTTAATTCAACATCCACTTTGTTTACTAATTCTAACAAGAATGAACAGAAAATATTATTTCTTCTTCTCTAACACTACAGCCCCTTTTGGGCCTTCGCTTCTTGCAAAAATCATCTCAATCTGTCTCGGTCCATTGACCGCGTCCTTCATTTTCGAAATCCGAACAGCCATTGGCTATCTTCGTGGACCGAATCAGACCAGCGTTTCCTCAGTTTCCCCATTGGTCTCCGCACTTCAGCTCTCCCAACGAATACCTTTTTCGGTATCTGTTGTTCGTCCATATGATTCGCATGGCCAACCCATTGCAGCTTCCGCAGTCTTACAATCGTTGAGACTTCTGGCTCGTCAAAGATTTTATACAGCTCATGGTTCTATAAAATCCTAAAGTTCGTAATCAGCTTAAGGATATCCGAAAGTAATTAAATTATTGTTGTATGGCACGAAGGCATGACTCATAATCAGAGCTGCGATAAATCCGTTGCAATTACTTCTCAATACACACATACATATATATATATACATATATATATATATATATATATATATATATATATATATATATATATATATATATATATATATGTATGTATGTATTCAGTGGGTGATATCAGTAATGGGAAAACAAAACGGCGAAAAATTGAGTAATTTTGTGTTGCTTGCACTAACTGTTGATTGAATTTATTTATGAATGACAAGACCAATATCTGCATTTCCAAGATTGGATTAAACCCCCGGCTCGTAGGAGCATACTCCTGCCTACCTAATTTATTATTTAATTAGTGCCGCCTTCGGAGTTATTCCCTGCTTTTCAGCATATCACTGATTTTCTCTATCTCATTTCTTTAATTTTCTGTTCCAATATTTTCTATTTTTGAACACCTTAAACGGACTAAGTCTTTTAATTTATTGCATAGTTTTCCTCAAAAGAATGTGATAGATTGTATTCACTTGGTGTGGAGCACTTCAATTGACGGTACTCTAAAAGGTGATCTGATTTGGACGTAGTAGCCATCACGACCACTGAAAGAAATTCATTGCCACTAACGAGAACTAAATCTGAAAGTTTCAGCGCAAGACATGAGCATTCTAACCACTACGCCATGCAGACTATTGACATAAATCGGTTGCATTTTGTCTTGCTTACCAGCAAATATTGGAACAAACATTTCTAAATTAATTAAAAAGTTTGCCACAGAGATATTGTAAACTTCTATACTTTTATTATGCAAACATAAGAGCAAAGCGTCAAAGAATTTGTCAAACACGGTGTTATCTTAAAAACCTTGCTTCCCAGAGGTACAAAAGAAGTGAAATATCTTCTTTGTCTATTACTTCGGAAATAGAGCTGGATGTGTGTGTGGGGAAACTGATCTAAACAGAATTGTAGGTACCTTCGCATATTTAATTTTTTTTTCATAAGTAACATTCAAACAATTCTTTATCTGGATAAGTTCTCCAATTTACAGTTTCCTGTTAAACATTTTAAATGTAGAATGTCAATTTATAGCATCATTTAGTAGTTTTATTATTTAATTGGCTAAAATCTTTTAAAGTTTTCTATACAAACAAAAAAATTCCCCATCATTGCA
This sequence comes from Odontomyia ornata, assembly GCA_963969285.1. Taxonomy (NCBI): domain Eukaryota; kingdom Metazoa; phylum Arthropoda; class Insecta; order Diptera; family Stratiomyidae; genus Odontomyia; species Odontomyia ornata. The sequence goes on from OZ017738.1 coordinate 115,300,577, forward strand.
GCACTGTAGCCCTCTTCAGGCTTTAATTCCATTCTATTAAAAACCTCTTCTTCATTACAAAACTATTTTGATATGAACATATTTCACAAGTTTTACTGAGGCTTAATCTTCAAAATTATTCCCAATTCGGTTCGACAATTAATTTAGATTTCAACAAGCAAAATATTCCTAGGATTATTGAGAAAAGTTTAAGGTATGTTTCAACAGTTTTTTAATATTTTATCTTGTATAATCCAAAAGTATATCTTCCAATTTAAAAAAATGTTCATATGATTAATTGCCAAACAAAGAGCAACATTTTCTTTTCTTTTCTCCATCTATTGCAGATGCTACCTGTGGAACAGAAACAGCCCAATATTTAGATGAAAACTTTCTTAGTTGGACGTCAAATGAGCAATTTCGTACTGTTTTATCGATAGATCAAAATCAAAAAATTATACTTTATCAGGATCCCATAGGTGCAAGTATTCCCGATGAGGACATTTTGACGACTGGAACGACCAATACAGGACAGGGAATAAATTTCGATAATGCTAAAATTGAATTAGATGAAACATTGAAATATACCCCGAATCAACAGCAGCAACAGCCACCTCACCAACAACAACAATCACATCATCGTTTGCACCAATATCAATCCATACAACCTATTAAGCAACAATCTGGTAATTTAGAATCGCAGTCTAATAGTTCACTTAGAGCTAATCTAAAAATTATAAATGGTCAAATAGGGCAAATTAACGGTGATGATTTAAATCGGCGATTTATGTGTCCGAAATGCGGTCGAGATTACTCACAAAAGAAGAATATGAGAAGACATTACCGGTTAGAATGCGGTCGGGAACCTCAATTTGAGTGTGCATTTTGTAAAAAGCGCTTTAAAAGGAACAATCAATTGAAAAATCATATTTCTACTAGGCATTTTCTGAATAAAAGCTGAAACATATCAAATTGAATTATTTTCTGATTTAATTCTTATTTAAGCTAGAATAATGACTCTTATAGAAATAATTTTAGAATTTAAATAGTAACGTTAAAATTCATGATCAATAACAGCTGTACTTGATGATTGACCAACGTTAAGTGTTATACCTTGTACATAAACGCTTCTGCTGCATGCAAAAAATAAGAAAAAATCTAAGAAAGCATGCCACCAGATAGGTGATTTAATAATTTTATGGAAGTATTTGTTTGTCATTTAATTTCTACTATTGTTGAATGCTTTCGCATATCAAAATATTACTTTTCTCATGACAGTGTTTTTGAATCAGTTTTAACATGTTAAAGTTGTTTAATTTTCTAAACATTTGCAAATTCATCGAAACTTTGACTTAGAAATTGATTAAATTTCGATAGATATATCGGACGAAAAATAATGAAAATTAACTCAAGCAGCGTGTACTACGAATTTTAGTATTTTGTTAAAATAAAAGTTTTTCAAGTTGAAATAGGCTTGGGTTTGCTTAAACATCCATCTTTTACCAAAACTTCATTGATCTGACCTGAAGCTTTACCATCATAACCCTTAACACCAAATCCAAAGTTCCAAAAGTAAAGACAAAAGTTTTATTGTTAGCCAAGGGTTTATTTAACTTCCCTCACTAATTCAACAATACTTTTATCTACTTTCAGATGCTGACTTTTACATATCAGTTAAATCGATGACTTCCCTGAATAATATTGGCAAAGGCTACCATCACAACAGACGAACTGTTCCATCAATGAATACAGGCGGAGATAGTTCCTATCATAGGTGTCCGCGTTGTGAAAAGGCTTATTTATATAAAAAGAATCTTTCGCGACATTTAAGATTCGAGTGTGGTGTGCAGCCTAGTGAACAGTGTTTCTACTGCCCGTACATAGCAAGATATAAGCACAGCTTACATGTTCATATGCGATCGCAGCATGGGTGGAATGTTGAAATATATGATTAAACATGCAAATAATCATTGGGGGGGAATTTAAATGATAGGAATCATGTGAGCTGCATCATTTTATCACCATACCAAAGCCTATTGATCTTGAAATCTTTCAATATTAATCTTAAGAAAAGTTTAAGTTCAGTTATCCTGTTTTTTTTGGTTGTTTTATTTAATGAAATTATTTAGAAAATTATTTATTTGTTATTGGTGTTTGCTGATAATTGATACATACTCGAATAGTAAAAGTGGTAATTTTATATATATGAATACAAAATTCATGTTAAATCTTGCTGTAAAAATGCAATAAGCAGCCTGGATAACAAGTTATCCGTGCCTGGCTTTTTCGCTTCATTTGCGAACATCAATCTTTTTGCAGTGCAACATGATTGGATAGCATTTTAAATATTGATTTATCTCGTTCGTTGTTTTTTGTCAATTTTTAAAACATTGATACGAGGTGTAATTTACTAAGTACCTTCAAATCAAACATTTATATTTATTTCCAAACAAATTTTTACCAAAACTTGCCTGAAAGTTTTAATGAATATAATCTAGTATATTTATAAGATAATTATTACTCTGTGTCGTCGGCCAATTAAATCGTTTATTGAATGTAATTTGTAATAGCATACATAAAATAAATAATTTATAAAAAACACTCAAAATATTCAACTTTGTGCCATTCACTTTACCCACTTTTATTTTATTGAACGGACCAAAACCTAAGTCTTAAAAATATCATAGAACTTATTAATTTAAGTCATATGAACTTCTATAAATACTTTAAAACGATTATGTCGAATTTAATAGGAATAAAGATGTTTGAATTTAATCCACAAAATTTCATTGTGTACTTTTTTTAAATACAATAATTCTCCGTTCGTTTTAAGTATTATCTTTTAAATATTTTGATAAATTACCAAAAGATTTAATATCTTTAACTTCAACAGTAGTTGTGAAGGATTAATTTCTTCTCTTAAATTAAATTAAGAATGATGTGCAATTATAAACAATTTTTCTAATTTCAATGTATTTTTCTCTTCTTTGTTGATGTACGCTTCACTATGAATGCGATCGTTTTATAGTGAAAATTGATAAAAGCGAACAAACTGATATGACACCTGAAGAATTTGAATTGGATGATTGTATACTGGAAAGTAATGATATTGTCATCACACAAAATAAAGACGGATTTGTTTTACATGTGAAAAAACTGGGGAACTATACAACTGCTGCAAAATTGCCAATGGGAGAAGATCAACAACAGCAGCAACTGCAACAACAACCGCAAGCACAACATCAAGCACAACAAACGCAACAGCAGCAAGCAGTACAACACCAAACAATCCAACAAGTTCAGCATCAACCACAAACACAACATCAACAGTTAGATGATATAAAACCACAAATTGCAGCACTCACCTCATGTCATCAATTGAAGCTGCCATCAACGGAGTGCGGTGAGTCCAATTTATATTTTCTTTTTAATGTTTATTTAATTGATTTTTGATTAATTTAATGAGATAGAAAAGTAAATCGGACACCATAAAGTAATTCCTACCAAAAAAACTAGCATACAGTTTGCATTTTAAATGAAGAAAGCTTATTATAGGTATGCTAAATCTAAAATTATAAAATCTTATAATCTCGTCATCGTCGTACTGGCAATAACAGTTCCTTTCCACACAAGAATTTCTGCAAATAGTGCATTCAGTTGTCTCGATTTATCGAACGCGTACACTAATTCTGAGAACCAAGAATCGATCTCCGTCCTCAGTTTTTCGAAGCAATACCTTTTTAAGCATTCGTTGTACGTCTATAAATATAACATAGCGAAATACTTCATAGAACTCAAAGTTTCACGTCATTCATCATTGGTCTCCTCATTTCGCTTCAGTAATTCGCCTCAGGACCCACTGCTAAAGGTCGTTCCGTATGTTTTCGGATGTTTGACAAAAGCTCCATGCCTCACAACTGTAGCAAGTACAAGCCTAATTACAGATTTGTGTACATGAAACTTTATTTTCCTCTCTATTCGGCTGGTTTTCAGGATCGGCGGAACTAGATAGGATGTTTTATGCGGACTGTATTATTTTTCGTACTTCGCATCTCGTTGCCATTCTTTCGATAGTTTGGCGCTTAAATATATAAATCACTTAGGTTTTCTATATTGTGTTGGTAGAATTATGTTTTTGCTGTTGGTGATACTTAATTTTATCATACTTTAAGTTTTTCGTACTTCTTCTTCGTCTTCGTAGCCCTTCTCGGGCCTTCGCTTTCTGGAACAAGTGCCTCTAGCTGTATAGGTTAATTGACCTCGTCCTCCAATTTTGAAATCCGAGCAGCGATGAACTGTCTTCGTCGGCCGAGTCAGACCAGCGTTTCCTCGGTTTCGCCACTGGTCCCCGCCCTTCAGTTCTCCCAACGAATACCTTTTGGGTATTTGTTGTTCGTGTTCGTCCATACGATTTGCATAGGCTGCCCATTGCAACTTCCACAGTTTTACAATCGTTGGGACTTCCGGCACGTCAAAAATTTCATAGAGCTCATGGTTGTATCAAATTCGCCCGTCTAGTTTCGCTCCAATTATCCGCCTCAGGACCTGTCGCTCAAAGGTGTTCAACATATTTGCGGATGCGTGGGTTAGGGCCCATGTTTCACACCCATAGCATAACACAGGTCTTATCTCAGGTTTGTATACTTGAGCTCTATTTTCCTATGTATTCAGCGGTCTGTATTCTTCGGCGTATTTCATCTCTTCCGTTGCTGGTTCTCGATATTTTGTCGCCTAAATATGCAAATTCGCCCACATTTTCGATACATTCGCCGTGTGATATTTTGTATATTTGAGGTATTTTTTCTCGACTGCGTCATGAGCTATGTTTTATTCTCATTGATTTGTAGCCTTACTAGTTTTGCTTCGCTGTCGAGTTCCAAAAAAAGTTCTTTAGCGGTTGTTAACGATCGTAACAAAATGTTGATGTCGTCCGTATAGGCTACCACTTGGCTTCATTTGCATAGTAGCGTAACTCTTATATCGACAAGTAGCTTTCTGATTATGTACTCCAGGGCCAAATTGAATAGCAATTGGGCCAGTCCATCTCCCTGTTTTAGTCCGATATTTGTTGTGTCAAAGGCATCAGGGAGCTGGTTATTGATGCAGGCTTGGGAGATGGCCGATGTTATTGTCATTTTGGTAAGACGGACTAATTTGGATGGGATACCAAAGCAAAGCATTATTTGGTAAAGGACGTTGCGATCAATACTGTCGTATGCTGGCTTAGTCAACGAACATTTCGTATACGTCTATGGTCGAATTATCGTCGATCTACCAGCTATAAAGTCACAATGATACTCCCCAATAATACTGTTGGCGTATAACCCGATTTTATTTTCTAAGATCTTTGAAAATATTTTGTACGCCGTACAAAGTAGTAATATTCCTTCTATAGTTTTCGCACTGTAACTTGTCACGTTTTTTTGTGGATAGGTAATATAATTAATTGGCTCCATTCGCTCGGCATATGTTCTTCTTGCTAAATGTGCTGGATGACTTTGTGGATGGCTTTCTGAACACCACTGCCACCATATTTAATGAGCTCCACTGGAATCTCATCCATGCCCGGCCTTTTATTATTCTTTTGGGCCTTGATGGTCGAACAAACTTCATCCAGAATTGGTGGGGCCAATGGAAGCTCTCCGGGAATACTTATAGGCTCCGATTTTATGAGGCTGTACGGAGGATTAAGGAGGTTCTTGAAATATGATGCCAAAGCCGGGCCTTGGCCTCCGGATTAATCTCCTCCAATCATCACGTTTCCGCGACCTTGTTCGCGAGTTATTCACGCCCAACAAGGATCTGCGGTCAGCTTTTATCGTGTCTTCCCATCGAGTCGGTCTTCCCGCTGGACGTCTACCTTGTGCTCTACCAATTAATGTTTTCTGGGTAACCGGTTATCTTCCATTCAAGACTTACATCGATAGTTCTCAATTGGTCGTCATATTATTTTCTTTTCTTAATTCTAATGATCTTATTCGCTAGTCTTCTGAGATTTTCATAAGGTTCTCTCTTCGTTCTGGTTTTCCTACCTAAATATTTTGTTTTACTTCCTTATATTTATTAAAATCCGCATAGGCTACAATTTGGCTAAATTTATACAATAATGCTCCTCGTGCATCTGCCGGTGGTCTTCTTATGAACACTGGGGCAAGGTTTGTCGTCGTCATTGCAGCACTCCAGTTGATTCGACCTATTAACCATATTCTCCAATTTTGCAATCCGAGCAGCGATACACTGTCCTTATTGACAGATTGATTGACGATTCCTCGGCTTTTTGGTTCTATCTTTCAGTTTTCCCAACGAATAAATTTATAGGTTTCCGTTGCTCCTGCATAAGTATCACATGGCCCGTCCAATGCAGCTTTCGAAGCCTTATTATCATGGAGACTATCGGCTCGTTAAATACTTCATACAAATCGTAGTTGCATCTTGTTCGTCATCGATCTTTTTTGTTTAGCTACCATCATTCGCCTCGGGACCCAGTTTTCGAGCGGTTGCAGTATGTTCGGGGATACTCGACTGAAGTTTCAGGTCTCACGACCGTAGCATAATACAGGTCTTATCACAGATTTGCATACTTGATGCTTTATTCTCCTGGGTATACAGCTGTTCGCTATTTTTTGTTGGTCGGGCGGTTATACGATAGGAGTGTCACAGTATGGCGCTATTTTGAACAAGGTTGAATAATTTGTGAGTTATGTTAAATTTTTGTGATAAATTGGAAAATCTAACTTAATTAACATAACCACGATTTTTCTTCTATATACTCGCAATTATTGATTCCATTTCGGCAAAAAATACTTTTTAGTATGCAAGAAATGAATTCTTTAAAAAGGGTTAAAATCTTTTTAGACTTGAAAGGCTTAATTGCCTCAAACCCGTACTAAAAAAGGTACCTTTCTTCCTCGTCCATCTCTCTATACGACTAAGAGTTGGTGGTACTCTTTGCAATTGCATATAATATATACTCGTACGATGTGAAAAAATACGTACTCTTAAATATAAAAAATTACATCCTGTACACGAATGGATCCTATTGAGCCGGAAAATTTGATTAAAAATCATGAAAGGTAGGCGACAAAAACCACAAAAGTTAAAATTGGATAAACTTTTTTAATATTCGTATGAATTATAAATTTTACATTTTTGCCTATAAATCACAAAGGAACTCTTAAATGCAAATGTCAAAAAAATCATAGTTGGCTTAGCAACATTAATAGTAAAGTTACAGCTGATTCAAAATCTTACAATTACAACAGCCACAATCCGTGATATTGGGAAAATACACGGTTCCAAAAGACCTAGATACTACAAATGAAGATCATTTTATGTATGGTGTATAATATTGATTCCGTGTGGGGCTTTCGGTCCTCCATCGAACGCATCCTCAGTTGGCAGATAGAGGGTGTCCTAACCGGCTAGACGGCGGGTGTATAGGAAATAAAATACCACTCATGCACCTACAACCGACAAAGTCGAAGCGCTGGCAACGCTCCAATTAATTTTTACTTGTCATGGAACCAGGACAACAGCCTCGGATCGGATTGGATAATCGCAACGTATAGAGAACTATTCTTGTGGAACTTGGAATGTTAGATCATTGAACAGACCAAGTGCACTGTGACAACTTTTGATAAAATAAAGAAATACAGAATCAACATCCTCGCAGTGCAAGAAATCAGGTGGCATGGTGAAAACGTATTTGACATGCAAACGCACACCGTGTTGAAAAGCAGAAAATCGCAAGGCAGCATGAAATTCGGAGTGGCTTTCATTGTTGACAGCACATTTAAACAAATGTTAACGAAAGGATCTGTTCGATTCGTATCAATACTAAATTCTTTAATTTCTGGCTGGTCAACTGTCTCGCGCCCACAGAAGACAAGGAGGAGGCAATCAAGGGTGAATTTTACAGCACTCTGAAACGCATTGTCAATGCATTGCCGTCAAACGACATTAAAATTGTTTCAATGCAAAAAACGGCTGTGAAATGGCACACAGAGGAATAACCGAAGAGCACAGCCTCCATGCAGAGACCAGCGACAACGAACAACGCCTGATAGACTTCGCTACTACATAGTAGAGGGTTCACAGTAAGCTCCACACACTTCCCGCATCGAGACATCCATAAGAGAACGTGGGCATCCCCAGACATTCGGAAATTCAACCAGATCGACCATGTTCTCATAAAAACCGAGCGGCCGCCAGCATTCTCGACACGCGCTCGTTCCGCGGGTGTCTATGATTCAGACCACTACCTTATAAGGATCAAGCTCCGATACCACATCTCCGAGAACTGTAAACAAGGAATATGAGGTACCCTAAAGTACCAGATACACAAACTACATGAAAGCTCAGTAATGTCCACATACATGTTAGCGCTAGAAAATCGCATGAACATATCTTCGCAGGCGGATAAAGGTAATTATGAAATCAAAACCATGTGGAAGACAGTAAGAGATACGGGGCACCAACCAAAGCAAAGTAGGAACAACTGGTACGACAAAAATGCAAGGAAGCGGATAAAAAAGGAACCATGCACACAAAGAATACATCCAGCGACCAACTCAGGCCAATTAAGGATAATAAAAAACCCTCCGACGACAAGCTAACCATCAATACCAAGATCTAACAGATAAACGAAAACATGGTCCTACATGAAGTCAGACCTGCGTAAACCTCCATTAAATAAATAAGAGACTGCTTCAACTTACAAATAAGTCTTTGTAAAGGTGTACAAGAAGCAAACATAGATAACCCAGTCGAAATTAAGAACATATGGCTGCAATATTTCTAGAAGCTATTCACAGCATCCCCAACAACGACTGAAGTTGTGAGCATACATTCCACAGAGCAAGGACCGGCGAAGAAGTATAATATGTCCTATACACTAAAAAGGAGACAAGCTAAGATGTGAAAATTATAAAGGCATCGCTCTCCTGTGTACATCTTATAAAGTGCTCTCCAAAATCATAGAAGAAAAATTAAAGCCGTACTATGAAAGTATTATAGGAAAGTATGAGGGAGGCTTCCGAAGTGGACAGTCTACAATAGACCAAATAGTCTCAGTAAAGTAGGTGACTGAAAAGTGCTAGGAATATAACATCGATGTGCACCAACTCTTTGTAGATTTCAAACAAGCATATGACAGGGTCGATAGAAATCTGCTGTACAAAATAATGCTTGACTTTGGCGTCCCAACGAAATAAGTCTGCATGGTCAAGGTCACGATGCTAAAAACAGTCCCAGGTCAAGGTGAACGGTGAATTAACGGACAGCTTCATAATGGAACCGGGCTTAAAACAAGGGGATGAACTTGCCCCAATTCTCTATAATATTGCGCTGGAACACGACATCAGGAAGACATTAACTAAAACCTCTGGTAAACTAATGTTCAAGTTAACACAATTGGTAGCATATGCGGATGACGTAAATATTATGGCACGATCAATCTCAGATGCCAAAGGAACATTTCTGATCCTCGAATATAAAGCAAACCAAATTGGCCTAACATATAATGAAACTAAAACTAAATTCATGATTAAAACGAGGAAGGACATTCCAGTTCGACATAACCTGACCGTAGGCGACTAAATTCATGATTAAAACGAGGAAGGAAATTCCAATTCGACATAACCTGACCGTAGGCGACTATAACCTTGAAAGGGTGGATAACTTGATCTACCTTGGACCCAATCTGAGTAGAATAGGCGTCGAAAAGTACGAGAGTTCAAGGCCCGGCTTGGGCTGTCGCGCTACAGGTGATGCATAACTTTGATATGTTTTCACGGCTACTCAAACAATAAGCTGAGCACACATAAATAAAATAGAGGCGAATTTAAACATACGATTACATTTCATTTTTCTGACTCAATTTAAGAATTTATGTATGAGCCAAGTTGTTAATATTCAGAGGATTTTGTTTGATTTTTTAATTGGTTTACAAACTGTTGCTTCTGGCAAGAGCACTCTCCCGATATTTCAACTTGTCAGTTATAATTAAATTTGAGGCAATCCCCTAAAATGTCTCATTTTATTCTTTGCGCATATGCACAAGCTATTCCAATTTAAATATATTTCTGCGTTTGCTTAGACCTTGGAATGTTTTTAGAATAGTTTTGAGCAGTATGGATGGTTAGACCGTTTCAGATCTTAGCCTTTTATATTCTGACACCCCATCTTTAGTACCAAGTGTTTCTTCAAAACTATTGTCCTATCCACAACTTTTGCATAGGCAGTAACCGGCGACTTACACACATGGTACATGGTGGTATCTTCTAAGCAACTTTGTCCAATTGGCGTGATCATCTATGTGCAAATTCCGAAATGGCGACGGTTCAAATATGCCATTTTTCAGACTCTCGTTTCCCTCTAGGGACCAAGTTTTTCAATGGATTTTGATGAAATTATAGATTATTGAAACAAGTTCTTTCGCCCTGCTAAAAATTATGATAATCGGATGATAATCAATAAAGTAGACATTCAAAAAATATATTCAGTTATTTTCAATAAAATCAGTTTGTCTCCTATCCAGAGTAAAACTCCAATTTGAACGAGATTTGGTACAGTAGTTGATGAGACTCTAAGGCAGCTTCATTTTAAAGTTATCCAAAATTAAGCTCTTAAATTCAAAATATCGGCCCTAAAGGCCAGAAAGTAAGCTAAATTCGTTATTTTAGTAGCACCTAAAGAGTGGATTATATTTTCATGGAAACGTTTGAAATGGCTTACATTTGGAAGTATTTATATAACAGAACAGTTTCCTTAGTGTTTCCTGAATGTTTGACTTTAAAAGTGGCGGCCAATCAAATCATTATTTGCTTTTTGAAAATAAGGGTGTCTACAAGAAATTTGCCTTGCCGGTTGGTGGTGCCAACGGGGATTTTCTTATTTAAGCAAGAGGTCCGCAATTTCTCTTCTGATTAATATAAAACACGGAGACACTTATAATTGTTATCTTATGTTTCTAAAATTAAACAGATAGCTATCTTGAGACTGATCTGCAGCAAAGAAGAGGCCCTTCTTGGGTGTTCTATCTAATTTCTAAATACCCTCTTCTTGGGTGTTCTACTAATTTCTAAATTAGATAGGGCACTGCAGACTAGCTGCTTCTGCAGTGTTCTATCTCCTGTATCGAAATAACTATCAGTTGAAAAACAAAACCAATAGTTTTCTATTGCTTATTCAAGCTTATACAAAATTCCGGGCCAAAGAATAGGAAGAAGAATAGGAGATCAAAAACACCAGCGAAGGGGGATAATTCGCTAATGATTTGGATCTCTTATGCACGATGCCTCGTATACCTAACCTCGTATGCCTAACCAAAAAGCGATACCAAACGTAATTGTTAGGTCCTGTCAAACAATCTAATATGAAATCTTCTGCAAGTGATGGGCTCATGGAAGCAATTTGCTAATATTGCAATGACCCCTCGGATTATTCTGCCATGGCAAGTCCCAGGGCAAATTTTGTTGAATTTATCGCTTGCGATATATTTAGTATGATTTGATTGACTAATTTGTTCGACAGACTGTACATAATATTTGGGACGTCGATTCATACTAAACTCCTAAAATAAATCGAGCACTTAAGCTTAAGGTTAGATTTTATACTACGTTGTTGTCAATGTGAATGAAGGAAATTAAAACAAAAACTTTCCAGCAATCCGAGATGGGCAAAAGTCTATTGAGATAGACACTATGCATCACAGTTACGTTTGATATCTTCCAAAAAAGAGAAATATTCCAAATTAATTCCTTACTTTCCAAAGTTTTTACACCTAACTATCATTAGATATTTGTATTACCCTCGTCTATAGAATTCTTTTTAAATATGTAATTAAGTAGGTCATTGAGATTGATCGAAACGTCATGGTCTTCGAGGCAAGAGGAAGTTACGCGTCATTTTAATTAATACATTTTATGTAACACTTAGTCTTGAAAGTTCTCATTAAGTTCTTTTGTTTGACCCACATCGGCTACATTTTCCAATTGGAAATTTGATTGGGCCACTCCCATATAATCCACTCAAAAACATTAAAAATTGTTTTCAATAACAAAGTTTTGGAGAAGTCATTCATCACCTTGGAATTTTTCACAAAATTTCATGTTTGTAGCTTTCATAGATTCTGAAAAATTTGGTATAACTTTCGGACGGGTGGACAGATAAGTCCTAAGTTTAGTAGAGTTTCCTAAATTTATTTATAAAACCCTAAAAATGAACTTTATCGTTGACAATAGTTACGCTACATCACTCCGGCTAATTTTTGCATGGATTTGTAACTATGTCAATCCTTGCACCAGTGTGTATTGATCCTTTTTTAAAAACTTCCTGGTTGAATATATAACATCATTAAAAATCAAACGGGTAAAATGTACTGTCTAAACAGCCTATTTTTATGCCAGCCTGGTTTCGATTTTTCTTTCCTATGTTCCTACAGATTGTATCTTTCTTATACCAAAAATAACCGACATTTTTTGATTTGGTTTTTTTATTTTAAAAGCACATATTGGTTCTTGTTCAAAGTACTCCTTTTTTTTATGGTCATCTACATGCTCCATTGAAATTTCCATTCGAAGAGTTGAAGAGTTCCTAATTCCATGAATTTAGTCAGTACTCTGTCCTTGAGTGAAATTTATGCTTCAAAAACAATAATCACAATGATGGTAGTTTAGCGAGAATAACATAAAATAAGCCTATGAATTAGTTAAAAATTAAAATGAAAATATCAGCCGAATACGGCTATCTGTCGTAACGAAGTTGATGATATCACCGCTAATGGAAACAAGATTAAGAAAAGATGGTATTTGCCAATAGCTATCTTAAAAGAGGAGCTGCAACTAAGTTTTCAACTGCCAAGAAAAGACAGAAAAATAATGGATGAGACACCACCAGAGATCAGCAAATTTAGCTATAGTGACATGCAGGAAGCCATACACGCCCTTGAAACTATTTTCGAACTAAAGCAAGGAGATGGCCTAACCTGCTGGTACTTAAACTCTAGATCAATGTTAAATAATAGGCTAAGAAAGCTACCGTTTATCACTACTTAGTTTCTAGTTTGGAGGACGTGGTTGATGGTCGGAGGCGCTGTTTGCGGAAAGTCAGCGCTCGTGAGGGGCTGTAAGCGGCAACGACGAAGAATCGCAACGTTCTGTTTTAGAAAACATCATAATTAAATGTTTTCATTAATTTCAAATTTTTGCTGGCTATTTTATCTTGTGCAACATTCACAAAGTATGTGATCTTGCTGTGTACCGTTGCTACGTAGTTAAACTGTATTTTCTGAGAAAGCAAAGGCTATCACTAGTTGCACATGTGACTATAGAACAAAAATGTAGCTTATAGATATGGCTTTCATTATACCTTATTACTAGGATAATAGTGGGAACAATCGGAATTTGATGGAAAGAATTAATATACAGCATAATAATTTCCAATAGATAAAACCATGAACTCGTTTGCCATAATACCCATAAAGGATATCCCCTTTGAAATGGCCTGTCCATTGCAATTTGTGTAACGAAATGTATATACACCCAGGTTAGTCGCCATAAACTCCTGCTTTCTCCGTAATTATGTTTTTCGGTAAAAAAAATTGTGTATTACATTGCAGCGGAAGCTGTAATGGACTGGTCATGTGAATCGTATGACTAACAATGGATACCCAAAAAGGTCTTCGTTGGGAGAACTAAAGGGCGGTGACTAGTGGGGAAACTGAGGAAACGCGGGTCTGACTCGGTGGATGAAGACAGTTCATCGCTGTGCGGATTTCAAAATTGGAGGATGCGGTCAATGGACCGAGACAGTTAAAGGCGCTTGTTGCAGGAGGCGAAGGCCCGAAAGGGGCTATAGTACTACGAAGAAGATTACATTGCGCCAAAACTTTCAATTGCCTTTTTGAACCCGTTTGTGGAAAAGAAGTTCAAACACAGAATTGAGATTATGTTTGCCGCATTCACAGTTATTCCACCTGGGTGGGTCGGTGATGGGTAATAATTGAAAAATTAGGTAATTATCACATGGTTGAGCGTGGTATTGACCATATCACCTCGAATTCCGTTACGGTCATGGATTGAGATACTCTGATATAAATCTCAACTCCAAGGTTCAGATTTGGACTATTGCGCGATGGATTATTATTTACAGTTATTAAATTTTGGGGGAAATTTGAAGCGAATTTGCTTGATTGCATTGCAACTTGTAAGTTGAAAGTATGTTATATTGTTTACTTTAACATCTTATCAATTTAATTGGGCAAAACGGAAAATTGACTAATTTTTCTAATATTAACGAAATTGTGTAAATTACCCTTGGTTGACTTAGTATTTAAGAGTTCCTTTGTTTTCAATTTTTTGAACTTCAAGTATCCATGGTTGCACGATTATTCGTGTTCTCTCCCTCTCCCTATTAAAACCGACCGTATAGCTTTGATGCTGGCTTTTAGAGCTTTGTACTATGTTACAAAATTCTACTGAAATCGTGACCTGTCTGTCCGATGTTTGTCCGTCTTTCCATTTACCTTTGCTCGTCTGTCCGTCTGTCACAGTATTTTTTCTTCAAAACTATAGCAGCTAAAGACACCAAAGTTGGTATGTGTATCTGAAGTTATTGCCTCTTAAAAGTTTGGGTATCAAAAAATGTTCAATGCCTCTTAAGGGTCTTCCTTGATATGAAAGTGTCCCTTAAAAAATTGTTTTACCAAATGAAAGGTCTTAATGAGAACTTTCCAAAATATTATGTTACCGGAATCGAGGGGTGCAGGAGAAGGGTAAATGTTCGAAAAATATGTATCCTCACGATTGCACACCTATGATCTAAAAAAATCTACACGAACATTCTCAAATTTCCGAAGATACTTCGAGGCCGGTAAAAAAGTACGAATCGAAAGAATGCATTCTTCTCCTTGCGAGGGCTGGGCATTCGCATGAGAGTTAAAAGATGACCGTTTCTAATTTGACAAAACCTTCGAGTAAGTATATCTTCCGACAAGGAACTGTCAGCAAAACTATAAATATTCACTTCCAATAAATGATTACAAAACAACCAATTGGCATTTAAGAATTGCCAACACTCTTATTCAGCAGAAAATAGGTCACTTGCTACTCTGTTGTTTAGTTTCGATAATCGTTGTATATTTTGAATGTATCTGTCTTCGAAAATATCTAGGAATTGAACCTTGTAAAAAAAAGGAAGATCGATGTCCAAAGTAGCAGACAAGATATGAGAATTACCCAATTCTATTCTATTACATAGTAATGAAGAAGGATCGTTGGGAAAGGGCTTCAAAGTTGACGAAGTGATACTAAACGCTTAATAATTTATATTTTAAAGGTTAAATTTGGGCATTAAGGTACTCTCTTAATATAACATGTGTAATATATTCGGAATCAGGAAAGTGCAGAGATTCAAGTGAGATCGTTAAAAAAAGCAATTATGACTCAATTCGTACAGAAATTATCTTAAGTGCAGCAGGCAACCAAATACTATTATATGATTCAAATTACTCTGAAAAACAAGAGCACATTCTTTATCACCTAACATATTTTTTGCAATGGGGTCAGATCGGATACTGAGCTCACCACGAACAAGTATAACTTATTCATTCAAGCTTGTGTCATCTCCTTATTTATCATATCCCGATTGCGAGTATTTATAAAAGTTTTGAAACAAAATTCGAATCTTTACTTAAAAGAAACTTACCAGACAGCAACAATAGTTGCTCTGGTATAAGCGAAATGAATTATATGAAAACACAAAAAGATTCAGCTCAATTCGCCAAACCTAAACAATGTTTCTTTAAACTTTTTTTAAAAGTTATAAATGATTTTACATTTTTTAACTCAGTTGGTAGTAAGTTATAAACTTCCATAGACAATCTTATTAATAAAATCACAGTGTATTCTGTTGGGCCCAAAATAGAACCCTGAGTAAACTAAGTATTTATGGTGAACTTGTTACTAATTTGATTGTGCATGCGAACCGAAATGGTTCTATTCTTCAGGAAACTGCTAATCAAGTCCAAAGGTAGGCCTCTTATACTCAGTTGCTTAAACACTGTATCAGAATACTACGGTCAACTGTATCAAGCATAGTGAGATTCAACGTTTGAGCTGCCCAGGGGTTGAATTGGTACTCCATTTGTTAGTTCATCTTGCTTCCTCGATATCCAAAAAAGCAACCTGGTCTACTAAAGTGTGTATTACGGTTTCAACAGAGCAACCTATCGTGTAGACATACTGTGATTTCGAGATCAGAGTAGGTTCTTTAGAGCTGCTTATTCAACCAATAGTGATACCCCAATATAAGTTTTCAATAGAAAAGAGCTCAAACACATTGGACGTAAATATTTTGGGTTAGCATGCGATGCTTTTCCTGCCTTGGGTATCAAAAATATTCTTCTTTCTCACCAGCTAATGGGAATATAGAAAAATACTAGATGAGCATTGTAAATTGCCAAAGTCATGACAATGTCTGATTATTGTTGGCCACCAGGATTCCAGATAGGCCTAGTGTTTTCAATGGGCAAAAATAATGTAAGATCCTTCTACATGCTTGAAATGATAGGCACTGCACATACATTTCGCTGTGGTGCTAGCAATAAGGCTAGATATGTTTCCTGACTCCCAGGGAAATGAGTATTTATCAAGTCCTTGAATGTAGCTGCGCTACTCTGAGTCCAACGTCCTTAAGATTTTGTATGGCGCCTGGTACAATGTTTGCGGAGCCAACTCGCCTCAATGGTTTCTTCGTATTTGCCTACGAAAATTGATATGAAATTCTTTTCGCTTTACAAACGTTATTCTTTACTAGTCTTAATTTAAATTTGTAATTCGCCAATCATTCACCCTTTCAGCTCCGGATATCTTTCCCCTCTATAATTAGTTGAATGGCAAGAGTTTTCAAAGCTGAATGATTGTATGATATGCTAGGGAGTCAACTGCCTTATCCACATCTTCTTGGTTGGCATGCGTCACTACGTTGTTCAGTTTAGTGAGAAACGCTTATGGAAATCCCGTTCAATTAGTTGTTTTCCTATTAATGTAAAAATGAAGTCATTACTTCTTCATTTTTACATTTTACAACATGATCCTATTCCCCCTTAGACTGAACATTTTTAGAGGTTTTAACGGGGGACCTCTTCTTCAGTGGATATTCTAAATTAATTCCTTACTTTCTAAAATTTTTACACTTAACTTTCATTAGATATTTCAATTACCCTTGTCTAAAGAATTCTTGTTAAATATGTAATTAAGTAGGTGATTGATATTTTTCAAAACGTCATGGTCTTCGAGGCAAGAAGAAGTCACGCGTCATTCTAATTAATGCATTTTATGTTCAGACGATTTTTGTGAATTCTGAAAGTATTTTCCACATTCTAATTATAATAATTGAGAAGACTATCCCAAAATGGCGTCAGAGAAAAATATTTTCCTACGAGTTGCTTTGAAGAATATACAGAAAATGTCTTATCATTTGAACCGGCTTTGTAAATTTTTAATTCTATTTCAATCGCTTTTCCCCGTCGGCACATGTGCCAAAACAAGTTACATCATTAACTACAGAGACAAGGTTGGGATAGCATTGGAATCATTTTCCATCATATACTCTTAACTTTATCATCACATTTTTAACACTTAGTCTTGAAAGTTCTCATTAAGTTCTTTTGTTTCACCCACATCGGCTACATTTTCCAATTGGAAATTTGATTGGGCCACTGCAATATAATCCACTCAAAAATATTAAGAATCATTTTTAATACAAAACTTTGTAGAAGTCATTCACCTTGCAACTTTTAACAAAATTTCATGTTTGTAGCTTGCATAGATTTCGAGTAAATTTGGTATCACTTTCGGACCGATGGACGGATAAGTCCTAAGTTTAGTAGAGTTTTGTATATTTATTTATAAAGCCCTTAAAAATGAACTTTATCATTGACAAAAGTTCTTCTTCTTATTAGCACTACAGCCCGTCTCGGGCTTTCGCTTCCTACAAATAGCGCCTCCAACTGTCTCGGTCCACTGAACGCGTCCTCCAATTTTGAAATCGTAGCAGCGATGAACTGTCTTCATCGACCGAGTCAGACTAGCGTTTCCTCGGTTTCCCCACTGGTCTCCGACCTTCAGTTCTCCCAACGAATACCTTTTTGAGTAGCCGTTGTTCGTCCATACGATTCATGTGGCCAGCTCATTGCAGCGAACTAATTTGGCTGGGATGACAAAAGTTAAGCTACATCAATTCGGCTCATTTTTGCAGGGATTCGTACCTACGTCAATCCTTGCACCGGTGTATATTAATCCATATCTAAAAACTTCCTATTTGAATGTATAACATCATTAAAAATCAAACGGATAAAATGTACTGTCTAAGCAGCCTATTTTTCTGCCAGCCTGGTTTCGATTTTTCTTTCCTATGTTCCTACAAATTGTATCTTTCTTATACCAAAAATAATCGAAATTTTTTGATATAGTTTTTTTTTTATTTAATAAGCACATATTGGTTCTTGTTCAAAGTACTCCTTTTTTTATGGTCATCTACATGCTCCATTGAAATTTCCATTCGAAGAGTTGAAGGGTAGTTAACAATTAAAATGAAAATATCAGCCGAATACGGCTCCCTGTCGTAATGAAATTGATGATATCACCGCTGATGGTATCAAGATGAAGAAAAGATGGTATTAGCCAATAGCTATCTTAAAAGAGCTGCACCTAAGTCGCCACAACTCTGCTTATGGAAATCCCGTTCAATCAGCTGTTTTCCTATTGAGGTCAGCAACGATTTCATTTTTAGGGTTTTGTACTAAAATACAAAACCCTATTGCAATCACGACCTGTGTCCGTCTGTCCGTCCGTCCGTCCGTCTGTCCGTCCGTCCGTCCGTCCGTCCGTCCGTCTGTATGTCACAGCACTTTTTCTCCGAAACCATAGAAGCTACAGCCATGAAACTTTGTGGAAAGGTCAAAAGTGGTGACCTCTTGAAAGTTCAATGCTGGAAAAAATTTTCAAAGGGGTTTAAGGGGGGTCTCCCCATATAGGGAAGTGACCCCCCCAAAAAAAATTTTCACCATTGGTAGTCGAGTAGGGTGTCATTGGAAAGGTCTCAACAAGATCTTTCCAAACAAGTCTTAGAATTGCCTTATGAGTACCGAGGGGGGCAGGGGAAGGGAAAATGAACGAACTTTTCGCGTACCCCCCCCCCCTCGCGATTGGACACCTTCCATCCGAAAAATCTGAAAAAAATCATGGATGTAGGCCTTAATGAGTACAACAACAACAAATACATGAGAAGTCGAAATTCACTCAACTTTGTTGGTAATAGTATGATTTATTGATTTTATGTTTTCTTGAATAAAATCTGGATGGTACCCTTAAATTCAATAAAATTTAGCACACAGATGACTATTTATAAGATTGATCTTTTCTGAAAGTTTCATAAAGATCGAATAGTAATTAACGAAGTTATAGCGATTTGAATTTTCCTGCATGACTATGGAACAATATGCCCTGTATTACTATGGAAACATATGGCTATGGAGCCATATGCGCTTTTTACCGACTTAGAAACTACAGCTTTGCTAGGATTTGCATGAAATTTTCAGGAATGATAGGTATCATGAAGATGAGTATATACAATTGAAATAAGTCGGAAAGGCAGGAGAGAGCTCCTAGCAAAAGGGCTTTGTAACCATTCTAAGATTCTAAAAAACAGGCCATGAATCGATGATTACAGTACAGAGGAGTGGCCCCTGAAAAAAAATTTCATGAAAGGTAGCCGATATGAGTATCAACTGAAAGTTCTCTATGAGAGCTTTTCAAAACAGTTCTTAAACTGACAGTTTTTGCTTCTGTGGGGGCATGGGGGGGGGGTTGTAAATACATGAAAAATGTTTTTCCTCCCTCGCGAAAGGACACCCGTGATCTTAAAAAATCTGAAATAATTATCAAGGGAGATATTTGTACCTCAGAAGTCAAAATTCTTTCAACTTTGCTAATAATAGTATGATCCTCGAACATGACATGTTTCTTGATTTTATTCGTTACTGGTAGCTGCATTTTGTAAGTTGAGTACAAAACCCTTCTGACATGAGCATAGGTCTGTCTACCCAACTTGTTACTTTTACAACATGACTCCGTTCCCTCTTAGAGCGAAGATTTTTAGGGGTTTTAAGGGGGAACTTCCCATTTAGGGGGATGGCTCCTAAAAAATTAAAGATAGTCGAGTCCGGTTTATCTAAAAGATTTTAGTGACTTTTCAAGGCATATATTAAAATTGTTTAATCAGTGTCGTGGTTTCCGGTAAGGAATTGCATGATAATATCGCATATCGCCCTTTGCGATTACACATTTTACTTACAAAATCCGAAAAAAATACGGAATCAGTTCAACTTCTAAAAGTCCCTTAAAAGTTGACATTCCCTCAATTTTCTGCATAATAGTATGATTTCTCAATATTATATTTTTCTGAATAAAACTATAAGGATACCCTTAAATTCTGTAAAATTCTACACGTAAAAAGAAATAACTTTATTTGTAGACACTACGGTTTTATGCGGATTCTAATTCAAATTTCAGAGAGGATGTATTACCATAAATCTTAGTAAGAGCTTGTTGAATCAATTATATCAGCAATCAGAAAACAAAATGGTGGCTGCTTCAATCGAAATCCTAGTAAATTCCAGTTATCATTTTTAACTTAAGGGTTTTATGTAAATGATTTTATCACAAATTGTTTAATATTTCACGAATGACCGAAGTTCAAGTCTAAATTTCATAGGTTTCGTACCTTTCTAGTAATTGCATATTCCTGCATAACTAACTTGTTTTTTATTTGTCTTAAGTTAAGCCAGCAACACACTTCTAGGCTGTATACATTTTTGTTATATATCTTAAAGACAATTTTTGATCCTGTTCATTAACCAATTTTTATTATGTTCATCAACCAATGTGCAACCAATCCTAAAAAGTGAGCTACTAGGTTCATTTTTAGGGTATTGTAAAAAAATTTTTAAAATACTCTGCTGAAATCACGACCTATCTGTTCGTCTGTCCATCCGTCCGTGTGTCACAGCAAGTTTTCTCGCAGCTAGAGCTGGCTAGAGTAATGAAATTTTGTACGCTGGTCAAAAGTTAAGCTGCAAAAGAAATATTTCAGGGTTTTTAAGGGGGGTCTCCTCATATAGGAGCGTGACCCTTGAGAAAAAATGTTTACCAAAGGTAGCCAGTTATAGGTATCAAAGAAAAGGCCCGATGAGTGCTTTTTAAAACAAATGTTAAACTAGAAGTATTTGCATGGAGGGGTGCAGAGTTAGGGCAAATATACGAAAAATGTATGTCCCCTCTCACGATTGGACACTTTTGGTCAGAAAAATCTAAAAAAAATATCAGCAAAGTAGGTCTTTATGAGTATAAGGGCAACAAATATCCCAGCAGTTAAAACCCCGTCAAATTTGTTAATAACAGTACATTTAACGAATTTTATGTTTTCATCTATAAAACTGAGAGGTTACCCTTAAATTTGCCAAAATTTTTATCTAAGTTCTTTGATATAAAATGCATGTTTTCTGGGAGTTTCATAGAAATCTAGCCTTAAACAGCTAGGTTATAGACGATTGAAAATTAATCATGATGCTGCGTAAATACACGTTCGCAAAAAACCCAAACAGTGCAGATGTGTAAGGATTTTGATGAAAATTTTAGAAATATTTTGTAACATAGATATGTTATCGTGCCTACTCAAACATTGAGGTCAGCACACTGAAAATAAAAAGGCGGCAAATCAAAAATCATAATAACCATACATTAGTTTTTCAAGCTCCATTCATGGAATATAGTTTTGATATTCAGAAGACGTTGTTTAAATTTCAAATTGTTTTACAATACCCATCTGGCAGGAGTATTCCTATGCTACTTTTACTTGTTTTTCTTGAAAAGCCCTCTGGCCTTGCTTTTTTGTGTAAGCAGACGCTTTTCGACACTGAATGCGACTCAAAGGAGTCGAAACGCGTCTGCCTACACAACAAAGCAAGACTCGACAGCTTTTCAAGAAAAAAGAGAATTGACGGCGGATATCAAATAAGCATTATAATTGACTACTTGGTTCATCTACTTGGAAAATTATCAATTATTCCGTGCTTCATAGTACTGGCTAGGTTCGGTAAGAAATTCAGATTAGCATTGGCTTAGAATGTTCACAACCTGACTTCCAAATGACCTTCTAACCTACCATCAGGTCGCCAAATAAAACAAATGTGAAGGTCAACGTTCGATATAGCTTTTTGGCGATCGACTATTATTTATATTTCAAAAAATAAATCGCGCCAAAGCCCCTTTCGGGCCTTCGCTTAGTGATAGTTGGAGTATCTCATTGTCATGATCGAATGTATCGGCACTCCACAAGATGATATGATCATTATCACGCCGTGTGTCCGTCCACCCAGCTGCGATACGTTCTGATTTTAAACCAGCACATATCATAACTGAGCAGGTTTATAGTCCGTCCGAAGAATCACTCGAACTAAATCTCGTTGACGCCAACGTAACTCGAACCAGAGACCTTCGGCTTACGGGCGTAGTGCTCTAACCACTACACCACGCGAACCAATCTAACGCGTTGTAAATGAGATAATCAGTCTACTGTTGCTTTTCGATTTTCTTTAAGAATTTTCAATTAACAATGCATCGAATTTTAAAGAGTACATACTTTGAAGGTTTCGTGAATTGTTCTCACAGAAGCATTGTTTAATTTTTGGTATTGAAATTATATTTATCGCCTCCATTCACGTCAAGTGCATATTTTATCTTTCATCAGGAATTACTCGTATTTGTTTTTCGTCTTACTTGAATATAATTTGTTTTTATGAATATTATGTTTCTTACACTTAATATATTTGATATAAAATATGTAAGTTGAAATAAAATAATCATCACCATTGATAACGTGACCGCTCAGATTGGATTTTGGCTTCAAGGAGCAACCTCGTTCGTCAGTTTATGACTCTTCTTGTTGTGAAAATATATTTTCAGCTTTCACTGTCTTCCACCGTTTCCTTGTTTTCCTTACTGGACGCGCCTCTTATGATCTAGCTTTTGAAGTTAGCCTGGGATGCCGGCGCTCTTCCATCCTTTAATATTGTAATTTACGAAGTTTGAGTTTAAGCCTATAGTATTGGTGGATCTTCGTATGCCGAAGCTTTTTCGAAATAGCTTGTCAACGTTCAGACCTTGCTTTTCTAGAACAATAGTTATTTAGTGAGCGATTGATATATGCTAAGTTTATATTTCCTGTGAACACCTCTACAACATATTGTGCTTAAAGTAGTTATTGGATATCCTTACTTTAAAAACAGTTGACGTTTTTCATTAGCTGATGTTCCATGCATGTGCCTTCTTCTTTTTCATAGCTATTTATCTTCAAAGATTCATGTACAGTATATATTTTTGATAGAGTAAACGCGATTATCAATCCTCTAAATCGTTATAAATTTAACATGTGACTAACTTACTACAATATCTATAGCCTCGTGCGTATCAACTTTCATATGTACACAATTAGCTCTTTCAATTAATAATTCCTTTTGTTTATTTTGTGGCATGTTTAATTATATTTGCTGCTACAGCTTACACTTTTCCCTCAATGAGACTCCTTTTCAAATGCCTGCTTTTCTCAAGTGCTGTTTTACCCGAATGTTAAGCCAACTGCTTTTGTTCTTTTTCCTTGTAGAAAAGAAATAAGGTTAGTCTCTTTTTCTTCATAGAATTCTCGATCTTTGCTATCTATTTCAACCGGGTTTTGACTATACCACACAATGCAGTCTTGACGAATTGAGCAGTCGTCCTTTCAGCACTGATTTGTTTATGGAAAGAAGAAGAAATGACAAGACGCAAATAAGCCTTTGGATTCCTGGGCAAATAAACAAAGATAAGTTAGTAGACGCGTTGACAACGTGAAGGAGCCATGAATTGTTTTCTTAAGACTGGTCTATTTAGCAAAATTTTTCATGCAACCATTTCGAAAGTGAAAAACCAATGATCGAATTTATCATATGCGTGTACATCGTTTGCTATACCACTGTGTTCAAACGATTCCGTAATTGCGTTTTCCAGTTTCGTGAAAATTTAACTTTATATTGTTGCTCTTGAAAACCCAAAAAAAACGCGAAAATCGCCACTAAAACCGAAACAAAAATAATATCTCACGAACTCAACGAACTATACTCGCCCTTACATAAGGCAATGCATTTTATTTTTCTAAAATAAAGTCGCAATGCCATTATCGTATTAAGGCCAGTTTATTCCATTCGCCTGCTTGTCTACTTAGTGGACTAGCCATTACAATGAATTATTTCAAAATTTACGAACCGTTATTGTAAATCGGCTGGAAAGTATTCGACTATGCCTAGGGGTAAATTTATGGATGAAATTTTTTCGCTACAGATAGCCTACTTGCCTATAAAAAAACTATTCGAACTGCCGCTTTAGTTTGTTCCACGTCGTATAAAAGGATTGGATTATATTTACAGTAGAGATATTTTATCTCCGTTAAGCCGAGTAATTAAAAGAATTCTGGGTGTATCTTTTGTCACTTGTACAAATTGCGTATTTTGTAATTGAATTTGTTATTTTGTAGTAAACATTTCATTTATTTAATATTTTTTTCTTAAATAGCTAAATCATATGAAATATCAATACCAATAATAATATTTAAATATACCTTAATTAATTTCCATTCAATACAGAACTGATACAATTAAAGAAAGTCACTCCATCGACATCAGCGGTAATTGGTACAACGACCATCATTCAGCCAGTTGGAGATCCTCAAGCTCTCAACAGCCTTTTAGGACTGAGGGAGGTAGCCGTGCCGCAAAAAGTTATTGCCCCACGGATCAAATACTCACGAGGCAAATACAGTCCGATTCACCAGCCAGGTGGGAATAATACCGGGCTACAAATAACTGAAAGACGTTGTTCAACTGAGGAGAAAAAATATGAAATCCAAGAGATTGATCTAAATACCCAAGCGCAAGCATCAATTATAAGTGATTTAGTGAAATATGCGGAAATAGATGACATTGAATTACCCGATGGAACTAAAATCGGTATTGGTTTTGCGCCCGCTGAAATCAGTGAGCATATGCAAGGAAGTCAAGTAACCCAAGTAACCACCGAGCACACTGAATCACCATCTCAATCGCCTGGTCAATGTCACGAGGCGACAGTTACGAAAAGCTATACCCTCCTAACCACAAGCCCAATGAAGCCACAAACCCAAGTACAGCAAACAACAACCTATGAGTTATCATTGAGCGATTCGTCGATGACACAAAGCGATGAAAATGAAAAACTTTATGTATGTCGTCATTGTGGCAAAAAGTATCGTTGGAAATCGACGTTGCGACGACACGAAAATGTTGAATGTGGTGGCAAGGAGCCTTGCCATCCATGTCCGTATTGTTCGTACAAGGCTAAACAAAGAGGCAATTTAGGTGTTCATGTGCGTAAACATCATCCAGACAAACCACAATTGGAAAGCAAGCGTGGACGACGCACTATGTAATTTTAGGAAAATTTTATTTTATATCTATAAATAAATTTAATTTAGATTTAAGATGTGAAATACATTTTTGCTGTAATATTTAGGGAAACTTACATCAATTGCATATATCGCAAGTTCTTTTCGTTGCTCTTGTATTTCCTACTAGCATACATTTATGTATATCGTAGACTTAAAAGAATGTATATTTAGTTGAGACATTTCAATTTTGAATATAAACAACACGGGTTGAAAACATTATGTTATCAATAACAGTATGCCCTGAATAACAAGAGTATATTAATAGCTAACCAATTTTGAAAATTGAGATAAAAAATTTGCGAAACTAATTTGATTAGTATTCAAAGGAATAAATACGTTCAATCTAAAATATCCTGCTCAGCGATTATATTATTCAGTTATGCTCCATATTAGAATGATTAAAATTCTGCACGAAATAAATTTAGTTGGTGTATAGTCTGCATCCCATTCGCGCTGAAATTCTCATTAAAATTATTTCGACGAATGGAAACATAATATTCAAAATTGAAATGAATCTATGGAAAAACAACACAAAATCATATGAATTTAGTTTAAAAAAAAAATAAAAACAAAAATATATAAGATCTAAATATTGTCAGCTCTTCATAATTGTTGACTTGATAAAAAATGTAGAAAGTAAATGAAATTATTCGTAGAGCAAAATAAAGTAGATCTTTGATTTGTAGAGATTAAATTCAGTATCTTTGGAAATTTTTTCTTATTGACTTTATATATACAAAAAAAATTGTATGAAAAGCAACAAAAAATTGAGTGGTGTATTTTAAATATTATGGCGCACTTCCTAAATGACTATTCCTCCCTTTTTTTCAGAAACATATTTTAAAAAGCGGTGCGCTCGTAATAAAACAACCAAAAATCCGAAAGTGTTGACCATTTTTGGGTATTTTTCTAATCATAAATATATCATAAATACACATTTAGTATAAAAAGAAAAAAAAACACGTTTTAGATTTATGCGAAAACGAACTGCACATCTTACTATTTTGATTTTGTTCTTTACGTTTTCAATTTTATATTTATCACTTGATGTTACAAAGGACTGCAAAGCAAAATATAATATTTTAATTTTTCGAAGAAGATTGGTTTCTATACTGTTATGTATTTCCATTTTGAATTACTTTAATTGTTTATATCATATATCATTTCAGAAAAAAACTATTTGGTCAGATTTAATTTTATCTTAGCTTACTTTTCGCACTTATATAATGCTTTTGTTGCGAGTTATTGTTGATTGTTTGATTTTTATGTATTATTCAGTTGAAAAGCAGTATTTTTATTTTATTTTGTTAAATCATAAAAACATTAGGTCGGGCCCAAAACTACAAGCGAAATCAAATAACATAGCTCTAAGATCACAAACAAAATACACTGGCAAATTAATTAACGCCCTTTTGAGGAGTGTTAATATTTCTTTTCTTTAGAAAATAAAAAAAACTTGTTTTCAGTGAATCTTGAAACACAGTGAAAATTCATATGAAGGAGTTTTCGAAATTTCTTAAGAGAATTATATGTACAAAAATATAAAACTAATTGATATTTCCCATACATCCAATAAATTAGAAACAAAAAATCAACATGTTTAAAAATAGAATGAATAGTTTCATTTATAAATGTTCTTCATCACACAAGCTTACTTTAATATAATAGCCAGAGATAGTTTTGTTTATTTCTTTTTTAATGCACTTGTATTTTAAATATCAGTGTATAATTCATATAAGAAAATATTGAATTAAATCATTAAAACCCACAGACACAATCGCAACAAACGAAAGGCTAACATTAATATTGAAAAGAAAATTGTAAGAGGTGTATAATTAAGTAAGAAAATGTATTGAGCATTAATGCCAAAATAATAATGATGAACATTTATTAACCAATAAGGTATATTTAGTGAAAAAGATTTAAAAGTATATAAAATATAAGAATTGAAAGTAATGAGTTGTATAAAAACAAAAAAATTTATTTTTAAAGTTGAAAATGTTGTGTTTTATTTCTATTCACAAAATCCTACCTCCATGATTTTTCAATTCCTAATTTTAAAATATATTTATGTCTGCAAAATCCCTCTTTGGTTTGTTTTGTTTTTATTATTTCAATTTTATGTCTATCTACAATAATATCAAAGGAAATGCTCATCGTAAGTTACCCTTACTAACATATTTTCTTTTTAGGTGACAGATTTAAGAGTTATATGTAAGTTGAGATTGAAATATAGTCACGCACGTGAAGGCTATGCTGAATGTCAAATTTACGCCGGATCCATCTTATGGACTATATGCTAAATGGACTAAAGTTTCCGATCATAGAAACTTTTCAGGTAGCTAATTAAATGTTATTTTGCGACGATTAAATTTCAAGCTTTATGAATTTGTGTTTATAAAATTTAAATATGTTTATGTTGTGAAATTTATTTGGTATTGCTAATACAGAAACAATTCTAATTATTTTATTTCAATTTATTTATGTAAGTTTGAATGAATCATGAAAGAAAAAAATGTGTTGGTATGTGAAGTTGATTGATAATATTGAGTGTAATATTAACATTTTATATTTTTTAATTTATTGATTTAACACGAATATTTAGACTTAAGTTTTAACCATGTCATGAGCATCATTGTTCAATAAATCTGCCTAAGGTGTCCAAAATATCTGTGATGTATCATATTAAAACGTTATAATCGTGTTCAGCTCAAATTTAAGGGTTCAAACTAAATATAATAATATATCATTTGAATTCATTTGCTGAAATATCACAGAAGGTTAGTGCTTTGTCGTTTCGTTTCGGGTAGCAAAAGTTGCTGCAACAAATTTAAATTGAATGCACTTATATATGAAAAACATCTTGATTTAATAATCTGAAAGAATAAGCAGTACTTCTAGTTAGACGCATAACCCAAAATTTTAGGAATATTTTGATTTGTGTTACTGGACTTGATGAAATAATTTGCTAATACCATGTTCAATAGCTAAATTTACAAGTACAATAGTTAGTCCATTTCTCTGCATTAGCCTCGTGTTTGCACGGGCCGAGTTAATCACATAATTCTGTATTTGCACTTGTGTCGAGTGTATCAAACTCGTATTTATTTTCATTAATCTCACCAAATTGGCAAGTATACCGAACTGCAATATGACATAATGTAATACAAGGTTAAGGACTATCGTATGGTTGTTCGTAGTCAACGAAAGTCTGATAACAAATTTTATTACTAGTCAACCAAAAATTTATTGTTGATTGGGGTTTCCATATGGTTAAGCGTGGTTAGGGCCACCGAATGTAATGCACTAATACGTCTAACGTCTATGTCCATAAGTAATGAGTAAATAAAATCCTGCAGAAAAACAGTCTGAAAAAATGATATATTTTATTAGTGCAAGATATTTGACTGGCAAACGAGTGGAACATTTCGTGTGTAGAACCAATTTATTATTCATATAGCTTATTCTAAGCTGCCTAATATTTCCAATGGTATCACTTTGATTACCTGAAAAATCTTACTTTCATTCAAATATATATCGGGTAATTAAGTAACCCAGCATTCTTTATAGATTTTCCTTTCAATAAAAAATTATTTTAACTATGTAAATTGTTCCATAAAACAAAAATGTCCAAAATATTTACACACTAGCATACAAAAATTTATTGTCGAAGCAATTTTCCGAATACTTCTATTCGGTGTATATTACCATTTTCCGAAACGTCGATTAATTTCCTATCTTTTTCTTGCCAATAGACTGAAATAACTTTCAGTAAGAAACTTCATTATATACTTGAGAAGTTTTTAGATAAAACATGGTGAACGTAAAAGCCTCCACCACAAACCGCCTCTAGTTAACTTGGCCTACACGCTGGGTCAGTTCATGACACCAAACACTTTCGCACTGTCATCTTTGATCAGGTTAGTTAAGCATTTCGGAGGATTTTCCAACAAATGCTTTGTTTGTTACCCTTTGTATTGATTTACGTAGACTGCTGCCATGATGTCGTGGTTTCTATAAATATTCATTTTAGTCCCTTGTGAAATCACTGCCATCACTTTCCTGCATTTAGGCATCTCATCATATAGGAGGCGACAGTAATTTTTGATGGGCTCCTTCTACTCTGTGGACAACATTTTTTGAGATTTGTCCGAAAATAAATGCCAATTTGGCTCTTTACCTCAGTGGCGCGAAGACGGTACTTTCTAATGATTACTATTTACTGGAACTACTTCCAGTGGCTTAAAAAATGTTCTTCTAATTTAAGAAGGCTGCAAAGAAATAAAAATTATTCATTGAAATGAAAAATTACGTTTTCTTGTAAATAGTTCGATGAGTAGCAAGGTGTTTGCAACTGCTCTGCTTTCAGAAACTGATTAATTATGCTTTCCTTGCTTATAAATTCTATGTAAGCACTCCAATCTTATTACTGTAAAATGTAACGCTTAGACACTAACCAATACTAAAAATTTTTTTATAAAAAAATCAGTAGTTGTGCTTAAGTCACTTATTCCTTAAACTTCTTTCTGTTAACCATGTCAAACTATTTACGCAAGCGTAGTTAAAATAATATATTAGTTCTGTTCAGAACTAATTATAACAAACATAAAACTAAGATACAGCTTTAAACTTCTTCATTCACAGTCAACGATAGTTTTGAAAAGATGCCAAAAATTAAAATTGAAGACATGTCTTTTGACTCATGGACACTAACTGAAAACTACCATCAACCGCAACTCCGAAAACGACATACGAGTACTTCAATAGATAAAATAAAATATAACGAATCACAATTCGATGAATTAAATTTATCAGCATATGAAGAAAATAGTTCAGATGGATTTGCAACAGATCATATGAGTCCTGATCAAATGTTAAGTTACAAAATGATATCAAAATGTGCAATTATGGTGAATGGTCAAAAGTCTTATCGTTGTCCTAATTGT
Source organism: Odontomyia ornata (assembly GCA_963969285.1). NCBI lineage: Eukaryota > Metazoa > Arthropoda > Insecta > Diptera > Stratiomyidae > Odontomyia > Odontomyia ornata. Next base: position 115,331,077 of record OZ017738.1, read on the forward strand.
AATCGAGTTTATTCATTATCTACCACACTTTATAATCATCTTAGTTATTGTGGGAAGCCAAGAAGATTCAAATGTCAATTTTGCTCATATTCGGCCAAATTGAAACAACATTTATTCCAACATCTGAAACGAATTCATTGTTTAGTGAAAAAGAGTCGATTTGATGATACTTTAATTAAAGTTGATTTGGATGGAAGACGGATGCGAATGTTAAAAAGTGAAGAAACTATGTTTCGTTCGTCTTACGAATAAATCAATAAAGGATGTTAGCATTTGATTAAAGCTCAAAATATTTATATTTCTTAAACATGTTTGTTTAATGTTCGGTCCCTAAGCTCAGGCAACCATTTTACACACTTAATATGTAGGAAGTATCTTTTAGTTTGTATTACGTGTCTTAACTATTTGATAAGCGTATTTTTATGAATAATTTGTCATGTTTAATACTATTTTTAACACTGTACAAAATTTTAGTTTCCTCGCAGGCTCACATAAGTGACTCGACAACATTATGTTCTGTTTGAAGAACAAACTTAGATAGTTACATAAATTAAGTTTAGAAATTTATCCATTTGTTCTTAGGAGTACAATTCCTTTGCTTATACTTTTGCATGAATGCGTTTAGAGTATTTAAATTAAATAATAATATTTTATACTTCGCTTTCTTCAACCAGTCGATCTTTTAAAAATCGCAAGTAAAGATATTTTATATTGCAAGTCATCAAGACAATTTAGATTATTAAAAATTTCTTAAGAAATTATAATTAAAATCAATAATATTTAGAATTTTTTTTACCTCACGCATTAGAGAGTTATTTTTAATAAAAGTTCAGAAAATGAAAGCACGTATTAATGTATTAAAATAATTAAGCAGAATGATTACCAAGCACATGTCAACCACTATAACATTTTGAATAAAATTTAGAATGAAGGTGGAGATTGAGTTTGATGTCCATTTCTAGATTTTTGTTTTTTACAACACAAGATTGATCTCTTAACTTACGACTAGCATAATACTCATTTTTGCAGTAAAAGTCATGTTAAATGTTTTTATACGTATTTGAATTTTCATTTGTGACTAATAAAGTTTCTTATTTACATTTCATTTTAATTTGCCTATACAATTATATATCATAACGATAAATAATTTTTGACGAATTTTATAAAAATAAGTTTTAATAAATAATTTTTAGACGAATGTTGGTATTACATTTTATTTAACCTTTCAAACATCCTTAATTCTCTAATCCTTCCAAGCATCCCCTTTATTAATCCTTTCCTTTCCAGACAATCGACCAGGCAACATTCTTGGTAAAATTCATACTAACGTATTTCTTTTTAGGTGACGGCATCGTGTATGAAATTCATTATAATCCCATACAATTACAATAAATTACAAAAAATGGGTTGAGCAAGGAAAAAGAAAGAACAATAAAAATATTGGAATAGACATGAAAAAAGAAAGGAATATTAAGGAACATAATTCGAACAACACAAGTAACGGATCAATCATAAATTGGTTTTTTAATTGTTTTTTATTAATTTTGTAATATTAAGCCTTCTTATATTGATTTATAAGTTGTAAAGATATTTTAATTATTTCTATTTTTCAGATTTATAGATTTTGTGTGCTTTGTATGATTTGGATATTTTACCGTTATTTTGCTAAAACTTGAGCATTCCTAATAATAGAAATTATATGCGTTTTGAAACAGCAATGGAGGTTTAAAGTTTACTGTGGATTGTTTTGAATGATTTCAACTAGGATAACTATCAATTATTGAGTTCTTAAAGGTATATATATATGAGTTGAGATGATTTTTCATAAAATAGACGAATTTAAAATAAATATCTTTGAATTTTAACCCATTATTCGTATTTGAAATAATACTTAAATAATAACGTTTTCGTATCACAAATCAGCTCCTCATGTAGTTTATCTTCAATGGAACATATGTGTGATTAGAGCTGCATTGACTGAAAACTGGGTGAATCGGGGAGATTCCCACGATAAATTAGCAAAAATTTAAATAGAAATATGGGCATTATTATCGGAGCACTAAAGCTTGTATCGTATCCTTAATATAACGTCGCCAGTCATTTCTGTTAAATGATCGTGGCCTCCAATACGGCGCTCGTAGAATTGAATCCGTGTATGGTTTTCCGACTGGACTGATTCCGTTCTTTGAACGTCCGCTTTGGGATAGCATTGTACCTTATTCATAGAATATTGCCAGATCATTGCAGTTTTACAGTCTTATTTTTTGAAGACTACGCTAATTATATAAATCATGTAACTCGTCTCGTACTTGGTCGGAGACATTCCACACTCCGCACACTTCGCTTTCCGCACACATTCTTTTCCGCAGGTGCATAACACAGGTTAGACAATTATTCTGTAGATGTACAATATTGGAGTTCCTCTTGAGTCAGGATTTTCCGATAATATGCTCAAATGCTAAATTAAAGAATCGCCATTCTCTCTGCCTTGACCTATGTTATACGGAACGAGTTCATTACGTCTTTTTGTTTTTCATGTTTTTTTTTTTTATTAATCTTACCAAATTTGCTGAGATACTGCAATAATATATTATAAAATATATATGTTTTCTTGAAGTCGACGAAAATTTGATAACATTGGTGCTAAATTATAGTATTGTTTTACAAAATTTCCATTACGTATTTCATATCTATCTTCCTTATTTAAAACTGCTATGATATTCACGGATGGTTTACTCTGCATGATGAGAAATACTAAATTCAATATAATTTAATCGATTGTAGGACATACAGTGAAGTGAAATGTTCGTGTAGATTTCGCACCGTAATTTTTCTTTCATGTAGATGCCTTTTTCACCGTTTATCTAAAATCGTGTCTTGTCCTTAGATGCCCAAAAAACCCTCATGTATTGCTTTTAATGTATTCACCCGCCTGCATTTGGAAATTTAGCAGGCATTCTATTAATGCCTGCGATTTAATTGAATTTAAGCAGTTCTTCACTTGTCTGCCAATTCAATGTGGGCGATACGTTGAAGAAAGTAATGCCTCAGCTTTTATTGGATTTGAGCAGTCCTTGGCTTGTCTATCAATTCGATGTGGTGGACACGCTCAGGGAAGTAGGACGCTCATTTCTTCTACACTAGTTCTCAGTCACTTATGATGACATCATCATCGTTCCAGTGGTTTGAAGCTTTTTTTATGTGACTCACTTCGTTAAGTGTTTGTGGAGTGTTAATAGCCATAAAACTGGTATTCAAACAACTTAAGCTGCTGTTGAAGTATCGTCCTTGAAAAACTATGATTTTATTATATTTCCAGGTTATTACAAAAATTTATTTAAAAAATCAGCTGTAAAAACGTTGCAAAACTCGAAACTTTGTAGGATCAGTCTGGTTAGTTATATTACTGTTTTGCGGCACAGGAAACGTATACTCAACAGCCTTCGTCAGCGACCTCTCTGATATGAAATATTAGGAAAATTTCCGGCAATATGTAAAATCACATCTTCAACAGCAAGAAGCAATAGCGGAAGTGTAGATATTGACAGCAGGCATTTTGAGGATTAAGATTCCTTCGTTTGAAGCCAGCAGTCAAGTCTGCACTCAATATCCATATTACCATTTTGGTCGCAAATGCTTGCATCGAGATTCAACTTCTTTTATAAATGTTCCAATAATATTTAATCAATTATGACTGAGTTTTTGTTTATTCCTCTTTATCAAAGAATCCATATTGATACTTCTTGTTTGAAATACAATCAAATGAATTCTAATTTCCTACAGGTAACTTCGCTCCTGCAGTTAGCTCACCAATATTTTTTCCCTCCGCTCAATGGAATTTAAGAGTTGGTTCAAATATAGAAGAAACTATTGTATGTCTGAAAATAGGATTTAGAAAGTTTTTACTTCTGTAACGCAAATAAAAAACTTTTTACGTAAAATTGACACATATATGTTCCCAGTTCCTCTGTGTTCATACGTTTGTAAACACTGTATAAACACTGAGGAAGAGTGAACACTTATCCTCGTCAAATATATACCGCAACATACATAAACACACATGCATATATATATATGTATATATATATATATATATATATATATATATATATATATATATATATATATATATATATATATATATATATATATATATATATATATAAATTCTATGTAAAAAATTCATCCGCGTTATAGGGGAAACATGTATATCTTTCGTAATGATCTCGATAATTGGTTAGTATTCATCTTTCCCATATATTTCAAGTGCAACCGACATTGATAAGAGAATTTTTGGTGAAAAAACTGCAATTCATTCACATTTTGTTGTAGAACTATTGTTGACCAACTCATTTTTAACGTATGAATCAAACAGCCCATTGTTGTTAAAAATCTGCAGATTAACTAGCAAGTTATACTATAAAGAGGCTGGGTAACTGTTCCATTTGGACCTGTATCAATAACATATTTTCGCAACTTTTTTATCGAAAGTTGTCCTTTTGCGGCTCGTTTTTACGAATTTGCAACGTTGCAAGATACAAATATTTGTATCCTCCAGTAGTAGTCGCCTCCAATCGTTGCGATTCTGTGATCTCGTTCGCCAATTTGAAATCCAATGCAGTATTCTGCGGTCAGCATATACTGAGCCTTCTCGCTGTTTCCTCGGTTTTCCAACTGGAAATTTTTCTGCGCCTAGGGAGCTCTTCCAGCTTGCTAATATGGCCTGCTCATTGCAATTTGCGTAGTTTTACTCTATGCTCCGCTGGACGATATATATTCCTGACCAGTTTGTGATCGAACAAATCCAAGGCCTCTTCGAAAATATTTGTAAGACTCTCAGGTTCCGTATCCATACAGCTCCACCGATTTTATGAGTGACTTGTATATACGAATATTACTTTCCCTGTGCACATCTCTGGATCATAGCATAGGAAGTACCGAGAAGTAAGCTTTGTTTGTTGCATTTATCCATCTCATGATTCCTTCGTTTTCTTTTTTTCCTGAAAAGCCATCGTTTTCACCGAAAAGCATTTCGAATAGATTACGGTATGTTATTTTCGAGCTCCGGAGCAGAAGAAATGTTAAATATTTTTGATACGTTTGTTGCGTAGTCGATATTAATCGAAACAAAATACTAGCCACTACACACAGCTCTCATTTTAATCAAGACAGCTGCACGCGTTACTAAACTCTTTAAAAACTTCTTAATAACGGAATAAGAAGCACTGCAGAATTCTGGTTGAATTAATCATATGTTCAAGTGGTGCCCATTTAGAGCTGGGATCTCACGCCCTATTATGTGAAAGACTAGCATAGTTACTCCATAATAACGAGTCGCGCCTGTACAATATACATTGTTCTGTGTGCTCATCTTGTCCAAGCTTCAAAAACACGATCTAAGGCTCTTTCAATGTGTAGAAATTTAGAAAAACCTCACTCAGTTTGGCACTTAAAATGCCTATGGTATTTGTTATTTTGGACCCATAAATTAATATACAAAAATAAATCACCATAAAGCTCGACCTAGCCAAGTTCTTTCCAAAATAAACATTAGAAATCACTAACATTCAAGAAAATTCTGCTGAAATATCTCTTCTATTATAAAAATGAAAGCAATGCACGAATCTAAAATTTCTTCTTAAAAGCATAAAGGAATGCTAAACCACACGAAACAAAATTAAACATTTGCTAACAAAGAGTTACATGATTGGCATAGAGAAAACCCACTATCAGGATTCATACTATTATATATATATATATATATATATATATATATATATATATATATATATATATATATATATATATATTTCGGGAGTAAGTGTTCCCCTTCTATCAGTGTAAATATATTCCGCTCATTGAAGTTTATATAATTTTACATCGACAAAGTTTTCGTTGTATTCCGTCTCTTCTCCTTGTCATTTTACGTTTGCGTCTGTTCTTTTATACGAGTATACAGGACTTGTTTCCGTACAACTGTGAAGTAGTATATTAGATAATAAACGTTGATTGAATTTCACTAATTTTCTAATCTCAACTGAATGTGAGTCAAGAAAATTTGTAATTTTTGTTACGTTATAATTCCGGAGTCGTCAAACAAAAATTTCGTTAAATCTCACCGCCTTTACTCCATACATTAGAATTGTTCAAAACGCATAATTATTCTATTTATAGTGGTTTTAAATTGACAATTGGATTATTTTTCCTTTATAATATTAAAGAAATATGCAAAAAACTATTTATAACGTGTTGTTTTAATTAGTTTAATTGCTTGTTAATTTTAATACATTTTAAATGCAGACTATTCATGATACTTTTTTTTATCTTATTTTAATTTCCAATACAATCTGTTCTATTCTATTTCCAAAGTAATTCTTTTAACAGCAACGCTCATTTAGTTGAACCTGTAACATGAAATATTGGCTTTTGACTTTCAATGGTTATTTAAGTTATTCCTTTCATTATTTCTTCTATCATCCAATTGCATTACGTTGCATATGAATTGCTATTATAAGCATTATTAGTTTTTAAGGTAAATTTATTGGATCCTGTTTATTTAAATTAATATTTAATTATTTTATCCGTTGACTGTTTATTTTTGGTATTATTTCTCCATTATCTTCTCTTTTTCATCCACATATACTTGCAGCCGCTGAAGATTTAAGTATTACACGTATAGCGGGTCTTACATGGGATCAATGGAATGCACGTTTGGCAATGCCACTTGTGACACAATTACGTGAAGGTGTACATCCTTTGATTTTTCCCACGGATCTATCAGTAAGCGCGCTTGAAAAAAACGCATCTACCTCATTATCGACAGTAGCAGGATCATCATTGTCAATAGCTGGTCGTAAATCCCCTCCAGCAGCATCATCATCATATTCATCACCGAATGGATCAAATGCCGCTGCAGGCAGCGGTAGTGCAGGTGTTAGAACCACAAGTGGAATTGGTGGTGGAGGTGGTGGCGGCGGTGGGTTAGGGGGTAGTCGAAGTGCGAGTTCTTCCGCAATTAGATCAAGTACATTAGGTACTAGTAGTGGCGATTCTCAAGATGGGACGCCAAGTTCCTCATTAAGTAAAAATGTCCGGGAAATAGCTAGCAATTTGTGCGGTTTAGGTTTATTAGGTAGCGTAGGCAGTGGGTTAGGAGCGCTAGGTAGTAGTAACGGTAGTGGCCATCCATGTCCCGATTGTGGACGTGTTTATAAATTAAAATCGTCTTTGCGGAATCACCAGAAATGGGAATGTGGTAAAGAGCCACAATTTCAGTGTCCTTTCTGCGTGTACCGAGCCAAACAGAAAATGCATATTGGCCGACATATGGAGCGTATGCATAAAGAGAAGTTCATTAAATTGGAAGATGTAAAAATGTTTTCAGAAGATTCATCAAATGTTAATCATTCTTTTTAATAATTGATTCATTGATGCTCATCTAGATTGAAGAACTTTTAGGGCAGTCAAAAACAAAATCCAAGTTCCTTGTAGTTTTTATTATGCCTGATTTTCTAGCTATTTTAAATCACCGGATAGAATTTATTCTTATGGAAAATAATTATTGAATGTTTACAGCAATTTAAAATAGTTATTGAAAAATAGGGCTACAAAAACCAATACTAAAAAATTGATTTTTCAAAAAGTTCTTCATTACGTACAAAAAGTTACACTTGTTAATAATAGCCTAATGTACAATTTGCTTGCTATGACTACAAGGTTTGACACCGTAATAATCTTCAAATAAACATTGTGCAACGAATAAAATGACAATCCCCCCGGTGTGGTCAAAACTGTTTTTAAGAAGTATTCAACCTTCAGGTTAATGTTAATGAAGTTCCCTATAATACATGTGTATATAATAATCACATGCATAATATGTGTGAGGCAATGTTCCATGCTTTGGATTTCTCTATCCTATTTCCTTTTAAAAGGCTTCATTTAATCATAAATTATTTCTGCAAGTAAAATGACCCTACTGCACCAAAGAACGTGATATTATGAAATAAAATGGTACTCGTTTTCTATTAATGAGAAATATTCAGCAACCACTTTCCTTTTCTCATATTTACAATGTCACGTTTCTGTTCTTCATTCTGTCTGTTTAATTTAAACAAGATCTTCCACAGAGAAAAATGCCAGATTTTATGAATATTAGCCTCCAACCCTTCCTATCAAACATACATTCTACAAATTTATCAGTGATATTCTTAGTTTTAAAAAAATCTTTAAAATTGATATTAAATTGTCTAAGGACATAGGTTATAATTGTAAACTCACTTTACTTCCACTTGTTTTGTAAGAAACTTTCATAAAATGTTTACATACAATAACTATTAGTTTTAATTGTTGCTTTTTTGTAAATGTTATTTTTTGTCCTTTTATTAAAATTATTTGATTTATTTGATTTTTCAATCAAGGCAAGAAAACATTCAGAATACATCTTCGAAAAGACAATAAAACATTCCTTAAAAAATATATCACATATACATAAAATACCAAGTATATTTTATCTTATAACTACTAGTAAATGAAACTATTGCAACGAAAGGATATATAGAGTTTAGATTTTGATGGATAAGCTAATAATTTTACGTGAACGGTGACACAATAACAGAGAAGTACCGACAGAACTCAGCGATATATTTTGCATTTTATTTTTCAATTGTAAAACTAATACCGAACAAGTATTTTTGCATTTTTAACTCTTTAAAGTAGATAATCAGAAAACTTGCACACTCCAACAACAAACTCTTAATGCTAGAGAACACAGACCACATTTACCATTCATATGTTTAAAGAAGCCATCATATATTTCAGGTTATTGATTAAATTTTTTTTTTATTCTTGCAAAGAATTTTAGAAATATTGTTACCGATCAGTCACAATTTGTTAAAAGACACATTTTGGGTCTAGAAACGATACAATAATGTTTTAATCATTTAAAGTAATATTAGATTGAAAAAAAATTCGTATTTAAGGTGATCAACGTCTTACCTCATTTCTACTTTTTTTATATAGTTTCCATGAATTTAATGTTTTGTATCAAATACGGTGAATTTTGTATAAATAGGTGTAAGTTACATAGTAGTGCTACTCAAAATAAGCAACTCAATAGTTTCCTACAAAGTGCCTTGTATGTTAGTTATAGATATAGTCTTTTTTACAAAAATCAGTTTGTATAAAATTAGGTAAGAATGTATAAGATATGAATTAATCGTCAATGGAAAACTCCTCGAAATATGAAAACATTTGACATTCAAATCGAATCCATATTCATATGTTAAAAGTATCATAAATATATTTGATTCAGGGAATTGAAATAAGATAAGGTTGGATATATGACGATCTAGGTATGCTCAGGTACACATACATTTCATAAGTAACGTCCACAAAGGTTTAGGTTCCCAAGAAATGCGCTCATTGGAAATATTTAGAGAAAATTTAAATTAGCTACGGTGAAATTTTCAGAAACGAAAATCTAAATATTTTATTCGACAATATTTTTTAAAGTTATCGGTTAGACCTTTTCATTTGGACATTTCCTTTCTACATCACATACAGCAAAAAATGTTCCTTTCAAGCCGAAGCTATGATTTTAAGCAAATGCAGAACTTTCTAGATTAGTTTATCCTTTAAACAATTACTGTGATCAGAATTTAACAGTCAACATTCCAAAATTTTAAAAAGTTTGATTATCAATTTCAGTAGATATGATTCACGTCTTGCTGGATCGAGTTGTGACAAAAATAAATAAAGGTAAAACCATCAATTCAAATCTAGTGTAATCTAAAAGATTTGAATGTCAATGATTTTCTGTGGAACAAGTTGAAAGTGGCAGAAAATGCGAATAAAGACCATAATATTCCATTACTTGTTAAGAAAGTTTATTAATTGTATAAAAATAGCGAGAATATCTCGCTCTAAATTTTTTTGTAATAAATATAATTCAAAACTATAAAAATACAAAAAGAGAGAAAGCAGATCCGAAACTCATTGTGTGTAATTTTATCCAGACGAAAAAAGAAACTTTTAAAAAGTGGTGTGGGGTTAAAATCAACACAAAATTCATAGTAAAATTAATTTCATGAAAGAGTTATTGTTAACTTTGCAATGGTATTGGCAAATCTCGTTGTTTTGATGTTTGTTTTTATTTAGATAAAAACATTCCTTTTGTAATGATATTTCTACGTTATTTTTACAATTCACTTGTTATCAAACTCAAAAAAAATTATTACTTTGAAAATTTGTTACAAAATAGATATTTAACTTATGAAAAAAATATAAAACACAACCAAACCATTTGGAAGTACCGGTTGAAAAATTACAAATACTTAATTGCAACCAACTAAATACTCATTAAATAGTACAGCTAAATTATAATGTCCGTCTATAGTAGAGAAAAGAGATTGAAAACTCAACGTTTTTTTTGCTAAAATAAAATTTTGGAATTATATAAACGAAAAGAAAAGCGATATCGAGACAGATGATATGTATATGATATCGTTCAACAACGAATATTCAAGGAAAGTTACAAGTAAAAATCACAAACAACCCAACAATTTTTTGTGCTATATTTAATTAAAATAAGTTTTTTTATATACATTATATACCATTTTTGAATGAAAGATAAAAGAAAAATATTATTCGGAATCACTTAGATGTTTTAATTCAGTCTTAAAAATTATATCTGTTCTATTTCAAATGCTTATTCTGTTTTACTTCGTTGTAGGTTTTGTTTTATAAGCGATTTTATCAATTAGTTTTAATATTTTGATCAAAAATTTTAGTTAAATTTTAAGAACAAGTTAATCCAAGAAGGTTTGAATTAATTTCAGTGAATTGAACAGTCGATTTTTCAATTAGACTAGACCAGTTTTTCAAATTGCCAGATTCAAGTCGGAAAGTTTTATGCTTTCATTATTATTTTTATTAAATGCTTTTGTGCTGGCAAATGTGATAAAAAAAAAATAAAACAATTTTATTCTAGAATTTGAGTTTGTCGTGTGGCTTTTAGAGAGAGCGTTTACAATCTTAGTATTTTTTCACATATTAATTAAATTGTGTGGGTCTGTTTACAGGTACAAATGCACCACCATCCAACAATCCAACACAATATGCCAGGATACGTGTCAAAAATTGGCTTATGATGACGGATCGAGCTGGAATTGACAAGGACAATGACTCAAGTAATTTGTTTAAAAGTTGAATTAGCTGAAACATTTTGTTTTATGATCCTCCATGAATTTTTTTTAAATTAATGATTTTGTTAGATCGATAGCTTTTGTAAACGTTTTCATATTTTTGTTCTTTTAATGCGGATAATTTTTTTCTTCAGGTGAAAGATGTGATAAACTATTAAGTTAGAGATCTTCTTTCTCCCATCTTGGCGATAAAATTAGAATCCTGATTGTAAGCACTTTCGGAACGATTAAGTTATTGCTAACTTTTCTTTACTACCTAAGCCAACATTTTCTACTGTCACAATTTGGTAATTATAAAACACATTGTAGTATAGGGTAAATTCTAATTTAACTTCGGATTGTCCTCTGAATTGATGAATTTACTCCAAAAATTTTCAATTATTTTTTTCTGAGTCAAACGAAAATTCTATTTCGTGAATAAAGCATCATTTTATGCGAATTGCAGCATGAACTGCGGGGAAAGCAAACAGAAAGATTATTTTTGATTGGAAAATCTGCCTTCATATAATCCTCTTATTTTTTTTCCATTCCATTCTAATGTTTGCAGCGTTCATCCGTAGCTAGAGCTTACTCATTTCGGTGCCCTTTCTGTCAATCTGTACTCATAAGTATTTTATCCACTATCCACACTTTAAAGGTTGTGTAGTCTTATAAACTCCGATTTTTAAGCCGGTTTTCCTTGTTCAGGTCATGAATTTAGTTTTGGAATTATTTACCTTAAACCTGATTTTTTTTCTTAAAACCCTAATCATCAATTTTTAGCTTGGCATCTGGAATTGATCTGACAACATACATTACCAATTGTGTAGAATTAAATAGGAATGTGCACCTATTTTCCTAATAACTTGATCCAAAGTAACGTAGCACGGCATTGTTTTACATCTTATTCAGTTGAGAAGCTGTGAATTAGGCCTCTGTAACCTTAGACCTGGTACACAGTGTCCAAGATTTTAACAATGAGTATGTAAACAAGTTTAGTTGGAACACGAAATTCAAGCATTATTTTGTACTGAGTTTTCTGTCGATACTGTCATATTCTGATTAATAATAATTGTAATGCTTAAATGAAATCTTTTCAAAGATAAATTGCATAATTTGCCGCGAGAAATTACACATCCATTCCATCGCAATTGGATACAATCGGTCTGAAAAAGCAATGCACTATGTCTTTATGAGCCCAACAACAATAATTAATACTACAGGAGTCAATTCACCGAATAATACTGCAGATGGTCTTAAAATATTCAAAATTTCGCCTTTAAGTTGCATTGAATGATTTCAATGCATCCTATAAATTTTCACAAAACCCAACCCGATTGTACAATGCTTCAGCCATTTTTGTTAACAAATATTTTTTGAAAATGGAGTCAATCACAAATATAATAATTTTTTTATTTCAACTACTATAACAAAAAATACAATATAAAATACAAATAAAAATACAAAAAATCAGGAATGAGCCCTTCGTGTACCAAATCAAGAGGTCACTTGGCATTATATTTCAAAAAAAAAAAAAAATAAACAAGATTACCAACATTCCACTTTTCCATAACCTTGTGTCATTGAGGTAGCCCATCTATTTTCCAAAAATTAGGTAGTTTCTAAGTTAACTGCTGGATATTTATATTTCTTTGATGTTGACAGGGTCTTTCCTTGCTTGTGCAGCCGCGATTAATGCTATTCGTATCATTACACGTTCACGTATACACATGATTGTATTTTGGGATTCGTTTTGACTATATACACGAACTCTTTTTTCTCAGTCTTTTTGCCTCCCTTTCTGAATTAGAATACATTTCTAGCCATGATTTCCTTACTTGAAAATAATCTTTCTGTTTTTTTATTTTCCGGCTCGCCGCATAGCTGAAGTGAGATAAATAAATGCATATCTGGTCTTGATGTAAAGCCAATCAGATTGCGTCTAAAAGTTTGAAATTTTGTGACGCTTTTAAATCTATTGAGTGAGATACCTCTCTCGTCCTATATTTTGTATACCTTAAAAATTTTCTTAAAGTAGATTTTGATGATACCTTTGACTGAAAAGGCTGCTTCTCCCTGATAACTATGATGCCATCACTATGAACAATGTGTCACTTTTTATATAGAGGTAAAAGTCATATACTCCCGTTCAGTTACGGTACGATATATTCTGGTTTAAAATCAGAAGGTATCGCAGCTGGGTAGACGGACACACGGCCAAAGTTTGATACTTGACCATACCTTGTGGAGTGCCGACACATTCGATCATGATAATGAGATACTCTAACTATCTCTAAGCGAAGGCCCGAAAGGGGCCGTAGTGCTATAATTTTTTTTTAAGTCATATACTTATATATCAAAAATATGTTCCTTTAAAATTCATTCATTGTTTCAATTTTGAGAGTTTAACTTGAAAAGGGGTAGTTTTTGCTTTTGACACCATTTCAAAGTTTTTGTTTTCAGCATAAATGGACCTGGATACAATCATCTCTCTCAAATGAGAATCTTTGGTAACGAGGGATACTTTTTTGTATCGTTATCTTTGGTTCTAAATATAAGTCTGTGTCACTGCTAAATGCCTGCAAGATTTGGTGAGCTAAACTCAGGGAAGTTTTGTTTTCATCAATCGTAGCGTAGAGATGAATGTATTATCCGTTGGTGAGATTGACATACCTCCAGTCTCAGATGAATTCAGTGCCAGTGAAGCCTGTGAAGTTGGCGAAACCAGTAGTGAAAAAGAAATTAATGCGGTTTTTTCCTTCGCTCAATAGTTTTATATTTGGTGATCAAAACTTTTCTGCAGTATGGGCCTTACAAATCAAATGCTAGAGGAAAATGTCTTTTGTGATAAGTCGGTAACCTTTCATGTGAACAGCATAGCTTAAAAAGATGGGCTATTCCGATTTGCGATTTAATCTTCTGCGCTTTGATAGGTACGGATTCTCACTGTGCCAGATTTTAAGTTGATGTTGCGCTTCAATGCAAAATGTAGACTAATGTGTTCGTTGAATCCGCCTAGTTCTCTCCAATAAGAAACGCCTTGGCACGCTTTAATATTTTAATTTACTATATGCTATTTCATTTGAGCGTATACTGACAGGTATAGCGAATATTCAAGCAATTTTTAGAAAGGCCGAGAAAATTCCAAACCATTGTCGAACTGAGGAGCCATTATTTTTTATCAGTTTGTTTTTTTATCGTTTGTTTGAACCCCTCGAAATGTTTGTAGAACTACGCTATTTTGGTAGCCAACGGTGGACCAAAAATGTGGCCGTTTTCTTGTAACCCTATCGCGGATTTTTCTCAAAAGTTTGACATAATATTCCATTTTGATCGTCTGACCCTCTCCGATTATATTTGTGTTGCAGAACAACACCTTCATAACCGAAAAAACATAAACATTGACTTGATAATGTCCCGACTTTGACGATTTTTTTCGGCCATGACTCGGACGAAAGCTTCCACTGCAAAGAGTGTTTTGTTTCGAGATCATAACCATAAACCCACAATTCATCACCGGTAATAATCATTCCGCATAACTCTTCTCCAGATTGAAACAAAAATTGATGTAGATTCGTTGATCTGAGATTCCATCATTTTTAACCAACAATTGCGACGAAGGCAAAAAATACTCTGCGAATAAGTGCAAACTGTGCGTGAACCAAGACATTTTGTTGGTAACTACGCCATCCGGGGTGATTGGTTATGTTCATGTGTCGCAGAGGCCGCCGAATTCCGGCGCGGAAATATGAATAGATATTTTTGGAAAAGAAATGGGACTATTAATAATAATTCAAACGGTGCTCGCCTGCACGCAGGTTTTAAATGAATTTTATTTTAAAGGGCAACCGATTGTCATTAACAATCGTTTTGTCATTTGAATTTTTCATAATAATACTTTAAAGCACATGTAAGGGCCACATTCGTACCCATTGAATATTTTTAAACCCAATAAAATTTTTTGCAGTTTTGCGAAGTGGATCACGTGACTCCTCCGTTACTGTCCTTTTGTCTTGTGCAAAAGGCACGAACATGCTGTACCCCTATAAGTTTGTTAGTTATTTAAAAATAAGTTGACCGGGAATTTTACACCTGCTAGAATAGTACAGATTTATCGGGAATTCTGAATTGCTTTGATATGCTTTGTTAATTGCTTTGAAATGGCGGAAGAATATTTTGCATTTGATTCCGACTTCCAGACACGTGTGTAGCAAATCACTTACCTACTCCACGGAATTGCGTATATCACGTATTTCTTTAGTTTGCTTTGCTAGATCATGACTCCGGGAAGAAGTTACAAGATGTTTGAATTTGGCTCATGACAAAGCTGAACAGTTGTAACAGCTCTCTGTGCTGGAATGGCATTTGTTGAAATTTCAAAACACAATAGAAAGACAATTTTTTTTTATTTATTTGATATCCGCAAGCCAATTCTTTTTTTTTCTCGAAGAGCCGTCGGGCCTTGCTTTGTTTTATGAACAAACGCGTTCCGACTCCTTTGAGTCGCCCTCTGTGTCTCACTGAAGGTAACTCAAAGAACTCGAAACGCGTCTGCTTACATAACAAAGCAGGGCCGATGGCTTTTCAAGAAAAAACAAAAAAAAAACAATAGATAGATGTTAATTTGCATGTTTGAATACGCCTTTTACACTTTGGATTTCTGAGCAAAATGACTGTTCTATATTCAATATTTTAAAGGAGAATTTAATTTATTGTTAACAGTAACACGTCTATCAAGTGCTTTTATTAATCATATACCCCAAAAAATGACTTGCACGCTAGTTTATGACTCGTAGTAGAGATCTGCTGTCAGTTTTCACTGAGCCTTCCAATCCTTCGCTGAGTTTTCCTGCTGGACAATTCTTGTCCTTCTTAGCACTACAGTCCATCTCGGGCCTTCGCTTCCTGCTGGACGTTTACAAGGTGCAAATCAGGATAGGTTTTGTTTCCAAACTGCATACTGATAATTGTCTCGATTCTGATTCATCTTTTGCAAGCATAACATTTGGCGTATTATTAGTTTCTTGCATAACAAAATTCGATTGCATCATTACTTGACAATCCTCATCTTCGCCGCATGTAAATAATCATTCGCAATTTTTCAAAAAGACGAATACGATGATGAATTTGACACATTAAACTATCTTTGTTATATGTTAAGTAGAATTTATTTGATATTTATAGTCCTAGTTTTAGAAATATTCTTAATTTTACAATTTTTTTAATATATAATTCTTTATTTTCTTTGTAGCTGTGGTGTTAGTTGAACGGTTTGTGTTCATTTTACACTGTTTTTGATTTTTCTCCTCCAAGAAAATTTTAATCTACCAATTTTTTAATTAACATATTCTAATATTCTTCTATTTTCACGCTTACTACCATGCAAATTTGACTAACATAACTAAATGTTAAAAAAAAATATACAAAAATTAATAACGACCCAATCCTGCTACTACCATTGCTTGTGTTCAATTCACTAACATTGTCAAGATCACGTAACAACAACTGCAAATGAAGATAATGATCCATCAAACATCCTGAATGCACTGAATCATGATGAAAATAATGAAACTGTTGGTGGAGGTGAACTTTCTGGTGGAATGGGTAATGATATTTGTGAGGAGAATATTAACATGGGAGATGCTAATGATGATACTGGTAGCGACATAGCCGCGGTAACGGTGAAAATCGAACGTAATAGCCCAAGTCCATCTACAAATACGGCCCAAGAAAGTACACAAAGTGATGGAAATATTGATTATAATTACGATATTAAAATATCTAGTCCGATTTCGTGGGCATTTGAACCGATAAAAACGGAAAAATCTCTTATATCTGACGTTACAACCACGGTATACGCCGCAGTAAAAAAGTCTCGAAAATCGTCAATGAGTTCACCTACAATGGCTATTAGATCAAAACCAATTCGAGTTCTTCAATCGCAAAGTGCTAACCAATCAACTAACAATAATGGTGGTGGGGGGTCTGCTGCGGATAAGAAATATCGAATTTTATTTCAAAACTCACGAATTCGAAAAGAAAGCCTGGAACATTCAGATGATATGATTTATAATGCCGACTATGAAAAACCTTGGATTTGTCGTAATTGCAATCGTAATTACAAATGGAAAAATAGTTTAAAGTGTCACTTGAAAAATGAATGCGGTCTTCCACCGCGTTATTTTTGCAATAAAATGTGCGGCTATCGTACAAATGTTCACAGTAATTTGAAACGGCATTTAAATACGAAATGTCGCAGCAAAGATGACTGAATTGAAAGTTAGTTTAGCGAAGGGCATTGGAAAGTATGATGTAAATGGCCCTGGGCTGTTGACGGATCGATGGTTTATAAGGACACTTAAGACGTATGATGAAGATTGATATATAATGTCAGGATCGATTATATTGTTTTTAATTTAACTCAATGAACAATTATTTAATGCGATTGAAGAATATGATGATCAATTGTAATATATAACAATGAAATCTTTTCATATTTGAATAATTTATTTTTAGATAATGAAAGTCAGAAAAAATAAGAGTATAATGATAAAATGAATTATGTACCCTAGATGATGTGGATGATGTTCTTAGATAGACGGAAAACTCAGTCGAACAAAAACGAACGATTTTTACAGATTTTCAAACATGTTGAAGGTTTAGAATCTATTTAAGAAGGAAAGTGGGAAGGACTCTTCAATAATTATTCGAGGGCTGATTTGAAATGAATTCGCAGGATAAAAGTTGATTGAAGCGTCCTCCCATGAGTGCCGCTAAATGATATTTATCGGAATGGTGTATGCATTGTGATGGTCAATCTGATTGCTTAAGGAAATATTGAACACTTTCTACGCAATCAAATTTTATTAAAATCACAAGCAGTATATAATTCTTATCTGTCGTTTATTCGAAACTGATTTGGTTTTAAAACACATTCAAAAAAATAAAAATAAACAAATCTTGATGCCAGTTAAAATGGTCTATCTACTGTAGTGTTTTATAAAAACAGCAATCGGAATGTCAACTAACAGTTGTACTTAAAAAAAAGTGGGTTTATTAAACTATAAATTTATGTAAAATTGTCTAACGATTGAGTGTGTAATAAAATCAAATTAAGGGGGAGCAAAAATAATCATTTCAAATGTATAACTTGAATATAAATGTAGAATTAATATAATTAACAAAAAAAAAGAATCTAAGTCATTATACCTAGTCTTTTTTTCAAAAGAAATAAAGAAACAACATAGTAATAAAGATAGAAGAGTAATATTGTCGAAGGCTTGAATGCTTTTAATTTTCTAGTGATCTAAAGAACAAACGTGTGTTTTGGATTTCTTTTATTATAAACGATAAATGTGAATATTAGTTTATTATTTTAAATAATTTATTTGAACATCTTATTTGCAGTGCATTTATATATGTACTTTCGATTTACTAAAGCCAAGCAACTTAATTAGAGAATAACTTATTTATTTCCTTTCATAACATTTTTAATACAAATTTCAAACTTGACGTACTAAACAATGTCCCGATGAAGTAGGTTTGTTGTTACTTAGTACGGGAATGTGAAACGTAATATTTATTCTAGTCAAATATTTTTTAAAACAGTCATGTTCATTTTTAATTTCCTGAATATTTTATTTACACTTTAACTTAATTTAATATGCAGAGTATTTATAAAATATTTAACAATTATATTTAAATTAATATTTATTCGACTTAAAAATAATTTATATATTAGCATAGCAAACATCAGCACTTTCCGTGTGATAAGCATTCCGATGGCAATAGATTATTTTCTTAATTTTCAATATGAACATCCTTATTTATGTTAACTATTCTATTTATTTATGTATTTATTGAAATTTCGTTTGAATGAGATTACATTAAAATATTATTCAATGCGTTTTTCCAAGAATGGTACACTGATTTTCGATACGTATTGACATTCACGTTAGGCAGCAATTAATATCGATTTTAAGTAGATGATTTACTTAGTATATGCTTTGTGAAAAAGATTCTCAGTTTTGAAAATTAAGTTAAAATTTTAAATCTAGACTTGAATCAATTTTAAAACTGAATATGTATATGATGGAACAGTTAATAAAGAGCAATTCGATTTAGTTAAGAAATCTTGAAGAAAAGATAAACTAGATTATAATTCTGTGTTGAGTACATTTCAGTCAAAATAATTATCTATTTAAAAGCAAAATTATACTAGTATTTATTTAAATAAAATATATGGACAAAAACATTCAGTATAGATATATATGAGATGAGCGAATTCTAAAAAAATAAATACTCGTTTAAAATTTTGGTGTTTATTATTTTTCATGTTTATTCCAGTGAACCTGTTTGATGTAAGAGATACATTTTGATTTGATTCTTTCTATTTCAGGTAGTTCCAAAAAGTGGTCAAATTAAAAATTAAAAATTTGATTTGAGGACTGTGTAATCTAATATGAAAAAAACTTTTTAAAGATTTATTATAATTTGGATGTTCTGGAATAGTAAATTCTTTTTGCTGGATAAGACATCTTTTAAAGAAAATTTCGGGGGATTCTTGACAGTCCTTAACTTCAAATGCTCACCATTTAACAATACCTTGAACCTTGCCTAAAACATATCAACAGTTATACAACTTTCAGAACCTCAACCTCCTCATCCATATCTCCGGATAATACTTCATTACTGTTTTCCTATCATATTTTCCCTGATTCTGCCTTTTCAATCGATTTGGCTGCAATGCAATCTACTGTACGAATACTCTTATTAACATGTGTTTATTTTTAGGTGTCTGCGGCAGTGCGAGACTAAACAGATGGCAACTAAATTAACTCAGATCTGCAAATAAGGGTAGCATCCATTTATCGAAGAAAGTTGTTATGCGAGTGGAAATAGTTTTGGGCACAATGTTATTTGATTTGAAGTAGAATGCTGTAGTTATTTATTGTATAATTCTATTTACTCTATACATTCCTATTATTATTACTTGTAGTTTTATTATGGTTATTTTTTAACAAATCTCTGTTTTTCTAATTCCACTTTGTTTTCAAAGACATACTTGCTCGTTTTGACGAGTTTTATACAATGTTATAAATTGCTTTATTTCGAAGTTTTATGCAATGAATAGTCCTCGGTTTTATTATATTAATAGCGGAATGTACTTTTGGAACATTTGGTATGGTTGAATTGAGTAGTTCCTTTCAAGTTATAATGATTTGCATTTTCTTTGTAATGGTTCCTAGACAACTTAATCCTACATGTAAAAGTAATTTTGAAATAGAAAAGTCCTGGTTTTATCAGTTTTCGAAAACACTCAAAATTTATTAGATTCTGATTTGTTTGATATAGATAAGTTCAGTTTCATATGCGATGAATGCGAATGTGGATTCAAGTTTAACATAGACTAAAGGAACTAGAACGTATTATATATTTATAAAGCAGCATTGCATCAATTTGTATGGTGATGAATTCAAAAGCAATAAATCTTGGTTTAAGTTTAAATTAAAACATAGATTTTTAGAAGATTTTTAATTCCAGAAATTTCAAAATAAGTAGCATTTCCAAAAACTCTTTAAGTAGTTGTAGTCCATAATACGCATGGTTTCACTTTTCATTTACATTACCAACTATTTTGTAAACATTTTAAGATAAATCTGCAATCGCATTCTTAACTCAAATTCATAAAATTAATATTTATCAAGAAAATTTCCTATCCAGATTCTTTTATACCGAAAAGAGACTTTGTAATGGCTTTATTAAGAATATTATACTTTACCCTTATGTTGTCTTTTAAAAATCAAAAAATATATAATATTATTATTTTGTAGTTTTATTATGAAATGACCTGAGTCAAATGTATTATGAAATTTTCATTGCTTTTGTTTTTTCAAACTTATCCTTGTATTAAATTTATTTAAAAAATCAAACTTATACTTAATAAACATAAAATATACTGAATTAATAACAATTAAAGTATATATACTATGGTTGTGGGTCTATCATTTCCCGAATTAACGCTTACTCTCATATGCATATAACTAAACCACATAACATTCTTAAATTATTTTGAATACGGAAATTGTTCGTTTTCTTTTATGAATATTTATTATATAAATGACTATTTTTTATATATTTATTATTGTTCTAGTGGAGAATTTTTGGATTTATTGTCAAAATTTTGAATATTTTCGATGAATATTGCAACAACGTAAGTGTGCACAAAATTTAGATTTAATTTGATATTTTGATTTATTTGGTTTTGAAATTTCAAAAGTTCTCTGGTATGATTTTGTTCGCTCCACTTTTTATGTTTTCGACACTTGTAACGACCAAATTGAATGAAGAGGTATGCTTCGGTTCAAAATGTTAATGGATCTTGAATAGTTTTGACAAGTGATATACAATTTATTACATTTGAATAAATGATTGCGGGAAGAAAATCAATTTTTGCATAGTGGGAAGAGTGAGGAAAAATTTGATTTCTTCCAATGTTGTATTTTATCGGTCGCTCCTCGTTTTGTTATTACATTCATTTAATCCTTGACTACTTTAAAGAATGCTTTATACGTGTTAACATTAAAGGCTTACCTCCATTTACTTTAAACATTTGTAAAATATAAAACAAAAATCAGTTTTATACAATTTAATTCATATAGCGTAAATTTTTTCATTAAAGTTTAAACTTTTAAATTAAAAGTTTTCATTTGGACAGGAGAAGGACTGCATAAAAGGCTTAAATCCCCTCCATCAAGTCCAGATGAGCAACCCTGTGATTTACGTTTAGCTACTATTAAGGAATTGGTTGCGGCCGCAACATCATCATCTTCAGCATCGTGCCCAACAGGATTGCCTCCACCATTACCCGTCCTTGGGGCAACAGCAGGTGCAAGCTCGATAACAAGTGGAGCACCTTCCATAGCTGCTGCTGCTGGTGTAGCATCCAACTATGCAAATATCGTGGCGGCAGTTGCAGCAGCTGCAACATCACCCGTTTCCAAACTATCAACTTGTCTATCATCATCGGGAATGGCTCAGTCGCAACAGTCATCGTCAGCGTTGTCACAACTCAGTGGAGCCAGCACGCCTAATGCAGGGGCAGCAACAGCACCCGGTCCTCATCAGTCACCATTACATAAGGTAAAATTTCATTCACCAATTGGTTTAGAAAGTATGCAACAGGCAATTAGTGTTAGTTTACCACCTAGCGGTGGTCTACCCGCAGTGGTTACCACAGCTTCTTTAACTAGTCCAATATTAAGTTTACCAATCAATAGTGGTAGTAGCGGTAGTACTAGTACTAGCAATTTAACAGCTACGGGTAGTTCGATAAATGTGACGGGAGCTGGAGGATGGGGTGCGTTTACATGTCCACGGTGTGGCAATTCTTATGCAAGACCACACAGTTTGAATAGACATATTCGATTCGAGTGTGGTGTTGAACCGAAATTTGAATGTCCGATTTGTCATAAAAAATCAAAACATAAACACAATTTAGTCTTGCATATGCGTACGCATCAGAATCGATGATATGCCATTAATCTTATCATTTCATGTTGAGTTTATTTAAAGTGCCTTCTGGTCTTATTATTCCGCGATGAATTTATTTGCTTATCTGATTTAATATATTACGAGCATCAATAGACCCAGTTTTATTCTGTTTATCATTTATTAGCTTTTCCTTATTTTCTACAATATACAGTTTAATCTTCAATACACGTTTGTTCGCACATATTTTTTCGGTTATCGTTTTATGCTGATGAGTTATGAGTTCCACTAGCCATTTGTTAAGCGAAGTAAAACGCATTTTAAATAGACTCAATATTAAAATAAAATATCTATTTTGCTAATTTTAATTGTAATAAATCTTCTTTTTTGCAATAAACACAACATTTTTAAATTAAATAGTCAAATTTAGAAACATTTCTATATTTTACCGTTATTCAATCGAAAATTTCTTGATAAGATTTGATTGGCAGAATCACGATTTAGGTACGAAATATCGGTCCGAGTAAATTTTTAAATAATGTTAAATGTCCTTTTTGAAATGCAGGAAATTGTTTCAGCGTTTCATATTAACCCAACAATAGATTAGTTTGTGCAATAATCTCAAATACTTTATATCAACGTGCTTATCGATTCTTATAAAATTCTCTAAATTATATGGTAAAATAAACTAAAATGTTTTCTATTGTTAAGAATTGTGTAACTTGGTCTTACGGTGGAAAATATTACTTGCTTTATTGTACCACAATTGAATTCATAAATATGGGCAACATTTAGAATAATTGGCATATGATAAATTTTGATCAAAGGTTAAGGTTGTAAATGAATGAAATACTTATTACTTTATTTGAATTCATAAAGCACACATTGTGATGCATCAGAATATTTTTTGAATTGATTCTAAATCGTTTTTATATTCTTCATAATTTGGTTAAACATTTTCGTTGGTATTCTTATCTACAGGTAGATCGTACTGTGAATCTTTTCTTCCAATTTTACTTTTTGGAATGAATATGCACATGCTATGAACGCGTTCTTTGTAATAAATACAACCAACATTTATTTATATCAACTTTCGAAAAGCGTCCGTGCAGAATAAGTTTTTTCAAGCATCATCAAATTGTAATCTCTGTTTTATGACCAAATCAGTCGCTTGTCAGAAATCACCATTGTTGATTCGCGTTTCGATTCCTTGTACGAAACTACTATCAATTACTACTAAATTTTCCTGGTTTCCTCGTTTTTCCTAATGGGCGCTTACCTGATTCTCTATTCCTTAATATTTGCCTGGATGAGCGGTGCTTTCGGCATTGTGCTTTTACACATAACGAAACGGGTGGATCGTCATACATATAATTATTTTAGAGACCAGGTTTTATTTCCGTACCCCAGCTTATATTCAATGAATAAGTTTTCACTCTTCAAATATGCGAAAGGATGTTAACATTTTCCTTGTGATGATATAAAATAAGAGGTCGGGATAAGAACTTTCTAATGATTCCCAAAACTGCCTTACAGCTTTAATGGAGTCCATGAGCGACATGTTTATATACATGTAGCCGAAATATCTTTAAAACAAACAAGGAGGGAAATTTTTTTTCAGTTCTAATGAAATGAAAATTTCAGTCAATTATTTTGTTTATTTGATATCCGCAGGCCAATTCTATTTTTTTTTCTTTCGACGGCTTTTCAAGAAAAAAGAAATGAAAACTATTCCATTTTAATATTTATCTTCAAGAGATTGTATCGTCACATTTGAATTCAGTCTATGTAAATATATACTTCAATGTTACGGAATTTCCATTTATTTGTTATCTGATTAAAGAAAAACACATATTTAGCGGCTAATGGAGACTTTTACATGAATTTATACTCTGCGACTTGCGTGCCGAAGTTCTTGAAATGATTTCTGGTTTCAAGTTGCTTGAGTTATTCGAAAGAGTGTCATTTATACAAGTATTGTTAAGTCTCGGCAATGTTTAAATGCGTTATTTACATAGCTATGATTATCCAACTTAAACGGTTTCTGCTTCATTGAATCGATCTAGCCACCCTAAAACAGTCGGTGTTACAAAAATATGCTTGTACTTCATGAATTTACTTCTTTATTTGCATGAGGCAGTCATGAAATAGAATGCCCTACCATTTAGAATATTTGTCTTCAAAAAATAAGCCACAGCGTTTCTATATCTCAATTCTCGTAGCATAGTTTGCACATCTTTTAATTCTAAATAATTGCCCATATTGCAATTTGCTTTCCTAAATAATATCCAATGATTTAAAACACTTTTATGCCATCGAATGAAATGTTACTAAATCCATGGCTCATATAGTGCCCTGCAATAATTGCAAGCGCATTGATATAAAGTAAATATAATCAGCCTATTAAAACTATTCAATCGTAAATAAAACCAATCAATAAAAATCATTATCTACGCACACCCAGAATAAGAAAAAAAAGATACAGATACGCATATAGTTATCAATTTAATTTTTCTTTTAAAACGCAAATCAATTGGAATGTGATATATAAAATATAGTCCTCAATCTTTATCTTATTTAAAATTATATCTATTATATTTTAATTTCAATTTGACGTTCGTTTATTTTTAATATTTTTTCACTTTCCTAACTGAACTAAGTTATTTCAATAAATTCTATTTTGTTTATTTGAAACTTAAACATTTTACAATGTATGGTAGTATGTTTTACAAGATGAGAACCACAATGTTCTGTTATTTTTTCTTCAATAATTGACTTTTGATTTTGTAATTTTTTTAATCATTTTCATTTAATTGGTTGTCGAAAGAAAGGAAAGGAAAATCAAAACTTATATGGTTATATTTTATTATAAATTATTGGTATGAAATGTGAAAGTAAGAAATGTTTATTTTTGTTGTTGAGAAGGATCTGAAGAGGGTTGCTTATGGAAACTGTTTCCTATATATTCCAAATTTAATTAGTTGTAGAGATTAAATTAAATTGGCAATAGTGATAGATAATACGCCAAACAAGCTTGAGAATAAAAACCAGACAAACATTCGAAAAGGCAATATGTATCGTGAAATAAGGGCGGATAAAGTGTTAACGGCAATTTTTAGAAACATTCTTTCAATGTGATTTAGATACTGTTTAAATTTATTTTTAGTTTTTCTTTCCTTTTAATAATATTTTTGTTTGTTTTTAACACTGTGAGTGATAGAAGCCATTATTTCAAAATTATACAAATTGATGTATTCGTTTGATTCTCGTGTTAAAGTGAATTGTAGTTCATGTGATATTTTTTTATAATTCTCGTTAAATTTTTAGATAGAAGAAATTCGGACTGTTGTGGTCTCTATCCCTCGCAGAAGATAAGTAGGATTTAATAATTTTGAAATAATTTATATGCAAGAAAACAAAAAAAAAACAACACATTTCAGACAATAACGGAAAATCAAATCAATTGTTAACTAATTTCAAACAATATTAATTCGTTGACACGATGAACAGAAAGCGAACTTAGTGATAGTCATAAGGTATAGAATTAAGGGAATGTTTGTTGCTTTAATGAGCGCCGAATTTGAAATGATTTCAATCGAAAAAATACTAAAATTCAGAAGCACACAGGATGATGAATGAGAAATGTTTTAAATAAGGACATGTCACGATAAATTAGAGACAAATTCAAAATTCACTTGAAAAAGTCTTCATTGTAACCTGTTATTTAATATTTATAACGACATTTGAGGAATATTGGACAGCAAATTAGAAATGTATTCTTAAAAAAACGAAATGTGAAATCAGAAAAAATGAAAATAACTTTACATCAAGTTTTTTTAAAAAATAAATAAACATAACCATGGAGCTGTGAAAGAAATATTGATGTGATTATTTGTGATTGTTATTATTATTATTAACAATAATAATTTGAATTATTCTATCTACATATTTTATTATAAATTACATGAGAAAATTTAAAACGTGAAATATATCAAAAATCGTGTTATAAATGTATTTCTAATATTTCTTTCAAAACGGAAGATTTGATGAAAAGCTGAAGAAATATCGTTAAATTATAAAAGGTAATTTTAATAAATATGTGAAAACGAAAAACTTAGTCAAATAAATCAGAGGAACGCATAGTTGTAATATATATCTCCAATGCATGTTGCTTGTGACAAAAAAGCAGATGCGGTGGCAAATCAAATTTGACGAATGAAAATCAAGCCAATGTAGATATTTGATGGGAATTGTGCCATGGCATTTGTAAATACAATGATGGGAGCGTTAAGCTGAAATGAGATTACGATATAAAAACCATTGATGACGACTAAGGTAGAAGATAACTAAATTTATAACACAATTACCTCTTTCCGATTTCTCTCAGAGAAAATGAAAAAAACAATACACATGTAAACCAATATCAAATGCAAGATATCCATGCCAAAGCCAGATAAATGATTGTTGTTTTTTATAGACTCGTCATAGAATTTACATTTCGTATAAGCGATACAACTAAAATACACAACACTTACTGTACATAAAAATAATGTTACAACTGACACAACAGAGTGAGCGCGTGGATTGCAAGCCGTGATTTGTATTTTTTGTCGCAAAGCACATGATTGATAGTCATGATTTTTATATTGAAATAAATGAAATACTATGTTTAAATATCAAACTAAGTCAGACCATTTGGAAAACAATGAAAATACCCCTAATAAATCTAAACATTAAGATATGTTACATTAAAAGATAAACAGGCATACCGACACAATATAAATATATCTATACACACACAAACGCAGAAAGCATGCAATGAAATATTGTATCTATATCAGAACAGACATTAAGCGATAGAAAATGTTTAAATGAAAATTTCTGTTACATGTAATTAGATATGAAATATGATGATAGTGAAAAAATGATGTATGAATTATATATAAATATATTTTAATATAGTTTTTTACTGTACTAAAATCTGAGGTAACGGGCTGTAATACATTTTGAATTAATGGTTAAATCTATAATATTTTTTTAAAAATATTCACCTATATTATTTAATTTTAGCTGATCTTTTCAAAGAAAAAAATAGTTTAGAATGTATTTAACATGTTTAATGTCACATGATTGCTATTTCAGTTTTCGATTAAATTTACTTGTATATCCCTTGGAAAACAACTTTAAAATGTCGATAGTAAACGATTTCAAATCAAATGTGGTGATTTTTCAAAATGAAAAATGAAAATTTCAGTTGAAGTTTTCTTTATATGCAAAAGTTACTGAATTATATTTCTTAATAAATTTTTATTATTTGGAAACGAAAATATTTAGTCAAAATTTTTTGCCACAAAATGTGAAATATATTTTATATTTTTATTTCTTTCTAAAAGCAAAAGAATATTTAAGCATATAACTGTTGTTAAAAGAAACGTGATTTTTTTTTCTAATTTGACTAATTGTATTATAATGTGAAGAAGAGAGATCTATTAAAAAGAAAATATAATGCGAACTTGACCGAAAAAACTAAGATGATTGAGTGTATTTTTTGAAATCTTTTTAAAGAATATTTTTCATAGGTCATTAAATCTAGTTGTGCCCGTTGTTGAAGCAATAATAGGTAAGGAAATGAATTGGGTAAATTCTCTATATTAATCAATATTTTTTTCTTATTTTCACAGGATTTTTGACGGTGAATGGTTTTTTGCGCATAGTATGGACATGTGATTACTATAACGGTGAGTTAAATTGTTTCTTAATTGTTGACGTCATATGCGTAGTAGTGCAATTTATATAATTATTTCTTTAAAATATATGCAGGTGGCCCCGCAATGAATTTCCTTTCCAAGGTAATTTTGTATCCTTGGATAAAAGACCACAATTCTTATTTACTATCCAATTCTTTCAGTATATTAAAATAATTTCAATCATTGACAGCTTCAATATATACCAAAGAACTTACAAAAAAGTAAATAAAATAGTTAATTTGATTATAAAATTATAAATTTTAAATTTTGTTCCCAAATATTTTTATATAGCTGTTCCTTGAGGTAGGGATCGTCCGTCTTCTCGTTTGTACAAACTTGTGCAACCCCGTAGAATTTCTAATTCATAAATTCGATCTAGCCCAATTTAGTAATGTACTATTATTGATTACTTAAACTATTTTTTCTAATTTTACTCGTAGACATAAACTTTTTTGCTTTCAATTTATTGACGGGATGATTATTTAGTGTAGCCTTTCTGCATACCGAAAGTTAAAATGATATTTGAAGTGGGGTTTATTATCTCGTCAACTAACTATTTATATCTACCATCCTACATTTTCATATTTTTATCAAGAAAACGGTAAATTTGAAGAAATGCAAGAGAGATGCAACTACGACTAATCTCTAGGCTGGTATCTTACAAAAGAGAAGTTTTCTCCTTCGGGCTTTTTTCTAAAGAAATGAATATTATTTTTGGGCTTTAAGCAAAAACCAGCGAGTATTTTGCCGGTCTACCCTTTAAGATTTATATCAGGATACCGTTAGTTTCTTAGTAACGATGTTCAAAAGGTATTTGTATCGCAAATGTGGATATGAGTTGTGTTTGTTAGGTAGGAGATATAGGGTGTTTTTGAAGGCGTAGATCTTTAAATTGAAATAAAACAAAGAAAAATGTTTTTAATATCCATGAAATTGGCTTAATTTGAAAGATATTTTTTTATCATAAATACAATATTTATAGATGAATTTAGACAGGCCACCACAACTGGTGCGTACATTGCGTAATCTTGAAGTCCAATTTTCACATATTCTGCAGTAAATCAGGCAGTATTTCGACAATAATGCGTCGAATGTTGGCTTCCAAGTGTTCAATTGTTTCTGATTTACTGGTGTAGACATTCGACTTTACATATTCCCAAAAAAGTAATCTAAGGGATGCATCAGACTACGACTATATAGTCGCACTTCTGTCGCAAGTTACACATGGTTAAATGGAAGCCCGCACACTGCGATTTTCGACAATTTTGTCCAGGTCGGCAGTCGCAGGAATCTGCGATTTTTCCTAAAACCAGTTTAGTATGTAGTTTTTGTGATACTCACGCAGGCGCACATCATTTGGACATTTGACGCTGACGTGCACGGAAGTTTCTTGCATAGCGCAGCAATGAGTTAGCGCATGTGTTCCTGGCAAAGACATACCTTCAAATGAGCATATTGGATCTGCGCATGCCTGAAGTTCCTTTGCAAATCTTGTCGCAGTGTGTTTTTTTTGTGTCTAAAAATCGCTGGTTACGACAGGAAAATCGCAATGTGGCCGAACCCTAACGGTGCCGTTTCGTGAAATTAATCGTTCGTCAACTGTGTCTTTCAGTAAATTAGTTGTATCGCGCCCATGTGGCGCTGTGCTGCTAAAACCACATGTCAGCAATTGAGGCATCAAAAAACTAGTAGTCATGTCTATACCGCTCACCGTTGACTGTAACGTTGTGAGCATAATTATTTTTGAAGATATATAGACAAATTATCCCACCGGCCCATAAAGCGCAACAAACGGTGATTTTGTGGATATAATGGTGTTTCGACAACTGCTTGTAAATTATCATCGCTTCAAATGCGGCAATTCTGTTTATTAACGTAGCCATTTAACCAAAAGAGTTCTTCATCACTGAACAAAATTATCAAATAAAATTGAAGAAAATTTTCCAAATAAATTTGAACAGGTTGCAAACTTTGCTGCGATGTGAGCCTATTCATGATAAATTGCCAAACATAACTAACCTCAAAACCGAGAACCTTGGCATCGGTTGTCACCGGAAACAGTGTTGCCATTTTTTAAGTTCTCTACCTCTAAAAATCACCCTTTACCCTCTGTGAAGAGACGTAATTTCGTAGGTTTAAAGCTTTTTTGAAAAAGTTGTAGGATTGTCTGAGTAGTTCTATGTTTCTACGTATTAAAATCGATGCTAAAGTGAAATTTTGCTAAGTAATGTGTATTTGTACTCGTATCTAAAGTGGTTATATTTTGCAGAATTGAAAATCGGATGTCTCTAGATCACTTCTTCGGTTGCTACATTAGCAACCATCAAATATAAGAATATCGGTTTTCTTGAATATCAATCTATAATAGGCTGCTTTTGTAAATATTTTATATTTGCGTCTTTCCGTTGATTCTGATGTCCTTACATGATGTCTTGTTGTAGTGACTAGTTAGATTCCACAAAGGGACACTGAAGAATTTTCTTTTATTTTTTTTTTTACTTTTATCATTCTCTTCAGAGAGTAGCTAGCCGCTTCGTCAGTTAGGAAGTGAATTAAGTGTTCTTGTTATAATATATCCAGAATTTTATGATCTCTGTCAATCTCATGCGTCTTGCAAGGAGCATACGTTTTGATACTTTACTGGCGTCAAAATTATATTGTTACTTGAATCTGCTTCGAAATCAGTTACTGTAAGCAAACATTTCATTATTTCTATATTATTAGTGCACGTGTTGTAAAGTGTTCTGGTGATATTATTGAGGAAGTGAACAGCAGAGCCTATACTTAGCAAATTTTTAAACACATTTGGGAGTAAAACTAAGTTTTCCTTTTTCTTGTAGAATTTCATGGCTTTCTGAGAACGTTGTCAATTTTTCGCAGACTAAGCAAGGCAGAAAGAAGGGTCCTTACAGGTTTTCATGAAAAGCTTAAACAATTTTTTGAAGATATAACAGGGTTTTTTTTTTGAATAAACAAAATAATTGAGTATGTAACAGAGTATCTCAATTGTTTTTGCCACTGCTGATGATAATGTTTCTCATCAGAATATTGAAATACTCGTATAATTGCATTATTGTCTGACAGATTATATATTTGTTCGTATATATGTTGAAAAGATGAGGACTGATAACATGACCTTAGGGAAAGCCCATTTAGAATAATATAGACTTGTTTCCTTACACATACTTATGTCTTTTGGATAGGGAATTGTTTATCCATACTATATAAGATACACGAATGATATATTCATTGGAAATACCATATCTAACGTTCATTTATTTAGTATTGTATTTTATTGCTGTTTGCTAAATCAGAAGCGTGGGGATGCATAAATTCGATGATTTGCCTGGTATATAAGCGAGGCTGTGTTTGTTGAAATTTTAGGGGTATAACAAAATTGGATTTAATAAATTTATTTATCTTAAAGGGTCCATTTAGGAAACCAATGGGTAATAATTTCAATTTGAAACTTATCTGCTATTTTCTGATTGGCTGATTTGCTTGATTATATAAATTTAACAATTCACACGAGAAAAAGTTATTTTACATATATATGCAATGGTGATTTTTCTGGGGTTTTCAGGTATGTTATAAGAGTTAACGTATTGTATTTTACTTAGTAAGGGGTCTGGAAAGAATTTTGTTCTGTTTGTTTAAAACCTTATTGAGTTCTTGGAATTTAAGCTGTTAGATGTCACATTGATATTATTGGAAAATTCTGGGTCTGTTCTATAAAAAAGAGGTGTGTTTGAAGTATGTGGCTCTAGTTGTTTCCAGGAAAACTAAAGTACCGTTTCTCTATTGCAGAGATCTTTGTTTGTTGATTGGCCACGCGTTTTTAGTTAACTACAAATTTCCGTTTATATATCGTCTGTAGCGCGATAGCCTTGGCCTTGGCCTCCAGGGTTCATCTTTCAATCATGACGGTTCTGCGATCTCTTTGGCCAATCGATCACTCCCAGCAAAAATCCTCTGTCGGCTTCTACCGTTTCTTTCCATCGAATCCTCGGTCTTGCCGCTGGACGTCTACCTTGTGCTCTAGCCTTTAATCTTCTTTTAGATACCCAGTTTTCTTCCATTCTTTCTTCATGGCCCGCACATTTCAATTTGCATAACTGTACGTAGATTTTATACAGGTGGTTAGTCAAATAGTTCACATCATTATAACGTAGTCTCTACTCTGTTCTTTGCTTTACTGGGCCGTCGATTTTCTGGACTACTTTGCGTTTAAATATGTTCACTTCCTTTTCAGAATCGCTCTTCAGGGCCATTGAGCCTTTCAAGAAAAAAAAACTGAGTAATAGGCTTCATTAGCGGCGTTCAATCTCGTCGACTTTAGCACCTCTTCTATTCATCTTGACTCCAAGATAAACAAAGTTATCCACATTTTCAAGGTTAAAGCCTCCTACTGTCACGTTTTGTCGAATTATTATGGAGAGCACTCTATAAAATGTACACAGAAGGGTCATTCGTATATAATTTTCAAATCATAACTTGTTTCCCATTTTGTGTACAGGTCTCTGACCATATTCTACATATTAGTCGGTAGAACCCCCCTAGAGCAGTTCTGCTGGTATTACATCTATTTCAGGAGCCCTATTTTTTGAGGTCATGTACTGTTGCCTGTACCTCGTCTCTGGTTGGTAGTAAAACTGGGACTTTTTATTCTGCTTCTGGAACGTTTATAGCTTCAGCAGTTGTTGGGGCTGTGAATAACTTCTGGAAATGTTGCCACCATTCGTTTTTCATTTCGACTAGGCTACCTGTGATTGATTCTTGTGCACTTTTGCATAGACTTGTTTGTGGATCGAAGCCGTCTCTTAGCTGTTTAATGCAGGCATACGCAAATTTGACTTCATGTAGGGTCATGTATTCGTTTATCTGTTAGAATTTGGCGCTAATAGTCAGCCGTTTCTTTCCTCGACACTCTTTTTAGCTTGTCGCCAAAGGGTGTTATAGTGTTCTTCTTTGGCCCGCGTTGGTTGCTGGATGTGTTTTTTGAGCGCATGGTTCATTTTGCCAACCGCTCCCTTGTATTCTTCGTCATACTTATACTACTTTTCTTTTATCGATGCCCTAAGACCTCTTAGCCGCTTTCGTTAACGCATCTCTTACTGTCTTCTTCATGGTTTTGATGTCATCACTAATTGCACCCGCAAGCGGGGATATGTTGATGCGATTTTCCAGCGTTATCTGGGTTACCGTTTAGCTTGTATATGTGATATCTTGAGTTAACTTCCTTCCTTGGATACAGCTCATGAAGACTCGGCATCGCAAATTGACCCTTGTAAAATAGTGCTCCAAATCGCAAAAAGCGGCGCGGAACAAGTACGTGTCGAGAATGCCGGTGGCCGCTCGTTTTTGTATGAAAACGTGATCGATTTGGTTGGATATGTGACCGTCTGAGAATGTTCAGGTTCTTTTGTGGATGTCTCAATTTGGGTAGTGTATGGAGCTTCTGTGAAGCCTCTGCTAGTAGCGAAATCTATCAGACATTGTTCGTTGTCGCTAGTCTCTCCAAAAAGGCTATGCTCTTCAGTTGTTTCTCTATGCGCCGTTTCTCGGTCGATTTTTGTATTGAAGTCAGCAAAGCATCGATATAGCGTTCCAGGACGCTTTAAAATTCTTCCTTGATTGCCTCCTCTTGGCTGAGGTCATGACAGTCCACCAGTCAGACATTGAAGAATTGAACGGATCCTTTCGTTAAGGCTTGAGATCGATGATAACTTGTTTAATGTGCTGCCCACCATGAAAGCCACTCGCGGCTTCTTTACGATGTTTCCCTTTTAAACACGATTTGCGTTCGTATGTCAAATGTCTTTTCACCGTCACATCTGGTTTCTTGCACTTCGAGGATGTGGATTCTATATTTTTTTATTTCATACAGAAGTTATCACAGTGCACCTGGTTTATTCAATGATTTAACAAACTAAGTTCCAAAAGAATAGTCCTCTATTTGTTACGATAGTTGTTGCCGTTAATCTACTGTACTGTTCCGTACGCGTTATAGCAACATCACCGTGATCCGTGTTGAGCATAGCAAATGTTTCAGTTGCAGATATTTGACTGTTTAACACAAAATTTTACAGCATGTTGTTGCTACTTCAGCCCATTCATTCTGAAACTCGTCAAACAAAAAAACCGCACTTCACTAAAACCCCGTAGCTACTGAACAAATGAAGATATCTGTCACCGGGAAACGCTGTTATCAACCATATTGAACCGCGCAATTTAAGTCAGCGTATTTTTTATGAGATCTCAAATCTATGAGTGTGTGTTTTTTGTTAAATTAAAAAAAATAAAGTTGTTTTTAAGATTCGATGTTTCGGTAAAGAGCCAGAAATTTTTTAGTCATTTGAGTTTCAGTTTCATTGATTTTGCCCATCCAAAGTAAACTTTTTTTATAGCAATGATTGTCAAATATTTCATTAGCCGCAAATAATTTGAAAAATTATTAGTTACATGTAATAAATCATATTAATACCATTTCATCCCTGGAAACTGAATACAGTCAGGATTCAACAAAAATAAAGAAAAATGAAGTCCCAGTCATCATCATACTGCTTTGTCTAAAAGAGATGTTTACCAAAAATACACATCGACTTGTTAGAAACATTTGGAGATTCGGCTCTTCTGTATTCTACGGTTTAACGCTGGTGCAATTACTTAAGGCAGGGCAGAATATCCACAGAAGACGAGTAATTCAAGTCGCAAAAGATAGCCATTCACGTCCCTGACTAGAGAGAATGTGAAAAGGTCGCAAATCTTTCGGTAGCTGACCAATAGTGTCACAGAGATCTCATATGGCAGCATTCAGAGGATCCTCAACGACAAACTTGACATGAATAAGGTATTCAGATTAGTTATCCCAAATGATATCTACCAAAAAAAGATGAAATAAGTCAAAGTATGAACAAAAATTGGCCCAATCATTTGATCTAGAGATATATTCTGAAAAAAACGGGCTTCATTGACACCTACAAAATTCAATTCCAATTTTGGCCCTAATGCTAATGGCGCCCGTTTTCAGAATGCCAAAGCAACTGTAGTTCTGTATTACCTGTAATAGGGAGCTTATTTTAGAAAGTCTTACTATGCCGACCAAATTTGAATGTTGCAGGAAACTATTAAAGATAAAAGGCGGTGCAAAATTAGAGCTGGTGTGTTGCTTCACCAAGACAACACTGCAGCACAAAAAGCCAATGTTGGTTTTGAATATTACTCGAACAATCACCTTTTGCTCCATATCTAGATCCAATCAACTTCTATCGCTTTCTCCGGCTTAAGGGGCAAGTCAGAGGGGTACGAAGTTTGAAGCAAAGAGCTAAATGATGGGCATTGTGGAAATACTCGCATTTGGTGAGAGTCAAGATAAATATTTATTTTCCAAAAGGATTTGCGCACTATACAACAGATGAATTAAATATATAAACATGCCGGGAGGTTATGTCGGTAAACAATTTTATATCGATAATCAGTACTTTCGAACCACATCTAGCAATTTCATCTTGCCCTAAGTTTGCGGTGTCATTGTAATTTAGATCAATTTAAGCTTTTCTAAAAGACTTTAACACTTTGCGATATAATTTATTTAGTATTTAGTATTTTATTTCAGTTATGCCAGAGTTTATAGTGAAAAATTTTTACTGGTTGGGAACATTGATATGAACTACAAAATTGCTGTAATATTTGCACCTATTGGAATGAGATCCCATTGTTAGTTTTTCTAATAAATTCCAACTTTTTACAAGTTACGTTATTCAAGTTGAATAATTCAATGAAGCGCAGAATACTGATTTAAGAAATGAACTAAGCTGACAATTATCAATATGATCATCCCAACGTTAACCTCGATATTTTCAAAGGGTGAACACTAGTTATATGTTCATCCTATATTTTTTAGTACAACTCGAGCATATCATTTGCTTAGCCCAAGTGACATTTATCTATGGCATTAAAGTAAAGGAACTCTGGCGATCAGATTTCATTTCATTTTACTAGGGTAACGCGACACTTTAATTCAATATCAGTGGCTATTGCTTGATCTGACACAGCTAGGTGAGAGCATATTCTGAAAAAGAAATTCAAGAACCACTAAAGTAAATCTGCTGGAATAAATGAGATTGAAAAACCCTTTTTCTGCTGTAAAACATTACGATCTGATTGCTATTCTTGGTATGCTTAAGGCCAAAGTAAGGACTCACAAATAAGGTTTTGATGTACAATTCCATTCTTTTCATCTTTTCATTCTTTTGCCTTTTCAGATGTTAATTTTGTCTGCATTGAATTCAGTTTAATGTTGTACATTTTATAATTAAATTTGATCGTTTAGTCTATGATATACGTAAAGAGTTGATGCTATTTTAAGTTTTAAATTATTTTATTTGCATGATATCCGCAGCCCACAATTAAATTATTTTAGTTCTTCTTCTTCTTCTTCTTAGCACTAAAGCCCCTCTCGGGCCTTCGTTTCCTGCATAAAGCGCCTCCAACTGTCGTTGTCGACTGAGTCAGACCAGTATTTCCTCGGTTTCCCCACTGGTCTCCGGTCTTCAGTTCTCCCAACGAATACCTTTTTTGGCTCATCAAAAATTTCATACAGCTCATGGTTGTATCAAATTCGCCATTGATCCCCGTCTAGCTTCGCTCCGATTATTCGCCTCAGGACCCGTCACTCAAAGGCGTTCAATATATTTCCGGATGCTTGGCTTAGGGTCCATGTTTCATACCCATAGCATAACACAGATTTGTATACTTGGAGCTTTGTTTTCCTGTGTATGCAGCTGGTCTTCAAGATCGTCAATACTGAATAAAATATTTTATTTGCGAATTGTATTCTTCGGCGTATTTCGTCTCTTTCATTACCCGTCTTCGTTATTTTGGCGCCTAAATACACAAATTCGCTAACATTTTCGATACTATATTCGCCAAGTATGATATTTCGTGTACTTGAGGTACTTGGTAAGACGGACTAATTTGGATGGGATGCCAAAGCCAAGCATTACTTGGTACAGTGCGTTACGACCAATACTGTCGTATGCTTACTTAAAGCCAACGAAAATTTGGTGTACGTCTATATTGATCTCGCAGCACTTTTCAAGTGCATTATTTTAGCTACACGAAGTCATTTTGAGGATGTGGAAAAATGTATATGACTGTAATATGAAAACGTTTATAAAAGCATTACAATATGCTATAATGTAGAAATTGACATGAATAAAATTGAAATAATGAATTGATATACAGCATTAAGGCTACCAAAATATTTCCCATTGTAATTCTTGATAAATTCACAGAATATTCAGTGAATGGTTGAAAATAAATGTTTTTCATATCGCTTCAAATATAGATGCGATATATTTTTTCCTGCCAACATTGGTAAATAGGGTATTAAAATATAAAATAATGATTAAATTAAGGAAAAAAAACACAAAATTACTTATTCTATTTAAATAGGCGGTGCTTTTGTTTAGCATTACTAATTTCATTTATTGAGCAAAGTTGTACTTGTTCTCGGGTGGCTTTCATGGTTTTTCAACTTTTTCGGATCAAAATTGTCCAATCGTGAGGGAGTGTACACGAAATGTTCTTACTTCTCCCCATTTTCTGCACACTTTGATACAGGTTATAAAGTTTGAAAATATCCTTTAACGAATTTTTATAGTCACCTCTTTGAATGTGGTCATCCATTCATGCCTTTCCACGAAGCTTCTTGAGAATAGCTTTTATGTTTCCGAAAAAAACTGCCATGATGCAGATGGGCGGATAGGCATAAAGATGAAAGGGCGACTAAATTTCGTGATTTTATTAGGAGTTTTGCATTTCAGCACAAAATCTTCAACAACAAACTGAAATCACAGTCAAAGTAAAGAATTAAGTCTATTTAAATTTACTCAGATTTCATATAAATTTGAAATCGTGTGATGAAATATTGAAACTTTTCCACATATTGTATCAAGAACTTTATTTAGGTCGCAATCAATTTTTTCAAAGATTAGTAAACTCGATAAATTGAAATTACACAACACTCTTCAATTTTTTACGAAAATCCAGAAAAGAGAAGCGTTTTAGCCAATTACAGATACTCGTATATAAATCAATGCCATCAAATGGCTGTATGTTGCTTGGTTATTTTCCGATTTCTATAAAGTTTTCGGAATACAAGGAAATGATGCCAATGTATACAGTTACGAACATATTACGGGAGCTAGGATATTTTTTTTGAGCAAAAACTAAAGTTGAGTGAATTTTGTTTTCTGTAGTACTTTTATTCCTTTTAGTCATATAGACTTACCTCCATAATTTTTCCAAAATATTTGGCTATAAAGTGTCCAATAACGATGGAGAAGTGGGTATACATTTTGTTAAGTCTTGCCCTTCATTCGTACTCCCTGATAAATCAGTAAAATGTTAGAGCTCGATTCTAAATGTTTCTTTTTTTATAGTTTTCATTTGATGCTTCATATGTTTCATTTCGTCGAAGCTTCCGCAAGTTATCCTTTCTAACTTTTCTATTAAATTATGTCATTCCTGCTTCAGTATTTTCCGATATATCAAAACCTTTAGTGGGTCTTACTCAAACACGTGTTAACAAAACACTAAAAATTAAATATTCATTCAACTTTAATAGATATATTATGCAACTATTATCCCTGATGACAAAGTTTTTTAAAGCTTATCATTTTTTGTATTTTTAACTGGTCGTTTATGGTTTGAATCATTCAAGTAGGTTCTTTTAATAGGCAGTAAGATGCCAGAATACCTCACCTGCTTTTTATCAACGGTATTTAGTATATATATATATATATATGTATATATATATATATATATATATATATATATATATATATATATATATATATATATATATATATATATATATATACTCGTATATAGAAAATTAACATCGGATCATACGCCAACAGTATTATTGGGGAGTATCAAGGTGGTTTTAGAGCAGGTAGTTCGACAATAGACCAATTGTTTACAGTCAAGCACGTACTTGAAAAATGCTGGGAGTTCAACATGGACGTACACCAAATTTTCGTTGACTTTAAGCAAGCATACGACAGTATTGATTGTAACGTACTGTACCAAGTAATGCTTTGCTTTGGCATCCCAGCCAAATTAGTCCAAAATGACAATGACCTCGACGACCTCCCAAGTCCGCATGCTAAATTGTGAATAATTTATCGGTCATTTTCAATTTGGTTAAGGTCCAACGAGTTGCTACAGCAAAACTTTTATTTGTTTTGTAGCCAAAAAAAAAAATATTATTCTTTGCGCCTAATAAGATAGAGCTAAATATTGAATACTATTCTCAATGGACAATACAGATACTTATGGGAAAAGTCTGTTGTCAGAAACACTGTCTGATATTGGGATTACTTCACCGTATCTTTGATAATATGAAGACGACCTACACCTTTTTCACTTTGACCACTCCACAATCTTCACTGGCTGTTTTATCCTGCATTCTATCAATATTTATTATTTGTTGAAAATCATCATCTAATTCGGAAAAACTGATTGAATTAAGAAGAGTAAGAATTTCATGCTTTTTGTGATGGTTGTCTTTTTTTGAAAATTTTCTTTCACTTAAAAGAATCAAGATAGAATCAAATTAACTTTGCAAACCAAATTTTACAGAATCTTTTAAAATAATCAACTGATTAAATTTGTAACTGTATAAGGAAATTGCTTTCGTAGTTAGTTCATTTTGGCCTTTTATCGCAAGCTCCAGTATTAAGAATTTTTTAATATTGCCAAGTTTGATAAATTATAAAAAAGTTGTCTATTCAGTATGTATTAAGTTATAAAAACATCTAACGTTTTTGTACACTAATATGAAAAACAAAAGTATTCAGTAAGCCACTGAACAGGAGCTGAGTACTTTACCCTACTACATTATGAGGACAAGTGCTTCGATTTTTGCATAAATTTGAGCCTATTCAATTTGTGATGAGTACAGCGTTAAATTAGGTAATTACTGGATGGTCAAGCGTTATACTGATAAATTCAACTTTATATATACTTTTTTGGTCACATAATGAGCTGCTTCAACCTATTCTAATGAAGCAGGTCTACCATAAAAACATGCTATAAGAAAGTTTCCTCTTTACGTTACATATTTACTTCTTCAAGCAAATCAATTTTCTAGTAATTTTAAAGAAGCGAAGATTATATCTAAACCAAATCAACATTGTCCATTATATATGAATGGTTTTAATTGCATACTCATATATTTTAAATAGTCTCCATTCATTAGACTTGGACCGTTCAAGATTTTTTTTCATTTAGTATGCCCTCCCCACAATTTTTATTTTAAATTGGATAATGTTAAATTGTGTGGTTTATAAAAACTGAAAAAGAGATGTTGCTAAGGTTGCACTTATTATGCGAATTAAACGGAAAAAATCAATCTGTGAAAAAGGTAATAAATGTGCCCGTATTCTTTCTTATATCTTTTGAACAAACATTTTTCTTTTCCGTATACTAATATTATTTTCATTTTAGGTTTATCATTTGGAAGTAATCATTGACAAATCCCAACTGAAAATATTCATGTGGTATCAATTTTCCTGTAATCGATGCTGAAAAACTTAATAAATTTAATTATTACATCGGATATTAACTAAATAAATCACCGGAAATGGAACGGACAAAAAGGAATACTTGCATAACATGATATATGCACCCTTATGAAAAGATAAATGAGCAATTTGAAATGTGATGGGAACATGATGAGTGTAATAAGTAAAAATAACGGTTATAACTTAAATAAACGCACGGCACAACTGTAAATTGCACTTAAGACCTAATCAACATTTTTAAACTTGAAAAGTTTTGATTTTTATTTGAATAATTGTAGCTTTTCAGAATTACACTGCACTTCATATTATTTAGTTTTTGATTCGTCTTTAATCATTAATTTATGAGATAAAATTAACAGCTGCAAATTTCTAAAAAAAACTATCCTTGATAATTTGTTGTTCCATTAAAACGCTATAAAGTAGGGAGAATGAATACATTACATACAGTAATATAATATATTTCAATTCAAAATTTGAAAAAAAAAATGTTATTTAATGTTTCAAATCATTTCATTGTTTTTTGGTATGACCAAAAAAAAACTTGTTAATCTGCTGACACCTTTTCCAAGACTTTGCAAGAAGTTACTCTAGATTTATCACCTGTGATATAATACCCATGTAACACTAAATTTTCAACTTTACTGATGTAAAATTTTTCTAGTCCTTTTACTACTGACAATATTTCAGTAATTTTCAAAGCCCATCTATTGCCTTTTTTCCAGTCAGTGGAAGTTGTTAATGTGTTAGATGTAAAGAAATAATATAATTGTAGTTAGGTAAACATAAAGAAGCATTTTACTTTGCGTACACATGCACATAAATAAAGCTTCCAGAAAGAAACGTTTCACCGATATCTTACCCTACATAACAAATTCGTTAATGTGCAAAATGAATAATACGGAAGTGATTCTTATGTAAGGTTTTGGTTTCTGTAATTATGTTGACACTATGAGAGAAAATATATATATTTTTTTAAATTTTAAAACGACATTAAATTGAATAAAAACTATTTTATATAAAATAAATATGTAAATGACTTTTCTGCTACAAAAATAGTGTAAGTAGAAATATTGCTTAAAATCGCAACACATCAAGCAATCATTTTTCACAATCATATACCCACATTTTGCAAACTATTTAGCTAAGTTATTATAAGACAATCTAACAAGTAAATGGGGGGAATAAGAATAAGAAAACACAAAAAATATTCATTTAAAATTTGAAAATCGACTGTACTTGTTACTTTTTTCTATTTTCGTTTTAGATAATTTCCCAATTCTAGGAAATTTATTGGGAATAAATCGTAATACACCATTAAAAGTGGTGAATCCTTACAAAGATGTCAACGACTACTATACAACGATGTTAAAGGATATAACGATAACGAAAGGCTATCAGCAACGACCCAATGCACAGTTAAGCCATACTCAGCAATTGCAACAGCAAAGACAACAATCAGTATCTCATCAAGATCAGCAATATCCAACTCCCTTTCGATGTCAGTTTTGCTCTCGACATTATTTGACAGCAGCTAAATTGCGAGCTCATATTGTTAAATATTGCTCCAAAGAAAAAAAATATAAATGTGTATTTTGCGACTATCGATCACGCAGAAAAGATCATATCTATAGACATTTGAATCGTATGCACTTTTCAGAATACGCTAAACGTTGTGCTGAAAATCTACCATCGCTAATTGAGCAACCGTTCAATGAAAATGATGATAATGTGAACGAAGACTACGACTATGAGTCTAATGAAGAAGAATATGATGATGAAATAAAAGATCTGTCGAAAATAATGGAAGTTTGCATCAAGGCAGAAACTAATGACGATGACAATGTTGGCGATGTTGGACCGAATAATGTTCCTGAATGAAAACAACATTTGTACTTAAAGTTAAACGTAAACCTGGAAAATATTGCCAATGTAATAGATTTAGTTCCTTTTCATTGAATCCTGAGCATATTTACATGTTTTTATTCGAGTTATATACTATATACTATAAAATTCTTGCCATATCGTTTATTTTATACGTAAAATTTTCTTCTGTTTTAAAATTGTTGAAAATATTTAGTAAACATTCCTGAAGGCTTTGTGATATTTATTTTAAAGATATATTGCTGTTGATGCATTGATCATTGTATAAATGCCAATTTTAAAGTTGGAAACTAAAATTTTGTAAAACTTATTCCTTGACGCAATGAACTCTAAACACACTAAACAGTGGAGTTCTCTTACAGCGACTCGACCTTACATTATATTAGATACGGGATATATTTCGGGAAAGATATTAATATCACCTTAGACTGATTTTATATAACCTCGAATTTTAACTTTTAGAATCTTCAAAACGGAGATGTACGGAATAGTTTTAAAGAATAAAAGTTCAC
Source organism: Odontomyia ornata (assembly GCA_963969285.1). Taxonomy (NCBI): domain Eukaryota; kingdom Metazoa; phylum Arthropoda; class Insecta; order Diptera; family Stratiomyidae; genus Odontomyia; species Odontomyia ornata. The sequence continues at coordinate 115,374,480 of OZ017738.1, forward strand.
TGAAGTTGCATTTCATTGATAGCAAAAACTCCGGGAAAAAATGAATTATATCAAAGAAATTATCATATTGTTAAAAATCTTGATAAGAATATGTTTTATATACAATAAAGTAGATTTTTATAGAAAAATATGTGTATGAAATCTTCAATAGATAAAATGAAAAAAATAACATTATAAAACATTCTAAGAAATCATAATAAAATCGACTATTGGCACTTTATTAACACATCATTTCATAATTTACTTCTAGGAACCTATTGGACGATCCTCGAAACTGTACCGTTACAATCAACAGCCGTTACCAATCAAAACGGATCAAATGCCACTGATTGTTCAAATCTTATAACTCAAGCAACCGTTGTTGTACAAATACCATCTAGTGCAGCTCACCATATACAATATGAGCCAAAAGTTAAAATGAAAGCTGATCATGATCACCTTGTTTACGAAGCAGTTACTGCAGAACATGTGGCAAGGTCAACACCAAATCCTTCCGGGACAGTTGATACCAATACTGCGCCGTTTAATATTACAAACATTACCACAGTACAAAATATTAATGAATCTAACAAAAAAGATGAGAGTAGCGTAGAAGATTATGAAGATTTAATCGTGCCGAAATCGGAGAATCAGATATCACAAAGCACGTTATATGTTTGCGATAAGTGTGGTAAATCATATAAAATTAAGGGTTCGTTGAAACGTCATAAGAGTTATGAGTGCGGTGTTCTACCAGCATTGGCTTGTAGATTTTGTAAACATAAAAGCAAATATAAATCCGATCTACGAAAACATATGATACAAAAACATTCAGATCAATGCTTTGAAAATATGTAAAGTGAAATCGATTTTCGCGCATAGGGGCAAACAAAGGTAGATTTACTGCGGATAACAAAGTGAGTTTTTAAACGAATTTTTTCAAATCTATATGAGTACTATGCTCAATCTTTTTCCTTTTCTTTAAAATTACACTCACTTGTTGAAGTTGTCTTAAAAAGTTATTTGATGTACAAAAACAATAACATTGCATACCTCGACTAGGTGATTTTGAAATATTAACAATTCTTTAGCATTGTTTTAGTGTTAATACATATAGGTTGTAAGTATTCAAAGATAGGTTAGTAAATGACGAAACTTACGTAGCTTTTTGTTTCGAGCTAAATTGAAAACTATTTTGAACTCTAATGTAAAGCAGACAGTCAATTTTATGGATAAATTTTATTCAGCAAGATTTGTTAAAAATTTTAACGAATTATTATTTTATAATAATTGTCTGCATTCAATAAAAATTGAAGCAAGATCTTCAAATTTAATAAATTTAATTAAAACCTTTCATCTAATATTTTGTTCTATACATAGTGCAATATTTTTATATATTCTTCTCAACAACCCGCAACTTTTTTTTTATTGTAGCACTACATCCCTTTTCGGGCCTTCGCTTAGAGAAAATTTAGAGTATCTCATTATCATAATCGAATACGTCGGCACTTCATAAGGTAATATGGTCAGTATCACGCATTGGCCATGTGTCCGTCTACCCAGTTGCGATATGTTCTGATTTTAAACCAGCACATAAAATAACTCAACGGGCTTATAGTCCGTCCAAACAATCACTCAAACTAAATCTCGTTGCCGAGAGTCGAACTAGGAACCTTCGGCTTACGGGATGAGTGCTCTAACCACAAGACCACGCAGACTACCAAACAGCAAATTACCCGCGTTGAAAAAAAACAATTTCCATGAGCAATTTAAATAGTTCATTAATAGGTTAATAGGTATTTCACCTTATTAACATTCTTAAAATATTTTATTTTCGAAATTTTGATGCAACTACAATTTTAGTCGGATAAAATGACGGTAGTGGCATCGATCTATAGCTCAATTTTGATACAGGTGTAGGATTATCCCAGCATAGATTGATTAATTATGAGTTTGATAGCTGGTTAAAAATTGAAACGAAACACAAAATGTAAAATTTTATCCGACAAGCTTCATAGGAGCTTTTAAAAAATATTGTGTTATACAACGGTTTCAAAAACTTTCAAAAAAGGCTCATTTCATTCAACATTGATTGTGAAGGACACATTACTTCATCTTAGTCACAACATAAACCTTAAAATTTTAATCTTTCACCATCAAGATTTGTTTCAAGTGATGCTTCGAATATCAAGCACATCACCTTCTAGAGGACTGTTACAATCGCGAAATGTAATCGACACATTTCAGTGCCAAGATTTAATCTGGGATGTTTCTCACTGTAGTTACCTCAAGACAACATCTACGGAATAAATGATGAGTTTGATATCGTTTAAGTGCCTTCATTTCTATTTCAGAGTTTGAAAACGTATTGAGAATTTTAAAAATCTTGGCAGTCTAGTAGTTTAGTGACAAATAGTCACTTAACCATTTTCAGATGGTTTTACTGATCTCATTAACGATGACACCGGCTTAAAAATTTACAGTTTTGCAAACTAATTCAAGAATTTAAATGCAATAAGTTCTTGTTTTTTTTGCTTTAGCACTAATCCCTCTTTTGGGCCTTCGCTTAGAGATACGAATAGTTACGAGTATCTCATTACCTTAATCGAATGTATCGGCACTCGAGAAGCTGATACACACCCAGCTGCGATGCGTTCTGATTTCAAAATCAGTACGTATAACTGAACGGGCTTATAATCCGCCCGAAGAATTGCTCAAAATAAACCGCGTAATCACCAACGAGATTTGAACCAGGGACCTCAGGTTTACGGGGGAGAGCACACTCACCACTCGATCACACGAACTACTGCATAATATAATTGACTGCATCAATTTCATATTAAATATTTTACCTATTCTCCACCCTTGGTTGACTCAGTAGGGTACTATAGTTGTTTAATCAACATAAAGAACCTTCCCGTCTCATCTGATAAGAACCTAAAAATTTGCGGCTTTTAAAACATAGTGCTGGGCACTTACAAAGTGCTTGCTCGTTGATATACCCGTCATTTTTCATCTCCTGAATAAATTGCTACATTGTCAGCAGCAGTTGTTGCTTTAATGTAATGTCGTATAAATGAATAAATTTCGGTTGAAATTTTTTAGCTTTAGCAGGCTCTAATCTTACCTTTTTTGGTATCGATGGACCGATCCGTTTATACTCAAAAATTTAACTTGACATTCAAATTCCAAGGTTGAGTGACTGTGGTACAGGAGCTCAGGAGGTGTGCTAGGATCCTGACTCTTTACATATCCGTTCGTTTGTTATCCCGTTACTCCCTACCATATAATCCTGATAAAGTTATACGTCTCTTTTTCCTCTACTGTTTTTCTGCAGAGTTGTATTTTTCAAGGATTGTATTGAAATTCAAGAAAGACTGATCTACTGTCGAACAGATTGTTGTTATCCTTTTAGAATTCCTCTCTATGAAATCCGAACTAAATATAATGCGGTTTCCAATTCGCAAGACAATCTTGCGCTATCAAAGCCTATCACATTTTTTCTGTTGTTCCATTTGTAACTGGTTATATTTTGAGTACGATTCTAGGTACTGTACATTCTATGAATCATGCGAATTTTTAGAACCTGATAAATGTAGAACGCTAGTGGCTTGCCAAAAAGCTGAATCATCTCATCCTTGTATGAATTTCATCTCACTATATGATATAACTTCAAGCAAGGATAACCTAGCAAACCATATACGTACTAGTGAATGCATCAATGAATCCACTACCTGCTTTCACTAAAAAATTTATTAAGACTTAGAAAGATCTTTGGGACAAAATTAACGTATAAGGTCTGTCCGAAAATTATCAGGCCTGCGTTAATATCTCCTCGCTATTTTTATATTTCATCTGGCTCGTGGCATCCTTCAACGTAGTCCCCAATTAGTTGAACAATGCTCTTTCATCGGTATTTCTATATCCTGAATTAGTCTTGGACCTTCGATTTTGGATTGGCTTTAAGTGTACTCATCATATGAGTTTAAATCGCCTTGTTGTCTTCCAATCTATGCCTTTTGAATGACATTTTCAACCTTGGGTGCAGCAAGTCGACTGTAAGAACAGCTAAAAGAAATCATTTTCAATTTGTCGTGATTGCATATCGAAGGGTTTTCTGCTCGGCCGCAAGTAAATACGACAAACGTAAGAAATTGTCTGCAAACAAATACACGCTGTACTCGAACCAATGTGTCCTGCCGGTAACTGCGACATGTAGGAAGTTGTGAGAGATTACTGGCTCCGCTCATGTTTCGCGGAGATTGTTTGAACGCCACGGTGTCGGGTACTTTTCAGATAATACCTTCCGTTCGCGAGAGTACATGTAGGAAACGCACCCTTCATACAAATTTTCATGCGTCTTACTTCGCACCAATTCATTTGAATGGCGTGATGTGTGCTTTGCATATTTTCCTTCAAAGTTTTTAAAATTGATTATTGCCTATCAATTTCTTTGACAGAAAATTTAAAAATAATTAATCGCCTGGTATGTAGCTTTTAGCTAAAGAATAATCCTGCAAAAAAGTTAGCAGTGTAAACTTACAACTTTAGCCATATATGCTGTCTCTGTGGCTCCCTGCATGGTCGTTTGCCGAATGAAAAAGTCTAAGTCTACTTCATTCAACAGATGAGAATGGGAGAAATTAAAGTGCATAAGACTATACTGTGTGCCTTTCGATTTGGGTAAAAAATTTGTTGTTCATAGAATGGCTTTTGAAAGCTTCATTGTGTGGGATAGAATAATGCACTAAACCAAATGCAAATATAATGCATGTGTATGCAAAGTAGTGAATGATGGTTTGCTAGAAAGATATAGTGCATTAAAAACCTCCAAATTACCCTGCGATTGCTGTAATATTTCAAACAATTTATCGAAATGATGCCGAGGGTATATGTAATAAACATACAGGAACTAACGATTTTGAATGAAAATCCGCGTCCTAAATTCATTTTAAGACTTCAAGCAGATCGATGCATATTCAGCACAGTTTTGGAATATAGTCTATAGACATGTTTTTGACTTTTAGCTATACGATTGGGTGGAAAATTCATCACCAGCAAAATTGTGATACTAATTATCTATAAGTAAACCAGCTGTTCATAGTAGTCTATCTAGAAACAAAGTTTCTTAGAATGGGATTCAAAAAAATATATTACGACACAAAATAAATATGTTCAACATGCTTTATATTTTCACAAAACTTATTTTGAGGTTTTAGTTATTATATATCTGCACCTTATAGGATTAAGTCTTATTTGTGGCAATGAAAAACTGTTTCGGTGATATTTCTGATCGATCGAGTTTTTTTTTGTGTAGGGAGCTGAATGCCCATTTACGCACAGAGTTTGGGACTCCTATGCTCGCAAGAACGTGACTGGACTACCCACTAAGCACCTTCCCTGTCAACCTGAGAATCTAGCCTGGAACCGTTTGACACATTACTTCGGGTCAGGTTTAGTTTTGTTACGCCGTTACGTGCCTTCAAGCCAGTGGATCCCTCTTCTAGCGGGAGGAGAGAGGGGAAGAGGAAGTGCCAGACAAGCGTTTCCCCAGCCCCAACACCCCCGGCTGCTGTGAGTCCCTTTTATCTTTTGGGACTACCCGAACATAATGTGCCAACTGGTTCCATTTGTCAACCGATTCGAGCATCACCGCGACTATATTATCCGGGGTGAGCTCCCCTGTAGAGGGCCCTTCGCAGCCTGTCCCAATTAATGCACGCAAAAAATGTGTGGCAGGCATTGTCTTCCTCTCCTGGGCAATGCCGACAATCGGGGGACGTGACTTACCAATCTTGTGCAGGTAAGACTGAAAACACCCATGCCAGCTCAAAACTGGGTCAGATAGAAATCAGTTTCACCATGCCTTCGATTTAGACACGGTCTCACATCCGGGATGAGGCGCGCAGTCCACCTTCCCTTCGTGCAATCGCCCAAAACTGCTGCCAATCGTTGAGTGAGCGCTGTCTCTCTTTGCGGACAACCATCTCCCTCGTATCCTCGTTTCGACACAGATAAATAGAGTGGCGCTCTCTAGCAAGGAGGTCGACAAGTTATCATGCCTGCAATGACTTTCACCGCCAAATCAGAGACTGTCAGATACGAAGATGCAATCCTCAGCGCTCTCTTCTCTGTACCTGTGCCAGGCGTTTTCATTAAACTTCCTTACTGGGAGCGTCACCCCATACCTCTGCTCCGTACAGTAGCACTGACCCTACAGCACTCATCAAGAGGCGTCTTCTTGATGGGATGGGCCCCCCTACGTTGGCCATAAGTCGACTCAGAGCCGATACTCTCGAAGCAGCCTTCTCAGCCGTTGGCCTGATTTGCTCAGAGAAACTCATCTTTGAGTCGATCAGTAGCCCCAGGTACTTCACCGCTGGGTTCGATTCGATTTGTATGTCTCCAATACTGATCATCCTTACTCTAGAGATTCTCTTTTTTTGTCAAGATGACCACTTCGGTTTTCTTCTGTCTAAACTGAACCCGCGAGCAGTCATCCAGTCTCTCACCGCAACATCATCTCCAGTTTCAGTAGCCCGTCGTAAGACACGTTCCACAGGTCCGAGCCAAGGATAGATCCCTGCGCAACACCCTATGTAACAGCCACCCTTCGTTGGCCCTGTGTCGTGTCGTAGAGCAGGCTTCGGTCCTTTAAGTAGTCCCTCAAAAGCCGCATTAGATATTCTGGAACTTGAAAAGGGTTTTCCAGGGTATCCACCCATCTAGCGGAGTTGAAGGCGTTCCTGAAGTCGAGTGTCAACAACAGGACGATCCGTCGATTGGTGCGAATATATGCCTCTGTCTTTTGGACCGCGCTTACCACCTCTGCAATCGCATCAATGGTAGAACGTCCTGCTCTGAAGCCGTACTGCCGAGGAGATAGGTCCTCAGCAGCACGAATCGCGTCAGTGAGTCTTGCCTTGATGAGTTTCTCTAGCACTTTCCCAGCCGTGTCTAGCATGCAGACGGCAATTCGGGATTTCCCTTCCCCTTGCTGATCAGCACGAGGCTCGCCACCTTCCATCGTACCGGGAAAGTCCCGTCCCGTAGGCAAGCGTTGAATATGCTTGAGCAGCAAGTCATATAATGGTGATAGACAAGCCGCAACATCTCATCCGGAACACCATCTGGACCTGGAGCCTTCCTCGCTTTCAATTGTGAGCTTTAAATCAATAACGTTTGTAACATTGATTACATCAAATTATCTCACCTTGCAGTGTTTTTCGGGCTACAAAATATGATAGGCAGTTGTGCAAAAATTATAATTTTATTCGATGGAGCAGGCTGAGTACAAATTTTTTAGATTATCAAAAACATTATTCGGTTTTACGCCTGTCCTGCATGGCATGAACTAAACCAGTATTTTATTTTATTTCCACCTAATATTCTAATAATAATATATCTTTACGTCAACATACCACTGTGTCCAAGAAAACGGAAATTATTTATCTAAAATTTGCGGGTGTTTTGGAAGCATACAATTATTTTGTAAATTGATAGTACTGTCCTTGATATGTATGTAGAGTTACAAGTCAATGCATTCAATTGCTGCAGTTATTCGTGTTTTTGTAAACGTATGAAAGTAAGTTCCTCGACTTTCGTTATGTTTGATTTTGCCAAACGCCGACTCATATTACCTAATTTAGTACAAAGTGACTTCTGGCTATTCTCTAAACTCATACGTTTCGATCCGATCGAGGAGCCAAATCGATGAAAGCATTAACGACAACATTGGAGAGAATTGAAAAAAATGTTGGTATAATTACTCTGAAGGTGGCGAAAAAGATTTTTAAGAGATTTTTTTTAAGCAAATTAATTTGTAGGTCTTTGTAAAAAATTTTTACAAAGAACTACTAGTTTCTCGACCTGTCTGTCCGTCTGCCCGTGCGTCACTGCAAGTTTCCTCAGAAACTATAGAAGCTAGAATGCTCAAACTTTGTGGAAAGGTCAGAAAGTTCTCTCAAAAGTTTAGGTCTTGGGATCTTCCCTTATAACGAAGTAGCCCTTAAAATTTTTTTTAACCAAAGGTAGTCGAGTGGGGTATCAAAAAAAAAGTCTGGATTATAACTTTTAGAATTTGAAAGGAAAAGGTAATTTTATGCCTCAGGGGTCCAGGGGGAGGCAAAATTTACCAAATTTGTGCTAATTAATTTAAAATTAAGTTCAATAATAACAGCATACAGTTACCAAAAAACCAAACCTCAACGTTAGTCCAAATTTGCCATCATTTCATTTTTTATATAATTTGAGCACATGTTCAATGTGTATTATATTGATATTGTATGATTCATGGATTGATTTCGATCGAACTTTTAACTAAATTTCATCATATCACTTGTATTTTATGTACGTTTATAGCCTCAACAAATGCGAATATTCTATCGATGCCTTTATTTCGGCGTAATATTAAAAGGGGAAAATCATACCTATGGCCCAAAACTCTGAGTATGAATTACCCGCCCTTTCTCCTATTTTGTAGCCCCCTTAGTGTAGCGATTAGAGTGCTCTCCTATCTTCCACCTCTTGTAAGGGCACCCTGGGTTAAATAAAAGGCTAGGAAATTATTCTTCTGTCCAACGATGTGCCATTTCAGCTTTAATAGCCATCGATTTTTAATCAGGTCATATTCGTTTTGTCAAGCGTGATATCGGCTATATCATATTTTAGAGTATTGTTGGGTCTCGATATAAGATTCTCTAAAAAAAATTTTCACGTTAAGGACTGATCAGGACTGTTGCCTGATTAATTCACCTCTATTGTGCACAATGAGATTTTAAAGCGCAATTTTCAATTAAGCTGTTTGTATCTGCTGAATGACTACCATTTATCAGATATAAATGTGGAACTTTATGTTAAATATATAAACATGTTTTCAAGATCTTTCTCCATGTTTAGTGTTCCTAATGTATAGATGTTTGCCAAATTTTCCAATGAAAACGCTATTTTTCCTTTAAATATGATATATTTCGACAAATATATGTTTCGGAAGTTAAGTTGTTCCCTTCCTCCATTGACACTGAAGAAGGGAGCAACTTACTACCGAAATATATATTTGTGAAATATATCATATTTAAAGGAAAAAATAGCATTTTCATTGGAAAATTTGGCATACATCTATATAACACGTTTATTTAATTAAAAAAAACGATAACTAATTTGAGCGGAATAAGATTTCTAGTGAACGAACATAAAAACCGTAGCCTACAGCATTTAATGAAGGCAAAATAATCCGAGGATCATTTAAAAAACCTGTGTAAATATCAAATTTGTCAGATTTTCATAATTAAATCTGACAGTTTTTGCTCTTTTTCCTCATCTCCGTTTTTAAATAAAATTAAATATTTAAAATTATAAAATTGATTTTTTAATTCATAAATAAACAAGTTTTTGAAGAATATATTAAAAATTAATTCATAAAATAGAACAATTTACTGTACAAATTTTTAATTAATTAAATATCTTTGTATAAAAGGATAAAACTGCGTTTGAAAGATTCTTCTTAGTCTAAGAAAAATAAAACAGAAAAACAGTTGAGAAAGAAAATAAAGTGAAATAATTTAAAAAAATAGCATAAACTAAGATTTTCCCGATTTATTTACTATAGATTAAATTTTCAGGCTAATGTCTGGAATGAAAACCTTGGATAAATGGACTGTTGAATCGGTGCTGTTATTCTTATTTTAACTAAATTCATTTAAATTCCAGATATTACGTTTTGAAGTTATAATTATTTTTGGATTTTTTTGTTGTTGGAAAAACTTCCCTTTTATTTTAAAATCAAAATTGATTGAACATCAGTATTTATGTGTATTCTTGGCGTTTGATAATTTCCTTTGTGAAGTATTTTAAGCTTAAATTTCATGTTGTTTGTGTTCACAATTGCATAAGTTCATTAGGTTAGTTTTCTAGTAATGGTCGTAACTACGAATTGTTTGTTGGCGTGCTTGGTTGAAGTGTTGTGTGTTGATTCAAAAGCTTCAGCAAGTGTTTGGTTGGAGCTGAAAAGGAAAATTTTGAATCGTTGATATTCTGACACTGTATTTGGTTTTTCAATTTCTTGCAGATTATTGGGGTGAATTTATGTACTTAGCTCAATATGCTGACGATATGAAACAGCAATTATTGAAATCTGGAACATATAAGTGTAACAAACGCTTCAATAATAATGAGATACTCAATGGGAATAATCATCATTCCAGCTATGAGTGCACTAAATGTGGAAGATGTTATTCAACTAGAAGTATTATGTTACGTCACATGAATCATGAGTGTGGTGTTGAAAAGAAAATCCAATGTAAAATATGTCATCGTCGTTTTAGACGTAAATGGAATTTAGAACAACATTTAAAAAGATTACATCCAAACTGAAAGAGATGTTGGGTGTAAAGAAAATTAACTAGTTACTAGTTAAAAATCATTTTATTTCTATTTTGATCATACGTTAATTTATTCTTGAAATATTATTTTTAGATAGCATTATCAAGAATAGTATTCTTTTCTTTTCTAGTTTACATTTTGGATGAATTTATTTGATTAATTTCGAAAAGACCTGAAAATCAATTAGAATCATCATCTGACGTTCCCTGCAAAATTTATTAGATACGAGTATTAAAATGGTTTATTTTAAACTGATTCTACTCAGTTTGATTGATATTTGTCTTTTTTGTGAGAATTTATTAAATTGGTATAGCGTTTAAATGTACATAAGTGTGTTCGAAATTTTTTTTATCTATTAATTCAAAGATAAGGACTATTCATTTGTGTTTGAAACGCAACCCTTTTATAAAGAATCAAATTTTAACAAATCTTTAAGCTAAATTATCATTGCCAAAGTAAAGGATCGAGGAAGATAGTGGACATTTGAAATTATTTTGATTGATTTAGTTTTTATAAATCGCTCCCAGAAGGGTAAACTTGGTGCCAAACTTAGTATGTATTGGAGATCTGCTAAAAACTGAATTTGTATGACTGTCTAATTTATGAGATTGAAAAATAAAAGGTATTTGAAATAATATTGCTTTGCATAAAAATCTATCATCCAAACGATAATCTCTAGTTCAATTCATGCACAATAAGGCAACGGTACTATTTTTCTTCGTACATCGGTAAGTACTTTTGCAGCAAATATTGTTAATTTTCTTACTAACATATATTTCTTTTAGGTTACACCAAGACGAAATTCTGTTCAGGAATATTCAGTTCAAATAATAACCGGAACGCTTTGAAACACATTCTCATTCACATGGAGAACAGACGTTGAAAATCTTCAGATATAAATCTTCCCAAAAATATTTTGTAATTTTTTCACATTAAATTCCTACATCTAGGTTATAATGTTTTACAAATTCGTGACTAATAAAATTTAATAGTAAAGAATTGAAAGAGTTTTCCGATACGAATTAGAATTTTTTTATTTTTTAATTAATACGCTCATGACCCATTAACTGAAATCAATCAATTTTTAAGTAACAGTATATATTCAATTCAATTTATTGAATCACATAAATTTTATTGTGTGCTTTTTAAATTTTATTTTTAAGCATGAAATTCAATTTTCTTGTGTGTTTCATAAATTCGTTGTTAATATAGATGTATCCTTGTGACAAATGAATAGCTTTATGTTGATACGATTGAATTATAATCATCTTATTCAAATATCTAAAACCCATTTTCGATGGGTTGTTTCCCTTTTGTCTTATCTATTCCTACAGATTATTACTACGCTAGTCCAGATGAGTACAAATCAATATGGGAAATGCCAGTCATAGTTCCATGCGAGAATAATTGCGGAAAATACTATACATCAGTTGGAACGATGCTACGACACAAAAGATTGGATTGTGGAAATATTAAACGATTTACATGTACAATTTGCGAGAAAATGTTTAAGAGAAAATATCATTTAAAAAGACATTTTAATACACACATAAGTGGTAGTCGTATGGTAGAGAGTGGTGACGGCAACGATGAAGATGTGATGGGACTAAAGCCTTTACTAAGTGGGTTAACATATTGAATTAAATAGGCAGTATTGTTCGAATCGTAATTGAGTCCTGAGTATTATTCAAAGATGAAAAAGAGAAATATTTAAAGCTATATAGCACATATATAGCTGATAGATGTAAATTATTCGATAATGATAGTTGTATAAAAACATCAAGTATACAAATGGAAAAGCCAGAGAGAATTTAGTAAGGATTATTATTTGAAAAACTAAATTTGAGCCTAGTAAATTTCATTGATAGTATTCATTAAAATTTAATGTTAATCAAATTTAAACATTGCATTGTACTATGTTTATTTTTAGATAAAAAACATAAAACCTATGTCAAACCATTCTAACTGGTCATATCTAATTTTATTACTGCTAAAGATGACCTTTTGTAATAAATTGTAAACCAGATCGATACATAAAATTCTTATAAATCATCTAAATCCATGCTTTTCGCTGTAGGCATACTTTTCAAAAATTTGAGAGATTTGAGCAAAGCAAAGTCGTTACGGAAATTAGAATATTTGGTATTTGCACGGCTGTAAAAGCTACAAACCGCTATGCATTGCTGTTTGAATTCTAGTTAGAAAATAATCAATTGAATACGACTCTGACTTCTCACTGTTAAGATCTTACCATATCTGAAAAATCGATACTTAAAATTATACTCACTTTGAAACTTTCACTAGCCTGTGTAGAATTTTCTTAAATCGTTTGAAAAAAATTTGAAAACTTTGTTCTTAAGTTGTAAAAATTAAATTATACTTAGAATTAATATGTTTATATAGTTTTAATTATAAAGTCAGCTGAGTAACAAAACGATTTAAATTCTCATTCCTCACAAATAATGACTATGCCACTGATCCAATTTTTGCCTGCTATAATTTTACTAAAAATGTTTTCTTTTCTGTACATCTCATATCAAGATTTTGATGAAATTACGATCAATTATCGCGTTATCTACAGAAAGAGGATACTAAATCATATAAAAATGATCTACATCCACTCAAATGTTATTCAAAAAATATGTTAATTGCAGGTGCAATCTACAATTCTTATTAATAATGAAAATTGATATTAATTTTTATAAATTTTGCACTGTCAACCAAAATGATTAATCATTACCATTTTGATTCAATTTTTATTACTAAAACCCTTTGTTTCCGAATAAATTCTAGTGTTCCCATATTATTCCTGTATCATATAAAAGATTTAGAAAAATTAAGATTTTTTCGGAATCATTTACGGAACCTAAGCGAGAGCTTAACTTGATTCGAAATGACTCGTAAGCTGTAATGCTGCTGTGTCACCTCCACATTTTCATTTGATCTCGATTCATCAGTGAGTGTCAAAGGTCTCCCCTTAAAGCATTCTTTGAATTTACTTGTACTGTTTTTGGGCAGTTAAAATACTGGTTTCTACTTCATGCTAACCCCTCGATTTAGTTTTTTCCCTACTATTTTAATTTTTTCTGGCTTGTTTTAGGAATTGATCAGTGTCGATTCAATGTAGTTCATCATATTGTCAGCAATCAGTTTTCCAAGCTATGGTTTGATGTTTTCATTCGTCGTCTATGCAAAACAATCAATTGTGATCTTTTCAAATGTTTTTCTTTTCTCACTTGAATTAATTTAACCATAAAGATCTGAAAGTTCTTGTTTATTTTTTTCCCTTACTCTGCTATCTTGTAAAAATATTTATACTCGTAGTAAGTTTCATCGAGGATCTACTGGAAAAAAACATTAGAAACTGTAATTTTATTGTTTTTTTACAAGTATACATAGATTTATGTAGTAAAACAGTTTATATTACTGAATTATGAAATATTTCTTATCATTCTAGTATACTGTTATGTCTACTTTGTATTTACATAGGGCAACGGGTAAAATGACCTCTCCTAACCAGAGAATGTATTTTAAAATGCCGGAGGAGAATGAAAGAAAAAATACGGCAGGGTGGTTCTATATTATTGAAAGCGATAGTAATTCCAAATCATTGTTCCAGCTACGTTTAGCATGGTGAAAAATCTGAATAGATACTTCTTCTTCTTCGTAGCACTACAGCCCCTCTCGGGCCTTCGCTTCCTGCAACAAGCGCCTCCAACTGTGTCAGTCCATTGACCGCGTCCTCCAATTTCGAAATCCGAGCAGCGTGGAACTGTCTTCATCAACCGAGTCAGACTAGCGTAGTAGAAACTTGCAATCTGTTTTTTCACCATCTTCTTTAATGCGATATTATCTAAGCAAAATAAACTATGTTTTCCACTTTATGCTAGACGTAGTTATGGCAACTTTTTCGCTTCTTGGAAACAGAATATTTCAACTGACTTATCATCAATTAACTCTTTGTTTTATTTGATCTAAGCCACATTGAAAAACATGATTTTTATGCATATCAACTCGTTAGAATCGAAACCTATAACCGTTTTATTCAGATTCCAGCGACTTTGATTTGCTTTCTTTTCCACGAAAATTCCCGTTCGAATTACTTTCAAGTCGATAGTGTAGAAGCTTGCGCTTATTCTCGATAACTCAATACGAAGCCTGTTTTTTTTATCGTCTTCCCTCTACAAAGTTAAGTATTATCATTAAATGATTATCTAGCTCCCAAATCCAAAAATTTTTTTTGTATCGTGTAACCAAGCATTATGAAAAAAATACCCCCACACTCCGAGAAGATATAAAACTCTCCTCGATTTATTCGTCAGACTTTTTATTTTAAATCCATTAAACAGATGCAAAAAAAAAATTCTTATAGATTTCATAAATATCTGTTCAATGCTTTCCTTGTCATTGCTTTTGATATTTATATCTTAGTTAGGAATTATTAGATCTGATCCTACTTTGAACATATTTTATATTATTTTATTTCGTAAGATCTTATCTGAATTATTGAAGCTCATCTGTCTTATATCCATTGAAATTATGGTAATAAATCTAGCTTGCTTTCAATTTTTGCTATGAGGAATGCCCTTGTGGGGTTTGTATTTTTCTTGTTTTTGTTTTCGATCGGAGATAATACCTCCTCTTCTGACGATTTGCCATTTTTAATCCCTACGAGTGTTATTCTTGCAGTTAACATTGAAGTATCAATTCTGATATATAAGAGTATTTAATTCTATTCTGTGTACTAATTTCACGTCCAAACAAAAGCTAGTATAACTAAAATTTATTTTTATAATTTTTATTTATAGTCTCTGAAAAAAATGAGACATTTATCTCTTCACAGTAGTTTGACTAACTGATTTCCTCTGTTTTGCCCACTCCTGGAATCTTCTGAAATTAAACCCATCACAAGCTTTCTCGTCAGTTGTTAGATGGTCTGGTCTTAATTACCTTAAAATGATGATTTTTCATAGAGCTTTTCAATTTGGAGAATAACCAGAAGTCCAATGAAGCAATATTAGTATTTTTGCTTAAAAAAAATTAATACACGTGCATCAGCGATGCGACTTGCATAGTTTCTTTGCTTGAATTGCCAGCTAACCACCGAAGCTTACTAATATCCAAACTTAAGCCTCGTTCATACCACTGTCGCTACACTAGATCTTCTCCACTTAAACTTTTAAGGCATGCGCTACATTAAAAACGCTAGCGTGTTAAAGCATGTCATATATGTTCATTAAACTTTTGAATTGTGTTGCTAGCATTCGGCGATGTGTTGTTAAAACGTAAAAATAACAAACAGTTTCTTGCTTTTTAAATCCGGTCTTTTACACCCCGTTAAAACTGCTTCGATGTTGGTGACAGGAGTTGCCAAGCATTTTTTAAAGTTTGGGAGTTTTTAAGTCTTAAATATAGTTTCATAACATTTAGTGGATTAACAAACTGATTCTCGTTACTATGCCAGTACGATTATACGTATTTAAATAATGCTGTTCAAATACATCAATATAATCTGACTATTCCATCGTAATTAAAATTAGATAGAAGTAAATTCAACTAATGGATTTACTTTGCTACATTCATCCAAAAAAAAAAAAACCTTTTTAGGCAGTTCCGGTAACCATATTCAAAGTGAATAAGGTCACATCATTTTGGAGGTTTGACGGATAAATTTATTTGTTACAAATATGCCAGGATTACTGAATAATAAAGACTGATGGATTGAGTAATGTAGTATTTTACAATTTATCTACCTGAGCTTGATGCAAAGCAGAAAAGAAACAACTGTTTTCTTCTGCCATTTGGAGGAAAAAGTCGAATTAATAACAAACTTGATACATGTTTCTGATATTATCCAGTTTATTTTAATTTTCTTTTCGATAACCACTAACTTTTTTATAAAATAATTCTTAGTCCATTGGACTCAAATATAATTCATGATTTTAAGTTAATTTTTCTGACCACATACATACGAGTATATATTTTGTACATAAAAATTTCGATGCTGTAATTTTGTCAATCTTATACGATATAAAAAATGTTTGTACTTGGAAAGAAAGATATTTTAATTTTAGTTTTTAAAAGCTAAGGTTTCATAAAAAACTCGGGATAAATATATTTTATGTTGCGTATTTTTCTTGTTTTTAGTATTTATATTAATTATATTGAACGATACTTAATGTATAATTTTGGTTTTGTCAAAAATTTATAAAATAATTCATTCCATACTTACTTAATATTTGAAATATAAATATAAATTTCAAATTTACAAAAAATTTTGATTAAAATTAACCTTACCTAACACGAATATACAAATTACTAAAAAAGCTAGTATATGTGTAATAAAATTAAATTATTTTTTGTGAACGATTTATAATATATTTGAGAAATCCAATAATAATTTATTTATCAATAACATAAAAACTAGAAACTACTCCTTATTCATATTTTTAATCTTATTTTTAATAACAAATTAATCGTAAATGTACTTACTAAATCACACTTCTACGATGTAAACGATGCCAAAAAGTAAAAAAAAAAATCAAAGCATAAATAAGGGTGTTAAATAATTGTGCAAAAAATAAACAAAATAATTTATATGACACAAAAATACATAATAAAGGGCTATAATGCTTACGAATGAAAGAACAAAAGATCGCTAAAGTTTTATTTGTATATAACTAAACTGTGTGTCCATTGTTCATGTTATGGCTTTAAAATAACAAATTATATTAAAATGAAACCATACCAACTAATATACATTTATATTGTCTTTCCAGATAACAATACGTCTTCTTCTATGTTCCTTAACTCACCATCTTCTGGAGGGTCGAATGACAGTGTCTCTCAATCCTTTTCGTGTTCACCAACGAACCCAAAAAAGCCATCACTCGCTGCTACAATATCCTCAATCCTACCATGCATAATATCAAGTCAACAAGCACAAAAAGTCACACAACAGCTTTCAAAACCAATTCATTATCCGGAAATATCTTTAACTACAAATGATGGTGAATTTTTATCGTTTAGTCAATCAGCCATATGTTCGTCGAAACGTGAACGCATTTTTCAATGGCCATGCCGTGACGCAACACCGGCTTCATCGATGCTAATGAAACAACAAAAGCAAAATATTGTTTCACAAGCGAAACGTGGCAGTGATAGTAGTTTTAAATGTCCTTTATGTTCCTTAAATTATCGTTCACAAGCATTTTTAAATGATCATATGCGTAAAGCTCATTCTATTTTAATTTAGAATAGTCTGCGAGTTGCAGATGCATCTAATAACATTCAATTTGATTTTACATCATCATTCTGGAAATTCCAAGTATTTAGATTTAATTTCTAATCGCATTTAAAGCATAAACAACGCTCTTTTAATATAATTCATATTGAAACTAAAGTGAGTGGAATGCATCGTAACAGTTAAATATTTTTTAAAGCAATTACGGCCTAAATTATTTTGAAACAAAGGAAATGGACATCGCATATTTTCTAGATGAAATAAACTGAAAGACCTATTCTAGATAGCTTTAACCTGTTTAAAAATTTGAGAAAAATGAAAGCAGATTTGAATATCATTTTCGAATTCTAATGGGATATGCTGTGAAAATAGTTAGTATTCGCAGTTATTGTAATCGTTTTTTATGCATTTTACAGCACTGTTGTGCTCCACTATATTGTATATAGTCAGTTTAAAAAGACTTTTCTATAAATAATCACATAAATATAATGCACCAGGTGGACCAGTTTAGACAAGCGTTTATTAAACGTTTATACAAGACTTTAACACAATGCCTTTCTTATGTATTTAGAATTTAAATTCAATCTTTAACATTGAAAATTTAATTCATTGAAGAATTGAAAATCAAAATAGTCTTAACTGCAATTGTTAGCATCCATATTTTTAAAATAATAAGCATACAATTTTATAAGCAAATATATTTATTATCAAATAATTATACAAATTAGAAAGAAAACTGCATATATTTTTTTTATATTAAAAATTCCACTATTCTTGCATATCTTGTATAGAGGTAATTCTAATATTAATTTAGATTTTTATTTTCACATCTAACATGGGCTATCATTATACCTTTTAAGTTCATTATTAAATTCCTCATAGCGTTAGTTATATCAAAAACTCTTATTAATGTAGTATAAAAAATCGATTTCAGATTTCTACGAAGAAAAATGGCAAATAAGATATCCATGTTTAACCTGCGGAAAAACATATCTTCGCAAACCGCACTTGAAACGGCATATGGCTAACGAATGTATTGGAGTTCAACCAAAATTCAGTTGTGGTATGTGCCCTTCACGTTATAAACGCAATGAAGATTTAAAGAGGCATATGTTGAAAGTTCATCAAATTATTCATGCAAAAGGACTTTATTTTCAAGTTTAGTGTAGTCTAAGCATAAATTAGACGTTTTAAATATTAATTTAGTCATAAATCGTTAAATACATTCCATATGTTTTAGTTTTAAGCTTTAGAAAATTGTTATTTATTATTCTTTTCTTTTTTATCTTATTCATTCCATCATTTAATGGTACAGTCAACTTAAAAATGTAAACAAAAATATTTTCAACGTATGTTGGGAAGACATGAAGAATCTTTTAAATCCAGATGACGTATCCTATACATTAAATTTTGCTTAGCAAACATATATATTAATTATTGTCAACGTGTTCTTCCAAGTCATTGAAAAAAGACTTTTTTTTATTTTATTTTCAAGCATTTATTTTATTTTTAAACTTTTGTGAATAATTTGTAAAGCTTTTTACGTTTATTGTTTGGAAAATCAATTAAAATGACTGTTATGTAATCTATTTTAAAAATCTTTTTAATCGCTCCCTTTAAAATTTTTATAGAAAAAATTTGAATAAATCCAAAGTATTATTTAATTATTTTCTTTTACATAATAAAACCTACTACCTAGATTATTTTTAATATTTCATAAAAGTGGTTTGGCTTAGTTCAGTTCTATTATTTTTGGAAAATCTAGGCACCTAACATATGCAAATCATTTATGTATTCCATGCAAAGTGGAATCTGGGTTTGCCAAACTTGTGGAATTTCCCCTGGAGCAGGTAAATCCCGTTTATTATATTCGAAAAAAATATTAACCGGTAATTTTTACAGGTGGACTCTTTGGTGTTTGATTCAAGAGGCGCTGAAACTTAAGGATAAACGTATGGATAAACGGACTACAAACGGTATGTCAATCATTTCTTTATAAATTTAAACATCATTAACTTCAGGTTAATAGATTTCATATCAAAATTTCTCTGTAATATTTTCAATTTTGAGTTTACATATGTAAATACAAATGTAACCTCAAACAAATGCATTTAAAAAATGACGCGTATTTGAAATCACTAAATTTTGATTTTCTTTGATTTATCAAAGGAACAGTAAGAATGCTCTGTTAAGAAATAAAATATTATTTCTTTTAATTTTGAGTGGTTTTACTTGAATGTCGATTTCAAGTAAAAGTAAGTCAACATAAAATTAAAAGGAAGATATTTTTATTTCTAGATAGATATATTTCGCGAGGATGGAGTCAATTACATATACTAATAATGCTTTTTAAATAAACGAATTTAATTAAAAATCAAAATTAGCAATTTTTGGAAAATTCAACTAACATGTTGGGTAAAAGCCTCAAATTAGAGATAAAACCCGTAAAAATAGAATTTAGCATTATAATAAAAAAAGAGCTATTTGCAAGTTAATTGAATAGAGTCAAAGATTTTTTTAAGGTACATTCTGCAAGTAGTTTTATTCGCGCTTGATAATGACATCGGCTTTCATTTTCATGTATAAATAAATATTTAAGACCATTGACAAGCTCATCATCTAGAAAATATTTTAGTACTTCAATATTAAATGCCAATTTGTCAATTGGCTTATATCTTATCCCTTCAAATTAATTTAATTTGGAAGAAATTTTTCCCTCTTCTCTGTACTATTCTTCCTTTCAATTTCTTCTACGTTGTTAGCCTTCTCGCCGTAATCTGGTTCAACGAATAGATTCGGTGAAGTCAAATTTCTCATAGACTTTGGAGCACTCGTACTTGACAATTTATTTTTATAAACTGTTCACTCCATATTCTAATATCCAATTTTATACAAATAATTACAAATTGTGTAATCAGTAGCATTGTACAATATATTGTATGCTTTAGTATGATATGGTTTAAATATTTTTTTAAATCATAGCATGCAAGTTGTAATTCTTCTCAGCTAGATTTAACATCTAGATTTCAATATCAAGACAAGCAGCCTATTGTGCCATCATATTTTTAATTTCCTTGATTTAAGGGTAATTTGACAGAGTTTTTTTCTTACTTAAATTTTCAGTTCATTTTTTTTAAAAGCAATCAAATACATTTAATGGTGAATTTTTAAGAACGTATATTTGAATGGAGAATCCCGTCTTTCTTCTTGAATATTTCAATGTATCCTTCACGAAATATGTCCTCGAGTATAACCAGATACAGCAGACCATTTTTATTCAATTCAAACATCCGAACCCAATGAATTAAAATAAATTCTGAATAAGCTAAATTTAAGATAATCTAAGAAATATTTGACGACGGCGTTTGACGTCAAACAACGTCTTCAATGCAAAAACCGTCGAGAAACAGCGTGTAGAGAAACAACCGGTGAGCACAGCCTTCTTGCAGGAGTCTCATTGCTAGCAGAGGCCTTACAGCACCCCGCACCCAGACGTCCACAAGAGAATGTAGGCATCCCCAGGCGGTCGCACATTCAGCTAAATCGATCACGTTTTCATACAAATGCGAGCGGTGTTCTGTGGCGCTGTTTTAATTTGGAACATTACCTTATAAGGGTATATTTTCGATGCTACATCTTGAAGAGCTGTAAACAAGAAAAATCAGCTACCACAAGATACCAGATACACAAGCTAAACGATAGCTCAGTAACGTCCACATACATGTCAGTGCTGGAAAATTGCAACAACATATCCACAAGCGGGAAAAAGTATCGATGACATCCAAACCATGTGAAGAGATGCTATAACAAACGTGGCCGAAATTATCTCGGGGCATCGAAAAAAAGAATAAAGGACAGATATAACGGTTGATAAGCGGTTGGAGAAAGGAATCAGGCATACAAAGAATATATCCAGGGACCAAATCGGGCCAAAGAGGAACACTATACCACCCTCCAACAACAAGCTAAAAAAGTGTGTCGAAGGAAGAAACGACTGTGCATCAACACCAAGATTCAACAGAAAACGAAAATGTGACACTACAGGAAGTCAGATTGGCGGATTTCTCTATTAAACAACTGAGAGGGGGGCTTCAAACCAGAAATAAGTCTATGCAAAAGTGCACAAGGGTCAATCATAGGAAAACCAGTCGAAATCATATTCACAGCGCTCCCACCAACTACTGATGTTATGAACATTCCAGAAGCGGAACAAGATATCCTAGTCTCATCAGCAACGAGAGATGCGGTACAGGCAGCAGTACGTCACCTCAAAAAAAGGAGGCTCCTGGAATAGATGGAATACCAGCAAAATTACTCCAGAGGCAAGGTCCCCATCTAAGTAACCTCAACCGATTAAAAAGCAGAATATGGTCGGAGGAGCAGGTACTAGAAGACTGGCGAAAAAGTACGATATGTATTGAATACAAAAAAAGAAACAGGATAAGTTGTGAAAATTATAGAGGCATCGTCTTACTGTGACGTCATATAAAGTGCGTTCCAAAATCATAGAAAGGAAATTAAAGCCATACTATGAAAGTATTATAGGAGAGTATCAGGGAGGCGTTCGAAGTGGACGGTCTACAATTGACCAAATATTTTCAGTAAAGCAGGTACTCGAAAAGTGCTGAGACTATAACATCTACGTGCGCGAACTCTTTGTAGACTTCAAGCAAACATACGATAGTGTCGACAGAAATACCCTGTACAAAATAATGCTTGATTTTGACGTCCCAACAAAACTAGCCCGTATGGTCAAAGTCATGATGCTAACACAGTGTTGCAGTCAAACAATAGCTTTGAAATAGAGTCAGGCTTTAAATAAGGAGATGGGCTTACCCCAAAGCTCTTTTATATTGCGCTGGAACAAGTCATCCGGAAGAAATCAGCTGAAAGCTCTAGTACACTATTATTCAAGCTCACACTATTGATAGCGTACGTTGATGACGTTAATATTATTTCACTTTTAATCTGAGATGCGAAAGGAGCATTTCTGAGCCTAGAATCTTAAGCTAATGAAACGAGAATTAAATTCATGACTCAAACGAAGAAGAACATGCCAGTGCGATAAAACTTGAACGCGTGGTGTCGTCTGCATAGTGTAGTGGTTAGATCACTCATCCCGTAAGCCGAAGGTTCCTGGTTCGACTCTCGTTTGCGGCAACGAGATTTATTTCGAGTGATTCTTCGGACGGACTATAAGCCTGTTCAGTTATGATACGTGCTGGTTTAAAAGATCAGAACGTATTGCAGATGTGTGGACGGACATATGGCCAAAGCGTGATGCTGACCATATCAACTTGTGGAGTGCCGACACATTCGATCATGGTAATGAGATACTCTAACTATCTCTAAGCGAAGGCCCAAAAGAGGTTGTAGTGCTTAAACAAAAGCAAAAAAAAAAACCTGACCGTAGGTGACTATACCCTGGGAACTGTAGATAATATTCTTGGACCCAACCTAAGTAGAAGAGGTGCCAAAAAGGACAAGATTATACACTGCTTAAATGCCGTAAATAAGTGAGCAATCGGGTCAATTATTTTGTTTCAATTCGGAAATAAGACTAAACAATTTTTTTTCAATTCGGAAATTGGACTACGAGTTCACTCTCCATTAACAGCGATAAACAATTCGCTTCTGTTTTTTAACTCTTATTTATAAACGATCAATTTCGATTGCCAGCGCCATTACCCGAACATCATTATGGGCGAACCAGGATTGAACAGATCTTGCCTTGTATTTTAGGTCGTAGTCTTAGTGTAGTATTCAGAATTATAGTACACTTTTCCTAGCAAATGGCTGGATTAAATCTTGCGTTGTTCTCGATACTTTATTTGATCCATGATCCCAACAACTTTACGAGGTGGACCAAAATTCGAATACCTGAAAGCTTCCCATGTTCCCCACGTTTAATGGTTCCTAAGAGTGTATCAATGATTAAATATGGTCTGGAGGAACTTTCCATAAAGCTTAAATTCTGCCAGGCGATGACGAATTATCCGTACGCTCACGCTTGCAACTACAGATAGAACCAATACTTCATGAGCAGTCAGTCTTAGGTCATTTTTGATATGGTTGAAAATCTGATATCAGTTTTTTGAGGATAAATCAATTTTGAATAAAAAAAATGAAAGAAAGTATATACCCTTTACTTCTACTATTTATTTTAAATTTAGTATACAATTGTTTCGTTCTCTACTTGAGAACTTCCTCAGTAAAGTAGTAAAGGGTATATACTTTCTTTCATTTTTTTTTTATTTGAAAGTTCTACTAAAGGCGGAATATTTTTAACTATTAACAATTTTGAATAAACAAAAATAGAAATATTTTGTAATTGAACCCAAATAATAGCATTTTTGTTCAGAATTATTTTATAAAGATGGTTATTTACAAATATAAAATATTTCGCCGATCAAATACAACAGAAAATTGTATCGATGCGGCCAAAATCAATGCCAGTGTCATGAAAATAATTGATACCCAATCTAGTAGTTCCATTTTGATATCCCGAAAAGGCGCCTTATTTTTTTAACTTTAAATCAGCAACTACTTATTCGTTGGAAAGTAATTTTCAGCAACAAAATATCAAGCGATTGCAACTGCATTCCAATTATCACATCGCATTGATAATCATGCCAAGATCTTGAGAAGTCAATGGTTACTTTCTACCTAAAATAAGTTGCTCTAATAAAGTGGTGTGGTGTGGTGATATTTTTATTGTGAGAATATTTGTAAACACGAGATTTGCAATCAATCTCTGCCGGTGCAAAATTCCTACATCCTGTTCAACAGTTTTAGTGTGATTCGCATTTAGTTCCATCATCACAGAAAAATATGAATCTAGAAATCATTTGAAAAATTTGTCAAGATTTACCTTGTCGTTTGTAGTGAAATTTGGTGTATATTGTGAATCCATGGAGGACACGTTTGCCAATGGTCTGGCGTCAAGGTTAACAAGCTGCAAAAAACCTGGCGCTGCTAACTGACATGCTTAGCGACACAGTACCCGCACTTGTCGTCTAGGTTTATACGGGATTGATTGAGATATGATCTTGTCGCATCGCAATTCTACATTCAAAATCATTTATCAGGTGTACTCTACTTTACAAGACATCCCGTTGAATTTCTATTATGTTAAGAAATTTTCTACGGAGTTTATTTCAGGCTACTATACAGTCCCACTGAAAGAAGCAAGGAAGAAGTCCGCGTGTTGTGTTGGTTAGATTTTTCGCTATCGATATGTCCCTGGTTCGAATTCCGCTGATGACAACGAGATTTATTTCGAATGATTCTTTAGACGGACCATGAGCACGGTCAGGTATGATACGTACGGGTTTGAAATCAAAATCCATAGCAGCTGAGTGGACGGGACCACTCACCTGCTCAAGTGTCGATAGATTCGATCAAGATAAAGAGATACTCTAACGATATCTAAGCGAAGGCACGAAAGGAACTTCAATAAAATAAGCGGATATAGAAGCTTGAAACCAATGTATCAAATAAATGCAACCGTTACCTCTTGTAATGGGACAGCAGAGAACACATAGGGTCTACAAACAAAACATTTTAAAGTGGCCGGTGCTCTCAGGTTGTGCTTTAAATGGGAAACCTCCAGATGATAGGTTCACATATGAAGTAGACCAGTCGTCCTTACCTAAAATAACACTCGATGTGCTCTTTGCTTTCCCCTTGTAATGCATCGTCGACCTTCTTCAGGGAAAGTAACGGTTACTTCTGTTTGATGTTTGCGTTCGTCTCAAGCTTTTATGTCCGCTTACTTTAGTAAGACCACACTTTTGAATGACTGTAGCCAGAAATAATTTCTGCCGTAAATTTAGGAAACTTGACGGTTACAGCTGAATATTATAAACAAAGGGCAACAATTGTTTTACAGTAAGCAATTTCGGCGAAGTGACCGGCACTCTTCATCAGAGGCTGCCATTATCAATCATGACGGTACAGTTCGACTGCTTTCAAGTTCATTTCACGCTATTTATCTGTCTGTTCATATTTCCGTTCATCTGATGGCATATTACTTGTTAACGATCCGTTCATTATAATGAATTGCTGCATCGACGCTCGACTCTCACACTATTTTGAAACTTTGATATTTCTTGTCTCAGCCGATACTGTGAAGTTCCATATTTTTAAACTCTTGAAACATTCCTTTTTATGTTAATCCTAACGAAAAATTGAATAGTTTCTTTTTCGTTGATTCCAAAGAATGCCAAAAATTATTGACTAGAAAAGCGGATAAATCTGTATTCATGAATCTCAAAAATTCCAGAGTACAATTATGATTGTTGTTTTTGATGAGACGAGGCCAAAAGACCTCGTACACGCGGGAAAATCTGCCTATTTTACTCACTTACCCCAGCCAAGTGGAATCTCTTTGTTATGCGAAAAAATCAAAAGGTCCAATTAGTCACACTGACTCCTGACTTCATGAGGCTACTCCATTATTTGCAATCGAATTCATTTCCACCTTCACAAAATACTCCAACTGAAAGTAGAAATAAACAGCTTCCTTTTAATTTTGTGTATTTTATTTTTTATTTTTCTTCTCGAAATCAATTTTTGACCGTAATCGTTCGGTCTTCTTCACCGATTAATTGATTTTCACTTACATTCCTGCTTATATACTAGCTGTGTTTAAGGAAATTTACTTTAGATCATTAAAAGGTAATTAGAGAAATTTGCTTAAGCTTATAAAAGGTAGGAAAGGTAATTTGCATTCGGCGGGAGCCGAACATATTATCACGAAGGGACACGAGATAACAATAGAGGACGCAGTAGTCATCAAGGAAGCTAGAGACATACGTGAAATGGATGCGATGGAAAGCCTGGCAATTACCCGGGAAAGGAAAAAATGATGAATCAGGATGACGGAAACTGCAGATCATGGCTATTCAAATTAATTAATTAATATCTTTTTTTTATAATTAACCCTATTGTAAGTGAAATGTGTCATGATGCCAATTTATCCACCCAATGTTCGCGTATGAACCAATATACTATGATACAAGAAAACTCTTAATTTTTCTAGGCTTGATTAAAAAGTCATTTTTGTTTTATCGTGTAAATACTATGAGTAAAACGAGCAAGTCTATAAACAAGCCAACAAATTGAATTTGTTCCTTTTATTGGGAAGAAAATTATCCTGTCGAAAAGTAGCTAGCGTGTTCGCACATCAATTGATGTATTATTACTTTTCGATTTCGCTCAGCACCTTCCGTCGTTTTTTTTTAAGAATGCGACTGGACTACCCACTAATCACCTCTCCTGTCAACCTGAGAACCTAGCCTGGAACCGTTTGACACATTACTTTGGGCCAGGTCTCGTTTTGTTACGCCGTGAGGCCGTGAGGGAGTTTGGATCTTCGTAACCATCAATAACTACGAAAGAGGGATAGGCGTAATATAATGTAATGATGTAAGACGAGATTGTAGATGGAGAAAAATTTAATGTTGTTATCCTACTTTACGCAATTAAATAAGAATCTGCCATGAATTATCGTGGAGCTATTCTTGAGATGAACAATTTAATTGCACGAAACGGAGGCATCCTACAGAACTGACATTTTCATTTCGTTTCATGGGGGTTAACTTACTGTACATCTTCACTCTTGTGTGTTCTCTGAAAATTATTACTTTTTCCACCGCTACTACTTCATTATTCAATTTAGAGCTTTTTAGAGAAACCAAAAAGAATGCAACACTCTTATCAGATTGCTTTACTTTTGTAAAGTTACTAGCAAAGTGTCCATTGTACAGGATCCTGTTCCAATTCTTGATAACCGTTGAAATTATTCATTCTTATACATCCGGTTGAATGAGATCTCAAAGAATCGCGTCAGCTATCTACAGGAAATGCCCTCCTTCTGGCTTAACCACCTCTCCTTATTTATGATGCGTGAACTTCCACATGTTGTTCTTTACTCACAGAATGGACAATGAAAACAGCTCTAAAAAAGAATATATGGCTGGAGCTATGCATGCTATATCAACTTATTCTGCCAACACAAACTCACTCATGCATCGCTCTCGTGCTATTTCATCTTCACGCGCATCAGATAATATTCAATGAAGCATCCATTTAATTCTTCTTTAATTTGAGGGTGGTGAGATGTAAATTTCAACAATTTCCTACATAATGAGACGAGAGCATTGTGTTGATTCCGTTGAAAGTGGCGACAGTGAGTCGGTATTATCAAACACATATTTCCGAAACCTTGTTGCAGTTAGATACCTGAGGATGGTTGAAGGATGAAGAGTTTCAGCTGTTCATCAGGACTATATGATACTTTAAAACCAAAGCCGGCTAGTAATTTACTATGTTTCGAGATGCGTATTTACGAATACATGTATAATAAGCTGGTGAGGACAGGACAAACAAATTAACAAAGAAGAATTATTGAAATTATGGCACTCCTAATGCTTACTGTTTTTACCGTTACTTTCTCTAAACAAATTGTCTAATGTGATAAAGGGCATTCATATGAGCTTTGTGAGCCTCAGGAACTATCCTTTCACGGCTTTTCAAAAACATATCACTCAAAGTGATGCTCAGTAATTCAGTTATCATTTGAATACTGACTCCATAGTTATCACCCAATCAGTTCATTATAGTCCTTTCATCAAGCTCGTCAAGGGAATAGCAGCGCTTATCTTGATTGTCCAAGTCCTGAAGAATCTCATCTATAAAAATAAATTCTTCAGTTAATATGCAGGTTTAACCCAGGAGAATTTTCTGTAATAGTCTTCTTGATATACAATATCAGCAATATGCAAATCATCCACGCCACCAATAAAGCTTAACGCACGTAAAGGATCACTTTATACATAAATGTATATGTTGTTTATTCGGTACACAGAAAATAATTATCAACTTTCTGAAGAAAGGCAATAGTCAATGGATTTTACTTGGATTTATTTTAATGTCTAGCTAGGAGACCTCTTCCAGTGGTTGTACCCTTAATCTGAAGAGTGAAATTTCGAATGTATGATAATTATTTGTATTTTAAGAGACTCGCGGTTGTGAAAATATAGAGCCATCGCTCTGCTGTGCACGTGTTATGAAGTGCTCTTCAAAATCATAGAAAGGAAATTAAAGCCATACTATGAAATTATTATAGAAGAGTATCAGGGAGGCTTTCGAAGTGGACGGTCTACAGTAGACCAAACATTCTCAGTAAAGCAGGTGCTGAAAAGTGCTGGGAATATAACATCGATGTGCGCCACCTCTTTGTAGACTTCAAGCAAGCATACGACAATATCGACAAAATACTGCTAACCTTTGGCGTCCCAACAAAACAAGTCCGCATAGTCAAGGTCACAATTCTAAACACACAATCCCAGGTCAAGGTCAACGATGAACTACGGACAGGGCTTAAAACAAGGAGATGGTTTTGCCCCAATGCTCTTTAATATTGCGCTGGAACAACTCATCGGGAAGACATCAGCTGAAACCTCCGGTACACCAATGTTCAAGTCCACACAATTGGTAGCATATGCTGATGACGTCAATATTATGCCACGTTCAATCTTAAAGCTGCACTCAAATGCAAGCAAAATCCAAATTGGTCAGCCGAATTACCAATGAAAATGCTTGGCCTACGTTGTGTTTTTAAAGACGACATCAAGGCGACATCCGCAGAAATGGTCTACGGAAAAACACTTCGCCTTCCATCGGAATTCTTCGTTGAAAGCAGAACATCAAACACTGCTAATGATTTCATCAAAAATGTGATGAGCAAGATACGGCCAACGCAAACTGCACGTCATGGGAACGATGTGAAACATTTCATCCACAAAGATTAGGAGCATTCAACGCACGTTTTCATCCGCAATGATAGCGTTCACCCACCGTTGCAACCTCCGTATGATGGTCCTTTTTTGGTGGTTAAAAGAAATCCGAAATTCTACAAAATAAACATCAATGGTCAAAAGAAAAACGTTTCAACCGATCGTCTCAAACCAACATGTAAAAATAAAAGTATATCATAACACACAATTGCAAGTATGCTGGCAACACAATCACACAAAGTAAAAATAACAGTTACAGTTTTTCACTAGACAGATTCTCGTGCGGTTGTAATTATTTTGCTATAGTCGAATTCTTATTGTTAGTTTTTTAGATTAATGTGAAATAAAGTAGGAAAAATATTTCCAAGTGTTTCATTTACAAAATAACAATTACGTATAGCCGTCGCGATACAGAAAAGTTAAAATGTCAAAGGAGTTTTTCTGAACCTAGAATCTGAAGCAAAGCGAATTGGCCTATGAGTTAATGAAACTGAAACTAGATTCATGACTAAAACGAGGAAGAAAACTCCAGTTCGACAAAAGCTAACCGTAGGAACCTATAACCTTGAAACTGGATAGTTTTATCTACCTTGGAGCCAGCCTGAATACGAGGGGCGCCGAAAAGGAAGAGATTGAACCCCGTATAAACGCCGCAAATAAAGCCTATTACTCCGTATTTCCCATGCTAAGGTCAAGAGTGGTGCAAAGGTAAAATAAGCTCCGCATTAACATAACACTGCTCAAACCTGTGCTATTATATGGAAGTGAAACATGGACCCTGACTAGCGATTCCGAAAAGGCAGTGGACGTATTTGAATGCAAAGTGCTTCGGAAAATCGACGGCTCAGTGAAGTAAGGAACAGAGTGGAGACTACGTAACAATGATGATTTGTATGAATTATTTGATGATCCACCCGTTTCCTCTTGCGTCAAGTTACAAAAATTGCAATGGGCGGGCCATGTAGAAAGAATGGAAGAAAACCAGAACATTAATGGGTAGCGCACAAGGTGGACGTCCAGTGGGAAGACCAAGGACTCGATGGGGAAACACGATAGAAGGTGTTGGGAGTAAACAGCTGGCAGACAAGATCGCGGAGCCGTGATAATTGAGCGATTAATTCTGTAGGCCAAAGCCCGGCTTGGGCTGTCGCGCCATAGATGTTGATAAATAAAGACTCGCATTTAGCAAGGTTAAGTAAAAGGCGTAATTTATGGACAAAAATATCAAGGATGCAAACAGTATAATGTCATTCACGTATTGTAGAATTTTGACAATTTTTGTGTTCGGATGGACGTGCACTGTGAACTTAAAAAAGCGTTGCAGATAGGAATAAAACATTTTTTTTTTCTGAATAAAATATGCAAATGCGTTCCTACTTTTAACCATATAAAATAAGCAAACATATATTACGAGCATGCTAGTAACAACCTGATGATTTCAAGTTGAACTGTTACATGATTTTGATGATTTCAGGCATGAAATTTATAAATTTCTTCTCAAAAATATAAATAATTAAGGTATTGCTAAACTTATGTTGAAATGTTTCCGTAGATAAAGTCTCAAGGAAACCACCAACAATTTTGGATATTTTTTAATATAGAAATTTATTTTAATCCAAACAAATTGAAATACAAAATATTGTATAGCGCTATCTTGAAAAATTCAAAACCCTTTTTAGAAACAAGTATACTATCCACGGAACATTTATCAAAGAAGTACCCGATGGATAAAAGATTGAGCAGATTTCATGCGAAAAAAAAATCTGTGGTGTTACTGATTAGACAGCATTCAAAATATTTATCAACACCAATATCTTAGCTTTTACATGCGTCCTTAATAATTGGAAACAAAACTCGTATATCGAATAATGTACAGAATAGTCCAACTCATGGTCGTGAAAATAAGCAATTTCTAATGGTAATTAGGGTTCGACCAGATTGCGATACAAGAGTCATTTAGCGCGAAATATAAGCACACTGTGACAAGATTTGCAAAAAGTCTTCAAGCATGGGCAGAACTTATGTGCTCAGTTGAAGGTATGTCTTTGCCAGGAATACATATGCTCATTTTGTTTAAAACAATCATTAGGAATTTATTGTAGATATGTCAAATATGCAAAGAACGGTGACATTATTGTTACTAAGGCAAAAGAAAAAAATAAATTTAATTTAAAATCTATACAATTTTATGTATAGAGTAAGTTTTCTTTCTCTATCAGTATTCAACTTTAGTTACATAGTTAAGAGCTGATGAGAAAATGCTTTCCCTCAAAATATTTGTTTATTTTAAATTAAATACACTTTCTTCTTGCCATTCACATTGCAGGAAAAAATTAAGAAATGAGTACTGAAAAGCGGAAACATTGGGAATTAAATAATTTAAATAAATATTAAATTGGTAGCAGAGATACCAACGATAATTCTAATTATGTAATATCATAGTCAGAAATTTCCTTAAAATTAGACCTTTTTATAAAATCCTTCCTTAAAGCATTACTATCTTCATATTATTCGCTCATATTTTATTTAATGTGATTGTCATTTTATCGCCGCTTCGATGATTAGATTACATTGAAGAAATGGAAAAAATTTTTCAAACACTATAGACAGAAGGACAGAAAAACGGCATTCGTTTGGGTTTTGTTTGTTTTGCGACTCATTTTTACGCTTAACGCAAGAAACTTCCATGCATGCCAGCATTTAATTTCGAATCGATTTGTGCCTGCGAGAGTATCACAAAAACTTTCGACCCTAAAATTATCATACCTAGTAAACTGGTTTTCGGAAAAATTGCAAATCCTTGCGACGATCGACTTGGCCAGAAATGTCGCAAAGTCACAGTGTGTGCGCTTCCATTTAACCATGTGTAAATTGCGATAGTCGCATAACTATCTTGTCGTAGTCTGTTGTAGTATGTTATATTTGCGACTGAAAATCGCGGCCCACGACAGTCGTATCGCAATCTGGTCAAACACTAAAGCAATGCGTTCGAATCTTTCCTTTCACTGATAAAACGTTTGAACAACAATTGTTAATATAAGTACTCTACGGACCATATTGCTCTTTTTCCCAGGTAGGTCCATATAATTTATAGACAATCCGAAAAGGCAAAAGTTTTATTCTTATTTAGTTACCTGACAGATTCTTCGTATTCATTCATCTTTAAGGTCCTTCAAAGAAGACGAAGAATATAGACTTGCTGTAACTTTATGACACTTTTAGGAATGGAAAAATATGAAGAAGAGTGCCTGAATTCCCGTAAAAGTATTGTCAGCAAGATAAAATTTCCACATCAATTATTTCATATCTTTGAAGATATTGGATTAATTTTTTTATCTTATGCGTCTTTCTTAAGGATTGATGAAAATAGGAAATTAAAATTGGATGGACAGCATAGTCATATTTAGATCATATAAGGTTAAAAAGATAACTATATTGTATATATTCTAGCTGAAAATTATTATAACAATGGACGAATATTATTAAGAGTATTTGAATGTTATTTAAAATGACTTTTAGTGTCGATAACTAAGGATTTTTTTTAATATATGAAGGAACTATATTGATGATAGCTCGTTGGTTATAGAGCTGATTAGGTTAATTTAATAGTGTGTTTTCAATCAAGAAAGTAATGTGACGCAATTAAGGTTTCACCGAATAAGCGCTTTGACGGACTTCAATGCGAATTTTGTTGGCGCCATCTGTGAATGAGTTAGTGCTTTGGAAAGTTACATCCATCCCTGACTTCCAGTGAAAGTTTGGTGACATTCGGTTAAGTCGAAGCGAAGTTATTGCGTCTAAAGTGACAGTATGTTTGTGTCATCGGCACAAAAATGAGTTTCGAACAAAGAGCTAATATCAAATTTTGTTTTAAAATCGGTAAAACGTTTAACGAAACATTTGAATTGATGAAAAAAGTTTATGGCGATGATTGTCTATCTCGTGCTGGAGCTCATGAGTGGTTTACACGTTTCAGAGATGGTCGTGAGCACATAAATGACGATGAACATACGGGCCGCCCAAAATCAGTGATCATCGAAAACTCGATTGAAATTGTGCATTAATTTATCAAAAATGAGCCGAAATCATCGTTGAATTTCATGGAATCGGAGTTGAATATCTCCAAAACATCGATTTGTCGCATTTTAACCGATCATTTGGGCTTATGAAAGGTCTGTGCACGTTATGTTCCAAAATATATGAGATTTTTGTCATACAAATCCACTCTTGTGACTGATTTTTTGACTAGAAATCGCATTTTAAATATCAATCACTCACCGCATTCGCCTGATATGGCTCCCTGTGACTTGTATATACTTAATCAAATATTGATTTAAAATCACTACTATTTTATGTGAACATAATTCTTGGAGTAAATCCAAAAATTAAATAAGCTTGATTTCCAAATGCATATATAGTATACAAAAATAGATCTTTGTTTCTAAATTGAATAGTTTTTTATGTTTACTTTAGTTTTGATCGAAGAATTATTAATTAACTTTATGGAAATGCGTTCACTTTGTCATTTTCAACACAAAATATTTCTAAATTCCATCCATGATTCTTGTAATATTTCCTTAAAATAACAGCCAACAAACTCATCAAACTTCTTTCAAGCAATGGATTATATTTATATTTTTAAATTCGTTAGTGAAAAATGGATGGAAGTATTCAAAACAAAAATCAAAAAAAAAAATGGCCAGTCCTATCATTAAAATCTTTGGTTTGTTGAAATGCCGGATTAATATCGTACCAACCGTGAATAAGTCAATAACTCGAAAACCATATAATTCAAGGAAACGCGCATTAAAATTCCAAATATAAATTTACGTGGTTAGATCGAATAATTTTTAAAACTTTGCTTATATACTTTGTTGCTCTTA
Organism: Odontomyia ornata; assembly: GCA_963969285.1. NCBI lineage: Eukaryota > Metazoa > Arthropoda > Insecta > Diptera > Stratiomyidae > Odontomyia > Odontomyia ornata. Next base: position 115,408,766 of record OZ017738.1, read on the forward strand.
ACAAATTATCACAGGATCTAAGAATAATTATTGATTTAATATAGAATTTTAAAACTAATCCCGAATTGAGAAAATTTGACGTAATTGATTTCTACACGATTGGTACAGTTTGGTGCATTCAAATCATGCTAAATAAAAAATAAAACAATAAACTTCTCAAGATCAAATCAATCCAATCTGCAGAAATGCATTTGCTCATAACAACATTCCTAAAATTTGTATTTCCATACCATATCCGTTTGCTATCCCTTCCCACACACATGCCGTTATCATTTCAAAGAGCGGTTTCAAGTTTATTTTAAGTCAGGATTTTTTGTCCGTACATCATGCACTTTACAATCATGAAATGCAACCTGAACAAGAAAAAATACGCTTTCATGTCCGCATGCCTACAAGCATTTTTCCTAAAATATATTGTATCCTGTTTTGGCATATACGTTTAAATGCGCACACGATGATCAAGCATTCTTACATGTTGTGTAGTTTGAAGCCCTCATCAAATGCATTATCGAACACAAAAATCAATGGAGAAGGAATTGGGCTTGAAAAATGCAACTGTACAGTTCTGCAGTGAAAACGGAAAATGTTGGATTTTCATCAAAGCCATACATTTGAGTTGCTGTTTATCTACCTGAACTTTTTGATAAAAATTCCCAAAAGGGACACTTGGAAAAGCAATAGAATCCTAATGGGGTTGCCGGTTGGGCTTAATTTGACTATTTTTTAAGTGCCTGGATTTAAAGGGATTTTTATAAATATTCAAAGAAAAAGAGAGAGCAAGTTTAAGTTGAATTGAGTTAAAAACTTAATTATAATTCTTACTAATTTTCAGGTATGGTGTTGCATACATGCACTATTTAACAAAAATAAGGCAATAAATCCTTCATTTCGGCAACATTATCCATTCCTTCAGAAATAAAATACTCTTAAGTAGCAACGAAAACTCTTTTTGGGCGTGTAGACCATAAAGTATCTTTTCCAAAAGTCCTGCACATAACTTGGTTTGGACCGTAGCGACTTTTGACGAATTCCATTCATCTTGAGCATTGGGTTTCTATCTAGTGCGGTGATCATAAATCCAAAAGCCATTTCTCAGGAAGTTTGCACGCTCGTCTCTACCTGGCTCGCTTGTATTTCCTTTTCTTTGTCAATGTACTTTTCTTCTATATAGCATCGCTGGTACACTGTTCATGTAGTGGTGAATTGCTGCATTTACTTCTATGAAATACGGTTTTGACTGCACAGGATATGCTATGAAATGCATTTTGAGTTTGTATTTGATGTGCTATGTTAAGAATAGAATTGAAAATGCCATATACTAGTAAAAGTTTTTTGTGCTTCTCCGCCCTGATATTTTGTTAAGCGAATGTTGGTTTGGGTAGTACATGTACCGCTGTATGGATGCAGTATCTTAATATTTTTTCAAAAGGAAAAGTTTTCAAGACAGGACATAGGCGTATTTGGTTCGATTAAGTTTAGCATGGTGCTCTAACGAGAAGGGAATCTAAAGAAATTTAAAGACGATATATTAACAGTAATATTTTTAATTTTTTTGAATATATTGTGAAGTGGTAGTTTATTTCAAAAATTTTTCGTGAATGGGTTGTATATGTTAGTAATCAGAAGGATTAATATAATATATATTTTTTCTTCTAAAATTATTTGAAAATTGAATCGAATCATAGTGTGTTTGTGCTGATAAGTGCTCAGTTTTATACCTGAAAGAGTCATTGCGATGTTTAGTCGATTTTTTAAAATATCTCCAATCTATATATGATCAGGATAAACGTTATCCAGCCATCAATCGCCCAGTATCTGTCTCGCTACTGAATAGAATAAAACAACGTTTAAAATGGGTTATTGAATGTTGCAATGTCTTGGTATTATTATTGAAATTATTCCAACAATTGTAATTTGTATATTAATGTAATCAATATTGAAACTTTAGGATTTTATTTTCCTTTTTTTGGATGATAATTCAAGTTACAAATTCTCAATGATTGAGCATAATATGTTATAGGTGTTATTTCGGGGGGTATATAACTGATCCTAAGAATCCACATTCACAGTATTAAGTATAAATCCGGTAAGCTTTAATACGTTCTAAAAATTTAAAAGGCACCATTTATATGGCTTTGAATTAATACTTTTGCTCACTTAAAATCGAGTAAATATCAATCACCAACAATACATCTTGCGTTTCAACATTAAGGAAAGTAACGATAATTACTGTAATATCTGCAAATTCAAAGTGTCAAAATTTATTTTCGCATGTCAGAACTCGTCAAAAATTATTCATACACCTGGTAAAACCGCTGATATTTCGCGGACATGACATAATTCAGAAGGATAGCCATTCTCATATTGCTCTGAATTCTTATCCAAAAATCCATGGATCCTAAGTCGTCTAAACTGAATCTTTTTTCATCCCGCATAGTCTCCGGAAAATTATGGCTAGAGTTCTTTATCCCTATAAACTCACCAATATGATAATATGCCATTTATCATGATTAAATCAAAATAAAGAAGCTGGATAATACATATATAAGCTTGTTTTTTATAAGCTAACAATGAGATCATGTTGAAGGGCAAATTCGGATTTCATTATGCAATATCTTTTAAGCGTGACGAGTCTTTTAATGCAATCATAAAAGATTAGAGAAGGGTACTAGCCTATTAGTTTAACATGAATTAAATCTGATTTAGGTATACGGATTCAATATATTTTGAAGCTCGTCATTAGCTTCCAATCTTGAAAAGTTTGGTATTATCGATTATTGTTTATAAGTGCGAGTCTACAAACCGTAGAAATTCTATTTTAATAAAATAAAATGCAAAAAGACACCTTAAAAAAAAGGAATTCTATGAGAGTAGAAAGAACTTAATTAATTTCTCACAAAAACCGATTGAATTTTCCATATCAGCTGAACATAATGGAGAACGGGATTCTCCTTCTTTATGAAACCCTACAAGGGATGAATTTCTCCTTCAATACGAGAAAGAGTTCCCGAATACAATATGCTGTGACTGTAAAATTCTACTGAGCTTAATAATAGAGCTTTTATCTCGACCTTATCGCGAAGAATGGCAGACTCTTTTGAAATATTAAATAACTAGCTATTTCAATTGCTTTAGTGTCAAGGAGCAAATGAAGATTTTTGGATGCCCTTGAAATATTTGCTTTGTCCAGCTATTTTTAGGGGTTTGCTCTAACTTGCAAAACCCTATTGAAATCGAGACAGTCTTTCTGACCGTCTGTATGTCACAGCAGTTTTTCTTCAAAACAATAGCAGATACAGACACCAATCTTAGTAGATCGACGTAAATTGATGGCCTGTTGAAAGTTTGGATATTTAAAAATTTCAAAGGTTCTTACTGGGGTCTTCTTATATATTATATGTATGAACCTTGAAAAATGTTTTTACCAAAAATAATCACGTGGTATATTAAATGAAAGGTCTTGACAAAAATTTTTTAACATCTTAAAACAGTGTTACTAGCATCGAGGGGTGCAGCTGAAAAGCGAATGTACGAAAAATTAGTGTCCCCCGTCGCATTTAGATGCCTGTGATCCGAAAAAAAAGAAGAGTTCATAAAGCTAGTTCTCTATAAGTACAACAACAACAAATACCTTAGAAGTCAAAATTCACTAAACTTGGTTAATAATAGTAGGATTTATCGATTTCACATTGTTCCCAATTAAACAGTATGGGTACCCATATCAATGAAATTTCATGTCGAGGTAGATGAATGCTAAGGCTATCCTCATCCTGTAAGTTTCGTTAAAATCTAATCATATTCTGCGAAGTTATAGGCATTTGAATTGTCATGTATTACAACAAAAATAATGCTCGGTTTTCTTACTATTGTATATTGGCTTTCGTTCATACCAGACGCTACACTTTGATAGGATTTTCTTCAAAAATACAGGAGAGATGAATAACTTAAATATCTTTGAGATTCTGTTCACTGAATGATATGTGAAATGCTTTAAAAGAATGGGGCCCCTTGAATTGAAGTAAAGGAGATTTTTCATTATACATAGTATTTAATATGCATATCTTGGAAGCCGTTTTTGAATTTTTTCATCAGGTGCACACAGAAAATTTCTGCATTTCTGAGATTGAGTACAAAACCTTTCTGACAGGACCGAGCTTTTGTGTTCTCGACTTGTTTCAATTCAGCGAAAATTCTACCAAAGGTTGGGTTAGAAGTTCGGAAGACATATTTTTGGGGTTTTGTAAAACAGCATTTTTAAAGACCTACAAGTTTTACGTCTGGTCTCTCTGTCCGTTCGTCTGCCCATGCCTCATGAAATGTGTGTTCAGAAACAATAAAAATTCGAATCATTAAATTTTGTAGAAATGTAAGATGTTTTTTCCTTATCAGAATTTTCAAAGGTGTTTCAAAGGTCTTTCCCTCCTATACTGAAGTTATTTTGCTTCAACACAGCCCTTTTCGGGCCTTCGCTTAGGGATAGTTAGCGAATCTCAGTATCTTGATCATATGTATTGCCACTCGAGAAGGTGATATGGTCAGTTCCAGTTTCGCTGCGTTCTGGTTTTAAACCAGTACGTATATATTATAACTGAACGAGCTTATAGTCCGTCCGAAGAATTACTCGAAACAAATCTCGGGACCTTTGGCTTGCAGGGTGAGTATCTTAACCACTACACCACGCGGACTACTATATTGAAGTTACCCTTAACATTTTCTAATGAAAAGTAGCGCAGTGGGTTATTAAATGAATATCTCGCAATGAGACACCTTAATAAGTACAGATCTAACAAATACCTGGGAAGTCAAAATGCACTCAACTTTGTTGGTAAAAGTAAGATTTGTGAATTTAAAATTTTATTTCATAAAATCGTGAAGGTACCGTTAAACTTCAAGATTATATACACCTATATAAGTCTCATGTGCTTAGAAAATTTCATAGAAATCAAATTTGAATTATTTGAAATTACAACAACGCTTGTTAGAGGAGTTTACTTTTGCTTTCCATTCCATCCTTTTCTATTTCCATCCTTTGGAGGATATTGAAATCGAACAATGGTTAAGGACATCTTCCGCCAAACTATAAAAATTTCCAAATTTGCGCAGATTTTTCGATATAACTGATCGATGTATATTTCGATTTTTGCATACAAAAGGCAACACATTGGACTAAAATGTATCAGAATAGATTCTATGAAGGACTCTTTAGATATTAACAGTTATGTGGCGTAAATTGTAGTCGACATGCTAAATTACAATACACATTCATTTGTAATGTAAGCATTAGCTTTCTATGCGGATGGCAACATTTTCTTAGATAATGATGAGGACCATTGTAAAACCTAGCCAAGAAAGCGAGTTTTAAAGAATTTATATAAAAAATATTCAAAGCGCTCTGAAAAGGGAATGAAACAAATTTTATTTCATGCCATTACAGTTTTGTCACTGTGTTATTAATGGTGGAGAACATTTTTTTTAGTTTTCATGTTAAAATGAGTAAATTGAATTGGCACTTATTCCATGAAAATGATTACATCCTTTTTAAGGCAGTTGGAAGTCCGTTTTCTTTTCTTTAAAAGATTTTTGTTTTCTTCTCTATATTGCGTTGATGAGAGGACTCTCGGATCTTTTTGATTTGCTTGAACATTTTTCATTAATAGACAATCGAAGTAGAGTTAAAGTTGTCAATTTATGCAATCAAAATATTGGTCTGTACCCTAAAATTTTTACAATGCCTTTCTGGTAAGAGGATTCTTCTTTCTACCTTACTTGTTTTTTTATGTTGACTGTGTTTTGCACAGTTCTTAATACTAATTTCATTTGACAGTCCTAATATCCAGTTATTAAGGCAATCGGAATGAACTCAAGCGCACGCTTTACTTCTAGGAAAGCATGCCACCATTTCTTTTTAGCAGGATTCTTCATATATTTACTTGGATCATTGGAGAAGGTGGATAGAAATGCGAATAAATATATGTAGCGAAAGTCAAGCCACACTGATATCTCTAGGCAACTCACTTCCTACCTCGAAGCTGCTTCTTAAATGTAAGCTTGAGTTACGCTATGTCGCCATGTGCAATAAGCATCAACATATCTGGGTGCCGGGCCACTATGGTATCGTAAATATTGAATTGGCCAATGCCGTGGCGAAACAAGGACCATAACAAAGATAAGCGTTTCAGCTTAAAGTATTCTCATTTTATTTTATTTTATCCTGCAGATGGGCAAATAGGCTTATTCTGTGAGCATCAATAAAATTGGCGTCTTTCCTCATTGTGCCAAGAAGAAAAGAATGTCGCGTTATGGTTTGAGCCCCCCATGTGTTTAATACTTCAAACCATAGATATCATTGCTAACACCACCTGTACTATCAGGCTTGAAAACGACGAGGAAAGCCAACATTTCTTATGTGAATGTCTAGCGTTTCGGTGAGCAAGAGTCAGAGTAAAAGGCAAAGGAGCGTGGCCCGTTGGATGTCTTTAGGTTTTTTCGCGTCATAGAGACATTTGACTCGGCTGGGGCAAATGAGTACAATGCCTGAGTGTTCAAAGTCTAGCCCTTAGTAAACAACAAGAAGACATTATTGGCCTAAAAACAAATTTTTTGGACTGAGGTTACTGGCTAGTTGTTTCTGCCAAAATAAACTCCCTTTTATAAATTCGTTCCTTACTATGAATAAAAGAAGGTTTGCTTTGCTCGACTTTTTGGTTCATTAGAGGGATGAACCAAGCTCTAACATATTCCAGCGCATCGCTTATTATACTGCTAATTTTAATGGACCATGCAATCCAATCAAATTGTGAAGTACATACATTTGTTCTTGGTGCTAATCATTTTGCCATAACGCAAAGTGATTTCAAAAATATCCCCATAATGTTCAGGGAAACATTTAGATAGATTAGCTAGGCATTATTAGTTTTCTCACGGTGAATCAATATGTTAACAGTCCCAATATTACGTCGTTATTTACGCTTAACATAATTTCAAGTTCAAAGTTCGTTGGTGGCAACAAGTTTGTGCTTGTGGTTCTTCTGCCGGACTATCAGCTTATCCAGCCGTAATGGGTTCTGATTGGAAAAAATCAGGTAACAATCCCTTAGTTGAGCGTGATACTGACCATTTCACCTCGACTAACCGTTACGGTCATGAAATGAGATTCTCTGACAAATCTCAACGCCAAGGTTCGAGTTGGGCTTGTGCGTGGTGATTATTATTATTATTAAATAAAGTTTATTATTTGTTTTAAGGATGCACGATATTCCATCTTTCAAAGAGGTCTTTACTTCTCCAATAGAGAATTTATGTTTTCATTCTGATTTTGTTTGAAATTTTTTAAATTTGTTTTGATAGTTTATTGATGTGATTATTAATTTAGGTCTCGCTGGATTTCACTTTAATTTTGTAGGGCCTTGTTCGATTTGGTGATCCCATTTATACAAGATTTGTTTTAAAATTTTTTGAAATATCTTACTTCTCCTATGTCGCAACTACGATCAGCCCTCTCGGTGACGGAGCAAAGCTGAATAATTATTGAAACAGCATTTTTTTCCTCCATGACGGCTCATATCTGTTCCATATTTGTAGTTGCGGTCAGCCCTCTTTATTCTAGAACAGGGCTGGTCAACTGAACTGTAATTTTTTTAAATCTTTTTGCTGCACGTATGTTATAATGCAGTCTTACAAAGGACGAACATTTTTAAGGTCTTAACCCATCGCTCCCCACGATATTCTTTGAATAGTAACATTTTTCCACTCCGTCATTTGAATATATTTTCGGATGAATTTTTTCACGATGTAATAAAAGCTTAAACTCTCAATGCATTTCTTCATTCAGGGAAAAGTTGTTATAAATTAAAAAAATTATTTCCTTAAAGATAAAACAAAATGACACCAAAATTTGGATGCGCTCTCTTGAACTGTTGGTAAATATTCCAATAGGCAATTTTATTACCCTAAATCATACGGTCTCGATGAATTGACAAAGCTAGTGAAAAAGTAATTTTTTCCACCTATTTTAGAAACTTTTATAAAATTTTGTAGACTTGTATAATATATTTTTGATTTCTAATGATAATGTTTAAGTATTTTCGTAATCAAAAAAAAAATTTAGAATTTTATCAAGAATTTTCTTTTGCTTTCAGGATTGCGAAGCTAGTCGATCAGAAACATTCAAGTACTGGAGGGATCTATGCAAGGGTGAACACTTTTCAACGACTCGTTAATTAAATTCATTTTAATATATTCCTCAAAATTATTAACAAACATCATCATACTAATAAATTTTCATCTTTTATTTTCAGAATTTTCGGGCAACAAACACTTGAAATATTTATTTTTTACTTCCTATACTAAGATATTTATTTTCTCTCTTTGCAGGCATTGCATTAGCTATATAGCGTTGGCTGACAACAATCAGATTAAGTCTGCTAATCAAAGGTAAATAAATGTTGGACCAAATACAAGAAAAATTAAAATAAAAAAACTCTTCATACGCAATCATTGGTGAAAGGGCTTTTCCTACCAACGTTAGTTGTCAACAAAAGACAATTATTCGCAAATAATTAATTTTTGTGTTTTTCTTTCCATAAAAATCATGAAATATAATTTTCATCAGCATCATCACTATACTCACCAACTCAGAAAACATCATCATAAGCGATACTGGGAAAAAATAAAAAAATAAAATAAAATGTTGACATCACATATCGTCTTCACTGTGACATATAAATAGAACCTGTTATTGTTCATATATCATTTTTCCTAACGCTATTGCTTTGTTAATTTTGTCAGTTGTTTATAGTTTAATAAAATAAGAAGTGTTAATAAATTTGATTGAGGCATATTTTTTTTGTTATATAAGTGAGGAGTAATAAATCATTTGTCTGCTGATTGCTACATTTATTTGTGTTTTAAAATAATTTAAAAAATGTAAATTATTTATAAATTTCATCTAGAATAAATAATTTTTTTTGAATATGTTTAATTGTTAATATTGACTTTGGGTAATTTTGTATAATTTTTTTTATTTGAGAACGCATTTGTTTATTTATTTTGCATGATCATTATTTGTGCTGTATTGTATGTATACTTACATTAAAATTAATTTTTTTGATTATTCCCAAATCATTGCTCAATACATAACAAACTAATATCATATTCTCCTATTTTGTTTTTTTTCATACAGATTTGCGAACAAAACCAAAAGTTGAACCACCGTCACCCGCAAAAAGTATTTCATCATACATACAGCAACATCAACACAACTTTTCATCACATGCACTAGTACCTAATTTATCGGGAATGCTTCTCGAATTCTATCAAAAAAATAGTTTAAATGTACCAAAGAATAATAAGATTCAAAAGTTTCTAGCATCATCCCCACCGCCATATAGTAAATCATCAAATATTAATATTGAGACTGAGTTGAATTTATCGTCTAAACCTACTGTAACATCATCCACAACATCATCGTCGGTAAATGTCAACCCATTAGCGGTAAGAAATGCACAAGAAGCTTCTAATGAAGATGATTCTTCAGCGAAAGGTGAAAATCTAACAATATCATCGAATAATTCATGCGGTAGGAAATCAAATGCTAATTTTCACCCGCGTATAAAATATTCAAATGTGAATAATAAGTCAACAACATCAACAGCCGTCCCATCGACATCAGCCTCTTCCCTATGCGTGACTTCACTTCCCTCATCTGTGATTCCTGCCCCTGTAATTCAACCGCCTATAATTGCTTCTGCACCCACGGCTGCAGCTATTGCAGCGGCCGCGTTTTTTCGTGGGGAATACCGCAATTTGCATCAGCTCCAGGCGCAGGATTTTTTAAACCATCAGCAACCCCATCCTCCGGCCGCAATACCACCAACCCCTCCAAAAAACCCTCCTTTCTATATTCCGCCCTATCTAAAAAACGCAAACAGCAATGATAAAAGCTCCGAATTGGATGAAAATTCGCAGTCTGAAGATGACGAAGAGGATGAGAATGAAGATGATGATTCGAAATATCCATCGATTGAAGATATTCACCTTATCGAAGGCTCGAAAGCAGGATATCATAATCAAAGCATGCCTGCCACGGAAAGTGATTATATGTCTGATGAATCTCATAAATACTCAATGATAGCTGCTCAAGCTCTAAGAAATTTAGAATACTCCCTAAGTGAATATGGTGGGAATGGTACAGAAGAGCAGCTTTATAATTGCCGACATTGCGGTAAGAAATACAGATGGAAGTCGACCCTACGACGTCATGAAAATGTTGAGTGTGGTGGAAAGGAACCGTCACATCAATGTCCATATTGTCCTTATAAATCAAAACAAAGAGGTAATTTAGGGGTACATGTGCGCAAGCATCATGCCAATCTGCCCCAATTGGCTAGCAAGCGTCGATCAAAATATTCACAACCAAGGGATTAATGCAAAGTTTATAACAAGTAAAAGTATTCGCTATTCATATAACGTTTTATATTTTACACTCATTCATTATTTATGTACATAATTATCAAATATTTACACATATTCACCGACATATATAATTTTCATCTTTATTTTAATCATACAGAAATGTAATTCATTAAATATAGTAGATCGTAAGTAGATACGATTAGAAAAGAAATGACCTTTATGCAGTTCTATGTTTTGGTATAGACGTTAATAATAAAATTGAAGGATTTTTGTTCCCTGAATGTCCAGTTTAATGTCCAGATGTATATTTTAATTGTAGATGGTAATGTTTGGTGCGAGAAATTAAAATTGGAGATAAAGCTTGATTGACAACAATGCAACTCCACAACTATTGTACTTCATGTAGAATGCGTTTAATTTAAAAGACATTGATCTTCGTATTAACTATATCGAAAGTTAAATTACAAACAATCTAGTTATTTTATTTGTGATTCGTGTTTACTCATTAAAATTAAATGAAATTTGTGCTAAATTGTAAAATAGTCGCTATTAACTAATTAAAATAACCAAACAACGCTTATTTGGTTTTGTATTTGACCAATTTCTTAAAGTAGTCGATTTATATATTTTAAATTCCTGTTAAGATGTGCGACATACAATTTATTTTAGGTTTTGTCCAAAATTAATGTACATAATTACGCTTAATATATTTTTTCAAAATTCTTTTTTGAAGCTGTGAAATGAACCCTTTCCACAATTAATGGCCATACGTTTTATTTGAACTATGAAATGGGCAGTTTTACTTATTTTTGAATAAATTAATATAATCATCCTTAAGAAAAGGGAAAACGGCAAAAAAAATGTGCTGGATTCAAATGAGACTGATTATAACATAGAACTGCATTCAACAGTTGAATAGAATTTAGGAAGAAATTAAAATTAAGACTTCATCAACGACAATAGAATTTAAAATAATAATTTTTCATTTTAACGATTCTGTAATAATTTGAATATATTATAAAATATGAATTTCTATGTCTACAAGTAAAATTTACTCCTAAACTTCATCAATCTCAAGATTTGAGGAAAAGTCCATAGTAAGATTTTGAATAATGTTTATTCAATACTCTTCCTTTATTGCCAAATTTGTGCATTTCTTAATTTAGTATTTATGCAATGAATGTTTAATTTACATAATCATTACTTCATCACATATCGCAATATGCATATTCAAAATGTAAAGCAAACACTTGTGTTAAACGATTTTTTTGTTGTTGCTTTAATTGTATTTTCCTTCGCACAATATATTGAGTGTGTGCTATCTAGACTGGATAATTTAATACTTTTTCGTGCTAAAAACAAAAGATGAAGTTTTGAAGAAGTATTCTAATCACATTTCATATTATACGTATACTTTATATTTCAGTATTAATAACAACCAAAAAAATTATCTAAATTGGTAGAAGAAACAAAATTTCGACTGCAAACAAATTGAATTGAATTTTGATTTTAATTTGTTTGATGACATTGCATCAAATATAAATCTCTTATTTTGAAAATAAATATAAGAAAACTACAATTTTAAATGAAAAAACATTTTTTTAATGAATTACGATAAAAATCCTAATGATTTCATTTATGAATAATATTAATTTCAATCAATCAAAATTATCAATAAACGATAAAAATTGTGAAATTTATTTAATTTGTGCCACAAAAATTAAAATTTAAAAATAGCAGTATGATCAAATTTTTGACTTTATAACTAATATTTTGCTTTTGTCAACATTTTAAATAACCCTTCCAAAAGAAATTTTTGGATTTTTCTGATCCTTCGACCGTTTTGATCAAATTCTTTTTGTAAATTTTTCTAATAGCTTACAGTGTATGATAACAAAACTTGCAACATCTATGATAATCAACAATTTGATTATTATTGCTTTGCATCATTTATAAAAGTGGCGAGTTTTCTCAATGTGAAACTCGTGCTTGTTCCGTGTGTTTGTATAGACGATTCACCTCATAAAATCACAATTCTATAAAGTACTTTCAAAGCATTCTAGATTTCTGATAATTGATTAGATCTCACTTATTTCAAGCAAATTCCTCAATAAAATACATTTTTTCTTAAAGTTTTTCAAACAATTACAAACGTAACTAAGGGAAGAATTCGAGAAAGCAGATCAGGAACCTACAATTTCCTTTCCTTTATTTTCAAGGCATTTTTATTGTCTTGGTTATAATTGTAAAAATTAAGTTTTATGTATAAGGGATACTTGAGTTATACTTATCCTTTGCAATATATAACCGTATGATACAGTGTACCAAAAAACTAAGATCCGTTTTACGTAGACGGTATAAAAAAATAGTAAGTAGTTTTTGAGAATATAAATGACAGAATTCCATCTACAGTAAAATTTCAATACAAAAGGATAACATGATTAAATTAATTAATTAAATACTTTAAAATTGATAAAAACCCAAAATCTCACTGAGAAAATATCATTTGTTGATTAGCATGATTGCCACAGTTGATGTTTTTAGCTGATTGATAAATTTTTTTAAACGCATCCAAGTCATCGATAGCAATGCTCGTGTTATCATTTTCATTGAAACACGTCTACGGTATAAATGTGAGTACTTTATAGAAATTGTGATACACTATTTGAGCTAATCGGCTTTTTTGCTTCGCTAGGTTCAGTTTTAAAGTAAATAACAACAGACATCGTTATAATATAACGACTCCAAAAATTCGCTGTTATTACAACTTACTAATTTGAGAAGGTTGTGTTGATTCTCTGAAACTAGGAAGGATGATCCAGTATTAAGCGTAATGGATATGAAATACAATATTTATAAGCTAAACTTAAATTTATTTTTCAATATAGTCGCCTTTATAAAACAATACAGTTAAACCATCTCTTCTCTAGTGCAAGAATAACTTTTGAAAAATATTCTTTATCTTAACTCTCCCAAAATGTTTCTACAATGGCTATCACCTCGCTATTGTCTTCAAATTGTCCTTGAGTTGCTCCCTAAGCCGAAGAAAGATGTAGAAATCACTGGGAGCCAGATCTGGTGAATAGAGAGTTGCAAATCTGCTTCTTGAATTGCAGCCATTATAACTTCAACTTTGTGTGTGGATGCGTTATCCTAGTGAATCACCATTCCAGCTCGTTTGTCTCGCCTTTTTCCTTGATGATTTCTCGCAATATCCTTATTTGATCTGGTTTCTTTTCTATATAACGCACAATAATTCTTTCGGAAACATAAAACAACGATGACATAACCTTTTGCACAGATCTTGCGACTTTGAACTTCTTTGGTATCGATGAGACTGGTCGTTTCCAAGATATTCATTGTGGTTTAATCTCAGAATCAAAGTGATGAACCAAGATTTCGTTTATTGTAATAAATCTCTTCAAAAATTGATCCAATTCAGCCCGTAATGTTCAAAGCTTGCCCTTGGAATCTCTACTCGTTTCTTCTTTTGATCGGCGGTTAAAATTCGTGGTAGTCAACGTTCATATGAACTATACGCTAATTATCCTATGAATGTTACTGTAGGAAATCCCTGTGAGCTCAAATAAATGGCTAAAGTTAACAGTTCCGTATGACATGGATGGTCGTCCTTCACGATCCTCGCCTTCTGTGAATGCGCACTTCCTTGCACTAGCGAGCTAATGTAGGATACTACTGTCCTTCAGTGTTTTCACCAAGTCCGTGTTTGCCTTTGGTGGACTTTTCTAGGCAAGAGAATATTTTCCCCGCTCTGGTTTCGTTTTTCTACATTTTCGTGTTGACTCTCTTACTGCTCGCATTCAATTGAACGTACTCGTATTTCCCAAATGTAACGATGCATTTATAAGATATTTTTACCAGTAACGAGTAACCACCTAAACAGACTACCATTTTGTTTAGATTTTTGTGATCATTAGAAATATCCGATTATTATAACTTTTGGAGCATCCCCTTCACCTTTCTCCGAATATATTAATTAAAAGTAATCTGCATTTTTTCAAAGGTGGCCTGTAATAAAGGGTCGTTTTATATAAAATTTTAATTTCACTGGGCCGTGGATTCTCTGGATTATTTGTTAGCTATGATAAGTGACTTGTAAGTACGAATCTTATTTTTCTTTTGCACATTTCTAGACATTTGGCTCCTAGGTACATGAAATTATCCACCTTTTTTAAAGTTGCAGCCTCCTAAGGTCAAGTTTTGTTGGGCTGGGGTATTCTTCCTCGTAAGATATAAGTCATGAAATTCATGACTTATATGTTTTGGTTTAATTGACTCGGTTGGGTAATTTTATTTTCTTTGGACTCTAAGCTCAAAGCTTCTCCTTAAGCATCTGATTGATCGTGCCATAATGATGACGAAATTAGAAAAAGCTAATTGAACATAATCGCACACATGGTGTTAGCTGATGTGTTCCTGATGACGTGTTCCAACGCACTATTGCAGAGCATAAGAGCAAGTCCATCCCTTTGTTTTAAGCCTGATTTCCGTTTGATCACTGTTTACCTTAAGGTGTATTTACCATTTTCTGAGAAGCCAAAGTCAGACGTTATTTTGTACAGAGTATTTTTTTTAATACTTCCATTCCCTATCACTCTCTCCATCACTCTTTCTTCGTCGCACAACGCTCTTGCGATCTGCATTCACATTACGTCGCTTCGTCTTTTGTGCCACCCAGACAATGTTTAATACATCGGTATAAAGGAGCACACAAAAGAATGTGAACTAATCCTTTTCATGAACATCTAGTCCAAAAATCATGATCAGCTCTCAGAGATAAAACGACGACATTGTCCTATGATGGAAGTCTATAATGAGTTGGTCCACATCAAGAGAATATTTGATCAATTGTTGATCGTCGTGTTGGAACGTTTCTGTTCTCATAATATTTTTTTTGAGTTTCTGAATAAGCGGAATCAACCGACTGGATATACCAATTTCACTCGTAAACAACACTTATCCACTGCTGACAACATTCTTCTTTTGCGCAATAATTGTTTCTAGATTTAATAACCGTGGCTGGCTGCTTTCTTTACTATTCATTACATATTTAGTGTCCTTGGAAGTTGCAGTAATTTTTCAATGTTTAAAAATATCGCGACTAACCTTTTTAATATTGTAGTTTTCTTTCCGTTAATGAAGTAGAACAAATCCAAATCTGGTACTCATACTCATATCGTTATAGATGTTTACATTTTATGAAAAAAATTCTTCTAAACAAATTTGCTTGAATAAGTTTAAAACAAACCCTTTCTGAACTATTTAGTAAATATAGTTTTGACAATATACTTAGGTGCTCAGTGAGAAATTTACTAAATTTTATCGTTTCTTAACAAAACAAACAGGTGCTAAAATAATGATTTTAAAAATGTTTATTCGCCAAGACTACTATATAATATAAATGAAGATTGATTACTTCCCTAATAATCATATAGTAAATATATGAATTTGTTTGCCTCTGCCAAAAACCATATCAAGCAAGATATAATCTATAAAAAGAAACAGTATGCCATTGAAATGGATCTATTAAGTTTTAAAATCGCCAAATTTCATTGTAGTATATAAACGAAACTACAATAAGTATTTTCAAAAAAAATTTCTTCTGCGTTAAAAATAAAATAAAACGAATCGTTGAAAAGGGTGATTTTCGGAAAAGACTGCATTACGCTAATGTTTATTATAAATTTAAGTTCATCTCATCAATCTAGCTGTAAGAGGATAATAAAAAAATGCTCTAAGAAAATTAAGTGTCGAATTGAATGCCAAAATCTATGCTGATAATCATAAATTATCTTGCGTTTAAAACGAATTTTATCATTTCATCATCATTTTTATTTTCGTTTTATTACTCGTAAAAGCAACACAACTGACTTGAAAAAAAATCTTAAACGCTTCATTGAAATGTTAAACTGGAGATTATATATTAATAAAATGAAATTACTGAAAATATTGAGACTGCTTAGAATACGAAAACTTACTACATTAAAAATCTCTAAGAAAAATTAGATTTAGAAATACTTAATAAAATATCCTCTGGAATATGCCCTATTGAATATTGAATGGAAAATGTGGAAACTGGTTTTTTCCTAAATTAAGTTTAAAATGAAAAATTTATTTTTATACAATTTTTTTCGAATGCTGAAAAATATTTTGATAATTTCGACTCCAAATAATAAAGTATAACGAGCCAAATTGATGTTCCAAATTGATTTTTTTTATTACATAAATGTATGTCCTAAGATTTATCTTGTAATTTCGACTGGAAAATTAATTTTAAAGAACACTATCATTTTCTTCTAGAATATAGTAGAAGAAAGCATTAGCATTGTAATTATTTTATGAATTCTGTTTGTAGGAACATCCTATATTATTAAATTGATTACGTATATGATAAAATACAATGTCTTTCTGTATTGTCTTAACGGAGGCATGTCTCGTTCATATGTTGGTTGGTAGAATTAGAATCTACCCGTAAACAATATTCGATGACTGAAGTAGTTTTGAATTGAATTTCAGTATACTATAAATACAACTTTCTTATATCGTATTTTTATCTCATTTTCATATACTTTCTTATATTATTATTTTAAAAAATATACTTTATACAATATTTTAGAAAAGCATCAACAAATGTATCGATTTAGTTTATTTTTTTACGATTCATTGCAAATGTTGATAGCCGAAAAATAATAATTAGTTTGTATGTTTTAGTTCACTTTGTAATTTTGTTTTTATGTAAGTAAAAATTATACACAACATATACAATAAAATTCAACATATTCTATTGAAATCAAATTACCAATTTTAATTTACCATTTGTGCTTGTCGTTTGGTTTTTTATATTTCCTATTAAATGAAAGGGGAAAATATGATTTTTATTTAATCTACGAATAATCTAAACTGCCTAAAGTTTTGAATATCTGCAGGTAAGTGTATGGCAATTTTTTGTAGAATTAAACAGGTTTGAACTACATATTCTTACAAAAATTATATGCAACAACTAAGACTAACCTATTTTATTTTTAGGTTTTCGCATAATTCGATATTCAGCAAAATATAGATTACCAAAAAGGAAAATTACGCAACAACAGGTTACATTTTAATTATTTCTTACATGAAATCATAAAGTATAGTAATATTAGAATTTTTAAGATCATTGGTATTAGAATCATTTCAAAATGTAGACAAGATAGCAGACATAATCTTCTAGCTTGAGTTTTAAGTGAGAGTGGTATAAATATTCAACAAATAAAAGAACTTTAGCGAATTACTATATATAGAATAAACCTTAACTTTTTTTTATAATTTTCAAATTGTATTTATCAGTTATCTTTTTAAAATTATTTACAAAATTTAATCATTTAAGATGTTACTTATGTTGAAATAAAATAGAGACTATTGATTTTAGTTTTTAATTTATTCTAAGACTTTAAATTATTCTCAATTTCTATACATCTTTAGATTAACGTAACTTAAAATACTTCGTGTTTGCGGATTTGATGAAGACATGCTCTTTACAATCTCTTATTATATTGACTTGATTCCCCTTTTTGTGTGGATTGTTTTATTTTGAAAATTTAATCTAAGAGCGAGAAGCGTTTTAGAAATGTTATTAGTGGTGGTTTTTCCGAGTGTTTATTTTTTATAAAAAAAAATGGAATAAAGAAAGCAGCATTCCATGAAGGTTTAAAAATTGCATCACGTTAAGTAGTTTGTTTAGTGAAGTTGATAGGTGAATATCCCTCAATCCATATTTCAGAATTGACATCGATGTAGAATGTACAGAAACGACGAAAAATGGAGGATCAATATCTACATAAAATGTTTCCTTAGTGAACATTTACATCTTTCCTAGTTACCAACAGCTTGAGTTCTATATTCAACGCTTTTATCTTATAGAGTTGGTTCATATTAAGATTATTCTTACGACAGTGCGTTGTTTACTCACAACATAAGGTATCACAATTATTTTGAGTTTACTTGGGCTTTATGGTCTAGACCAAATTTGTTTAGCCAATTATTCGTTGTCTTTTTTGAATCCGTCTGTCGTTTTGTCCCTCTATGATTTACAAAAATTTACAACAACAAAAGATACTGTTATGAAACTTTGTAAGTGAGTCAAAAGAGGTGATCTTTCCCCAGTTTACTTACAAAAGAGGGGGTGTCCCTTCGTATATGGTAGCGACTCTTGCAGCATTTTTCCCCCAAAAATAGACAGTAAGATATAAAATCAAAGATTTTGTCAGGTGTAAAAGAGAGTGGGTGAGTGGGTTTTGTCTTGATTTTCAGTTTTCTCGATTTGCTATCTTTGGTCTCTAAAGCCGTTCTGGTAATCTGAACAAAAATTGCAAATCGGCAAACACCGAATGTGGAAAAAAAACATTGATGAAATGACGAAAAATCGTTCTACAAGAATTGACAAATTGCTCTATTACCGAAAAATTTGAAAAATATGAAGATAGGTCTTTAGGAGTACAAGGGCAATAATTACCTCAGAAATCAAAATACACTCAACTTTTTTAATAATATTCTTCTTCGTAGCCCTACAGAACCCTTGCGGGCCTTCGCTTAGACTTGAAACTTAGAAACCACTAAGCCACGCGGACTACCGCATGGTTGAATGGTTGTAAATTTTACGTTTTTGCCCATAAAATCAAAACGGTACCATTTTTTGTGTTTGGGAGGTGAATGCTCACAAGAAGGCGACTGGACTGCCCACTAAAAACCTCCCCTGTCAACCTGAGAACCTAGCCTGGAACCGTTTGACACATTACTTCGAGCCAGGTCTCGTTCTGTTACGCCGTGAGGCGCCTTCAAGCTGGGGGACCCCTCTTCTAGCGGGAGGGGGGAAGAGGAACTCCTTGAAAAGCGATCCCCCAGCCCCATAGCCCCCGGCTGCAGTGAGTCCCTTTTATCTTTTAGGACTGCCCGAACATAATGTGCCACCTGGTTCCAAGGAACTCCTTGAAAACCGACCCCATAGCCCCCGGCTGGAGTGAGTCCCTTTTATCTTTTTGGACTGCTCGAACATAATGTGCCACCTGGTTCCATTTGTCAACCGATTCGAGCATCACCACGACTATATTATCCGGGATGAGCTCTCCCGTCTCCCTTCGCAGCCTGACCCATTTTCTGCGCGCAAAAAATGTTTGGCAGGCATTGTCTTCCGCCCCTGGGCAAAACCGGTAATCGGGGGACCGTGACTTATCAATCTTGTGCAGCTAAGACTGAAAATACCCATGCCAGCTCAAAAGCTGCGTCAGATAGAAGTCAGTCTCACCATACCTTCGATTTAGCCACGGTCTCATATCCGGGATGAGGCTCGCAGTCCGCCTTCCCTACGTGCAATTCACCCAAGACTGCTGCCAATCGTTGAGCGAGCGCTGTCTCTCAAAATGGTACCCTTAAACTTCTTAAATTGTATAGGTTTGTAGACTGATATAAGGTCCTTATGCATGTAAGTAGTTTTGGTGAGGTGACCGGGACTAGTTGACTGATTAATTTGCTTTATCGATTGATTTGTATACAGTATAAAGCAAATTTAAACATATATACAAATCATAAAACTTAACGGCCCTGAGAAACCTCTAAATTTAAACATATCGTATATACATATAATAAGAACCTATCAAAAAAATATATTTTCTTTTACGTTAATATGATCTTTTATATTGTCTATAATTGGAAAAATTAGAGAAAATCCCAAAAAATCAAGATCTTCTGAATCTGCCGATTCCCATCACCTCGGAGTTGCTCGACTGCATGTTTGAAGTTCGGGAGCTTATTTGTATTGGGATTGGTAGTATTCTGAGTTGTTTGTCTGTCCATACGTCCATACTTACCCGTTCATCATAGGATTATTTCAAGGTCTTTATGAATCAAGTGATTGTCAATTCCACTTCATTTACGCTTCATGATATGAAGAATTCAAAGATACAGTTGACACAAGTAATAGGTTCAACTAAAGATCTTCGAAGGAAAATAATTGTAAATGACAACCGTCAATACCAATATCCCACTTCTAGTATTGAGTATTGTAAATCTCAAACGTGGTAATAGTAATTGGAAATTTATTTTCTTTACATCTAAGTTGCATTATAATGCGTAGAAATCGGACGCTGGTGCATCTGCATATTTCGGTTCGTCCTCTTTGCAGCTTTCTTGAATATAGGTAGGTATCTTGTTCTTCGAATATTGAACTATCTTGTCAAAAACGTACGGATCATTTTGCCCAATTTTCAATAGAAATGTAAAATTTTTTGTAAATCAAAAAAATTGAGAATCACTATGAAACATGATTTTTATCCAAAATAAGAAATGATTCTAATAATTGGATATTCGAAATATACATAAAACAGTGTTCCTATCGATAGATAATACCAAATCTCACTATGATAAAATACCATTTACACAATGAACTCCAAACAGAAGGCGAGTTGATGTTAGATGGGTTGGGATCATACTCTACGTAGCTGGTAACCCCTCTGTTCTATGCTCATCTTTTAAAAAAATTGTATAATCAACATATTTTAAACCATTTTCTTTTCAAATCCCTATTTATGATCCATATCTGTATATTTATGTGATTCGTGGGTTAGAAATTAAAAAATCTAACAATATCTACCATTATCTCCGCCAACTTCTTCTTCTTCTTCTTCTTAGCACTACAGCCCCTCTCGGGCCTTCGCTTGCTGCAAATAGCGCCTCCAGCTGTCTCGGTCCATTGACTGCGTCCTCCAATTTCGAAACCCGAGCTGCGATGAACTGTCTTCATCGACCGAGTCAGACCAGCGTTTCCTCGGTTTCCCCACTGGTCTCCGGCCTTCAGTTCTCCCAACGAATACCTTTTTGGGTATCCGTTGTTCGTCCATACGATTCATGTGACCGGCCCATTGCAGTTTCCGCAGTCTTACAATCGTTGAGCCCTCCGGTTCGTCAAAAATTTCATACAGCTCGTGGTTGTATCGAATTCGCCATTTGTCCCGTCTAGCAGCGTTCCGATTATTCGCCTTAGGACCCGTCGCGCAACGGCGTTCAATATACGAGTATTTGCGGATGCTTGGGTGAGGGTCCATGTTTCACACCCATAGCATAACACAGGTCTTATCACATATTTGTATACTTGGAGCTTTGTTTTCCTATGTATGCAGCTGGCCTTCAAGATCGTCATTTTATTTGCGAGCTGTGTTCTTCGGCGTATTTCGTCTCTTTCATTACCCATTTTCGTTATTTTGGCGCCTAAATACACAAATTCGCTAATATTTTCGATACTGTATTCGCCAAGTGTGATATTTTGCGTATTGGGGTATTTTTCGTCGACTGCGTCATGAGCTTTGTTTTATTTTCATTGATTTGTAGCCCTACTAATTTTGCTTCGCTGTCGAGTTTCAGGAAGAGTTCTTTGGCAGTTGTTAATGACCGTGACAAAATGTTGATGTCGTCCGCATAGGCTACTACTTGGTTCGACTTGTATAGTAATGTACCTCGCGTATCGACAGGTAGCTTCCTATAACGAACTTCAGAGCAAAATTGAATAGCAATGGGGCCAGCCCATATCCCTGCTTTAGTCCGATATTTGTGTCAAAGGCATCGGTGAGTTGGTTATTGATGCGGACTTGGGTGGTCGTCGACGTCATTCTCATTTTGGTAAGACGGACTAATTTGGCTGGGATGCCAAAGCAAAGCATTATTTGGTACAGTACGTTACGATCAATACTGTCGTATGCTTGCTTGAACTCAACGAATATTTAGTAAATTTGGTGTACGTCCATGTTGAACTCCCAGTATTTTTCAAGTACCTGCTTGACTGTGAATAATTGGTCTATTGTCGATCTACCTGCTCTAAAACCACCTTGATACTCCCCAATAATACTGTTGGCGCATGATCCGATTTTATTTTCTAAGATTTTAGAAAATATTTTGTACACCGTACAAAGTAGTGATATGCCTCTATAATTTTTGCACTGTAGCTTGTCACCTTTTTTGTGGATAGGGAATATAATTGATTGGATCCACTCTTTCCACATATGTTTTTGTTGCCAAATGTGCTGGATGACTTTGTGAATAGCTTTATGAACACTACTGCTACCATATTTGATGAGCTCCATTGGAATCTCATCGATGCCCGGCGCTTTATTGTTCTTTTGGGCTTTGATGATGGAACAAACTTCATCTCATCAATAAATTTCCGACCAGTCTGTTCATCATAGAATATTTCTCTCAAAAATCCAAAATTATTTTGTTCCTTTGATATCCGCAGATCAATTCTCTTTTTTGTTGGAAAGTTTTCGGTCAAAAAAGCAAGGCCCGACAGATTTTAGTTATCTAAAATAACTAAACATAGTAAAAAAGTCACAAATAGTGGCCATATGAAAGTTCGGGCGTATAAAAATGTTTATGGAATTTTATTGAAGAAGTCCTGCTGGGTACTATTCGATAACCGAAATCCTGGAGGCTGCTGTAAAAAGCCCATGATAAATATTAATTAAATTTTTTCCCCCTCGTAAATACATCTTTTCCTTCAGATTAATCAAATTTTTAATACAACATAATGCAAACGTGTATCCATATGTTAGACCTCAGACAGACAGGATTAGTTGGGAGACACACTTTGTTCAGGTTTTTTGGGTGCCATAATACAGAAGACATGAGGGCAATGATAAATCTGATTTTCTAACGTAAGATGGCTCAGAATCCTTGTGCATTAACCCAGAAGTATGTAGGCTCTCATATTACTCGCAAGATAAACTGTTGAAGGAAGGTTGAGTTGGCGGAATCTTGGCGAGGACGTGATGGCTATAGACTTTGCAAATCCCTATTGAATGAGCCTAACCAGAAGTTAGCGCTTAAGTTAAAAAGCAAAGAGTGCAGAACATTGAATTAATCACAGGGCTCAATGCTCTGCGTGCTCATTTACACAGAAAAAGTATTGCTGGACACCCTATTTGTCATATTTGCTCCGAAGAATATGAGACACCCATACACTATATGTGTGAATGTCCGATCACTGCCTATGCCACGCTCCAAACATTTGGTGTCAAAGCAATGAGCTGGACTATACCTGCGGAAAGAATTTGGGCGACTTACTGCGTTACTCTATACAACGAGTCGGATCTGAAGTGCAATTGAGCAAGGTTTGAGTGCTTAAAAGCGGCC
Organism: Odontomyia ornata; assembly: GCA_963969285.1. NCBI lineage: Eukaryota > Metazoa > Arthropoda > Insecta > Diptera > Stratiomyidae > Odontomyia > Odontomyia ornata. Next base: position 115,432,355 of record OZ017738.1, read on the forward strand.
TTAGTAGCCATCTTCCCTAATACAAAGCAAATAAACAAAAGACAAAAAGCAAAAAAAATAAAAAAATTCTATGAAATTTTAAATTTGTAGTTTAATAAATTTTACCTAGTCATTTTCAAAAATTTCATTATCAATATGTTTGATTAAAAATTTTACTTTACAATTCAATTTTTGAATGGTTTTTAATCAACCTCATCTGGGTCTTTCGGATTAGCCGATATCCGGAAAACGAGCATCCACTAGCGGGACTCAACTGTATTTGTTTTTTATCACAGTTTATCAGATAGGGTGTCCTGAAAAGTCTTGATAACTACTTCAAGAAACAACCCATCAATTTGCAAAATGAGTACGTAGGGTCACAGGGGGAGGTTAAATGTAAGCAACAATTTTTTATATCCTAGAATGTTTACCAAGTTTTTTTGGTTCAAGCATCCTTCCGTTCACTCAGCTTGTCTAAATTTTTCCCCTATTTCTTCTACAATTCTTAACTAGAAAAAGATATTAAAATTTGTTGAATACTCATACTCATACTCGTAGATTGTCTCAAAAAGACATAAAAAACTATTCAAACGGAGTTTGAGAGCTCGGGACAAAGATAATGATTTAATCTGAGTTATTCCACTGGTCATATAAATAACGCACCATTAAATTAATGGTAATTGCCGATGGGTTTCTGCTAGATACATTATCTTCGTGCCCTTTGTTTGAAAATTGTCTCATAGTCTTATTTTAACAGTTTTGTTAAATAATTTCCAAAACCCTATCCAAATTGAAATCTGTCTCCCCGTTCATTTCCTCTGAAACTACGGAAGCTATAAACATGGAATTTTGTAAACAAGTTAAAAGTGGTGCCTCCTCCACATATTTGGTATAAAAACATCCATCTCATGTATGGAAATTACCTTTCTCCACATATTTGGTATAAAAACTTCCTCTCATGTATGGAAATTACCCTTAACATTTTTGAGGTACACAATACCCGTGCGGATATCAAATGTAAGGTCTTGATGGAAACTTTTAAGACCCACTGTTGAAAAGTGCAGTGAAAACTGAGAGATTTGAGAGGAGTAAAATATGTAAAAAAATTTTAACTTCCTCCCTCGAAATAGGAATCCTTTGGACCGAAAAGCCTTAAAAAGTTCACAAGAGAGGCCATTATAAGTATATACGTAACATATCCGATGTAAATACAATTATCTTTGTTAAAAATAGCGTAATAAGTAAATTCTAAATTTTTGCCTATGAAATCGACTCTTAAATATTTCTGAAGTTCATATCTAGTTGTCTTAATAACAGATGCATATAACCTGAAAATTTTATATCAATATAAATTGCAAGCAATCAAGTTAAGAGTCAGGTCTAATACGTAGGGTATTCGAGTGCAATTGAAGAAAGTCTGAGAACTCAAGAGTGGCCTAAACAGCCATCTTGCCTCAACAATAGACCAGCAACAAAGTCACAGGAATGTTATTATTTTATTGTTATTTCTTAAAGCCGTAACAGACGACCGGATTTGGTCCGGCCGGACCTACTGAGGTTCGGTCCGCTCTTTTGCAACACACGATCGGACCAGCCAGTCGTTCTTCAGTTTTTGGTGCGTGAAGAGGGCAAACGAAGTGGCATCGATTATGTCCAACATACATTAAATCGCTTTTGCGGCAGCAGTAATTGTTGCTACATCCCCACCGCTACGATTTGTCCGGTCGTTCTGTCCACACACGCAGATTTGGTCCGGAGCGAACCGAGTCGGATTTGGTCCGGTGGAAAATCCATCGAACTCGGTCGGACTCAATTTTGGTCCGCGGACTGCTCTCCAGACGACCGGATTTGGTACGGAGCGGACCAAATCCGGCCGTGTATTAGCACTATTAGCACTACAGCCCCTCTCGGGCCTTCGCTTCCTGCAAATAGCGCCACCAACTGTCTCGGTCCATTGATCGCGTCCTCCAATTTCGAAATCCGAGCAGCGTTGAACTGAACAGAAATGTTAATTATATTAACATTCTTAGCTTCTTAACTGCCTGTACATTTGCTACTGACGGTGTTGTTGTGTACATTTCAAAAAGCTGCATGATATGGTGTGAGTGACTCTAATTGAGTTCCGACCCATACAATTTTCCGTCGTAATCGTGATTTAACGATGTCATTCTTTAGTCACTTTTAACCTTCTTATCAAAGTAAGAACTTTGATGAGAAGTTTAAAAGTCACTACAGGATAACATCATTAAACCACGATTATGACGTTAAATTGTATTCGTCGGAATTCAGAGCTAGAATCATCTAGGTAGTCTGCTTTCATGTTGTGATTATAATACTGGTACTCACGTATAAATTGCAAAGATTAATATCGCAATTAATTGCACTTCAAACATTGATCGTACCTTATATAACTTTATTCTCATAAAGTTTTCTATATTGAATTAAATCTTGGCCTTTCGATTGCTTGTTGAAATACAGTTTATAATGTCTCCAACTAATGGCTTTTCTGCTCTAAAATGTTTGAGATATATTTGAATGCCAAATGAACTCCTATCCTATGATCTATCTTCTTTAATGAATAACATTGCTTTTTTTTTTTAAAAAAAGCCGTCCTTGCTTTGTTGTGCGAGCAGGCATGTTTCAACTCCGCCTTCGGATATTAAAGAAACAAAATAATTGACTACAACTTTATATTTACTCAAGTTCTCGGACTTTGTTGCTCAAGGTATTTAATCCCACCTACAAATTAATGCAAATTATGATTTTTGCAAATTTTTGACATAGTTTCTCATAACATATTTTTAATTGAGCTCACCCTATAATTTGCTTGAAATTTTGGTTTTGTTTAATATTTAGAGTTCATCAATATCCTATTTTTGGCCTACTCTTATTTTTTATTATCATCTTCACTTTCATGCAGGACTGCCCAAACGTGTAAATGTAACACATGGTTACATTTGTCAACCAATCTCAGAACTTCTCCGGTTAAACAATCCTATTTCATTAAGCCACATTGCGTTATGACTGTCGTATCGAGCGACTCAAATATGAACAGAGATTAGATTGAAGAAATGCAAAAAATCTTTCAAAAACTGTTGGCACATGGAGATACAAACAAACGGCATTCATTTGGGTTTAGCTTTCTGACTTATTTGTGCGCTATGCAAGAAACTTCCATACACGCTAGCATCAAATGTCCAAATGAGGAGTGCCTGCGGGAGTATCTATCACAAAAACGTCCGTCCCGAAAATTAACAGACCTAGTACTTATAAACTAGTTTTAGGAAAAATCCTGATCCATCGTGCTGCCTGCATAATTTTCTGCACACAAAAAAAACCCACTTTGTGCAGATAAGACTGAAAACATACACGTCCGGTCAAGACCTAACTCAGGTAGAAGGATTCGGCAATATTGCAATCCGACTGTCGTATCTAGCGATTTTTAGACGCAAATATGTACACACTGCGACAAGATTTGTAAAGGAACTTCAGGCATGCGCAGAACTAATATACTCATTTGAAGGTATGTCTTTGCCAGGAATTATGCGCTAACTCATTTGTGCGCTATGCAAGAACTTTCATGCATGCCAGCGTCAAATGTCCAAATGACGTGCGCCTGCGCAAGTATCACAAAAACTTCCTACTAATCGCAAATTCCTGCGACTGCCAAGATGGCCAGAATTGTCGCACTTCGCAGTGTGCGCGCTTCCATTTAACCATGTGTAACTTGCGACAGTAGTACGACTTTATAGTCGTTGCCTGATCTATTTCTTAGCCTTCAGCATACATAGATAAGTCCTTGTAGTTATTTTTGACATCAAACTAAAGATTAAAAATCATGTAATATCACAAATAAATCTTTGAACATATCTGAGTTTAAAGTCCATATAAATTTTTGATATTTGTCTGGTTCGGAGTAACCTGGAATAACCAACGTAATTCTTGGTTGCACCAAGAATACTTCAATTTCATAAAATAGTCGATTATATTATGATCCTAAATTCTTGATTACAAATTCATAGGAGCAAGTATTGGACCTTGTTCGAGCCCTCATCATCTAAATGAAGTGTTTTAAAAATTGCTTTCGAAAAATATTGCAAAATAGACCAGATATTTGAATAAATTCCAATGCTCTAAATATCTGAGGTCTCATCAAACATTTGAGTTCAAGTATCGTAGTGACAACAAATTTATTTTAGTGATTTAGCAATTAAAGCCCCAGAAACATCAAGGAAAATATCTATCGTTTGGATGAAAAGAACAAAGTTACTCTGAGTTGGGTGCCAAAACACGCTGGAGTTGAGGGTGATGAACAAGCAGACTCCTGAACACTTCACTTCGGTCGAGATCCACTTTTTTGGAGATACCTGAACGTTCAAAGCGGTCTATGATGAGAAAAAAAGCGGAGGTCAAACTAGATCGACAAGAATCCGCAATGACTCCTCCAGGATTTCTAACGGTGCAGAAGGCGAAATTGACGAGTGCAGGCTCTCTAGATTTGCAGATGGTACACGAGAACATTTTCCGCGGTCTGCGGAACTTTGTTCCAGAGGAAAGGGTCTGGATACTTACCGTCTAGCCTAGGAGGATTTTGGATACCTGGAGTCAGCGAAGAATAAACACTTTCTATGAAAAGTGCGTATGTTCGGGGGGCTTTAGACATTCTAATGGGAATGGACGTTCCAATAAGTGTGTATAAGTTGAAATGCAAGATAGCCACTTTATACAACCTGCAATCTACAGAGGTTCTTTTGTCAGTCCTTGAGCCAATCCAGCTGTGATGAGCACACGATGAGCAAATTAGATAATATTCATACGTTCAACTGCGGTACTCACCATTTAACCTTCAGCGTACTGTTAGATCTTAAATTGAAATTTTCATAGAAATTTGAGCGGCGATGTTCGATCTGGATTGTTGGGTAGATGATTTATTGATCTCTGCTCTTAAAAACGAAGATGCGTCCTGAATGCAAACTTCACAGGATTATTTTCGCTATATTGTGTATTATTATTACGATAACCATTGTTCAAATAGAGTAATAGCTTCTCTGATTTCGATAGTTTGGGATCGTTTTGTAGGTCAAATGAAAGTAAAATCTCATGTTCTATTTTGAACCTTTCTGAGAGGCTTGATAGGTGTGATAGTGATTGAAGTGCACACCTCTTGCGCAGTGGGAGCATATTCAAGTCTCGTTGGTCTCAATTAATGATTAAAGGCAAACCGTTTAAAGTAATGAAAATAAAAGTGAAAGTCATGTCAACCTCATCCCGGAATTGCAGATTATTTTTAAAAAAACCTAACTTTACTTGGTTATTTGAAAACTAGTTGTGTACTGGATTGGTTCCAGATTATCACGAAATGTATCAAAGCACATAACTATTGGTGTCGAAAAAATTGCATTTGACTTAATAATGACTTAGTTGAAATAAATAATTATGCAAGCAAAAGGAATCGATAAGTTGGAAGAAAATTATTTTGCCTTTTGCTTGCGGCATCAGCATGACTAATTATGCTTAGCCAATGTGAAGCTGAGGGAAGCAACGTAAGTACGAACCAGCAACGTTTGGAAATTATTAAAAACTACTATTAATTACTATTATCGAAAAACCATCTTCAGCGATGAAGTTCATTTCTGGCTCAATGGCTTTGTTAATAAGCAAAATATGCATTATTAACCAGCAACAAACCCACATGTGCTTCTTGAGACACCGTTGTATCTGCAAAAAATTACTGTTTGGTGCGGTTTTCATGCCGGAGGTGTCATTGGGCCGTATTTTTTCGTGGACGAGCGCTATTGTGTTATGTTGGAAGGTTATTTGTGGCCAGAATTGGATGAACTTGACATCAACAATATGTGGTTTCAACGAAACGGTGCCACTAGCCACACAGCACGCCTTACAACCGATGTATTGTAATGTATTTATTGTTATATCTTTAATGGAAAACCCTGTATAACAGACTTTTTCAGTATCCTTATTCAATTCAACTATGGAGTTTGATTCTGATATTTCTGAAGCAAACTGTATAATAATCTACAAGCAGTAAATCATACGGCACCCGAATATTGAGTAATGAGATTCTCATTATATTTGAATTATACATTACCCTGCTAGTATTTGAAATGATTTTGTTCGAGCTAAGGGCTCCTGTCTTTTCACACTTTTTATGGTTTTGTGAAACGAATTTTACAAAGAACTACTAAATTTGCCCCTTATCTGTACGTCCGTCCGTCGATCTGAACTTCATAGCAAAAGTTTTCTCAAAAACAAAAAAGCTACAGTGGTCAAGCTTTGTGGAAAGATTAGACGTGGTGGCTATTCAATAGTTTATCATCAAAAATTTTAAAAATTTTAAGATGGATCCTCTCCCCACCATATTACGAGACCAATTTTGTCTATCAAAAGTATTCAAATGTCGTAGCAAATGAAAGGTATGAAATATAACTTTTGGATGATACAAAAAAGTCACTCTATGTGTCAGGGGGTTCAGGGAGAGACAAACTGTTTCGACGATGTGTGGCCCCCCACTTGATTGAAGGCCTTGAGCCTAAAAAATCTGAAACAAATCATGGAGATCCTATTAACTAAAAGGGCAAGAAGTGAATCAAAAATCAAAATTCTCAACTATATTCTTCTTCTTTTTAGCACTACAACCCCTCTCGGGCCTTCGCTTAGAGATAGTTAGAGTATCTCATTTTCATGACCGTATTGATTTTTTCGGAAGTACCATACTCCCGTGTGTCTGCTCAGCTATGATATGATCTGATTAAATCAGTACATATCACCACTGAGCGAACACTCGTAGTCTGTCCGAAAAATCCCCTGAACTAAATCACGTTGTTCACCAACGAGATTTGAACCTGGGACCCTCGGCTTATGCGAAATTGGATAATAAGCAAATGAGATATAACCATTCTATAATGTTAAGTTATAGTACAACAACAAAAAATATTGCTACTTGATATACATTTCAAATCGATCTAGACTTTACAATTTTCTTCGCATTTTCACGAAAATTTTAAGATTTGAAAATTTTCAATGGCCGAAACTCGAACGGCTGTTTTGTGTTTACGAAAGAAGTGCTCAATTTTTCGTATATATTTGAACGCAGATTTATATCTCAATTCATCACTTCATGTCATTAGAAAAGTTGTTCTGAACTCAAGGATAGTTATAAAGCCTTTCAAGTCCTAATTTTTTCACTCGCACATTTTTTTTCCTCAGCCAAATCATAGATTAGGTAAAAACATCGGCTATGGCTTGAGCCTTTGGACTTATGATATCTTGTGGCCTTTACTAGGCTGCTTATGCTTTGACTTGATCCTTTGGACTTATGATAACTTGTGGCCTTTATTAGGCTGCTTATGCTTTGACTGTGCATAGAGCTTGACTGTTTTCTTTTTGTTTAGTGTTTTAGTATTGGTTGGGGTATGTTAGTTGAAAGTTTGGATTTAAACTTAGTGTAAGAGAGAGAAATAGTGGTTAAGGGATTTAAAAGCCTGGGATAATCCTGGTCGAGTATTTCATAGTTCTCTCAGGAAAGGAAAGATTACTTTTAAAAACTTTGTACTTACTTCTTAGCGGTTCAAATTTCTGGCAGTTGAAATTTCTGTGTTCGAGGAAATTTATGGAGTTACACCACTTGCAGTTTTCGGAGGACGCAGTTCCGCTTATCTTGAGTCTGGTTAAATTATACGCTCTGCTGATGAGTAATCTGTTTAGTTGTTTTTGCACTTTGCTACTGCCAATAATTTTGTGAAACCATGGTTTGGGTCTAAAGATTAGGCTAGTTTGGAGCCGTGGACAGGATTTGAGTTATCTCATTTCATTGGCATAATATGCCTCTCATTCTCTATTGATTTCAATGTTAATTAGGTATACTGTGTCATCCCATTCAGTATAGTGATTTGCCTCTACGTCTGACGTGATGGCGTCTTTGGCCGTTATAAGATCTGAAAAATTTTCGGATTTAGGAATCCAGTATAATATAAAGGTGATGTTCGGGTGTCCATAAGGACTTGTCTGAATTTGGTAGTAATGAATTTGTGGTTTTGTTGCTTATTATTTCGTTGATTGCATTTCTGGAGTCCGAGAAAATAACTACAGTGTTATGAGGGCTGTTACTAGGTTCTGAGGCAGCTTAAAACATTGCATTAATTTCTGCATTAATAATTTTAGGGGTATTGTTGAAACTGGAAAGCTTCGTTGAATTATCATTGAAACAGTGGATAGCACAGCCGGTGTCTAGTTAGTTTTTTGATGCATCTGTGAAATATATTCTGTTATTGTTGTTACGGAAAAAATTGAGAGTTTGTTCTTTTGAGTAGAGGAAATTATTATAGTTAAGTTTGCGTAGGTTTTCTGTTATGCTGCTCATAAAGTTATCAACTTAAAACTTAATGTCCTGAGCCACAGGAAGTTTGTTTCCATAGCACGTATTGTTAAAGAAGCTTTTGTATTTGGAGTAAATATGAAAGTAGATGGAGTACGAGGAATTATCTATCACTGTGCTTAAGTCTTCCACGTGTAGGTTTTTGGCTATTTCCTTAGCAACAATCTGCTTTACTCTTTGGTGGGCCGGTAGTTCCTTTGCTATAGCTAGAGAAATGATGTTGGGTGCAGTACTTGGGATGCATCTTTTGAAGGCTTTGGCTTTTAGAACGTCAGTTTCTTTGTAATAATATTTCGGAGGTACATTTAAGTTAGACAATCGATCTGAACGTGTTGATTGCTTTAGACGGCGACTTTGTTTGCTTTTGTTGTCTGTTCTTTGTGTAAGATATTGATAAGGTTCTGGTGGTTGAGGTGTCTATCTAAGAGTATGAAATTTTTGACCCAGGGAATAATGTTGTTACTATATTAAAGGATTTGGGGCGGGGGTCTTTTTAACAGAAAAGGCTATTGTTTGAGATTTACTAATGTTAAGAGGGAGTTTTAGTTGGTTGCAATTTTTAATGACATGTCAAATTTCGCTTGTAGGGCATTTAAGCTTGCTTGTTTGCCTTTACCTTTGCAGATAATTACAAAGTCATATGCGTATTTTACCAGAGCTGTGTAACTGTCTGAGATATTGTGGAATTCAGACATATAAAGATTAAAAAGTAGAGGTCTTAAGACATCTCCTTGGAGTAGGCCATACACTGCCACATCAGTTGTTTCTGAACTTCCTTCTGCCAACTGTAACTCTTAAATCGTGTTTGTATTTTATATGGCTCGTACTTATCATTCAAAATTAAATACCTTCCGCGTGATCTTGCGTTCCATTTTAGGGCTAGAAATCTAAAACATAATTCTAGAAACATACTGGCCTTTTATGTTGTTGTCAGTCGCGTAGTTTTTTTCGATCATATAAATTAAAGATTTGACTAAGTTTAACCTGTGTATACAAAATAACTTTTGAAGATATAGAACCAACGATTAGATTTCATCCTACTTGAAAATTCTCACTAGGCAATTCAGTCTGAAGATAAACTGATAAATAGAAATTTCATCATCTTTGTAGCGCTCGCTCCTGTTGGCCATTTACTCTCCGCCCGTAAATCTTCCGATCGCAACTTGCCATTCTAAATTCGACAAAGTCAGCCCAGCGTTGCCTTGGTTTTCCCAATGTTCATCTCTCCGTTTTTGCAACTATTTTGATGTACCCATCTAATATTCCTCCATTGGTTGGATGTTACTAGCTGATTGTAGTTTCTGCAGGCTTTTAATTATAGAAATCATCTCACGGTTAAGTTTCAATCATAATTGGCCCCCTTTTTCCTGAGATCCTGTTGTTTGCCCAAAAATCCATCTTCTGATTGCGTTTAATATTTGTGCGGATACCTGTGTGAGAGTTGGAGCATAAAAAAGGTCGTACCACTAAATTTTATTTTGAAAACTTTGTATATGCTACTGGTCTTTACCAATGCTAAAGTTTATTTTAATTAATTTTTTATCTCTTAATGCTCATTGGCACTACTACCCATCCCGGAGTCTAAATTCTCATAGGTTTCGCCTCCAACTGTCTCGGTTCATTGATCGCATCCTCCAGTGTTGAAATCCGAGTAGTGATCTGCTTTCATTATCCTCAAAGTTAGAAAAGCGCTTTCTGAAATTTTCAACTGGTCTTCGTTCTTCAATTTTATTCGCGAATACGTTCTTAAGTACTCGCCTTATGTTCATTTGTTGCATCTGGGCTGTCCATTAGTTTTATCAACGAGATTTATTTCGAGTGATTCTTCGGACGTACTATAGGCCCGTTCAGTTATGATATGTGCTGGTTTAAAATCAGAACGTATCGCATCTGGATGGACGGACACATGGCCGAAGCGTGAAAATGATCATATCACCTTGCGGAGTGCCCATACAATCGATCATGATAATGAGATACTCTAACTATCTCTAAGCGAAGGCCCGAAAGGGGCTGTAGTGTTACCGAAAGAAAGTTTTATCATAGTGGAGATGTCTCGCTTGTCGAATAATTTATACAACTCGTGATTTTATCGCAATAAGAGATATTGATAACTGATTTCAATTAGACCAAAATAAGATTATAATCAAATTTTATTGAATACGAGTATATCAACTTTTTTTTTTGCTTTTGCTGAATTTAATTTAGTAACTGTGCGGTGCAATTTTATTAACAAATGGAAATTGAATCAAAATTCAATTGATTTAAAATTTAATTTAATCAACACAATTACTATCTATATCTAACAATAAATAACTTAATTGAATAAACCAAATAAATTATTTAAATGATTGTTTTTCATTTCAAGATTTAATGTTTTAGGTATTCAATAATAATCGTGAATACTTTGGGAATAAACTTCTATAATGGATCCTAAAAAAATCGAATGGTGACGGTAACAACAAATAACTGCTATCCCAAATGCTTCCATGTATTTTGCCTAATCAAAAGAATATTTTATACTTTAGCATTTTAGTCTTTTCCTATGCTTTTTTAATTTTAATTTTTAACCTTATCCCAAACAATGCACTATTAAGACATGTTAACATATCATTTTATGTTTATAATTTATTTATTGTTGAAAAGAAAAACGAAATTAGCCAATAAGCATTCCTAAAATTATGCAAGTTTTTATTTCTTTTCCTTTCTTTTTTAGACTATATTGTAGAGTGTGGCGAAGACCGGGAAGAAGAAATGGTATATCAAATTGTCACTGAAGGGCAAGAGTATGATGAAGTTGAGCACGATCAGGTAGAAGAAGAAATGCTAGCTGGAGAGGAGCATTTGATGTCACAAGAAGCCTATGAAGAATCAAATGAATATACTATTGAAGATGACGATGATGATAATGTTTTATACAGCTTAAAAGCCCACGACGGAACTGACGATTATCAAATAGTTCGAATAAAATCAGAACCTGTTGATAACCAAGATACAATTCAAACGATAAATATGCGTGCAGTGGGAGAATATGTTAGTACGGCTGAAACGCTGGTTTCAGGACACACGATAGATATTGCATTGAAAAACGCCAGTGGCTTTAGAACTTTGGAAGTGGATAGGGAAAAAGTTAAGAAATTGGCCGATTTATTAGCTGTAACAAATTTAAAAGCTAATAGTCATGCCTATAAAAAAGTCAAGAAGCCGCAACGACGAAAGGCGCAATATTATTGAACATATGTATGTATATATATTTAATGTTGATCGGTACAATTTAGAGGTAATTATAGTATAAGAAGATTTATTCAAACTTATTAAAGACACACATGACTTTTTGAATCATGTCAGCAGTATGGGCACTTAATATATACAAGAATACAAAATGTGAACATTAGTTCGACGGGATATGTAAATGGTGATACCCAAAGCAATTCGTCTCGATCATACTTTAGATTTAGCTATAGTATATACGATAAAGGACTTAAAATATGCTGCCCTTTTAAAAAATCTTAACGTTTTTACAACTATTGCAATAAAATGTACAGAGTTTTTTCAATGTATATAGAAGTATTAATAATTTTAACTGTAAGTTTTGAATTTCATATTTAATTTAAAATGGAAGGTTTTATAATTTTAGTTTCTTTAATAATCATCATTATTTTTACGGAAGAATGTTTTGTTCTAGAAAATAGTATTTGTAGTTAGTTTGCGTTGGATTGTTTGCTGGCGTTGAATGTTTTTAGGAGTTTTTGTGAATTAATTTAGATTTTTTTAGATTATATAAATTTTGAATCCCATTAATTTGTGTCTCTTTGATAGAATTTCATGTAAAGATAATAATTCCGAAAAACGGATCTAGGAGTTTCGTGAAGCTGTCTAACTTTTACAATTAAATTTGGTGCTTCGTCCATTTAGAAATCAATTTTCATTATATTCGTTTGAAATCATTTACCATATAGTCGCGAAATATTGAAGTCATGACTTAACACTATTCATTAAAAATTTAGAGAAATATTGATATTTTGCGGTAAAATAGTCTCATAAATTACTCGATCAAGGTGAATCAAGAAAATCGTTATTAAATATTTGAACTCTTTAATTTTTTAAATAAATTCTTACCTTTCTAACCAGCGTTAAAGTTTATTAAGAAAATCATTGTGATCAAAATTATGAACAGTCATATCAGCCGGGTTAAGAACAAATGCGTTTTTGGTAACAGAAAGTAGATTTTATTTGTAGATAACTCTTTATTCAAATCATATTTCATGCGTGCTTCAGAAAATATATTCATTATGTCCAAATTAACTCTTTTTAATGTTTTCATTAGAATGAAGCTTAACATGAACCTCAAATTGTTTTACTCGTAATATTTCGCCCAAGATCACAAAGTGGATTTCCTATCGGGTTTTCATCCATTATTTGTAATTCATTTAAGATTTCTATGTTGAAAACTACAAACTGTATTTGTTATCATTTAACAATTGAAAGTACGACTGTCTTCATTCAACCCTTGGTTCATAATCGACTATTTTTTCAAGTGTTCTAATCTAGGCACAGAATTTGATGCGCTATCATAAAAAAACCTCTCTTCTTTTTCAATTGATAGCTTCTCTGGAAATGATGCTAACCCTTCAATCATTTGAAATTAAATCAATGTAGGGAAAATTAATAGGCTTAAGCGTAATACCACCCATTTTAAACTTTAGTCTTCACGGTTGATTTTGCTCCCACACCGCCAATGTTCGATTTAAAATTTTTGAAAATGGATTGATTCCATGATAGGATTTTTTGGACAACCAAAAAAGTTAATTTTTATTATTAATGCGACGAGCACATTGTCTTTAACTGCTGTTCTGTTCCTCGGTTTTATGCCTTAATTTTTTTTCTTTGCATAGTATGTGCATACAATATCCACGATTTCCATTTCTTCTACATTTCCAATTTTCAAATTTGTGCCAGTAGCCAAGTATAAGCAAAGCGCGAAGATAATTGCCAATGTACCGATGGCCTCATCCATTTTAAATAAGTATCAGGTCTTGAGCAAATGGTGTTCGACGTTCGGTTTTTGTTCGAAGTATGGGTCGATTGTGGTTATTATATGATTATCCTATGCTTCTTTGTAGCACTATAGCCCCTCTTGGGCTTTTGGTTCATGCAACTAATGCCTGCAACTGTCTAAATCCATCGACCGCGTCTTCTAATTTTCTAGTCCAAATAGCGATGAACCTCCTTCGTCGATAGAGTCGGGCCAATCATATTTCTGGTTTTCCCATTGGTTTTTGCGGCCCAGCTGTTTCAATGAATACTTTTGCTTGTACATACAAATCGCGTAGCAAGCTCATTGCGGCTTCCGCGGTCTTACAATCTTTGAGACCCCCCGCTTGTCGAATATTTAATACACTTGTGGTCGTACTGAATTCACCATCGGTTGTTTTAGCTGCGCTCTGATTATTTAGCACAGGATTCGCCTATCTAAGGCGTTGAATGAACTTGCAAATATTTGAGTGAGGGTCCACGTTTCGCGTACGTAGCATAGCACAAGTCAGATTTTTTAATTTAGGCCTTTGTTTTCCTGTGTATGTAGCTGATCTTGAGGATCATCAGAACCTCGATGTATTTCGGCTGTATCGTTGCCATTGTTCGTTAATTCATTGTGTCAAGCGTGACAACATGTAGATGCCGTATACATAGGCTACTACTTGGCTACACTTGTATATTAAAGTGCCTCTTTTATAGGCAGGTAGCTTTTTAATGGCGCATTCCAGAGCCAAATTTAATAACAATGATAGCAGCCCATCTTTGTACTTTAGTTCGATATTTATGTCAAAAGTTTCGGTGAGTTGGTTATTGATTTGGACTTAGGAAGTTGTCGAGGCCATTGCCATTTTGGTAAGGTACACTACGGTCAAGATACCGAGTTATGAATGCGTGAATACGGTCAATATTGCTGTATGCTTTCTTATGGTCAGTGAACATTTGATGAGCAAATTTGATGAACAGCCAAAATGTTCAAGTACCTGCTGTGCTATCAATAATTAGTCCATCGTGGCTCTACCTATTCGAAAGCCATCTTGATACTCTCCAGTAATGCTGTTGGTGTATAAACTGATCTTATTTTTTATTATTTCCAACAAATTTTGTATACCATACTTAGTAGTGATATGTCGCTGCAGTTTTCGCAGATTTGGCTGTAACCTTTTTTGTTGATAGGAAATATAATTAATTGGTACCACTCACGTCGTTTTTGAACATTGCTCCTATCATATTTGATGTCATTTACTTGCGCTTTATTTTCTTTTTGGGATTTGATGGCGGACCGAGCTTCACTCAGATTTGGTGGGGTCAATGGGAGATCTTCGAGAATGTCTAGAGGTTACGATGTTCTGTAGCCATACGTTCGAGTAAGGAGGCTCTTGAAAGATGATGTCAATATTGTGTTCATCAAAGATGATATTGCAGATATCCTTATGACATATAGTGGAATTGGCCTGATATTTTCAGTTATTGCAATTAATTAAAAATTAAGAAATTCGATTTGGTCACTTCAGAAGTGAAAAAAATCTTACACACTATGTCTTATAGATTTGTTAAATAAAAAAGTTAATTCTGGCAGTCGTCGAATTATGCTACCATAATATTTCAAAAAGGTTGAAGATAAAGGGTAATTTTACTTAAAAGTAACAACCCATAAGATTAGTTAATAGTTTCCATTATAAAAAAAATATTCCCAGAACATTCCTCCTCTTTTTCAACAAAGTATTTATAGCGTCTGGCAAACCTTCGAGGAGAGAAAACGTTCTAGCGGTAATTTTGTAATGGAAAATATATGTGAATTCTATTTGTTGAATTATCACAACTATCAATTTTAACTAAAATGACCCTTGTCCCCAATCTCTTTGTAATTTTGGTGTAGTACAAGCTGGCCAGAAAGGACTGCCAGAGATAAATCTTATAATTTGGCAATACATAAGATACATTGTGTAAATTTTCACAAATTTTGAAAAAAAGTAAACGAGTTTCTAGTTTTTAGTCAAGTAAATGACTTCCACTTGTTACATATGCATAATTATTTCAGTTGAAAGTCTTGTATGTTATTCTTCACCTGTTACCTATGGCGCGAAAGCCTTATTCAAGCTTTAGCCTGCAGTATTACAGTTCTCCAATTTTCATGGCTATGCGACCTCATTCGCCAGTTAGCTATCCTTAGTATCAGCTTCAATCGATTTTTCCCCCCACTTCCTCGATTTTCCATCTGAACGTTTTGCTTTTAGTTTATCCTTTGACGTTATTCTGGATAAGCGATGCCTCCCCATTCTTTTGTGTCGGGATCTTTCATTGCAATTTACGCAAGTTCACGCAAACGGATGTAGTATGGTCGTCACACAAATTATATCACTCATCGTTGTAATTAAGTCTTCAGTCTGTTTTTTCTTTCATTAAGCTGTAGATTTTAGTTAAGTTCTTTGCGTTCGAACACGTCCAGGGCCTTTTCGAATTGGCTCGTTAGGGCCCAAGTATTCATAAGTTAACATAGGCTTGATAGTCACAAATGCTTAGCTTATTTTAACTGTGTCCATCACCATTCGTTAGTGTAAGTAGTACTGTGAAGTAAGCTTTGTTTGTTGAGTTATTCTCCTTGCCAGATCTCATCTTTTTCGTTACGGATTTGGTCAACGTAGACTCCTATATTTTTGTTGAAATTGTTCTGATTTTAGAATTGTTGTAATTTTTTAAAAATTGTTCAGGGCATTCTCAGACTTAGAGAATTGCGGGGAAATAAAGTGCTACTATTGCTAGAAAAACTTTCGTATTCGATATGTTCTCTGAAATTCGTTTTATTGTGTAAAACATGACCAGCCCAAGTAATTTTTTCAATTGAAAGGACTGTTGGCCATAAAAAGTGTACTATACTTGTACTTCCAGTGCTTCTCATCCCAATTCCGATATTGTATCGACCGTGAGACGCGCGGTATGAAGGCACGCGTTATGCTGGAGAAGAATCGCCCTTCGTACTGGTTTAGGAACACATCGCGTCGTTATTTTGCGATATTGAAGGTGTTCGTGGATGGTAAACTCTACACTACCAAAACTGATGCCGAGTTCAGCCAAAATGTCTCGAGCATTCATCCTACGGTCCTCCAAAATGAGTTGTTCTACGCGGCAAATGTTGTCTGTCATGCGGCTCATTCTCGACGGTTTTGCGACCATCTTTGAATGCTTTGGCCGACACCTGAGTAGGGCACAGAAGCCCTACTCAGGCACTCACTACCGAACAGATTTCGCAAACGCCGACAAATTTCCGTGTTTTCAACGCCTTCCCTCACTAAAAAATGAATGACAATACGTTGCGCACCGGCGGTTGGCACTTGACATTCACTCATGGTCGTAGCACGCGCGTGAAACGTGCACTCCCGACGAAACTTATGCCACACAGTTTGTAAGGGACCCAGCTATCACATACTCAAGCCAGAACCTTCAAAACATACATGCGCGCCATCTACAGCGTTTGTCTCCATCATATTTGAACCTCTTATCTAACTATTACCGATTCATTGGAAAAAGGAGCAAAAACCAACCAACTCTAATAAAAATTAACATATTGTACAAAGAAAACAACAAAATAGTGAACATTCAGCCTTGTTTTTTCGATGTTGTTCTCTCTCCCTCTCTCCATCTATGCATATAAGTATATTTCCAAGATTTTGCATTATTTCTGTATGGTCGACCGCTGTTGTTTCAAAACATGTGGTATCTCCAGCAGCTGTTGTACAGTTCATTTGCACTGAACAATCTGACATGGGCTGATTCATGGTTCATGAGGGAACCCAACTGGTACTTTGCGATAATCGGAAATAGACGTGTCGATTTACACGTAAAAGGAACTGTTATTGACAAATGGCGAAATCACACAGTGTTTCATTTGAACAAATAATAGATAAGGAATATAACCGAAGCAAGCAGCACATTAATAACGTTAATTGACAGTCGGTCCCTAATGAGCAAACCCGTTCATTTTCTGTCGATGTTGGCTTTATCGTCATTAACGCTTTATAAAAATATTATTATTATTATTTGACTAAAAGAGCTGAGATTCTTTTTTTTTATCAGGCTTCTGCAAGTCTAGACAGGCATGTAGTATCGACATAAATTGGCATACCTATTCTAAGAAGCCATGATACACATGCGTCTGTAGAATATCTATAATAACAGTGGTGGAAACATATTTACAGACAAATAGCTCTTTATATGTAGATATACATTTCTATATCCATGCTAAAAATCTACCTATATTAAAATCTAAGTCAACCCCGAAAGGTCAATACAATCGTCCCATGTAGGTAGATCTATTTAGCTCCTTTCTATGGTGCATAACTTCTTTGAAGAAGTAATGTAGTTGATTCGCCTCCATTATTTGCTCGGCAAAATATAAACGTTAAGCCTAATAAAATTTAAAATCATTAATCATAAGAATTTGATGAAAACATTAATGTGCGTTTTCAATTTTTCTGAATTTAGACGACGCGGTCAATAGACCGAGACAGTTGGAGGCGCTCTTCGCAAGGAGCGAAGGCCCGAGAGGGGCTGTAGTGCTGAGAAGAAGTAGATGATGGTTTTACTGCAACTCCGTATGCTGGATGATCTTCTTAATCAGATATCCCAACAACTTTTTGATGAAATCGATTCAAATTTTCCGATCGAAACGTCTATTATTAGATCGTAGCGTCTTTTCTTTTACAGATGTTATTATTGGATGTAAGACACCTAGGAATAATTTAAGAACGTCCTTCTACATTAATATATTCAAATTACCCAACGATTTCATGATTGTATTTTTGAGTTCGACAATTTGCATCATGTTGTTTTATCTTGTACATACATCTAACAGCAGAATCAAGTTATGGCTCAACTCTTCTTTTACATGTATCTATAGTCTGCTTTATACAGAACTGTTTAGAAATAATTTGACCAAGGCTCGTCTATCTCGTGATACTCGGCAATATTTTGAGTATAATGCGTATTGGTTGTAAAATCAGTTTTCAACTTACAGTCTTCGCCTACAGTAAGTTCAATATAATAACCTCTGGAAATGATTGGTTCTGAAGATTCGATTGGTTGACTAGTTTAGACCTTAGCATCTTCCCTGGTTTTGTTGTTATTGCAAAAAGTGTCTAGAGAAGAAGGAGCAACGGGGTTTAGTCAGAGGACAGTTTCAGCTATACTTTCGAGTCCAAATTTAAACATCGCATTGTAACCATCACTAGCCATAGCTATGTCGTGTTGTTCAAAATATAAGTGGAATCAGCTAAACTATTTTGTACGATATTTTTAGTCTATATAGCTCTGCATAGGCCTGAAATATAAACAAGCTCCAAATTATAAACACGGCATCTGTGGGGTGGAGATAAATGTTGAAATATATCTGATTTCTTAAATTTGTCCACTCATCGATACTTAGACTAAATCGACCAGATTCGACTTGCTGTAACTAGCATTAAAAGTAATCGCATCCTAAATTGAATTGAAGTATGAACTTTGTAACTGACCAACCTTTGCAGACAAAAGGGATATTTCAACGAGATGTTTTGGTTCAACTTTTGTAAATGGTCTGAATTATTGGGCTTTTTCAGACGCAGCGTTAAAAGTGAGCGTTAAACAGGTTATATGGGCAAGAAGAGTGAGAGGCATTGAGGGAACCTGATGGTAAAAACACGCCAATACTTTTTAGGGTGAACGAGCGTAACGCATTTTGTTGATGTTGATCATTTGGTGGGGGAAATTTTATACAAACGCCGGTAATCATTCCGAATTGAACATTCGGTGAAGAAGGTAGTCGTCATGAAACGATTGCCTTTGTCGTTATTTAATAAATTTATAAAAGCGGAGGCCATGTTCAATTTCGGGAAACAACACGACGAATATCACGATTTCAATAAAGTTAAATTGCCTATTGTAAATCCATAGAAAATTAACAGTATGCATAATCTTCATAGAATCACATTATAATAAGCCAGTTGACAACACAACAAGAAAAATATGCGACTAAAAAGGATATTGAAATTTGGAATATATTCTTCAGAAAGTGGAAAAACACTGATGTTTTAATAAATCCAATAGAAGTTTGAATCGACAAACTTTAACAATCATAAAATACATTTTTTATTCCAGTTTTTGTTACCTCGTGCACAATTCAAGGCTAAAACATCAATTCTCAATTGCTTATCTCTCTGTCTTCGCTTTCATGTTGTCCGCACGACGTTTAACGATCAAATGATCCTTTTGACACATACACTCGCAAGACGTGTATCGTATACAAAAATAGGTTGGCTGAACCAGAGCATATATACTAACAAGCATCTGCACCAGCTGTTTTTCCGATTAGAAAGGGACGTAAAATAACATAAGAGAAATTATTCTGCATTTCTTTCTTTCCTTTCTAACAATTTGAGAGGAAAATAAATTGTACTCAATACATACACAAATCGATCTCTAATTTTACGCAATACATACACAAATCGGTCTTTACGTTAACTACCGTTAGATGCGAAATTTGTTCTATGTGAAAATGCCTGTTAGTAGATATGCTCTGGCTGAACTATGTAACGTGTAAACATAAGGGCATAAGCGCGAAACCTGTTTGGATATGGGTTTTTACCATTCCCGTGTGAAAGAGCCCATTAATTTCGATTTTTGGCTCTGGCGGTTGCTCATCTTCTTCTGTGCCACAATTGGCTGAAGTGGATACTGTTGATTCACTGTGTAAATGTGTCGCTGTTTACAAGGTGCCATATCAGAGCATATATACTAATAAGCAACTGCACCAGCTGTTTTTCCGATTAGAAAGGGACGTAAAATTATTTTGCATTTCTTTCTTTCCTTTCTAACAACAATTTGAACACAACAATTTTTATTGGCGATATTTCATGAATATACATTAAATTCTTAAAGATAACACTTAGCAGAAACACTATATCTAAGTTCTTTATTAATAAGTAACTACAAAGTAAATAAAATTGATGTTGAACCTGAAAGTAAATTAAGAGGAAAGCCAAGAAAACCCCTCGATCGTTGAAAAGGTCCTTTTTAACAATTTGAGAGGAAAATAAATTTTACTCAATACATACACAAATCGATCTCTAATTTTACGCAATACATACACAAATCGGTCTTTAAGTTAACTACCGTTAGATGCGAAATTTGTTCTATGTGAAATTGCTTGTTAGTAGATATGCTCTGGCCATATCAACTCATTTGTATTTGAGCCTTTCATGGATATCTTTTCCGGATAATTTAGGCATTACGCTAATGTTACGTACCTATTCAATTTTTGAAAAATATTGCCATACTTTAGACTTCTTCATCATGGTACTAATGATTAAATAAAGTTAACTTTGAGGGTAGTAAAATAAACATAATTTGTATGAAGATAGTATTAAAAACTATAAGTAGAAACAAAAGGATTCTCCAGCATTTGTTTCCACATATTATATTTGTGTAAAACCAATACGTACGATTCCCGCTCCGCATGCCATACAGCATACATGCTCCGTCGCCGATTGAGTGAGAGATGAATTGAACGAAGGAAACGTCCGTGCAGTAGCGCGCAGCAAATACAGCACGGATAAGCACAATTAAGTCAAAAACTCAATTCAAAAAGCTATGTTTTTTGATATTCTTCATTTCTCTATACTTTTTTCACGTCTCTAGTAAGGGCAGATTTCCCGGGAACTCTCGCTTTGAGAAGTATTGACCAGAAACCCTTTTCATTTGAAACGACAAATATATTTCCACTTAATTCTCGAACATTTATAGAGCATTATAGGGTTTATAAAAGAGACACCTAAAATTACTAACTTTCGGGCAGCTGTAAAGATCGAAGCTTTTCCAGTAGCCTAATAGAAATTATAGCGTCACAGTTGCCTGTCTCAATAAAAGGCAGTGTTATAACTTTTATTAATTCATTTATTCCATCTCTTTTTTTGGAAATTGGAAGACGAAAGCAATTATTCGTCTTTTAAGATTTTATGGTCGGTTTCAGGCCGGGTGTTCGGGTTGATAGGTGAGGCGTTTAGTGGGTAGTTCAGTCACTCGCGAGCATAGGAGTCCCACACTCAGTGTGTAAGTGGCTTTCACCTCCCAACCACAAAAAAGGCTTTATGGTAGAAAATGTTGGCATTTTTATTCTTCAAAGAACTGCCCGTATCCACTACTTTTTTCTCATTTTGGATCAGCATACAGATTCCACTTTAAAAACAGTTTGCTTTTTAAGAGGAACCATGAATCGACCCAGCTTCTAATAGATTCGAACAAAAATGTTTGTGCTGCTCAGTCAGACTTTGTGCAATGGATCGAAGAAAGATTAGTGCCATAAGAAACGATATCTGAAGCATATGCTGCTTGGATTAAGACATACCATTTTCGTAATTCCGGTTAAATGTTAATCTGAATAGTATGAAGGAAAGTGCAGTTATGCCGTGATATCCCCTATTTGTGTCTTTGCTTGTTTGTTGTTGTTTTCGGGACTTCGTCAAACGAATTTTACAAAGACGTGCTAGTTTTGTGTTGATATTGGTGCATGCCTCACTCCCAAGTAAAAAAGTCTCATATTCAAATCATCACCCAAACAATACCCAAACTAAGATGAGATGTTTATGTTTCATCAGATCCAAAAGGAGTCCACATAGAGCCTATTTGTAAGGCGTGCATCGAAAACTCTTCCTGAATTAGACCTAAGCAAAGTCCAATTTATGATAAAATTATTGTGAACAGGGCCCAATATACGATGGAATTGATCAAATAGGATCCAAACAAAACTCAAATGGGTTCTATTGACACTGAAATTCGGCTGAAATGTTCTATACTAGGCTCAATTTACGATGAAGTGGTTCTACAAGAGGCTCGAACAATAGTTATGGCATATAAATTTATTTTTGCTTGTGCACAAAAAAAAAGTAGTTTTGACTACTGACCGCAATATTATTGTGAAAGCTAATTAAAAATAAAATCATTTGTTTAGTAATTTAAGCAAAAACTCATTCAAAAGAATTGATAAATGGTAGTGAATGCACTCTTCATTAAAAATGTTCTAAAATCTGATAAATTTTGAGAAATTTATATCTTATCTTTGTACATTGTAGTCATGTTTTAACACTAGATTTGTCCCTTGTTAACATTTTAACATATGCACACTAAGGATTGATGGGCATCACAAATAACCATTAAAAAGAAAATCGAATATGTCTATATGCATGTATATATTGCTCATATTTCAGAGCCATATTGGGATTTCAAAAGCAAATGATGTATTTTTTTAAGCCCTTTTTAGGTCTCGTCAGGCTTAAATGACCTTTTCTCAAGTTTTCGGGCCATGTGTAGGCCACTAGAACTCCAAATCAAGTCAATTGGGTCATTATTAGGGTTTTATAAAATAATTTTACAAAACCCTACTAGTTTCGCGACCAGTCTGTCCGTCTGTCCGTCCGTCCGTCCGTGTGTCACAGCAGTTTTTCTCAGAAACTACTTAAGCTAGAAACATTAAATTTTGCGTATAGGTGTAAAGTGGTGATCTCTTCAAAGTTCAACTACAAAAAAATTTTATAAGGTATTTAAGGGGGGTCTCCCCATATAGGAGAGTGACCCCCCGAAAAAAAAATTTCATTGAAGGTAGCCGATATGGGTATCAAATGAAAGGTCTTGATGAGAACTTTTCAAAACAGGTCTTAGTTTGGCAAAGTTTGCTTCGAGGGGCGCACAGGGAGGGGAAATACACGAAAAATTTGTGTCTCCCCCCTCGCGATTGGACACCTGTGATCCGAAAAATCTGAAAAAATCAGGAATGTAGGCCTTGGTGGGTACAGCAACAACAAATACGTGAAAAGTCGCAATTCACTCAACTTTGTTAGTAATAGTATGATTTATCGATTTTATGTTTTCTTGAATAAAATCTTAACGGTACCCTTAAATTCAATGAAATTCAGTACGTGGATGAATATTTATAAGATTGATCTACCGTGCAAGTTTCATAAAGATTGAATCATATTTAGCGAAGTTAAAGCGGTTTGAATTTTCCTGTATTACTATGGAACAATATGCGCTGCATTTATTACTATGGCAACATATGGCTATGGAACAACATGCGCTTTTTACCGACTCAGACACTACAGTTTTGCTAGGATTTGCATGAAAATTTCAGGAATGATAGGTGTCATGTATATCTTTGAGAATCGGTTCAGCTAGTGGTATCAGTAATCGTAAAACAAAATAGTGGCTGTTTTAAATGCGAAGATTGAATAATTTTGAGTTATTTTTTCCCAACTTCAACGTTCAAGGTGCATGCTTTGAACACTTGATTCAATTTAATGAATGACTGAAGATGAGTACCTACAATTTATGCTCATAAGTGAAACAAGTCAAGAAGGTGGGAGAGAGCTCCTAGCAAAAGGGTTTTGTAACCATTCTAGGATTTGAAAAAAATTGGCCATGAATCGATGATAACAGTACAGGAGAGTGGCCCCTGAAAAAAAAATCATCAAACGTAGCCGATATGAGTATGAAATAAAAGTTTTCATGGGAGCTTTTCAAAACAGTTGTTAAACTGTCAGTTTTTGCTTCAGTGGGGGCACAGGGGGGAAATACATCAAAAATGTGTTTCCTTCGTCGCGGATGGACATCTGAAATAATTATCAAGGGAGATATTTATGAGTATAACAATACTAAAAACCTCAGAAGTCGAAATTCGTTCAACTTTATTAATAATAGTATGATCTTCGAATTTCATATTTTCTCCAATAAAATCGTCTTTGACATGTTTCTTGATTTGATTCGATCTGGTGACTGCATTTTGTAAATTGAATACAAAACCCTTCTGACATGAGCGTAGGTCTGTTTACCCAACTTGTTTTTAATCATGTTTTGGGGCCATATTTAGGCCCTAAATGTACCGAAAAATGCAATTAAGCACTGTTTAGGCCAGTTAGGTTACGCGTGAAAAATTCTTGATGTTTCTATGCTATAATTCTTTGGCTCCTAGTGTTCTCGCTGTTGAATTATTTTCCACAGATCTGTAGTTCTTCAAACTTTCCTATCGTTCTTTAAATTATTCACGATACATCATAAACGTTGACAAGAAAGTATTCAAACCTTGTGAATAGTAACATAAAGCTTTTTTAATTGAAGGCAAACTTAATGTTTCTTTGCATCCCGATTTTTTGGCTTAAAATAAGACACTTTTGTGCATAAAATTATGAGTATATAATAACGATCTAAGTTGATATTTCAAGTACAAACTGATGTTTTTAGAAGAACATTAAATACGGTCACATAACTTTGAATAGTAAGTTATATGGTCAAGATATATGGTTATCATTTAGATTGCTACAAAAAGTTCACAATTTTGAAACACAAGTACAAGGAAGAATTTTCGTGTTATTGAGAAAATTGCACTAAGTAGATAATTACAAATAAAATATTTCGTTTTTGTTGAATAATACTTAATTTTTTATATCTTCCGTTGATGCAATGTGTATAACTTGATTTGTTATAATTTTTGTTAATTGCGCCAGTTACTGATATGCAGCCAAATACATCAAATATTGAAAGTAAGAAAAGGATCGATGGGATACTGAAACCACTTCATTCAGTGATCCAGTGATTGCAAGCGACTTTTCGAACGATCATTCTTTAAATTTAGACACATGAACAGACATATAGATGAAGGCAAGTACCAGTTTTAAGAGGCAATTGTTAAAATATTCTTTTCCAAGATATTAAAAATGGACTGCCTATTTGTATTGAAGGCACAGATAAAATATTCAATGGCCTATATGTCCAGTAAAGCAGGATATTTTTTCTCTAGATGACTTATTCTTCATTTTTCTGACAAATGAATATTTCACTGGAAAAAATAAAAGAAATACACGATTAGAACACTGCCCATTGTATGCTTCTTTACTACGAGGGCGGTTCCAAAAGTACCCAACCCGACAAAGAAAACTAAAAAAATTGCGAAAATATTTTTTATTTTTCAACATATTCTCCTTTCAGCTCGATACACTTTTCCCAACGATGTTCAATCGTTTCGATATCCGCTTTATAGTAGGAACCGTCAAGCTCTTTAAAATAGATATTAACTGCAGACTCTACCTCTTCATTGTTGGCAAATCTTTTGCCGCCGAGCCATTTTTTCAAATTCGGAAAAAGAAAATAATCCGAGGGAGCCAGATTTGGTGAATAGGGTGCGTGAGGAAGCAATTCGAACTTCAACTCATTGATTTTAGCCATCGTAATGACGCACGTGTGGACTGGTGCGTCGTCGTGATGAAACAACACTTTCTTTTTCGTCAGATGGGGCCGTTATTTCCTGATTTCATCACTCAAACGCTGCAATAAGGCTGCATAATATGCACCGTTGATTGTTTTTCCTTTTTCGAGATAATCAATAAATATTATTCCACGCGCATCCCAGAAAACGGATGCCATGACCTTGCCAGCTGATTGAACTGTCTTTGCTTTCTTTGGAACCGGTTCTCCCTTTTCAGTCCACTGCTTTGGCTGCTCCTTGGTCTCAGGTGTAAAATGATGGACCCATGTTTCGTCCATGGTTATGAACCGACGCAAAAACTCGGCTTTATTGCTGTGAAACATTGTCAAACACTCGATGAAAACATCCTCACGTTGCTGTGAGCAAACGCGGCACCCATCTTGCACACAGCTTTCTCATGCCCAAATTTTCGGTCAAAATGCGATGCTCAACACTTTTTGAAATGCCTGCCATGTCTGAAATCTCGCGCACTTTAAGTAGACGGTCATCCAATACCGTTTTGTAGATTTTCTTTTCTGACGTAGTCACCTCACTTGGTCGACCACTGCGGTGTTCATCTTGGCAGCTCGTACGACCTCGCTTAAACTCAGCTATCCAATAGACTTCCCCAGAGTAGAATCCTACTCGGCTTTGATATCGGTTGTACTTAGACCTTTCAAATGAAAGTATTGTATTACATAACGATGCCCGATTTTTTCCATATTATATATAAAAAAATAATAATAAACATACCCTTATGAATTTTTCACATTAAGTTGTTGAAAGGTGGTATTATCAATCGCAATAATTGTTTTTTTAAACTACCTATATTCATAAGTCAGGTCGGGTACTTTTGGGACTACCGTCGTATATGAGGCAGCCAATTCGCATTTCTTGTCTCACGCTGATTCTTATCAAGAGTGACGGTAATTCATTTAAATCAGGGCAACCATGTTTTACTGAGCATAGCAAAAAACGATAGTAGTAAATTCACAAAAATATACCTGCTTACACTTGATAACCTTATCAGAAATCATAAAGTTTTAGATTTAGTTTTCAGTACTATTCAATGCATTTAAAAAGCACAGAGTTGAGGTTTATCGTCACAAAATTTACAACAATATATTAAACTAAAGGTAATTGCAGCTAATTTTGACAAATAATGCTGCAGTAGTTATTCCACTATCAATAAACTTTCAATTCAAATTGTTTTACTAAAAAAAATTAAATTGATTAACTTTATTTTTCCAAATTTGAATATCTTGTA
Organism: Odontomyia ornata; assembly: GCA_963969285.1. Lineage (NCBI taxonomy): Eukaryota > Metazoa > Arthropoda > Insecta > Diptera > Stratiomyidae > Odontomyia > Odontomyia ornata. The sequence goes on from OZ017738.1 coordinate 115,459,286, forward strand.
TAATTTTTTTCTTCATTATTTAAACTAAAGCTAATACCTACTTTTATGATTTTTTTTCAAACATTGTCATTATTTTATTTCTATGTCGCTTAAAATTGAAATACATTGAATTAATTTTATTCAGCAGATTAATTTTTTCGTGTTACGCTACGGTATTCACCATAGTCGCAAACATTAGAAAAGCGTATAGAGATTTTACCTGGGGTAGCACAATGAGACCGGCCAGTGCTCAATCTTGTGGTGGGTAGTTTTGGGACTCTTTCCGTGCTGGGCCACTTCATATATAGTGCAATGACAAAAATGGAAAGGAAATGAAAGGGAAGATTTTTTCCGGGTACACCATGATCATTTTACTCAAAATGAAAAACAGTTACAGGAAATCACAATTTTTATCATATAAAAAAGAAAAATCAAAACAAACCCCTAAAAAATAGGAAAATATTACAATGTGTCTATGAAAATAAATTATGCTAATCAAGCCATGTAAAAATTATTGAAAAAAATAGTTTTGTTGTGATCTCTTTTGATTGTGATCTCTTTTGTTGTGATCTCCGAGCGATCAGTGACGGAAAGGAGTGGTTACGCAACGAACAGTAATTTATCCTGTTCAATTATCTTATCTAAATTGTAAATTAATTCTAATGTGATTGAGAACAAAAAGCAAAGATACTTTGTACCACTGTTCCTTCGCTAATTTGCATGATTGCCTTATCGAAAATGCAAATTTTTACCAATGGACCGAATTTTGTATTTTCTAGTGACTTCCTCCCGATAAGATGATATTGCCCTTTCCACTGCGACACCGATTTTGTTTTGCGATGCGACAGAATACTTGCACGCTCAGCCACTTTAACACTTCAATATCTACTTTCGTTTTGTTATGTAATTAATACTATTGAACTTCTGTAATAAACTGTATTTCGCACTTTTTAAGTGTCGAGTAGTGCGATATCGGCAAACGAAAGGTACGAATTCAATAAAACACTGAGCTTGAGACTAAGTTCGGAAATGAGTTTCAATTAGGTTTTTTCGGGGAGAAAGAACATGACGCACGACTTACGTATAAAACAATTACTCGATAGAAAAACAACTTTTTAGAATGATTAATTATTTGATTTATTGATCACGGCTTGAGTTATAATTCTTAACTGATTTAATTCTATTTTTCTTCTTATCAGTACATTTCGACTTCTACAAAATGACCTACATTCTAAAATAATGCTTATTGCTATTGGCCAGCACTTTTGCAATTGATTGGCAATCGAAGAAATGTGCTTGCATTGTTGTGGTAATTTTGCAATTGCAAGAATGCTTACCTTTGATGAAATTAGTTTTAATTTTAACTGTACCAACGAACTAGGTCAACTAGTTTACTGGAAGTTCGTTGACATTTGAGGTCAACTGAACATTAAATATTTTATTTGGAGATGACGGCGTCGATGTAGCAATCAATTCCTCATTTAGTGGAGGTGGTTGCATCGATGACGTCACCCACGTATCAAAAGATGAATGATGATCTTGAAATTGAATTTCAATTAATTAGTGCATGATTACAATAGGAAAAACCTTATTTCGCTTCTGGCTTCATTTAAGAAACTCCCACCTTCAAATGTTGACTCTTGCGCATTTACCTTCCGGGTCCACATTCACTTATCGGTGGTCTAACATTCATTCCCGCTGTTGATCCTATCACGATTCCGTCAAGATATCTTCGTTCTCCAAATTCAACGCTGGCCACACCTTCAGCTGATATGACCTTGAACTGTAAACTCCTTCCGATCAGCTGAAAGTTACCCGTCACACATTTTATTGCTACTACGGGCTCCCCCGATATTGCGGAAAACCTGCAGATGTTCGCACCACTCAAAGCAAATACAAAAATGAATGGAACGAACAAATACCAGGTGTTGTCGCTGCATATTTGAAATGATTTCTTCTTCTTCGTAGTGCTACAGCCCCTCTCGGGCCTTCGCTTCTTGCAACAACCGCCTCCAACCATCTCGGTCCATTGACCGCGCCCTCCAATTTCGAAATTCGAGCAGTGATAAACTGTCTTCATCGACCGAGATAGACTAGCGTTTCCTTCGTTTTCCCACTGGTCTCAGCCCTTCAGTACTCCCAACGAATACCTTTTTGGGTATCTGTTGTTCGTCCGTCCGATTCATGTGGCCAGTCCATTGCAGCTTTCGCAGTCTTACAATCGTTGATACCTCTGGCTCGTCAAAAATTTCATACAGGTTATGGTTGTATCGAATTCACTATTAGTTCGCGTCTAGCTTCACTCCGATTATTCGCCTCAGGACCCGTCTCTCGAAGGCCTTCCATATGTTTGCGGATGCTTGGGTTACTAATAGTAATAGTAGTAATAGTTCATCACAGATTTGTATACTTGGAGCTTTGTTTTCCTGTGTATTCAGTTGGTCTTCAAGATCATCAAAACTGTATAAAATATTTTATTTGCGAGCTGTATTCTTCGGGGTATTTCGTCTCTTTCATTACCGCTTTTGAAATGAATTACTCCAGGCTAAACCTTTGATCGCAAGTATCTTTCAGCTGTTCGAAGGATAACCCTTAGTTACCAATAGGCATAAATTCAACTAGATGAATAAAACTTCAAATATACGACACTATTGTTCACAATATCCTTTTTAAGAGATCAAGCCTATAATTTTAATTTGCGTTCACGTTTTATTTCAAAACGCTTGGACGCTTAACTTTAAAAGACTTTAGGCTTTTTTTAAACAATGCACTTAAGAGTCTAATCTTGGAATAGCTAAAGTATTAAGCAGTAATGGCTATTTGGCATTTAGCGTACAAACACTCAAAAAATCTTTTATTCATATGAAGGTTTGTAGATCGTTAATTGAAGTATAAATGCCGGCCTAGTAATTCTTGAAGCTAGTTGAAGGACCAAGGATAAAAATGCACACTTATGAGACAATGATTTCTCCTTTTTGTTTACATAATATATCGTAGCAATATATTTCACTGAATTTTGGTATCTAAAGGACTGCCGATAAATAATGTCGTTCCTTCGCATGCCAGTTTTAGATTGTACTCGTATTTTATCAGCTTGTCATTTTAATGTTTGAGTGATTTATTAACATGTGGATATTGAAATTTTATATTTTCAAATGAATGTGAAGTCGCCAGCCAAATCCAAAGTGCATCTCCGATATATTATGTCTTTTGAATTTCTAAATGGTTAGTAGTGAAAAATTTCGCCAATTTATTAAATGAAAAAATTAAAAAAATGTTTTCCGTTAAACATTGGATTTTATTTATTTAAAAAACCGTATAACGTGTTTTCAAATGTTCTATATAGTCTTCCTCAGTTCACTATGAATGGAATCTTTTTTAACAATCTATACTAGAGACTACGTTAATTACTTTACAACATCGAGTAAACATGAATTACAATTTCCTAAATCTGTATTTATCCTTTATTCCGCAGGTGTTTGTAGAATTTTCAATGACTCCGCCGCGTCCATTTTACCTAACTTGTCCACCCTCTTAATTATGCTTACGTTGCTACGGCTTATGTGGTGATCTTCGGTAATTATATGTTTTGGCACCGCAGATCTTGTCGTTGTGCTCACATTTTTTGCTGCTATCTCAGCTTCCTTTAGACGTTCCTTTATTCTGACTGTCAACAATCTTTTTGTTTGCCCGATGTACACCATTAAATATAATTTGTCGCCAAATAATTTCATTATTTGGATACTCTTTAGTTCCAAAGGTAATTTTCTGGGGTCAGATACAGCTTTTCGATTATACAATTTTTCCTGTATTAGGAAGACCAATAACTTTAAACAATAACTATTAAAAGGTAAAAGTGATCTAAAAATTAGTTAGAGAGAAGTATCGATATTCCAACGTCGTATTGTCATTTATTTCGATTCCTGCAGAGTTTCTCTAACTGCAAACAAATTGAGAACTGAAATGACATCAAAAATGCCTTCTCCGGATATTTTGCTAAATAATCTGTTAAGTTTTACCAACACAAGATTCAATATTTGTCCACTAGCTATCAACAGGATGTTGTAAAGAAGTTGATTGAAATATTAAATATAAAGAAAAGGTTTTAGAATTTATTTGTTGAAAATGAATGTTAGAAATCGGTATAACTTCTTGGTCCCTTCATTGAGAGAATATAATAACATCAAACCGCACCAACAACTTGAAATGAAACACCTTAAGGCACAAAATAGACAAACCCAGAAAGTAGCTGTGAATTGCACTTTAATCAATCGCGCGGCTTTGGGCATAATAAATTCACTTACTTTATTTGTTTAGTTTTCGTTTAAAGCAAGTTTTTGTATGGAACTAATGAAATCTCAATGATTTCAAGGTCACCAGGTCAGCTGGTAAAATTTGTACGAAGCTCTTCTTTTTTCTATATCTTTTCTGTGCCTTAATGTTTCAAAACAAAACAACTTAAATATTTTAAATAAAATGAACTTCCATTTTATAGTAAAATACTTAAAGTATTTTAATTATTAAACACCTCAAAGTTATTCTGAAATTGTATGTGTGTTGAGAGTTGTAATTTTATTTATTTATTGTATGTAATCAATATGTTTATAGTTTGAAGCGAATCTAATGTTTGTTCATTCAGTTTGCACTTCTTAAGTTTTTTTATTGGAAAAATGTTTTTTAAAAATAATATACTCAAGTCGAAAATAAAAATAGCAAAACAACAAAAAAAAAAAAGAACCATTTGAAAGAATTATTCGTTAAAACCAACCAATGTAAATTTTTTATAAGGCTAAGTTTATACTCGTAAGAATAAATTCAAGAATATATGTAAAAAATATAGATCTTCAATAGATAAATTCAATATAAAATTATTCTCAAACGTGTTTTATTGATTACCCTAGTTCTTATCATTTATTTTAAACCTGACTCATTTTTCTCTAACATTATGTTCATTGTTGATAAAAAAATCTTTTATAATTTTCATCTTAAATATTTCCCCACTAACCCATACTAACAATTTGTCCTTTTTTCAGATTTCTATGACACTGTGCTGTTTGACATGTTTGATGATTCTGATGAATACAAGGCATCAGACGGAGATAAACCAATGTGCCCGAATTGCCATCGAACTTTTTCATCTGCCAGCCGATTAAAATCGCATTGTTTAATGAGTTGCCGAAGCATTAAGCGATTTCAATGTTTTTTCTGTTATTATCGATCGAAACGTCGATACGATATTTGGCGTCATATGAAAGGGCGACATGAACGGGATTTGAGCGATCGTTCAGCTCTAGGGCTATCGATGGAAGTTCAAACGGTCGTAGATGCTAAGGATTTGCCCGAAGCTATTAAAGTAGAAACAGACGATTCTGAAGACGTTGTGCATATAATTGAATAAAATAACTAAAACTTGATAAAGGAGAGACTGGAAAAGTAGAATTGATAATTAAGATAATGAAATGACTCAAAACTTATTACATTAGGATTAGCTTAGTAATTTGATGAATTGATATTTGAAACCAAAGAGTATTATTTATGTTTAATACATTATTTATTGTGTTTAGAGAATAATATTTAGTTTTTAAATATTTTAGATTATTCTAAAGGAAAGATTTTAGGAAATTGAAATAGCAATCTAACTTAAAGGCTCTGATTTTGCGAGGCAGAAAAGGTTGTAGGTATTATAAACCGGAAACATTCCAAATGTTGATGAATCCACTCGAATTATATAATTTGAAAAAGTCTAAGCATTGACCTAAGATTTTTGGAATATTTGATGCCATTTATCATAATTTTAATAAGTTAGTACATCACTCAGCACTAATGTACACTAGAGCGGAAAATATTTTTCATTGTACTGTATTCTTGGGAAATTAAAGAAAATTATGCGCAATCTATTTAACATAGTTAATATTTATGAACTAGTACAGTTAAGTTTTATTAAAAATTGGTTTTCTTGGATTGAGCAAACCATATTATCTTTAAATTTAATGATGAATAACTATAAAAATTAACTTTAGTCATTTTCAATGATTTTCTTTGAATGAATGGGTTTGTCACAAGCTTTACTAATATTAAGTAGTGTGCACGGATAATTTATTGAATTGTGAGATATTTAATTTTCAAGTTTTTTTCTTTGGAAGGTGTTCATTTGCAACAAGAGTTCGATAAATTATCTTACAAACGTTTAGATTTTTATTTGTAATTATGGGAACACTGAAATAGAAATTAAATATTTTATGAAATTAACTGATATACATACATTACACCGAAAGTATCGTCATTGCGGATTTGAACAAATTCTTGCATAAACATTTAAAAATTATTCAAGAAAATGAGATCGATATGACAAAGTTTGTCTTGATAAAAGTATATTTAATTAAATTAATAAAAATCGAAACTCTTGTTTTTATCACAGAAATAAATTTCAATCACATCATTTTTCATGGAATTATATGCTCTACTAGTTTAAAGATGTATGGCCAGTACGACCACCGAAAATGAGCTGACAGTGTAAAGTAGAAATATGCTCATTAAGAAACATAAAATACGCTCATTTTTAAGGTTTTTAAGTTTCTTATAATTGGATGGTGCATTATCATGCAATAAGCGCCAGCTTCCTCCTTCGCAGTATTCAGGCCGGATTCGACGAATTCGATGCAACAAACGCTTCAAAACACGAAGATAGAAAATTGCATTGACTGTTTGGTCCGTTGGCACGAACTCCTTGTGGACAATTCCTTTGGAATCGTAAAAACAAATGAGCATCGACTTGATTTTTGATTTCTCCGAACGCGATTTTTTGGGTGGTGGCTCGTCTGGGGCCTTCCATTCGGCACTTTGACGTTTGATTTCGAGTTCATATTGGGTACCCTACGTTTCATCACCAATTACAATGTTGCAAAGGAAGTTCTCGTCTTTTCTCGCCTCTTTAATGATGTCTTTCGAATGTTGAATTCTGAGCAATTTTTGTCATCAGTTAACTTGTGCGGAACAAAACGTGCACAGACCTTTCGTAAGCCCAAATGATCGGTTAAAATAGGATAAATCGATGTTTTGAAGATATTCAACTCCGGTTCCATGAATTTCAACGATGATTTCGGCTCATTTTTGATAAATTCGCGCATAATTTCGATGGAGTTTTCGGTGATCACTGATTTTGGGCGGCCCGTATGTTCATCGTCATTTATGTCCTCTCGATCATCTCTGAAACATGTAAACCACTCATGAGCTCTGGTACGAGATAGACAATCATCACCATAAACATTTGTCGCCAATTTTAATGTTTCGGTAAGTTTTACCGATTTTAAAACAAAATTTGATATTAGCTCCTTGTTCGAAACCCATTTTTGTACCGATAACACGGACATACTGTCACTTTAGACGCAATAACTTCGCTTCCACTAAACCGCGTGTCACCAAACTTTCACTGGAAGTCAGGTAGGGATGTAACTTTCTAATGCACTATCTCATTCACAGATCGCATTTATGACAAAAGTCTCGTTTATTTTGGAACGCACCCCTTTCAATAGGCCCACAATCATTTAACTTGTTTACTTGCTTCCCAGTTGGTTTGGATCACATTATCCAATAAATTAAATCATCGTTACAGCTCACTTGTTCAAACTCTTCTTTTTCATCGATTGCACTGCAATTCAAATCGATTGTTGGACTTCCGGTTACATTGCGCTTCATATACCCATTCTTCTGACCAAGTTGTTTGAAATTTAAATATCGTTGTCTTCGTCACGCGAGCCTTCTCAGCGTTTACATGGCTTTCCTCGTAGTCTTTGCCCGCAATTCGACGTAGGTGGCCTATAGCAATTTTTAGGTCTTTGTAAAATTTTTTTAACAAAGACATACTAGTTTCGCGACCTGTCTTTGAGTTTGTCCGTGCGTCACAGCATGTCTCCTAAGAAACTACAGAAGCTAAAAAGCTCAAATTTTATGAATAGGGTAGAAGTGGTGGTCCCTCAAAAGTTTAGGTCTTACAGAACATTTCAAAAATTTTTAAGGAGGTTCCCCCTTAGAACGAAGTAGCCTTTGAACAATTTTTGTAATCTAAGGTAGTCGAGTAGGGTATCAAATGAAAGGTTTTGATTAGAACTTTTAGAATCTGAACTTAAAAAGTTATCTTGTGCATCAGGGGGTCCATGGAGAGGCAAAATGTACCAACATTTTATGTTCCCCTTCGCGACTGAACACCTTTGAGTCGAAAAATCTGAAAAAAATTACGGAGGTGGGGTTTTACGAGTACAAGAGCAACATATACCTCAGAAATCGAAATTCACCCAACTTTGTCAATAATAGTATGATTTTTAGACTTTACATTTTAGCCCATAAAATCAAAACAGTACCTTTAAACTTCTTGAAATTCAGCTTTCAAGTGAGTCATAGCCATTTCAATTGTATGGTCTTGCAACAAAAATAACACGTGTTGATGGGTGATACGTACTTCGAATTGGCCTAGGCACTCTTATTTTCTTACAATTTTCATGAAAATTTAAGGAAAAGTATTTAATTTGAATATGTTCAATCGGCCGAGTATTCAGAAAAATTATTTAAGCTGGAACAAAGTGGCGGTTGCAATGTCCTTATGAAGGAAACTCTGCATCTTTTGCATGCATTTAAATGATTTTTTACCCAAGTATTGGGTGAATAATTCAAGTCACCAGTTCACGCTATTAGAAAACTTGTTTCGAACCCTAGGGTGGTTACAAAAACCTTCTGGTAGGAGCTCTTTCCTACTTACTTAACTTGTTTAGATTTAATATTGATAGATGCATGCGGCTCTTTCAAATAGTTCAAATTCATGGTCATATTGGATTCAATACAGATGTCCTTGTTTTATGGGTAAAACATTTTTCGGAGCACTAGTCATTGCTCACGTTTTGTATCTATAAAGAGTATAAGCCTTAACAGGATTTTGTCAATCTTTGTCTTACTTTTACAACCCAATTGCTTGGATTCCATCATCGAGGGGACTGCAATATTAAGTTTGCTCGCTATAATCATGCACCACTAGATTTCGCTTTTCTCACTGTCATCCTTTGAAAGATGAAATAATGGATTTATTTTAGTTTAAAGCTACTTAATATGAAATTTTTCCGATCTGAATTGCTTGTAATTGTCATGAGCTCACTTTGATATTCATTGGCTCTTAATCTAACCTACCTCCTCATCGAGCTGGCATGAAAACGGCGAAAAGATCTGAATGATATATTGACACCATCGGCATAAGCATCCAATACCTAGATTTTACAATCATCTGACTGTTTTTTTCGATGGGCGAGATGTTCTTCACATCGTTGAAGAGAGTTGGTGGTAGACCGTTCCTCTGTTTTAACCCTTTTTCTGAGTAGAACGTTTCAGTAAACTGATTTTGTACTTTAACTTGGCACTCGATTTTGTCCATTGTGGTATTTATCAGATGAACCAAATTTAGGAGTAGATTGTAAAAAAATGTCGGTCGATGATGTCGTATACTTGCTGGAAATTAAGTAAATGTTGGTTTACATCGATATTCTGGCCCCAGTATTTTTCTTCTCTTTTGTTTCGCAGCTTACTGATCAAGGGCCACCATGGTCTACTCCAACCCTGTTGTTAGTCATCACCATCATCTATATCGCAATAGCTGAAGCCGGACATTGGCCTCTAGAATTAATCTCGTCCAATCACCACGATTCTGCGACCTTGTTCGCCAGTTGATCACTCCCAGCAAGGATCTGCTGTCAGTTTATATCGTGTCTTCACATCGGGTCCTCGGTGTTCCCGCTAGGCATCTATCTTTTGCTCTACTCTTTAATGTTCTTTTGGGTAGCCGGTTTTCTTTCATTCTTTCTATCTGGTTCGCCCATTGCAATTTGCGGCATTTAACGCAAGTAAAGGGTGTTTTCAGAGGCGGAGAACTTTAAATTGAAATAAAATAAAGAATAATGTTTTTAATATCTATGAAATTGGGTTTATTTGAAAGATATGTATTTTTGGCATTAATATTTAAAGATTTCGGAAATGTAGTCACAGCGGCTGTTGCATACGTGGTATAATCTGGAAATCCAATTTTCACATAATCTTCGCAGTGAATCAGGCGGTATTTTGGCAATAATGTATCGAAAGTTGGCTTCCAAGTGCTCAAATGTTTTTGGTTTATTGGCGTAGACATCCAACTTTACATATCCCAAAAGAGAGGAATCTAACGGTGTTAAATTGCACGAGTACGGTGGCCAGTTAATAGGACCGTTTCGTGAAATTAATCGTTCCTCAAATGTGTCTTTCAGTAAATGAATTGTATCGCTTCCTGTGTGGCATGTTGCGCCGCCCTACTGTAACCACATGTCGGCTATATAAATGCCTTCTCATTCAGGTTCCAAAAAGTTATTAATCATGTCTCTGTATCGCTCACTGTTGTCTGTAACATTGTGACCATAATTATTTTTGAAGACATATGGACCAATTATCTCACCGGTCCATAAAGCTCAACCAACTGATCACTTTTCCTGGACGTAACGGAGCTTCAACAACCGCTTGAGGATTATCATTGTTCCGAATGCGGCAATTCTGGTTGTTGACTTAGCCATTTAACCAAAAGTGTACTTCATCACTGAACAACATTTTCATTCTCATTCTCCAAATATACGATGCAAATGATGATCATGTGTCTTCAATTCCTGCACAAGTTGAATTTTGTAAATTTGTAAACCAAGATTTTTACCCAAAATTTCCCATTTAATGGATGGGCACAAGTTCAATTATAAGGCGCAATGACGCATCGATACATTCCGATCATTATCAATATTACGCTGCACGAGTATATCTGCGCGCACTGTACGACGTGTTACGGGATGCATATTATCGTTTAGAGTAAACTTATTGCGAAAACAATCCTCAGTTTCTCGAATAAAGCGCTCAGGTGGAAGATCGTGAGCACCATAAAACGCACGTAATGCACGATGTGTTCCTCGAATTGAACCGTGTTTTTTTAAATAAATTTTGCAAACGTTGCTGCAACGTGAGTCTCTTTAGTATGAATTTCCAAACAGAACTTAGCGTAAAACAACCAAGAACCTTGACACCGGCCGTCACCGGAAACAGTGTTGACATTTTTAAGTTCTCCGCCTCTAAAACAGATAATTGTCCTCCGCCTCTAAAACAGATAGTTTATCAAATAGTTTATAATCATGTTATCAGTGCAAATTTTTAACAGAAATCGACGGTTTTAGTGATTTAGGCGATAGATTCCACCTCTTGTTGAATAATGAGCATAACTTGCTTTTTCTAGAGTTTTCTGGAAGTTGTTATTTCATTAAGATTTTTCAAATAACCTTTTGTATATAAACTGGGAAGGTTGTTTCACTTCCTTTTAATAGCTCCGCCAGAACTCTACTCTCCCCAGCAACTTTAGGGTCAGGGTTGCTGAGTTCAATTCCTTAATCTGGATCATCCATAATGCGGAAGTTGATGGGTAGTGATACTGCATTTGAGTTCAAATGAGATGAAAATACTGCACACGAACTTTCTTGATCTTTTTATTTAAGGAATTATGTAGAAATCAATGTGGCTAGTATTTAATTTAATGAACATAACTTTCTAATTAGATAATAGTGTTCACGCTGACATTTCTACCGCACTTTATTGGTCAAAACTGCTGGTCTATTCCAACCACCGGTTGTTGAAATCAGCTGAAATGAATGAGTAACTTCATCTCGGCAAGATTTCAAATATTTTTGGTATGGAAAAGAGGGAAAATGGAGCACATAAAAATAAATTGGTTTCAAGTCAGTATGTTGTTGCCTCATCCAAATGCGAAAATACAGCCTTGGCCAAAAGTATAAGCCCACCTCAGAAAAGTAACATATTTCGAAGCGTATTAATATTGGTTGAAGGAAAATGGCAAATATAATTGTTTTTCATATTATTTTATTAAAAGAAGTCAATATTTGGTTGAACCTCCTTTGGCTTTAATAACCGCAGCAATTCTTCTTGGCATAGTGGAAGTAAGTTTTTAGCATTCTTCGGAAGTTATTGTTTCCAATTTTTCTTTCAAGGCACAAATCAAACTTGTTTTGGAACTTATGGAACGGTTATGCATCCTTCTTTTAATGCTCCATAAATGTTCGATCAGGCTAAAATCTGGAGACTGAGGAGCCATTCAAAATCTATACTATGATCACAAAACCACCTTTTAGCAACGCCAGACTTCTGCCAGGGTGCATTGTCTTGCTGAAATCGGAGATTACGAAGGTAGGTTTCGCCAAAAGATTTTACTGCCAATCCGAAGAGTATGTTTCCAAATACTGAGATGTATTTCGAAGATTCCATCCGACCTTCACACATGCAAATTTGCTACTCCGCTCGAAGCCATGCAACCCCAAACTATTATGCTGCCCCTCCATGCTTGACCGTTTATACCATGCAGTGTGGTTGGTATGCTTCACCAATTCTGCGTTGCGAAAAGGTCGGACTAGGTGTTTCAAAAATCTGAATATAGAAAAAAAAACATTTTTTTTTAAAATAGCGCATAACATAAAATGAATCTATCCCTGAATCGAAAAGATACTTTTAGATGAAAATACAAACATTTCAAAAACTTACTTCAAAGTTAAATTCGTCTGACCATATAATATTCTACCAATCTTCTTCGGTGAAATGCTGTTGCCTCCGAGCCCATTCTAGTCGAACTTTCTTATTTTTTTCTGACAATCATGGCTTTCTCCTCGCCTTACAGCCTCTAAGGCTTTTTTGCATAGATGTCTCCTTACTGTTCTGGAGGATAATTTCTTTTTGAACTCTTCTGAAAGCTCAGCAGCTAGCATCGCAGATATTTTTTTCCAATCCCTCAAAGAAGAACGTACAATCAATCTGTCCTCTTGTACGGTTGTTACTTTTTTTCGACCGCTTCTTAGTGAATTCATATATGACCTGGTTTTTTAACATCGTTGAACAGCCAATCGACCCGCCCCGCGAGAACATCCAAGTCATTCGACAATTTTTCTCGAGCTAAACCCTTCTTCATGTAGCAATTGAATTTGTGCACGTGTTTCTGAGTTTATTTCTTATGTTTTGGCCATTTCTGAAAGCAAGGAATACTACCTCACTAAATGAATTAATGTTGACCGTTAAAGCAGCGCACACGAACAGTAACAGACCAACACAGTGGAAAGGTTTATGTACGAAAATTCCAGAAGTTCCCATTATTACCGATCCTATGTCCGGGTTTTTAAGGAAACTGTCCAAAGTCATATTATTGCGATCAACAGGCAGCCTCACAGATGAAGATCAACTGGTGAATTACTAGCATTCAAATTTTTTTAATATGCAGCTGAAAAATAGATTGGGCTTATACTTTTGGCCAAGGCTGTAGAGCCCCTATAGGATTATTCCTGTATTCGTCTCTCCGCCTGTTACAGCCAATTCGCTCTAAATCTACTGAACCGATTAAGTTCTAATTTGGTACAAGTATATATTTCTGCGTTTCAACACATACGTGCGAGTTAAATGAATTAAATTAAAAAATCGGATCGCTTTTTGGGGATAGGGTAGGGGAGATTATAAAAATGATTGCAAAGTGTACCATGTGATATATCAAATTAAAAGAATCGATGTCAAGGCACAAAATATAATTTAATTCGTAATTTTTAAGTTAAGAGCTTTCAAGTTAAGAAAATCGATGGAAATTTATCATCTCCCTAATCTTCGAAACTACTGAGTCTTCAATTTCGGAAATAAATGCAGAAAAAAGTTCTTTAGTTGTAGATTACAGGTAAATTGATTAAAAGTCGATGGTATTAACATAACCTTCTTAAAAGTGTGGGTAACAACTTAGTACAATGCAAACCATTTGATGCTTCATTCTGAACCATATATAAACTTCTTGAATTTATTCCAAAAAATGCATTCAAATGCATAAAGAATGCTACCAGTGCTGAAAAATGCTTATTACAGCAGGAAACTTCAATGTTCATATTAAGGACAAATTGAATGAAAAATCAAACTACCTCCTAGCAATCAGTTTTATCACATTTATTCACAAATGTAAAAGGCATAATTCAACATTAGACAATATATTTAGTATCCGGTACGCGACATACTTTTGATATTTTATATTTAAAAAAGCCAGACTACAAATTGATCATACGGAATCCTTTCTACGCGGTTTTGACTCGCACTTGGCCGGGTTTTTTTCTTTATCCTGTTCAAATTTTGCTTCTACTGCTAACTAAAGATTCAACTAACAATATTTGAAATTTTGCCCAGATGACGTCACACCACTCGTTCATCTCAGCTGATTTCGACAGTTGGTTTCCAGAACAGACCTTGTATTTTATTGATCTTAAGTAATTTATTTCCAGATTTCAAATTTTCACCCAAGATTAAATTAAATTTATCAATGATCAAGTTTGTTTCAAGTATCGATATTCTACGGAAACATAGAGATGCCATAATATGACATGTTTGGGAGAAATTTGATACAAATTATTTGATTTGAGGTTCAATTTATTATATGAAAAATTTAAAGTTCTAGCTTGGTTATTAAAGTTACTGACAATTACAGAATTTCCTCTGGTGTGAACTTAGTATTATTTCTCATATTATTGCCACATTTTAAAATGTTTCATTACTTAATTTCCGTTGTCTTTGTCTGCAGGTATTTTTGGCACAACATCTAAATTCATGGCATCCTTCTTACCTGGGTCGAATTTGTCCTTGTTTTAAAAGCTTATAAACTTAATATTTCCGTGTTTTTGCTATTCTACATTTATTATTGAATTCAGTTAGTCATTTCTTATTCTGGGTTGTTGTTGCCTCAGTATTTTCTCGGCAGAGTTCTCGATGGGGTTTCTTCTTTCATGGTATATTAGTTTCATGGTCTCGTTTTCGTTAACCTGGTGAATATACCCCAAAGCATTTGCTAGGTGAAATCACACTGCACCTGTATAGAGCTATCTTGTATTATCTCTAGGGATCCTCCTTGACTGAGTTACATTTGTATTTAAGTCAATTATTTTGTTTATTTGACATCCGCACGCCAATTCTCTTTTTTCTTGAAAAGCCTTTGGGCCTTGCTTTTTTAAGGGAGCAGATGCATTTCGACTTCTTTGAGTTGTGTTTAGCGAGACACTGAAGATGACTCAAAGGAATTGAAAAGTGTCTGCTAATTCAAAAAAGCTAAGCCCAACGCTTCATCTTCAGTGAGACACTGAAGATGACTCAAAGGAATCGAAACGCATTTGCTCAGTCAAAAAAGCAAGACCCGACGGCTTTTCAAAAAAAATTGTATTTAGCCTTCCACAAAACTGATTGACATGATGATTTTATAATTCTTGCACTTCTGATGATTCCTTGTAAATTTGGACGAATTCAAATATAAGAAAATAATCTCATGTAAATTATTCAAAGAACTTTAGAAAAGCGGTTATTGTCGTTATCAATTTTTTTTTTTAAATTTTTTTATCTAGACTCTATTTGTGGCAAGTACTGATTACATTTAGTTTAGTCCGTAATCATTATTCTCTTCTTCTTCGTAGCACTACAGCCCCTTTCGGGCCTTCGCTTAGAGATAGTTAGAGATTCTCATTATCATAATCGAAAGCATAGGCACTCCACAAGGTTACTACATTTTTCAATATTTCACAATATTTACAATAAAATAAATTAACCTGGTTCATATTATTCTTTTGACCTAGGTCCTGGAGAACGGTTATTAAATGCTTACTATCATGAGCACCCATAACCTTAATACTTATTCTACAGATTATCTGCTTCTCTTTTCGCTACATTTTTGATTTATACTACCTCAAGTTTCTAATGTCAACGTCATCTTTGCTAATTTGGTGTCTTTCCTTAAATATATGTTTGGCATCACTATTGGATACCTCCTATTTGCTTTAGTTTACTTCCAATTCTTGGGAGATCAATCGTGTCTTATGTATGCTTTACACTGCCATTGCATGTATCTTATATATCATACCTTTTCCTCATGTTTCTTGGCAGACCCAAGAATAATTTATGTTGATATGGGGTTCCGATCACGGCTATTGCCATTTGCATTAACTGCGCCGTATATCCTTTTATTATGTGACCTTTATGGTTTTTCTGGTAACCTCTCACTCCTTCTTCACTACAGCCCCTCTCGGGTCTTTGCTTTCTGCAAATAGCGCCTCCAACTGTCTCGGTCCATTGACCGTGTCCTTCAATTTCGAAATCCGAGCAGCGATGAACTGACTTCGTCGACCAAGTCAGCCCAGCGGTTTCCCCACTGGTCTCCGGCCTTCAGTTCTCTCACTGCAATTATTCAGACTAGCACGTATCATAATTGAACGGGGTAATAGTCCATCCGAATAATCACTTCAAACAAATTCCGTTGTTACCAACGGGAGTGAATCAGGAGCCTTCGGCTTACGGTGTAAGCATTCCACGTTGGCTCCTGCAAAAATGTCGTTCACGTACCGCATCCTTAGTGTAGGCAACTTTTGTTCTTCTTTTGACTTGCTCTTCAGTGTTTCCATAAAGAACTTGCTGATAATAACGGTGAGCGGATTGCTCATGGCAGCATTACAGTAACCTGCCATCAAAGCCCCACCATCGCAGACATAACATATCAATCCTTATTTCTATTTTCATGGGAAACAGTCTGAGAACCATGTCGACTTCTATTTGTGTCCCCCTTTCCTTTCCCTTCAGCTCTAGCTTAGCTTCAGGCTCTTTTCCTTCGTGTTGGGAAAAGATCCCATGCTTCTTTTATTCTTGAAAAAGGTAGCACCTCAGACATTTCCAATTATCGGCCTATCTCCTTATTACCCTGTTTCTCCAAACTACTGGAGAAAATCGTGTACTTGCACCTTTTTTCACTTACTCATGATTTGTTCGTTCCGGAGCAACATAGTTTTATCAAAGGGCGATCAACCTTAACGAATTTGTTAGGGTTCATGGCCGTTGCTTCAAAAGCCATGGAAGTCGAAACCTTGTACTTAGATTTCTCTAAAGCCTTCGACTCAGTAAATCACAATATTTTGTTTAGCAAACTTAGATTTCTTAACGTTCCTGATTATTTGCTCCATTGGTTATCCTCTTACTTATCCAATCGTGTTAGTCAGGTATCTTTTTAAGGCTGTCTTTCTACTCCCTTCCATCCGTTTTCAGGTGTTCCTCAGGGATCCATTCTTGCCCCACTATTGTTCACTCTGTTTATAAATGACTTACCATCCGTTGTCATCAACTCCTCTAGCCTTCTTTATGCAGGTGACAACAAAGTTTTCAAAGTAATGTCGTCAATCGATGAGTGCGCCTCGCTTCAAGAAGATTTGAACGCCATTTTATTTTCGAGTTTTTATATCCAACTTACACTAAATGTTTCTAAGTGCATCCATATTTCATTTTCTAATAACCCTTGCCCTATGAGCTTTCAATTTACGTTAAATAATCGTACCTATATACGGTGACACACTTCACGGACTTGGGTGTCACTTTCGACTCTAAACTAAAATTCGATGCTCATATTTCTGAAATTACTTCTAAAGCCTCTCGCATTTCTGCCTTGACCTTAAGAAATTCCTATATTTTTTCCGATCCTTTGTCGTGTGTTAAATTATATTCTAGTTTGGTTCGTCCCATCCTTGAGTACTGTTCACCAGTTTGGTCGCCTCATTTGAAGTGTTTGAAGTTCACGCTGGAAGCTGTTCAAAAAGAATTACCAGGATCGTCTTCTTGAAATTCCAGATTCCCAACATTTTTTATGAATCAAGCTTATCTATCCTCAATATACCTTCACTTGATATGCGTCGACTCTACCTTGATGAATGTTTCCTTTACAGGCTTTGCCGTGGTTTGCTCAATACTCGGCTAGTCAACCAGATTCCAGTGAGGCGTGTTATGCGTTCTACAAGATCGCCGAATATCTTTGATGTTCCATTCGCACGTAGTTTGGTGTATTTTCACTCACCTATGCTCAGATTACCTCGTAACCATGATGAATTTCAGCTTGGGCAGCAGATTTGTCAACTGCCGTCTTCTCAACTCTTACTGGTTTTTCTTATTGATTTTCTCCTCGTTTTTGCAGTTTTTATTACTTTTATCTTGCTATTTACATGCTGTGCTATTACTTAATTTATTTTGCTGTGCTATTATTTTATCTATTTTCTAATTGGATTTTTTTCTGTTAAATAGAAATAAATAAATAAATAAATAAATTTGGCTCCTCTAATGACTTAAACTTGGAATGAAACTTGAAAAAGACAACTCTCGGAATTTTTTTTTTTCTTCAACGCTACAGGCCGAAGACTTTAGGCCTTCGCTTTGAGATAGAGTATCTCATTATCTTGATCGAACGTATCGGCACGTGAGAATGTGATATGGTCAGTACCAGGCTTTGGGACTCCCAGAGTTTAGCAAAACCATTTGTCCATATGCTGTGTTTCTCAATAAATATTCTTAAAACTAAAAATAAATTGGGACTATGAACAGCCATAAAAGGCTGCGATTCTCAACCTCATTTTACATCCAAAAGAATTTATAGGAAACTGCATTTCTACTTTAAATTATATCAAAGTTGAAGGTCTGTAGAAATGTTTATCTTAACTTTGCTTACACCTACGCATCTGAGGCTACTACTTTGACTTGAACTCCTTTTTCTAGGCCCATTGTTTCTCTGTCTACTAAGGTTTGACAATTTTGAGCTACCGCCTTTGAATCAGTGGTAGTCTACCTCCTGTCCATTCCTCCTCGTTACACTTCACCTAGTCAGAACGGATAAAGTAAAGAGATAACAGGTGCATAGACAGCTTATCTGGCATTTTATGTAGCCCATGGTTTAGCCTCATTTGCCACTAGTCCACTTCCTGGTTTGCTTCACCCATTCTTCAATAGGTCTGATTTTCGATAGAGTTCACTAAAGTAAGGATCCTCGTCAGACATTTTTATCATTATACAAGCCTCACGGTTTTTACAATCATCCCTTCATTTTCTATTTGAAATTTTTACTCTTCATCATGTAAAAAGTACCTCCAACTGTCTCGGTCCATTGACCACATCCTCCAATTTCGAAATCTGAGCAGCGATGAATTGCCTTCATCGAACGAGTCAGACCAGCGTTTCCTCGGTTTTTCCACTGGTCTCCGGCTTT
The DNA here is from genome assembly GCA_963969285.1 of Odontomyia ornata. NCBI lineage: Eukaryota > Metazoa > Arthropoda > Insecta > Diptera > Stratiomyidae > Odontomyia > Odontomyia ornata. Next base: position 115,478,382 of record OZ017738.1, read on the forward strand.
CAGTTCTCCAACGAATACCTTTTTGGGTATCCCTCTGTTCGTCCATACGATTCATGTGTCCAGCCCATTGCAGCTTCCGCAGTTTTGAAATCGTTGAGACCTTTGGATCGTCAAAAATTTCATACAGCTCATGGTTGTATCGAATTCGCCATTGGTCCCCGTCTAGCTTCGCTCCGATTATTCGTCTCAGGACCCGTCGCTCAAAGGCGTTCAATATGTTTGCGGACGCTTGGGTTAGGGTCCATGTTTCACACCCATAGCATAACACAAGTCTTAACATATCACAGATTTGTATACTTGGAGCTTAGTTTTCCTGTGTATGAACCGGTCTTCGAGATCGTCAAAACTGAATAAAATATTTTATTTGCGAGCTGTATTCTTCAGCGTATTTCCTCTCTTTCATTGCCCGTTTTCGTTATTTCGGCGCTTAAATACACAAATTCGCTAATATTCTCGATACTGTATTCGCCAAGTGTGATATTTTGTGTATTTGAGATATTTTTCTTCGACTGCGTCATGAACTTTGCTTTATTTTAGTTGATTTGTAGCCCTACTAGTTTTGCTTCGCTGTCGAGTTTCCGGAAGAGTTCTTAGGCAGTTGTTAATGACCGTGACAAAATGTTGATGTCGTCCGCATAGGCCACTACTTGGCTCGGCTTGTACAGTAATGTACCTCGTGTATCGACAGGTAGCTTCCTTATGACGTACTCTAGAGCCAAATTGAATAGCAATGGAGCCAGCCCATCTCCCTGTTTTAGTCCTGTATTTGTGTCAAAGGCATCGGTGAGTTGGTTATTGATGCAGACTTGGGAGTTTGTCGACGTCATTGTCATTTGGTAAGGCGGACTAATTTGGCTGGGATGTCAAAGCAAACAATTATTTGGTACAGTACGTTACGATCAATTTTGTGGTATCCTTGCTTAAAGTCAACGAAAATTTGGTGTACGTCTATGTTGAGCTCCCAGCATTTTTCAGGTACCTGCTTGAATGTGAACAATTGGTCTCTCGCCGATCTACCTGCTCTAAAACCACCTTGATACCCCCCAATAATACTTTTGGCATATGATTTGATTTTTTTTTCTAAGATCTTTGAAAATATTTTGTACGCCGTACAAAGTAGTTATATGCTTCTATAATTTTCGCACTGTAGCTTGTCACCTTTTTTGTGGATAGGGAATATAATTGATTGGCTTCACTTTTTGGGCATATGTTCTTGTTGCCAAATGTGCTGGATGACTTTGTGAAAAACTTTATGAACACTTCTGCCACCATATTTAATGAGCTCCACTGGAGTCTCATCTATGCCCGGCACTTTATTATTCTTTTGGGCTTTGATGATGGAACACACTTCATTGAAAGTTGGTGGGGCCAATGGAAGCTCTCCACCGACATATATAGACTCCGATGTTGTGCATATATGATGCCCATCTTTCCTTAACTTTGGTTTCATCAGCGATGAAATTGCCGGTGTCATCACGACAGTGCGTGGTTTTGGGCTGATAACCACGTTTCAGGCTTTTCACTACTTTGTATACTTGTCTTGTGTTGTTGCTCGCTAAACTTATATCTATACTTCCTAATTGGTCCTTATAGTATTTTACATTCTTATTGCCTATTAATTCGAGCTTAAGATGTACAATAGTTTATGAAAGTTTCATTTTGGCTCGACGGTTTGTTTGCTTGAAGTACCAAAATAGCAGTTTTACTGCGACTATACAATACGATTAATACTGCATTGAGAAACATGATGTTGTCTCAACCCAATGCCTTCTCATACAGGCCTATAAGCGGATGCATGCCGTCTCAATAGACCTATTGACCTATTTTTTTTAGACCGATTGAATGATCGTTGGCAGTACCTATGGCGATATCATGCACATTAATGAATTTGCTTATGGGCTAAGTAAGCAGGCGCTACTCAACCTCGCTGCGAGGTTACATACTAGTATGACAGATCGCGTATCGAAATCTATCCAAAAGAAAAACGAGTTTGAACAATATAATTGAGAAACAAACATGAGTAGATAGAGCATCTGAAGTTATATTGTATTTCTTTGAAAATTACAAAGAATATAACCATTGTGAAATGTGTCTATTTTAATATACAAAATTGTTCAAAGAATCGTAATTTAGTTGACTATTTAAACATTTTAACGCTTTTTTCATTGTTTTAATGATCATTTGATTGACATCTTTAGGTCGAAAGAAATAACAGAGCTCAGTCTCAAAGTACTTCGTCATTGGCTATCATATTTCGTAGGTAGCTAGTTAAAGGGAGTTCTATGAGGTCTGTGATGGAAGTGAACAGATAAAAACCTCTCAATCGCCCTGTCTTAATACTCTTCATTGCCGACACTTCTTGACCTTGATAAACGAAAGAGAGAGAGAGAGAGAGAGAGAGAGAGGGAAGGGAAGACAGCTAACATTAGTGATCAGACGAGAGCTGTACATAACCGTCTAAAATTGTTGAAAGAGAGCTTGTACTGTGTGTAAAGTAAAGATTTAGACACACCGAAGGGCTTAGTCAAAAGTTCCTAAGGAGATTGGACAATAACTTATTAGATAAGATTGAATATCAGTACTCGCTCTGTAAGCTTAAGGTCCCTGGTTCGAATTCCGTTAGTGACAACGAGATTGTTCCAAGTGATTCATTGGGCGGATTTAAGTCCGTTCCTTTATGATACGAACCGGTTTGAAATCAGAATGTATCACCACTGGGTGGATGGACATAGGGCCAAAGTGTGGTACTGACCATAGCACTTTCTTGAGTGTCAATACATATTATCAAGATAATGAGATACTCTAACTATCTCTAAGTGAAGGCCCAAAAGTGGCTGTAGTGCTAAAGCAGATATATACTATATATATACACGTATATCTTTATGTATATATATATATATATATATATATATATATATATATATATATCTATATATATATACATATATCTATATGTATATATATTTATATATATATATATATATATATATATATATATATATATATATCTATATCTATATATATATATATATATATATATATATATATATACATATATATATATATATATATATATATATATATATATATATATATATATCTATATCTATATATATATATATATATATATATATATATATATATATATATATATATATATATATATACCTATATATATACATATATATATATATATATATATATATATATACATATATATATATATATATATATATATATATATATACCTATATATATATATATATATATATATATATATATATATATAATATTAAATTATTATCAAAACACTGGGAATTAGTCGTAACCTTCATGCGGTTAAGGCGCAGCCCCCAGTGAAACTGCAAATTTGGGTAAACTTTACAGCCGTTCACCTCAGAAACGTTAAGGATATTTGCAAAAATTTTTAGCAAGAAGTCGGAATGAACCTTTGGCTATCGAATCAACTCATTACATTTTGCAAAAAGTTTGTTGCAAAAGTTATTAAATTCAAACAAAATAACATGTTTTCGTTAAAAAATGTAGTAGATCTCGGAAACTACTTAACGTACTGAGTTGATTTAAGCTATGGTTGTTAGCCCTAAATTATTTGCAGTGAATTAACTCATCAAAAATTTAAAAAAAAATTTGCAAAAAATTTCCTAGAACAAAATGTGGAAATTTGATACAAATCAATGTACATGCATGATATTTGTTCAGAGTGTGCAAATTACACATTTTGTTCTAGAAAATTTTTTGCAAAAAATTTTTTTAAATTTTTGATGAGTTAATTCACTGCAAATACTTTAGATCTAACAACGATAGCTTAAATCAACTTGGTACGTTAAGTAGTTTCCGAGATCTACTACATTTTTAAACGAAAACATGTTATTTTGTTTGAATTTAATAACTTTTGCAACAAACTTTTTGCAAAATGTAACGAGTTGATTCGATAGCCAAAGGTTCATTCCGACTTCTTGCTAAAAAATTTTTGCAAATATCCTTAACGTTTTTGAGGTGAACGGCTGTAAAATTTACCCAAATTTGCAGTTTCACTGGGGGCTGCGCCTTAAGGCAACCACATATAAGCTAACCATGAATGCTTATGCTGTGGCAGTCAGCAAGTCTTGCATTTCAAGGAAAGAAAAATAACTTTACTTTCATTTTATCTGTTCTCTTTTATTGCATGATTATATGTATATTCCATTTTAGTAAACTTTTATTTTGCATAAAAAATTCAAGGGATTATGTCAAAGTCAATTTCTTTCATATAAATAGTTAAGTACACTGCTAAAGCTCTAGTATTGAACAGTTTTCAAATATTTAACAAAAATTGGTTGGACATTTGTTTTCTTGTGTCAATAAAAAAAAAGGCGAGTTTGAGATGAGATGGACATTATTTCAAAATTTTTCCAGAGTGTAGTATATATCTTTGAATTTCATGCAAATATAAATAACGATGTTTAACTCGTAGCAACTATCTGTTTCAGTAAACAGTAAGTCTATTGTAAAATTTCGAGCTCATTAGCCATCTTGACACTACTGTTTCAGGCTTGTTATTCTTTTCATTTTTCGCATATCTTCTTTACTTGATCAATGATTGCTTTGCCAGCCATGCATAGGAAAATTACGCATTCTACTCTCCTCCATTATCTACTTCGCAGGGCATGCTTCGCTTAGCTCAAGCTCTAGAAGCTTCATTGGTTACAAAAATAAGGTGTGCATAAACTATCATATCTTATGCTATGGAGAAAATTGGTCCATTTTCTTTCTACCTAGACAAAAAAGTTCTACTTCAGTATATTACTGACAAAAGCATTCCCTCTTCAGAAATCCTGAATCATCGTCATATTATCAATCTCGTAGATTCATGTCCGACTATGCTGATTTCTTTTCTTCTAGGATTATATTCAAAACCCTCCATATACTTGTATGACCGTTGTCATTTCACCTTTATTCTGACTATTGGAAATTAAAAGCATAATTTGCCTTCTTGAGAAGCCTAGGGACCATTTAAGCTTGTTTGATTTGTATTAAAACGTTGTCATTGTCTCAACATATTATTATCACTCCTTTTCTATTACAGCTGGAATTTTTCCCTGAAGCTTGAAGATATAAAATTTTCCTCTATCAGTAGTTCATTTATCATGGTTCTATCTTTAATTATCATCAGATACCTTTTCTATCCCCTTTCAATAAGCTTCTGGAATGGATTTTTCATCGAAGGATGTATATACATGCATTCAAGAGGTTTTTTGGGAAGGGGCAGCACTATAACCAAGATAATCCATTGATTGAACTCAGTACGCTTTTTTCAAGACAGAGGCTAGCATACTGATCCACAGCGGGGACAATTATACTGTCAGGGTGGGCAGCTGGAAGGAAGTTGTTTTATACTTAAAGGGTTGGGATCCACATTTACTAAAAAATATGCAAGTCAAGTGTCGAAGTAAAAATTCGTTCTCTTCTACAAAAAACTTGTAGCTTTTATTATTAGTTTTTGAATTTATTAAGAAATAGACCTGTGTCTTTTTGGTGGAAAACCCCTGTTTTTACGTATGCAAGAGTAAGTAATAACCCTTTTTGCAGCAAACCCTGCAACTTTCTTGACAAAAGATGTTTTCTATCCTTTCATCGATCACGTTTCACTGAATACATTGTTCTTGTTCTATTACTTCACGACGATTATGTCATATCTTCGTCGTCCCACAATTGTTTTATGCGTTCATAACCATTTATTATTCACAATTTTTGCACCTGACTGTCGTCTTTTGCTTACTGCCTCTGCATGACATGTTGCGCTTAGCCAACATTATATTTTCTCAACGTCATGAAGAATTGCACGATAAATTCTCGGAGCAATGAGTTGAAATTCAGTTAAAGTAACCGAAATAGTCTCAAATATCTTTGGATGGTTTTGGACTAAACCCATGAGTGTCCCTGAACCTTTTTTATATGATGTGCTTCATCTTCTTCAGAGTGGCGCTATAGCTTTTCTCGGATCTTCACTTCCTACAAAAAGTGCCTCCAACTGTCTCGGTTCATCGAGGGCATCCTTCAATTTCAAAATCCTGTCTTCGTCGAATGGGTCAGACCAGCGTTTCCTTGGTTTCTCTACTGGTCTCCACCCTTCAATTCTCCCAACAATTACCTTTCTGGGTATCTGTTGCTCATCCATACGATTCACGTGGCCAGCCCATTGTAGCTTCCACTGTCTTACAATCGTTGAGACCTCCAGCTCGTAAAAAATTTCACGCAACTCGGTTGCATCGAACTTGCCATTAGTTCCCATCTACCTACGCCCCGATTATGTGCCTCAGGATCCGTCTGTCGAAAGGATTCAATATGTTTGCGGAAGTCTTATTAGACAATTTTTATGTTTGGAGCTTTGCTTTCCTATGTATGCAGCTGATCTTCAAGATCATTAGAACTGAATAAAATATTTTATTTGTGAGCTGAACTCTTCAGCGTATTTCCCTTCTTTCATTACCGGTCCTCTTTATTTTGGCGCCTAAATATACAAATTTACCTACATTTTTATATTGTATTCGTCAAGTGTAATAGTTAGGGTTTTAAGGTACTTTTTTGGCTGCGTCATGGGCTTTGTTTTATTCTCATTGATTTGTAGTTCTACTAGTTTTGGTTTGGATTCGAGATTCAGAAAAAGCTCTTTGGCGGTTGTTAACGACTTTGACAAAATGTTGATGTCATCCGCATAGGTTACCACTTGAATCAACTTGTATAATAATGTACCTCTTGTATTGACAGGCAGCTTTTTTTTGACGTATTCCAGAGCCAAACCAAACAGCAATGGGACCAGCCCATCGCTCTGGTTTGATCCGATATTTGAGTCAAAGGCATCGGTCAGTTGGTTATTGATATGGGCTTGGGAGGATGTCGACGTCATTGTCATGTTGGTAAGACGGACTTATTTGGGTGGGATACCAAAGTAAAGTATTAATTGCTATTTCTCCCTTTAAATAGCCACCTACTGACATAGTTGCCAATGATTTGGAGTGCTTTGAGTGTGATCTATTATATTTAAAAAAATTGTAACAATAAAGAAATAATTGATAAAAAAAATGTAATTTACACTTACATTCAAATTAAATTCCGTTCAAATTTTTAAACACCCAAATTAAGACACATTTTTTATTAGTAAGACTATGTAACTTGCTCAGAATTCATCATCGGTTGCTGTATCAACTCATTTTGTCTCAACAACTATACTTGTTTGAGTATAGTTGTTGAGACCTCAAATTAAAAGGGCGAATAATATGGTTTTTTTGTACGTTCTAATTTATATTTGCGAACATAACAAAATTTAAAGAGTTTTTTGATTTGATATTTTAATATTATAATTCGATTGATTACAGCCAAGCATATCTTCATTAAAATTTCAGAGAGATACCAAAGCGAAGATTTGGATAAATTAATCGAATAAATATTTATGAAAATGGAAAAGTTATGCCTGCAAGCTAGATTATTACACATATGATATTTTCCAGACATAATCCTGCCTAATGTAATAATTTAATTTTCCCTTGTATTTTCGTAGCAATAAATTATTCAAAATATCCTTTAAAAATGATATGTGAATTGGAAGTAATTATTTAAAATAAAAACCACTATAAATAATAAATATGTGTAATTTATTAAATATATTGGAATTTAATTAATATGCTGAGTGTGTTTTTTGAAAACTATTGAAAACCATCGAAGAAATGATATGTAATTTTTTTAATTTTTTTCTTTTCAGATGTTGCATGGATTTATGCTGATGAACAAATTTATTCCGACGAAGGTATCGTATGTACTGCATGTGGACGAGTTTACGCGAATTTACGGAAATTGAAGCGACATCAGCAACGTGGATGCCTTGTAAATTTTAAATATAATTGCCCTTTTTGCTCACATAAAACCAAAAGAAAAGATGGTTTGAAACGGCACATGGTTCGATTGCATCCAATTGAATACGTTTCTAATCCGCCGAACTACAAAGATTTGATGGAACCTATTTATTATTGAAAACAAGCTTAACAAGCTCAAATGAATATTTTCGTATTTCGCATATAATTTGATTACACTTCATTGGAAAGCTGCTGACCTCAGGATGTGATGGTATAATATTTAGAAATATCTGCAAATTTTGCGTGAGTGTTAAATATAATTATTATTTATTATTTCTTGGTTCCTGCAAAGACAAATATAAGAATATTTTTTTCTGTAATAAGTGGATTCCTTGAATGCTTTTAAGTGTAGTAATTTATTTAAATTAAATTGATATTATAAATAAATACTCTCAGCTTTCTATGGTTTTCTAATTATTTGTATAAATCAAAATATGCGTTCTACCACTCGACGATGAAAGTCAAAGTCAAAAGCGTTTTATTCAATACTTATCGTTATAAATTTTAATCGAATACAAAGCAAATTTCAAACAATAACAATACAAAAACTTAATGGCCCAAATGGCTCTCTAAACTTATACGTTATCAGTTAAACACATTTTATCAAAAAAAATATATAAATATAACAAATTCAAATTAATTAAGATTAATACATATTTTATGATTTGATTGGAAAAAGGAGAAAGAATCAACCCACACTATTCAAAATTATTCATAAATTTAACACAACAGTGAACTTTGATCCTACACCTAATATGTTTAAACGTAATTCTAATAAAAATTCAATCCAAAATCTTTATCTTATACTAAAAAATGCTATCACAATATTCCTAACCTACGCGTTTAACCTTATCTCAAAACATAATAAAGTAAACATAGCATATACCTAACCTATCTCTAATTTTTAACACAAATAAACAACAACACTAAGCGTAGCAATAATGAGCGGAAACTTTAAAACTAAATAACGAAAAACACCAAAACTGAAAATAAACACGAATAATTTATACATTGTCATTCAACCACCAATACCTAGAATGCTTCGTCTCAGCTCGATCAGCTTCAACGAATCTAGCAAATGAGTATCTCTATTGGAATTGTTGGTCTCGTGAACTCAAATTCGGAGGATATTTTATCTTCTTATCGGTGGCCCGTCAATATATGTGATATATGATTGGGACGCCGTCAGAATCAAAAACATATCGATTCATGTCTAAATACACGAATGCTTCTGGTGGAACGAAGCCATGTTGCAACCACGGAAATCACCGCAGTTGCAGAAATTCTGTTTCTAGCAGAGGGCTGAGTAGCCCGGAGTGGCATACTGAGGCTGGTTAGCGCTCAGTCGTGTTGCGGGACTTCTGGGACACCCTCTGCTGGTGCTGAGTCACCTTACATATAATAACTAACATGAAAGGAAAGGACGGGAAAGGGGGAGGTCATTTTAAGAAAAGAAAATCTAAGAGAGAAAAAAAAATTCAACTACATACAGATGAATCAGAAAAAGAAATAATTACTCACCCTTTCTTTTGAAACTGCGGAGCACTCTGCAACTGGAAGAGGGACTGATAAAACCTAGGAAAACCAATTTAATTTTACTTCTGCGAAAATTATGAAACAATAAAAAAACAAACGACCACCAATCTGCATTTTAGCTCCGTGAAATTGTCGTATAATCCAATGAAATTAGCTTTTTTTAAATCAATTACTGTCACTTTCACCTTTTTTTAGGTTTTCGTAGATTATGGTTTTGAAATAGAAAAAAAAACGGTTCGTCTGGCCACGAAATAAATTACTTCTGATAGAAAGCAAACAATGGGTTTCTTTAGCACGACCACAACTGTTGATGGACTTTATATTATATCGTTCAATTAATGTCAGAATCACTAGTTCCTCACATCACACTGTTCTTTTTTCACTTTATTTGTCTAAAATCGTCTCACACTATTCCCTTCTCCACTTCATTCGTCTAAAATTCAATTTTCATTAATTTTCGTTTAATTCCCTATATTTCTTCGTCTTCACACTTTTCTCCATCCCCTCATAAAAACTCATTGTTTCCACCCTCCACTATCGTTAACCACCGCTTCCCTCACAGCCAAAAATTGACCGAAAAACAAGAAAAACTTCTATCCCAAGCTCCGAAATCAAACACCTTTTTTCCCCGAATTGAAAATTCACTTCCCGAATCTTAAACCAAGACTTTTTCTCACGAATCCCACTCCAAAAACTTTCCCCGAAACCGCGAATGAACTATTCTTTCTCTGCAAGCCAAAAACTGAATCTCCCAAATCCAAAAACCTAATCCCGCAATCCTTTCATTCCTAATTACCGCTGCCGCATCTGGGTTACGTAATCGAACTTCATTACACTTCGGTTCCGCTGCCCACACATCTTTTGCATATCGGCAACCACAACAATTTCCATTATGCATATATAGCGATTTGCATAACCATGATAGCGTTTGGTTAGATGCAAATCAGCATATATATATATATATATATATATATATATATATATATATATATATATATATATTGTAGTGATTAAATGATGTTCAATAAGTCCGTAAAGGACTGCAGCGATGGTCTGCTGCCTCGGCAGAAGAAGGTGTCGGTATCTGCCGAGAATGCCCTCGTCTGGAGACGCGTGAATGCGCTGGCAGGCTAGCATTGCGGTGTCGTGGGGCGGGTTCATTTCCCCAGCACGAGGACCCACTACAAAAAAATTTCGCACTCACGAATTTGACTGCTGGAGATCCAGGGGCAACCGAAGTCGCAAAAATTGTAGATAACTCCACAGAGGGAATTAAAGCTTGTTACGAGAACAAGGGGAACCTGAAAAGAAAGGCGGACTTGGGGCAACCTCGTCATTACCCGACGAAGTTCATGGCCCACAAATGAAAGAGGGGCAAACGGGTGATGGTGGAGCCCCTTGCCCCTACCCAACCGGAATAAATCCATATATATTCTGTTGCAGTGGCCAGGTATTCCTCTTCTGAGTGGAAAACTCATACAACTTGAATTGCATGAACTTTCCCATCAGAAGGGGAGTACCCCGGTGACCAATTTATGCCATAGAATTATACAATTTGAATGCATAATTCTATGCCATAAAGAGGCACTCTGCTTGGGCCACTCAACCCACGACGTCACCTGAAACAAGAAGGATTAAGTTGTACCCGGCGGCTGGCTCATGGTTTTAGGGGCAGCCTGCCACCGTACCGAGTCCTATACCCGGTCAGAATCTTCGGAAAGGAAAGACCAAAAATTGCAAGTTACTCAACCATTATTATTCTCGAATATCCTACAAACATAACTCGCCGATACACCATTCCTCAAAAAAACTAAAGGTATGCAAAGTTTATCAAAATTTACGTTATCAAACAAATTTTTTTGTTTCTTTATACAATTTATAGTTTAACCAATTTTTAAAATTCAATTCAAATACACGCTCATTCAAACTCTCGTAAGTTCCGTAATCTTGACATTTTATTATTTTTTTGGATTTTTAATCGAACTATAACTTGAGTATAATATAGTCAACAGGATTCTATCAACATCCGTTGACTGTTTTCGTTTATCCCGTGATGGAGAAAATATTTCACTACTATACTGCTATGTTCGGTTCAATTTACGCGCTCTTCCAATATAGAAAAAAGTAAAAAAAAAAACGAACTTTGTTTAGGTGTCAAAGCACCAAATGTACGGCTGAAATTTTTCAATTCAGAAAAATAAAATAAAACATGAAAAAGGGAAATCTTCCTTTTTCTTTTTTTTTTTTGTATTTTGTTTTTGAACAAAAGAAAGGGTACTTACGACAACCTCCTGTTACGAGCGCTCGTGTTCGGGGCGGGTAAATCCTGCAAATTTGGGGTTATTATTATTTTGATTACCTTTTTTCTTTTATTTATAGTAACACTTCGCGATTTTTCCCGAGTCCACTAATTTTCTCCGACAAGTTTACATATGTTTACGACAACAAATTTACGTTTTATACTATAAATCTTGACAATAATGCGATCTTATTCGGCCTCCCGAATACTACTCATGAGCTATTTGAGAGCTTTAATCAAAAACTATAAACAGAAGTCTCATAAACGCTTTTATCCAAAATCACCCGATAATCCTTTAGGTGTCTTATTTTGCGTACAGTTCTCGTGCGAGAAGAAAAATCCCAGCGCATAATTCATCACGTCCTTGACTTGAGCGTACGCATCAAATCCCCACGGGTGTTCCTCGTTTAGCACCGGCCGTTGTTACGCGGTGAAGTCCCAAGGCTGCGAAAGCAATCATAGGGTGCGTGGTAGCCAATGAGAAAGGAAAAGTGGTGGCAACGTCCATGCGAACTTCACGAAATGAGTATGGCAATTAAAGCACAAAGCGCGTGGAGATGATTTGTCTACGTTAATTGGCAACAAAACAGCCACAAACGGAGCGTACACTTGGAAAGCTCGCAATTTCCGCACACAAAACAGGCGGGCACCACAAAACTCAGAATTGCATCCTTCACTTCGCAAGCAAGCTACACACTCTTATTTCGTCGGACTTTGCAAGCGTTTCGGGCAAAAATAATGCAAACGCTATTCCCACTAACGGTTTTTTTTTCAAACATCACCGAAATAGAGCACTGCAATAAACCCGTTGTTCTTGGTGATCACTGTACTTTCACTCATGCGATATTAATCACTGCTTGCGCGCTTACAGGTTGTCTACACTTTCAGTTATTCACTTTGCCTCTCGTCTCGATACTTCATGCAATTATTAGCACTTTTCATGACCAAATATCAGCGAGACGCTCTAAGAAATCTTGCACTCCTCCGTCCACGCGCGTTCGCAGTTGCAACTCGACTCCCCCAATTCTTTCCCAAAAAGCGACAAAACTTACAAGAGTATAAAATAATCATTTCACTATCACATTTTCATTTGTTTTCTTGCTTGTTTGTGGCTTAGTTTATATTTTCTTTTATGATACTTTGGTTGAGAGATTTACTGAAATTCTCTAAATGTGTTGCTAAACGTTTTCCGTTGTTTTATTTGGGTCTTTTGAGTGCTATCAATTCATGATAAGTTGAATTCGGTGCTTCTGCGAACGATAGCTATTTTGTTGTTGCTGTTGTTGTTGTGGATTCGACATAAGAACATGTTGTTGCTGTTGCTGATGTTGCGACTCTTGTGGTCATGGTATTTGCATTTGAGGTTGAATAAATTGCTGTACGGTGGATTGTTTTATAGGAGTTGACTGTAATAGCGGTCGAGGTGTGTTGTTCAGAGTTTGAGGAGAAACGGGAAAAGTTTCCACTTGATGTTGTTGCTGAGGTGGAGGAGCTTGCTGTTGTTGTGCATGTAAATTGTGGATCTGCATTTGAACATGTTGGGCTTGTATATCAGATTGATTGCTTTGAGTAATTTGTTGTAGCTGAGGTTGTTGTTGTTGTTGCTGCTGAATGAAAGGATGCTGCTGTTGCAATTGTACCTGATGTTGCATTGGAAAAATTTGTATTCTTTGTTGATTTCTTGCATTGCTATTGTTGGTATTTAATGTGGAATTATGATTATTTGGTTGGACAATGTTGGCCGGTATTGACTGTCCTTCAGTTTTCATGTGCGTTGATTGCATCAAAGTTGCTCCGTGTAAGCTCGTAGTGGAATTAGAGATCATTTTCCCTTGGTATGGTAGAGATTGAGCAGATATATGCAAATTGTGATCGTCGAGTATATTTTGTTTGGCTCATTATGATTCGCTTGAATATTGGTTTGTGGGGCAAAATGATGTTGCTGTTGATGCATTGGTTGCGGCTGCACCTGATTTGTTTGTTGAATTTGCATCCCAGGATTTTTGTTGATTTTGTGCGGCTTTTGTTGTTTCTATGATAGGCATGATCTGTATTTTATTTTCGACCACATTACTAATTGGCATTGACTGATTGGCATTAATCTTTGTTGCGTCAATTTGTGAAATTTGTATGTTGCCTATTTGGCTAGGAATCGTTATCATGATGTCTTTGTTTGAACTAGAATTCGGACCTACAGAAATATTCTGTTGCGATTCAATGTTCATTTGCTGTTGTGGTAGCCCGATTTTTTACTTGCTCTTCGTGTTGTTGGTGAAGCACAACTGGTTCCGTTTCAGTATCCATATAATCATCGGCTTCCATTATTCCGCATAATTTCATTACGTTCGCAAGATCTAACTTCCCCGTACTGGTTACAGGATTAGGCTGCAATTCTTGTCGAACATTTGTTGCGGAGCTTGGGGAATTGCTTGAAATGATGCTTGCTGTTGAGCTTGTAGCTGTTGTTGTTTGAGAGTTTCTTTTTTTTTTATCGCCCTTTGCTGGCGCTGTCTTTTTTTTTTTTTTTTTAGCTGGATTTTTGAGCCATAACTCCTCGATTACTACAATATATATATATATATATATATATATATATATATATATATATATATATATATACATATATATATATATATATATATATATATATAAATATATATATATATATATATATATATATATATATACGGAAACAATTGCTTTTGCCGATATTCTAAAAAGAGTGTTTTCTTGCGCTCGGGGAACTTGAACCCAGGGTCCCAGCGGACCCCCGGTCGAGAATCCATGCCGCTACCAACGGAGCCACTTTCTGTTGATTTCCCATTCATCGAACTAGCAACTCCAACTATGCATCTTTCTTGATGGGCATGAAGATGAAATTTGTTAGTAGGGAAGCGTGAATGAATTTTTGTTAGTATGAAAAATAAAATTTGTTAGTGGGAGCTAATGAATAAAATTAGTTTGTATGGAGAAAGGAATTAGGGAAAATGTATCGAATGAAATTTGTTAATGGAAAGTATTGAATGAAGTGTTGTTAGTGGCAAAAGTAAAATTATTATTATATTACTATTTTTTTGTAATTAAAAATAGGATAAGAGGGTATGATTGAGATGATGGGGAAGTAAAATTTATAGGGAAATTGGTAAAGTGTTAATAAAAATAAATGAATATTCAGAGGAAAAGGGTATATGTGCCCAAAAGAAGATGGAGATGTTACGGCGGCAATTTGAAGTTGCGAATGGGAGAATGCCGGTATGCAACAATCGTGGGAACAATCCAGACCTTGAGTGTCTCATTCAGCCGGGCAAATAAGGAATGTCGGCAGGGATAACTGAAAAAAAAAACAAAAAAAAGTAGACATTCACTGGACTTCACACCATGGAAATATTCTGTCTGGTTTCTGATTAGGTGCTGGGCGAGTCCCAGTATCCGTCACTTAACTCGCTTCTCCCGGTAGACAATGCTCCATCCGAATTATTATGCACCTCATTCAGGAGTACGATTTCACCACTGTAATGAGTATCGACCGTGTAATGAGCAGTACCCGAATAATGACGTTTAGGAATCGGGATGCTTTTGCTCAGCCTCACCTCGTCAATGGTAGATAGGTGGCGGTCTACAATTTTGGATGGGTCATCAGTCGCAAGAAAAGAACGACTCAAGGGGACTGGAGTAGACATAAAAGATTCTGCAGACAGGGGCAATAAAACTGGTGCGATGTTAAAAGTGTCCCGAAAATCAATCCCGAGATAAATAGAATACGTTAATGCCGGAGCAATTAAAAACCATATCAACCGAATTCAATTATTGAATTGAACCAATGCAGTAACGTATCCTAACACGTCAGCCTTATGACCTGAAGCCGTCTTGACATTGGCGTGCATCGAATGAGGATACAAACCAAGGTCGCGAACGAGGTCAAGGGCTCCCGCTCCCAGGATGCTAACGCTTGCACCACTGTCTAACAGACCTTTCAATTTGCGTCCCTTAATGCTGATCTCAGCATAAGGCTGCTTGTCTTCGTGCGATGCCAAGATTGACTCAACGCACGCTCGCTTGAGAAACCGTTGCGTGACAAAATATTTCCATGATCTGTGGAATCGCGACTTTGATCCTTGCCGCTTGCGGCTAGGCTTACGGTCAGGATCAAAGTCACAAGCCACGTCCAGAGAATTGCTTGGGTGAAATTGGACCTCAGGCAGCGACGTCTGGGTGGAAACACCTACAGACCTAGGTGTCTGAATTTCAATTTCCCAAGAAAATGATTACAAGGGAATAGCCGGATGTACTTTGGCAGTGAGGGCACAGGACTGGTGATATGAATCATAACCAGCCGAAAATTCGTCATGCAGTTGAGCGGAATTGACTCCACATGTCTGAACTGGATATCGAAGTTTATCCATTTCCAGCCATTGTCATGTGTCTTCGATTTGGTGACACCTTCTGACGAGCTCTCGGGAGGTCGAGAGCTCATGTCCAGCCAGATGCTCCTGCAGTTGGAGATTCATGTTCTTAAATACTAGGTCTCACAGATCCGTGCCCCTCATTGGAGTCCTGAGTTGGAGAGCCATCGCTTCAATGGATTCAAAGAATTCGTTGAACGGCTCGTGGGATCTCTGCTTGTGGGCAAACATATTTTCCCCAAATATGTGGGTCATCAAGCCGAGATCCAAATCGCTCAATGAGTTCACATTTCAGCTGACTCCAACTCAAGTCTCCATACAGTTCACGCATCTGCCAGTACCAGTTTTCGGCAGATCCTTGCAGAAGAATATGTAGGGCCGACACCAATTCACGCTCCGAAATGCTGTAGGTTTGAGCCAGGGTGCTAACACGGAACACAAACTGGCGAGCATCTATTCCACCTGAGCTTCCATCAAACTTGAAGCCTCATTTATGCATGGGAATAAAAGTTTCATCAGACTCATGTGTCTGGCCTTTATTCCAGAACGGAAGATGTGACTGAGGACCTGGAAAATCCTGGGAAGAACGCGGTGAAGGGTGAATCAATTTATCATATGGCGTGTGTGGAAACATGACGAAAATTAAAAATGATAAAAAACCACAGGTCATCTAAACAATTTAGAAATATAAAAATCAATGAAAAGACGAACGGCACATACAATTTGAATGAAATAAATAGTTTAATAAATCACAGACCGACAAACAAAAGTGTCAATAAAGATAAATCAGATATTGGAAAGCAGACAGACAAACCGACAAGTAAATAATTGTATATAATTTCAATACCTAACGTAAGCTAAAATAAAAATAGCGAGCAGCATCTGTAGGGTGGAACGGTGGTGAAATCCAAGGGTTTTCACTCACAGTCACAGATCTTGCGATATGATTCCGAAGAAGTTTACATCTGCAGATATCGACTCTTGTCACTTGAGCACTTCTATTCGATATATAATGCTTCCAATCCATCTCAGGCTTTCTGTACAAACCAGTACATGCACGAAGACATCTCCTTTCGAAAATTCTTAATTTTTCCATAGAACTAGCACTCTGGTTGTACCAGATCTGACATCCATATGTCAAAACTAGTCCAACCAGGGTTTTGTAACAGATAATTTTGACCTTTTGATCAATGTATCTGGAATGAAAGAGTCTTCGTAGAGCCATGACTACCTTTACTGCCTTACTGAGCATGATTTTGACATGTTCAGTATAGTACATATACTGATCGAGATGAAAACCGAGGTATCGAGCACAAGATTTATGTGGAACTCGTCCTGAACTACCCTCGCCAGCCATGATGTGGAAATTCTTCCAATTACGTTTCAGGTCTCACCTCAGGCAAATGACGGAGAAATACATTTAGAATACCATTAGTACCACATGATTTCTTGTTGTTTACCCTGCGAAATATGAAACACAATCTTCATAGCTGTCAAATAATCAATAAGATTCAAGCTCGGTATGAGGTCAGATGTTAATGTTTCATTGAAATGAAGAACAGATTGGCCGTTCAGGCTTGATTTGAAGTCAGAAACTTTTGCTTCAACGACTTCCGAAAATATTTCATTCCCTCTTTCAGGGTTTGGTAGATGAACCAATTCAAAACGTGTTCCAATCAAGGAAAGTTCATGCAATTCCTCACATACATATAATCCTATTTCCATTTCTATTCGCAGTCGTACTATCAATTTTGATACCAGCCCTATCGAGAAGATTTATTTCATCACTAGCGACTTATAGATTCAATTCCTTCACTCGAGACGCCATCTGGGTCTTGTGGGCTAATACCCCTCAATTTTTCCGCCCATTGATTGCTGACCTCACTCCTGAAATATGAACTGATTAAGTTCCGGACATTCTTCAGGTGTAATTTGAACAAAGCCAACGAGGGATGGTGGTAGTCCAAAATTAGCCGATAAATATTGTTGACCCGTGTGAGAAGAAGGCTTTTCAATCTTTTCAATCTTGCAATGGTTGGTATTTCATATTCTTCCATATTGTTGCGATGTTTAATCTTGGGAACTACTTTCTCAATCGTTTCCAACGTCAGCTTCCCTAACTTCGACAAATAGAGATCTATTTCATCGTTAGTTAGATTTCTGTCATTAGAAACCATTGAGCAAGAGTAGCCATCATCAGAAGGGGGACATTGTTTCTGGTACTCCCGATTAAACTTCTTTGGGAAAATTCTCTAGTCTGTTTTTTTGAAATTCAACCGATAAATTTCATGTTGAACTGGAATGAGAAAGAAATCATCCCTGTGATGATTGATTTCCTTACGATTGCGTTATGGTCGCTGTCATATGGAAGCACCTGCAGTTTCCGTTGAGGACTATTAAAGCTGAATTCAAGTCTTGCGTCAGCAATGCAGAGGTCCAATTATGAATTTGTCCTAGGGTATGTTGGGAAAGCCGACCCATATAGATTGCACCTCTATCCGATTTGGTTGTCTGTTATCCACGATTTCAGGAATAGACCTCTTGGATTATTGGTGGCGTTCAGCCATGATGTATGCTTGGCGTTCAGGTCACCAGCAAGAATATAATAACTATACAGCCTGTTCAATTCGAGTATTTCGAACAAGAAATTGAGCTCTTCCTTGAGCTTGAGAACAGTTCCACCAGTTGCATAGGCAGAGATTACGAAGAGGTTATCCCCACCTGGCAGAGAGATTTTGATAACGGACACTTCAAGAGATTCAAAGCTTTTGAATTCGACTTTTTTAATATTTTGGAAACAATAGGGTCTTCGAACCAATATCCCCGTGCCACCTCCCCCATCAACTATAACCCTATCGTTTTTTACGAATTCAAAATCCTTTAATATCATATCATTTTAGTAAGAAGCATGATGTCAGGCTTCTGCTTGACAAGGAACTCCAGGAGATAGTCACGTCAATGTAGACTCACAATGGAGTTGACGTTGATCGAGATGAGATGATTCCTATCCGTGGGAATGTGACTGGATGACAACTTATTTTGAGGCATTTGAGAGCCCTAAACGCTGAAAAACAATGTTAATTTTAGAATCTTGTTTATCGATTCTCTCCGATAAGGAATTTGGTTGTTGGTAAATTTTGAGAAGCAGTTCATTATTGCCACTTACATTATTTACCGCATTTTCTGCTGCCACTCGACGATGAATTACCTAACAAATTCTAAAACTGAAATGGAGTTGATTTCTTTGTAAGTATATACAAAAATGTTTTCTAGGGCCTTGTGAAACATGTTTTACGAGGACCTACTGCTTTCACGTCCTATCTATCCATCCGTCCGCCAGTTCTTGCATCACAGCAGGTTTTCGCAGAAACTATAGAAGCTACAGTCCTCAACCTTTGTGAGTAGCTTAGAAGGAGCTGTATCTCAAAAGTTAAGTTCTTATCGAAAAATTAAAAATTTTGAGGGGGTTCTTTCTTATGCTGAAGTTACCCTTAAAATTTACTTATTTTTATTCAAGGCAATCGAGGGCGATTTAAAATGAAAGGCCCTGGTTATAGCTCTTCGCATCCGAAATAAAAAAGTAAATTATTGCACCAGGGCTTTCAGCGAGAAGTAAAATACAACATATTAAGAAATTGTGTTCCCCTTCGCAATTGGGCACTTTTGAGCCAAAAGTTGGGGCGAATCACGAAAGTAGTCCTTTATGGTTACAAGGGCAATAAATACCTTAGAAGCCGACATTCAGTCAACTTTGCTGGCAATAGTATGATTTACAAATTTTACGGCTTGCCAAATAAAATCTAAACAGTACTTTTAAACACCTTAAAAATTCAAAATTATATAGATGACGCCACAAAGTTTCGTTGAAATTTAATCATAATCATTTGAGATATGGCCATTTTAATTGTATTGAAATACAAGTGCAACATGTGATGATGATTGGTGTATCTTTATTTCAAATTGAGATAAACACTACGATTTCCTTCGGATTTCCATGAGAATTTCAAAAATAATATTTTAATTGAATATGTTTGATTGACCAAGTATTCAGAAAATTTATATGAAACAAAATCCCGGCTGTTTTGTGTTTATGAAAGAAACGCTAGATCTTACGTACATAATTGAATGATTTTTCGTATGTTCATTGAATTCATAATCGAAGTCATTGATTCGTGTCTTCAGAAAATTTGTTTTGAAACTTAGTTTACAAAGCCCTTCCGGTAGGAGGACCTTCCTACTTACTAAACTTACTTGGGATACCCTTTTGTAACCGTGGCTTATCAATCTATGCTTTAAAAGAATATTAATGGTTTTATCCAAATTCCTTAATCTATGCTTATAAACACTTTTTTTCATTTCAGTTTTTATTTGTGTATAAATATTGGTAAGTCATTTTTCGATTGAATATTTCTTTTATTTAAAATGGATTTTATTGAAGTACATATTGTCCATTATTATCTATGACCTTTTGCTATTTTTTGGGTAGAGCCGTTATTCTATCTGGTGGTTTATCGGCGAAAAACTTGGCCAAGTGATTTTCACAGTCCCTTTTTGATGTGAATCTCTTTTCATTAAGGACGTTTTGCAGAGACCGAAACGAAAGGTAGTCTGATGGTGCAAAGTCTGGACTATACGAAAGATGTATCAAAACATCCCAGCCAAGCTCAGTCAATTTTTGCCGGGTCGTCAAAGCTGTGTGTGGTCTGGCATTGTCATGATGGAAGACAACGCCCTTTCTATTGATCAATTCTGGCCGATTTTTAGGGTATTGTAAAATCATTTTACAATACCCTACTAAAATCGCGTCCTGTCTGTCCGTCCGTCCGTCCGCCCGTGTGTCACACCACTTTTTCTCGCAAACTACGTAAGCTAGAAACATAAGATTTTGTAAGTAGGTGCAAAGTGATGTCTTCTTCAAAGTTTCACCACGAAAAGAAATGTATAAGGTCTTTAAGGGGGTTCTCCCCATATAGGGGAGTTGCCCCCCGAAAAAAAGTTTTCATTGCATGTAGGCAATATGGGTATCAAATGAAAGGTCTTAATGAAAACTTTTTAAAACAGGTCTTAAACCAACAAGTTTTACTTTGAGGAGTGCAGGGGAAGGGGAAATGTACGAAAATTTGGTGTCCCCCCCTCGCGAATCGACACCTTTGACCCGAAAAATCTGGAAAAAATCACAGAGGTGTGGCTTTAGGAGTACAAGGGCAGCAAATACCTTAGAAGTCGAAATTCAATCAACTTTGTTAATAATAGTATACATTTTATAAATTTTATATTTTTGCGTATAAAATCAAGATGGGACCCTTAAATTTCCTAAAACCTTCAATTTAAGTTTTTTAAAAGTAATTGTATGTGTCAAAACACTTGAAACAAAAATGGTGGCGAGCTTAAAATTATAATAACCATAATAATTTTTTGAACTCAATTTATGGAATCTGTATATTAGTCAAGTTTTGATATGCAGAATATATTGTTTGATTTCCTAATTGTTTTACAATATCCTTCTGGCAGAAGCGCTCTCCTGCTACTTCAACTTGTTTTGAATTGCTTGTTGCAATCTGATTAATTGTTGATAGTACAGAGCCGAATTGAGTGTTTGGTCAGGTTCTAGCACTTCATGATAAACAATTCCCTTATTTGTGATGATTCATCTTTTTTTGACCATGGTCTTCTTCAAACGACATTCTCGTATCTTACCCATTTTTCATCGCCCGTAATGATTTGCTTCAAAAATTGCTCGATTTTGTAGCGGTTTTTTTTTGTCTTAATTCATGCGGCACCCAAACTTCGAGCTTTTTTGTGTATCCAGCCTTATGCAAATAGTTCAAAGCTATTTGGGGATAGATATCTTAGCAATGTCAAAGTCAAAAGTGCTTTATTCAATACTAATCGTTATTAATTTTAAAAGAATATAAAGCAAATTCCAAACAATACAACACTAAAACTTAATGGCCCAAATGGCTCTCTACATTTATACGTTATTAATTAAATATATTTCATCAAAAAAACTATACCAAATTCAAATAAATTAAGATTATTACATATATTATGATTTGATTGGAAAAAGGAGGAAAAACCAACCAAACCCAACTCAAAATTATTTATAATTTTATCACAAAAGTGAACTTCCATCCTACATCTAATATGTTATAACCTAATTCTAATAAAATTCAATCAAAAACTATATTTTATACTAAAAGAATTCTATCATAATATTCCTAACATACGCGTTTAACCTAATCTCTAGACCTAATATAAAAGACATAACATATACCCAACCTATCCCTAATTTTTAACACAAATAAACAACAATACTAAATGTAGCAATAATTAGCTGAAACTCAAAAACTAAGTAACAAAACACAAAAACAGAAAATAAACACAAAGAATTTAGACATTGTCATTCAGCCACCAATACCTAGATTGCTCCGTCTCAGCTTGACCAGCTTCAACGAACCTAGCGAATGAGTATCTCCATTGGAATTGTTGGTCTCGTGAACTCACATTCGGAGGATATCTTATCTTCTTATCGATGGCCCGTTGATATATGTGATATATGATTGGGACGCCGTCAGAATCAAAAACATATCGATTCATGCCCAAATACACAAATACTTCTAGAGGAACGAAGCCAGTAGCGTGGCAAGTCACAATATACCCGTCTGCAGGGTGGAACGGCTGTGAAATCCAAGGGTTTTCACTCACAGTCACAGATCTTGCGATATGATTCCGAAGAAGCTTCAATATGAAGATATCGACTCTTGTCGCTTGAGCAGTTTGATAAATTCTTCTATTCGATACATAATGCTTCCAATCCGTCTCAGGCTTTCTCAACAAACAAGTACATGCACGAAGACATTTCCTTTCGAAAACCCTTAATTTTTCCATAGTACTAGCACTCTGGTTGTACCAGATCTGACATCCATATGTCAAAACTGGTCTAACCACTGTCCTGTAATAGATAATTTTGACCTTTTGATCAACTATTGAAGCTTTTCGGCCTGCCGTATAGATGATCAAATCATCAGCAAACGCTACCAATGATTGTGTTGGCGAGCCGTTCAATAGGTTGGGAAAAAATATTGAGAAGAGCAGAGGCGCAGTAACTGTTCCCTGCTGTAGACCATTCAAGACCTTGAACTCGCGCATTGTTGTGAGATTTCTATCAGTTACAACAAACGATTTCCCGTACAACATATTGCACATCAAGGTGTCTGAGGAACCTGTCCTGAAGGAGTTTAAAAACTAGTCCATCCAACCACACCGTATCAAAGGCTTTCTCGATATCAATGAGACATGCTCCAACACATTCTCTATCATTTAGTTTCTAACAGATGTCTGAGGTTACTTTCGTTATTGCATGTGTGGTCGAATGCCTGGCACGAAAACCAAATTGGCGATTCGGCACCACCTCATATTTCTCAATGTGGGCGAGTAATGCTCTGTTGAGTATCACTTCAGCCACCTTGCTGATGTTAGGCAGCAAGCTGATTGGGCGATAGCTTTTGGGGCATGAAGATTCTTTTCCTTTCTTCAAGATCGGAAATACCTTAACCTTTTTCCACTCATTTGCGAAATATGAATTGCTCAACATGTTGTTGAACAATATACAATAATTCCTAATAGCAACTTCAGGCAAATGTCAGAGAAGTACATTTGGAATACCATCAGTACCACATGATTTCTTGTTGTTTATTCTGCGAAATATGAAATACAAGTCTTCATAGCTGACAAAATAATCAATAAGGTTCAAGCTCGGTATGAGGTCAGATGTTAATGTTTCATTGCATTGAAGAATTGATTGGCCATTCAGGTTGATTTGAAGTGGGAAACTGTTGCTTCAAAGACCTCTGAAAGTATTTCATTCCCCCTCTCAGGGTTTGGTAGAGGAACCAATTCAAGATGTGTTCCAGTCAGGGAAAGTTTCTGCAATCCCTCACATATAATCCTGTTTTCATTTCTATCCGGAGTCGTATTATCAATTTTGAGACCAGCCCTATCGAGAAGATTTATCTCATCACTATTGACTGTAAGATTCGATACCTTCACTCGAGACTTCTTACGGAATATGCTATTCACTTTCGCAAAAACGCCATCTGGGACCTGTGGGCTAATAACCCTCAGTTTTTCCGCCCATTGATTGCTGACCTCACTCCTGAAGTATGACCGGATTAAGTTCCGGACATTCTTCAGATGTAATTTCAACAAAGCCAAAGAGGGATAGTTGTAGTCCAAAAATCGTCGATAAATATTATTGACACGTGTGAGAAGAAGGCTTTTCAATCTTTTCAACCTTGCGATGGTTGGTGGTTTATATCCTTCCATATTGTTGCGATGTTTAATCTTGGGAACGAAATTCGCAATCATTTTCAACGTCAGCTTCTCTAACTTCAACAAATAGAGATCTATTTCATCGTTAGTTAGACTCCTGTCATTAGGAACCATTGAGTAAGCATTGCCATCATCAGAAGGGGGACATTGTTTCTGGTACTCCCGATTAAACTTCTTTTGAAACTTTCCCCAGTCTGTTTGTTTTTAAATCCAACCGATAAATTTCATGTTGAACTGGAATGATCAAGAAATCATCTCTTTGATGATTGATTTCTATTACGGTTGCATTATGGTCGCTATCATAAGAAAGCACCTGCAATTTCCGTTGACGACTATTAAAACTGAATTCAAGTCTTGCGTCAGCAATGCAGAGGTCCAAATATGAATTTGTCCTAGGGTATCTTGGAGCTCCGACCCATATAGATTGCACCTGTATTCAATTTGGTTGTCTGTTATCCACGATTTCAGGAATACACTTCTTGGATTATTGGTGGCGTTCAGCCATGATGTATGCTTGGCATTCAGGTCACCAGCAAGAATATAATAATTATGAAGCCTGTTCAATTCGAGTATTTCCAACAAGGAATTGAGCTTCTCCTTGAGCTTGAGAACCTTTTGACCCGCTGGATAGGCAGAGATAATAAAGAGGTTATCCCCCAGACACTTCAAGAGATTCAAAGCTTTTGAATTCGACTTTTGCAATATTTTGAAAGAATAGGTTCTTCGAACCGAGATCCCGGTGCCACCTTCCCCATCACTGTTTATCCTGTCGTTTCTTAAGAATTCAAAATCATTGAATGTCATGGAGTACCATGTGTTGAGGTGAGTTTTAGTGAGAAGCATGATGTCAGGGTTTTGCTTAACAATAAATTCAAGAAGATTATCTTGTCGATCTATCGTAACAACGGAGTTGACGTTGATTGAGATGAGGCGAATCTCATCGATGGGAATGTGACTGGACGACAAGTTATTTTGAAGCATTTTTGCCTAACGTTGAAAAACGAAATTGATTTTTTAATCTTGCTTATTTATTTTTTCCGAAAGAGATTCAAGCTACTGGTAAATTTTGAGAGGCAGCTCATTATCACCAGTTGGTAGCAAGTGCAACTGATACCCCGGGCGTGACGAAGTTGGAAGTTATGATCCTGCATTGTACTTGGGTTTGTTTAGGGGAAAAACATAGTTTTTGCAGCTTGATATCGATGGCATCCTTAATATGATGCTTTATGACCTAACATACCGCAGTTAACACAGTATAATTTTTATTTTGGTTCTATCTTAGCCAATTTGCATTCACGGGGGCATGAGTGTTTTCACATTTGGCGCAGCGGTAGTGCGTGGCACGATTGGCAGCCAAATGACACGATTGGCAGCCGAATGACTAATGACTAAATCTTTGGCGTTTGAACCACTGGTTGACCTCAGTTCTTTGAAGACGCTCCCACCTCACAACTCTGAAGTTCAATTACCTTATCTGTTGGAGGGCACTTGGATTGTTTTCCTTTGAAATTTATGCCAAATAAAATGGTAAAATTTTGCCTTCAATAGTTGGCCCCTTTGTAGCGAAATTTTTCACACTAATGAATTTGGCAGCTGGTGCCGCTTTCTGTAACATTTTAAGGAGATCAATTGCATTCTCCCCACAGTTCAGGCCCTTCAACAATAAGGGTCTGTTTTTTCACCGTCTTTGGCGTGTATTTAAAGTAAGGAGCTTTCACACTATTTAAGGCATCTTCGGCCAGCTTGAAACTAGCCAGTGTTTTTGTTTTAATTGTGAGTTTATCAGCATTCACTCTCTTAACTTCGAAATTATCTATCCTATGTTCGGCTACCAATAGCTGAGCCATATCCCCGCTGCGCTACCCAAATACATTAATTGGAGGAACTTTTTCAATAGTCTTATTTTTAATAGGAGAACCAGCAGACACACCGGTTGGCTTCTCCTCCTCCTTATTTTTAGATTTTAAATATTCGATAAAGTTATCACTAAAATCATTAATATAACCTATGTTTTCGTGGTACTCCATCTCGGTATCTTGTTATCCATATTTACCGTAGCAAGTACCGCATAGTAGTTTACGCTGTCGTTTGCCCCTATCACGCTTAGTATGATATCGGCATCATGAATCGTTGTCTTTTTTGCATCTTTTTTGTTGGTATCTTTGTTCCTTGAGCCTTTTGTGTGGCTACTTTATTTTCGCTCGTCTTATTTTTAATGGTTTCTTGTTTTTTGGACGTACTTTGCGGCTTAATCACTTTAGTTTGTTTGATGCTTGATAATTTATGAATCATTTCCTCCAAATTTTGAGTTTAGAGTTTCATCTCTTCATTTTCTCCGGTAGCTCTTTTTTTAGTTCTCCGCTTGATAGCGTAATACGCTTCCCATGTTCAAAACTTTCTTGATCGTTCGTTTTTCATTGTTTTTTCATTAGTTGCATTTGAAATGCCTAGCCTCGGGTCCCCAGCGGTGGAAAGCCATCGGGCTCCTCCATGCTCCAGGTGAAAAAATGTTTCTTCTTTTTTGAACTTCTTGAGACTGCTTCGCAAGTAAAATTCAGATATTCGATAAATAAGTTTTAAAAAATTAGTTTTTTAGTGACGTTTTAAAAATTATTTTAATTTCATAAATTATTGGCAGGATCTTTTAAAAATACGACTGTTTGCAACGAATGCTATACGTAGAATTGAAACAGCGTCAAAATTGCGTGAATGCAAAGCTGAACCTCTGTGTTTATTCTGTTCTACTAACCAGCTTTGAATGCAAGGGCTCCCCGGACACTTTCTAGAATCGTTTTTGTAATCAAACCAAATTATACGTAAACTTTTGGAAGAAAATGTATGAAGTAGATATCTGTTAGATTTTTTAAAATAATTTATTAAATATAAATATGCAACACATACAATCCTATACGATTTAATTTTCTTATCTCCAAAGCACCTTTAATTTGAAACTGTCTATTAAAAATATTTAGCAACTAAAAATGGTCCTTTTCAAAATTTGGTAAGTCACGTATCACGTAGGCACATTGATTTTTATGAATTATTTTGTCATTTGAATAGGAATATGACGTTTTTGGGGTAATATAATAGTATTTCATTTTTGAATTAACACTTTTTCATTCCGGTACTGTTAGCTGTGGATCATTTGGGTCATTTCCAGGTGGTTGCTGCTCCTCTTGTTGTATATGTTCCTGTTTTCCGATATGATCATCTTTAGATTTATTTTTCCCGTTTTCTTTTTCATGTTTATCTTTCGATTTGTTTTTCCCATGCTCATCCTGTTGTCCATTTTTGCCGTTGTCATCTTTAGGTAAATGTTTCCCATTTTCTTCTTGGCCGCCATTTTGGGGATTTTCTTTCGAATGTTCGTCTTTTGAATTTTTAGGGTTGTTTTCAGTTATTGGCGGTATACGATCGCCAGGAAATTGACACTGAAATGAAAGAAAGTATCATCACATCATTCGATTATCTTTCTTCTGCAACGTTTTGAACATATTTTGAAGTGATAAAACTCAACTTACATGCACATGATTCGGATTGCGGACAGCACCCCAGAAGAAAAGACGATGACGTCTCGATACAAGCGCAAACAAAAATGGACGATTAATTTTGACAGAGCGAACTGTACCTGTTTTTTCAGAAACTCCAATTTCTGCAATTAATTCAAAACAAAATAAAAAGGGGTTTTGCTAATTTTATACGAATTAAAATACGCAATGAGGCGGAATAAATTTAACGGTTATGATACATATGTCTATAAGAAAAACAAGTAATTAACACAAATAAAGTTATTTTTATTGGAAAAATATTGTAATTCAAAAAGAACGAGTGCAACAACAACTTTTCTTACACCTTTACATTTTTCAAACACATGTATTCAGATTTACTCAAAAAGTTAAAAATTGTTGCCTGCTCCTGGCTCTTGCCTTGCTTCAGAATAGCTTTCTCCTTCAATTGCTGCAAAACGATTATCTCCTGAAGATTTTCGTTATTCTCTTCAGCCCATTCAATACAAATGTTGAACCTTCATACTGCGTCTTCATTTTTTATCTTGTTCACTCTTATCTCCAAGGTGCTTTCGTCAACTGACTTTGTATAGACGACGATGAAACAAAGTCGTCGTCTATGCCTTCAAAACAAATCTCAACTCCAGTTTCCACAATCCAGTTATCAATATTATCTGATGTCAAATTATCATCAGGCCCAATTTGTTTCAGAAGATAACCTATTGGTTCTATTAAATTTTTCATGCACCGCATTTCTGATCTTATGATACTCAGCGAAGCGTCATCCTCTTCCGTCCAATCAGAGACTGGTGTAATTAATTTCTCCCAGCATTTTTCAATAACGTGTGATCTGACCTTCAACCATGCTCCAAATAAATGACATACGGTGTGTTTTAAGTTTATTCCCTTAATTATTTGCTCCGTGTCCGATTCCTCAAAACCTACAATTTGGGCCAACAAGCTTTTTTTGTAAAAAAGTTTTGTCAACCTAATCACGTTTTGCTCCATAGGTTCGGTGGGAAGCACATTAGGATATCATACCATCATCACTTTCAAGCTGGCCGTATTTCGGATGATATGGAGCATTATCAAGTAGTAAAAGTGCTTTTGGTGGAAGTCCCTGAGCACTTAGGAATCTGCGGACATAAAGCAAAATAAAGTCCATTGAAATCAATAAATTTAATTTCGAAAATTGAAAACCTTATTTCTGGTACAAATGTGCGATGAAACCAGTCATCGAATAAACATCTCGTCATCCAAGCGTTGCCACTGTTTCTGTACACCACAGGAAGATCTCCAGCATTTTTGAATGACCTGGGAATTTTTGCTTTTCCCATCAGTTGGATCTTAACTTTATTCGTTCCGGTTGCATTTGTACATGCTAGAAAAGTTATCCTCTCCTTACTAGTTTCCCGTCCAGGTGCTGAAGTTTCCCGGAAATTCACCAAAGTTTTTTCTGGAAAAAGCTTCCACAATAGGCCAGACTTATCTGCGTTGTATATCTGTTCTGGCTTCAATTGTAATTACTTGATTTTGGAATGGAACATTTCAACAATTTGGTCAGCAGCTACATTTTTTGACAGCTTTTCTCCACAAATTATGAATTTTTTTGTGAAAAATTTTTGCCTTGTCCTTCAGCAATTCCGCAGACATCGGTATGTTTTTTGATCGTTGATCCAAAAATCACTTACACAGCGCAGCTTCTATTTTCGGAAATTCAGACTGGCGTATCGATTTCCGTTTATTGGATCCAAATTCTGCATTGGCCACAAATTTTTTGAATTTGTTTTGGTTTTTCATAATACGGCTAATTGTCGATTTGTTGACGCCGTATTTGATAGATAAAGCGGCAATAGATGAACCACTTTCGAATCTGTTATAACTTACGCTTTATCTTTAAATGATAAAAACTTATGTGCTTTTGTACCCGACATTTTCAAATAAACCACACGGCGACGTAAGAAAACGAAATTTAAACGAAAATCACATTAACATACCACTTGACAAGCACGCGTATTGGGGGATGTACCGGAAAATACTATTCTGCCATTAGACTTCCAATAAATATCTTGTGAGTGCATACAATAGGGTAAGAAATTTGAAAGTAACGGTCGTGACTTGATTTCGACTCTAAAATTACAACAAGAGTTGGAACTTTAGAGTCTACAATAGAAAAATATTGACTGTTGCAAATTTCGAGTATTGCAATCATCGGGGGTTGCAATTACGGAGGTAACACTGTGTTTGTCAACAAGTTTAGTATACATAAATGTTCATCTACCAGAAGAGTTTTGTAATACTTCAACCTTTGGAATGACTTCATTTTAAAGAGATTTAGTTTGTATTATAGAACTGCCAATGTTTTAGAAGTCAAAATTCACTCGTATTTGTTAAAAATATTAAGATTTGTCATTTGACCTTGCTCTGATTATGAGTTTCACGGGTTTTCTAACATACTTTTCATTGTACTAGCAACATTTTTTGAATAAATATCTTTGAGGTCCTGGACATGAATGATGTACGCTATATTGTAGCCAAATGGCGGCTGCTTAAACGCAGTAAAAGTACTTGCAAGGCCGTATGCAGTGACGTTGGGGCTTGGGGCAAAGAAAATGTGGGGGAGATATCTATTGATAATTATTCAGATTTGCAAAGAACATTTTCACTATTAGAATGCATGTTCTTGCCATTTGTTGAAAATTCATATTGCAGTCGATATTTGATTAGTTCTTGGAGGCAAAATCATTAATGCTGTCCCTGAAGAGCATTTCTCGAAATAGTTCGCTCTTTATACTGAGCAATGACAAATTTATAAGTCGTTCTGATTTCGTCGTCGTACATAGCTTGTTTTTAAGAATTTTCACTTTGAAAAATGAATGTTTTCCGTTGCAATTAGCTGCCATCAATACCAAGTACATTCTTAATGTAGTTTCAATGTTGGAAAATGTAGCGTTTAACTTGCTATCCATCAGAATCTTGTAGAAGAACATTTCTTTTGGCTCAATGTCAACACTTTAGTCCTTTTTGAAAGCAAAACTTATTCCCAAAACTAATCTTCAGATCGTCGTAAATCTTTACTAAGTTACCGGCCGCCTCGTGTAGCTCAAATATACTCAAATCCTTGTAATAATCGAGCAGTCCGCCTTGGCAAACTGCTTGGGGAACCTTCATGAGGATGGATAAGGAAGTATCCTATGTGATGCGTCCCAGCTGTGCAACCGATCCGTCATGAAATTTATACAACACCCCACTGTTGAAGAAATCAATCAATCATGTAAAATAGGAAAAATTTACCATTCAAACCTTTTCTACGTTGCAACTTGAAATTAATTTCAAAAAAGGAAATTTTTTTGTTTTTATTAAAATGCGATTAGTGAAATTGATTTAAGTCAATAATAATAGTCGCCTATTAAAAGTGAAAAAACAAAAAAAGTGGCTTAATAGAACCCGTTTCACAATTTTTGGCCATCTTATGCTTTATATAGAAAGATTCTTACATCTTGTTAATCAACGTTAATTTTATTAAAGCAATAAAATATTTAAAGTCGTGCTTTCCAACATAATTATGAGTTCATATGCTTTCAATATGCTGAATGTATGTCAAATTGACGCTATTTGTTTTTATAATTTTTAATTTTAATGCTGAAATTCCTGGAAAAATCATTAAAATAGAAAAATATAAATAAACACCGGAACAAGTAGGTACCAATAAAAGGAAAATCAATGCAGATTAAGAGAAACAATAGAGTTAGTATTTTCTAACCATTCAATAGGTACATGCATGTTTATAATACAAACGTCAACAATGGAGTTTCGCGACAGGAATCGATCCATTGAATAATTTTTTTCAATTTGTCATCATAAAAATAATTAATTCACGGGCAGAATCGAATACACGCGAGGTAATATTAAATGCAATTATAAATGGGGCAGCTTCATAAATTATTGCATTATTCATAACAAGTATAAAATTTTAAGAGAAAACTCAGTGCAAATTCGCTAATCTCACACTTTGCTATAACATATCCCAATTCAAATACCCGCAATAAGAGCAAGTCCTACGACATTAAAATTTCAATTGAAATCACTCCAAACACTTCAGCCCATGGGAGAAGCACCGAACGCGAGCAGACTTAATTCTAGCTTGAGCTAGAATAACTAATCTGAAGAAAGAAATTGAACATCAGCATACAGTTCAGTGGAGGTACTAAAACCGTAGTGTGAATTCTCGTCGAAATAAGTCATTGATTGGGAAAAACATTTGTTTGCGTTCCGAAAACGTGAATCTGCTGCTAATAATAACTTGGTCAAGGTGAAGAACAGGTTGAATCAACAAAAGCAAATGTACGAAAAGCAAATTGATTTTTTGCAGAAAACGAATAGAACGGGAAAGAGTTTCTGGTTGGCGATGAGGAGTTGCTTGGAAAATGCGAGCGCGGACGGATCGATGGAGGTGGTGGAGTTGGATTTCGCCTCAGGAAGACGTTAAGTGAAAATGGTTGCATTTCATTTCTTCAAGAAACTTTTGAGCTTCTCAGAGTGGTTCTGTTTGGCATTTGTGGAGTGCTCAATACGTCCATTTTCCCGCGAGCTTGTGACAAATCCTCTGAAATCCGCTAACTTGGTGTACATTAGGGATCCGTGAAAACCGCATGGTGAAAATTTCAGTACGTGATCGCAATCAGGATCTCCCTCGGATAAACGGCAGCGTTGAAATTATTGTAAACTGTGGAAAAAATTTCCATGATAAAATCCCGACCCATGTGTGAAGTGAAATTAATAGTAGTTTTGCAGTTGTGATTTATTTTCATCAAAGATTAATAACGGGGGACATGAAAAGGGTAAAAAGACGCTGCATAGGTAAGAACGGTGGGACATTGATCTATAATAGCAACAATTCGCGTGATAGGATTGCATGCAGCGAAAAAAGGAAAGGAAGCAATTCTGCACCCAGTCAGCAAATCCTTGTGCTCTTATACTGCAAGTGTCCATTGCGTGTGTGATCCTTTTGTGCAGTGTCCAACGTGAAAACAGTGACTAGTTTAACATATACAAAGGGTAGCAGTTTGTTGAGAGTAAATCCTGTTTATGAGTTGAATGAAACGTACAAACGGAAATTTGAGTAATGTTGAGAATGAATAAAAAGTAAGCACTATTAGTGGAGAGGAAAAATATTCATTGCAAGTCAGCGTTGAGGATTAATCATTAAACAATTTTTTTAATTACCCAAATCAGCATCCTGGATTCAAAGTCTCAAATGTTAAAAAGTTACAACAATCGACCAACAAGTGATTTACAAATACAGCGCAACGAATAATCAGTCGAAACTTACCCGTTCCATGGTTACAATTGTAAGAAAGGCGTCAACTACCTTTCATCTGAAATCTATCGTCATTGAGGTGTTTATGGTGTAACGTCTTGGAAAATGACTTAGTTGCGACTGAAGTAGAATTTGAAAGTGCGTTTGCCATAATTTGTTTATACTATCGCGTTTGTTGTGTAGAATTCACTCGGACCGGGTGGATTGTTTACAGTTTGTTCAGGTTTTGCGTAAGTTAGTTTATTTTCAATCGTTAAATATTCACTTATTATAATATGTTGGAAAGCGCTATTGGAGTCTCGATTACTAGTTAAAATGACGTGAAACCATTTCAGCCAGTAATTAAACAGTGGACTTTTATCTTCAAGATTTTGCATCCATTGTCGTTGAAAACGAATCATATAAGCATAAATTAATAAATATCTAAAACTGTCGAGCCGAAGATAAAAGTTGAACTTCATGAAAAAATTATCGGCGGTTGCAGGCCCCTTACCCCGCCCCAACAACTAGCGCTCGTCGGAGGAGAACTGGGTGAGTACCCTTCTTTTTGACAAATGGCAATTTTAGAAAAGTATTCTCGCTCTTTGTACTTTGTGTTCATTTTGATTGTAATTCTCTATTATTAATTGATTTTCATATCCAAATGTTGAAAAGATATTTTTGGTATGCTATGTAAAATTATTCAGGAATGAAGATGAAGAAACCGTTTTAATTAAAAGAGTCCGATCATACGCAATGTGAAACCCAAATGCCTATGGACTATAGAATGTAACCGATGGCGGAAAGAAAACATATACACTGACGAAATGTTACATATTTTATCACAAGAATTAACATTTTGTTTTGTATACACCTTCAAGTATTTCAAAAATAATTCCGTTCATGCTTCATTTCATCCTTTAAAACAATATATTGTCGTTAGCTTCTGACGCTTCGATATCAATTTCCGCTTTTTAGAGTTTTGTACTAAAATACAAAACCCTATTGCAATCACGACCTGTGTCCGTCTGTCCGTCCGTCCGTCCGTCCGTCTGTATGTCACAGCACTTTTTCTCCGAAACTATAGAGGCTACAGCAATGAAACTTTGTAGAAAGGTCAGAAGTGGTGACCTCTTGAAAGTTCAAGGGTGAAAAAATTTTTCAAAGGCGTTTAAGGGGGTCTCCCCATATAGGGAGGTGACCCCTCAAAAAAAAAATTTCACCATTGGTAGTCGAGTAGGGTATCGTTGGAAAGGTCTCAATGAGATCTTTTCAAAACAAGTCTTAAAACTGCCTTATTATTACCGAGGGGACAGGGGAAGGGGAAATGTTCGAACTTTTCGCGTACCCCCCCCTCGCGATTGGACACCTTCCATCCGAAAAATCTGAAAAAAATCATGAATGTAGGCCTTTATGAGTACAACAACAACAAATACATGAGAAGTCGAAATTCACTCAAATTTGTTAGTAATAGTATGATTTATCGATTTTGTGTTTTCTTGAATAAAATCTAAACGGTACCTTTCAACTCAATAAAATTTTGCAAAAAGATGACTATTTATAAGATTGATCTTTTCTGAAAGTTTGATAAAGATCGAATAGTATTTACCGAAGTTATAGCGATTTGAATTTTCCTGTATTACTATGGAGCAATATGCCCTGTATTACTATGGAAACATATGGCTATGGAGCCATATGCGCTTTTTACCGACTTAGACACTACAACTATGCTAGAATTTGCATGAAAATATCAGGAGTGATAGGTATCATGAAAATGAGTACATACAATTGAAACAAGTCGAAGAGGCAGGAGAGAGCTCCTAGCTAAAGGGCTTTGTAACCATTTTAGGATTCGAAAAAATAGGCCATGAATCGATGATTACAGTATAGAAGAGTGGCCCCTGAAAAAAATTTCATGAAAGGTAGCCGATATGAGTATCAACTGAAAGTTCTCTATGAGCGCTTTTCAAAACAGTTCTTAAACTGACAGTTTTTGCTTCATGAAAAATGTATTTCCTCCCTCGCGAATGGACACCCGTGATCTAAAAAATCTGAAAAAATTATCAAAGGAGATATTCATGGGTATAACTATAACAAATACCTCAGAAGTCGAAATTCGTTCAACTTTGTTAATAATAGTATGATCCTCGAATTTCACATTTTCTCCAATAAAATCGTCTTTGACATGTTTCTTGATTTTATTCGTTGCTGGTTACTGCATTTTGTAAGTTAAGTACAAAACCCTTCTGACATGAGCATAGGTCTGTCTACCCAACTTGTTATATTTCACGTTGTTCATGCATTTAAAAATAATTCTAAATGGTCCTCTACTATCTCCAATAAGTGCAAAGCAATCGTTTTAGTATAAATTTAAGATAATTAATAACGACGAAGTAATAATAAATTAGATTTAAATAAAAGAAATTTTAGAATCAAACAAATTTCAGAATAAAATTTTTGAGACAAAAACAAATGTTTCAGAACTACTTGCACTCATTCTTTTCTTCTATTCACAATAATTTTAATCAGTAGCCTTTTAATCTGATGTATGTGAAGAAGTAGGAAGATTTAATTATTTTTAGGAAAAGCTTATGCGAACTACATTTGTATGAATTTTTCATTTAAATGGAAAATATATGGCCACGTCTACAATGGATTTTGATCCAGATAGGGGGATGCTAGTGGGTACCGCTTCCACCTGGATGACTCACTCTTATTTGGGGGTCGTAGATACCAATGGTAATGACGAAATCCTCTCAAGCTCCACATGCCTTAGTCAGGCTCGATCAGTCGCTTTTTAGTAGTCCATCCCTTCAGTGGGTTACCTCGGCCTCAACAGCATCGAACCGCGACGTTCTATCTTCAAATTTATGAATGCAAATTTTTTTTTATAGTGTGCCCTTGTACTGGGGGGAAAGAGTCCGCTCCACGATACCACAATGCTAGCCTGCCAGTGAATTCATGCGTCCTCAGACAAGGCCAATTCCAGCGAGCACTAGTATCTCCACTCGCAGAGAAACAGACAGATGTTTTGAAAGGTTTTGTGTGGAATTAGAATAAGTTTTTTTTTCAGGAATTCGGAAGATTCTTCAAAGGTTTGTTTGTCACAATTCTGAAAACTACTGGAACCTTTATGGGTCAAAAAAGCGATCATGTCGTGCGTGGGTATATCTGGCAAAAGACTAATATTGCCGAAACCATCAATTTTCGTTGATATGGAGATGATATGTTCTCTAATTATCGATTCTGGTTTGACTGCCGATTGAGTGTTTGTCTTATTGTTAATTTTTTTCAATAACTGAGGCGTTAGCGACGTCTTATTTTTAAGGGGTTTCACTGTGATAAAAAATGATGTCAGTTGCGGGATTTTAGAGAGGATTTCCTCTTCTTTTTTCTTCCGTTCTGCAGCTTGCTTTCTCATTTGTGTACCGCTTGCCAAAATTTGAAAAGTTTTGTGCCGATCATTTAAACCACCCATCACCCATGCAGTACGAAAAAGGAAAGGAAAGGAAGAAGTATCGTATATTTTGTGTCAAATCACATCTACTATGAGTGGTAATTAATTTCTTTAGAAATTTTAGTCGACAGCAAATTCAGCTATAATGAGTGATTTTCTATGACTTTAAAATGACATAATCATGATTAATAACAAGTAAAAAGAAAGCCATAGTCAAGAGAGTATGTTTTGAAATTAAAAATAATTGAAGATGAAGGTTCAAACACTTATTGATAAAAATGTTTTTAAACTCTCAAAATCAAATACACGTTCTGTCAATAGTAACACACACAATCGGATATGGCACGGTGCAAGAGCAACTAAAATACTTTTGCCATTACCAAAAATAATTGACGGTCACAATACTCATTCATTATTTGTCTACATCGGGCGTGTAACTTGTCGTATTAGCGTAAATATCAAAAAAGAAGCACGCAATTAATTTTTGGCTTTTATTCGACCATACAAGGATTGTGCATACACTCAATTTCTTCACGGGACTGAAGTTGATCACAAATAGAAAAAACTAAAGCCTCAAATACTAGCTGAGAGGATATCAAATAAACAAAATTATTCAAATGCAGTCATTGTATATGATTGAGATATACCTCTTCGCATCGATTTGTTTTTGATAATTTGCTCCAAATATCTTAGAAATATAAAATAAAATAATCTTACAAATGACTAAGAAAAAAAAACTAATTATATAATACCCGTCCTTCTTCGTAACGCTACAGCCTCTCTCGAGTGTTCACCCCCTGCAACAGGTGCATCCAATTGTCTCGATCCATTGACCGCGTTCTCCAATTTCGAAATCCGAGCAGCGATGAATTATCTTTGCCGACCGAGTCAGACCAGCATTTCCATGCTTTTCCCACTGGTCTCCGCACTTCAGTTTTCCTAACAAATACCTTTTTGGGTATCCGTTGTTCGTCCTACGATTCATGTGGCCAGCACATTGCAGCTTCCGCAGTCTTACAATCGTTGCAACCTCTGGCTCGTCAAAAATTTCATACAGCTCATCTTCTTCTTCTTCCTAGCAATACCGCCCGTCTCGGGCCTTCGCTTCCTTCAAACAGTTCATGGTTTCATCGACTTCACCATTGATCCCCGTCTAGCTTCGCTCCCATTATTCACTTCAGGATTCGCCTCTAGAAGACGTTCAATATGTTTGCAGATGCTTGGGTTTGGGTCCATTTTTCACACACATAGTATAGTACAGATCTTATCAAAGATTTGTATACTTGAAGCTTTGTTTTCCTGTGTATGCAGCTGGTTTTGAAGATAGCAAGAACTGAATAAAATGTTTTATTTGCGAGCTGTATTCTTCGCCGTATTTCATCTCTCATTATTTTGGCACCTAAATACACTAATTCGCTCACATTTTCGATAATGTACTCGCCAAGTGTGATATTTTGTGTATTTGAGGTATTTTTCCTTGACTGCGTCATAAACTTTGTTTCATTCTTATTGGTTCCTAGCCCTACTAGTTTTGCTATGCTGTCGATTTTCAGGGAAAGTTCTTTGGTGGTTGTTAATGACCGTGACAAAATGTTAGAATCATCCACATAGGCTACCACCTGGCTTGTATAGTAATGTACCTCTTGTATTAGCAGGCAGCTTTCTAATGATGTATCCCAGAACAATTGAATAGCAATGGGACCAGCCATAGAGGTATACACTGGAGACGGCGAGCTTTCATTTCCCATATAAAATATTGAAGTCTCTTAATACATGCTCAATACGAACAAACATTTCATATACGTATACTCTAATTTTCGAAAGCTTTTGGACTTTCACGAATGAGCTTACGTATGATTGTCCAAATGCTATCATTGTTCGAAATTAATTTCGAAATAACTAAAAAAGTTCATTATTTTTAGTTTTCTCTCTAAAGATCATGCAGCATTTACAATTGTAAAGAATGCCTCCAAATATTGTTCAACAAACTTCTTTCTTTTCCATAAAATGTACTGACAAACTACAAAGTGCGCCACATTTAAATCGTTTTCGATCGAAATCAACAATCGTGACACCCCTGATTTCGGAAATAATGTTTCAGCTGATGGAAAACAGTCAGTTGACAATTCTCACGAAAATTCCATCAAAGATCGTAATTTTTTACAATTTTCAATGAAAACGCTTGTTTCGGGTGGTGATTTCAAAAATAAAGTGTTCAATGATTAAACGTGAGTGAAAATGTGAAAGAGTATTTTTCATTATTCAGGTAAGTAAAGTGCAGTCAAGGAAACAATTGTGTGTCCGGGTATAATTTACGTGATGTTTTCTGTGTCCGTCCAGGTTTCCGGTGCGTTTCGTGAATGAAAACCTAATTTCGAATGTTGTGTGAATCGTGCCTGCTATAAACGGTATATGGGAGACGCGAATTTAAAGATTTTCTCGGTTGAAACAGATTTGACCCCGGTCATAGAATTCCGATAACATGCAACTGAAACTCGCTTGTATTGTAAGTATTTACGCACTTATTTTTCTGATTTTTATTCCTACGGATTTAAATGAGCCTAAGGTCTCCTTAAAGCTTCGTGTTGAAGTAATTAATTGTGTTTTTAAGTTAAAGTTCGTAATTATCAAAATGCTAATTACATGTGAAATAGATGTTCCGCGTAAATATTGAAGTTTTGTCGCCTCCGTCCATAATGGTGTTAAGATTAAATTGTTGAAAGTAATTCGTTTTGTCGTTGCAAAGGTGCTTGTAAAAGTTTCATGTATCCGAGTAAACGTTTTAATTGAAAAACTTTGAAGGTTTTCTACAATATGGGAGCTGTTTTATTAATTTCGAAAACTGGTCGGTTGAATTTAAAAATGTTTTTCTGGGTTTCTGGAGTCGTGGTGATGGGACTGAAATTGTTGTTGAAAATCGAGGCAATTAATGCAGAGATGCATGCATGATGGTTTAATTTGAAAATATTTGTTTATATACTGGAAAACGAAGAATACCGACTTCAAAGTGCCCTACAAAGGATGAAATGAATTTTATGGAGGTGATATTAAATCACCATGTAATATCACTAATATAGCACCGCTTTTAAAAAATTTCATTCATCTTTCTTACTTTGGAGTCGGTTTTTTTTTGTTTTAATTTTAGGTGAATTTCTCAAGAGAAATTTACCTATTGCTTAGAGTACTTTATATATATATATATATTGTATATATATATATATATATATATATATATATATATATATATATATATATATATATATATATATATATATATATATGTATATAAACATATATATATATATATATATATATATATATATATATATATATATATATATATATATATATATATATACATATATATATAATATATGATATATATATATGATATAACGAAAATCATAACTATGCTAGAGGTCACAATTTCTCAGTTAAGTTGATTAACTAGCGTCGAGGGAAAACAAAATGGCGGCCATTTTAGATAAACATTCGTGATTTCATTTCTGACCAAACCATGGCTTCTATTTGGATGAAATTTGGTACAGAGGTTTATTGAAGTATGCGATGAATTTCACAATAAAAAATCCAAAGTCGAACCGTTTGAAACAAAATGGTGGCCGCTCAGACGTAGAAAAGCGTGTAAGCATTGGATGTTGTAGTTGTGACCAAACTTTTCAACCGATGTTAATGAAATTCGGTTCGTTGGTAAAGACTGTAAATGTCTAAAGAATGATGTAAAAAAACTAGAGATCAGGTCTCCAAAAACAAAATGGCGGCTAGTTGAAGCTAGAAATTTCAAAAGCTTCTGAAAGACCCAATTTTTATTCGATGTAAATGAAACTTATTTTCAAGATAGAAAACAATTAGATCTAAACAATTTGCTATTTTGATCCACATACATGCTCAAGTTTCAAAATGGCGACGATTCAAATATGCGATTTTTTCAGATTTTTGTGGCCCTCTAGTGGCCAAATTTTCCAATGTATTTTAATGAAACTTGAAATTATGGATGAAATTATGGATGCTTGTACTAAGCAAAAAATTATCAAAATCGGATGAATAATAAAGAAGTCGAAAATTTAAAACCTAATATTTTTCGCTGCTTTAATACTTTTGCCCTGTCTAGAGGGAAACTTATTTGAATGATTCAAATATTTAAAAAAATCCAAAATCAAATGCATGCATCAAAATGGCGGCCCACAAAGGTCAGAAGGTAAGCGCAATTCGCTATTTTAGTAGCAACTGAAGTAATGAATGTTTATCATGGAAACGTTTTTAATGGGGTAACTTGTAAGTATTTATACAACAGACCATTTTAGGGGATTGTAATAATATTTTTACAATGCCCTATTAAAATTGCGATCTGTCTTTTCGTCCGTCTGTCCATCTGTCCGTGCGTCACAGAAAGTTTTCTCGCAAACCACACAAGCTAGAATGATGAAATTTTCTACGTAGGTCAAAAGTGGTACCCTCCCAAGCGTTTGCAAGAAAATTCCACGAGAATAATAATATCAGCACACATGACAATTTTTTGGCTTTCTTTTTGTAGTAAACAATTAATTTTCAAACGCTGCATTCTCATAAAGTTTATCGCCAAGAGTATGATACACCTTGTCATATGATTCACGAAATTTCGACCCCAATTTCGAAATTAGCTTCGAGCCTATGCGAGTTATCACAATAGCAAAGGCAAAAGCTCGTGGCTTCATGAATTTGATCTTTCGCCGTCTCCTGTATGTACCTCTATGGGACCAGCCCATTTCTCCACCTTAGTTCGATATTGGTATGAAAGGTATCAGTAAATTGGTTATTGATACGGACTCGGGAGGTTGTCGACGTCATTGTCATTTTGGTAAGACGGAATAATTTAGCTGGGATACCAAAAGAAAGTATTATTTGATACAGTACGTCACGATCAATATTATTATATTCTTCTTTAAAGTCAACAAAAATTTGGCGTACGTCTATGTTGAAATTCCAGTATTTCACAAATACCAGCTAGACTGTAAGCAATTATTCTATCGTCAAACGACCTGCATTAAAGCCACCTTGATACTCCATAATAATACGATCTGATTTTATTTTCTAAGGTTATTGAAAATATTTTATACGCCGTACAAAGTGGCGATGCACCTCTATAGTTTTCGCATTGTAGCTTGTCGCCTTTTTTGTAGATTGAGAATATAATTAATTGGCTCCACTTATTCAGCATATATTCTTGTTGCCAAATGTACTGGACGACTTTGAGGATGGCTTTCTGAGCACCGCTGCTACCATATTTCATGAATTCCACTGGAATCTCATCAATGACTGGCTCTTTATTATTCTTTTGGACCTTGATGGTGGAACAAATTTCATCCAGAGTAGGTGGGCCCAAGGGGGGCTCTCCAGGAATATCTATAAGCTCCGATTTACTGGAGCTGTGCGGAGGATTAAGGAGGTTCTTAAAATATGATGCCCATCTTCCTTAATCCTGTTGCCGGTGTCATCACGGTTTTTCACTAGACTTACATTGATGCTTCTCAATTATTCACTATTCTTCTGAGATTTTCATAATGTTCTCTCATCGTCCTGGTTTTTCTAACTATATATTGTTTGTATGTTTGATTCTTTTTATCTACCGTATTCTGGCACTCATCATCGAACCAATCATTTCTTTCGTGCCGGTTTTCATCTCCAGTGGTCTGTTCTGCCGCGGTCTTAATTGCCGTTTTCATGTCCACCCTCAGATTGTTGCTTGTTTCCACTGATGTATCTAATAGAATGGAAGCTAGCTATTTGTATAGGGTCTCCGTGAAATTTTTTGCTACAACGCCGTTTAGAGGCTTTTGATGTGGAATTTCTGTAGAGGGCTGGCCTTCGCCGAACGTACCTTTTTGTTTTCTTTTTTTTTGTGGTAGGGAGGTGAATGCCATTTACGCACTGAGTGGGGACTCCCATGCTCGCAAGAAAGCGACTGGACTACCTCTGTCAACCTGAGAACCTACCATGGAACCGTTCGACACATTACTTCGGGCCAGGTCTCGTTTTGTTACGCCGTGAGTTGCCTTCAAGCTGGTGGATCCCTTTCCTAGCGGGAGGGGAGAGGGGAAGAGGAAGTGCCAGAAAAGCGATCCCCCAGCCCCAACGCCCCTGGCTGCAGTGAGTTCTTTTATATTTTAGGACTGCCCGAGCATAATGTGCCACCTGGTCCCATTTGTCAACCGATTTGAGCATCACCGCGACTATATTATCCGGGGTGAGCTCTCCCGTCTCTTTGTAGAGTTCCCTTCGCAGCC
This sequence comes from Odontomyia ornata, assembly GCA_963969285.1. NCBI lineage: Eukaryota > Metazoa > Arthropoda > Insecta > Diptera > Stratiomyidae > Odontomyia > Odontomyia ornata. Next base: position 115,521,404 of record OZ017738.1, read on the forward strand.
TGACCCATCTTGTACCCGCAAAAAATGTGTGGCAGGCATTGTCCTCCTCTTCTGGGCAAAATCGACGATCGGGAGACCGTGACATACCAATCTTGTGCAGCTAAGACTGAAAACATTCATGCCCGCTCAAAAGCTGGGTCAGATAGAAGTCAGTCGCACCATGCCTTTGATTTAGGCACAGTCTCACATCCGGGATGAGGTGCGCAGTCCACCTTCCCTTCGAACAACTGACCCAAGACTGCTGCCAATTATTGAGCCTTCGGCATACGACATCGATGAGTTAGTTTTATAAAGTAATGATCTGAGTTATGATTGGCTTCTTGGTATGTTCGGACTTCAAGTATGCTCGAGGCCCAACGTTTTTGGATCAGAACATGATCGCCTGGTTTTATGCGTTGCCATACGGTGATACCCAGGTTATTTTATGAATGCGTCGATGTGGGAAGCATGTCGAAAGTATGACTAGATTTCTGTTAAATGCAAAGTCAAGCAGGCGCTAGACGTTGTCGTTCGTTTCATCGTAGAGGCTATATTCTCTAGTCATTCCCCAATGAGATAGCGAATCTTAGCGTTGAAATCACCCAGAGTTCTTTTGTGTCGTTTGTAGGCAATGTATCGACTAGGCTTTCTAGGTGATTGTAGAACGTTTCCTTCATTTCTTCGCCCTTTTCTCCGATAGGGCCGTGTACGTTTATCAGCCAGATTTTAGGGAATTTCGCTTTGATACGGATCGCACACTTGCATTCCTGAAGTGCCTTAAAATGAATAACGTGTGTTTGGAACTCCCTGTCCATAATAAATGCTACTCCAAATTTTCGCTTTCCAGCAGGTTTCCCACTTTTGTGATCTCATATCTTAAATATTACTTCCAGTTCGTTTCATGGATTACCAGTACGTTTAATTTATACTCGTATTAACTGGCCTGTTGTAAAAGGTCTTTAACAGTGCCAGGGTTGTTCAGTGATCTGACATTCAGGGATCCAACGCTATAGTCCTTTTTTAGATTGCAAGATCTAATCTATTCCGTGGCCCTGTTGCAGGTATCCAAACAATGAAGAGTTTTCCAGGGAAGGGTTGCTAGCTCATCGACCAACTTTCATTTTGGCGGAATGTTTATTACTTTCAATTCGATTATCAGGTACGGAAGACTCACCTTCACTCTTTTACGTCCCCACAAAGGAGGTGTAAGTAGGATTTAGTAGCAAAGCTGCAGGTATGTTCGCAGTTATTGGCATTTCTCAGCACTTAGTGTCCCATCATTGGGAACTAGTAAACCCAAATCTTCGAAGTTGGGGTGGAGGAAACACCTTTCCCAACCACGTTTGAGATTGTCTGTGGTGGAGAATATCCCTTGTTTGCATCTTTACCTAATTGTTCATTAATTTCTTAGAAATGGAGAATTTTATGATTGTAAAGATTTTGAGTCCAAGATTTATGGAGGCGTTTCTTAGTTTACTTTTTAGCTGCGTGAGATGATGGTCTGTTTTTCATAGGTTGAGTATTCGGATTTTATTGGGTAAATTTCTGGAGAGAAATTTATCGATTGTGGAGAGTATTTTATATTTTCAGGAAAGTTGTATTGAGTGAATATCTCGGCTAAGTTCATTAGCCAGCTAAAACGGTGCGAAAACAAAATGGCGGCCATTTGATGATGATTTCTATTTTGATTAAAGTATTGCTCCGATTTGGACGAAACTTGGTCCAAGGTTCACTGAACTGTATAATGAAGCTGACAATAAAAAATCCAAAGTCGAACCGTTTGAAACAAAATGCTATTGTAGTTGTGACAAAGTCTTTCAACCGAAATTGATAAGTCGTCGTATTATGGTAGAGAACTTAGTGAACGATAAAATAAATTTTAAGCTTAAGACTCAAATTTTAAAAAGGCGGTTTGTTGAATTTCGTAATTTAAAAGCTTCTGAAAATTGCAATTTTTATTCGATTTATGTAAAACTTGATATTAGGCTAGATATAGCTTAGATCGAATGATCTTATTATTTTGGTACTGGTTTCAAAATGGTGGTGATCCAAATATGCGATTTTTTCAGATTGTTCTAGCCCTCTAGCAGCTATGTTATCAACGGATTTTAATGATACTTGGAATCAGTGGTTATTAAAGCAAGTTATTTTATCCTGCAAAAAATGATGAAAATCGTGTGATAAATGACGAAGTGAAACCTTAAAACTTAATTTTTTAAAGCTACCATTTGTAACAAGTTGAAGTGATATTGACGAGCGATTCCAAAAAGGCAGTGGATATATTTGAACGCTAAATGCTCCGGAGAATCGACGGCCCAGTGAAACAACGAACAGAGTGGAGACTTTGTTACAACGATGAGTTGCATGAACTTTTTGACGAACCATCTGTTTCCTCTTGCGTAAAGTTACGTAAATTGCAATAGGCGTGCCATGTAGAAAGAATGGAAGAAAACCGGCTATCCATTAGGACATTGACGGGTAGAGCACAAGGTAGGCGTCCAGCGGGAAGACCGAGGACTCGATAGGAAGACACAATAGAAGCTGACAGCAGATCCTTGTTGAGACTAAACAACTGGCGGACAAGGTCGTGGAAACATGATGATTGGAGGAAATTAATCCTGGAGGCCAAGGCCCGGCTTAGCCATCTATGGCGGATGATGATTTGTGATAAAAATCGAAAAAAATTTCTGAGTATAACTCCGATTTGAACGAGATTCGGAAAACTGGTTGGTGATACTCCGAAAGATAGCTTTCGAAATAATTGAATATGGAACACTTGAATTCAAAATGGCGGCTCCGAGGAAATAAGCAAAAGTTATTGTTTGACAGGCTAAATGATAAAATACTTGTATATTTTCATGCGAGTACTTCGAAATGGTTTACATTAGAAGCATTTATTTACCAGAAGTCTTTCCTTTTACAATAACAACACTTATCGTTTTCTTGTTAAAACTAATAGTGCTTACGACAGCTTTGTCTTTCTGGCTGGCGATGCTAACTTGTATTTTTTTCTATCAACCCACTCTCTCTTTGAGAGTAAGTTCGATAGACAGGAGAAACATGATCTACTACTAAATCGATTCTAAAGTGGCTTTTGTTTGGAATAGTCTTCAGTACACCAAATTTAAGGGCAAATCCAAACATCACATATAAATTCCAGAGCCGGATTGATACCACGCATATGCAAACGAAGTTGCCTTCACCTGCGATCTTTTCAATAGATTTCCAAAGTTCCACACGGATTGAAAGACAGAAAAATACTTATAAAGGATTTGACATAAAATGTTTAAGTGTTTCAAAAAAGCGCTTGGGCGTTTTAACCAAAACTTTGAAAGCGTTTTTCCCAATTAACCGTCTAATGCATTTAAAATAAAACACAGCTGTTTATATTACATTTCATCAAATTTAATGAGCTCAGTATTTTATTTGACTATCCGCGTTTAAGTTAAATAAAATGCTTTTTATTGGGTTGTTCGATAATAGATGACGTGAACTGCATAATATAGGGTTTTCTCTTAGAGACAACAATTTTGTATCTTTATATGAATGCACCTTTAAACATTTTAAATAAGCTATTAATGTCGAAACTTTAGTTAAAGTCAATATTTTCAGCATGGTAAAGTTCGCGAACCAGCAACGTTTGGAAATTATTAAAAATTACTACTCAAATTCTGAATCAGTTTCATCGAAAAATCATTTTTAGCGATGAAGCTCATTTCTGCTCAATCGCTTTGTTAATAAGCAAAATTTGCATTATTGGTCAGCAACAAACCCACATGTGCTTCTTGAGACACCATTGCATCTGCAAAAAATTACTGTTTGGTGCGGTTTTCATGTCGGAGGTTTGATTGAGCCGTATTTTTCTGTGGATAAAAACGACCGCTATGTTACAGTCAATGGAGAGCGCTATACCCGCAGGGGGAATGCTGGTCGACAAGAGCACTCTTGGAGGCTAGCACTCTTTGGGGAGTTCCGCCCCCACGTACCCGAGGAGTTCGCAGGGGGAATGCCGGTCGACAAGAGCACTCTTGGAGGCTAGCATTCTTTGGGGAGTTCCGCCCCCACATACCCGAGGAAATTTCCGCAGGGAGAATGCCGGTCGACAAGAGCACTCTTGGAGGCTGGCATTCTTTGGGGAGCGCCGCCCCCACGGACCCGAGGATATGGGGGGCGCCGTGTGGTTCCCTCCTGGGATGACAGGTAACGACTCTGATTGGATCTGGACTACGCTTTCGACAACGAACTGGAAATGACGCTTTGGGCTGGTGGATGTGATGGTTTGGACCTAGTTGCTTTGCACAGTAGCGCCGAGGTGAAACTCGTGTGTGAACAGCTCCAATTCAACTATCATACCGTCTCCGTCCCGGTAAAACCTTGGCAGGCCTCGGAGTACGTTCAAAGTTCGCACCATTGGGTTGGTGGTATTGGTTCGGTTGAGACGGACTCCCGATTAGCGCTGGTCTGGCTCTGAGCACTTGTCCCCATAAGGGCTTGTGCCAACCCTCGCATGGCCTCCCTGCTCTGCAAAGATAACCATGGGACCAAAAAGGCGACTACACACACGAACGGAGATAGCGGCTCCGAGGGGGGACCAACAAAACTGGAGCAAACAAAATCAAAAGACCACAAATACCCAGAAAAAGAAACGAAAAATAATAACGACGACGCAACCAGCGGTTGCAGCCACGATGTCAACAGTACATTGCGAGCGGTACTAACAACGACAAAAACGAAGACTAACACAACGACAGTGACGACGGAAGAAAAACGGAGAATACAGACTGAGATTCCTGCGGCGTTTGGGCGCAGCAAAAAAAATGATGCGAACGCCAGAGCGTCCTATTAAGGAGAAACGGGAAACTCTGCAGGACACTTCAGGTATTCGAGCGGTGGGAGATAACATAAAGAGCACCGAAAATTCGATTGTCACTGCTGCGATTGTTACCGAAGCGACCGATGCAAGGGTCGCAAATCCCGACATTGCAACGAAAAATCCAGAAGCCAACGAGGAGATTACGGCACGAAAAGCAAAGAGTGACCAGACACCGCGTGAATGCACCGCCAAAGTTGAAAATGTGGCGGAAGTACTGCACTCAGAAACGGAACGCGATAACCTCTCCCAAGGATGGTTGCAAGGTACAATTGCGGCCCAGCGATACGAAGAAGAAAGACTACTCCGAAAAGCGGAAGATGTTCTGAAAAGAATACAAGCTGCATGCGACTCCCCAAAAATCAGCAAAGCAGCAAAGGAAGAGCTCCTTGAACTAGAGGAGCTCCTAGATCGCATAGGGCACTATCGGAGGAGCTGGTTAAGGGCTGAAGACGAAGAGAAGGCTAAAGAGGCACTTGGGGTGAAATCTAAAGGCAACACGCAGATAGCTCCACCATTAAACGTCAATAAAAGAATGGCGTCTAGCCCAATCAAAGGAGATCGGGATAAAAGAAGGAAGGAAAAGGCACTTGAAGGGCATGAAGCACTAGATCAGGGGTTCCAGACAGTGCTTACAAAAGGAGCGAAGAAAGCCGCAAAAAAACTCCTTCAAAAAAAGCCAGAAAATAAAGTTCGTACGGACGCCCAATTACAAAAAGGACATGATGCGAAGCAGGAGAGGCAGAAGCCCCGACGAAGACCCCGGCAGCAGGCACTGCTTGTAAAGCCCCAAGATGGCCGATCCTACGCGGAGGTACTGCGGGACATCAGGGGAAACGCAAGGCCCGAAGACCCCAATACTACCATTAAAGTAGCACGACCAACGCGGTCGGGCCACATACTGGTCAATAAATAATAAAGATGCATTCTGTGATGCAGTAAAGAAAGTCCTCAGCAAAAGCGCAACTATAGCCCCGCTCGAGCCGATGGCAACGATCGAAATACGAGACATAGACTGCGTGACGGATCTGGCCGAGGTAGAAGAGGCCATCAAAAAGGAGTTCCCTAGCGTGGGAAGGATCAAAGCGAGACTGACACCAGAAAACAACAGGGGACAACGCATGGCCATAGTTGACTTGACCGAAAAGGACGCCGAACAATTCCTGAACAAGGGCAAAGTACGAATAGGGTGGGTTGTCTGTAGGATACGGTGAAGAGCAACGCCTCTTCAATGTTTCAAATGCCTTGGTTATGGTTCTTGTTAAAACTAATAGTGCTTACGACAGCTTTGTCTTTCTGGCTGGCGATGCTAACTTGTATTTTTTTCTATCAACCCACTCTCTCTTTGAGAGTAAGTTCGATAGACAGGAGAAACATGATCTACTACTAAATCGATTCTAAAGTGGCTTTTGTTTGGAATAGTCTTCAGTACACCAAATTTAAGGGCAAATCCAAACATCACATATAAATTCCAGAGCCGGATTGATACCACGCATATGCAAACGAAGTTGCCTTCACCTGCGATCTTTTCAATAGATTTCCAAAGTTCCACACGGATTGAAAGACAGAAAAATACTTATAAAGGATTTGACATAAAATGTTTAAGTGTTTCAAAAAAGCGCTTGGGCGTTTTAACCAAAACTTTGAAAGCGTTTTTCCCAATTAACCGTCTAATGCATTTAAAATAAAACACAGCTGTTTATATTACATTTCATCAAATTTAATGAGCTCAGTATTTTATTTGACTATCCGCGTTTAAGTTAAATAAAATGCTTTTTATTGGGTTGTTCGATAATAGATGACGTGAACTGCATAATATAGGGTTTTCTCTTAGAGACAACAATTTTGTATCTTTATATGAATGCACCTTTAAACATTTTAAATAAGCTATTAATGTCGAAACTTTAGTTAAAGTCAATATTTTCAGCATGGTAAAGTTCGCGAACCAGCAACGTTTGGAAATTATTAAAAATTACTACTCAAATTCTGAATCAGTTTCATCGAAAAATCATTTTTAGCGATGAAGCTCATTTCTGCTCAATCGCTTTGTTAATAAGCAAAATTTGCATTATTGGTCAGCAACAAACCCACATGTGCTTCTTGAGACACCATTGCATCTGCAAAAAATTACTGTTTGGTGCGGTTTTCATGTCGGAGGTTTGATTGAGCCGTATTTTTCTGTGGATAAAAACGACCGCTATGTTACAGTCAATGGAGAGCGCTATACCCGCAGGGGGAATGCTGGTCGACAAGAGCACTCTTGGAGGCTAGCACTCTTTGGGGAGTTCCGCCCCCACGTACCCGAGGAGTTCGCAGGGGGAATGCCGGTCGACAAGAGCACTCTTGGAGGCTAGCATTCTTTGGGGAGTTCCGCCCCCACATACCCGAGGAAATTTCCGCAGGGAGAATGCCGGTCGACAAGAGCACTCTTGGAGGCTGGCATTCTTTGGGGAGCGCCGCCCCCACGGACCCGAGGATATGGGGGGCGCCGTGTGGTTCCCTCCTGGGATGACAGGTAACGACTCTGATTGGATCTGGACTACGCTTTCGACAACGAACTGGAAATGACGCTTTGGGCTGGTGGATGTGATGGTTTGGACCTAGTTGCTTTGCACAGTAGCGCCGAGGTGAAACTCGTGTGTGAACAGCTCCAATTCAACTATCATACCGTCTCCGTCCCGGTAAAACCTTGGCAGGCCTCGGAGTACGTTCAAAGTTCGCACCATTGGGTTGGTGGTATTGGTTCGGTTGAGACGGACTCCCGATTAGCGCTGGTCTGGCTCTGAGCACTTGTCCCCATAAGGGCTTGTGCCAACCCTCGCATGGCCTCCCTGCTCTGCAAAGATAACCATGGGACCAAAAAGGCGACTACACACACGAACGGAGATAGCGGCTCCGAGGGGGGACCAACAAAACTGGAGCAAACAAAATCAAAAGACCACAAATACCCAGAAAAAGAAACGAAAAATAATAACGACGACGCAACCAGCGGTTGCAGCCACGATGTCAACAGTACATTGCGAGCGGTACTAACAACGACAAAAACGAAGACTAACACAACGACAGTGACGACGGAAGAAAAACGGAGAATACAGACTGAGATTCCTGCGGCGTTTGGGCGCAGCAAAAAAAATGATGCGAACGCCAGAGCGTCCTATTAAGGAGAAACGGGAAACTCTGCAGGACACTTCAGGTATTCGAGCGGTGGGAGATAACATAAAGAGCACCGAAAATTTGATTGTCGCTGCTGCGATTGTTACCGAAGCGACCGATGCAAGGGTCGCAAATCCCGACATTGCAACGAAAAATCCAGAAGCCAACGAGGAGATTACGGCACGAAAAGCAAAGAGTGACCAGACACCGCGTGAATGCACCGCCAAAGTTGAAAATGTGGCGGAAGTACTGCACTCAGAAACGGAACGCGATAACCTCTCCCAAGGATGGTTGCAAGGTACAATTGCGGCCCAGCGATACGAAGAAGAAAGACTACTCCGAAAAGCGGAAGATGTTCTGAAAAGAATACAAGCTGCATGCGACTCCCCAAAAATCAGCAAAGCAGCAAAGGAAGAGCTCCTTGAACTAGAGGAGCTCCTAGATCGCATAGGGCACTATCGGAGGAGCTGGTTAAGGGCTGAAGACGAAGAGAAGGCTAAAGAGGCACTTGGGGTGAAATCTAAAGGCAACACGCAGATAGCTCCACCATTAAACGTCAATAAAAGAATGGCGTCTAGCCCAATCAAAGGAGATCGGGATAAAAGAAGGAAGGAAAAGGCACTTGAAGGGCATGAAGCACTAGATCAGGGGTTCCAGACAGTGCTTACAAAAGGAGCGAAGAAAGCCGCAAAAAAACTCCTTCAAAAAAAGCCAGAAAATAAAGTTCGTACGGACGCCCAATTACAAAAAGGACATGATGCGAAGCAGGAGAGGCAGAAGCCCCGACGAAGACCCCGGCAGCAGGCACTGCTTGTAAAGCCCCAAGATGGCCGATCCTACGCGGAGGTACTGCGGGACATCAGGGGAAACGCAAGGCCCGAAGACCCCAATACTACCATTAAAGTAGCACGACCAACGCGGTCGGGCCACATACTGGTCAATAAATAATAAAGATGCATTCTGTGATGCAGTAAAGAAAGTCCTCAGCAAAAGCGCAACTATAGCCCCGCTCGAGCCGATGGCAACGATCGAAATACGAGACATAGACTGCGTGACGGATCTGGCCGAGGTAGAAGAGGCCATCAAAAAGGAGTTCCCTAGCGTGGGAAGGATCAAAGCGAGACTGACACCAGAAAACAACAGGGGACAACGCATGGCCATAGTTGACTTGACCGAAAAGGACGCCGAACAATTCCTGAACAAGGGCAAAGTACGAATAGGGTGGGTTGTCTGTAGGATACGGTGAAGAGCAACGCCTCTTCAATGTTTCAAATGCCTTGGTTATGGTCGCACCACACAAGTATGCAAAGGACCCGATAGGAGTTCCCTGCGTTACAAATGCAGTGAAATGGGACATAAAAGAAAAGAGTGTACGAAGGAGGCACACTGTATTCTTTGCAAGGATGCTGATCCAAAACTTGATTTTGGACACTTCTTGGGATCAGGAAAATGCCGGGTGTTCCAGGAAGCCCTAGCCAAGGCCAAATCAAAGCTTCGATAACCCGCATCCTGCAGCTAAAGCTACACCGCAGTTCAACTGCCCAAAATCTGCTTGAGCCGTTTGCGAGGGACATGAAAGCCGACTTCTTGCTGCTGAGTGAGCAACACCATAATAAAAGTCCTGCATTATGGTATTCTGATGAAACTGGTACTGCCGCTATCTGGGTTCGGAACAGTGACTTTCAGGCGGAGAGCTGTGGACAGGGGGATGGTGTTGTGCGGGTTCGGTGCTCAGGGATCACCTTCTTTAGTGTGTACCTAACGCCTAACGAGTCGATATCATCTTTCCAAGCCAAGCTTAATGCTTTGGAGGGCGCTGTCTCGAACGCAGAGGGCAAAGTGCTCGTTGGGGGCGACTTCATTGCTAAAGCAATCGAATGGGGCATGCCTCAGACGGATCCGCGGGAAAAACGAATCCTGGAAATGTCGGCCACAAACTCCGGAAACACGCCGACTTTCCGCCGTATTGGCTGTGAGGGAACCATACCGGACGTGACATTCGCCTCGGAGTCCTTAGTACGGAGGATACACAACTGGAAAGTACTAGAGGACTACTCAGCCAGTGATCATCAGTGCATTCTGCTTGAGATAAGTGATGCTGTCTCCCGACGTCCGTGCTCTCGGCCTTCTACAACTGGATGGAACATCGGAAGGATGGACGTCGAGAGGTTCGTCAAGGTTCTCACAGCAGGTGAGCCGCTGCAGGGAGCTTCGGAGGGGACGGAAGAACTGGCAGCTCAAGACGTGGTGAACTCTACTATGAGCATCATCACGACTGCTTGCTGTGCTTTTATGCCCCGTCGAAGACTCCGGCACGGCAAGCCCCCAGTGTACTCGTGGTCTACTGAAATCGCTGAAAAGCGGAGGGAGTGTCACAAGCTTCGGCGTGAGGCTCAACGGGCGCGGAACCGTGACGAGGTATGCAACCAGGTGGCAGCATATAAGTCGGCCAGGAAATGCCTTCGCAAACTGATCAACAGTAGCAAGGCTCGCTGCTGGCAAGACCTAGTGGACAATGTGAACAAGGATCCGTGGGGCCTTGGCTACAAACTGGTCATGGGGAAACTTGGTGCCCTACGGAAGCCTTGTATACATGACGCGGAAAAGATGGACGCGATAGTGCGGGGACTCTTAACCGCCCATCCCATCCGCGTTGACGCTGTCCATGCTGAAACAGCAGTAGAGTGCCCACTCTTCACACAGCTGGATCTGGAGGAGGCAGTCCTCTCCTTGAAAGCGAGGAAGGCTCCAGGTCCAGATGGCGTTGCAGCTCGTCTATCACCATTGTCCTGACTTGCTGCTCAGCACATTCAACGCTTGCCTACGGGACGGGGTTTTCCCGGTACGATGGAAGGTGGCAAGGCTCGTGCTGATCAGCAAGGGGATGGGAAATCCCGAATCACCGGCTGCATACCGCCCGTCATGCATGTTAGACACGGCTGGGAAAGTGCTAGAGAAACTCATCAAGAGAAGACTCACTGATGCGATTCGTGCTGCTGGGGACCTATCTCCTCGGCAGTACAGCTTTAGAGCAGGACGTTCTACCATTGATGCGATTGCAGAGGTGGTGAGCGCGGTCCAAAAGGCAGAGGCATATAGTCGCACCAAGCGACGGATCGTCCTGTTGGTGACACTCGACGTCTGGAACGCCTTCAACTCCGCTAGATGGGTGGATGTTCTGGACACGCTGGAAAACTCTTTTCAAGTTCCAGAATATCTAATGCGGCTTTTGAGGAACTACCTAAAGGACCGAAGCCTGCTCTACGACACGAGACAGGGCCAACGAAGGATGGAAATTACATCGGGTGTTGCCCAGGGATCTATCCTTGGTCCGGACCTGTGGAACATGTCTTACGACGGGCTACTGAGACTTGAGATGCCAGATGAGTCGCGCTTGGTCGGCTATGTGGATGATGTTGCGGCTCTGGTCGCTGGACGCACCGTTGAACAAGCGCAACTTAGGCTAGGTATGCTAATGCACCGAGTGAGGGACTGGATGACTGCTCGCAGGCTCAGTTTAGCACTGGAGAAAACCGAAGTGGTCATCTTGACAAAAAAGAGAATCCCTAGAGTAAGGATGATCAGTATTGGCGACTTACGAATCGAATCGAAGTCAGCGGTGAAGTACCTAAGGCTACTGATCGACTCAAAGATGAGTTTCTCTGAGCAAATCAGGGCAACGGCTGAGAAGGCTTCTTTGGGAACATCGACTCTGGGTCGACTTATGGCCAACGTAGGGGGACCCAGCCCACAAAGAAGACGCCTCTTGATGAGCGTTGTAGGGTCAGTGCTACTGTATGGAGCAGAGGTATGAGGCGACGCTCTCAGCAAGGAGGTATACCGAAAACGTTTGGCACAGGTACAAAGAAGGGGAGCACTGAGAATTGCATCTTCGTATCCAACTGTCTCCGACTCGGCGGTGAGAGTGATTGCAGGCGTGATACCTGTCGCCCTCCTTGCTAGAGAGCACCGCGCTGTTTACCTGCACCGAAACGAGGATGCGAGGGAGATAGTTGTCCGCGAGGAGAGACAGCGCTCGCTCAACGATTGGCAGTAGTCTTGGGTGAATTGCACGAAGGGAAGGTGGACTGCGCGCCTCATCCCGGATGTGAGGCCGTGGCTAAATCGAAGGCATGGTGAGACTGACTTCTATCTGACCCGGCTTTTGAGCGGGCACGGGTGTTTTCAGTCTTACCTGCACAAGATCGGTATGTCACGGTCTCCCGATTGTCAGTTTTGCCCAGAAGAGGAGGACAATGCCTGTCACACATTTTTTGCGTGTACAAAATGGGTCAGGCTGCGAAGGGAGACGGGAGAGCTCACCCCGGATAATATAGTTGCGGTGATGCTCGAATCGGTTGACAAATGGAGCCAGGTGGCACATTATGCTCGGGCAGTCCTAAAATATAAAAGGGACTCACAGCAGCCGGAGGCGCTGGGCTGGGGGATCGCTCTTCTGGCATTTACTCGTCCCCTCTCTCCTCCCGCTAGGAAAGGGATCCACCAGCTTGAAGGCGCCCCACGGCGTAACAAAACGAGACCTGGCCCGAAGTAATGTGTCAAACGGTTCCAGGCTGGGTTCTCAGGTTGACAGGGGAGGTGTTTAGTGGTAGTCCAGTTGCGCATGGGAGTTTCACACTCTGTGCACAAATGGCATTCACCTCCCTACCACAAAAAAAAGCAAGAGCGCTATCGTGTATGTTGGAAGATTATTTGTGGCTAGAATTGGATAAAATTAGCATCAACAATATGTGGTTTTAACAAGATGGTGCCACTAGCCACACAGCACGCCTCACAATCGATTTGTTATGTTCTTAATAGAAAACCCTATAGATGACGCGAACTGCGTATTTCATGTATTAATAATTGCGTGGCTTGTATTATTTTATACTATTTTAAAGATTCGACTTTATACTATCTTTAGTCAAAAACTGAGCGTCATTAGTAAGCAACAAGTTGGTTAAAAATAAAATTGAAAATGAACAATCAAAGAGAGCATCATCGGCATATTTTATTGTTTTGTTTCCGAAAGGGCAAAAATGCGGTTCAAGCTCCAAAGAAATTCTGTGCGGTTTATTGTGAGGATGGCCGTACTGAACGCCAATGTTAGCGTTGGTTTGCCCGATTTCGTTCTGGAAATTTTAATGTGGAAGATATACCTCCTACTACTCATCCAACCACTACTGATGATGACAAAATAAAGGTGTCAATCGTAATTAACAGATGTATGACCACTTAAGAGATAGCAGAGAAGCTCAACATATTGATTACAACCATTTACTTGCATTTACAACAGCTGGGTTACGTAAACAAACTGGAGGTTTGGGTCCTCAAGAATTAAAGGAAACGCATTAACATATGCGTCTCTTTGCTGAATCGTAACCAAAACAACCCATTTCTAAAAAGGTTATGTAGTGCGAAAACAATCTGCGACCAAGCAAGACGAGCCTCCACAATTGACATCCAAAGACAATATTCACCAAAAGAAGAGTATGCTTTCTGTATGGTGGGATTACAAGGGTAAAGCCTGCTTCGAGCTGCTTTCAAGAAACTAAACTATTGATTCAAATGTCGACTGTCGTCAACCATTGAAATTGAATGAAAAAATCAAGAAAAACGCTCTGAACTGGCCAATCGCAAAGGCGTGATGTTTCATCTTGATAACGCCAGATCCCACGCGTCTTTGATAACCCTGTAAAAATTAATGGAGCTGATGCCACATTCACCCTATAGCTCTGACAGCACCATCAGACTTTCATTTGCTTGGCTCCTTCAAAGTCATTTGAATGGTGGAAATTTCTATTCCAATCACGCTATTACAAGTAAAAGTTAAGTGGACAAATTGTTCGCTTCTGAAAACCAAAGCTTGTTCGAACGTAGAATTTGTAACTTGGCGAAAGATGGCAAAACGTTATCCAACAAAATGGTGTTTGTTTTCAATATAAATAAATTTACTTTGAGAAATATGAAAAAAAACGACATTAATTATCGAGCAACCCAACGTTTTATTTTAAGACAATTATTGCTTTGTTTCAATACATTTAGCGAAGGCCTTTTGAAGAAAATGCTAAGGTGTTTTATTGAAATAGTTTGGGTTTGCAGATTCAGAATCTTAACCAATATTTCATCATAAAATTTAAACAATATTTCATCATAAAAAATTTACCTTTTCACAAACAATTGATTACTTTTAAAAATGCATAAAATATTCTTATTATGTCGTATGGGTAGATGGACAAATGAACAGACCGTTATTCAATTTAACTCCAAAAGTAAACAGACTGCAAATCAATCCGAAGCCAATGATTAACCCTTTAAATAGCTTATTTCATTTTTTTTATGCACTTGTGTTAGCATAAATTTGTTTAGCCTTTTGGTATTGACTTTATGTATATACGAGTATATCTCATAATAAATTTCTTACCATCGTTAGGTTCATCGACATCAGCACCAAACTCGTTTATTTCAATGTATGCTTTATTGAATACTTGCCCAACGCAGATACCTTTATTCTTCTCAATTATGTTAGAGAATTCGGCCTTAACCGGATCAAACATCAAATTTAAGCCAATCTGAGAAATAGAAAATTTAAGAAAAGTTTCTCAGTGAAAAATGCAATGTTTTGTGACAAAAGAATTCCTTAACACTAATTATAAGCCGAAACAAATTTATTTGAACAAGTTTATTGTATGATTTAAGTAGTTGTTCATGGTCAAAACCCATGATGTGAAAAAACAGGTTAAGTCGTGACTTTAAGTATCATATAAATATTTTTATAATTCATACCTGTAACGCAAACTACTAAGTATATGCCTATATTTCGTGCGGAACACGAAACGTGATTTAGAGAAATAGAATTTCTCTAGTAAATATTCACTATTTTCCATACAAAATGCAGGCTGGCAATCCATTTTAAGCTTACTTCCAGGACCATGAGCGAGTTCTAACAGACCCGCTTATATGGAACGAGTGAGACCAGCCCATAGCTTAAACATCGGTTTGGAGTGGAACGAACCGATTTCAAACTATATCATTCGGGCGCTCTGTCTTTTAAATATATTTATATGTCTTTTAAATATATATATATTTTCACTCACACGATACTACTCCAGAATTTATAATTATTGATTTCACTAATTGTTGTTTGCGTTTTTAAAGATAAGCTTCTTTCCGCACTATTTCTCCGAACATATGCTATATGCAATCGCTTTCATCTTGCATCTTGAAAGAGATTGCATATAGTATAGCGAATGCATATACTTAGATAGTGATGAGAAGTTTGCGTATGAAAATTTCTTCTACTATCACTTATGCATACTTGATATCTTAGGAGCATTTCTCAACTTTTCGGGAATCCTCGCAGCAAACATTTGCAAAGAATTAAGGCCTTTGACATATTGACTGTAGAAAATTAAAAATTTATGGGGAGAGGCAGCGCTATTTTAGGGAACTGAAAAAGGCAGCTTATTCTTTTGACACACACGTGCATGAACAAAGCAAACTTAAATCAAGAATGAATGAAATAAAACATAACGATGTATGCTGTATGACAAGATGAATCTAAAATCAAAAATGAAATGCCAATAATGCAAATATGAAAGTACATACGCAGTATATAAATGAGTAATAGATGAATTGGTGATCGAGTGTCGCATAGACAAAAAAATTCTGAAACTGAAAAAGGTTTACTTTACATTAATTATTATTATTTATCGATTCAAAGAAAATATTGTGAACATCAAATTTCGATCAAAAAATAATCTGGAATGTTTATTGCTTATGTAAACACTCCTCCTCATTCTAATTATTTGTTTAATTCATTTTAATCCGCATCGCGCGCATAACATGATATGCTACTGGGGTTAGCAAATCGATCAACATACCGTCTGAGCAGCAAAACATGCATGATACGAATTCTCGTTTCACGTAATCTTCAAGAAAATGATAACGTGTGTCGACATGTTTTATTCGATTTGACAATTTTCCTTCTTAGATGACTTTCAAACAGCTTTCATTATCTTCGTAGATTGTTGTTACTGTTTGAATCGGCAGTTGCAAGTCATTCAGCAATCACCTTAACCAAAATGCCTCTTGACACGCTTCGGACAATGCGATGAACTCTGCGTCCGTCGATGACAATGCAACGCAATTCTGTTTGCGACATGCCCAACTGATACTGCCAACATTCACAATGAAAATGTAGCCGGCGTTCAATTTTCTGTCATTTTTATTCTCAGTTCAATTGGCATCGGAATATCCGTAGAAAAATTCCCTCAAATCGTCATCACCCCTTAATGCCAATTTTAAATTCGCAGTGTCTTTCAGATATCTCAACACTCGCTTTAATTCATTCCAATCTTGTTGACGTGACTGTTGTATTCGTTGCACCAATATTGAAACACTCGCTGAAATATCCAGTCGTGTATTCACTGATAAGTAAAGCAAACACCCGATGAGCTTCTGATAATTTTCATTAGTCAGCGACAAATCATCTTTGGTATCGGCTTTGTCGTAATTTGCGTTTATCGGAACGTTTGAAGTCTTTGCATCGTTAAGACCAAAATCCACTGCAACCTTTTGAATGTATTTCGATTGACACAAATGATAATCATTTTTCGCGTCCGTGATGATTCCATTCGAAGGTAAAATTTAATTTCACCCAAATCTTGCAATGCGAATTTTGATGCAATGATTTCCTTTATTTCGTTGATTGTATCGATTGATTTCGCTGCCACAGTTATATCGTCGACATGAATAAAAAGAAATGACCATTCGTCGTTTTTGTCTCGTGAGTACAAGCATTGATCGGCTTTACTTTGCTGAATATCCGCATTGATCAATACTTCGTGAATGGCGTCGTACCACGAGTTTGCTACTTGCTTTAGACCGTATAGACTTTTCTTCAGCAAGCAAACGAGCTCCAAATCCCTGCGGCTATCTCATGTAGATCATTTCATTTAATTTGCCATTTAAAAATGCTGTTTTGGTATCAATATGTCGCACGATGAGTTTTTCTTTCGATACAATCGATAAAAGCGTTCTGAATCACGTTTGCCGAGCAACAGGAACAAACACCTGATCGTTATCAGCTCTATACTTTTGCAAAAATCCCTGTGTGACCAAACACGCTTTGTGTCGACGAACTTTTCCTTCCGCATCGGTTTTTATTTTATAAACCAATTTGCAGCCATTGGCTTTTCGATCCTTTGGTAACTCGCACGATTGCTATGTTTCGTTTTTATTTAAAGAATCCATTTCTTCTTCCATGGCACGGATCCATTTTTCTTTGTGCTCACCTATGTAAGTATGCTTCTTGTAAACTTTTCAGCTCGACGACTTAATAAACCATTTGGATTTCGTCAATCAGTCGTCGTAGTGGCACACCTTTATTTTCATGTTCTGATACACAAAGCACTGGTATCTCCTGAATTGGAATGTTTCAGTTGTTTTCGTTGCCTTTGACCAGTTGATTCATGCCTTGAGCGAATGATTAAAAATCGTTCGTCGCCGCATCACCACTGCTTTCACGCATATTTTCATTGCCTGCATTACCGCTGTTGTCACGTGCACTTGTCTGCCGTTTCAGTTGACTCATTCATATCGACGCTGATGGTGCTTTATTCGACGGTCCTATCACTTGATGATAAATCAGCGCTGATTTCACCCGCAGAATTTTTCTTAAAACGAACGTCTCGACTGATCACCAATTTATTTTTCACTAGATCGAACCATCTGAATCCCTTTGAATTTTCATCTTAACCAACGAATCAATCAAATTTTCGTCGTTTCTCTAATGGAACGTGAACGAAGTATTTAACACCGAAAATTAAAAAATGGTTGATACCTGGATTTCGCTGATTCCACGCTTCGTACGGTTTTCCGATCGCTCGGCTTGGCAAACGGTTTTGAATGTTATTCGGTATATTAACTGCTTCCGTCCAAAATTGATGAGTGCACGATTTGTTCTGTCGGTAACACTATTCTGCTGCGGTATGTATGGTTTTGTATATTGAATTTGAATGCCTTCACTTTTTCCGACGTATTCTCTTGCTCGATCCGGCCGCATCACTTTCGGTTTCGTTGAAAATTTATTTTTTACTATTACTACGTATTTCTTTATTTTTTCATCGATTTCTGATTTATTTTTCAGCGAATAAATCACCGTATAGCGCGAAAAATCGTCGATGAATGTAAGCACGTTCCGCTTACCGCTTGGTGAAACTGTTTGCATTGGTCCGCAAGCGTCCGTGTGAATGGGATCGAGTGGTGCTTTGATTTCGTCGTTAACTGCTTTGGAAATGGTAAACGTGATGTTTTACCTTTGAGACATATTTCACATTTTACTTTGGCGCCACAATCGACGATTTTGATGTCATCAACCAGCCCTTTTGAACACATTCGTTTGGTTGCGTCTGGGTCGCGGTGGCCGAAAATGCGATGCCAGTGATGAACGCGATTTTCTTTGTGTCCGTCTACCACCTATGCTTTGTTTGGTTGACGCAATTTGAAAAAATTCGATTGTGTGTCTGCAACTGTAATCTGCTTGTCTCCAAATTTAATTTCACACGTTTGATTTGCTGGACTGAAATTCACTGTGTAGCTCTTTTCCAGCAACTTTTTCACTGAAAGCAAATTTTCTTGAATACTCGGCACGTACAACACATCTGTTACTGTTGCCACTGTTGATACACCTTTTCAATTGAACATTTTGATGCGACAAATACCTTTTTTTGACATCCGCACTTTCAACGTTCGCCGCGTGTCAACTCCTGCCTTCCGCTTGATCGAGTCAAACGACGAAATTTTTGTCGCTTGAGATGTGTTTCGTAGCACCCAAATCGAGAATCCAACCGTCTTGATTTTTATTCGATGAAATCGTGACCAAAAAATCGTCTTTTTCTTTAACTTTATTTGCCTTGTCGCTAGTTGATGCACCATCCCTGTTTGATTGCTTTCTTTCCATCATTTATATTTACTGTAATCGCCCTTTATATGGACAGATCGTTTGTAAAAGAAACACTTGATTTTGCTTTTTTTTGCGCCGTAGTTTTCAATGCCAAACCTGTATTTTCGCTGCTGTTGCCGTCCATTTCTTTTCGACGCTGATATTTCATAATTAGCTTTGACTGAACCAATGACAATGTGACATTTGTTTCTTGTTGCGCTTCGATTGCAACAATTAAATTATCGTAGCTGCGTGGCAAACTGCTTACGATGACACCGACATGCCACGCTGTTGATAATTGACCTTTGCCTAAATCACTCAATTCCTGGAAAAATTCGTGAGTTCATTTAGATCCTCTTTCACATTGCCTCCTTCACTCATTTTTAATCCACAAATGCGACGAATGATGCACATTTTGTTGGTCATTGTGTCCTTTTTATGAAATGTTTTCAACGCAGCCCACGCATCTTTTGCTGTGATTTGGTTTCGAATGTGGCACAATTGATTATCCTCGACAGATAAACCAATCCTCGCACGAGCTTGCCAATTGGTGATCACTTCTGCATTGGCATTGTCTGCAGCCAAACTCGGTTTTGCTTCATTCAAAACATTCCACGATTTCCGTTTCATGAGCAACAATTCATTTCATATTTTCACATGAAATAATTGTCATTGTTCAGTTTCGTGATCAATACTTTAGTTGTTGATTTTGCCATTTCGACCGTATGCACTCGTATTCAAATTGCGCGAAAAATTTCCTTTTAACTTGTTTTATTTCGTACCGGATGTCACTCGTTCTTTCACAGGGCCCATGAGCTGTTGACACACGCGCATGAACAAAGCGAACTGAAATCAAGAATGAATGCAATAAAACAGAACGATGTATACTGTATGACAATTGCAATATTTAATGTGAACCGTTTGAGCACTTGAACAAGAATGAATCTATGATCGAAAATGAAACGAAATGCCAATAATGCAAATATGAAAACACATAAGCAGTATATAAATGAGTAATACATGAGTTGGTGACCGAGTGTCGTATAGACAAAAAAACAAAAACAATCTGAAACTGAAAAATGATTACTTTACATTAATTATTATTGTTTATCAATTCAGAGAAAATATTATGAGCATTAAATTTCGGTCAACAAATAATTGAGAATGTTTGTTGCTTATGTCAACATATTCGTGAATCTATTTTTCGCGCAAACTTGAATGAAGTGATTTATTCTATTAACGTAAATCCGAAACATTCACTCATAACAACACGTCAGACGGTAGAAATTGCTTTCATAAAGAATAAATCAGGAAAAGATCCGGTGATATCGTGAGTAATTGGAATCATAGTACATTCACATAGCATCTACACCTTCCATTTACACTGTGTTGCGCACTTTCTGAATTTTCCTAGAAGCCGGCCAGCTGAGCAGGGGCACCGTATGCAAATAGTAAAAAGTAAATAAAATTTTCGACGCATGTATTCTTTTACGCATTTCAGAATATGGGAGTGTTGCTAGATCCTAATAAAAAACTGAAAGATTGCATAAACGAATTTGTTTTTATGCAAAATCATTAATTTTTGAGAATTGGCAGTCCTAAAATCTCTCATTGATGCACATGCTTATATTCGCGCCAATCCCCGTGGAAGCATTTATCTACCTGCTGTAGTGCTACAATTTTTTTTTAAATCAGTAGTTCTGGAGTCCTTGTGGTGTAGAGTTAGAGCACTCATCTCATATGCCGAAGGCCCCTGGATCGAGATTTATTTCGAGTGATTCTTCGGACGGACTATAAGACTATAATTATGATATATACTGGTTTAAATCAGAATGTATCGCAGCTGGGTAGACGGTCACATAGCCAAAGCATGGTACTGACCATTCCACCTTCCTGAGTGCACATACATTCAATCAAGTTAATGAGATACTCTAACTATCTCTGAGCAAAGGCCTGAAAGGGGCTGTAGTGCTCAAGAAAAAAAAAATCAGTAGTTAGCCTTACCAAGGATTATTTTACTTAAGATATGTATCATATGAACCTCTATTTTCATAAATCATATTTCATATATCTTCTAGTTGGTATGTAGTTCTTTGAGTTTATGTATGTATTATATCTACCCAACTAGAAAAAAATTTTCAGGCTAAGATCTGTCCTGAATCAAGTTTGCCTGAAGATCGGTGTCAACGATTTGACTACTCCAAGGCCAATTGTACCATGAGCTACGGGTGATTTGAATGTAAAGATGTTTATGTTCCCTGTGAATGCAATTTCATTGGGAGAAGTGAAGGGTGGAACCGAAGAAACGCTGGTCGCCGAAGACAGTTCATCGCTGCTCGGATTTCAAAATTGGAGGACGTGGTCAATGGGACGAGACAGTTGAAGGTGCTATTTGCAGAAAGCAAAGGAAGAAAGAGTAATGCAAATTCGCTCAGAAGGACCCTAAAGAAAAATTATTCTGCGTCATTGCGGAGGTTAAAAGGATGTTCGAAGTGATACTGAATCAAGCATTAAACACCCACATAAAGGCACTCAAACATGCATGCAATAGCGAAAGTATGTGTTTCATTAATACATATGAAGAAAGTACAATACGGTATGGTTAGATAGATTTATTTACAAAATTTAAAAATTATGGATTTCTTGCGGTGTCCGTTGTCAAAATTTCACTGCAAGGTGGGGATAACATCTCCGTTATCTCGACTTATGCCATGGGAAGCTCGATTTCTCGTTTGAAAAACTCAAATTGAACTGCCTGTACAAGTATTATAAGGTGTGTTCCAAGACAAACGATAAAATTTTTTTGGTGGCACCACCTATGAATTTGACTTCTTCAAACGCGATTATTTTTTGGGTGGTGGCTCATCTGGAGCCTTCCGTTCGGCACTATGACGCTTGGTTTCGGGTTCATATGATGTAAAGGAAGTTCTCGTCTTTTCTCGCCTCTTTAATGACGTCTTCCGAATGTTGAATTCTGAGCAATTTTTAGTCATCAGTTAACTTGCGCGAAACAAAACGTGCACAGACCTTTCGTAAGCCCAAATGATCGGTTAAAATGCGATAAATCGATGTTTTGGAGATATTCAACTCTGATTCCATGAACTTCAACAATGACTTCGGCTCATTTTTGATAAATTTACGCACAATTTTGATGGATTTGGATTTTGGGCGGCCCGTATGTTCATCGTCATTTATGTCCTCACGATCATCTCTGAAACTCTGGCACTAGATAGATGTTAACTTAAAATAAAACTAAAATATATAATCCAGAATTAATAATATTTTATACTTAAATAGTTAAATATGAATAATTATATATAAATAATCAAGTTACTTACTTTAATTAAATATAAATAATTAATAGTTAGTACATAAATAATAGGCATTGTTTAATAATTATAATTTCCAAGTAAATAATTGACTTTATAACGTACTGATAACGTACTGGTATAAAATATTATTAATTCTGGATTATATATTTTAGTTTTATTTTAAGTTAACACGACATTATATATCTTTTCTTTAAAACGCGTAAATTTCTCAATACTTATATACCTGGAAATACTTGTCCCTACCCTATGCCCTTTTCTATTCATTGCCGGGACAGATGTTCTATAGTATTCAAGGCCACTCTCTCCACTTTGTATGAGTCAAGATTATTCGTTAGTTTGAAATTGTACCGTTGCAACTTTAATTAAATATAAATAATTAATAGTTAGTACATAAATAATAGGCATTATGTTTAATAATTATAATTTCCAAGTAAATAATTGACTTTATAACGTACTGATAACCATAACTCACGCTTGACCTTGCATTAGGCCGTATATGACTGTACGATGTGCACTCTTCGCGCTCTACCTTCAAAACGGTTGGTCGTATGAAAAAAAAGTTTAAACAAAAGTTGTAGGGAATTTTATAGCCTACAACTTTTATAATAAATGCAAATCTCATTTAACCGATAGGAAGCCAGATATTCGCGAAAAACCGATTTTTGTGACCTTTGACCTTGAATATCTTGAGACGCGAACACGATAACGATTGTGACTTTTGAGACAACATTTAGAATGACAAAACAAAGGTTCATACCAATTTGCAGCTTATTATCTTTCATTCTGAGGTGAAAACCCTAATATGACTGGGCTAAGAGGACAATTCCAGCCACGTCCTCACACAGTTTTTCTCAAAAGATGGCACCATATCATGCTATGATTCACCGTATGCTGACCATCCCGCTATCAAGTGACGAACGACGCAAAGAGGAATCCTACATAACCAAGAACGCAGAAATGAACGGACACAAGTGTGATACGATCCGATGTATAATCAGAAAAAAGGGAAATCAACTCAAACGTAACGGATTAACAACACTCGGTATACAAAACAAACACATGGATACCATCAAACGCGCACCAGTGAGGCACACTAACGTAACAACAAAAATGAAAAAGATATTGAAATCTGGAAACATCGAAATGGTACCATCTAGCAGAAAACTAAAATTAGGAAGCCTTCTCAGGTCTGTCAAGGATCCTCGCAAAGTCAACGAACAAAACGGAGTGTACCAGATCAACTGTCCCGAATGCAACATGGTCTACATCGGACAAACAAGACATCCTGCAACTACACAGTGCAAAGAACATCTAAGCGAGGCGGAAAATGCAATTAAAAAGCGAAGAGGGAATAACGACATACGATCGGCAGTCGCACAAC